>CAWUFW010000760.1:2443262-3664893 GCA_963921515.1 Calotriton arnoldi | reverse complement strand
GCATGATGGCGGCAGATTAGTGTAGCTCCGTACTTTCCCCCTCCCTCCGTAGATCCGCACCAAGTATCCGATGGTCCGAGGTGGGCATGCCTAATTGGAGACTCCGGTGACCCGACCCGTGGAGACTGGACTCCGTGGAGACGCTGTCGTCCTGGTTCCGAGTCCGGGATCGGCTGTGGCCTGCGCATAGTGGAGAAGCCGGGGTCTCGAGTGGAGAGGAGAGCGGACGGCGAGCCCGGCGGACCCCACTCTCAACTATCCTCAGCCTCCGCGGCGGGTCCGAGGTCCGGACCGGAGAATCGGAGGGAAGCATCGGCGATCCCCAGCGCCCGGAGTCACAGGTGTCCTGCCAGGTCGGTGATTGCCACAATAGAGGCCGACACGGAGAGGAGAGGCCGGGGACCTGAGTGGAGACGCAGGCGGATGGTGAGCCAATCGGACTGTGCCCCCGACCGCCCCTATCTACTGCAGCAGATCGAGAGACCGGGGAGGACGTGTGTGGTCCTCCGCTCCTATAGTGACCTAGCCAGGACGGGGATCCGAGGTGACGGGGGGCCGTGGCCGCCCGAGATAGCTCTCCAGAAGAGCCGCCACTTGTGCAGACGGCCCGGGACGGGAGGCAGTGGATCTCGGGTTGTTAAACGCCTTGGAAGCCCCGGGTCGGCGGAGATCGGACACGGGGGCCCGGGGAGTGGTCGTTGCCCTGCAGTGCCAGCGGGACTCAGAATCAACCCGGCCCAGGTCCCTGGACTTGCTCATCGCGTCTCTGGCGTAGGCGGTGTGAGTGTGGCTGGAGCGAGTGTACCCCCGGAGGCGGTGCTGCACTATCTATACCTGCATTCCCCTCATAAGTGCGAGAGTGAGGGCCCCGCTTGACCTGTAGTGCTGGCCATTGGAGGTCGCCTGAGTGGACTGCCGCTTCACGACGTGCCCGGCCGAGGGCGGGACACCTGTGACTGGTAGAAACAGACGTATAGCCACCACTTATTGCAGGGTCTTGCCACCACCGGCAGCCTTGCTCTCCTTGACCAGCAGTTTCGCCCCAGGGAGTCGGTCCGGCCTTTGGGAGGAGGACGCACAGCCGGGTGTAGGCCCTGTTTCTGGCCCGGGTGATCGCCCATCCCTGCTTCCACAGCCGGGGTGGCCGCAACACGGTAGAGTGGAGTGACGCAATGGCAGCATCGAGGGGTAACAAACAGGTGCAACAGAACAAATTGGATCGCTATACTCTACCTAAAACCTCGTTGCCTGACGCTTTGCCCGTGAGCAAGGGCGGTGGAACTCAGTTAGACGCAGATCCAGAGCCTACGCTTAGAGACGTGATGGCGGCAATCGCTGGGATTAAAACCTCTCTGGAACACAAGATGGACGCCCTTACGGTGGAAGTGACCTTGCTCAGGGCAGACCATAACAAGAATAGTGAAAAGATCAAACAGGTGGAGCTCACAACGGCAAGTCTGGTGGAGGACACGTCGCAGCTGCAACTGGACATTAAGGAACTCCGGTCCTTCCGGCAATACGCAGAATCTAAGCTGGATGACTATGAAGGGCGGATGCGGCGCAATAATGTCCGCATTTTAGGGGTCCCGGAAAAAGCGGAGGGTCCAGCCACTGATCTCTTTGTGGAAGACCTCATCCTCAAACATCTGCAACCTAAGGGGCTGGGAAGATTATTTGTTATCGAAAGAGCTCACAGAGTCCCTGGAGGTAGACCGAGACCGGGGCGCCCCGCGTCCTATCCTAGCTAGAGTCCTAAACTTCAGGGATCGGGACGTAATTCTTCAGCACGCCAGAACAGGACCGCCACTCCGGTACGAAAACTCGGAGATAACCTTCTTTCCGGATTTCACTCAAATGGTTCAGAGACAAAGACGCTCCTTCCTTGGGATAAAGAAAACACTAAGGGATAAAGGCTACAAATATGCTATGCTCTTTCCGGCCAGGCTGCGCGTGGAAGCCGACGATAGGGCCTGGTTCTTTGAACACCCGGAGGCGGCTGCCGAGTGGTTGGAGCGTCGCTGACCGCAAGGCAATACCGGGCCAGTGGTAATGTACTGTGTTGGGGTGAACGTACATTAATGGACTCCATTAACAATGAATGTCGACAGCGATATGGGTTGGACTCATAGGGGCACTTCGGTCCTGTACTATAGGGGGAGGGAGGGGAGGGAGGCAGGAGAGTATACCCCCAATTTTCTTCACTTAGTTCAAGTTAAAGGGCGACAGGCACTCTGCATCGTTGTAATCATGGGCAGGTTTGAGCCCAGAGTGCAGGGGAGCAGGGAGGGGGGAGTTGGGAGGGGTTTACGTATTGTTATATGTTTTTAAGGAATCGTCAAGGCATCGCAATCCGGCAACATAGACACATAGGAGACACGTAAATGTCAATGAGTACGCAATGGGACAAAGGGTTCAAATTGATGAGCTGGAACGTTAATGGTCTGGGGGACAAAGTTAAAAGAACAGTGGTGCTCCAATATGTGAAGAGACATGCCCCCGATGTAGTACTGCTACAGGAGACTCACCTGGTGGGTAACTCGTGCAAAGCCCTTAATAGGTGGGGTTACACCCTGGTGGCACATTCAGGCTTTACCTCTGGATCGAGAGGGACGGGTATATTACTGAAGAACTCCTTTCCCCTGTCGATTAAATCTACATGGGTGGATGCTGGGGGAGATACGCGGGTGTCACAGGAAGATGGGAGGGGAGAGAGTTGACCCTCATGTCAATTTATGTACCGCCGGCTCTCCAAGAAGTAGCCTTCAAAGACTTGGGGTCCATTCTGATGACAGTCCCAGAGGGACTCCTAATAGCGGGAGGGGATATGAACGCAGTGGTGGATGGCACAAAAGACAGGAGCCCGCCGAGAACACTCCGCCTATCCAATAGCTGGTTACCGAATTTTCTGGGGGCTCTAGGGTTGCAGGACACATGGCGCTCATTCCATCCTGACACTACCCAATACACGTTCCACTCGGGAGCCCACAACTCCCAATCTAGGCTAGACTACTTGCTGGTCCCCCGGACCACTTGCAACACATACAAGAGATCAGACACATGGCGAGGGGCATCTCGGACCATTCCCCGTTGTGGATGCACTTGGCGGTGGGCCACCATAGAGTGGGAAGGGTGGCCCCCATTAACCCATGGCATCTCCGTAATCCGGTAGTCCACAAAGCACTACACACCACGATCGAACAATACTTCCAAGAAAATGAGGGATCGGTGAACTCGTCTCAGTCACTCTGGGAGGCTTTTAAGACGGTGGTTAGAGGCCAAGCCCTTTCCCAAATAGCGGGGGTAAGAAAGGAAAAGGTTAAGGAGGTGGAAGCGCTAGAGACGGAGATCCTCCGACTGGAAGAGGAAATGACGGAGCGCCCTCATCCAGACGCCACCCACAGCTTACAGTTAAAACAAGATAGCTATAGGGCCTTAGTGACGGACAGGGCCAGAGAACTGGGAAGAGAAACGCTAGGTAGAATATACGACCAAGGGGATAAAGCAGGAAAACTAATCGCATGGTTAGACAGGCAAAAACTAGCAAGTAGATTGGTGCCGGAACTAACTGATAAAGATGCGCATATAATAACGGACCCCCAGGACATCGCAAACGCATTCGCCGGCCACTTCAAACAGATCTATACCTCCCAGAACCCCTACACGGTACACGACTCCATCGACCTCTTACGAGACATAGCATTACCAAAACTCTCGGAGTCAGAGTTAGAGTACCTTGAGGGGGCGCTCACACCGGACGAGGTGGCACTGGCGGTTCGGGGGCTTAAGTCGGGGAAGGCATCAGGACCCAATGGTCTACCGATCGAGCTGTATAAACTCGGGATAGACACTCTTGCCCCTCACATGTGCAAGATGTTTGAGGAGAGTAAGGAGCGTGGGGAGTTGCCTCGAGACCAAAGAATCGCAACCCTAGTGATGATTCATAAAGAAGGTAAATGCCGGACAGATTGTTCCTCTTATAGGCCGATCTCCCTATTGAATGCCGAGCCAAAGATCTTAGCTAAACTCCTTGCCTCCAGACTGATCAAAGTTATCAATAACCTGGTACACCCGGATCAATCCGGTTTTATGCCCCAGCGCAATACGGCATTAAACTTGCGTAGATTGCACGGGGTGATGGGGAGGGCAGATACCATACAGGAAGAGGCGGTGTTGGTGTCCTTGGACGCCTCCATGGCATTCGATATGCTCGAATGGCCGTATCTCTTCGGAGTTCTCGAGAAAATGGGTTTTGGACCCCAATTTATCCAGTGGGTGAGACTCCTCTACTCGAAACCACTAGCCCAGATCGTAGTAAACAACAAAAAATCCGAAGTGTTCGAACTGGGTAGAGGCACCAGGCAGGGATGCCCGCTTTCCCCCTCTTGTTCGCCCTGGCCCTGGAACCCTTGGCATCCTGGGTACGGAGGAACCCGGTGATTCGTGGATTTAAGTGGGCTGAGGCCCGGGAGGACCGCATCTCATTGTATGCGGACGACATTCTGTTGTTCCTGACATCCCCGAAGGCCTCGCTCACAGCAGTATTCGATATTTTCGCCATCTTTGGCAGATATTCAGGGTATTCCATTAATTGGCTCAAATCAGTATTGTATGTTCTGAAGGGACCCCTCACCGGGCTTCCTAGGAACTGTCCGATACAGATCACCACACAGGGCTTCAAATATCTAGGTATCTATATCACATCTAACCCCGCAGATAGATTTGCTCACAACCTACTCCCTCCCTTGCAGAGGTTGAAGACAGACTCGGAGCGCTGGATGAGGCTTCCGCTCTCGCTGCTGGGCAGAGCTTCCCTCTTCAAGATGATGGCCCTGCCCCGGTTCCTCTACGTCCTACAAAACTCACTCGACCTCGTTCCCGCCAGCTACTTCAAAGAAATCGAGACTCTACAACGCCGGTTGCTATGGAATGGGAAGCCACGTATTGCACTATCGAAACTGAACCTTACCTGGTATGATGGGGGATCGCTCTCCCGATCTTAAAAATATTATTGGGCAGCTCACCTAACAGCCATTAACCACGGCACGTACAGGCAGGAGGGCGACCCGGGCTATGCGATGGATCGCTGGGTACTACCTGGAGGGAACTATAACCGTGCGCTCTACTCGACCACCGGTAAACATCACCTGACCGGTCCAACCAAGCACTCAGTGCAGGTCTGGAAAGCAGCCACCAGAAGCATGGGGTGGGAGCACAGGATAACCCTGGCAACGCCGCTATGGGATTCGGAGTGGCTCGGGAACCTGTGGTCAACTAAAGGTTTCGACAAATGGGACCTCATAGGTATCTCAAAAATTGGCGACTTATGGGTCAAAGGCGAGGTCAAGTCATTTTCCGCCCTGCAGCGAGAGTACGATCTCGCTCCTACAGAGCACTTTAGATACCTACAGGTCCGCCACGCCTTACACTCCTGCCTCCAGAGGGGGAAACCCCCCGGAATCCGCCCCTCTTGAGGACAGACTCCTTGATGGCTATTTACCAACAAAGGCCATCTCGCTCACGTACAAGAAGTTAGTGAATCACTCTGGAGACCCCTGGGGAAACTGCGGGAAAAGTGGGAAAAGGATGGCATAATAATGGACGACGGGGAATGGGTGGTAGCGACGGCGTCGCCGCGGGAGGTCGCCATTGCGGCGAGGCTGAGGCTAGTACAGCTCAAAATCCTGCACCGGATTTATATCACGGGACCCGGTATGGTACAGATGGGAAGAGCAGTAGATGGCAAATGTAGAAGGGGCTGCGGAGGGAGGGTACCTTCCTCCATATACTCTGGGAATGTGCGTTTGTCCGGAAGTATTGGCGGAAGATACACGAGGTGATGAGCGAAGTGTTGGAGCACGCACTCCCTCTGGAGGCTAAGAGATGTCTCCTAAACGTGTGGGAGCCCACAGATTTAAACAATACCCGTGTCACCTGGGTCACGTTGGGGTTGATGATAGCGAAACGTAATATCGCCCAGACATGGGGGCATCACGGGCACCTGCGGTATCCGCATGGGAGAGGGACATGGACTGGTGCATGTTTCGTGAAAAATATGTATATGTAGCTAGGGGATGCCCCAAAAAATGGTGCCGCATTTGGAACGACTGGAATGAATATAGAGGGAATGTCTGTACCCCACCACAGGTGCCAGCCCAAGATGAATCACTGTAGACGTGAAACTCTTAACCATTGTTCATATACTGTATACAATTATCTGAGTGAGAACCTGGTCAAGTTATGAAACATGAATGTACTGTATTTTGCCTTGCACTATCGATTCCTATTGTTAAATAATAAATAAAAAGTATTATTAAAAAAAAAAAAAAAAAAAAAAGTAGTCAAAGTAATCGATACATAATAAAACACGGTTTTTGTAAAAGCTGCATTAGAAATTAATGTTTCGGAAAACTATTTTAGCACACTGAACGATGACAAGGTCAGTTTAGATGGAAGAAAGAGTGGCGACTTTGAGACCATAGGATAATGAATACTCTTTAGGAATGTAGCTCTCACTTACACTGGATCAATATACAACCGCATGTATCTGGGTTCTGAGAAGCATGACATACAGTCTCAGGCCAGTCGAGTCTTCTGTGTTGCAGGATGCCCCCCTTTAGACTGCCTACGCACACAGATATGAACATTTGCCACTCTGTCATGTGAGTGAGAATGTCTACATTGGACTTCAGAATCAAAAGTACACAAGGTCCAAGGACAGTTATGAGAGGTTTAACTAGGCAGACTCTCTGAGGCGTCTGAACTCAGTGACCCAACTGAGCTGAGATTTCTGACTGTTGTGCTGCTCATCACAGACGTCTCATTTTCTGAGATCTATTTAGAACAATTAATGGAGAAAGAAATATTAAAACATTGGAATGTTGAGAGCTCCATTGAAAAGCTCCATTGAATGGTGTGGTTCACACTCAATAATGGCTGGAATGCAGCATCTGCTCCAACATTTCTACACTTGTCTTTCTGTTTCACCCTGTTAATTTTATAGCATTCTACAGAGAAGGAGTGGAATGTTTTATACTAGCCTTTTAGCCCTTCTGCCTCATGCTGTAACAGTTGCTAAAGGCCTTGAGCCTTTTCATAAGTCGTTGTTTGTGAAGTGGGCCAATAATATAAAGAGGGCCTTTAACACCCTTCAGTGCCATTGGAACTGGCTATGATGCTATAATAATCTGATTTGGAGAAATCACATTTTATGAGTGTTAACTTATAAACATACTGGAGGCATTGCAAAAACCCCTGTCAGTGAGAGGCAGGCTCCCTACTGTTGGCTTTGGAATCCACTTTTTTCACAGAACCTCACACCTTTGTTGTTTGGATAGTTCATTTAGGGAGGGTGTGTGCTGGACCAAAACCTCCCCCCACTCCCCTTTATTTGTTATTGTTGAGGCTCTGGGGAGGCCACAGTCCGAATGACTTGCCTGCCTCCTGTAGCGACGGAAGCCTCTGCCCACCCGTAATGGCACTGCTAGATGTCCTACCTTTGCCAACAGAATGGGTATTACTTCTCTCAACTCCTGATTCGTTTAATTGAAGAGTCAACATTTTGCCAGGGGAATTCACAGTGTTAAATCTTCTCCACCCTTAATGATCTTCTACAAGTCGCTAAATCTCTCTCCAATCTCTTCTGCCCTCAGGACACCATACAACAGCTGGAGAACGAGCTGAGGAGCACCAAGTGGGAAATGTCCTCCCAACTCCGAGAGTACCAGGACCTACTCAATGTGAAGATGGCGCTTGACATTGAGATTGCCGCCTACAGGTACTACTGCTGTGCATGTGATTGGGTGTCGGTCAAAAGTTAACAACAGAATTAGTGTACACTCCAGGTGCTGCAAAAGACAACTTCTACCTGCTTCACCCTTATTGGTTGGTTTTACTGAGGTTTCGCAGAAAAAATAGACTCAACCATTTTAGGTGCATTTAGGTTTGAGTTGAAAATCAGCTTCTACCTTGCTAAATGTGCAGAAGATACATTATTTTTCAAGGCCCACAACCTCTCCTGCAATCTTCCTGAATGTTGTGTGACTATAAACAATTGTACCAATTGGTACATTCCAGAGGCTCCATTTCTGATATGACTTTGTGCCAGCAGCTGGGAATCAGCTACCAAAATGACGACATCATGATCAACTAAACCAATATCAGACATGCTGAAGCACTTAAATATAGATATGCCTTAGGAAGGAAACTAGAAGAGGGGCTCATGTACTCCTCTGTCAGAAACAGAACACACCGGACTGCAGAGGATTGTGATGGGGCAAGGGCGGGGTGGGGGGAGTCGACAGACGACGGGATAGGTAAAATTAAATTAAAAAAAAGAAAACCACTTACCTTGCGCTAACTGCATCGCCAAATTAAATAAAAAAATAAATAAAACCACTTACCTTGCGCTCGCCGCAAGGCCGACTCAGTGATGCAGCGAGCGCAAGGAAAGTAGTTTTATTTATTTATTTATTTAATTTTATCTATCTGTCGACTCCTCCCCCCCACTCTGCCCCACCACTCTTACCTATGCCAGCTGCGCCTGGGTTCTATTTCATTAGGGAATTGTTCAAGAATATAAGCTACCTTGGTTTGAAGAAAATATTCAGCCAAAGTGCCATTGGAAGAAGCAACCAACATTTGATCTAATTTATACTCGAGATATCTTTTTTTAACCAGGCTTTTACTGAGAGATCAAGCAACTTTGGCTCCTCCCACAGATCTCCACACCCTTTCTTGGTTAGAGTTTCCCCCACATAGCTAAACCAAGGAATGCTTCTTGATCCCAACAAACCTAACACTTCTTGGAGACCAGCCCGGTAGGAAGATAGCTCGCCTCCAATAAGGTATAGGCCTGAGCCCCACCCTCTCAGTAATAGGTCAGTCTCAAACCCAAGTCAAATCCAGGAGGAATTAATGGAATACTACTGGGGAGACCTAATAGCTGGCTTAGGAAACTGTTTTCTGCAACTACTAATTTGGGTAAATGTTTGTAACCCTAAAGTTCAGACCCATGCATGTCAACTCCCAAAACTTGCATTTTTTATATTTGAATTGCAGGTGAAATTGGTCGGAAAGGCAAGCTTTGCTGTGCTCTTAATAACGCCCCACTATGTAAAAGTGTAAGTCTCTGCTCCTCAAATGGGAATTCCAATCCAAATCCTCTGTAAGGGTCAGCCCTAGGTAGTCAAAAACCTTGACCCGCTCTAAGGGGACACCAGTGAGCTTGGGGTTAGGCCAGTGGCGTAGCTAGGCCTTAGGCCGCTGGGGGCGGCCCCTGTTATAGCCACCCGCGGCGGGTGAATCTAAGAGCGGGGGGGGAGTCAACCGCCGCCACGAAAATTCGCGCCGCTTGGGGCAGACCGCCCCCTCTGCCCCGACCTTGCTATGCCACTAGGTTAGGCTGCAGAAAGAGGCCAGGGTTTAGGATCATGAATTTGGTTTTCTAAGCATTTATTTCAATACCCCTCTAGTCACAAAACCTCTCAAAGCGACATGGGATTTTCTGTAGGCCCACAGGGGATTTAAATATTAAAAGCGTGTCATCTACAAACATCAGGGCCGAAGCCTTGGTGCTTGCCAACCTTGGTGCATCCCCATCACAATCATCCAAGTGGGCAATCAAATCGTTCACATACAGTAGGAAAAGCGTAGGGGCGAGAACACACCCTTGCCTGACCCCGCGATCCACTGGAAAGGGGTCTGTCAATTCCCCAGACAGTCCACATCGTACTTGCACAAAATTGCCAAAATGTAAGCAACGAAAATGGCCAAGAGATCAGCGGGGACGCCCATGTTAGCCAGGTCCTGCCACAATATCAGTCACGGAACCATATCAAACGCTGCGTGTAAGTCGACAAAAGCAATGTAAAGGCTGCCTCTGCCTAGGACCACTGTTTTCCAGTAGATAAATAGAAAACGAAAAACTTGGTCCACTGTACTAATGCCCTTCCTGAATCTAGCTTGCAGTGGTGTTAATATTTTAGACTCATCCATCCAAGCATAAAGCCGGCCGAGGAATGTAGAGCAAAATTATTTTTGGGTACAGTCAATAAGACTGATAGGTCTATAATTACGGGGATCGGCTAAAGAGCCCTTTTATGAATAGGAATAAGTTCAGCCCCTGCCCATGTGGGGGGTATTGGTGCTCCTTAGAGGGTGTTATTAAAATTTAGCAGAAAATATGGTCCCCATACATCCATCTACTCCTAAAAAGATCCCCGGAATTTTTTCCAATCCAGGGGCTTTATTAACCGCTATCTTAGCGATAGCTGAATTTACCTCCTCTACTGTAATTGGATTAGGTTTCATGGAAATGGAGTGACCACCCTCACCTGCTATGTAATGATCAGTTGTCAGCGTTGACTGGAATATAGTAATATCTTCTTTCAAATAATATAGGGAAGAAAAATGAGCTACCCAATCTGCTGTAGGAATATTTGGCAAAGAGGGGCAGACACCTCCCCTACAGCCCAACGAAACCAAATTCCAGAACCCACATTGATCCCTGTTCTTTATTGCAGTCGACATATTGCCCCATCGCTCTGAATCCCAGTCTTTTTTTAGCCTTTCAGATAGTTTTCTTATACAAGTCACTCTGGACTTTAATTTTCCCTCTATCCTAACCTTTGATTGCAGAGAATAGGGCAGATCTGGTGTTCTTGCATGCTCTATTGTACTAAGACTCAGAAGGTTGTATGCTGTAGGATTTTTTAGATTCCACAAAGAAGTAGCGTTGAAGGCCGTAAAACAATTTTTTATGGATTGTACAAATAGAATTCAAAACCGCCTTACTGGTACAATCACTCCCCAAATTGAGAAGGTCCCTAGATAGCCAGCCACTAAAGATTAAATTTCACCCAATTGTTTCTCCAAGCCCTTCATACTAGCCCACTTTACTCTGTGCTTGTTACTGGGCACACATACCCTGTGATCCAATTGGTCCCCAGAGTAGGTCTTCAGGCCCAGGGAGAAAAGATCAGCCTCCAGAATTAGAGCGTTGTGGTCGCCGTCTAAGCAAGGAACAACAATAAAATCAATCAGAAGTGGCCAGACCCTCAAATCCACTAGGATATAGTCAATAAAGCTGGTGCTACACAGACGATTATAGGTTTGCTTCCCCTCACCGTAAGACCTTGTTCTGCCGTTTACCGCTTGAAGTCCCAATTTCACAGTAAATGCATTAATTTGCAAGACCAGGGAGGACCATTTCTTGATTGGGGCTATTGTTAGTCTAGGAATGCCCCAATCGCTATCTTCTTCTTACTCAGATGTCACACCCTCGTCATCCAAGGGTTCAAATTGACAATTAAAATCGCCACCCACTACCTTCAATACATCCCCTGGGGCAGCTGTCATATGCGAGCCTTAAGCATGACCTGCCCGAAACAAAGGTCTAAGAGCACAGGTCTCCTTAAAGAGGCAAATAGTATGTTGGTCAATAAATTCGAGCCATTCGGGGATGTTAAGCTTAGAGCCTAACCCTGCAATGTTCCAGGTCAAAATTTTCAAAAAATTATCTGAGGATTTTGCACAGGTACCCACAGGGTTAGGCAGTCCCCTGTGGTTCATTACTAAGACTGCCCTCGGGAGTTTGCTGAGCCTGGAGTTGCAGCTGTATACAAATATCCTGCCCCCACCCACCCTTAGAAGCTTGTGGTGACAGAGTCTAACCATCCCTTGGGCATCCTGGCGGCCCACAAGAACAATTTCCCCATTAACTAAGGCCTTTGGGGCTTCGCATTCATCGCATGCTAAGGGCCACATTGGCAATATGACATTGTCAGTTTCACATCTGCTTCCTTGGACCAAAGTGGGCTTCTTGCCTCTCCCTTTTTCTCCTTTATACATTCGGTCACCTTCAGTAACTTCCTTAACCTTCCCTAGTAAAAATCTCATCCTGGGAGGCCATTCCCCATTGAGTCTAGTCACACGACCCCATCCAAGACATCAAAATGGTGCGAGACTGAAATGTTAAATCCAGCATGGCCCGATGCATGGTTAGTAGGGATCCTTGATATGTCAGTACTGGCAGGGGGTTAGTATGCAAAGGTATTTGTAACCCCTAAGGCAAAGCGATTTATAAAAAATACCCCAGCAGGAGTAGACCAATTTTGGATTCTCTCTTGGGTCACGAGAAAGGGTCAAAAAGCAGCCTCTGTGCAACCTGGGGAGATCTAACATTAATGATAATACAATCATCACAATGGGTCTTTGGCCCTGGCCCCAGCCAGTTCACTTTCCGTTTAAGGAGAATCTCCTTTACCATATAAAAGAGGAATTGTCTCTGATGGGCCAACCAGTTCAGGCATTTGTTGGTCAACTCATCTTGACCCTCCCTCTGATGTTCAAGCAACACCGGCACCCCAACCAATACAAGGACATACGGACAGGAGGCCGGTGAAAGCTCGATCACTGGTTGTCTTTCTGTAAGTGCAGGGACCTTAGGCTTAGATAGACACATTCTCGCTGCTCCAGGAGGTTGGGGGCTTAAAACCAAGTGGCTTTCGGGAGACTTAGACACATGCAAGGTACCTCCAGCATCAGTCCCATTGCTATTGTTATGTAGAGCATGACAAGTAACAGTAAGTCTGGATACATTGCATGGTAGGTTGTGTTGCAAACCTCCTGGAGCCTTATTCAAGTTACTTTGACAGTTTGAAGTTGAGGCACGAACTCCAGCATCACCCTGGGGTGTTGGGCAAGCAGGTTGCTGAGGTTTGGTCAATATAGAGTCTAGAGTTTTTTCGATGGCTTCCAATTGTGCTGACAATGGGGAGAGCTCTTTGTGCAGATAGTCTTTAAATTTCCCGAAATAAGACACCGTAAGGTCAACAGCCCAGGGGGGTTTGTGCATTGGCCTCTGTGGGTCCGACATTTGTGTGACCCCAGTATAGTGGACAATGTGTGGGACAATGTGTGGACTAGCAAGTCCAAGAGGGGACGAAGGCGCAAAATGTTGTCTAAGCCGCTTGGCAGCACGAGGCGGCCGAGAGGCAACCTTTTTTCGGGCCCTAATGGATTGGAAGCCGGGTTTGCATTGTCAGAGCTACTAGGCTCAATAACTAGGGCTATGCGGCCCACCGTAGTGTCAGCAATGGGGGGCTAGGTGGTATAGGCCCATCTTGACTTGTATTATTGGGGACTTCCAGGGACAATCTCCTTTCTGTTAGCTCAGTTTTGGTTGAGATGATACTCATGGCCCGCTGAACATTTTATCAATGCTAGTGGTTTTAGGTGGAGAATGTACCTTGGGTAAACCCCCTTGCGCTTTCCGTTTGCCCATTATAATTGAACACCGAACCACAAAAGGTGACAACCACAAAATAACGGGCACAAAGTTATTTGGATCTCCAATGGAAGATGAAAGCACTCAACCCGGGATCACAGTATTAGAGAGTGGGCCTAGCCCGGCCTCCTCCAGCCTCTGACAGGCACGGATGGGCCCGCCCTTGACCCGGGCTTTGCTCAGGCACGGCCCGCGCAGCGGGATGCTGCTAGCCCTTTTAAGCGCATCTTCAGGAGGTCACGCCCCCACTGGAGTCATTGTTAGCAAGCGTGCCTGCTGGCGCCGTGCAGGCAGGGACCTGGATTCCACAGGGGTGATCAGGGGCAGTAGAGAATAGCCCCCTCCAAGGTTGGCCACAAAGTTGTCCAGCGCAGCAGGATGCTGTTAGCGCATTTCAGTGTCCAGGAGGCCACGCCCCCCTGGAGTCACTGTTGGGAAGCGCATCTCCTGGCGCCTTGCAGGCTGGGACCTGGAGTCCACTGGGTTGCTCAGGGGCAGCAGAGAACCGTCCCCTCCAAGGTTGGCCACAAAGTTGTCCCGCACAGAGGGATGCTGCTAGCGCTTTCAGTGTGTCTTCAGGAGGCCACGCCGCCCTGGAGTCACGGTTGGCAAGCGCACCTCCTGGCGCCTTGCGGGCTGCGACCTGTAGTCCACAGGGGTGCTCAGGGGCAGTAGAGAACAGCCCCTCCAAGGTTAGCAACAAAGTTGTCCCCAGATGACATACAGCAATCTGTCTTTATTTTAATTGTAACAGTTGATAGATCGCGTCCGTGCAAATGGCAACACCTCTAAGCGCCTTCAGGTTGCTGGTGACTGATGCTCAGGAGCCCGTCGGATCCCTTCCCGTACCACATCTTCCACAGAGCAGTCCATGCCATGCAGGGACCTTGTGTGGCGTTCCCACTGCCGTGCACCGCTGCGGGACTGCCACGCCACCCACCCACCAGACCACTTTTAAGTTGTGATCTGGTGGGCGGGTGGCGGGGAGTCTCGGCGGTGCAGGAGCATGGCGGGGGGCCCGCCCGCTCCCACAATGCCAAAACTCGTAATTGGGCCCTAAGTGTGCTACCTCCTTGGGTAAATGTCTTGTGCATATTCTACACCTCATCTGCGTAATGGAGCACAAGGAAATGTCACCCGTGACCTTGTGTGTATTTAATTTCGGCAATGTATGTTTTTTGTTTTAGCATTGCACAACACTTTGAAACTTGGCTGGGTGGACTCTGCTCTACATATGACAAATACATTCAACAGAGTGCAAGGTGCAAATGATCTCGCTCCACTCTCATTTTCAAAGGTGTGGGACTACACTGTAACACACCAGCGTACCTACATGCAAGTCTATATCAGGGGGAGCAATAAAGCTAGGCATCGGTGACATGTTAATTACACCGGCGAAATAAGGAACATTTCTGAATTTGGCGCTACTTGAAGTTTTTCAAAATGTTGCATTGCATAATTTCTTGTAAGCTTTTTAAGCGAGTGAGAATCTCAATCAATCAATCAATCAGGGGTTTATAAAGCGTGGCTACTCACCGGTAAGGGTCTCAAGGCGCAGGAGGGGGGCTGCTGGTCCCATTGGGTGGAGGATCATTTGAAGAGCCAGGTCTTGAGGTCCTTCTTGAATTGGGTCAGCGACGCGGATTGCCTGAGGTGGAGGGGCAGGGTGTTCCAGGTCTTGGCGGCCAGGTAGGAGAATGAACTTCCTCCGGTTCTGGTTTTGTGGATCCTGGGGATGGAGGCTAGGGCGAGTTGGGCAGAACGGAGTTGTCTGGCGGGGACGTGGAATGCGAGGCAGTGGTTCAGGTATGCTGGTCCTTCGTTGTGAAGAGCTTTGTAGGCATGTGTGAGGAGCTTGAAGGTGATTCTCTTGTTGACTGGGAGCCAGTGGAGTTGTCAGAGGTGTCGCGTGATGTGGCTGCAGCGGGGGATGTCGAGGACCAGTCTAGCTGCAGCGTTTTGAACGTGCTGTAGTTTCTTGAGCTGTTTCTGGGTGACGTCGGCATAGACTGCGTTGCCGTAGTCGAGTCTGCTGGTGATAAGTGCGTGGGTGACCGTCTTTCTGGATTCTGTGGGGATCCATCTGAATGTCTTTCGAAGCAGACGGAGAGTTTGGAAGCAGGCTGAGGAAACTGCCTTGATTTGGCGGTTCATTGTGAGCAATGAGTCCAGTATGATGCCGAGGTTGCATGTGTGGTCCGTCGGAGTGGGAGGGGGTCCCAGAGCAGCTGGCCACCAGGAGTCATCCCAGGTGGAGAGGTTGGGGCCCAGGATGAGGACTTCGGTCTTGTCTATGTTGAGCTTGAGGCATCTGTCCTTCATCCAGGTGGCTACAGCCTTCATTCTGCTGTGGAAGTTGTTTTTTGGCAGCTGTGGGTTCGTCGGTGAGGGAGAGGATTAGCTGGGTGTCGTCGGCGTAGGAGACGATGTTGAGTCCGTGGTTTCTGGCGATGGTTGCAAGCGGGGTCATGTAGATGTTGAAAAGGGTGCTGCTCAGGGAGGAGCCCTGTGGCACTCCGCAGCTGATTTCTGTGGGTTCTGAGAGAAAAGTTGGAAGTGACTCTCTGTGTTCAGCTGGTGAGAAAGGAGCGGTTCCAGTTCAGTCCTTTGTCGCAGATGCTGGCGTTGTGAAGTCTGGCGCAGATTGTGTCGTGGGAGACTGTGTCGAAAGCAGTCGAGAGGTCCAGGAGGATGAGGGCTGCTTTCTTGCCTCTGTCAAGGAGGATGCGGATGTCGTCTGCGGCGGCGAGGAGAGTGGTCTCTGTGCTGTGGTTACTTCTGAATCCAGATTGGGAGAGGTCCAGGATGTTATTTGATTAGATGAACTTGGAGAATTGAGTTTGATGGCCTTCTCGATGACTTTGGCTGGGAAGGGGAGCAGGGAGATGGGTTTGAGGTCAGTCGGGTCGGAAGATGGTTTCTTTAGTAGGGGGTTGATCTTGGCATGTTTCCATTTTCCTGGAAAGGTGGCTGATTGGATGGAGCAGTTGATTGTGCGGCAGAGTTCGGGTGAGATGGAGGCGCCTGCTCTGTTGAATATGTGGTGGGGGCAGGGACCCAAGGGGGCTTCGGAGTGGATGCTCTTCATGAATTTTAGGGGATCGTCGGTGGTGAGGGAGGTCCAGTTGAGTCAGGTCTGCTGGGGTCGTGGTCCGTTGGGTGCGGTGGTTTTGCTTGGGGTTGCTTGCTGTTGTGTGCATTGGTGTTGATGCGTTCTTGTATGACCATTTTCTTAGTTAATGTGATGAGGTGGTGGTGACTCCGGTTTTGAAGGCTGCGTAGTCTGCGGAGGCCTTGCTGCTTCTCCATCTTTTTTCGAGCCATCTACAGGTGCGCCTGGACTCCTAGAGGGTGGAAACCAGCTGGCTTTCTTGGAGGGTTGCTTGCCTGAGGGTTTCTTGAGGGGGGCCAGTGTGTTGGCGCAGTTGAAGATCCATGAGTGGAGGTTGCGTGCAGAGGCTTTGGCGTCCATGGATGTCGGTGGTGGGGTTGTGGTGAGGGTGGTGGTAAGTTGGTCTTCTGTGACCTTGTTCCAGCTTCTGCGTGGGTGGCGGTGGGCATGCTGATGTATGGTGGGTTTGATGAAGGAGAAATGGACGCAGGGGTGGTCCGTCCACTGTAGTCCGGAGGTGTGGCTAAAGGAGATGTTGCTGCTTGCGGAGAAGATGGGGTCGAGTGTGTGTCTTGCTGAGTGGATTGGAGAGGTGGCCAGTTGCTTGAGTCCGATGGTGGCGAGGTTCTCCAGTAGTGATGATTTGTTGTGGTCGTCAAGGTAGTCCAGGTGGAAATTGAGGTCACCGAGGAGGATGTAGTCCCTGGAGGCGAGAGCGTGGTGTGCGTCGAGGTGATGCGTCGATTTTCTTCACGCAGTTGCGGCGATGCGTCAGTTCCGAAGATGATGTGCCGAGCTGAGAGACGTTGGTTCCGTAGACGATGCGCCGGGTTTCTCCACGCAGTCAAGGGGATGCGTCAATCGTCCCACACTGCAGCTGCGGCGATGTGTTGGTTCCGATGCATCGGTTCTTTAAGGCTATGCGCTGGTTCCGACTGCGATGTGCCAACTCTGCTCCCACAACAGGGTCGATGCGTCGGTTCCCGCTACAAGCAAACTGGAGATGCATCGATTTCCAAGGAGCAAGCACCTGCGTCTACTTCCAATGGACCTGGCACAGGAGCAGATGATGAGACTTTGAAACTCCTGAGTCTCAAGCAACAGGAGGCAAGTCAACAAGCCCTTGGAGATCACTCCGGGTTCAAGGCAGAGTACAGCTCTACCTCAGCAGGGTCAGAGAGCAGCAGGCAGCAGGGCAGCACAGAAGAAAAATGGCTCTTCAAGAGCAGCAGTCCAGCAGAGTGACATTCCTTGTAGCACCACAGCAGTTCTTCTGACAGAGGTTCTTTACAGGCCAAGAAGGGTCTGAAGTGGTTGGGCTAATCAACCCTTTGTTTGGGGACAGGACACTGCCTATTCAGGTGTAAGTGTCAGCTCCTCCCTTCCATCCTGCCCAGGATGCCCAGGATGAGCCATCAGGATGCAGATTGGCACTCAGACACACCTAACCTTCCTTTATGTGTGGCTGTCTAAAGGGAGTGCGCAAAGTCAAGTTGTCAACCACCCCATACGTGTATTGAAAACAGGCTTGCTGCAGGCACACAGAGCTTTAAGAGCAGAGATACACCAACTTTCTAAAAGTGATATTTCTACACTAGTAATGTTAAATCCAACTTTACTAGTAAAGAGGATTTATCATTACCATTCCAATTATATAAAACATGACAGGATTACTACTTCTCAATCAGGAATTACAGCTTAAAAGTGTAATAAGGAATTCCCAATGTAAACCTATTAGAGGGGGTAGGCCTCACTGTAGTGAAAAATGAAAGTAGGTGTTTTTCACTACCAGGACATGCAAAACTTAATAGTACCTGTCCTACCTTTTAGTTACACTGCACCCTGTCCTATGGACTACCTGTGGCTTAGCTTAGGGGTGATTTATATGTAATAAGAGGGGAGTTTAAGGCTTGGCAAGAGGATTTTAAATGCCAAGTTGACATGGCAGTGTAAACTGCACACACAGGCTCTGCAGTGGCAGACCTGAGAAATGTTTACAGGGCTACTTGCGTGGGTGGCACAATCAGTGCTCCAGGCCCACTAATATCATTTGATTTACAGGCCCTGGCACATATACTGCACTTTACTACGGACTTATAAGTAAATTAAATATGTCAGTTGGGTATAAGCCAATGTTACCATGTTTAGAGGAGAGAGCACATGCACTTTAGCACTGGTTAGCAGTGGTAGAGTGCTCAGAGTCCTAAAGTCAACAAAAACAAGGTCAGAAATAGAGGAGGGAGTAGGCAAAAAGTTTGACGTAACCCTTCAGGTAGGGCCATTTTCCAACACCAGCGAACTGGCTTTTGTAACAGATCCAATTCTTCCCCCCCTTTCTTTTTTCCTCTAATATCATTATGACTTTGCACTTATAGATGCTTCCAAGGAAAGGGAGGGTGCCAACTAGAGCCAACTTGCAGACTTACGTTCAATCAATGCTGCTTGTTCCTTCTTATTACTGCATCCTCTTATGTATTGGGCCTAATTTTGGTCGACAGATGCTTCTTGGGAAAGTGTAGGGTGGGTGGAGTTGGGGGGATGGAGTTTCAGTTTGAATGTTGGATGTTAGTACACAATTGTTCAGGGCAGATACCATACGGACGGCTCAGTTAACAAGGTAGCTTCCAAAAGGTACAAGATCTTATCCTGGAACGTTAATGGGTTGAACACAATATTAAGAAGGGGGGCATTCATGAATCGATTAGATGACACACGCCGAGCATTTGTTGATGCAGGAAACACAATTAGTGGGCACAAACCTCACCTTCCTCTGTAAATACAGCTTCAACAGCGTGTTCCATTTAGGTTTCACCTCTTATCTAGGGGTGTAGCCATCCACCTCTGCAAGTTCTTTCCCATGATAGTAGAGTGGACCAAGACAGACTGCCTGGGTAGATATTTCCTGGTATCAGGTTCAATACATAGGCAGAATTGCTCTTTTCTCTTGGTATACACTCCTCCAACACTACTTGGCGATAGACTCAATCATCGTACCTTCCTCTTCTCCAGTGTAGTCCTGGGCCAACTCATAATTGATGGTGACTTCAATGCAGTCATGACACCCGGCAGGGCACATGGCACCTCTATAGACCTGTTTAACAGACAACAACAGTTCCTGTGCACAATCAACAAATGATACTTAATATATAATAGCTCAATCACAATGATCGAAGGCAAAGAGATGTCTGAAAGAGAAAAGGCATATAACACGAATAGGGTAAGTTGAACTTAGATTCACAGCTGGTGATTTCCAGCGTTAACCCTGTGTGCCCGTATGTATTTTAAATATTCCTCATTTCTCGTCCCCACAGTTATGTTATGTTATGTTAATTTCGACTTGTATAGCGCCTAATACCAACAGGTCTCTAAGCGCTTCAAGAAGATCAGCGTCAGTTCCAGGTGGGATGGTAATATAGTTAAGCCCAGGCTTCTGTGTACAGGAGGGTTTTGAGTTTTTTTCTGAATGGAAGAAGGCGTCCTTCCGCACGGTATGCCCAGACGTGGGTCCCTTGCTCACTTTGCCATTGGATTCAAGATAGCCTGGCTGATGACGGCTGTAAGCCAGAAACCGGTCCCAGGATGCTTGTTTCCGGTCCAGGGAAGACATGGCTTGGCAGTTCGGGCTGGACTGTTCCCATGAGGCACAGGGTCAGACTGATTTGCATATGGCCATGTCTGAACTGGGGTGGCGGAGTGAGCTAAAGAATGATGATGGATTAAACCCAGATCAGTTGACTGGGGGTGAGTGCTTGCAATGTTCAACACTCCGTCCATCATCCCCTTTGGTTTTGCTATGTTCGCCCTAAGTTGGCAGGGTATGCCCAGACGTGGGTCCCTTGCTCACTTTGCCACTGGATTCAAGATAGTCTGGCTGATGACGGCTGTAAGCCAGAAACCGGTCCCAGGATGCTTGTTTCCGGTCCAGGGAAGACATGGCTTGGCAGTTCGGGCTGGACTGTTCCCATGAGGCACAGGGTCAGACTGATTTGCATATGGCCATGTCTGAACTGGGGTGGCGGAGTGAGCTAAAGAATGATGATGGATTAAACCCAGATCAGTTGACTGGGGGTGAGTGCTTGCAATGTTCAACACTCCGTCCATCATCCCCTTTGGTTTTGCTATGTTCGCCCTAAGTTGGCAGGGTATGCCCAGACGTGGGTCCCTTGCTCACTTTGCCACTGGATTCAAGATAGTCTGGCTGATGACGGCTGTAAGCCAGAAACCGGTCCCAGGATGCTTGTTTCCGGTTCAGGGAAGACATGGCTTGGCAGTTCGAGCTGGACTGTTCCCATGAGGCACAGGGTCAGACTGATTTGCATATGGCCATGTCTGAACTGGGGTGGCGGAGTGAGCTAAAGAATGATGATGGATTAAACCCAGATCAGTTGACTGGGGGTGAGTGCTTGCAATGTTCAACACTCCGTCCATCATCCCCTTTGGTTTTGCTAAGCTCATCAAAGTGCCATTTATCTGAGGAACTACTAAAGACTCATCTTTTTACACGTACCTTCCACCCATATGTAGTATGTGAACATTAGCACACTTATTCTATAAGCATGCCTTAAACGCCATGCAAGGCCAGGGGCCCTAATGCACCACCAGTTTTGTTAGGCTAATGTGCAGGGATTTTGAGATTCTGATGTAACAGTCACTGTTTTACATTGCAAAAGTGTCCAGTCTCTAAATTTTCGTAGTTCTCTATATTAGATACTGAAGAGAAGTTGCTACTCCCAGATTTCTGCTTGGTATTCTTTGGAAATAGAAGCGCAAGTATCCCTTTCAATACAAACAGACTATTCACTGTGTACTCAACAAGGCAAAAGTTGCTCCATGATGCAAAAGTTCACCTTCTTGCCATCCATCTTGAGACGCAACATATGTAGGTCCGTCTTTGTGTCAGGAGATGGCTTAACTGATCAGGTTCAATAGGAGTTGAGGCTGGGGCCAACACCTATAAGAAATGCTGCAGCACAGTCACGAGTGCTGTCTGCATCAGGCAGGTCGCTATTTTACAGCAAGCATTGCTATTGGCTGGCCATGAGGTACAGCTCAGTGCGAAATGGTAACCACCTATGGGATTAGTTCTTGAAAGAATCCAGTCAATGTTTGACTCCTCATGAAGTAGCTGAAAACTCCTACAAAGTACTTGGAAAAGAGATAGTTGCAGCACGGATGAGGCGTTGTGCTCAATAGCTGTAGATGATGTGTCTCCAGGCTATGATGTATCCCCAGGACATTGTAACACCACAGACAGAAGAGTAGCTAGCCCCATGGTGGGAATCTATGTAGTGACAACTTAAAGGGGATAAATGTCCTAGGAGGGTGTAATGGGTTTCACAATCAACATATCTAAGTCATGGAGGATGGAAGAGGACATAACAGAAAACCCAAGCTGCTATGACCAGGCATGTTTCTAACAGCTATCTTTATAACAATGTTACATTTATGGTTGCAATTGTGGCTAGTTCTCTGTTGTAAAGGATGTGGAAGTATGGCTTGAAGATTATGTCCAATAGTCTTCCAGGGACTACTGTCCGACAATTGGTTAGGAGGGGGGGAATTAATGTACAGTGTCCATGCATAAAGAAAAGACTAGTGCACGGTTGTCTGAAATAGGTCAGCAAGGCCAGATTTTCCAGATATCCACATAAGATACCTTTACATGCATTGTGAATTAGTTTATTTTGGAGCCAAAGTCGAGTATTATGACAAAATGCCAAGGATAGAGCCTTCCTGGACTCACACTTGATATCCCAGGTCGGGTGAATCCAAGTGGTATGAGGCAATAACATTCTCCCCATGGCACAATCTGTCTGTTTGGACAGGGGTAACTTTGGATGCTCGCTGGTACTGTGTGTGCCTCACCTGACACCGTGAACCTTGTTGGTACCTCTGGCCCCAGGCGTGGTTTGTTGAGGGCAGAATATCGAGCTGGCTGTGCCCAGAACTGTAGTGCATTTGTGGTGTCAAAGCCTCCAGAACCATAAGCACTTGCACCAGGGACATGGAATCAGAAAAAGCCCTAAGCTATACCTGCTGAGGGGTCACACTAGAAACTCGACAAGCCCATTGTGTCAGATCAAGATAAGGGCCAAGATGCTTCTTCGGATGACCATATTGACACTTGTGGGGCACTCCTGATTGAGTAAGTGCTTATATGGTGCACTGAGAGATTTAGAGACTTTTCTTCCCGACCTATCTATTGGGATAAGCAGTTCATCAGGGTCTTGTGAAGAGATGTCTTTGCTCATCCTCTGCTTCCGAGCAAGGAAGTGATGAAGCTTCAAGTGCGCGTGTGCTCTACAGATGACCTGTCACCGGTATAAGCAACTTTCCAAGTCCTGGCCACTAAGGAGTCTGAATTCTATCTTAATTGATTAGCGAATGGGACTAGAAATCATTGCTGGGTGACACTGGGGTCACTATCCTGGCTTTCACCTTACAGGAGCAGCATTCCTTAAAATAAGTCTTCTGGAGCAAGAAGCAATGTCGAGAATATTTGCTTCGAAGCAAGCAAGCAAGCCAGAGAGAAGTCACCTAGCAGCAGAACCAAAGACCAAGAAAAATGCTGCATCTGCTCGTTGTACACTGAGGAGCTGCTCGTTTGGCAGGGAAAAGAGATTCTTTGAGGGGAAGCTGAGAGGGAGTTTAGATGACCAAGGTCTGGGAATTGGCACAGTGGTGCTGGAACAATTTTCTGGGTGGGGGTGCAGACATCAATGTTACATCACTGAAGTCATAGGGATCGTCAAAAATCCAAGCGTCACATAAACAATAAGTATAGCTAATGTCACAACCTTTCAACAGGAGGGTGGAAAGGGTGTGGCATGTAGCCAGTGGTGCATTTTGGAGCATCCTTTCGTAAATCTACTACTTTTAGAGTCAGCCCATTTTCCACTGAAATGAACACACAATTTTCACTAAAATGCAGTTTTACTGATATAACCAAAGCGCACAAAGAATAATGTATGAAAATCGGGTTTCTGTAAATATTTATCGTTTGCACATCATCAGGTGTCTTGCTTTGATGTTATCAAATTCTCTGTTTTTATCACACTTCAGAATTACAAAAATGGGCTTCGTTTGTGCTTTCCTAACTGCTGATATATTTTGAGAAAGATGTACAGTTCATCTGCAGGTTTATAAAAATGCTGTCTGTTGGACAAGAAATGATATCCTACAGCTTTTCTTTTCACACTTTCTATATCACAGCAATATTGTCATATAGTTCACCTTACAAAATGCACTAACTTTGCATCTAGAGAAAGAAAACTAAACACCAATCTTCATGTTAAAAGAATAAGCAGCAATTTGTCTAAAGATATAGCCAACATTGAACCTTTGTCTTTAAACTCATCTTTATTGCTCATTCTCCTTCTGAACTCTGCATGATTATTTTGGGGTGCTGCAGCACCCCCACTGCCCCTACTTCTAGTGCCTATTAATTTGCATATGAGCAATGCGGGTGGGAGGTAGGGGGTGAATGGCTCCTTACTCCCTATTGGATAGGGACCAGGAACTTCCGGTATAACTTTGCAAAATGCGCACGCGCCAAAACATGAAGCTGGTGCAGAAGCACTGCTCTTCACAAATGTACTAAATGCTGAAGTTTGCATTAATGTTACACCCGCACCTACCAGACGGCTGCCTGAGCCTGGGCTTTGGGAAGCACCACTGGTAGAAACAATATTGAAACTGCACGAAGTGCACAGTGTTTTTGTCCACCTGGAAGTTTTTAAAAAATGCTAAAGTTTGGTAAAAGGTTACGCTTGATACAAACATAAAATGCTTAACTGTGCACTGTTTTCTGTCACAATTTTATTTTTTTACCATTTTATATAGCGCGAACTAGACCCGAAGATATCGGGTATCAGAGCGCTTTACATAGCACCAGTTTCGTTACATGAGGACACATTCATTTTTGTTAGGCACGGGGAGATTAAGTAATTTGCCCAGAATCACAGGATGTTGAGCGTCGTTGCCAAGACTCAAACCCGGTTCCCCAGCTTCGACGTCGACCGCATGTTGACAGATTCCAGGCACCAAGACCAGCCACAGTATAAAAGAGCACAAGGACTCTACAGATTCACTCCCAGCTTCTGTGATGCTGCTAAAACCCTGGGCGCCACCAGCTTTCATGCCACCAGTACTTTTTTAACTTCTTTCCCTTGTCCACAAAGCTCCCTCACCTACCACTGCTTGGTTGATCGTTCCACAATAAAGCAGGAGTACTGCTTTGTGAGGTTACTGACATAGGAGAACTTACATCACATAATATGGATTTTATAGATTTTGGAACGGGTGTAATGTTTGTCATGGGGTCAGGAATGGAGTCGCTTAAAGTCTAAATTTAACTACTTACATTTCTGAAGACTTGTTAGTACTGTTTCCTTCACAAGGCCCTTGGTTATTTCCATCCATATTACAAGAGTGTGCCCTTGTGTACCAGTGGAAGATTTCTCAGTTGTATGTAGTGTGCAGAAGAGCATTTACACATTGTTTATATCACTGATCTAAACATAATTTATGCGAAAGAGTTACCTACATTTTTCTACAATCACATATCCCATGTGCAGTTGTAAACACTCAAGATTTCCTCTCTCTGTTTCCTACAGAAAACTCCTGGAGGGAGAGGAATGTCGCATTGGTTATGGAGGAAGCATGTTGCCATTTGGAGACAGTTCTACTAAAGTTCCAGCGGCTCCAAAACACATCAAGGTGAAAAGTAAGGAGAAAACCACGATTGTGGAAAAGTCTGAGAAGGAAAGAGTCATTGTAGAAGAGCAAACTGAAGAAATTCAGGTGACAGAAGAGGTAACTGAGGAAGATGATGATGCTGAAAAGGAGGCTGAGTCCCCAGGGGAAGAGGAAGACCAGTCCCCAGAGGAAGGAGAAACTAAGTCCCCAGAAAAGGAGGTTAAGACCCCAGAGACAGAAGAGGCCAGGACCCCAGAGACTGAGCAGGCCAAATCCCCAGGTACAGAGGAGGCCGAATCCCCAGTCGCCGAAAAGGTCAAGTTGCCTAAGAAAAAAGAGGCTAAGTCTCCAGAACCCAAGTCTCCTATTGCGGAGTCTTCAGAAGAAGAGGGTGCTAAGTCTCCAAAGGAAGAAGCCATGTCTCCACAGAAAGAGGAAGCTAAGCCTGCAGATGAAGAGAAAAAGTCACTGGAGAAAGAGGAAGCCAAGTCTCCAGAGGAAGAAGATGCCAAATCTCCAGAGAAAGAAGACATAAAATCACCAACTCATGAAAAATCAAAAGCTCCTGAAGAACAACCAAGTAAACCCAAACCAAAAGAACAAAAGGAGGAAAAAGAAGAGACGGAAAAAAAGACAAAGAAAGACACTAAGGAAACGTCAACCAAGATTGAAGAAAAAGAACCTCTCAAGAAGACTGAGGATAAGCCCATGGCTAAAACAGATAGCAAAAAAGATGAACCATCTGTAAAGAAGCCCCAGCCTAAAGAGGAAATTAAAATAGAAGAGAAGAAGCCAAAGGAAAAAGAAGCACCCAAACTAGAACCAGAAGAGAAACTCGCCAAACCTGCTAAGGCCGAGGATAAAGCACAAGATGATAAGAAAGTGACTGCAAAGGCTGATCCTCCTAAAACCGAGGTACAAGATAGTGCTGCCCCTAAGCAGAAGGATTTAGTGAAGCCTGAGCAAGAAAAAGAGAAAACAGTGAAGGAAACAAAGCCAAAAGCAGAAAAGAAAGTAAAGGAGGTGCCTGCAGAAACCAAGGTTGAGCCAAAACCTCAAGAGAAGGATATCAAATCTAAGGAACCGGTACACAAGGAGGAAGAAAAAACAAAGTCTGAAGTGAAGAAAGCAGCTGAAAAGAAGGAAGAGCCAAAGGAAGATAAGGAGCAGAAGGAACCAAAAAAAGAGGTCAAGAAAGAAGACCTCAAAAAGGAGGTTAAAAAAGAAGAACCCAAAAAGGATGCTGAAGAGGAAGAACCCAAAAAAGAAGTAAAGAAGAAAGAACCCAAAAAGGACATAAAGAAAGAAGAACCCAAAAAGGATGTTAAAGAGGAAGAACCCAAAAAGGAAGTAAAAAGGAAGAACCCAAAAAGGAAGTAAAAAGGAAGAACCCAAAAAGGAAGTAAAAAGGAAGAACCCAAAAAGGAAGTAAAGAAGGAAGAGGTAGAAATTAAGGAGAAAGAACCGGCAAAGGAGACTAAAGAGAAAGACCTCAAAAAGGATGTGAAAACGGAAGAACCCAAAAAGGAAGTTAAGAAAGAACAGAAAAAAGAGGTAGTTAAGGAAGAACCCAAGAAAGAATTAAAAAAAGAAGAACCCAAGAAAGAGACAAAGAAGGAAGAACCCAAAAAAGAGGTAAAGGAGGCAGACCCCAAGAAAGAGGTAAAAAAAGAAGAACCCAAAAAAGAGGTGAAAAGGGAAGAACCGAAAGAGAAGGCTAAGGAGGAGGAGCCCAAGAAAGAGATTAAAAGGAAGAACCAAATAAAGAGGAGGTAAAGAAGGAAGAACCCAAAAAGAGACAAAGAAGGATGAACCAAAAAAAGAGACAAAGAAGGATGAACCGAAAAAAGAGGTTAAAAAGGAAGAGACTAAGAAAGAAGACACTAAAAAAGAGGAAGCCAAAAAAGAGGTAGAGATACAAGAACCCAAAAGAGGTGTTATGGAAGAGCACAAGAAAGATGAAGTGAAAAAGGAAGAGCCAAAAAAAGCAGTAAAAGAGGAAAAGCCTAAGAAAGAGGAGATACAAAAAGAAGAACCCAAGAAAGAGGTGAAGAAAGCAGAACCCAAAAAAGAGGTGAAGGAGGAGGAACTGAAGAAAGAGGAGGTAAAAAAGGAAGAGCCTAAGAAAGAAGTGAAGAAGGGAGAACCTAAGAAAGACGAAAAGACAGAACCCAAAAAAGAGATAAAAAAAGAGGAAGCGAAAAAGGAAGTAATGAAGGAAGAATCCAAAAAAGAGATAAAGAAAGATGAGTCGAAAAAAGAGGAAGTAAAGGGAGAACAGACAAAGAAGGAAGAAACCAAGAAAGTAGTGAAGAAGGATGAATCAAAAAAGAGGAAAAGAAGGAGGAATCAAAAAAGGAAGAAAAGAAAGAGGAACCCAAAAAGGAAACAAAGGAAGAACCCAAGAAAGAGACAGAGAAAGAGGAGAAGCCAAAATCAGATGTTAAAGCAAAAGCAGACAAGGTCACAAAAAAGCCAGAGGCAGAGCAGGAATCCCCCAAACCCAGCAAGCCCAAAACTGAGAAGGCTGAAAAGTCTTCCAGCACGGACCCAAAAGATGCTGACATAGCCACAGAGAAGCCCTCTGATGACAAAGTCAAGAAGAGTGAGAAGAAGTAGCACTATCAGTGATGGCCAACCAGAGAGGATTTCTCCTAAGAGATATGTCATTGCGACAAGAGAGACTGTGCTTGGCATTGGTGTAATTCCTCTCCAAGCAAGCAATTGTATTAGCAATATGTTTAGGCGACCACAAGGACACACAAATGGTGATCAATTATGTTATGATAGCTTGAAGTAGCAAAATAAGAGAGTATGCCAAATGTCATGTTTGAAAACTTAAACCTTCCACTTGGGAAACTCCCTCTCAGATAAGTGCATTTATTTTACTACCTGTGTAGACCTTGGACAACCACTATAGACCATGTGTATATGTATGTGTAAATGCTAGGGTCACAGACTGTGCTTGTGGGGCATATATATGCTTGAACCTTTCCTCCGTTAAAGTTCAAAATGCCTTTTTCATTTTGGAAATAAAAACACAGAGTGGCTTTGTCGGGCACGGCTGGCAAGCTGCTTACATGCCAACACAAGGCACTCGCGCATATACAGAAACTTATGGTGCACTAACTGAAAATCTCTTTGCTTACTAATAAGTGTAATAAATTGTTATATAAATAAACAAGCAAGTTTTAACTTGGATGGGTATGCCTGGTTTCTCTTAGCACTCAGTACCCTCTCTCCTGGAGTGTCACTCCACGTTTTGTTTCTCTAATCTGTTTCTTGTTTACATTCTATGCCTCACTGGTTTAACCTGCTTAGCTAAGTATGACCTACTAGCCCAAAACATACAATTCCTCTGTGTTATCTCCATGTGATGTGGCTAGAACCCGTATGGCTTGCCTGGTTTCTCTCAGTATCTTAGATCTCCTTTGTTCATCGTCATACTAATAATTCACCTAGTTTCCTTTAACATCCTATATTTTTTGTGCTATCTGTGTACTTACATCTCACTTGGATTCTGTTGGCATGCCTTGCCTCATGGATTATTCCAATATGTGTATCTCACCTGGTTTTATTAGCGTTAATGGGTTATCTCCACATTTACATCTCCCCAGTTTTCTATAAGCATCCGGTGCATGATCTAGTTTATCGCTTTATCAATGGCCTCATCTAGTTTCTGTAAGTATGCCATGCCTTGTTTGTTATATCTGACCCTGAGGAACACTTTGTTTCTGTCAGCATCCTATTCCTCATTTGATTATCATATCTATTACCATCGTGTATTTCATGGGTCTCTCTGCATATATCTCCCCTAGTTACTGCTTGCACCCTCCAGGCCGTGGGCTATCTATCGTCATACCATAACTGGTTCTAGGGGACCCTCCTTACCTATATGCCATTTGGCTCCTACTAGCCCCTTGGGCTCGATGAGTTATCGCCATCCCAGCGGTTCACCTGGTGTCTCTTAGTATTCTGTGATTTACAGATTAGCGCCCTAGAAACATCTCATTTCTGAGGTCCTTGCAAATAATTCACTACGGGCCAGATGTACCAGGGAAATTTGCAGTCGCAAACCCTGCAATTCACAAATTATCAGAGTTTGCATCAGTAAAAATCGTTTTTCTAATTTACTAAACCCATCTTAGGGGTCGGTGAAGTTTTACTGACTCCTAAAATGGGTTTGCTGATTTATACCTAATCAGTTAGTAGTGGTCAGTGACAACCATTGATATGCTACCGTTAGGATGGTAACTCTTCACAGACGGGAAGAGGAGCCTTTCTCCTTTGTAAATTTGGTCGCGTGCTTCACGGGAGTAGGCAGTGGTCCATGTGGCCAACTCTCATTGAAACTTTTCAAAAATGGAAACTTGTTTTTTATGTAGCATCATCTCCTTAAAGAAATTAGGCTGCTTTAATAAAAGCTTTCATTTTTGAAAAGCAATCACAGGAATGCTTTTGCTGGTGTCCCTTGCAGGCCACCATTCCTGTGATTGTAGCCAAATGTAGTGAAGAGCAAATTGTGACCTGCCTAATTAATATATATTTGTCTGCGAACCGACCTATCAGTGCATATCTTGGTTCACAAACTCAGGCTGGGTTTGCAAAAAGTCAATGCGCAATTTGCAAACACTTTTTTTGAATCCATTCTTAGAACATCTGGCCACGAGTTCCTTTTAGCAGCCTGTGTCTCGCAGCTTACTTAGGCATTTATGTCGCACCTGGTTCCTAGTAGCATCCTGTGACTCGTGGATTACCTCGACACATATATCGCACCAGGTTCCTATTGTCAAGATGTGACTAACGGCTTACCTGTGCATATATATAGTGCACCTGGTTCCTATCAGAATCCCGTGACTCATGGCTTATCTAGGCTGATAGGTCTCACCTTTAGCAGTATTATGGTAAAAACGCATTTTCATTGTTTGCGCAGGGTGCACCTTTAAAAGGTGCACCAGGCGCAAACAGTGAAAATGCGCTCTATTACCATGAATGTGCTGCCCCCAGGCCACCGTCGAACGCGTGCTGCCCTGGGGGCAGCGCATTCAGGTGAAAAGCGGAGCATCTGCTTTACAGCCGCTCCATGTTTTCACTGTGCAGGCAGCACCCGCATGCACTTTTGAAGGGGATTAGAGATCCTCTTGCAGGTGGGTGCACAGTGGCGGTGCGTCCATTGGGGGCGTTCGGGCGTTGCCCCACCACCCACGGACCCATCTAGAAATCGTTCTACTGACGCTAATTCCAGCAATCAGGACTCCTGATTGGAATGGAATTAGCATCAGAACTTGAAGTAGAACGAGGGACGCTGAAGGGGGTGGGGCTGCTGCAGCACTCAGGGTGAGTGACTGACAGCGCAATAGTGCGCATGTTCGTTTTTGGGCTGGTCATTTTTAAGACCAGCCCGAACATGCGCACTAAGCCTTCCCATTAGGAGAGCGAGGGTTGCTTCATTCGTTGCCCCCGGTCTCCTAATGGGCAGGGAGTGACCCTGCTCCAGGCCAATACTGGCGCTGCTGGACTCTGGAGCAGCGTCTGGATTGGCTGAGAGCCCGAGAGGGCTTGCCAGCCTCAGCCACTCACGCAGAACGACGGTGAAGGCGCCAAACGCGGACCCTGGCCCAGAAGCAGACAGCAGGCGGCGGACCCGGTCAGGTAAGTTTAAGCTTCTTTCTTTATTTTCATCAGACCCCCCTCTCCCCCGCGTGAGACCCCCCTCTCCCCCCCGCGAGTATTGCGAGCCACGCCCGCGACTGTTGTTATTAATAAACATTATTATATTGCACGGCCATGTTCACTGTGGGTAGATGATGTGTGCTGAGATGTCTCAGTCAACAGCCGGAGGTAGCTGTATGGCTTCAGGCTGCGGCTTTCTTCTGCGCTGTGGAAGTCATTAGCTCCCGTCTTAAGAGGCTTTTAGCTGTATTTTTGTTCACAGTTTTCACTTTTTGGCACGCACTGGCACTCCGAACACAAACCCGCTTGTGCTCCACACTCTCTCAGTGTGTGCCCTGCGTCCCGAGGGCCAGAGCTCGAGCCCGGGTCTGTGCATTGTTTTTAAAGATTAAATGGTCTTTGAAAATAAAAAGATCCACAAACAAACCTTGAGTACAGTTGCTCTGACACCTACGTTAGTTTGTGCAAAATTCCTCAAAGCTCGAAACAATTGTAAACCAGTGAGGTGACTCGGCCTCTCAAACATTCCAATTAGTACATATATGCACAGAGAATAAGGAAGAGGCTTTCAGGTCAAACTATTTGTGCAGGATTTTATGATCTTACTGGCAAAAACGTATATAAAAAGGAAAATAAAGGAAATGTCACCTTACAAAACGGTCCTTGTACGCAGCTGAGCAAAAGAGCACTAAGCAAAATTCACTACACACATTCTCCAGAAGTAGTGGTTCCAACTGTAACTTTATTTAGCTTAAGGAGGTGACACGCATGGCATTCTAGCAGTTGAGAATTCAGGTCTAATCTGGGTCCACCCCCTTTGAAAATGTGTGCGTGAGCCAACCGGAAATAGTACATGTTATGTAAACTGAGCCATGGCCTGCTGATAAGAAACGAGAACACCCCACCGGGTCACATCACAACTGGAGGACGCAAATAGTACAGTAGAGGTAAAACTAGGCCCTTGCAACCAAACAGAGGCCACTAAGCTTAAATCGAGCAAACAATATTCTCAGGTAGCAAGGCAAAATTTGCCCTACTGCTGCACTGTTTTAAAGTTTAGAAAACACGTCACGCTTTAAGACATACCAGACACACGGGCCTCGCAGACCATTGGTTGTCTCTTTCTACCAATGCCAGTAAGAGGTGTGATGTGGCAGGGAAAAGCATCCTCACAAGCTTGGAACAATCGAGCATGGAAGTAAAGATTGGGGTAACTATAGGCCAGCTGGCTGAGCCTGACCAGATACACGGGGTCACAACAGCACAGCAGACGGTAACTCAGTAAAAGGCTTCCATATTGCCTATTAAACCTGAAAAAAATATGCAACCACGTTCCATAATGTCTATCATTTCTTTTGCAGCACATGATCCCCTTTGCTCAATGTTGGTGTCCATTGGACAGAAAAGAATATCCCTGCATAGTATCAGAAGTGTCTGCCCTCCTACAGGTTAAATGTACTAGCAGCAACAGGGCAAGTCTATACTGAGGTCACTGCCCAAAGAGTTTGTAAATAATCTACTCTTTGTAACTGGATGTCCAACCCTATTTCATAAGCCAGTATGTAAAAGTAAATCTCAGATAGCTGGCCTCCTGCTCAGCTTGAAATCTAGGCTGGAATGTAATGATTTCCCCGCCCTGGTGGCTGCAGGCGCTTTTTCCATAAGCATTCAAAGGACATATTTGTTCAGAACCAACATGGCTTTCTAGTAAACATCAGCAGTCATTCCACATTTGGGTGTTACTTTTAAAGTCAGCTGCAATCCCCACACTGCAGACTCTCTCATTTATCACTGTAGTGTGAGTTGCTCGAGCAGTCCTTTGCTGGTATCTGATAACCAGACAAGGAAGCTCGAAGGACTGCTCATACCCTGAACACAAGGAAAAAGCGCACTACAGCTTGTAGATAAATGACCCTTGCTTTAGGTGGTGCAAAATGAAAAGATTAATTATTAGCACTGAGGATGTTTGAAACTCATATGGAGGTGATGGTTTTACCCGAGCTGGGGAGACACAGCAAAGATGAAGAAGCTTTTCATTTCAATCTGTGACAGCTATACACCCCGCCTGGATTAAAATGTAAATTACAGTGCAGAGCAGAGAAAAGACAATATGTGGCAGGCGGCTAACAATGCTCTTAAAACCACACAACTGATAAAAAACAGTCAAAATAATAATAGCCGACCACAATACCCATAAAAATGTGATAGGGCTATGGGTTTCTACACATCGGTTTATAAAGAACTGACACTGCTATTAAGGTATAATGGACACGATAACAGGTGGCACGTGCCAGGTGCACCTCATCTTTGCCACGTAATGATTGCTTTGCAAGTATAGGCCAAGAGGTCCATCTCAAACTAAAGATGTTTCTTGAAGCGCGATTGGTTGTCCGTGGGTATGCACTGCTCTTGTTGTTTGATGATCACATCGCATACCCTCGCAGTTTGCACTGGCACTGTGGCCCTTTTCACGTGACATTAAACAAAAAGGCTTTTCTAGGAAGCATTTGCTTACATCACGTGGACACAGGTGTGCTGACACCAACATTGCGCATTTCCATGAGGGAATAGCATAGTGAGCAGCAGCTGACACCGCCTGCCTACCGGTGCAATGCTACTGTCTACACCTGATTTATGGCACAGTGCAAAGAACACTGCGACAGTGGCAGGCACATTAACCTGTTTTGTTACTTGCTGTTTGTAAGTTAAAATCCTAACATACAACAGTGAGCTATTAACTGTCATCTAAGAGCTGCATGCAAACTGCATTAATGTAATAACTGCACTTTCACAATTGCTTTATTAACCTTCCTGCTTTCTCAAATTTGCTTGAAAATGCACCATTTTTCCACTCTTTTTTCAAAATTTTCTCGGGGGGGGAGAACCCCGCCGAACCCCCCTTAGGTTGTTCGGGCTCGCTCGCTACGGTGCAGTATGACCAGCATTTTACGCCCACCACTTTCAAATGTCACCATCCGCCACTGTGGGTGCAGTCACTGACTGCACCCACCTGCAAAGGGATGTGTGGGGGGTCCATAGGACTCCCTTTCCACCCACCAGAGGGCTGCCTTCAGGAGGCGCACTCACAGTGCGCCACCTCTGAGGTGGCGCATTGTGAGTGCGCCTCCTGAGGGCTTCTTTGCCTCTGCGCCAGCGTCTGTAATACGGCGCGGGCGCAGAGGAAAAGGGATTCCCTCATTTGCATGGGGCATGCCCCCATGCAAATGAGGAAACGCCCCCTGCAGATAGCGCTGGTACTTTATGTGCGCCGGCACTATCGGTATTACAGAAGGGGCTGCACAAGCGTCTGCAGCCCCCTCTGTAATACCAACATGCCCCAGGGGCATGAAAAGCGGAGGCAAATGCTTGTTGCGCCCCGGGGCACTTTATGTAATACGGCCCCCGGTTCTTGTTAGCATCCTGTGACTCATGGCTTATCCAGCACATATATCACAGCAGGGGGCACGTGTATGAAGGCATTTTGCATTTGCAAATGGTCTGATTATAAAAATAGGGTCTTTTATGGCTGCATTAAGGCCTTTTGGTATGTAACAAACCCAAATTGGAATTTGGTAACACATTACTAAGGGCCAGATGTACGACGGTTTTTAGCGTGCGCAAACGGGTTTTAGACCCGTTTGCGCACGCTAAAACCTTGGGCTCATGTACAAAACCTATTTTGCGACTCGCTAATTAATTAGCGACTCGCAAAATAGGTTTTGTGACTTGCTATTAGGAAGGGGCGTTCCCTTCCTAATAGCGACTCATGAGCCATGTATGAATGTTTTGCAACCGCAATTGCGGTCGCAAAACACTCGCAAATTACCACCTACTTCAAGTAGGTGGTAATGCAATCGCAAATGGGAAGGAGTCCCCAGGGGACCCTTTGCAAATGCATACGAAAATATTTTTTAAGGGCAGGCAGTGGTCCCAGGGACCACTGCATGCCCTTAAAAAATTAAACAAAAACATTTAATTTTAATTTTTTTAAATGCATCCCGTCTTCCTTTGAGGAAAACGGGCTGCATTAAAAAAAATGCTTTATTTAAAAGCAGTCCCAGACATGGTGGTCTGCTGAGCCCAGCAGGCCACCATCCCTGGGAGGGTCAGCCATTCCCAACGGGGTCGCAAAATGCGAGTGCCTCATTAATATTAATGAGCCTCGCATTTTACGACACCATTGGGAATCGCAATCAGTGTCTCTGACACTGTTGTACATAGTAAATTGCGACTCACAATTTGCGACTCGCAATCGAGCGCAAATTGCGAGTCACAATTTACTATGGTCGTACATCTGGCCCTTTATGGTATTTGGAAGGGGCATGTTTAGAGCATCCAGTATTTACGACCAGTGATTTGTACACCTGGCCCAAGCTTCCTATTAGCAAGCTGTGACTCATAGCTTAACTGCAGTTTTATATTTCACCTGTTTCCTAATACCCTACTATGCCTAAGGGGCAATCTCTGTACCTATATCTAAACTGGTTTTAATAGGCACTCAGAGCAATATTTATCAAAGGGTTGCGTTGCTTTTGCACCATGCAATGGGGTGCAAAAGCGACGCAACCCTTAAGATGTGATTTATCAAGCCACGTAAGGCCCTCTTGCATGGCCCCGAGTCACTTGATAAATCCAGAGTAACGCAACGAGGCGCAAATCGATGCGTTGCGTTACTCTACCCCAAGGAAGGCGTTCCATGGGTGCTGCGTTGGTGTTCCCACGCAAACCCCATGGATTTTGCTGCATTCTCAGATTTACCATAAGTGGTAGACCTTGGAATGCGCCAAAACTGCTCTGCTTCCCCAGGTGAGGCATAACGAGGAGAAATATGTATATTTCTCCTTGTTTTTATCTCTTTGAGGAAAATGCCTCAGGAGATTGTTTTTGAGCAGGAAGGTGCCCCTTCCTGCACAAAAACAATCTTACTAACAACACAGGCACCCTTGCACCGTGGTGTAAGTGAGCCTGCGTTGGCGCTAGGCAGCACATTGTGTGCATGCTCTGGGAAAAGGCAGGAATGTGCTGTACAATGTTAAGTACGACACATTCCTGCCTTTTCCTATCACGCAGCGTAGCAAGGTGACTTGAAGCGCAGCATGATATAATGATAAATATGGCCCTCTATGACTTATTATTAATGAAAACAATATTTACCCCATTGGGTTCATAATCCAAACATGTTTAGATGCATATGGTAGGAGAACTGAGTTAATACAAGAACATACGATTAAAGAGCAAAAAGAGCATTCATTGTTAACTAGCTTAGGAAATGATGAACTGATCACTAAAGATCCTTTGTGCATTGACAGGGCTGGAATAGAGCACACACATCACTTTTCAGTGGTGCAAAATGGAAAATTTATAAAAGGGATCTGGAACTGGGTATATGGTCTTCAGTGGTTGGGGGTTCCTGTGGATAAAGAAAGAGTTCTGCAGCCTAAAAGGCAAAGAGTACAAGTATTTCACTATGATCCAGACCTCTTGTGCCATGCACACTCACTCACTAGTATTAAAGCATACAGGACCTGGTACTCTATTCAGTGGAGCCCAGAGAAGGAAAGTGAGGAAAAGAGGTACAGACTAGCTGCCCAGAGGAAGAGGTTAAGAAGACTTCTCTCGAGTTGAGAGGAGTGAGGTGACCAGTGCTCAATTTGTAAAAAACATAAGTGCCTGGGCTCTCGTCAGGAGGCCACTGCAGCATGCACCACACGTTGCCACTGCCAATGATAGTAGCAATGCAACTACTAACCATCACACTCTTACAAGTGTTACAATTCGGGCTATTTCAGGCCCCCAAAGCTATAAGAATGGCTTGGGTGGCATGGAATAGTAATTTTTAAAATATATTGCGAAGCCGAGCACCAGAAATCTCAGGCTCAAATTAAGCACTGGAGGTGCAGTCAAATCTCCCACAAAAGACACCAGAAGGCAGAAATCCCAGAGAGTGAGGAGGGAAGGCAAAGACCAAGACCTGGGTGCTAAGTCCAACTTCAAAATCCCCACGGATTCCACACTCAGAGCTGCTTATGCTGATCTGCCTGAGATGTCGAGCCTAGCAGGGGAAGTCCCGGGTTGCATGAATCTTCTTTTGGCACAGAGTAAAAACTTTGTGGTCAGGTGTGTTGTTCTTCACTCCCAAACCCATGGTTTCACAGTAGAGTGCTCACCACCGCGGTTTCAGATCTGCTGTAGCATGTCCATTCTGCTGCCTGAAAGCAGTGCTGCACTGCATCAGCTAGCCATCTGCAAGGCCGCTCTCTCTCTCTCTCCAATCCATCACACCCATGGGATCGGATGTCTGAAGACCAGACACCCCAGAGATCCCATAAGACACCCGTCAGGGAGGGTGAGGTTAGGCGGACGGGTTACTCGACAATCTGCAAACCCTCATGTGCAAACAGTCTGTCTGTAGTAGGGCAATGGAAGTTTCAGGTAGTTCTCCTGAATTCTTGCAAGCCTCTGCCATGGACACAAACTGGGTATCTGATACTGTGGTTCCCAGTGGCTTATCAAAGTGCTGTCAGTCACAGAAAGGTCGCTAAGGAAGTAAGAAGGTAAAATCTTGGTAAAAACATTGGCAACATCAGCAAAGAGAGCATTATCAAGTAGGAATCGGAGAGAAAAGCTTGGTTATGTTTGTACCACAGCACTTAACTGGCTCCTACATGGTGGAAAGGAGCCCAAATGGTGTACTGTGGAGAATATTTACTTTCACAAACAAACAGTATGTATTTAACAGATATGAAGTGGCAGACACATTCCTGTGAAACTGTTATGCAGCTGCAGTAAAAATCTAGAAATAACAAAAGACAAAAATATTCTTGCTGGCACTGATTGGAAATAATGCAAGGTAAGTGCAATTAACGCCAAACTCTTGACTGTGGAAGATTCTGAACGAGGCACCCAAAATGAACTCTTTTCTAGGATGCTTCTTTAACCCACTGCCCACTTCTATCTTGAACGTACAGATGAAGGCCCTTTTTGATCTCATAAGAGAACGCAAACTCCAATAATGTGCAGATGGCAAGCACGACATAGTTAACGTAACATTAAATTCACACCAGTATGGCAAGAGGCAGCTCAGGGGCCAAGAGCGAGGAGATGGTGGATCAGCAAATCAACAGTGCCGTGTCTGATCCAGGGCGATCTGCTCTGCACGGTGTGTCTCAAGAGCTAGGGTTTTTTTTCTCCAAGCAGTTTGGGAGAGCATCACAGACTGGTCATGGTGCTGAGGTATGGACTTAATACAGGCACCTGCAAAACTCCATGAAGAGACAGTCAGCATGGACTAGGCAAGCCTTATAGTAACTCCTCTTAGCTTTCCTAATAAAGGTTTAGAAACAATCTCGGTTGTAGGGTGTCAAGACCGAGCTGTTCCTCTGTAGGATGTGGTTCTTGCAGTGCACAGAGTCGTGGGTGTAAATTTGGAGCTGAGAAGTCAGCATGGAGCCAAGGTGAGCTGTGCTCAAATGTTTTGGTGTAGATTATGCAAATATTGAGTCCAGAATATCGAATACCACTATTTCCTTCAAGTAATGATAAATGAAATATTCTTACCTCCACATCTGCATATCTTCACAATACATATATAATCAAGGTGAGTAGATGTAGTGATCAATGCAACAACTCATATAGACTGTCAAATAGCAAATAAATAGTTACATAGCTGACAATTGACCCCATGTCACAAGAGTGACTTCTAGCAACTCGTACTTTTTCAGCCACAACACTAATACTAGAACTATGAGTTTTTCATTCTCCATTATAAATGTGCCCCTTCAAGCCCCAGCTTTTTTGTACTGTTGTCTGGAAAGCATGAACTGACATAAATATATATGTTTGTAGCATAACTGGTTATAGATTCACATGCTGTGCATACTTTGGCTATCTATTGTTGTGCTCGGACATCTGCAAGTTGTTTATCTTTAAAGAAGTCTTTCGAGTCACAAGAAGGGCTGTGACTTCCCTCTTAGTTCACATTGTACAAGGGCACCGACTATGTTAGATGGCTTTTTTTTCTGCCTTTGGTTTCAGATGTACACCGAGAGGGCTCCGAGTTCGTGTTTCTTACATGTTTTTCAGGCCATGTGGTTGAATTTCTGAGGTTTCAGAAGAACAGTCAGCATCTCAACGACTCACTTGCGTTACACTACTTCACCATACACCTTCTATGGACTGTCAATCAACGCTCGATACAGCGCACACTAGAGGTGCCACCTTGCCTTTCGGGGACCACATGTCTTTCCTTGACCTTCAACGTTGGAGAATGCAGATGGGAAGGAGGTAATGAAATGGACACCCTCCCAACATTGCCCCAGGTGCAACTCGATGCATCTGTGTTGGATCATCACAACGTCTGCAACTGTGTCCCTCCCCCCCGACCACATCAACGCTTCCTATGAGTCCTGACTTGCCTTTCACTCGCAGTAGATCTTGAAGTACCGAAGAGAGAGGCACTGAGCACATCGCAAAATGCACCAACAGGCATCTTCCAAAACTTGGATATTTTCAGAGAAGAATATCCCTTTGGCTCCAAAGAAGGTAAAGATGCAGGTCCATCTGGAATACCAGCAGCACAGTGAATGCCTGGACTAGAGATTGCACCTTCGAGTGAATCAGAGAACGAGGAAAATTAGGACATCAGGCCGAAGCCGCAGACCACTGGTCTCTGAACTAAGATTATGCCAAGGGTCATAAGTACCACACCTGCTTCCAATACCCATGTGGCTAAGCCAGGATCGCATGTCCCACACTGAGATAAAGCTTGCAGGAGTTGTAGGTCAAGCCCTGAGCAAGCACATCAGAGACTACCACCTCCAGGGCCTCTGTCGGCCTCTGAGAAAAGACTTTAGAATAGACTAAGGCGCTGCCCAAGGGCGTCGGTCTTCACCAGCCATCATGCCTCGCCCCATACAGGGGCATCAAGCAATCCTACTCACACATGAAGCCAGCTTTGAAGGCCCCACCAAAGCCAGCACTAAAGATCCCCCTCAATGCCAAAAATCCTGTTGATGTCTAAAACCTTGTCAACAGCCAGATTTAATGAATCGCAAGAACAGATTCTGCAGCAACTACAGGAGGAGCTCGACTCCAGGCTGAAGCATCTATTAATTCACCTCATTAGCAGAAAGATCATGATGAAACCACTGCTGCCATAGCACCAGAGAGACTTCCTTGCTAGAGAATGCTTGCTTTCAAACTACGTTTCCCGGATGCTCCCTTAGAGCCAGCACAGTAGCAACACAGGAACAGTGGAACAAGCCCTCTCCCATTTGTTCCCCCTCCACCTCTTCCCTTCCTGCACCACCAAGTCCATCCCCTCCACTACCATGTTTACACACACCACTTCCTCTGCCTCTAACAGAGTCACATTGACGATCCCTACAGTCCAGTCCTTTTAAAATCCATGCAGTCTATATGATCTAACCTACCCAGATAACCAGCCCATAGACCCAGGGCCAACTGATGACCTCTGGGAAGACTAGAATGTTGACCACCCCACCCCAAGACAATCCTGACTTGGACCACTACGTGGTTAGAGCATCCCTGTCAGATAATACCACAGCCTATCATGAGGTCACCTGCACACCATTAAGTGGACATGCACGTCATTCCGGAGGAGGAGGACTTGCTAGTGGAAACTTTTTCCAAGTCCGAACAGTCCAGCTCTTATCCATGATTAAAGGTATGCTCAAATTTGCCCCAGAAATCTTCAAGCCAATTAATGCAAGGGTAGTAACACCTAAGGTTGAGATAAAATATAGACCCTCACATAGCAACCCTATCTATGTCAAATGCCAGAGTCCTCCTGACTCCCTGGGAATCCACACTGCCCACAATAGAGCCTCCACTGAAGCCAAGGCAATGTCCCTCCGCCTGATAAGGAAAAAGATCTATGGTTTGGGCAAAAGGATAGTGGTAGGGGCAGCCACACATTGGCACATGGTCAATTTTGTTGGACTCCTTTCCACGTATGACAGGTCCCAGTGGACATTGAGATTACCAAGTCTATTGAAGCCCTGCAAACTCCAACCGCAAGAGATTACTTTCTCAAGGAACACCCCAGGGGAGAAGCCAAGTCCGCCTCTCCAGAACAGACCAGCCACAGCCTAACAGACACACCAGCAGGCTGGCAGAGGTTACACCAGGAATGCATACCAGGGTAACAACAGAGGGAAGGGCAGGAGCTTTCACTTCTATGCAGTGACTCACCCCACTTAAAACCCCGATCGCACATCATCTGTCACGGAGAACATACAAGATTCCTCTCTCGCTGGGAGGAAATAGCATCAGACCTGTGGATTTTAGTGGTCGTTTGCCACAGCTACTGTCTAGAACTTCTCATAGCCCCTCCCAATCCTCAGACACATTTTCAGCAGAGACCATCTATGCTGTCCCAAGAAAGGGGTACAGGTGCCCCTCCTGAAAGGGGCAATAGATAGAGTGGCTCCCCCCCCCCACCTATTAGGGATAGGGCGTCTACTCTTTTTACTTCGTCATTACCAAAATAAAAAGGCTCCCTCAGGCCTATCCTGATCCTCAGGCCTCTAAACAAATACATCCTGTTGAAACATTTCCATATGACAACTCTACAGGGTGTCATCCCTTCGCTCTGATAAGGTGATTACATGACGGTGCTCAACCTCATGGATACCTACTTTCACATACGCATTCACCCTGCCCATCGGTGGTAACATTCGCTTTGTGGTAAGTGGACATCACTATCAATTCAAAGTACTTCCTTTTGGGGTCACCATGGCTCCAATGGTGTTCACGAAGTCCCTAACGGTGGTGATCCCCCATCTGTGATGGGGTGGGAGGTGCAATCACATCTTCCCCTACTTCAACCACTGCTCAAGAGCAGTGGCAGGCAGCAATGCCTACCCACACTAAAGTGGCAATTTCCCTTCTCTACAACTTGGGATTAACCACAAATGCCACCAGATCCCACCTCAACAGATTCGACCCTTCCTGGGTTCCATGCTCAACTTAGTTACTTGGAAAGCCTGCCCCAACCTAAAAAAGCAAACCAACAGCTGCTGCCTGCTTTCATCTCAATTGCCAGCACATGATCAGAACCGTCATGACCCTTCTAGGAATGATGGCCTTATGCATTTCTATTGTACCTCATGCCAGGCTCCAAACGCACCCTCTACAAAAGAGGTTGGCGGAAGCATGGCCTGTGGACGGACAAACATGGCATCCAACCAATGAGCTCTGATCCCGGGCTTCACCATGAAGGCTGCTCGGAAAATGTATTGTGCTTGGCGGCGAAGTTGTGAGGCGGGCTACAGTTCCTGAATTATAGCAAACCACTGGGAGCCAACTTCTAAGACTCTAGGCAAGGCGCAGAATGAGAGAAGAGGCTCCCCCTGGAGCGCACTGACAGCAGCACCCATCTTGGGACCTAATACTGCACTGCAATACTGACAATGAGGCTGACCTCAAGTGAGCCTGGTGGCTGTCAGGGGTGAAACCAGTGCGTGTCTGAACTTGTGGTGCACATGAGGTCCTGTGGTGCAGGAGATGGTTTCGGGGCACCTATAAGCAGACGGAGGCTGGAAAGGGCATGACTCCGCCAGTACAAGTATACAAGTGGTCTGCCTTTTACGGATTATGAAATCCGGCATTCTATATTGAGCGTCCCCGTCATAGAACTGAGCACATGGCAAGCCCACCCGGAACCAGCATTTACAGGCCACGCTGTTAGAACCGCTGCCTGGGATTACAGCAACAACCACCTCAGCACCAACCCAAACATCTGACGCATGCTCAACAACAGGCGTTTTTATAGCCGCATAGTGTGTTTCACCCTAATTGCTTGTAATGTTGTGAGGATGAGTGGACAGGGTCAAGAGGATCTGCATTTCTCGCTGCCTCCTGTCCCTTGGAGCAGAACACTTGTGACACCCTTGTGATGAACTCACTACTGGCTTTTTCATGAATAAGAGGCCAAAACCACAAAGAAAATGAGACAGGAGTGTGAATGTCCCCTAAAAAAGGAGATGCTGGGACGATTATCACAAAAGAATATCTACAAGCCTGTCTAGGCGACCTACCTGATAAACTCTCAAATATGGTGACCACAAAATGCAGGCCCTAAAATCCAATCTGCTAACAAACAACAAGGACTACCCTAGAACTTGAACCTGGGGCTAATAATGACAATTCAAACAGTGATTCAAGTAAAACTACTTTGACATAAACCTAAATACAGCACAATATAAACATAGGACTCAAAGAGTTCCAAACACAGATACGATACCCTGACACACTACATATATTACAAAATATGAAATTTTATTACAAAAAATATATATATTAAGAATGGCGCTCCTCAAATTACACAAACTGTGTCAACACTAACTAAACATATATGACATGTGTATACATAATAAAATGTGGTCGAGACAAAAATAACATATACACAGAAAAATGGTTTACAAATAGAAACACAAAACAGTGAATATGTTCTCAATTGGTTAGAACCACATTTTCGCGTCGACAGCGTTTCAACCCACAGTAGACTCAAGGGTCATCATCAGGACTAATAGACATTCGAGCGTCCATAAAAACCTTTAAAATTCTGAGTCGAGATAACGTCCTGTTCACCAATTATTCCAAACTGGATCAAAAGATTTTTAAAAAAATTAGAGCCTCACCACCTAATAACTTGTGGCGGTTGGTAATTGGAACCACAATGAGTCCAATGCAAAATCCAAGAGCTTATCTGTTCAAATAGTCCCGGGCGGTGGGTCTCAATAGATTGACTTGTTCGCCGTCCCCGCGCAAAACTCCCAAACGGGAGTTTTGCGCGGGAGTAAATACCGCGGAGAGTGACACTTAGAGTCCGGGGACGGCGAACAAGTCAATCTATTGAGACCCACCGCCCGGGACTATTTGAACAGTTAAGCTCTTGGATTTTGCATTGGACTCATTGTGGTTCCAATTACCAAACGCCACAAGTTATTAGGTGATGAGGCTCTAATTTTTTTTTAAATCTTTTGGTCCAGTTTGGAATAATTGGTGAACAGGACGTTATCTCGACTCAGAATTTTAAAGGTTTTATGGACGCTCGAATGTCTATTAGTCCTGATGATGACCCTTGAGTCTACTGTGGGTTGAAACGCTGTCGACGCGAAAATGTGGTTTTAACCAATTGAGAACATATTCACTGTTTTGTGTTTCTATTTGTAAACCATTTTTCTGTGTATATGTTATTTTTGTCTCTACCACATTTTATTATGTATACACATGTCATATATGTTTAGTTAGTGTTGACACTGTTTGTGTAATTTGAGGAGCGCCATTCTTAATATATATATTTTTTGTAATAAAATTTCATATTTTGTAATATATGTAGTGTGTCAGGGTATCGTATATGTGTTTGGAACTCTTTGAGTCCTATGTTTATATTGTGCTGTATTTAGGTTTATGTCAAAGTAGTTTTACTTGAATCACTGTTTAGATTTTCACTAAAATCCAATCTAGCATCTCCGCGTCACTTACGAAATTCAAGCTCTAGGGAACCGCGTGGCCACCAATGAAGATGACATCATCGCTATGAGTCAAGTACATAAAAAAATTCAAGACTCCAATGCTAGAGTGGAGGACGAGATCAAAATGTTGTGGGAGAAATGTACTGATTTTGAGGACGGGTCAAGGTGTGACAATGTTCTCATTCGCAAATGTCTGAGAAGAGGAGGGTGACGATGTGGTCCAGTTCTGTAAATCGCTGTTCTGCTTTATTCTTAAAGAGAATCAAACTTACAAAATTCCCAACATTCGAGCAAAAAGAGTTGTGGCACTGAGGTCTGCACCTGGGGCAAGACTGAGAGACATAGCTAAGCTGGGCTCCTAGCAGCTAAAGGATAGAATAATGAGGGAGGCCAGGAAAATAGATCAGCTCACCTTCTAGGAACAACACATCGAGCCATTGCAGCACCTTTCTCAAACAACTCTGAATAAGAGATGAACACCGGCCTCAGTGACAGGTGTACTCCACAGGCGACAAATCCACTACAGATGGACCTTCCCATTTGCCTTTTGGTTCCAGATTGATTTGAAATCGCACATGGTACACACCGCGGAGGACACGTAGGCAATATTGGGACCATCAAGAGAGTGCCCACAATCGCGGACGAAGGAAGAGAAAGGCCACCATTGGAAACACAAAGAAAAAGGGGAGAAACTCAAAGCAACATGCTGCAAATGAAATAGAGGCATCAACTTATGGCATTACTGCTTTAAACTCAATGTTCGTCTATACCAGAGTTGTCGGCACCAGGCCATGAAAACATGAATATTCATACTTTGCTTTGACTTTATAAATCATGGAGAGTATGGGAACTTTATTACTGATGCTGTTGTAGTATGTGTGCAAGAGTTTAGGGCAATGTGGCTCAAAGTATACGAACCAGAGAATTGCAAGGTATTCAGTCTTTCTGGAATGGTAGTTACTAGTCTCGCAAACCAATTGAGAGGGCCGGGATGAAGGGTAGAGGCTTACAACATGACTCCTCACAGGGTTAGGGATGTATCTTATCACTTCTCTGCAATGGTTGGAGCCAGTTCAGGGATTGATAAGGGGGGCTTAAAGAGGGAGGGGGAGGTAACAGAGTGAGGAGGGCTAAATGTGAACTCTGGCTGGTTATCAGATCATTTTGGTTGTTGTTCAGAAGTTCTTTCACCACTTCCTTGTTATCAAGTGTACTCCTCAGAGTGTTCAGTGCACATCAACAGTTATACGTATAAACTTACACAATCAGAACAATGGTTAAAATCATAACATGAAACATAAATGGACTGAACTCTCCAGTTAAGTGCCACAAGATATGGAGGGAGGTGAGAGAGGTTTCTTCCTGATGTCTTCTGTCTGCAAGAGACTCATCTAAAAACCTCTGATACCCATTAAATGTAACAAAGGCTGTACCCTAACCAATACTTCGCAGCCACTAACACCAAGAAAAGGAGAGTGGAGGTTATGGTTGATCTCCATAAAAAATTCAATTTCGAAGAAACAAAGGGGATTAAAGATACTAGAAGGTCGGCAACAGAGCATTCCTCTCAATATTCTTAACGTATATGCACCAAACAAAGGCCAGAAACAGTACCTACTCCAACTTCTGACAAAAAATGGGGAGTGGACCAAGTTAGCTTGCTCTGGGTTGGTGATTTCAACTTAGCACCAGCCTCATTGTTAGATAGACACCCCATGATAGGTATCTACAAGGCATGATGTCAAAGGCACTGCTACAAGGGATGAGGGACTTAGGCCTTATGGATATGCAAGTGTTCTTCTTAGACCCTAACTCTAGGATTGATTTGATATGGGGCACGCAGGAAATGTTAGAAGATACAAGCTCCATGACACATAGCACAATAGTGATATCAGACTATGTTATGTCCAAGTTATGCCTGGCTGAGTAGGTAGTTTCAGAGACTGTAGGATGCTGGCTCTCTATATAGTGTACTAAAATGAAGTACACGCTGCAGAGAGTCCAGTGAGTCCCTTATTGGTTCACAGAGGCAAAAGTAGATAATACTAACGCTCTATTTGTGGTACTGTGGGCGAGCAGTTAGGCTTATCAGAGGGTAGTGCTAAGCATTTGTTGTACTCACAGAGGCAATAAATGAGACACACAATCAAGAATAAATCCGAGACCAATTTATAAAAATAGTATTGATTTTTATGTAAATGTTAAGACCAAGAACTTTGATTTACATACAGTAAGTACTTTCCAAGTTACGATTTTTAAGAGTTTGGAAAATATATCACTTTTGTGAGCAATTACGCACCACTGAAGTCAATTGGGAAAAGCAGAAAAATGCATATAACATCAGGAAATGCTTTCACGAAGTTCACCTTCTCGTTTTAGGTCAATAGAACAACCAGGCCCAATGTTGCAGCAGCAGAAGATCGGGAGAATCCTGGATTCGGCTGGGAGCAGGGTGCTGAGGGTGATGGTAGCAGGTGCTCTACGATGAAGGGGGGGGGCACTTGGAAAGACACTGCACAGGAGGACTTAAAAAGACCTCCTGTGCAGTCCAGTGGGTCGCACTCAAAGGAGAAGGTTGCAAGGGTCTCAGGACCACAGGAGCACAGCTGGATTGTTGTTACCGGGGCTGGTTGGGCCGGGTGCAGAGCAGTTAGGTCAGCCAGGCACCATTCGTCGAGATGTCCTCGTGGTCAGGAGCAGGCAACTTGGAGAGACGATTTCGGGACAGCTGAGCCACTCGTAACATGGGTCTCAGGGGTCTCGATGTCCCCTGATGGGTGCTTGCTTCTGGGGTAGTTGGTGTCTGGTACAGACTTTTCATCTCGCTGTTTGCTGAACGGGGTCCGGTACCCTGGGTATTGGTACAGTGCAGCTCCGGTAGGTTCTGGTGTCTCCAAACTTAGTGGGGAGACAGATCTGATCCTCTGGAGCTGATGTACATCTTCTGGTTCAGGTGCTGCTTTGGAGTAGCCGGGGAGCAGCAAGTTGACAAACTGGACTGAGCGGGATCAGTGCCTGCGGTGTGCAGGGGAGTCATACCTTCACTCCAAGGGAGGTTCTTGGCAATTTCTCGAAGGCTGTAGGAGCTCTGGGGTTCTTGGAGTCTTCACAGGTTCAGGACCAGACTGCACAACCACGATTGTAGAGTTTTTGAGGCAGCAGGCAGGGTTTGGCACCAAGTTTCTCTGCAGCAGAGCTTCAGTTCCTGGACAGCAGCTCTTCTTTGTCCGTGTCTTTTTCTTGTCCATCGAATGTAAGGTTCAAGGTCCAGGGACGCCTACTAAATTTAGAGGCGTTAAAGGGGGAGAAAGGTAGTAGCCAATGGGCTACCTACATTTAGGGTGTCTACACCCACTAAGTGACACTTCCTGTGGGAAAGGGCACTACCCTAGCCCTGATAGGTTGTTTTTCCACCATCCCAAGATGGTGGATTTTCAGGAGAGGGGTCACATCACCTGCCTCACCTTGAGGGTGGTGCTGGCTGAATGTGGTCACTCCTCCTCATCTAATTTTCCCGTCTGTCCTCCTGCCACATGTAGAGCAGGACATCGGGGTTGGCATCCCCACTATCTGAGGACGCCTGGGCTGCACTTCAAAGGGAGTATTGCCTGTGAAGCTTCCCGCTATGGAAGACCATTCCGTCCTGGAGAAGGTGTGAAGCACTTCCTCCCACAGCATGCTTTGTTTCTGGCCTCTGAGAGGGTTGCCTCTCATCCCATGAGATCAGAAACATGTCTGGTCATGGCAGGCTGGCTATGACTAGTCAGAGATCACACTAGGGATTGGTAGGTTTTCAGGGAACCCTCTAAAGGGTCTCCTGTGCGCATTTATTAAGAAATCCAACACTGGCATCAGTGAAGATTTATTAAGACAAGATGTTTGGTACCAAACATCTTAGGCTACAGTGAAGACATCATGGAGCTAGGAAACTCGCAATGACAAGTATTCAGCCCATGTATTCTCTATGGCTTCCCTGTGCACTAACAATGTCTAAGAATGGCTCAGATATTGCAGGGCCATATCTGCTTATGCAGATATGTCCACACATGGGGTATGGTGCACCCTGTCTTAGGACTGTAAGGTCTGCAGTAGGGGTGGCTTACCTATACCTCATGCAGTTTATGAGGGTATGGCACTCAGGGCTGTGTGCCATGTCATCTCTTCGGGTTTCTCTGCACCAAGAGACGCAGCCTGCAATGGCAGTGTGCATGAACTTGATGAGGGGTCCCTGGGGTGGCACAATTTGTGCCGCAGCCCCAGTGGACCCTCTTCAGTCCCAATGCACTAGGTCCCAGGGGTACCATTTACTAACGACTTACAGGGGTGTCCGAAGCTGTGCCTATCATGGTACAGTTTTGGGATAGAGATCTGGCACTGGTAACATGGTTAGCAGGGACCCAGTGCACTTGCAGTTCGAAATCCAATCAGGAATCAAGCAAAAAGTGGGGGCTAACCATGTCAAGAGAGGCACTTTCCTACAGAGACGTGCTAGTGGAGGTTAATACATTCCAAAGAGGGAATGATTGTTTTGGTGGCAGCGCAGTAGAATTGGTGCAGTTAGAAAAATCATATTGTGTGTATTAAAATATTCATAATATTTTTATTCAAAAATAATAAACCTTAATCGTATTGTCTAACTTTCCCATAGTGTGATCCCCACCTTCGTGCAAACCCATAAATTCTGTTATTAAAAGCTCCATCCCCTGATTTGTAGGGGTGCAGATATGTAAGTCTTCACCTAGTCTTCTCCTAGCTGTAACTCTCCACTCAGCAGTGGTAAGTAGCAAAAAATACGACACTATACCCGGGTATAGTAGTGAAATTACACCTGTACATTTACCTTTGTGAATCAGGCCCTTAATGTATTGGTAACACCTAGATGCAGAATGGAATTCTTGTTGAGCATTATGAGATTAGATTCTAGCAGTCAAATCACATAGTTGCCAGACGGTTAAGAAGAGCTATATGCTTGGAGGGGAGCTCATCTGAAGGTGGCCAAGTCAGGGACAGAGAGACCATGAATGCTTGCACAGGATAAAAAACAAATGAGGTTGCCAAAGTAAGTCACTCTGTGCTGCAACACCTGTCATAGACACCTCTACAGAATAAAGAATAAAACTTTCTGTTGTCAGGGTTACGTGACACATCTAACCTAACAGAGCTGCAGATATAGAACGGCAACAAAAATCCATTTCTGCAAAAGGAAATGGTGCACTTTTATCAGAAGTCAATGACCAAGAAGTTACAAAACAAGTCTCACTTTGAAGTAATCACAAAGATGGTCCACAGCTTTTTTCACAATGTAGCAGTCCCTGTATGCAGAGAATCAATTACTCGCTCGCTCGCTCAACTGGGGAGCCCGAACATGCAGACAGTCGGTGAAGCCACTGACATCGGTGAACTGAAGGCTTCAGTTCTTGTAGCCATTTGCCAGAATACCAGCAGATTCCAGGAGTTTTCCCATAATACGGCATCTTATTGAATGTCCCTCTCAACCCCTAGCTAGGGTTCAATCAAGTGTCCTCCACTCGACCCAGGCACTGCGACATGGGTGACCACCGCACTTCTAGTCATTATAAGTAGTGTCAGCAGTCCTGACCTTTTTGCCTACAAATCATTGTTTTCAGGTGTGTTAGACTAAACACCCAGAACCATTAAGGGATCACATGAACGTTCAAGACTAGAAACAGTGTCCGTAATGACCTAGAAGGAAGTGGTTGCCCTAACTGTGACAGCGAGGTGGAGCACTTGCTAAAGCAGATACCGCCCTACGCGCAAATGTGCTCTCCAATTCAAGTCTCCTGTCCACACCTGATTTAAAGGAGCTGCGCTTAGGGAGGAAGGAGGCACCTCACTAGCAGTGGGCAGAGGTGGTAACTCCACGATTGAAACCAACACCCCACCTCTAATATCTTGAACATATTGATAGGGTAATCAGGTGGCTTCATGTCACCAGGATATCACTTTTCCATTATTGAACTTTTACATACCAGTGCATTCTAGGAGTTGTAGCCTTGGTTTGTTTTGATTGAGCTAACTGGATCAACACACCTGATAACAATGATGTGTAAATGCAAAGTCCAAGAATGGAAAAGTGTTGTCTCCATGGCATTGAGCCACTTGGTCATCATACATAGGGGCAAAGGATGGGCGGTGAATGACGGATCACTTGTGGCACGAACTTGGCTGGTTCCCTAAGAACTTAAAATCTTCCATGCCACATTCCTGCTCTGGCTACAATCCCAACACATTTCACCAACGGTGGGGTCTAGGGCAGAAAGAGCGAATCACTGACAAAATATCGACCTCAAAAATATCGAGGTACAAAAATATCGTGACAAAAATATCGAAGTCAAGAATATCGACATCCTATCTACATCATGGTAAGTACAAAAATATCGAAAATTAAATATCGATGTCAAAAATATCGTTGTAAAAAATATCGTTTTTTTAAAATGTTAAAAAAATATTCTAAAATAAAGTAAATAATACATATAATTAAAAGAAACATAGTTAAAATTATTTAAAAATGTTTAAAAATAAAAACTGATACATATAATGTTAAAATAAATTAAACATATAAATATAATATATATGCTTACTTAATAATATTCATAAATAATTATTTTAATAACTTATAAATTGTTAAAAATATTTTATAAATTATAAATACAGACATACACATACAAAAATATTATTATTAAAAATGTTAAAAATATATTTAACAAATTAAAAAAATTACAATATTTTTAATTTTTGTAAAATAAATTATACACAACATTAAGTAAAACAGTACTGAAAAAAATATTGGATAGCGGAGGGAAAAAAATTACTATTCCCATTCCAAAGAGTGCAACAGTAGGGAAAGTGTTGGATAGCGTAGGGGTAAAAATTACTATTCCCACTCCAAAGAGTGCAACAGTAGGGAAAGTATTGGATAGCGTAGGGGTAAAAATTACTATTCCAACTCCAGAGGGTGCAACAGTAGAGAAAGTGTTGGATAGCGTAGGGGTAAAAATTGCTATTCCCACTCCAGAGAGTGCAACAGTAGGGAAAGTGTTGGATAGCGTAGGGCTAAAATTACTATTCCCACTCCAGAGAGTGCAACAGTAGGGAAAGTGTTGGATAGCGAAAGGATTAAAATTACTATTCCCACTCCAGTGAGTGCAACAGTAGGGAAAGTGTTGGATAGCGTAAGGGTAAAAATTACTATTCCCACTCCAGTGAGTGCAACAGTAGGGAAAGTGTTGGATAGCGTAGAGGTAAAAATTACTATTCCCACTCCAGAGAGTGCAACAGTAGGGAAAGTGTTGGATAGCGTAGGGGTTATAATTGCTATTCTAACTCCAGAAAGTGCAACAGTAGAGAAAGTGTTGGATAGAGTAGGGGTAAAAATTACTATTCCAACTCCAGAGAGTGCAACAGTAGGGAAAGTGTTGGATAGCGTAGGGGTAAAAATTACTATTCCCACTCCAGAGAGTGCAACAGTAGGAAAAGTGTTGGATAGCGTAGGGGTAAAAATTACTATTCCAACTCCAGAGAGTGCAAAAGTAGGGAAAGTGTTGGATAGCGTAGGGGTAAAAATTACTATTCCAACTCCAGAGAGTGCAACAGTAGGGAAAGTGTTGGATAGCGTAGGGGTAAAATTACTATTCCAACTCCAGAGAGTGCAACAGTAGGGAAAGTGTTGGATAGCGTAGGGGTAAAAATTACTATTCCCACTCCAGAGAGTGCAACAGTAGGGAAAGTGTTGGATAGCGAAGGGGTACAAATTACTATTCCAACTCCAGAGAGTGCAACAGTAGGGAAAGTGTTGGATAGCGCCGGGGTAAAAATTACTATTCCCACTCCAGAGAGTGCAACAGTAGGGAAAGTGTTGGATAGCGTAGGGGTTAAAAAATAACATACTTATCAATTTAATAATTGTTTTAATTAAATAATGATTTATTAATAAATTAACAATAAATTATTTATAAATACCAATAAATGAAAATTAATAATTATTTTAATAACATTAAATTTCTTCCCACCCTATTCCCCAATAAACACAAAACCCACTCCACATAAAATTTAACACAATTAATATAATTATCAATTAATCAATTAATAAAAATTAATTAACAATTAATCATTAATTAACAATAAAATAATTATCAATACCAATAAATAATAATTAATCAAAATTAATTACCAATTAATAATTAATGAACGATATATTAATTATCAATACCAATAATTATTAATAAATAATTACTTAATTATAATAAATTACTTCCCACCCTATTCCCCTATAAAGACACAACCCACTCCTAGACTAATTTAACACAATTAATATATTTATCAATTAATTAATTAATAAAAATTAATTACCAATTAATAATTAATAAACAATAAATTAATTATCAATACCAAAAAATAATAATTAATTACTTTATTATAATTAATTTACTTCCCACCCTATTCCCCTATAATCCCACAACCCGCTCCACTAAAAAATGTATACAAATAATATAATTATCAATTAATCAATTAATAAAAATTAATTACCAATTAATAATTAATTAACAATAAATTAAATATCAATAACAATAAATAAAAATTAATAATTACTTAATTACAATTAAATTACTTCCCACCCTATTCCCCTATAAACCCACAACCCGCTACAGAACTAAAATGCAAAATTTAATTAAAAATAATTAATAATTTCTAAAAATTATGAATGAATTTACTATAATTAAATTACTTCCCACCCTATTCCCCTATAAACCCACAACCCGCTACGGTACTAAAACGCAAAATTTACTTTAAAAAAAATTACTAACTTCTAAACAATTAATACATATATGTAAAAAAATAATACAAAAGATAACAAAACATGTGGAACACATACATATAAAATACATACTAAAATACATAACACTAACATAAACATCGATATTATTAACATCGATATTTTTACCATCGATATTAACAACTTCGATATTAACAAAAACGATATTTCTTACCTTCAGGTCGATATTCTGGTCACCGATATTCTTGATGTCGATATTCTGTCCCTACGATATTTAAAACTTGATATTAATGTAGGTCGATATTTAAAAGTCGATATTTTGACTGTGCACCAGAAAGAGCGTGCTGCATTGCATCATTATAATATATTGAGGAATATAATTTGAAAAAGGTCACGCAACGCTGGATAGCAAGTGAAGTTGCTGCACTGCCCTTGCATGAATGGGAGAGAGCAAAACTACGCAATATCTCCACCTAAATGGCGCATTCCTGATCTCTTCTAGCCCTGGTGCACTTGTGGCTGACTATCACCAGCGCAGGCACCCTTGTGCGATAGTGAAAAGGTGTCTGCGTTAAGTTCAGGATAGTTTTAATGCTGAGTGGTTGAATAAAGATGCAGGATTATGGGAAAAGGAAAATAAAGCAGATTTACACAAGATTACATAGCGTAACAATGCTGAAGCCATATAAACAGTCAAGTAGCTGACATCTGCACCTCAGGGAAAACTGATCTTCCTATCTTCTTACCTCTGTCTATTTCTCTATCTTGCCCTTTCTTCCTCTGTCATCCTTCCTCTGTGGTGACGTCCTAGGTTTTCAGCCAACAGCACTAAAACAGACTTAGAACTTTGAGTTCTGCACTGTATTCCCTGTTATATGTATGGCCCTTCCGGCCACACCATGCTTGGTCCTGGGTCACACATTAAGGCGTTTTACAATTAGGAGGTTAATTTAGGGAAATGTATAGTAAATAGCTCACATACTGATGGGAGCGCACGAGCCACCACTCGCCCGGCAGAAACAGATTTGTCCTTCAGTGCTTCTCCCAATGACGCAGACGCTCAGAAGCCAATCTTCTATTTACGCACAACGCAGGCAAATACGTCAGACATCCGGGCGCTGCCGCCATTGATTCTCATTGATATATCTCCGCGCGCGCACTCTCGTTACCAGCGGGAGGATGCAGCACTGGGTCCGCCCAGCAGACTCCCACGAAGGCACAGTTAGAGAATTCTTTTCAGCAGGTCTTCTGTTTTTTCATCTTTTATTTAGGTAACAATACAGCATCACTCAGATGCATCAATAAACGGTGCAGCAGACAACTCTATAATTTGACAAGGAGTCATTTCTGTGGTAACGTGCTACAAATTGTGTTGCACGGAGCAGTCTCCCAGGACTTCTAATACAAAACAGTATTCCACATTCCAAATATCATTGCAGTTACGAGTACACATAATGGCAATTCTTCTAACAATATAGACATATTAATGTATACATTTGCTGATAGATGAGCGTTTCATATAATTACCCCTTCTTACTATATATCCACCCAAACCGCTTGGTCAATAAGCAGAGGGTTCCAAACATTATTAGGTAGGGGTGGGGTCTGGGGAAGAAAGAGCGTGTTGCATTGGATTATTACAACATACTGAGGGATATATTTACAAAGAGGTCACGCAACGTTGCGTAGCAAGGGAAGTTGCTGCGCTGCACTTTCATGAATGAGAGAGAGCAAAACTACGCAATATCTTCAAATAAATGGCGCACTCCTGCTCTCTCCAAGCCCTGGTGCACTTGTGGTTGCCTTGCATCAGCGCAGGCACCCTTGTGCGATACTGCAAGGGTGTCTCCATTAAGGTCAGGATAGTTTTAATTCTTAAAGGGGTACCTTCCTGCACAAAAACTATCTTTGAGGCCCTCTCCAGTTTCCTGGGTGTCCAGGCCCCCATGGTGGAGCGAGCATGGTGCCTGCAGCTTCAACTAAAGGCAGGCTAGGAGCATTCATACAATTTGTTTCAAACCACACGTGCTCACGCTTTCCTAGTAATGAAAAGTCATTTAGTCTATCTTTCACAGTATCAGTTTTAACTCTGGTATATCTTTTATTGGTGTTTGCGTAGCTCACATCTGCCATTGGAATAAGGCCGATATATAATTGGGGGGGGGGGGGCACATGCAAAGATCTGAAATGGGCCCCTCTTTACCTACAGCTGGCCCTGCCCAGTATGGACTTCTAACCCAAAATAATTAAAATGAATCCTCAGTGGCATGAAATAAGCACTGTTTAAAAAACATATAATATAAAGTAGCCTTTGCCTATTTTTTAATGACATTTTCTTTGTTTGAGTGCAACAAAATTGCCAATAGTCATCTGGCAAAGGGGATTCTAGATCAATGTCCCCCATATTGCCTAGCTGCAAGCACAACTACAGCCTTATTTTGTAAAGTCCCTTCATATATACATAACATTAAACGATGTAGGTCAGAAGTGCCAAAGAACAGCGCTACTCTGAGGTTCCGCAGGGTGCTTTGAAAAGCAGGCCTGAAGTGTGCACCGGAGAGCAGACGTTTAAGGCTTGGGGCAAAGTGGACAATTGCCCAGGGCCTGAACTACCAAGGGGAAGGAGGGTGGGAGCACGCTGCCTTACATCCCAGCACCCACTTTGCCCCCCAAAACGACTTGTGGCTCTCTCCTGACGAAGGAGTGAATATAGAAACATGTGTCTAGAGTTACACAGCACAAGCTGCACCAAAAAGGGTGGAAAATTTAAGACTACTACTGAAGTAAGTGTTATCATGCACTGCATTTACCATGATGCACTGGGCCAAACTGATTGCTGGGATTTGAGGCACTGTGCTCCCACCCTCCTCCTGCCTGAAAAGGCTCCTTTGAGCTACTTAGCTGACGAGCTTGTGTTGATGCACCTGCACCCAGTAAGGGGTACAGAGACCTGAGAAGACTTTGGGCAGCATCTCCAGCACCCCCAAAACGACTTGTGGCTCTCTACTAATGAAGGAATGAATCCAAAAACACTTGTCTACTACTGAAGTAAGTGTTGTCAATCACTGCATTTACCATGATACATTGGGACAAACTGATTGCTGGGATGTGAGGCACTGTGCTCCCACCCTCCTCCTGCCTGAACTACCAAGGGGCCTGCTGGGAAACTGATCTTTCTATCTTACATCTATCTAATTCTCTATCTTGCCCTTTCTTCCTCTGTCTGCGTTCTTGTCTTGTGTGACCCCCCCCCAGTTTTGAAAATCTAAGCTATAACTCAATATTGTTTGTCATCATGCAAACATGTATTAGGGGAAAATCGTAAGTAAAATTCAAAGTTGCTACAACAGTGGGCCCCAGAATATGTCTTTTCCTCCTGGACCCTAGAAGTCCTGAAGTTGACACTTCACCAGATTCGGAAATACAAAAAAATATCAAGCGAATTTGTGACACTTTGTGCTTTAAACTGGGAGGTAAACATGAAGAACTCCTCCCAGGTATGCAATCAGTCCCAGCCTATTTAACTGATGCCATGCCTTGGTCTCCCAGGTAAGCAGAATGCACCGGTTGTCCAGCAGAAGAAGCTCAGATGACTACAAAATTGCAGCATCTCTCAATGCTGCAATATGATGCCAAGCCCAATTTTTACAGGCCACCAATCGGTATGTCACCAGGGTCTTGGAAGTGGGCTGGCCAGAACCGTATTTAGAACGCGGGGAAATACAGTCTCTCTCTGCCTCAATATGGGCCTGGGGTGTTGCCACAGAATACAACTAATAGTTGAAATGTGCTCCAGCAACAACAAAAAATATAGCTCAAACTTAAGTACTCGTAAACCTTGCATGTGATAAGGGAGTGTCAGACCTTCCAACTTATTCTAGACCATTTACCTGCCCAGACCCCTATAATGAATAGTCCCCACCAATGTCTACAACAAGACCTAGGTAAGGGGATGGGGATATTAATGAAGAGCTGTAGCAATTTTAGCAAAATTACTATTTTAATAAGCATTACACACCCACTATTGAGATCCATAAGTCCACTGTCCTACTTTTCCTTAATGACAATTTCGGCCTCTAGGTGGATCTGCACCCCCAAATATCTCAGAGTTGTCCTTCTACTGCAGTGAAAACTCCATGTCAAACCGGGTAGTCCAAGGCGTTGCTAAGAACACCTTTGATTGTATTCTGGTTAATCTGGAGCCTTCCAAATCTTGTAACATTTTACAATATCAGAGCAAGATTTTATTATTTTATAATGTAATGAAGCAGGATGTAATCCACATATAATGATAAAAAGAATTCTCTGCACACCCAAAAAAGTCACTCCGCAAATGATATTCCATGAGCATGCATACCAATGGCACCAGCATGAAGGCAATTAAAACTAGTCATAAGGGGAATCTTTGGTGAGTTATTCTAGAGATTGCAAAGCAGGGATTACAAGAAGGTGTTTTTTCTGAGACTTGCATGTGGTGTCTAATACGACAATGATATCTATTTTATAATCCCTTCAACTAAATCAATCTCAAAAGCAGCGAGCACATCAATTTCCATTTCAGAGAGTCAAATGCCTTTTCTGGGTCAAAAAATCTCAGAGTCGCAAGTTTAGGGCGCAAAATATACATCAGTGCCACAACAGAGCGCGATTGTGTGTCTTTGGATGGAGGCCTATTCTGGTAGCACCACACCTAACACGTATAGGGGAGCCTCATAAAATATATAAGGAGCATCTTCGTTGCTATGGTTTTTGCTGGTATTCTATTGTCCAAGCTGGGTATATTTGATACTCACAGCTCTGCATCTCTAATTTGCTTAAGTAGAGCTATAACGACAGCCTCCTGCAAGTTTGGGGGAAGTGTGGCAATCTCTCTCATGACCTTGAACATGACCAGTAATGGCGAGGTCAAACGCATTCCCCATACTCTTTGTAGATCTCCACAGTCACCCCTTAACACTAGACATAGATTTAATATATACAAGAAAAGTGGCTCCTCTTTACAGATGAGTACAAGTTCAATATAAACACATCTATTGTATCAAGTGACAGAATCACACAATTAGTTCGTACACCAGTTCTTACAATAAGGCTATTGTTACAGGGACCAATTGTATGCAAATTCATGGAAATAAAAACTCCCAGCACTCAGACAGCACTCACCTTGTACAGAGAGGGCTCACGCTACACTCAGAAAAAGGACAGACCTGTGTTCATTTTTCAGATATTTGTGTCTTTTTCTGTAAATTATTTCCATTTAATCTCCGGACTTGTTTCAGACACCTGCAATAGGCCTGGGCGAAAAGCCGGGCTCTCCAATTTAACAGAATAAAGTCACAAATAGAACATGAAGAAAAAAACCAAGGCAGACTCATGATACTCTTCAGAATCCATGTTCTAATTATATAAAAGGATCAGCTCTTTAAATGTAGGTGATGTGGATAGACTAAAAAGGGCACCTTTTATTACAGCAAACAGTGTAAATGTATGAGAAATAGATTTCACGAGATTAAAATGAGGCCCAACATTAAGCCCAAGACAGAGATGGTTGCGTTTCTGGTGGTTTAGCTATATTATAATATATTGCTGCCTAGCTATTTTTTCTTCAGCAAGTGAAATACTGGTTCTTCTGTCCTTGAAATGCATGCAGGGATCATATAACAAAAGTCCTCCGGCACAATCACCTGGAGTACATGAGTCTGTCAGTTTTAAGGAATAGGTTTTAAAGCCAGAGGGCCTTTTGTAAGCACCAACACATGCCGAAGATCCCACCAGCGGTCACCTAGGGGATGCAGTGACGTAATGCAAAGTGATGGGGGCCAGCTGCACAATGTAAGGAGGGTCCCCTGAGCCTCCCAAATCTCACAGATATGCATTGACCTGGGCCTGCACGGGGGCCCTTGAAAGGTTGAAGGGGCCACTGAAGTGGTAGGCCCCCCTGCATCACAGGGGCTGCAGGGGTTTGTGTTACACCCCTGGGGGGAGGGGGCTCAAGCAGATGAACACCGGCTCCACATAGAAGAACAAAGGACATGAAAGTGCTGCTTACACAGTTCACGGCTGAGAACTAGTGGTGCTGGGACAATTTTCAGAGTGGGTGTGCTGCCATCAGTGTTACATCACTGAAGTCACAGGGATAGTGAAAAATCCAAGTGTCACACAAAGAGCAAGTGTAGCAAATGAACCACGCCCATTCAGCAGGAGAGTGTTAGGGTGTGGAATTTAGCCAGTGGTGCTTTTTGGAAAACACTGTTGAAAATATATTGCTAAAGCATGGTATAGAAGGACACTGTCATTTACAAACAGGACATTTTCCATTTAAAATGACCTCTATATTTGTACAGACATGCAGTTTTACTGCTAAAACTATATAGCGCTCAGACAACCTGTGGAAATTGAGTTCAAGCAAATAATTATCCTTTGCACATCACTAAAGTGTCTTGATTTGTTTTGATCCTATTAAAAATCATTTCCATCACACTTCAGAATGACATAAAAAGTTTTATGTGTGCTTTCTTAATTGCTGATATATTTTACAATATGTGTACTGTCCACTGACTGGCATTTAAATTGAAAAAAGTGGCATCCTACAGCCTTTTCTTTCACATTCCTTATATTCCAGCCATATTGTCATAGAGTTCACTTTACAAAATCCTCTCACTTTGAAGTCAGAAATGAAAAGAAAACCACAATCTCTAGGTTGAACGAAAAAGCAGCAATTTGTCAGAAGACATAGCCTTACATTTGACCTCTGTCTTTGAACACACATTAAATGTGACAAAATACAGATTTAAAGAACATATTTTATTGCTCATTCACCTTTTGAACTCCAGCATGGTTATTTCTGAGGTACTGCCGCACCCCGATTTCCAACACCTATTCTGAGAACCTTTTTGAACTTTGCAGATATCAATTTGTACACAAGTATTTTAAACGTGACTTACTTTTAGAAATGAATAGTAAAAGGCAGACACATACGGTCCCTTTAGTATAACTGAGTGGCAATCTCTATTTTATGTTAACTAGAACCGCCCTTTACAATAGAAGTTACAAGTATGCAGCAAAGCCTGTTATGGAGCATTTATGGTCTTTACAACAGTTATGACAGGATTGTGGAAGACAGAATTGAGTGTCATTTGCCCCCCCGAATTACACCATGGCCAAGTAAGGATTGGACCAGGCAATATCTGAAGCCACACTAAACAACTTAATCACTTGGTTTCCCTCTCTGCAAAAAAGATATGTGCTTGACTTCTATAGCTCACACCAAAGACTTGAGCAGCTGGGACATTAACCCACTGGGCTAACCAACCGTGACAGCACGATACCAAGCAATGGTATTGTTCCATGAAGCGGCAGCAGCATTCATATTGATTTGAAAGAAAAAAAGTGTTTTTTCATTACTCCATTTATAATTATATTGTTGGTATGATATTATGAACACGGTCAAGCTAAATGATATGTGTTTTTTAACAGTATGTCTTGTTATACCCATTATAATGGGCAATAGTAAAACCGTTGCTTACAGTTTGTAATGACAGAGTAAATGAAAACACACATTATTATGTGCATTAGCAGTGCAAAATCTGTGCATGGATAACTGGTGCAGAATCTATGCTATTTATTGGAATGCACCAAATATTAGAGGTGAATTTGTGCTAATTAACAACCTTGGGATACATGGTGTAGACTCTGCTACTAAGCCAGCTATCGGAAATTGTAATTGTAAATGTATTTATATAGCGCTTACTACCCCTGACGAGGCGTCAAAGCATTTTTTGGCAAGTAGCATGCTACTCCGGAACCCAAAATGATTAGTGGTGGATTAGTGTAGGGAAATATGAGTTAATTTGAGTGGTGGATTTGTGAGTCTGTTAGTTGGATTGAACAGAATTATGGAGGGATAGAGGAGGGAAGAGTCTAGAAAGTGTTTATTGGGAGATCATAGAAGTAAGATGAGATTTGGGAAGACTAAAAGGAGAGATGGAGGAGGGAAGAGTCTCTAGAAAAGAATTAGGAGATCATAGCAGTAAAATGAGGTCTGGGATGAGTCAAAAGAGGGATACATGAAGGAAGAATTTAGAAAGAGTTGTTTGGGAGATCATAGTAGTAGAATGAGGTTTGGGATGAGTCAGAGAGCGGAGGTAGAGGATATATTGAGAGAGGTATAGGGTGAGATAGAGTAGAGCATTGGAGAGAATGAAGGTTTTTTTTTCTTCTTTAACAGTAGGAGTTAAGTAATACAAATATAGTTACATGACTACATAGAAAGGGTATACATGTATAAGGAAGATAATATATTGAGATTTAACATTGTATTGTATAAACTCAGACTTTCAGGTTTTGCTGTACTTGAAGCTAATTTATTCGTGTATTTTTATAACCCAAACTTGATTTTTATTTGATCTTTTCCTCACTATTTCAATAGTGAAGCACTTGTAGATAAAATAGTTATGGTATTTACATATTGTGATAGATAAATAAAACAGAGACCCATAAGCATCTAATCAAATACATTTTATAAAAACGATGCCATGACCGATAAACATGTGAAGCATAGAATTATATATATATATTTAACCATAAGTATTATACACATTTGTTAAGCAGACCTAAAGAATATCTATATATTTTAAAAACCATAGTTATTATACATATTTGTTCAAAGAAATACACATATCTAGATACATACATATAATCAAATTATAAATGTTTACATACACAGGTATATGCTGTACATTAGTGTTTGAGTATGGTGGTTATGTAGGAAAGAGCCAACTCTTGAGTAGTTTTCTGAAGATAAGATAGTTAATATGTGGATCTTATGTTTGGGGGTAATGAATTCCATAGTTTGACTACTTGAAAAGAGAAAGATTTACCACCTATGGTCTTTTTCTTGTATGGTGGGGTTTTGAGGCGAGCTGCCAATCTTGAGTGGAGGTTCTTTTGTTGAATGTATTTAGTGATTTTATTCCTGATGAAAAGCGGTCATGTTCCGTGTATTGCTTTGTGGGTGATACAAAGCAGCTGGAAGGTTGATCTTCATGCAACCGGTAACCAATGTAGGGCCTTCAAGGCAGGGGTGATATGGGCTTGTGGCTTTACATGTAGGAGTAGTCTGGCAGCAGAGTTCTGAATCCGTTGTAGTCTTTTCATAGTTGATAAAGATCAGTGGTAGAGGCCATTGGCTTAATCAAGTTTAGACAGTACAAGATAGAAAGTACCCTTGACCTTGTGTGGAAATCCCATGTGGGGGAAGATGCGTCGCAGAGTTTTCATAGTAATGAATCTTGATCTTGCTAGTTTGTCCACTTCGGCATTCATTGATAACTTGGAGTCCATGGTAATTCCATATAAACAGTGTAGTGCATCCTTAGCACTTAACCCAGCACACAACTAGTTTTGAATTTATACTGTTAAAGAAGAAATTTGAATTAAATATTGCACAACCTCTGCTATTTAACATAAGGCCTGGATGTGGGGGCATAGTTACAAAAAAATGTTGGAGCGCGGTGTACGCCAAATTTAGCAACGCCTTGCTTTGACATTTTTAAAATGCAGGGATGCGCTGTATTCACAAGAATAAGGCACACCCCTGTGTTTCCCCTAGCACTGGCGCAAAAAAAGCTGCCTAGAGCCAGCGCAAGCACCCTGACGCTGTGTTGCAAGGGTGCCTGCGCTGCAGGGCTGATTGTTTATGTGCCAGAAGAGACACCTTCCTGCACATAAACAATCAATAATGGCGATTTGCTCTTTCTATGTGTGCTGCAGAATGCAGCACACATGGAAAGAGCAAAAAATTAAGAAAAATTAATAATTTCTCCTCATATCACCATTCTAAGACCAGGTATTCCCTGGCCTTAGTTTTTGGCGCTGCCCCAGCCTTGTAAATCTGGGGCAGTATCAAAAAGCAATTGGTGTTGTGGTGGAACGCCCACGGAAACGCCCAATGCATGCCCCTTTGCCGCAGCGGACTGTGGCGGAAAGGGGCATATTTACAAGGTGGAGTTAGGCCACGTTAAGTGGCTTAGCGCCACCTTGTAACTATGGGGAATGCCGCTATGCCACAGGAGCATCATAAAAAGTGACGCACCAGTGGTGATAGGGGCTTGTAAATATGCCCCATAGAGTGCAGAATATGTGCTATTTAACAGTTCCTCCTGACGAATAAGGCACCAGGCTTTTCTATTTAAAGGGATGTTGAGGTAAGTAGCTGTTACTAATTTTAATGAATTACTTTGAGTGACAAGATACACCGTATTTATGTGGAATTTTTAAGTGTTACATTTGACTCTGGGCTTTATGAAGCTATAGGAAGACCCAACATGGATAGGCAGTGACGTGCGTCTTTTCTCTGATGCTTAAAAATGGTTTGTGAGTTTGAAAGACTTTCTCTCCCTAGATATTTAGCTGCCTATACAGATTTCCTAGCCCAGCCAGAATTTCACTACGTTTGAGCGTCGCTACTGCTGTGAAAGCAACAACATTCTGGTGGCAGGCAAAGAAATTTCAATTATCCATGCACTGCACGGTGGACAAATGATGCAGATTATGACCCTCATAGACAAATGCAGACGCCACCTGAAACACAAATGCACACAGAATATTCAAACAGCAGTACACAATAGTACACACTGCAACATGGACACGTAGCAGACACTATTGCATTAAAATACCCCTAATTGAGCACGTCATATAGAGGGTTGTGCATCTAGGTGTTACACACAAATGACTGCTGCTGTAGGACAGAAGTGCATACTTTGACTCTACCACTGCAGTAGCATTTACAGAAAGAGGCTCAGAGGACGAGCCCCACCGCCTCACAGGTGCCCAAACCCCTGGACTCGGGAGCCACTGGCAAGCATTGCAACCAGCACATTAAAAAAGTTATGGCGAGATTTCGTTGTCTCTCCTGCAAAACAGTCATGGGAGGATCCGGTGCAACTGGTGCACTGCCTACCTCTAATCTTCACGCACAAAATGAAAAAAGAAAATCTGAGCAGTGGTGAAAGAAATAAAGATTGTAAAAATGAGTGTAGATTTGAGCAGCATGGTTATCTAATAGTACTATCAAACACACAACTGCACTCTAAAGTCTAAAGCTAATGATGGAAGGAAGGGTGCTTAAAATGGAAAACAGCAGTACTCTCCTTATAATTGCTCTCCTCCCATTTGTGCTTCTATCAGAGAAAAACAGACACAAATTATGTCCTTAATTAAGACTTTAAGAACTCTATTGTGGCATTTGTCTGCCCCTGAAAGATCATCCACTGTAAGCTTGATACTTTATACCTGTTAAAGAGCGTTCCCTAGGCAGCCATTCTGCTGCTGTCTCAAACAGATAGATAAACTAAATATCCGAAGCTGTGTTAAGAGTAAGCACTCTTTTATGGAAGCACACAACTTCTGCCCAATCAAAACATGTACTCCTGGTTACCAACATGTGGGTGGAGTCAAGGCTCCTCTTTGAAGTACTCCTGGAACCTCTGGAAATGCTGTCAAGCCAGACCTAAAAATGGTACCAAACGATCCACTCTACAACATAGTTGTGCAAAATATATTGGGTGAAAGGACATGTGCATTATTGAGGAAGAATTATTGAAATATTCCAATAGATAGGGCCTATTACAACACCAGGGAGCACTAGTATACAAAAGCTGTATGGTCTTTCCTAGGGCTGGATGTGACATGATTCATTGGCCCATGGAGCCCTCAAAGCAGCACGCAATGTTATGTCCTGTTAGGCAGGGGTTGTGGTTCCTGTGTTCTGTTTGCTTTCCTCCTCCCACACACTGCAGTGCTCAGCCCACTCCATGGATCACCTGCATGCAGCAGCTGCACCCAGCTCCCACCATCTGCAGGACTAGTGGACAGCAACTAAAGCCTATACCCCTGCAGCAAGGGAAGGAAGATAATGTTAAGAAAGGAGCTACACAATCCTCAGTCTTAAAAGATAAGAGAGCAAAACACATTTTTCGAGTCACAAAGGGTTTTCCGACTCAATCATCAGCTTACAGGAGTAGGTAACACTGAAAGAATTTGATTTGATTTGTGCATTTATGTAGAGCGCAAATGCCCAGGGGCGTCTAGGCGCTGATACCAGCGAATCAAGTAAGGTACCGATGAAGCTGTAGATGACCACGTTAGTTGGCAAAAAGCCAGGTTGTTAGCGATTTCCTAAAAGATAACAGTGTGGGGATGTTCTTTATGCAGGCTGGAAGCAAGTTCCATGTTTTGACCATCCCTAACAAAAGCTTCTTCCGCTCCATCTGTCGTGTAGTTCCTATATATCCTATACAGGATCTGCGCGTTCGGATAACATAAACTGTGGGTTTGGTGGCAGACTGGTTCCGAGCACCCCCACCGGATATGTTAGCCTGTTTTGCATTAGCTAGCTCACAGTGCCACTAGAATCTCCTCTTATCGGGGAGAGAATAGTTTCTGGCAACCTCAGAACATGACAACCCTGATCCCGCAGGACCGTGGAAACAATATACTACTTTTTGTTCAGTCACTCGTGCTCACTTAGTTTGTCTCAGAGATACACAGAATAAACAGACTGGGCGTTTCAATAAGAATTTATTGAACAGTTGTTATTCTAGCGTAAAATAGATTTGCTGTAACAACCATTAGACAGTAGCAGAGATATATGATTAGCAGTACTACGAAAGTAAAGGGATGGTATAGTTCTACCATTTTGCAGTAATCATGAATATATACAAGTACATAAAACACATAATAAGAAAGTGCGTACTCCTACGATGTCTCCCTAACTAGATGTACCTAAATGTACCTAGCATCGGTGTAGGTGTTATGCCAAGAATCCCTCTAAGATCTAGTCAACCCCATTACCTGAGAAAGGAGAGAATATGGGACCCCGTACTGGTCTCGAGTTGGACACCACGTGAGGGATGTTAGACCACTGCTAGCTGGAGCGTCTGCACGCAGGAACCTCAGCGTCTCTAGTCAGTGTGTCAGCCGGGAAGTCACGGTCTCCTCTGTCTGCCTAAGCAAGACATGATGTATATATACCCACAGGGCTCCCCAAGGGTCCTACCTTGCTGTGTTACTGTGTCGGCCTAAAGGATGACTTCAGGCTTGAACTTTAACATAGATATTATACAGGAGATGTTCATCCTGCTGTGAGTCCTGCTGTGCTTCCAAGAAGCCTCATGCATAATGTATGAGTATCAAACCAGGGAAAAACCCGCGTTCTGAATGCAGTGTCATATCTAGGTAAAAGGTCAGTCCCTATGAACCGTTATGTATGTAATGTAGGGAAGGATATAGGTGAAAAGGTTGCAGTGTTACCTGCGCCTATATAGGGTACCTATATGGAATATAACACCCACTCCTCTCCCGACTGGACGACATATGTAACCTATAAGTGTACTACCATTCTGACTAGACATTGGTACGCACTAAAGTGTTAAAAACATTTCTTTAGCTAAAAATGTTTAAAAACGTCTTAAAATTTCTAAAAGACTTAAAAATGTAAAAAGAAAAAAATAATTTGCAGGCCCTAGCTCTAAAAAGTGTCCATTGTTATAGTCCGAACCACTATAAGCATTAGAAAGCCATTCATGCCCAATAAATGAAAAGGAATGTCAATCTTGTATCTGAGTTCCAAATTGAGCTTGTTATTAAAAAGGGCAAATTTTCTTTCCAGCACACGACGAGCCAAAAAATGAGTCAATTGTTTATGTGTCCTGGCTGGTAGACGCAACATTTTCGTTGCTTGCTTCCGCAGTAGACGGCCCCTGTAACACCTCGCAGAGTATGTCAATTGAGCACAGATGATGTTCCACGCTGTCCACAGCCTGTGTGCTGTCCAAAGCCTGGGTGCCAGTGGAGGAGCCGGTGTTCATACCAACAGGTGCAGTTACAACCTGTGGTGGCTCAAGGAATGCCGCCAACAACATTGGAATGCGCTGAGGACACTGCAGAACATGGGCCGTTATCGGGTCCAGTAGAGCATTCACGTCCGGTTGCGCACATGATGGGAGAGTCAAACAAAGGTCTAACACGCATTCTTCTCCGCAAAACAGGCATCGGAGGACAGGTAAGATGCAGTCCGTCCAGACTGGTCAAATTGACAGGAACCAAGATGCACTTAGTTCTCTCAGGCGAGGCGTGCCCAGGTGTTGTACCATTCGGTCACGGTATTTCCGTTCCAGGAGCGCTTTTTCCATCTCCTTGGTGACTGGGACGTCCATTGCCTAGCAGATAGAAGACAATCAGGATACCTGCTATTAGAAACAGGATCAGCGGAACACCTCCAAAGATGCTTCCGAATACGGAGTGTATGAAGTTAGGTATAAGTCCAAGTAACGTCTGAAAGGTGCTTAGAAGTCCAGAACCTATGGTCTTAAATAGGTGGACAATGCCAGTCGTATCAGACATGTTAAAGATACGATTTACCATTTCTACGAAAGGGAAAGGGCAGTTTGTATTAATAAGCGCCTGTATCTCAGCTGAAGACCTTGCGATCTCGAGTTCAAAAGTCTCTCGAGCGGAGGTTAATGGCACAGACTTCTGTAAAAGCATGGCTTTCATTCTGCCTAGAGTATCAAACCGTATTAAAGAAACATTCAATGAAGGCCATAACGGCGCCTCCCTGACTGTATGTGTCGGTGGAAACAATACTTGCATACAACAAGTAACCCTGGAGCTCACTGTTACCAGATATGCGATGCCCGGGAGCATTCCACAGCAGCCTTGACTGTTCAGCATCAAGTAACTACCATTCGAAAGTATCCCAAACGCTAGAGTAATCACGGCAGCCGGAGCACCCCTCAGATGACAGGACAAGTTCGCCACAGAACCATTACAAGCCCCGTGCAGTAGAATGTCCTGACATATGAGCGATCCACTTAAAGCGCTCTCACAGTTTGTACCACTGAGAAAAACGTCTTGATCCCCACTCCGGCATCGAAATCTGTATGGTAATTCCCAAGATTCCTTAATGTATTCCTACCCATTTTTTCATATTTGCCTGCCTGCTTTTGTTCAAGGCAGTACTGAAACTGAAGAGTGAGGACCGGTAGAGTTATGTGGCCATGGGTTAGCCATTCTGTGTGAGGTGATTCTGCCACTGTGAACGGTAATCTATCCAGGTTTTCGATACGTAGCATTGTATATTTAGCTCCCCTTTGTGCCATTTCTATCTGTTTATCTGTTAGATTGTATTCAGAAAACAGAGACGTACTGTTTATAAAGCGCCAATGCACATAGTCTGCACGCAAAGATTGTAGCGTCCAGCTTAACAACATAATAGAACGTAATTGAGATTGCCCGTGTTGTAATATGGCCAAATCTTGTTCCAGTATGTCTATCGCAGAAGATATAATGTTGCCTAAGGAATATATCCTGGAGGTCAATGTTGTTAACCCATTGTCTACCACTGCTAGAGATTTTTCTAGATTTATACGGTCTATTTCCCGTAGTCTCTCTGCGGCCTCTTGTTGGGATATTTTCCATATTTCATTGTAACAGCATAAATGCCAGCATATATGAAACGTTTCTGATGTGGTTTCCTGGGACCTAGTCAAAAATCCCTAAGATCCATGTCCTGTGTGAGTAAGGATAAGTGTTGTTTCACTTCTTTGAGTGTTGAGGTTTCTAGCCAATTAAGGCACAACTTCCCAACACTGTAGGATGTCACTACCCATGGATGTTGTCTCTGTACATAACGTGGATCTGGCCTATGGATACTAAACCCTTCGGTTCTACCCATGAATATTTCCTGACAACCATTGGTGTCTGTGGGTCAAATCAACCATTTCTTCCAATCAGGATCTGATCTGTTGTATTGTATAATGTCATCTAATGTAACCCCTTCTTGTGATGTTTCATTACCCTCGGTTGATGATGGCGTTGGCAGCCGAGGTGTGTTCAAGTCTTTGCTTTTGCCTAGTCCAAGGCAAGACGTCTGTTGCACTGTCTCATTCAAAAACATGATTTGTTGAGGGATAAGGCATGATCTAAATAAAGCTTCTGTTCCCTGAACTTGCCATTCTCTAGTACCCCAGACCGATTTTAAGTCTATGGTGTCCTTCCATAAGTCGTAACCTTGTTCAGACAACTGGGCAATGAAGGATGCAGAGTAAATCTGTTTGGTGTTTGTTAACATATTTTTCTGTGCTGATGTTGGTGCAACTTTATAATAATATGAGGCTGGGTCTGACATATTAAACCCTGAAAAATATGGAAACTTTTGTGCAAATGTTTTTGAACTGCCTTGTGGCGGTGTTGGACAATGTTCCCATTGGTGGTATGTGAACACATTTCTAGGATTAGCAGATTTATGCAAAAAATGATGACCATAATGTTGATAACAATACATTGATTCATAATCTGCTGAGCTCCAATGTTTCACTATTAGAAAATGCAGCAGATTTTTTTAAATCAGACAACATGTTATTAACAGTTTCAAAATCCCAATCATCGGAAAATGTACTTGAGGTAATGATATCATTCAATGATATTTTGAATAAATGTGGAATTTTTAAAATTTCTGTCGGGCCAAATATATCTAAATCAACCTTGTCCCACACTATACCATCGGGTACAGGAACTGCTGTAATGTTCACTGATGACAAGTCTCTTTGTTCTCGATGAGATGATTGATGTGGTTTTAAAATTAAGTTCACCTTTTGGGCTGCAGAGCTTTGCCGAATGTATTGTCCACTAATAAGCATGTTAAAAACTATCACTAAGCTTAACCAGAAAAGAAAGAAAAGAATCCCGGAAGTTACCCATAGTTCAACCCATGGTGATACCAGGTAAGTCTTTCTAAGAAAGTTCATTAAGTCTTTAACTTGCTGCTTGCGTGATTTTTGGGCTGGCGTTGTTTCAGGTTCACTTGGATCCAAAGAAAACGTATCAAAGTTTATGAAGTAGCCAGAAGCAGTTCGATCAATTGTTGGAATTGCATCAGGATTTGTTGAAATCGTACTTTGCTCTCGTCGAGGCATGTTGACGTAGACATCTGTATTTGGTCTTATAGCAACTTGAGTGTTATTTTGAGTTTCATTTTGAAGTTGAACTTCAGGTTCAAAGGGAACGAGTTCCATGGCATTGTTGCATAGTCCATCATTCCATATAGGTGACTCTTCGAATGTGATGAGTCTTTCCGTTTGAACTTCTTGAATTGTAGCGAGAGGAGGATGTCTGCTACTTTGGAGTCCATGAGGCCTACTACTTAGTATCGGCCACATAGTGTGGTTTGATTAGGTCAATTGAGACAAATCTTTTCTCCTTTTTTCCGGCAAGAGGCGGTAGAAGTACAGTTCTTGTTCCTTCAATTGCGAGGACCGGTACAGGTTTTCTGTAAGATGGCCCAAAGTCTTTTTTGTCCGCTTTTTTCTCTCTGACCAGATCCCCGACTTTTGGGATCCAGACAGGTCTTGCCGTGACTGATGTGACTTCCCCAGTGGCGGTCTGCTTCAGGTGGACATTACTTTGTTGTGTCCTGGATTCATTTAGATCCTGTAAAACAGCCAAACGATCATGGATGTCAAATAGTTTTTCATCCGCCACTGCGCCTTCACAATCAAGATCAGGTACCCACATTCTTGTCCCAAATAAGACCTCATATGGAGTGACCCCCCCTAGAGAACTTCTTGGCATGTTATTGAGAGCCCGCTAGACTCCATAAAGATGTTTTACCCAGCTCTCACCCGTGCCTAATACCCTAGCTGTTAAAGATTGCTATAAGTCTAGTTTTTTTCTCTCCACGACCGAATTTCCCTCGGGATGGTACGGAGATGAGTACCGCAATGCTACACCCAAACTTCCCATGGCCTCCTTGTAAGCCCTAGAGCTAAACGCGGGGCCCTGGTCAGAATGTAATGTGCCAATTGCGTATGTCCCTATGAAGACTCGCAAATCTTTTATAACAGTTCCAGCATCAGCCGAGCGCTGGGGCCACACCCATAGGAATCTCGAGCAGGAGTCCACTGCTACCATGATATACTTTTTAGCCCCATCTCTTTTTAAGGGGCCGCAGTGGTCTAGGTAGACACACGCTAGTGGCTTGTCAGCTATTAACAATGGTGTCTGCGTAGGACGTGTTACGGTGGAACCTTTCATCTGCTGGCAGATGTCGCATTTCAAGACGTAGTCTTTAGTCTGCTTTGTTAAACCAGGCCACCAATAGCGTTGTTTCAATAAAGAAACTGTTGCCGTAACTCCTGCATGTGCAGAACCTATCCTTTTGTGTGCTGCTAGGATTAAACCTAACCTACGATCCATGTTTGGAATTACTCTATCCCCCACTCCAGGAATCTGAGCAAATGGAATGTTATTGGCATCTAACTTGTAGGAGTACTTGAGTGGAAATCTTTTTGGTACTGCACCACTGTTTTTGCTTGAAGCAATAACAGCCACCATAATCTAACCGTCTATTCTCATTTTAGAACGAGTGATTGCAGCTACGGAAGCCGTACGTACAGCCCCCTTCGCGGCTTCATCAGCCAATGAATTCCCTTCAACGTGAACGCCATCACGCTGATGACTCAGTGTATGTATCACGTGAGTCCTTGGTAGTTCGGATTTCAACTCCACTACCTGTTCCCATAGCATTTTATGCTTAATTGTGCCACCTTTTGCGTCTTTGAACCCGTTTTGAACCCAGTATTGCAAGTATTCATTATATGACTGCACACAGTAAAAGGAATCGCACACAGTTAGTGTGGGGAATTCTCGATCCGTGCTTACAAGTGCCAGTATCAGTGCTTTTAATTCTGCCAACTGTGCCGTGCAGTCTCCTAGAGATTGCGTTTTAGTGCAACTTGGATGGAACTTCCCATCACGCATGCAAACTTTAACGATTGCACATGCCGCGCTATATTGTTGCTTACTTCCTATGGCCGGTTGAGCAGATCCGTCAGTGTAAATGATATATTCATACTGATCCAGAGGCATTATTTCATTAGGTAGAGGATAGTCTTGTTCGTATTGCAGGAATGCTTGTGTCTTTAAATTTGGGTCGTACCTGTATTCTACATCTGTTGCAGTGAGAGAATTAGCCCATTGTATCCACCTCGGATGTAAGGCTTTAGCGTTAGGGATGCTTGCTTTTGTTGCAGCCTCCAAGGCTGGAACTGGAGTCACTACTATTATTCGTTTCCCCTGAGCCAGTGCTCTTTCTCTTACTACAGCAGTCTGTACCGCTGTTAGAATCTTTTCTGTAGATGCGAAGCGCATCTCAGCATTTGTGTACAAATGTGATTTGTATGCAATTGGTACTGTTTCACCTTCATTATATGTGAGATAGGTGTACCCAGATTGACCTGCAATTATACGAATCACCAGGTTGCATACGTTTACGCGTGTCTGTAAGTGTTTTGAAGCTATCATGTCAGCTTGTAAGGAACGTAGTGTATCTGTGTGTTCCTGTGTCCAATTTCTCGCTGCGAAATCAGGTTTTATTAAGTCGTAGAAAGGTTTTACTCTTTCTGCGTAATCCAAAATGTATGTTCGACCAAAATTTAGGAATCCCAGTATTGATTGTAAATTTTTTAATGATTTTGGAGGTTGGAGCAGCGCGCATTTTTCTAAAAAATTGGCTGCCAGGCTTTTTTCTTTACTTGAAAGCTCGTATCCTAAAAACTGGACATTGAGGTCGGCAATTTTTGATTTTTTAAAGTTAAATTTGTAGCCCTCAGATGCAAATCCCAAAATAATGGTATTCACCCTGTTCAAGTGTTCCTCCAGGTCATCGTCCATCAGATAAATATCATTCACATAGGACAATGCCTCTTCATCTAATTTTTGAAGTAACTCTGTTACTCTGGCTGAAAACAACTCCGGTCTGTTCTTATACCCTTGGGGGAGTCGCCGAAATTGCCGCTGGGACCCTAGCGCTGAGAATGCTGTAAATACCTGCTTTCAGGCGCTATATTTTGGCTGAAAAATCCATTTGAGATATCAAGTGTGGTTTTGTATTTTTTCTGCACAATGTTATTCATTAATGCCGCACTGTGTGCATTTTGAACTGCAAATGTCTTAGTGCAAGTGCTTGAATGTCTGTAATCTAAAACTAGACGATATGTATTGTCGGGTTTCATGACAGGAAATAAAGGATTGTTCATTTGAGAGGTGCAAGTTTCAATCACCCCAAGTTGATCTAAGATCTCCCTGACCTGTTTTTTAGCTTCTTTCTTTATTGGATACTGCCTCTGTGCAGTCGGAGTTTTTTTCAAAGGAATTATGTGGTGGGTTGACTCCTCATCCCATCCAACATGGTTTTTATATAATGCTGGAGCTTGGGCTACCGCCCACTCCCGTGCATATGTGTGTTGCAAATGCCTGGGAATATGGTCTGAGAATGCCGGCATAATTACCGTTTCCCCTTTAGGGCAATCCATGACGAATGCTGACGTCCAATCTTGTTCAGCTAACAAAATGTCATAGCCAAACGTAAGGTTCTCCCAAAAGAGACCTCTAACTTGTATACACTTGTCCCCCTCCATCTGGAGCGTTATTTCATATACTTTATGTGGGACACTTACTCTAGTATCAGGTGTTTCCACCGTGATATAATCATTCAAGTCCGCTTTCACCAGAAATTCCATCAGGTTCTGGCGAGCTATTGTCTAGCATCGTCAGAGCCCATTCCCCGTTCAGTAGTCGAGTCCTCAGAATCCTGGGCAAGTCTGATCTTTAGACCTGCAACCTTCTTCTTTTTGAACTGTGGCTTTTGCTTTGGCTTTTCTTCTTTCTTAGAAGTGTAATCCTGAGCGTGCTGCTTGTCTCTGGACTTTGTACGCTCTTCTTGTCTTTCTGACCATCCTTCCCTCTCTGAGTTTTTCGATGAACCCTGAAAGGAACGAAAGGAACATGTATCAGTATCCTGATACCTGTCAGGTTTCCTAATATTATCCCTATTCCTGAGGTTATACCTCTTTTCGGAGGGCTCCTGTGGAGGAGATCTACCTCGGGATTGAGATCTGTTCTCTTTAAATGTTTGTTGTTTTTAATTATCCCACTTCTTTTTAGAAGAAGCAGGTGTCTGCTTGGAAGTGTCCCTTTCAGGACTGCCCATTAGTTGTGGTTTTGAAGCTTTCCCACCCAAACTGTCTCTGCATAATTCTGCATACGCAGTTTCAATTATTTTTGGTAGTTCGTGTTCCTGTTCTACAGGACTGAACTCGCTTAGGCGTTGGCAGATTGCCACTGAAGCTGCTTCCCCTTTAATATTAGCTAGTATTATGGCTGATACCTGGGCATAGTTACCTAGTAACTTCATCCCTAAGTTCAGAGCAGGTTCTACTCAGTACTCGTTCTGTATTTGTCTTAATACATCTGGTATCACTGCTAATGAAGGAATACCATGAGTCCTGGTATATATGGCAGCAAAGACTGTACCCCAAGTGGTACAATCTTCTACTTGTGGTGTTATCCCCATGGGCAAGCAGATTGTTAGCATTCTGTGTTTTTCATACGGGGTAGTATTCGGGAATACTGCCTATAGCTGCGTTATTTTCTGAGCTACCCAGAATGGCATTTGTTCGCGTTTTGTGGGCATTTTGCCCATTACTGCGTGTAATGTTTGTGGTGTGATTTTAGTTGCTGTACCCTGAGATTGAGTTCCATTTGTTACAACTGATGCTGGCTGGACTGTGAAAGTCCTCATGACGAATTGCGTCATGTTTCTATAGATTTTAATTAAATCTTTGTGTTGTATGAGTAAGTCTCCTTGTGGCATTGTTTCAATGTCAGGATGTGGTGTGTAGGCCGCTAATATCGGCTATGTTGCCCCTTCTCTTGCGAGCGGGCCTAATCTTACTCTTCTTCTTATGTGGGGTAGGGCGCCTTTAAACCAGTATAAGTGTTCCTGGTACGTGAGTGGAATCTCTATGTCCTCGAACGGACCATATTCCACTGGTGCATCTCCTTCTGTGTAAGAGTGAAATGTCTGTGTTCTCGCATCTGCTTCTGGGAATGTAACCCATGAATAAAATACCTCTGTTTTGTTTGATTTGTGTGCCTCAATGACGAAAACTACTAAGCCACCCCTGGCTGATAAACCATTTTCTAACAGTTTCATGGTGATTGTATGTCTGAATTTTTCTGCAATCGGAATCGCGTCTGCATCTTCTTCCCCTGAGAGGTGTAGATTTACTCTTAAGTCACCTCCTGTCTCAGTCATTTTTGTAAAGAAGATGTTTGTTCAAGGTAACTAAGATAAGGTTTTAATGCACAATTTTAGGAACACTGTGTCCTTCAAGCTTGATTAACCAACAGCTAATAAATAGGATTTTTCGCCTACTCAGCTGTGGCGGAGTTTGTGCCCACCCACTCCAGACGTCTCTGGTGTTTGTGAGTAGGGTTCTCTGAGAATAGCACAACTGAACTACTCAGATTCTACTGTTAAATAAGTACCCAACCAACGTTGGCGGCGCCATGTTGTGTAGTTCCTATATATCCTATACAGGATCTGCGCGTTTGGATAACATAAACTGTGGGTTTGGTGGCAGACTGGTTCCGAGCACCCCCACCGGATATGTTAGCCTGTTTTGCATTAGCTAGCTCACAGTGCCACTAGAATCTCCTCTTATCGGGGAGAGAATAGTTTCTGGCAACCTCAGAACATGACAACCCTGATCCCCCAGGACCGTGGAAACAATATACTACTTTTCGCTCAGTCACTCGTGCTCACTTAGTTTGTCTCAGAGATACACAAAATAAACAGTCTGGGCGTTTCAATAAGAATTTATTGAACAGTTGTTATTCTAGTATAGAATAGATTTGCTGTAACAACCATTAGACAGTAGCAGAGATATATGATTAGCAGTATTACGAAAGTAAAGGGATGGTACAGTTCTACCATTTTGCAGTAATCATGAATATATACAAGTACATAAAACACATGATAAGAAAGTGCGTACTCCTACAATGTCTCCCTAACTAGATGTACCTAAATGTACCTAGCATCGGTGTAGGTGTTATGCCAAGAATCCCTCTAGGATCTAGTCAACCCCATTACCTGAGAAAGGAGAGAATATCCCCGTCCTGGTCTCGAGTTGGACACCCCGCGAGGGATGTTAGATTACTGCTAGCTGGAGCGTCTACATGCAGGAATCTCAGCGTCTCTGGTCAGTGTGTCAGCTGGGAAGTCACGGTATCCTCTGTCAGTCTAAGCAAGACATGATGTATATATACCCACAGGTCTCCCCAGGGGTCCTACCTTGCTGTGTTACTTTGTGGGCCTAAAGTATGACGTCGGGCTTGAACTTTAACATAGATATTATACAGGAGATGTTCATCCTGCTGTGAGTCCTGCTGTGCTTCCAAGAAGCCTCATGCATAATGTATGAGTATCGAACCAGGGAAAAACCCGCGTTCTGAATGCAGTGTCGTATCTAGGTAAAAGATCAGTCCCTATGAACCGTTATGTATGTAATGTAGGGAAGGATATAGGTGAAAAGGTTGCAGTGTCACCTGCGCCTATATAGGGTACCTATATGGAATATAACACATCAAGCTTTCTTGAACCTGGGAGTTTGTAGGAGTTTGCTATATGCGGATCTTAGATTTCTGGGAGGCACATACCAGTTCAGGTGTTTCTTCAGGAATTGAGGACCAGCACAGTGCAATGCCTTAAAAGCTAGGCATTGGGATTTAAACTTGATTCTCTTGTCCACTGGGAGCCAATGCAGGGTTCTCAGACAGTGGAAAACTGGCTAGGACCTAGGGATATCCAGCAATAGTCTAGCTGCCGCATTTTAGAGGCGCTGTAGCCTCTGCAGAAACTGCGATTGGATACCCATGTACAAAGCATTTCCGTAGTCTAATCTGGACAGGGCTAATGCTGTTCCAAGTGTTTTCAGGGAGTCAGGCGGGATAAAAGGGCGAACTTTCCGGATCATTTTTAAGATGAAGAACATAGTTGAGGTGAGTGTATTGATCTGATTTTTGAATGTCAGTTTGTCGTCAAAAATGAACTCTAGGTTTTTCACCTTCTGTACTGGAGCTGGAAAGTCTCCCAAACTGGGGGGGCCACCATCTGAGTGACCAAAAGGAGGTGTCAGTACCTAACAGAAGGACCTCCGTTTGTCCACCGTTCAATTTTAGGCAGTTGGACCCCATCCACTGGTTTAACTGTGTCATGCAGCTGTTAAATCGATCTGCTGTCTCTTCAACATTGCTTGACGGGGACACTGTAGGAAGCTGGCTCTGTATATACTATACCAAAGTGAGGTATAGTGTGCACAGAGTCCAGTGGAACCCCAAAGGTAGGCAGAGGTAAAGTAGATAGCACCTCACTCTCTATTTGGGGTAGGGTGGTCGAGCAGTAAGGCTTTATCAGAGGACAGTGTTAAGCATTTGTTGTACACACTCAGTCAGCAATTGAATTCACACACTCAAAGACTGAACTTCAGACCAATTGTTTTTGTATAAAAATATTCTTTTAGTTATTTTATTTCCTAGAACCAAGCAAGCCTGGCACAGGTAAGTGATAAATACTTTGCAGTAAATATACAGATGTAACAAAGTTTGGATTGCAGTTGTAAATGTACTTTGATTTGATTACAGTAGTGTTACTGATAATGCAATGCTTTTCAGAATACAGTACATATACTTTGTATAGGATTTTTAGTAAAATTACAGGTAAGTTACTTTTGAGATTATTTTTCTTACAAGGTGTACTATACCTGGATACTACACTGGGACATTTCCTGTAAACAGGTAAGTAAAAACGTTTTTGTTAGTTAGTACAATTTTAAAGAATTTCTTTAGATTTTCAAACTCCACACTTAAAAACTTTTCATAGAAAAACAGTCAATGTTATCCTATGGAGGAAAATAGTGTTATCGGTTTAAAGGTAAGTACTTTGTTGTGGGAGCTGGTGTTCTGGGGTGAGACTCAGGGGTCCCCCAGGGTCAAGGATGCACTCTTGTTACACCCTCAGCGGCACTAGGGTGGCCGGGTGCAGAGTGCTGAGGCCCAATGTTATCCAATGGGGGATATGGGGCCTCCGGTTGGTGGCTGCTGACGAGCAGGCCACTGGGTTGTGGGAGCAAAGCTCCTGGACTTAAGCTCAGGGCAAATGGGGGTTTAGGCCAGCACAAAAGTTGCACCCTCAGCGGCACTGGGGCGGCCGGGTGCAGAGTGCTGTTTTGGCGTCGGAAGCCCTGTAGCTTTCAATGGGGAGTCTCTGGTTTGCAAAAGCACTGCAGGCTCGGGCACAAAGGTCTTCTGGGTGTGACCACCACTTGGAGAGGTAAGTTAGGATCTTGGGGGTTGGTTAGGCACTGTCGGTTGGGCCACCCAAGGCCGTGGGGCATCGGGTGCAGGGGTGCCTTTTAGGGTCGGATCTTCTTACCAGCTCCTGGTCGCGGTTGAGGGGACCTTCCGGTTTGAGGCTGCAGGCGTCGGCTGGAGGCTTAAGGCAGGTCAGGGGTCGCCGGATCTCGGGTCAGGATCGCCGGGGAGACCTCCTCTTGGTGTTTGCCCACTCGAGCTCGGGCCGTGGACGGCGGGTGCAGAGTGGTGCGGATTCGCGGTTTCCGGCCGGGGCCAGAGGTTGTTGATGAACAAATCCGGTGTTCACAGGAGACACAGTCTTTGTGGTTGAAGCCAGGCAGGTCCTCCGGGGTTTTTGAGGTTGCTGGCTGCAGGACACACCGGGATTTCGCAGGAGCAGGTTCGAGGTGGAGACAGGCCGGTAGGGCTGGGGCCAAGTCAGTGGGCGTCTTCCTCTTGTTAGCTTCGGCATGGCTGTTCGGTCCTTCTTCTTCTTTTCTTGTAGTTGGTTCTTGTCCGAGGAAGCAAGGTTCAGGGGTGTCCCTAAATACTAGATTTAGGGGCGTTACAGGTATGTAAAAGGTTGGGACCAATGGGTCCCTTCCCTGGGGTGGGTACACCCCCTATTATGCCACCCTCCAGGGAGGCATAACTCTTTCCCTGGTTGGCTGGGTCCCCCATCTGCAAGATGGCAGGGACTGAGAGTTGTGCTTCACCTCGCCTCCCCACCTGAGGGTGGAGTTGGCAGAGGTGGGCACACCTCTCTTCCTCACTTGTTTTTCCCGCCGGTTCTCTCGCCCAAAGTGGGGGTCAGAACCAGTGGGGACCAGTTGTTGAAAACAGCAAGTGGCCTGGGGAAGCTCACAAAGGCGGCAAGCCTTTGAAACTTCCCCTTCGCGGACCCTGCCCATCCTGGGGGAGGAGGCTTGGCACCTCGTCCCAGGATGTGCATTGTTTCAGGCCCCGAGAGTAGCAGGCTCTCGACCCAGGGGTCAAGAAACATGTCTGGTAGTGGCAGCTGAAAGCAGCCACTCAGCCTGGACACTAGTGGTAGGTCGGTTTTCAGGGGGCATCTCTTAGATGCCCTCTGTGTGCATTTTTCATTAAATCCCACACAGGCATCAGTGTGGGTTTAATGTGCTGAGAAGTTTGATACCAAACGACTCAGTTTTCAGTGCAGCCATTATGGTGCTGTGGAGTTCGTAATGACAAACTCCCAGCACCATATACTCTTAATGGCAGCACTGCACTTACAATGTCTAAGAATGGACTTACACACTGTAGGGGTACAGGGCTCATGCACCAGTACCCTCACCACTGGTATAGTGCACCCAGCTAGAGGGGTGACCGATCTATGCCAGCGCAGTGTGCCATGTCGACTCTTCACTTTGTTCTGCACCAAAACACGCAGCCTGCAAAGGCAGTGTGTGAGTGTAATGGTACAGGGCCTCTAAGGGTGGCACAATAAGTGCTGCAGCCCTTAGAGGTCTTCCCTGGTCACAGTGCCCTGGGTACCCGTGGTACCATTTACCAGGGACTGACCTGTGGCCAGAGATGCTAATTGGGTTTTGTTTTTAATGCAGGTTTAGGGAAAGAACATATACCCTGGACACCTGATTGGCAGGAGCCCAGGGCACACTCATTCAAAGCACATCAGCATTTCAGCAAAAAGTGGGGGCTACCATGCAGAAAGAGGGCACTTTCTCACAGACACCACTAACTGGGTGTCGTCGGCGTATGAGACCACAGAGAAGCCGTGCCGTCTGATAATAGTAGCTAGCGGGGTCACATAGAGATTAAAAAGCATAGGGCTCAGGGATGAGCCCTGTGGCACCCCGCAGGGGAGTTTAAATTGCTCGGACGAGAAGGCTCCGGACTCTACTGATTGAACCCTTTCGGCGAGAAATGATGCCAGCAGCTTAAGAGCGATGCCTCTGATTCCCAGCTCAGATAGCCTGTTGGCTAATATTTCATGGTTCACTGTGTCAAAAGTCACCGATAGATCTAACAAAATCAGGGCGGCCTTACCCTCAGCGTCCAGTATTGCTCTTAATTCTTTTGCTGCCAAGACCAAAGCTGTCTCAGTGCTGTGCACCTCCCGGAACCCGTATTGTGAGGGATCTAGAAGGTCAGTGGAGGAGATAAATGCAGTGAGCTATGCATTTAGTATTTTCTCCAGCACCTTAGCCGGGAAGGGTAGTCTGGAGATAGGTCGGTAGCTGCTAGGATTGGCTGGATTGAGGGTTTTTTTTTTTTTAGGAGTGGTAGAATCGATGTTGTTTTCCTAGCATCAGGGAACGTACCTGAGCAGATTATCTCCTTGTCTACTGATTACATCAGGAACCAGGTGCAATATTTTAGGGGGACAGGGGTCGGATGGAGCCCCCGATTTGGACATTTTTACCAGCTGGATAATCTGTTCTGTGGGAGGAGGGGAGAAGGAAGTAAACAGATAGAAAAAGATAGAAAATAACTTTGATAAACAGGCCCCAAATGCTCAATTTTGGCTCTAGGAAGAGTGTCACAAATTGTTCAACATTGACGCCAGGAGTGTACTAGTCACACAATGACCAACGCTGGCATGCAGGGAGGGGCAGTCAGTGTTTAACATTCACTCTAGCCATGTGCAAGTCACTCAGTGCTCAACATTGCCTTTAGCAGCACGAGGCAGTCACTCATTCCTCCACATTGAGTTTAGTTTCATGGGACATTTACTCCATGCTCAACATAGTCAAACAGAGGGAAGCAATGAAACCGTTTTCAATATTGGCTAGCAGGGAAGGGCAATCAAACAATGGTAACATTATTCATAGCAGCATGGGAGTCACTTGAACCTCAACAATGGCTAATGAACAAGTTACTTACCTTCAGTAATGCCGTCTGGTAGAGACTCTATTTAGCTGCAGATTCCTTACCTTAGAATATCACCAGGTGTCATACTGGATACAGAAGAGTTTTGAGCAGTACCCCTATGTGCCAGTAGGTGGCGCAGTTTGACTCCACATCAGCATTGACCGCGTCATCCATGCCAGAAGTGACGTGCTCAGTACCTATATTGGCACCACCCTGGCGCTCTGATGTCAGTTACCTTTACAACTTTCCAGGCCAGGAGCACGGAGCCACGATTACAGCTGACTGGTGTGGAAAAACTCAGTCTCCTAGAAGGGTGTCCCTGATACTACAATTGGCTTGCAGAGTGGGATGACGGGAGAATTGGTAAGGAATCTGCAACTCGAAAGAGTCTCCACCAGATAAGGTGTTACCGAAGGTAAGTAACTTGTTCATCTGATTTAGATTTTTAGCCGCAGATTCCTTACTCTAGAATAGATAACCAAGCAATACCTTCCTCGGAGGTCGGTCTACAAAGCCATTTCTAAATCAAAAAGTCCTGTATGATCGAACGGGCAAAGTGCCGGTTGCAATGGAGCTGACTGTCCAGGCAGTAATGTTTAGTAAATGTGTGCAAGGATGCCCACGTTGCTGCCTGACATATCCAAGACAGGAACTCCGTGGGCTAACGCAGTGGTCACAGTCTTAGCTCTGGTTGAATGAGCATGCAAACCCTCAGGGGGTTGCTTCTTGGGCAATGAGTAGCAGATCTTGATGCAAAGCACTATCCATCTTGAAATGATCCGTTTCTGCACAGCCTTCCCCTTCTTAGCTCCTACTTGCCCCATGAAGAGTTGATCGTCCACCCTGCAGTCCTTTGTACAGTCTAGGTAAAACGATAACGCTCTTTTTGGATCCTAACAGTGGAGTCTCTCCTCTTCTTTAGCGGGATGGGGCAGAGCGAAGAAGGTAGGCAGGCTGATGTTTTGGCCTACATGAAGGGAGTCACAACCTTCGTAAGGAAGGAAGCATGTGTCTAGAGGACCAACAAATCCGGGTAGAAGGTGGTGTATGGAGGGTGTGCCAAGAGACCCTGTAGTTCGCTGACCCTCAAGGCTGATGTTATGGCCACTAAAAAGACAGCTTTGATGGTCAAGAGCCTATGAGGGCAATTGTGCAGAGGCTGTAAGGGTGCACACATCAAGAAGGTGAGAACAAGATTCAGCTCCCAGTGGGGCATGATGAATGGCCTTGTTGGAAACTTGCTGCAAGCCTTTAAGAAACCTAGCCACGACAGATGACTTAAATAACAAAGGTTGGTCCAGCAGCTGCAAAAAAGCTGAGATGGCTGAAAGATAGCCTTTAACTGCACCCAGAGCAAAGCCCTGCTGGGCTCAATAGAGAGCAAATAGAAGAAAATTGGGCTAGAGGTGCAGACAGGGGATCGATGTTGTTGGAATCGCGCTATGTCACAAACTTATCCCAACAGCCGGCATACACCGACTTGATGGAGGTATGCCTGGCTGGCAGTAAAACATCACAGATCTCAAGAGGAAGGTTGAAAGCTGTCAACTCTTACCGCTCAATCTCCACGCATGAAGGTGAAGGGTGCGCAGGTTCAGGTCCAGAACCCTCCCCTGCTGCTGTGACAGAAGATCCTCCCGAAGGGGCAGCCTGATCGGAGGACTGATTGTCATGCTCAACAGCTCAGGATACTGTACTCTGCGTGCCCAATCCGGAGCCACAAGAATAACTTGAGACTGGTCATTCCTGGGCTTCTTGAGAACTCTGGGCAGGAGTGGTATTGGTGGGCAGGAATAAAGGTGTCTGGAGCCCCACTTGAGAGGAAAAGTGTCTCCAAGCAAGAGTAGCTTTGGAAACTCCATCACAAAACTTCTGACATTGAGGGTTCTCAGAGGTGGTGAACAGATCTAACCAAGGCTCTCCCCACTGCCGAAAGAGCTCTTGCGCCACCTCCGGATGGAGACGCCATTCGTGATCCGCTAGGCATCTTTGGCTGAGTTTGCCCGTCCTGACATTCAGAGAGCCCGCCAGGTGTTGAACCACCAGGGAAACACCCAAATGCCAGAGCGTCTTGGCCAGTGCTTAATTTGTGCCTGTGGTTTGCGGTGATGTCACCGGCACTTAATTGTCAACACCGGGACTTATGGCAGTCTGCCACATGGTGGCACTATTTGTCTGATTTAGAGATAAGCACAACAACAGTTGTTTATTAATTCAAAATACATTAAAAATGACTAATACCTGCTGTCCGAGCTATTCTTATAGCTTTGGGGTCCTGGAATAGTCTGAAATGTCACACTTGTAGGAGTATGAAGGTTAGTAGTTGTGTTGGTACTGTGGCTGGCAGCACTGGCAGAGGCAATGAATAGTGTGAGCTTAGTAGCCTCCTTTCAAGGGCCCTGGCACTTATTGTTTTACAAATTAAGCACTGGTCTTGGCAAAGGGTCTACAACCCTACCCTCCCTGTTTGTTGCAGTACCACATGGCAGTGGTGTTGTCCATGAACACCTGCGCTAGACTTCCCCTGAGAGAGAGAAGAAAGGCCTTCAATGACAAGTGAATCACCCAAAGCTCCAACAGGTTGATATGGAGCTTGAACTCTGCCGGAGACCAGAGTCCTCTGATCTCCACCTCTCCCAGATGGCTGCCGCAACCCAGAAGTGACGCACCTGTCACTACAGTGAACTCCAGATGGGGAAGGGAGAGGAGTCTGTCCTTGATCCTATTGCAGTTCGTCAGCCACCACTGCAGATCTTTCACAGTTCCCTCCGAGATCTGCACCATTTCAGAGAGATTCCCCTGATGCTGTGCCCACTGACACTTCAGGTCCCACTGCAGAGCCCGCATATGCCAATGGGCTTGAGTCACCAGAAGAATGCAGGAGGCCATGAGGATTAACAACTTCAGAGTGTTTCTCACCGAAATCGAGGACAAACGCTGAAACATCATTATCATAGACTGAATATCCTGGACTTGCCACTCAGGAGGATAAGCCTGAAACTGCACTATGTCCAGAACATCTCTGATGAAAGGGAGAGTCTGGTAGGGAGTCAGGTGTGACTTTGGCACGTTGATAGTGAACCCCAGGAAGTCCAGAGTTTCGCCTTACTCTGGAGGTGGGAATCGACTGCCTGGGGTGAGTCCGTCTTCACAGCCAATCATCAAGGTAGGGGAAGACTGGAACTCCCGAACTCTGCAGATGAGCTGCAACCTCTGCCATCACTTTTGTGAACACCTGAGGGCCACTGGGAAGACCAAAGGGGAGCACGTCAAACTGAAAGTGCTCTTGGCCTACCATGAATCACTGGTAATATCCGTGGGCAGGCAGGACAGGGATGTGGAAATATGCATCCTGTAAATGCAATGCTACCATCCAATCTGCCGGGTCCAGGGCAGACAGTACTTGCGCGATCATGAGTATCTTGAATTTCTCCTTTTTCAGGAAGAAATTGAGAGGGTGCAGGTCAAAGATAGGACGAAGGCCTCTGTCCTTCTTGGGCACCAGAAAGTAGCGGGATAGCAACCGCAACCTACTTCTGATACCAGCACCCTCTCTATGGGTCCCTTGGCAAAGAAAGCCAACACTTCCTCAAGGAGAGGTGGTCCTCCATCAGCCAGTTGTAAGTGGGTGGCATGGGTGGAGGGGTAGTCACAAAGTGGAGGGAGTAGCACCGTCGGACTATATGTAAAACCCAAATGTCCAATGTCACTGACCACCAGTGGTGCCGGTGATGGCGTATCCTGCATCCCACTGGATGTCCACGATGGTCGAAGGGCATATTAAAGGGTTTTGGAGGCTGCCAGGGGGGTGGTGGACTGACCCGATCTCTGGCTGCCTGTCCCATAAGATTTATGTGACCGTGTCATTGGCCCACGAAAAGCTGGGAAGCCTGTTGGCAGTGGTTGCTGGGAGGGTATGGATACAGTTAGAGACCCCTTCGTAAGGAGCGGAAGGCAGACTGGGGGTGACGAGGGGCCATAGACAAGCCCAAGAACCTGGGAATTCTATGAGCTGGGTGGGGTTTGCCCGGGCTCCCAGAAAATCAGGGAAGCGCGGCGAAGACCCTGACTCAGGCTCCCCTGAAACAGGAGACCAGGAGTGCCAATGTTGCCACGCCTAGTCAGATGACTTCGACGGGCGCAGTGAAGTTGAAGACCTCTTCATCTTCTTGGACTTTTGGTGTTTACTGGACTTACACGATTTAACCAATTGCTTGAAGTTCAATGACAATCACTAGGTGTGGCGCCGCAAACGATCCCGGGACCTTCTGTGCAACCGAGATCTTGAGCGTCATGCAGCCGTCTGAAGTTGGGCCGCAAGGAGCTTGAGGGAGCATTCCCTCAGCACCTTGGGGGTGGATAGCACGGCAGTTCTCACAGGTGTTGGAGTCCTGGTCACGCTCCAAGCACCACAAACGCACCAAGTGGGGGTTTGTCACAGACGTCTGCCTGTGACTGGCTCCACATGGCTTGAAACTAGCCGGTTTCTTGGGTAAAATCCTCGCACCGGGAGAGAAAACTCTCAAAAAGAGTCAACAAAAAATACAGTAAAAAACTGACAGAGGGTAGCTCAGACTGAATCAGCGCTATCTGGCGTGGAAAGAAAGAACTTACGTCAGCGCACACGTTACTTCCGACGCCGACGTGGAGCCGAACGACGCCTGGGGATATTTTAATGTAAAGGATCTGCTGCTAGAAGTCTCTAGCAGATATGGAGGCACAATTAAACCAAGCTAAACATTGCCTCATGTGGGCAGGGGCAATCAAACCATGCTCAACATTGACTGTAGTGATGAGGGGCAAGCAGCCAGTGCTCAACATGGTCTCTGGCAGGGTTATAAAATAGCGCTCAGCACTGACTCTAGCTCCTGGGGGGGGGTGTCCCAGAATGCTCAACACTGTCTAGCGTGGGGCAAACAATGCCTAGCATTTACACTGTCATGCAATATTCAATATGTACCGTAGCATGAAGCTACAATCTGAAACCACTCAACATTGACACTAGCAGGAAGGGAGACTCACACTGTGCGCAATACTGAGATTGTCCGAGAGGATTTGAAACACAGTGCTCAAAACTAACAACAGGAGAGGGTCAATCAAACAATGCTCAACTTTCACTCTAAAATGGAGGCGCAGATACACAGTACTAAACACCACTTAAATCAGGGAGACAGTCAAACAATAGCCAAGTTTTAGCTCTTTCTCAAACTCCTCAAAGCACCATCTTAATGCAGCAATGTTGCATCATTCTCAAAACATCACCAGTGCATATCGGCACTACACCACCAAGAAATGCAGCTCTCCCACACACCATGCCTACTGCATTACTCCACACTATTTCACAGCCACTCCTCTCCGCACAGACAGTGCTCTTGCATCATTTGCCATATGCCCCCACAGCCAACACTTCCAGATCATTCCCTCAAGTTCCTCCATATGTAGCCCTGTTGTGCCATTCCTTACATCTCCCCCACAACCAGCACTTGTTCACCATTCTCCACTTCTCTCCTGTTTACAAGAGGCATGGGGAGGAGCCCCAGTGGCTACCCTGCAGAATACATAAAGTAGAACAGGACGCTGGCATGTCCACAGCTACTTTTGTGGTAATAAAGCACGAGGCAGCATGTCTTGTAAAGAACAAGGTTCTTTTTTAATAATAGAAGTGCAGATAAACAGGCAGTTGTTCAGGAAGAAAGAGTGTAAAACCAACCACCCTCTCTTCATCTCGTCCATCCCTCTCTGATCAGAATGCTGGAGCACGAGCACTCCACGTTCTATCATAGAAGGAATGGCACCACCCAAGAAGAGGCTCAAAGAAAACACACCTCCACTTTCACCAAACAGGACATAAAAACAAGTTCGCATTAACAAGACATATAGATACAAGAAAAATAAAATACAATATAAAAACAACTGGAACAGAATTACTATTGCAACGCAGAATAACAAAAAAAATAACGTAAAATCAACCAACCACAAAATCTTTAATTTTTCTGGAAGTTTACATAAATGCTTTTCACATAAATCATTTACAATGGATGGTTTCACAGTACCTTGATCACACATGGAGGGCGTAACACCAACTTGAGAACCCTTCTTCACCTTAGCCACACGTGCAACATTCCACCATTGTCCATTTATCAATTTCACAGCACAGCCATCTTCATTGACTTCCTCAACCCGGCAAGGTAAACCAAATCTCACCCTTCCTTTCAACACTTTTGAAACTGGTGGTCTGACTTGAACCCAATCCCCTTTCTTAAAAGACTGAGACTTAGTCCTTTTAGTTACAGCATATCTTTAGTTTCTCTTTTTCCTGGCTCACTTGTATATCGGATCACATTTTCTCTATATCACAATCAACCTTGTTGACCCTGGCCACTTTCAACAATTTGCTCAACGAAGCAGGTTTGAGAAGATCATGTGTTTTTCTTCCTCTCAATGCCGTAAATGGTGAGACTCCAGTTACACTATGAGGGGTTTTGTGGTCGTAGTCGACAGAGGAGGACCCGGATACCACAATTGACAGTGGTTCCCAATCTGGAGCAAATAATAAAGGAGCGGCGTCAAGCGGTCCAAGAGGCGGAAAGGATCTCGGACCCGGCAAAAGACTCGGACAAAGAACTGATATCGACACGATCATCTGAAGATTGCGGCTCTTCGGGGGTTTGTCCATCAGACACAAACTCTCTGACATAGCCTGTGTCACGCCGGAGACATCGGAGGGAATCATCTCAGGCTATCATATATCCTTTGTTTGCAAGGAGGGTGGGGGCTGTAATGCCAAAATATGGCTCAGTAGGAAGTGTTGTATTGCTGCCTATTGGGCTGTCGGTGCTGCCTATGGAGGGGGGGAGGGGGAAACAAGATTCCTCAGGGAGATGGTAGGATTGGGCGGATGGTGCATTAATGCATTGAAGAAGGGATGCTGAAAGGCGCTACATTCACTTGCTAATGGGTGGACACATAGTCCTGGTGGGCTCCTGGGAGACACGTTCCTTCATACCCACACACCTTTTGGGGTTGTTCTGCTTCAAGCCAACTTGGCTCAAGGTTTGGGCAGTCCTGCATGGTTGCAGGATCCGCTCTTTTGGTATTATACGTTAGGAAGTTTGACGTTATGTTTAATGAAAAGTTTGAACAGGCCTTGCTGTGCTCGAAAATGGCTATCCCAACACATTATCCTCCAATATGACCACATATTTACATCATCACCCTATCATCCCCGTACATAAACATAGTTGAGTCACGACATCACAGCGTATCATAACATGAAATGTAAGAGGCCTTCGCACTCCTTCCAGTAAATATACAGTTTATGCATATCTTAAGAGACATAACGGCCAAATAGCCCTTCTACAGGAATCCCATTTAACACGTGTAGAGGCAACCAGACTACAACGCAGGTGGAGGGATCACATCATTGCCACTAATTACTCAGCATTTGCCCGAGGGGTACTGATATGGATGCGACCGTGCACCCCCTAATAATTAAAGAAGTGACGGATGCGGAAGGAAGATATATTTTCCTCAAAGGCAGACTAGATGGTAGATGTCTACTACTGGGAAATGTATACACACCAAACACGGAACAGGGGCCCTTCTGGGACAAGCTGTCAGCGGTGCTTTCCAGATGGTGTGATATGCCCTGGGTGATAGGAGGGGACTTTAACAATGTACTAGATACATCCATTGACAGCTCATTCCCTCCGCTGAGGGGCACAACAGTGGCTAATGGGGCTGCAATGTTAAGGAGCTGGGCGGACAGTTGACGATTGATAGATATCGGGAGACACCGTAAACCTACCACACAAGTGTACTCCTTCTATTCTGCACCTCATACCTTACATGTCCGTATTGACAGGGTACTATGCACGCCCAACCTGCTACCATATGTGACACAGGCAGTATACATGGGACACACACACTTGGACCACAACCCACATTACATAACATTAGCATGGGATATGCATCATAATGTGTCTTCAGCATGGCGCCTGCAACCTAGCTTGCTGGAGGATCCACCTTTTCGTGAATCCCTTCGCACCACAGCAGAGGACTATTTTATATACAATACAGACACAACGGTGTCGGTCTTACTGGAATGGGACGCGTTTAAGGCGATGCTACGGGGTGACTGCATAGGTTTAGGGAGCAGCAGGCGAAAGCAATTAGAGTGGGAGCTCCAAGACTTAGAGCGCATATTATTGTTACCAGAAACACGCCAGGCTTCGAACCCCTCCTGCTCTAGAGAGTTGGGGGAGGCCAGGGCTAAGCACTCTGCATTAATAGAGAGACTGAGGTGCCTCAACTATGCGGCACACTCTGCGAAAACGCATGCCCTAGCAGATAAATCTGGGTCACTACTTGCATGGCTAATCAGGCAAGAATAACCACGTGGTCCCATTACGGCACTCCATTCACCAGATGGGTTGATTAAATACACACAACATGAAATACACAAATAATTAATTCACCATTACACCTCATTATATCGGTCTACTATGGAAGCCCCTGGTTCTGAAATAAACATTTTTCTGGACGAACTTGCCTTCCCTATGATTGCGCCTGATCAGCACATGGAACTTGAAGCACCTATAACAATAGCAGAAATCCAGGGAGCAATTCGATCCCTAGCTCCAGGGAAAGTTGCAGGACCAGATGGCTTTCCATCAGACGTTTATAAAACATATGCGGATCTTTTGGCGCCTACTCTTCAGAGGGTTTATGAAGAGGTGATACACCTGCCCCAATTACCAAGTTCTATGTGCAAAGCCGCCCTGGTCTCCCTCTTGAAGCCAGATAGGGATCATGGGCTCCTATCGTCCGCTTTCACTGCTGAATGCGGATTATAAGATACTGGCTAGCATTCTTGCCGGTGGGCTGGCACCATTAGTACTTTCTTTAACTCATAAGGATCAGAATGGATTTGTGCCGGACCATTCCACATCCCTCAATCTGCGCCGCCTGTTCAGAGTCATGCGATATGCACCTCAAGCTTGGCCCAGTTCCGAATGCATGCTGTTAGAGCTGGAGAAGGCCTTTGACACGGTGGGGTGGTCATTTGTCTTTAGGGTACTACCCCAATATGGTCTAGGACCATATTTCACTACACTGATAAAATTATTATATTCCAATCCAGTAGTGAGAGTCAGGACGGGCAACATGGTGTCACAACCAATACCGATATGCAGGGGTACACGGCAGGGCTGTCAATTTCCCCCCCTCCTTTTCGCACTGGCCATTGAGCCTCTATCCCTGGCCATACGAGCATCTGCAGACCTCTGAGGCATCGATGTGGGAGGAGAAATTCATGCGATCTCATTATATGCAGATGATCTTCTCTTATATATAAGAGATGTTGGGGGGGTACCAGAAGTCATACCAACACGCTCAGTCGCTTTGCCCGCCTCTCGGGCCTGTGGGTCAACTGGGGGAGATCATGTTTGTTTCCATTTGATCCCAACATCCCTGACCCTAGCTTTATTATTAATGGAAGCCAGGTTACTTGGCAACCGTTCATGTTTTGCTACCTGGGTATCAGGGTGTATCATAGTGACCAGGATCTGCTGGATGGCAATCTCACTAGGGCACTCACGTCTCTGTCCTCACAGATTACTTTCTGGAAGACGCTTGGTCTCTCAGTAGCAGGTAGGGTCTCACTTATTAAGATGGTGGTCCTCCCTCGACTCCTTTAATACTCAACAAACCTGCCGCTATACTTACCGCCATCCTTTTTCCGACCCATTGAAATCATGGTCCGTAGCCTGATATGAAATACATCTCGCTGCAGAGTGGCACTTGTAAAGTTATTCTTACCGACTGGACAAGGTGGACTGGCAGTCCGCAACCTGGAACACCACTATCTAGCATCCCAGCTGCAATGGGTGGCATGCTGGGTGGAAGGTCGATATTTATCAGACACAGCAGGAACGAAACACCGTTTACAGTGCACACCATCCTCTATATGTTTCACCCTTGTAGCAGGAAAATGGTTTACTCCCCCTGCTGCTGCAGGTGGCGCTCCGATGTTTTAAAAGAGCTTTGTTCCTTACTAAACAAATAAAGCCTTTCGCTCCAGCGATTCCACTACTTGGTACACCCAAGGGAACCAGACTCACAGCACCAACTGATCTCGTGGACTGGCATAATGCAGGTATACATACATTGGGAGACCTCTACTTGGACGATGTGCTCAGGCCATTCGGGGGTCTGGTGCAGGAGAAGGGAATGCCTCCGGGGCATTTCCTCATGTATGCCTCCTGGATTAGTCTTCTACAGAGCAAATGGGGGGATATAATGCAGGAACCATAGAGAAATCTTGTGCTCCAATATATGCACATCATGAGAAGTGGCGGACACCTCACTCGCTGGTTTGCAGACGCGCTCCGTCAACATACGGACTGACTCCACTGCGTACAAAAGGGGAATCCGAATTAGGGCCATGCATGCACAGACACAGAATGGAAGACAGTTTTGGAGAGACCTACATATGTACCCCGTAATGCCAGGTTCAAATTAATACAATTCTACATAATATATCGAGCATAACTCACCCCGGAGAAAATCAATTGAAACTTTACAAGGGACGATGTACAATGTCCTAGGTGTCTCCATCCTGATGCCGACATCGTACACATGTTATGGGCATGTCCTAAATTACAACAATATTGGGAAGAGGTACTTTTACACTTATCTGAGTGCACAAGCAGGCAGCTTTTTAACACCTGAGAGGTATGTATATTGGGATTATTCCCGAGAAACAAAAAACACAGCCACAAACTGGTTTTTAGATCTAGTTGTGGCTAAAAGACTCATAACTAAACACTGGAAATCCTGTGACCCACCGTTAATACTAGCCTGGTCCCGTCCATATCCTCAATTGGGCGAGGGGCGAGGAGGTATCTCTACGAAGGGAGGACACCCTGGGGATACATAAATATCCCATATCAGATAGCTGGAACTCGATCCTAGTGACGCTTCAGGTAAATTTAGGCCCTGAACAGGAGTCCGCTATTCCACAGCAGTTGGGATTGGCAGTAGACGGAAAGGGGTGACCGGATATCTACTGCTTTGGGCTGGGGTGGTTGAAATGGTGCAAGAGATATCATATGAACAGTAGAATGCTACACCAGAGAAATATTGGTCATGTAATGACGCAGATTCATATAATACTTGCCACAGGTAAGGGATCTGAGCACTGTTGGGCCTGAAGTTCATATATATGTTGGTTAATAAATTCACTGATCTCTTACATGTTACTAGATGACGGCAAAGTACAAGTTACCAGCCTGGATTTTATAGTGTGTAATACGGAATTTATATGCACTTGGATTTGTTCAAATTTGAAGTATATGCATATCTGTAACAAAGGGTTCTTTATCTCCCCTATATAATGGTGTTATGAACAATTGTGCTACGCACGTGAATGCAGATGGTTGTTATGTGTTACTACTACTAAAAATAATAAACATATCAAACACAAAACAATTATGGGTGTTGTGGTATGACAATAAAATTGAGCAAACTGCATCTCCAACATCCACTCCTTCAATCACTGCTCCCCTAATGCATTCAGACGCAAGTCTACTAGCTCTCTCAACCTGACCAATGCTTTGAGGATGATATAAATTCCACCTTTTGTGTTTGATACAGACACCACTCGGGAAATTCTTCATTTCTGAAGAAACAAACTGCACACTGTTATCAGATATTATCTCAGATGGAAAACCTTCTCTATCAAACACATCGGTGAGAAAAGTAATGACAGGCTTGGTGTTAGTTTCACACACAAATTTCACTTCCACCCACTTAGCTAGGCAATCAATTTAGACAACAGCCAAGAGTTGAACATTATGAAGAATGCAAAATGGTCCTAAAAATTGAAAATAACTCTGTCTCATACCTTTTTTGGACTACCAGCCTCACTCATTGGTGGCGTGACACATTTGAGACTTTTGTCACTGAGTGTACAAATTGTGCATCTTTCCATCTCTGCCCATACCTGGCCACCAGTAGATCTCTTTTAGCCTTTTCTTCTTGACAGTCATACCCAAATGACCTTCATGACTAATATTCAACAACTAATTCCTGACAAAACTAGGTTAGAGCATTTTTCCGCTCTAAACAACAATCCTGATTCAACAGATAATTATAAAGAAAGGGGGGCGTGGCTAGCAGCCAAAGCAAATGGCCGCTGCCTAGAGAGGCTCCGCGATCGAAGCGACTTCCCCATTGATCCGGACACTGATCCGACGGCGCAGGATGCCCTAAAAGCAGCGGATGAGGCATCGGAAGCACTGAGACATCGATTGAGCGGCTCCCGAGCTCTGGGCGTAAAACATTAGACAGCCTACGTCGTGTGGAAGAGACGCGGCCTGCAGCGTACGGCGGAGCCGGGGTGTCGCGTCGCCTAGTGGCCGCGAAAAGTTGAAGACAGTGCTGCACGGCTCGCCTGAGGGGACGTGAGGCACTCATACGTCTTTGCGGCAGCGAGCGCACCTGAACACTGAGAAACTGAGCGCAGACAAGCGGGGAATTGCTTTCTCAATGCAGTGCGGAGCGGCACATGAGCTGCGAGTGAGTGGGAGACTGGGCAGATGCGGAACCGCGAGCCCTGGATTTGCCGTGCTGACGGCGAATTGATGTGCACTGCCCCAGCGGGGAGTGAGGATCCGCACCGAGTGCCTGCCCACAGAAGGGGGACGCACTGACACTGCGGGAACCGGTGCTGACCAAGGAGCCACATGTAAAGCCTGCCGGGGACCACCCCATCAGCTTTACCACAGAGGGCCTCCCGGCGCCCACATATGCGCCGGATTGTCAATACCCGGTGAGGAGAGCAGGTACTCGCCAGGGCCTATGGCCGCTATCGTGGCACTCCCCGCGGTAACATCGGTTGTGATCCATGACTGCGCCTCCTAAAGCGCACCAAACAATACATCTCCGCCAACACTGTACCAGACACTGCACACTGGCGGCCTACGTGACCGTAAGTGCGCATTTAAACCTTCCGGTGTGACTTGCCTCTTGCCGGCACTGACGATTGGAGTAGGTGGCTCGGAGGCCCGCGGCGACTGAGGGGTGCACAGCGGATAGACTTTTAACGCTAGATCAGAAGGGCCATCACTGCAGCGGATAGCCCTATTGAAGCTCTGGTAAACTGCAATACCGCCGTGAGGATTTAGTTGATAACAAATAAGACCCAGAGTACAGATAAGCCAAAATACCGGCGAATCTCCCCAGACACGTCCCTAGGCTATCACTACATGGGGAGGGCGGCAGGAAAACCAAAAGGCCGCACGTGGCTGTTAGTCCCGCAGGCAGGCAGCGGCGAATACTGCCACTCACCCACACAGCCCAGCGTGGTTCACGGGGGACCGGCCACAATGGGGGGCCGGGGTCAACGAACTGTACAGAACCTAAAACTGGACAAATATGCCTACAACAAAGATCCGCCGGAACAGTCAGGATCGCACACTGGGCGAGGGGAAAGCCTTACGACTGAGAAACCCGCAGAGGTCACTTTGCAAGATATCATGACCACTCTGACCAAGCTTCAAACTTCTGTGGGGTCGATCTCTACAGACATTTCATTAATTCGCGCTGACTTTCAGAAAATGGCCACGAGGGTGACGGAGGTTGAAACCACGACAGCAACTCTCTCCACGGATACGGCCGCTCTACAGCGTCAGGTCAAGCAACTAGAAGCAGATAACAAATTAATGGCGGCCAAGCTCGATGATCAGGAAGGCCGCTCGAGACGCAACAACGTCCGAATTATTGGTGTGCCGGAAAGGACGGGGGGCCCTGCACTAGATTTGTTTGTTGAAGACCTCATAAAGAATCAGCTACAACCACGTGGACTGTCCAACTTCTTTTCAGTTGAAAGGGCCCACTGAGTGCCGGGTGGCAGACCACGACCCGGGGCCCCCCCCAGGCCCATACTTGCCCGCATCTTCAACTTCCGTGATCGAGACGCGATCCTGCAAACGGCACGAATTGCTCCTCCAATCCGTCTCGAGAACTATACTGTTACATTCTTTCCAGACTACACGGCAGCGGTAACTAAACAACGCCGTAGCTTTCTGGACGTTAAGAAAGAAATGAGAACCCGAGAGCTAAAGTACCCCATGCTATTCCCGGCAAAGTTAAGGGTAGAAGCTGAGGGGAAACTATGGTTCTTTGAGACACCTGAAGAAGCCCACGACTGGCTGGAGGGATGGCGCCCGGCATCCGGGCCTAAAAGACTGGGAAAGAAACAACAGCATTGACTGCTGGTGGAGGTGACATCTCCAGACTCGAGGGAATCAGACTCAACGGGGGATGCAATGCAGGCGAAAGGTGGACAATGAAGATGAGGTTCGGCTCTGTGATTCTGTAACTAGAATGGGGAGGGACTCCACGAGGCTGATGGACAGGCCCGAATGCTGGCCGACTTGACTGCAACGGGTCAATGCTCGTGACCGGAATCGTTGTGAATTCAGCACTACCCGGCGTCTTCACTGGTGTGGAACAAAGACTTCTTGTTTGAACATTTAGCCGATATACCATGCTTTGACCACGGGGATGGTTCGGGGTGATCGTGGAACTACTCTCCCCCCCTCACGCAAGTACAAGTTATGGGGAAAAAGCACTCTGCGAAGTTTGGGTGGCGGGTAGTTTTATGTCCGCTGAGCAGGGAGGCAGGGAGGAGGGAGGGGGACTGGGATCAGTTTAATATTATGTTTTTTTTTAATGTTACAGGTACACTACGAGATTACTAGGTATATACAAAATGTTTGCATGGTGTTTATGTTGCAATGCTCTTTGTACTCTCCCATTGACGATGTAATATATGGCACAAGCGAATGCCCTGGCCGACTCCTTGGCCGCACAGTCGCTGACCTCTAGTACGAAGGGCCCCCCTCTCTCTGTTATATCATGGAACGTAAACGGCCTTGGGGATAAGATAAAGAGAGGATTGGTCTTACAATATCTTAAACGCAAGGCACCAGCAGTGGCCCTGATCCAAGAATCACACCTGGTGGGCTCTGCTTGCAAAGCCCTGGATAGGTGGGGTTTTAAAATGGTGGCTCACTCCGAATTCACTTCCGGTTCTCGAGGGGTAGGCGTCCTGGTTAATAAACGCTTCCCGCTTATTGTTACTGGGTCATGGACAGATGATCAGGGACGCTTTGCAGCTGTAGCATGCCAATGGGAGGGGCGACCATATAATCTAGTGTCAGTATATATCCCACCGGCTCTACATCGGGTGGCCTTCCCTGCCCTGGGTAAATTCCTACTTACACTCCCACAAGGCGAACTGATACTGGGGGGTGACTTTAATGCCACGGTAGATGCCGCCATAGATCGACAGCCCCCCAGAGACCAAAGTGGTACAAACCTCCGTTTATCAGAATTCCTTGACGCCTTTGGTCTTGTGGATGCTTGGCGATCGTGGTTCCCACAGGAGCGACAATACACCTTCCGCTCGGGAGTACATGACAGTCTCTCGAGAATAGACTATATTTTCACACTGGTGACGGGTCTAGAGAGAGTATTGGAGGTATCACACCTACCCAGGGGTATTTCCAATCACTCCCCTGTTTTAATCAAATACACATCTCATATCCTGGGATGACGACGCATCTTCCCCGTCTACCCTGGGTTCCTTAAAAACCCTAAGATATGGAAGGGTCTACTTACAACCACGAGACAGTATTTTGCGGAAAACGAGCACTCAGTCACATCCCTGACGACTCTATGGGAGGCATATAAGGCAGTACTGCAAGGCCAAGCAATCTCATTAATCACATGCCATAAACATGACCAATTACGCCACTTGGAGGCTCTGGAGAGGGAGGTAGGTCAAGCCGAAGAAGATCACGCTTCAGATACAAATGACACCACGGCACACAAGTTGAACTTGGCCAAGCAGGAATACAGAGACTATATGTGGGAAGAGGCGAAGACTAGGCTCACCAAGACACAGTACACTATTTATGAGGTTGGAGATAAGGCGGGCAAGCTTATAGCCTGGTTGGATAGACGGGAAGATGCTAGTCGCTGGGTGGCACAATTGAGACTAGACACTGGAGCCACCACTACAGATCCACAGCAGATAGTTGATGCGCTAGCGCTCCATTACGAGACAATATATACACCTACAGCCACAGCCACGATAGAAGACAATCTTGCATTTCTCAAAGATATCCAGATGCCTACACTTGCCCCTAGCGAAATGCAGGAACTAGAGGCAGATTTGACGTCAGAGGAACTGACACTAGCAATAGGTGCACTACACACTGGGAAAGCTCTGGGCCCTAATGGCATACCTATCGAACTGTATAAAAAAGCAGTGAGTCACCTTGCGCCACACCTGCTAGAGATGTATGCAGACAGCCTGGAAAGGGGAGAACTTCCCAGGGATCAACGTCTACCGACAATAGTGGCAATACATAAACCTGGTAAACCATCGCAGGAATGCACATCTTATCGGCCGATTTCACTGCTAAATGCAGAAGCCAAAATACTGGCTAAGACGCTGGCCACCAGACTATTACCCTATCTCACAAAGTTGGTACACCCGGATCAGTCAGGGTTCATGCCAGGCCGTAACACGGCACTTAACCTGAGGCGGCTACACAGCGTCATGGCTCACATACCACTCATTGAGGAAGACGCTGTCATACTCTCCCTGGACGCACGTATGGCATTTGATTTAGTCGAATGGCCTTTTCTTTTTGCAGTCCTCAGATACCTAGGCTTTGGCCCCAAGTTCTGCGCGTGGGTCCAGCTACTATATACGAAACCCTTAGCACATGTGGTGGTGAATGGACACATTTCGGCCGACTTCCCCTTGGGAAGAGGGACAAGACAAGGCTGTCCCTTATCACCGCTCCTGTTCGCACTGGTGCTCGAGCCACTGGCGGCATGGATAAGACGGGACCCGGTCATTCGAGGGCTAAAATGGACGGAGGGCTGGGAGGACCGCATTTCCTTATATGCGGATGATGTGCTGCTATACATGGCATCCCCCGCACGTTCCATTAATCGCCTCCTGGATATTTGCGCTGCATATGGCAAAGTCTCAGGTTATACCATTAACTGGGCGAAATCACTTCTATACGTGCTTAGTGGCCCTCCTCCGCGACTACCAAGGAACTGTGAGATACAGATTGCGGATGGCGGATTTAAGTACCTGGGACTTCATATTACGCCCCAGCGTGCGTAGTTCACTGAAAAAAACCTCCTGGAACCCCTGGGACAGTTCCGCCGTGATGTAAAACACTGGCGCTCCCTACCATTAACGCTGCTGGGAAGAGCTGCCCTTTTCAAAATGATGGCACTCCCTAGATTCCTATACGCCCTACAAAATACCCCGTTTCCGGTTCCCCCCTCCTATTTTAAAGCAATTGAAACTGAAGTAAGTAATCTCCTTTGGGATGGAAAACCCGCCCACATAGCTATGCATAAATTGGTGAAGGGCTGGTATGATGGCGGAATTGCCCTTCCAAATATAAAAGTATACTATTGGGCTTCACAGCTCACCGTGATAAACCAATGGATCCACGCTTCGCAAGAGGAACCGGCGTTACGTATGGACAGATATGTCCTTGGTGCAGAGGGCGTCATGGGAGCACTCTATAATAGGTATCGGGGGACTACCCTCATAGGACCAGCAGCACACACTGTACGAATATGGTTCACTGCACTCCGCGCTCTTGGCTGGGAGGGGGTTTTAACACAAGCCACACCACTTTGGGAAACCCGACGATTAGGCAAATTAAGCAATAGCAAAGGATTTAAACAATGGGACCTAATAGGTATCTCCCGTGTGGGGGATCTGTGGAGTAGGGGCAAGGTCATTGCCTTCGCTCAGCTCCAAGAAACATATGGGATGGCATCGACGGAAACTTTTCGTTACATGCAGATTAGACACGCACTTATGAGAACTATCCCACCGGGAACTGAGCTCCCAGAGGCCTCACCATTAGAGGATAGACTATTGACGGACCACATGACAAAAAAAGCGATTTCCCAAACCTACCGCAAAATTATAAATAACCAACCGGACCCCACAAAAATCCTTAGGGACAGATGGCAGACCGACATTGGGGAACTGGACGAGACAGACTGGCAGGAGGCACTTGCGTCCCCGCGAGAGGTTGCAATACCCTCTAAATTAAAGTTAGTGCAACTGAAAATCCTCCATCGAATCTACTACACACAAACAACTATGCACCGAATGGGTCGCGCTGACACACCACTCTGTCTGCAACAATGTGGGGGGCTGGGTACCTTTTACCACATACTGTGGGATTGCCCGGAAATCAAACCATACTGGGAAGCTGTCATGCGCACCATCTCACGGGTGGGCGGAGCTACCATTGAACCGGAACCCAAGAGATGTCTTCTAAATATCTGGGAGCCGACGGACCTTAACCAAATGGCCCAAGGCTGGGCGACGTTAGGTATGATGATAGCAAAACGGAACATAGCTCAACACTGGGGAGCGAGGTTAATTCCCACCTATCGTCAGTGGTGCTGTGACATGGATGGCGCAATGATAGCAGAGAAAGTGCTTTATGTACATAGAGGGTGCCCCAAGAAATGGACACGGGTGTGGGGAAAATGGAACGATTTCAGGGATAACATTTGCGATCCGCCTCTAGTTGAGTCGGTGTCAGATATCATGACTAAATGTGCAGACCGGGTGCACTGCGACGCTCTCAATACTCTACATAAATACGTCGGAATGATTATGAGGGGAGACTGTGAAGAAGAGCATATAATGTAATCGATAAGTATATGACTAATCAATGTACCATGCTGTATCTATATTTTTCAGCATATAGTAATATGTACCAGTTAATGAAAAATGCTAATAAAAAATGTTTTTAAAAAAAACAATCTAAAGAAAGATTATCTTCACTAGGCCATCTATTCCTCATGTACTCCATGACCTTTTCCAATAAAATGTCTTTAACTGAGACATTCCTCCAATCTTGCTCGCCAACACACAACTTCATTCACATCACATTTTTGACAAAGAAGTCTACATCCTGCTGTTCAACTAAAATCTTCTCGCCATCATCACCTGACCAAGGAAGACAAGAAAAACAATCCTTTGTCTTATTTTTTACTTCCAGGTATATTTTCCACAGGAAATTGACATTCTAAGAGTTTCACACTCAATCTCACCAACCTAGCTATGGCTTTAGTGGTATGAACATTGGAACCACTTGTGACAAGTACTAATGGTGATCAATGCTCAAAACAAATGCAGTTTCTCATACATAAGCTTTGAACTGTTTGTCTGCCCAGGTGCATGTGAGCATTTACCACTCAATTACCGAACAAAGTTGCTACCGTGGTATTAGAGCGCATGAGGCAAACACAATAATCTGTTCAGATGCATCCTTCCCTTGGGCCATAACTGTCCGAAGGCCAACACTACAGTAATCAACGAAGGTTTCCCAGGTTGATGGCAGGGGTGGACTGGAAAGTTCCTTTTTTATTTCTTGTAAAGCTAAATCTTGTGCCTGACCCCATACAAATATAGCATACTTCTTTAACAGAGTATGTAGAGACTCTGTTTTGGTAGCAAAAATCCCAATAAATTTGGTGTAAAATTCACACATTTCCAAGAAAGCTTGGAGTTGCTACCGATTTCCTGGAGTATGCACTTTTTCAATAGTTTTGACTAAAACTGGACGAGGACCAATTCCCTTCACTGAAATTACATGATCAAGATACTCCATTTCTTACACACCAAATTCACATTCATCTTTCCCCAGCCTCAATCCTTTCTCTTTCAGGACAACAGGAATAGCATTCAGTCTCATAACATGCTCATGCTCCTTGTACTCCTTGCCATAAACTAAGATGTCCAATACAACCTCAATGCCTTTCAAAACAATACCAATCACACGCTGAAAAATAGCAGCAATTGAAGCTAGGCCAAAAGGTATTCTACAAAACTGAAAAACCCCACAGGGTGTTACAAAGCAGTAAGGTGACTAGGCTCTTTGGCTAGAACTGCTTGGCAGTAAGCTGACCTCATGTCAAGTTTTGAAAAACAATAATTCTCATCAATTTTGGGCAAAGGATGCCCATAAAACCAAATAGCTTTGTTCAGGCTTCTAACATCTAGGCATAACCAATTCACCATTCTTTTTGCGCACCACAACTATGGGAGACAACCATAAAGAAGAGCCCAAAGGCTCAGTCACCTCATCGTTACATAGTTGAGTAAGGAGCTTCTCCAAACCGTCTCATCTCTGATACTCAAAGGGAGACATCTTAATTTGTGTTTAACAGGCACACTTCCTTCTTTTAGTTTGATCACATGCTTGAACCCATCCAACCTCCAAAGATTTTCCTCAAATAAAATATCATATTACTTTAACAATGCACTTTAATAATTAAGATTGAGATCAACAATGGTTTCTTACATAAAACATGTTGAGCATTTCCTGGTTTTAGAACAACCCCCAGACATTCTTGGTGATGCCAACCAAGGATTTCAGGACCATTTCGAGAAACATAAGCTTTGCCCAGTACTTCCCATCCTTTGAATCTTATGACGGTCTAAAAAACTTCCAAATACATTTTTTCACCATTGTACCCTTGGAGACATCTGTAAGGAGGGAAAACATTCAGTGCTGAATATGTGTTTACTAAGGTCTCTTTTGAAATAATGGTGATTTTAGATCCTGAGTCTGTTAGTAAAGGAATATGTACTTCTCCTTTAGGAAGATCATTTTATGAACTCTGACACACAAGAGTAAATTGTCCATACTGTTGGTTTGCTCAGTATTTTCAGTAACAGCATTCATAGTATTTTTCCTAGTATTCAAATGCCACACACTTGCGAAATGGCCTAGAGAACCATATTTGAGATAGTGTTCCAGAAAGCAGGGCATTGTTTGAAGGAGGCAATGCAAATTTTCGATCCACACAATAACAATTCCTTTCAGATTTCTTTTCTTATCTATAGGTTTTCTCACATTGGTTTTGTTTCCATTGACAACAGGAACAGTGTCATCAGTTTTTTGTTAACCTCTTTGACTTACTGTTTTGAATCTTGAATACTGTTTGCAATGTCCAAAGCTTCATCAAGGGATGGATTTCTGTGGATAATTCATACACGTTGTCTCATAAAGCAGCTTTAATGCTTGCCATAAATGTATTTTGAAATGGCAGTCACACAGTTAGGCATTAACCACACATTTGAAATTTCCTTCAGGTTGTCCAACTGGTTCAGGATGGAGGTCTTCAGATCTGCTTGGGAACTAAGCCCTAGGGCGGAGACCTAGTGACGGCATCTGCAGACCAAGAAAAGGCACATCCTTCATAAATATAAAATGGACAAGTTATTCACCATCACTAATGCCCTTTCTGGTGGACACTCTAACTAATTGCAGATGCATCACCTTGTGAATGCCCCCAAGGAAACACTGGATCTGGAGTTTTTTCAGAGATTTGTTCCTACATGCCAGCAGGGGGCTTTGCGCAACTCTGCGCTAGCTTTGTCCCACTCCGGAAGTGACTTCGGAGTCGCATATAAGCGTCATCTCTGCACACTGATGACCGTTTCTTTTTTTACTGTGTCCGGGCATCAGACTCAGAGCATAATAACTAATAAGATATCACACTGTGCAGATCTCTAGATTGGGTCAGTTTGATGTATGGAAAAAGAGACCGTTCCACAGAATGGGGAGGTTGGATTGCGGTGAGGAATCTACGCTTAGTTAAAGTATCCACGAGGAAGACCATTACTGGAGGTAAGTAACTTGTTCTTCTGAAGGATACTTCTAACATCAGATTCCTCACCTTGTGAACAGACACCAGAGAAATACCCCCTAAGGTGGTGGGTCTGTGGAATGGCTCAGACCAAAAAGTCCTGCAGGACAGCACTGATGATATGCCCATCCTCACGGGCCTGACTGTCAAGGCAGTAGTGCTTCTTGAACATGTGCATGGATGCCCACAGAGCAGACAGACAGATATCAAGGTCAGACACTCCATGTGCCAACGCAGTTGTGGCAGCCTTGTCCATGGTGGAATGAGCCCTCAGACCTTCATGAGGCTTCTTCATAGCCAATGTGTAGCAGATGTTAATACATTTGAATATCCAGCGTGATAAGGTCCGGTTCTACACTGCCTTGCCTTTTTTTGCTCCGGATAACCCCACAAAGTGCTGATTGTCCATCCGATGATCCTTAATATGATCAAAGTAAAAGCTCAACACTCTTTTCGGGTCCAAATGATGGAGTCTCTCTTTCAATGTCGAGGGGTGAGGAGGAGAAAAAGAATGTCAGAGGAGTAATGGATTGTCTGACATGAAAGGGAGTCACAACTTTCAGTAGGAATGCTACTCTGGTCCGCAGCACCAGTTTGTCCATTAAAAATGTATTGTAGGGGGGTTGGACTGAAAGAGCCTGAAACTCACTCATGCCGAAGAGCTAAAGTAATCTCAATTGGATAGACTGGTTTGAGAGTCAGGTTGAATGCAGTAGACATAAAGAGAGTAAGAGTCAAATTAAGGTCCCCCTGATGCATCAGAAAGGGTTTAGAGGGAAATGTATGTACTAAACCGTTAAAAAAACGCATCACAACAGATGACTTAAACAAGAACGGTTGGTCTGTGTTGGACCTGGCCCATTTTTTTTGCAAGAATCTCCTTCAGATTTCTGCTTTCTGTTGTTGAACCCGTTTTTTGGGCAGTAGGTCTCGGAGCACTTTTTCCCTGCTAACCATTGGTAAAGTGCTTGTGCTCTGTCCTTAAAACATAGCACAATAGTGCTTGTGCTCTCTCCTTAAAACATGGCACAATTGGCACCTACCTAGTTGGTACATTTAGTTTACTTATAAGTCCCTAGTAAATGGTACTAAATGTATCCAGGGCCTGTAAATTAAATACTACTAGTGGGCCTGCCGCACTCAGTGTGCTACCAACTAAAGTAGCCTTTTAAAACTTGTCTCAGGTCTACCCCTGCAGCCTGTAGTGCAGTTTTAAACTGCCATTTCGATCTGTCAAAATAAACCAATTGCCTGTCCTATACCTTCCTTTTTAATACATATAAGTCACCCCTAGAGTAGGCCCTAAAAGCTCATAGGACAGTGTGCATTATATTTAAAAAGTAGGACACGTGGGTTTAAGTTTTACATGTCCTAGCAGTGAAAAACTCTTAAAGTTGTTTTTCACTGCTGTAAGACCTATCTCTTCTCTTGACTAACATTGGTTTACCTTATTACATTTAATAAGTGATAACTTTAGTTTAGGAGCAGATAGAAATATGGTGCTTACACTCAAATGAATTGTAATTTCAAATCTGTCTTAAATGATAAAGTCGGATTTAAAGTCACAATTCTGAAAATGCCACTTTAAGAAAGTTGGTATTTTCTTGTCCTAACCATTTGTGCCTTCTGACTGTGTACTGGGTCACATGACTGGGAATGGCTCTGCTCTTGGGGGTTTATGTATTCCTTCTAGACAGTAACACAAAAGGGTACTGGGTGTGGGCAGGATGGGTCATCCTGCTAGGAATGCTGGGGGCAGAGTTATGCACTTCCCCACTTACACTTTGTAGGAAGCAGTCTCTCTATATTGTGCACTAAAAAGAGTACACTGTGTAGCAAGTCCAATGGGTCCCCAATCGCTTACAGAGGTTAAAGTAGATAATACTAACTTTCTCTTTTGTGGTAGCGTGAGCGAGCAGTTAGGCTTATCAAAGGGTAGTGCTAAGCATTTGTTGTACTCACAGAGGCAATAAATGAGACACACACTCAAAGAATAAATCAAAGACCAAATTAGAAAAAGAACACTTCTTTTTATATATGTGGTAAAACCAAGAACTTTGTTCATGAGTAAGTACTGTTTTTGTTATCGATTTTTACAGGTAAGTAAACGCTTCAAAGTTGTGCGCCATAATGCACAATGCAATGCAATCCTATGGAAGGAAAAGTCATATATGCATAACGGTAAGTAAAGTCGGATTCAGGGGTTCACCTTCTGGGTTTCAGAATGCAGAGGGCCAAGGTCCAAAGTACTACCAACAGTTCTTTGTGAACCGCCCGGGTTTAGCCGGGAGCAGGTTGCCTGTGAGGTTATAGCTGGGCGTGTGTGGTGCTAGGGAGACAATAAGGATGACCAGGAGAGATATACGAGGACCACTGGGGAAGACCAGTTGCTTTGGGAGGGTTTGATGACTCCCATCTCCAGCATTACCTCTATCTCCCTTTGGATTGCGTCTCTACGGGCCGCGGGTATCCGGTAGGGACGTTGTTTCACCACCCTTCCAGGAAGAGAAACGATGGAATGATCTGCCATCGAGGTTTTCCCAGGTAAGTCAGAAAAGAGGGAAGAGAAGGGGGGCAATACCTCCACGAGGGAGGTTCTCTGGTAGTCAGAAAGGGACTCATTGATTACTAGGTGGTTCAGGGTGGATGTAGCTTCTTTTTGCTTCAGGCATTACCAGTTGGTTGTTCTTTGGTAGGGGCCCTAACCACTTCTTGAGGAGGTTGATATGAAAGATTTGGGATTTCTTCGGACTACGCTGGAGACGATAAGTAGTTAGTCCAATCTTTTCTACCACCTCATAGGGACCCTTCCATTCAGACCTGGCCTTAGGTAAGGAGGATGGCAAAAGCACTAGCACCCAATCATGCACGTTGAGATGGCGCCACTTCTTTCCCCTGTCATAGAACGTTTGTTGACGTACTTGTACTTTCTCTAGGTTGGCCCGTGCGAACTCTCGCAATTTATGGATGCGAGACCGTAGGCCCTGGGTATATTCAACAAAGGTTTTATACTCATCTGGTTTCTCTTGTTCCCAGGCGTCTTTGGTCATTTCTAACAGGGTGCGGGGTTGCCGACCATAAAGGAGTTCAAAGGGGGAACACCCAAGACTGTTCTGCTTTTGTCCTCTGATAACAAAGAGGGCTAAGGGGAAAAGCATATCCCAGTCCCTACCCTCTACTGGCATAATTTTCTTTAGGGTTAACTTAAGGGTAGCGTTGTACCTTTCACACAAACCGTCTGTCTGCGGATGATACACCGAGGTTTTGATGTGTGAAATGTTCAAAGACTTACAAACTTGGCGCATCAAGCGGAAGACAAACGGGGTACCTTGATCCCTCAGAATCTCCCGTGGGAACCCTACACGGGAGAATAGTTCTACCAACTTGTCACTGATATTTGCAGAGGTAGGGGCTCTCAGGGGAAGGCTTCTGGGTACCGAGTTGCATAGTCGATTATGACTAAGGCGTACTGGTTTCCTCTTCTGGACTTCGGAAGAGGACCGATAAGGTCCATCCCTACTCTCTCAAAGGGTTTTCCAACTATTGGGAGGGGTATTAGCGGAACAGCCGGGGGTTTGTAGGGGTTCTTTTTTTGACATATCTCACACTCCTGACAATATTTGGTTATGTGAGCAAATATACCTGGCCAATAAAAGTGCTCCAGAATGGTTTGACTGGTCTTCTGGGCTCCACTGTGTCCTGCCAGCAAATGGGAATGTGCAAAAAACAACACTTGCTCTCTGAAACCCTGTGGTACCAGCAATTGAGGTGGGCTAGAAGGCTTCCCTATTCTGTACAAGAGGCCGTTTTTTATGAGATAGGAAAGGTAAGAGACATTGGGAGAGTCAGGACTGGTACTTTGTTGCCAAGCACTTTGGAGGGTGGGATCATGGGCCTACGCATACCTGAAAATTTTGTCAGCAAGCCAGAGAGCCTGCGTGAGGAGGATGGGTGAATCACGGAGTTGTCCCTTTGGTACAGCAATCTTCCCTCTAAGAAGACCTAAGAATTTGGGGTTGTCTAAACCCAATATCAATCTTTCGGGTAGGTTAAGCACCACCCCCACTCTAACTTGAACATTCTTCCCCTCAGGTAACTGCACAGATATCAGGGCCATAGGGTAGGTTTTAACGTCACCATGTATGCAACGTATAGGTATCAGTTTGTTCTCTAGAATTTGCCCTTGTTTTATTAGGGTCCCCTGTATGACCGACTGACGACAAGCTGAATCTAACAGAGCTTTTACCTGTTCCCCATTTACCGCTAGACTTACATAAAAACAGGAGCCTAGTTCTTCGGTGTAGAGGATGGCTTTAGGGACATAGCTGATGTCCATGGGTACTTCGTTTGATTTTTTGTTAGGGCAGTGGCGAACTATGTGTCCCCATTCTCCGCAGTCAAAACATTGGGGCCCTTTTGTTGGGAGAGGGACTGGCCTGGGTACACGTGATTTCACGGGGTCAGTTATGGGTTTGATCGCCCTTTTCTCCATTTTGTTTAAACCGGTGGTTGAACGAGATGATCTGTCGTTTTCCCAGGGAAGAGCCCTGGGTTGTGCCCTGGAGTAAGTGGTGGCCATTTCTATGGCCTGTTCCACCGTGAGCCATGTGTGTTGTCGTAACCAACGTTGGGTGGAGGTGGGTAGAGCCTCCATATATTGATCAGAAACATTATCTCTTCTTTGGTATGCTCCTGGGGTTTTAGCCACTTATCAGCGGCGGTCTTTAGTTTAAAGAATAGTCTTCGGGTTGTCCTCGGGGGTCCCTCTTTCCCTTCTAAATCGTACCAGATAGGCCTCGGGATCCATGCCTAATGGTCCAGTATTATCTCCTTGATTTCGTTGTACGGGGTATTCCCTGATGGGTTGGCCACTTGGTAGGCTGCCTGGGCTTCCCCGGTTAACAGGGGAGCCAAAAATAAGGGCCATTTCTGCTCGGGCCACCCAGCGGCCTTCGCTGCCCTCTCAAAGTTTAATAGGAAGGCATCTGGGTCATCTCCTGGAGCGTGCTTTTGTAACGCCATACTGGGATAGTTTGTCGGATTCCCTTGTTGTGTTGGTGTAGTTGCCCTGAGCTGGTCTTCTGCCAATTTGTGGAGACACTCCACTTGTTGGGCTATAGTGTCTCGAAACAGATCTCGGTCTGCTTGGGTGGATGTAATTTGCTGCTCTAGCGCCCATTCGAGCTTCTCCTGTCCGCGGATCAGCGGCTGAATTCAGTTCTCCATATTCCTTCCCTATGGAGCAAGTGCCTGCATTCTCCACCACCTGTGGCGCTAGGGAGACAATAAGGATGACCAGGAGAGATATAAGGCCAATTTAGAACGTAAATTTTATTTATTCTTCGTCCTGCACAGTCTCTTCTGCGGGTCCTTGGGTCTTCTGAGGTAGGAGCGCTGTTATCTCCAGGCTACGTCAAAGGAAATTACCTCAGGAAAAAAATAAACAACAAAAACGTTTTGAGGACCACTTGTCCAGGGGCGAAAACTCAGAGGGTCTAAAGAGTGAGAGGGGGGGGTCATAACACACCCGGTTACCATCACCAGTGTAAGACCCATTGACCTCCACCTTCCCCCTCCCTTTCAGTCTATTTCAAACTGCTGGCGTCTGAGGACTCTCGTAAGAACAGACCCCTCAAACGCTCATGTACCTTCGGTAGCCACGCCCCTCCAGGAGCGTGGCTGGTCTTTTCGTGTTGCCGGAATGGGTCTGGTTCCTTTCTCGGCGTCGGCGGACAGCTTCTTGCTTGGCCGTTCCTCCCCAGGACCTTCTGCTGGTTTCTTTCACCGGCGTCCTCGGGCTCCGTCAGTTCCCTGCTCTCCAGGCTCTTCTAGTTCTCTCCCTGCATGTCCGTCTCACCGGCGATGACGACTTCTCCTCCAGAGGGGCCGGATATACGATCATCAGGGCTGCTGATAGCTCCACTTGATCCTATCACGTGGGGCGGCCCGGAAACCAGGAAGTCAGGCTGAGAGGAATCCCCTTCAATTGCATCTAGGGGAGACTGGAAACAAAGTAAGGGAGAGATATAAGGGGGAAAGGTATCCTCCCTTTCCTCCTCCCGCTCGACCCTACCAGGTACGTCGTACAGTGAAGGGGAGGGCACCTGAAAACAGGCTGCACAGGTTGACTTGGCGACAAGTCCGAGAGCTCCCAAGCGGGGGCTCAGGTTGCAAGAGGTCTTGAAGCAAGGGGCAACAGCTCGTTCTTCAGTACCCGGGATGGATGGCTCGAGTGCAGGGTGGTTAGATCGGCTGGGCTGGATGCGCAAAGGTGCTCCTCGCAGTTAGGGGCAAACAGCTGGCAGGGGCAAAATCTCAAAACCAAGGGTGTGCAGTTCCTCTCAAACAGGGGGAATGAAGGGAGGAAAAAACGCTTCTCATGTTCCATGTTAAATGAAAAAGATCCAATAGGAGCAAGTGCCCTCACACACCCCGAAAGATGTCATGCTTCATCATTTGGGCATGCCTCTTGTCGGGCTGGCGCTGCAATGCCCGACGGGCACCCCCTAGGGGGCTCTTTGCCGAAGATCCTTTGAATGCCGTAAAGTGAAGTGTGGGTGTGTGGGTTGTGTTATGTATGTAGTGTGGTGATTGGAGGTGGATTAAAATAGTTACAGTGATGCTAAGTATCAGAACATTTTAATAAAAAGCTCACTACCCTAATTAAAAATGTGGTGCTCAATTAGGATACAATGGTCTTTAATGAGCAAGGTGCGTCAATTGACTGTATAATGTGGTCAACATGTTTCTTGCCTATATCTGTCCACACAGGATCAAGTGGCAATTTATCAGGACCTAATATTATACACCTACACTATTCAGTGACTAGATTCAATAGGTAAACATAGGTGATGTAGTAATCAGTTCCACATCAGGTCACAAAGCGCAATTGTACCTGGACCTGGTCTGAAATTAGCCCTGAAATTAACCCTCATTGGGGCTAGGTAGGGTACCCCAGGAGGATGTAGCAGAGTTAAGCGCTTCATCGCGTCTTGGACGCGGAGCGGCGTCCTCTTTTGGACCTACCCCAGCTCGCGAGATGCAGGCTGGAGAGGACGTGTTGTGGAGTGCACACTGAAGGACTAAGCTTCTCCTCTCTAATGAAAGGAATAGTAATACCGCGCCTCTGCCCAGACCTATGAAGACCTTCTAAAACAGAAGCTAAGGACTGGAACGAGAGTCCCATATGATCAAAAAAGAAGAAAAAAACCTTCAAAAGTTGGAGGGAAAGTGTTTCATTTGATTTGATTTGATTTAATTTAATTTGAAGGGATCCTATAAAACAACCTTTCGGTCCTGACGAAAGCCATCGACCCATAGGGCACAAAGTTGGATGAAACATGTTGACCTGGTTCTTCCAGCGATTGATGTGAGAGACACCTAATACCTCTCTTTTCACATCTCACATTTTTGAATCATACAACTACCTTTGATCTTCTTAATATAATGTGTCCTTTCTAAAGGTAGGAGGTATTTTTAAACTTTTTTTTCCCTCACATGGTGGATCCCATATGGTCTCAGATTCAAGATTCCTCCTGGTGGAGGAAAAGACCCAATTAAAGATCAGTGCCTAAGTACGCCAATGGGAGACATGCCTTTGGCGGAACAACACTGTTGAGGGTCTCACAACAATTTTGGTGTTGTCCTCCCCCCTCGAGTGTCAACACAACTCTTCCACTCCTTTTGATTTTACAGGTCCCTTAGGGAGACATAATTCGTGTTGCAGTCCTTAGGGGGCCTTTTTAGGCCCAGTGCCCTAGGTACCAGGGTTACCATTTACTAGGGACTTATATGGAGCCTAAAGAGGTGTCAATTGTGGAACAAAGGTGCTAGGGATCTGGTTAGCAGGAACCCAGCAAACTTTCACTCAAAGTTGCATCAGATACCAGGCAAAAAGGTGGTGGGGTAACCATGTCAAAAAGGGCACTTCCCTTCTGGCTTCAAAGGGCTTGCCTCCAGCACACACAAAGGAACCTGACACTAGTCTTTTGTCACCCCAGACTTCTTGATGCCTTGACAGGGGAAGGGAATAACTTTTCAGAACCAGTTGTGGGGTGTATAGGAAATCCCCTCCCACAGAAGTGCTGGCACCAGGTATAAATACTGGACATCCAGAGCCACTCATCGGTACACTCCTGGACCTGTGGACATTACATAAAAAGGACTGCCTCTGTTGCTACCAGAGGACTGCCCTGCTGCTTGAGGACTGCCTTGCTCTCTGAAAAAGAAGACTGGGCCTGCTACTTGATTCCCAGGCTAACCTGAGTGACTCCAAGAGTCAATTGGCTGACCTCGTATCTGAGCTACAGGGACACAACAAACTCCAGAAGCCTCTCTGCAACTACCCAGCTGGTCTGCTGCACTGGACTTGCCTGGACCTTTCTGAGCCCTGCTGGCCTCTGCAAGAGTGAGTTACTGATCACCAAAAGGTGCCTCTCCAAGTCCTGAATACTTAGCTGGCATCAGTTGAGGTCCTCCTGTGAGGAAAGGTGAAATCCTGAAGTTTTAGGCTCTTTGCGACTGCAAACGAGCCCATTTGCGCCAAAACTCTTCCACCTGCGACGACCACCAACACTACGCTCCGGTGTGCACAACTCTTCGCGTCGCAGCGACTGCCAGCGACAATTGCCAATGCAAGAACTGCACTTTACGATACAGCCCGTGGTGACAGCCAATGAGAAGCTCCCACAACGACTATCTGCGATGCCCAACGGGGTCTTCACGCTAGAGCGACAACCGTCAATGAGGCAAGGCCTGCTCTTCATACTACAGCGATGGCGATCAGCGATGCTCTCCCTACTCCTCATGCCTCATTCACCAGGAATGAAACTCTTTGCGCTAGACTTTGAGAACTTTTCCAGCGGGACTAACCTGGTCCCTGCATCCGACCCACGCTCCACCACAGTCGGCTTGAACTTGTGACTTTCCCCCAGTTAGCACGACCAGATCGCTGAGAGTGCCACTTTATGCTTTTAGGAGCTATATCTACTTACAATTTTACAAATTCAATATTTCCACTTCTACTGATTGGATTTTTTGTCATTCTGGGATCATTTTATTTATTGAAATGTAGTCTATTTTTCTAAATTGCTTTGGGATTTTTCTTGTGTTGTGTTTTTACTTCATTACTGTTTTTGTGCAGCATAAATACTTTACACTTTGCCTCTAAGTTATGCCTGACTGCTTTTGTGCCATGCTACCAGAGGGTTAACCACAGGTTAATTTAGTGACTTATGTGGTTCATGCAGACAAGGATTGTGATTGTTGCTTTTTTTTTTTGTGAATTTTATATAGCGTGAACTAGACCCAGAGGTATCAGAGCGCTTTACATGAGCACCAGTTACGTTACAGACGGACACATTCATTTTTGTTAGGCACGGGGAGATTAAGTGATTTGCCCAGAATCACAGAATGTTGAGCGTCCCTGCCGAGATTTGAACCCGGTTCCCCAGCTCCGAGGTCGACCACCCTAGCTGTTAGGTCACATGGGGCTTCCACCCCCCCACCTCCTCTTCCCCTCAACCAATAACCCAATTTCCTGCAGTTCGGCAAAAGCAAAAAGGATGAACGGACCTACAAATAACCTCTAACTGTGCCCACTGCAAGTCCCTGCTCGGCTAATGATAACACAAAAAGCAAGGCATCAAACAGCTTTGCCTTTAATGGGTCTGTATTGCAGGAACTACACCAGGCCACAAACCTGTCCCTGTGTCTGGCATAGACAGATTTTGTAGATGGGCGATTGGTTGCCAAAATGATGTCCATGACTTTAGAAGGAAGGTCAAATGCAGTCAGGTGCCACTGTTCAATCTCCATGCATTGAGGTGTAGACTGCAAGGGCTGAGTGCAAACCCCTGCCCCGCTGCTGCAACAGAAGATCATCCAGAAGCGGCAGCCTGATAGGAGGACAGATGCTCGTGCCCAGACATCCCAGGTACCACACACTCCTGGCCATGAGGATGACTTTGGCCTCGCTGTTACAGTCTTCTTCAGAACTCAGGGCAGGAGAGTGATGTAATCCACATGAAGTCTATAGACAGCCACGAAGTAGGTTGTAAGTAAGAGGTTTATTAAGCTTAGTTACAGGATGGTAAGTAGGATAATAGGTTCAGTAGTTTAGCCCCACCAGTACTCAACAAAACTTTCTCTCTCGCTGATCTCATCTCTCGTTTCCCTCGTGGCTTCAACATCCAAGAGACAACTAGAGCTTTGCAATGCTTTTCACAAAGAAAGCGGCAGCACCGACAAAGAACAATGTTCACAGCAGGCATTTCCGGCACCCACTGCAGGAAAGATGGCGGCAGGCAGAGGTGAACAGCGCCGGGTGGCTCATGGTGAGTGGGTGCTCTCCCAACATCGCGGGACAGCACAACGTTGTGGGACAGCGTGCACTCCAAGATGCAATCTGATCTCTGCTCAAAGTCTTCACGCGACAGCAGCGAGAACGGTAAGTGTGCGCGCCCCGGCTTTTATGTTAGTCTTGCGGCCCGCGGCCCATTCAAATGCTGCGTAGGATAACGGCAAACCGCCCACACTTCCCAGATAATTATTAAAGAGCCACTCACCAATGTAAAACGGTGGATGCACTGTTAGGCACCTTGCTGATGGCCCAAACAGTTTCCGATGCAAAAACAAAGTCTATGCTGCCACTGGATGCTGCTACTGGCTCCTCCAAAGCGCCTCCTTGAGCATAGACTTTTGAAGTGCTCGCAGCAAGGAAAAGTCACATTATTTCTGTAGTGCTTGTGCTGCCAGTCTCTGTGGATGAAGCTTGTTCAAATACACTGCCAGTCTCTGTAGAAGAAGCTTGTTCAAATACACTGCCAGTCTCTGTAGATGAAGCTTGTTCAAATGCACTGCCAGTCTCTGTTGATGACTAATTCACGCCCTGGCAGTGTGTTGTCTGGTGGTTTGCCAGTTTTTGTAGATGACAGATTCACAGTGGGTTGTCCGGTGAGAAGGACACTGGTGGGGCTTACAGGGCGTTCTTCTTCTTTTAAATTTCAAGTATTTTCCCCTCAGGTCTTTCAGTAATTTCAGGTACACTTGATCTTTAAGAACACGTAGGTTTTTGTTTCTCCAAATCGTCGTGATTGATGTAATCCACATGAAGTCTATAGGCAGCCACGATGTAGGTTGTAAGTAAGAGGTTTATTAAGCTTAGTTATAGGATGGTAAGTAGGATAATAGGTTCAGTAGTTTACCCCCACCAGGAGAGGCATCCTTGCTGCTCAGCCCACACACTCCAACTGTCTCTCTCTCAACTCCACCAGACACTCCAGCATTCCACTACCTCATCAGGCATTCTAACATTCCACATACATCACATTCATACTGGCTGAGCAGCAGGGAACAGATAGCTAAGGGAAAGGATGCAGAGTAACAATACACGTTACAACAGAGAGCATAGGTAGGAAGGAATACAGGAGCCCTGAGCTCCACTCTAGGCAGAATGTGTCTGAGGGAGAGCCCTTGTGGGAACTCCAGCGCATAGAAATGTTGACATTGTATGTTCTTGGCGGTGGTGAAGACGAGCCAGGGTCATTCCCATTGCTGGAGGATGCCCTGCACCACTTTGGAGTGTAACTACCATTCATGATCCGCTAAATGTTCCCAGATGTATTTGTCTACCATAGTGTTGGAAGTTCCAGATGTGTAGTTCATAACCAGGGAAACGTCGTGACATCTCAGCCAGTTCCAGAGGCGCAGAGCCCCTGGCACATGACCCAGGATCCCATCTTGCCCTGTTTGATGCTAAACTATATGGCGGTGATGTTGTCAATGAGGACCTGAACCAGACTCCATTTGATTGTCGAAAGGAATGCTTTTAACGGCAAGGGAATGGACAGCAACTCCCACAAGTTGATGTGGAGCCGGGTCACCGCTAGAGTCCAGAGTCCTCTGATCTCCACCTCTCCCAGGTGGCATCCTCAACCTGTTTGAGATGCGTCTCTCACCTCTGTCAGGGAGAAGGCTTGCCGCCAGTCCAATTGCAGTTGAGCTGCCACAACTTCAGGTCTTTTGCAGTCTTTTCCCAAACCTGGATGGTATCTGGAAGGTTGCCTTGGTGCTGAACCTATTGAGACTTGAGGTCCCACTGCAGAGACTGCATGTGCCATCTAGCATAGTTAATAAGCAGAATGGAAGCGGCCACTCTCACTGAGATCTAGGAATGAGGTTGAAACATTGGAATCATAGCCTAAATGTCTTGGGTCTCATGAACACAGAGGAAAGGCTCAAAACTACACCATATCCAGAATGGCTTAGATGAACGGGAGCCTCTGCGAAGGAGTCAGGTGTGACTTTGACATGTCGATTGAGAAGCCCAAAGATCTTAGCAGGTTCACAGTCGTCTGGAGGTGATCTATGACTGACTGTGGTGAGTCCACCTTCAACAGTCAGTCATCAAGGTAGGGGAAGACTGCTATACCCAACCTCTGAATATGTGCTGCGACCACCACCATCACTTTCATGAATAATGGGCACTGTTGAGGCAGAAGGGGAGCACAGAATACTGAAATGCTGATGGACCACTTGACCTCAGGTAATGCATGTGGGACTGCAAAACAGGAATGTGAAAATAAGCATCCTGCAGATCCAGCACTACCATCCAGTCTCCCGGGTATGAGACAAATAGAACCTGGGCCAGTGTGAGCATCCTGAATTTGCCCATTTTTCAGGAAGAAATTGAGAGGGTGATGATCTAAAATAGGATAAAGGCCTCAAACCTTCTTCGGTACCAGGAATGGAAGGGAATAACATTCAATCCTCATTTCCTATGCCAGATCCCTGTCTATGACTCCTTTGTCCAAAACAGCCTGGACTTTCAGCTAGAGAATGGACAAATGGTCCCCCAAAAGCCATTCTGAAGTCGCTGTCAAATGGACAGGAAGGGCAGGGTGTAACTGTTGGAATATTTGGAGGACCCAGTGGTCAGATGTAATGGCCTTCCATCCTTGGTAATAATTTATCCTGCCTCCTACAGGGTGGCCATGTGCAGCAAAGAGCAAACTAAATAAGCCTGGAACCTGAAGTGTGAGTGGTATGGGACTGGGTAATATATTGACCCTGCCGGCCGGGACATTATCAGTTGGATTCCCCACCTTGAAAGGTCTTCTGCTGAGGTGGTGGGCTTTGAGATCATCTGTAAGCCATACCACTTCCAAAGTTTCTAAAGGGGCATAATTAGTGGGAATACTGCTGAGCAGGCGCATAAAGGCAGAGGGATGGTGATATGGCACTGCTTTCTTTAAAGTACTCCAGTGCTAAGTCTACTTTGTCTCCAAAGAGATGGGTTCCCTTCAAAAGGCATATCCATCAATGACATTCGGTTGTTACCTGAAAAGCCTATCGATCTCGTCCACACGTGGTGCAGAAGCACCATGCTGGTATTGACCCCCCCGCCTAAACAGTCGGAGGTGTCCAGTCCTGAAGTCATGGCATAATTGTCCACATCTTTGTCACCCTGATTGATTTGCAACAGGTTGGAGAAGTATTCATCGGAGACGGCCGGCAAGGTTTTATTGTCCATGACCTACAATGCATGTGAATATCATCCAAGGCGACAGCTAGCATTGACAGAGCGAAGAGGAATAATGGCAGAGGAAAAATTCCCTTTCCCAAATGCCTCCATATGTTTCGATTCACTAGCAGGAGTCATAGGAAACAAGTTTGGATTTATACTACTTGCAGAAAACTAGACCACTAGGCTATCGTGTGTGGGATGCTGAGTGAAGAAGGCAGAGTCACCTGGGGCAGATCTGTGGCATCTGGCTATTTGTCTATTTACCGATGAGAAAGAGCAAGGCTTGACCCAAGTGCCCATTAATGTGTCCATGAGTGCATCAATAAAAGGTAAAAGTGGCCTCTGTTGAAGAAGGGCTATGCTGCAGAACCACTGTCAAGACATTAGTTTTGACTTCTGTAGATGGTAACTGCAAGTCCAAGACTTGGGTCACTCGCACCTCATCATTGATACGGATACTTCTGTTTAGGGACCAGTGTTAGGGGATATGTCCAAACTACTAGCTCTCCTAAATCCATAAGGAGGCTGTCAACATCATAATAGTGGGATGCATCAACCCCATCATTTCCACTCTCATCGCGTAGGCCATGTTGGCAATGGTCCATTGGCAGCATCGGGGCCAGCATTGATGCATCAGGAACAGGCGTGGCTCTTGGTGCTGGAACTGAAGTCAGGTTGGGTGTCGGCCCTGGAGTCACAGTGTAGCCAGCAATGGGGTCAAGAGGCATAGACAGCATAGAGGACAGATCTTCCAACGGTAATCCAAATGGAGGCCTACCTGAATCTGTGGGGCCCGAAGGCGTGTTTGGCTTTGCAGTCCCGGATCACCTTGGGGGTTCACCCGGGCAAGACTTGGAGTCGTGAGACAATCCTAAATACCAAAGACATACCATGTGGGAATCTGTTACAGACACCTGTTTATAACAGTCCCTACATGGCTTAAGTCCTTTGGTTTTAAATAGGGACATGTTCCTTTGTACACTGTGTTGGAATTTCAAGCAAAAAGCTTGTCAAAGATAAACAAACAATGAAATACATTTGAGAGCTAGCTCCGGATCCACATCCGGAGGCGTGGAAAGAATGGACCAGACATCAGCATGCAGGGATGGTGCTTATATGTGACTCCAAATACATTTCCAGAGTGGGACAAAACTGATGCAAAGCCACACAACGCCACCTGCTGGTGCACGGGAACAGTATTCTGAAAAATCTCCAGATCCAGTTGGGGTTTTTGGGATATTAACAAGTTTAGGAATCAGTGATTAGTAGTATCCATCAGAATATAACATTTTGGAAAATTATGCAGCTGCTGTATTCAATTACTCAATCAATCAGTAGATTTGTAGAGCGCTTCTTGTAACCAGTGTGGGTATCCAGGCACTGGTAGGGTCCAGTTGATTAGCCGAATAGCCAGGTCTTCCGGGACTTTCGGAACTCTGAAAGAGATAGGGAGGTCCGTATGTGAAGGGGTAGCTTGTGCCAGGTCATTGCTGCTAGGTAGGAGAAGGAGCGACCTCTGCATCTGCTACGTCAGATGCGAGGGATGAGGGTTAGAAAAAAGGATGCAGAGCAGAGGTGTCTGGTGGACTGATGGGAGTTCAGGCGGTGGTTCAAATAGGCGGGTCCACAGTTGCATAAGGCATTGTAAGCATGGGTTAGGAGCCTGAACTGGCATCTTTTCTGTACAGGGAGCCAGTGGAGTTCTTTAAGGAAGGGGGTGATGTGAGTTCGACTAGGGAGATCTAGGACGAGTCTGGCTGTGGTGTTCTTTGTGATTTGTAGTCGTCAGAGAAGGCGAGCTGCAATCCCCGCGTAAAGAGCCTTGTCATAGTCCAATCAGCTGGAGATGAGGGCCTGGTTGATTGTGTATTTTGAGCTTTGGGGTAGACATTTGAATAACTCACAAAGCATGCGGAGGATGAAGAAGCAGGAGGAGGAGACGGTGTTGATCTGAGTCATCATGGTTATCTTGGTGTCCAGAATGATGCCTATGTTCCTAGCATGGTTAGTGGGGGTAGGAGTAGGTCCGAGTTCTGAGGGCCACTAGGATGGGTCCAATGGGTAGCTTTTGTTTCCAAAAATCAGTACCTCTTTCTTGTCCGAGTTGAGTTTCAGGCAGTCGTCCTTTATCCAGTTGGTGATGTCTGTCATGCAGTTGTGGAAGTTGGTCTTTGTGTTTGTGGTGTCTTTGGAGAAGGAGAGGATGAGTTGTGTGTCGTCAGCATAGGATATGATGTTGAGTCCGTGGGTCTTGGCGATGCTGGACAGGGATTTCATATAAGTGTTGAAGAGAGTGGGGCTGAACGAGGATCCTTGGGGTACTCCACACAAGATTTCCTTGGGTTCAGAGATGAAGGGTGGAAGGCAGACTTTTTGCATTCTGCCAGTGAAGAAAGAGGCAATGCATGAGAGCGACTCCTTGGATGCCTATGTTGTGCAGCCTTGTGATGAGTCTGTGGTGGAAGACCATATCGAATGCTGCCAAGAGGTCTAGGAGGATCAGAGCCGCAGTCTCTCAGTCCATTAGGACTTGGATGTCGTCGGTAGTTGCGATGAGGGCTGTCTCAGTGCTGTGGTTGCTGCGAAATACGGATTGGGAGGAGTTGAGTAGGAGGTTCCATTCCAGATGTGAGGAGAGTTGTTGGTTGATGGCTTTTTCGAATACTTTGGCCAGGAACGGAAGCAGGGCGATCGGTCTGTAGTTGTTGAGTTCCCTCAAGTCTGTTAATGGTTTCTTTAAGTAGAGTGTTGACTTTTGCATGTTTCCAGTCTTTGAGGAAGGTGGCAGTGACAACTGAGGTGTTTGTGGCTTCACCTAGGTTGAAGATGTGGTGAAGGCATGGGTTGATTGGGGCCCCTGAGTGGACCAAGGTCATGATGGAGGCGGTGTCCTGGGAGGCAAGCTAGCTCCATTCAGTTAGTCAGACGTCTGTGATGGTAGCAGAGTTGTTGTATTGCTTGAAGAAGTCAGTGGCCTTGAGCTAGGGTTTGAAGTTTCTTTAGATGTTGGCAATCTTGTTGTGGAAGAAGTTTGCAAGGTTGTCACAGAGGTCCTGTAAGGGGGTAATGTTGTTTGTTGCAGCTGAGGAGCTGGAGAATTCTTTGACGAATTTGAAGAGTTTTTCGCTATTATTGGAGCTTGATTCGATGCGTCAGGCTAATGCCTTTTTCTTCTATTCTCTCAACTGTCTGTGGTAGAGGTTGAGGGCTGGCTAGAAGGTGGTCGGTATTGTTCTTGCCGAGATACGAACCCGGTTACTTTTCAATTGTTTACAGTGTCGTTAAGAGGTTCTGAGGTCTTCAGTGTACCAGATAGCCTGCTTGGTGGACCTTCTGTGGGCATTGTTGCTGATGGGAGCGACGCTGTCGGCGCCGTTGGTGATCCAATTGTTGAAGTTTCTGATGTTCTGGTCTAGGTTGTTAGAGGAGATGGGGTGGGTAGTGTTGAGGGCATTGATCCATGTGTTCTTTGAGACTTTGCTCTAACTGCAGTGGGGGACATTGGGCAGACTGGGGGAGGGGGCCTGTGAGCTGGTGATGTTGAAGCAGACAATGGAGCGGTCAGTCCAGGTGAGCTCCGCAGTGTGGGTGCACCTGGCGCAGTCGCTGAAAGTGAAGATGGGTTCTAGCGTGTCACTTGCGGTGTGCGTAGGGTCATGGATGAGTTTGGGGAGTCTGATGTTGTTCATGCTGTCGAGGAGGTTGGTAGTGTTGATGTAATTGTGGTCATTGAGAAGTAAATTGAGGTTGCAGAGGAAAATGTAGCTGTTGGATTCTATGGAAAGGGGGACGATGAAAATCAGCGATGAAGTTGCAGAAGGCTTGACGTAGTAATAGAGGACGGTAGGTGAGTGTGCCCCTAGTGGTGGTTTTGCTGTCTGTTTAGAGTCAGAAGTTGAGGTGTTCCATGGGTGTGGTGATGTTGTCATTTGTGGTGGAGCATTGGTTGGATTCCTTGTGTATGATGGTGATCCCTCCGCCAGGCTTGTTGATACGGTTGCAGTGGGTGATCTTATATTCTTCGAGTATTGAGGTGGTGATGTCGGGCACAGAAGTGGGGTTGAGCCAGGTCTCAGTGAGGAAGAGGACATCGGGTGTGAGGGCTGAGAGGAGGTCCCAAATCTCAGTGGTGTGTCTGCATAGTGAGCTTGTGCTGTGAAGGGCGCATGCGAGTTGGTGATTTTGTTCAAGTGGTGTTTGTGGTGTGTTCAGGGTGGGGCTGGTCGATGGGCTGGTGTGTGTGCTGTGGCAGGTGAAGTGGCAGTGGATGTAGGTGAAAGGTTCTACTATTGAGTGTGGGTCAGCGCTGTGGCAGTGTTTGTTGGGGTGTCATTGGAACAGGCTTGAACAAGCAGGAATTGGAGGCCACAGGCAAGTGGTAAGCTGGGTGCCCAGGTGCCTACTAATGCGGTCGCACTGCGGCCTCTATAAAGTAGGTCCTGGGGTGGGAGTGGCTTCTGTTGGGGGGAAGAACAGTGAGTGGGAAACCCCAGGTGGGAAAACCCTGTTGTATTACTATCAACATTAGTCAAGGTCAGAGAAAGTATGATAGACACCGTAGGACCTGCAGTGGCAGACTGGACGTTCCAATGCAGTTTTGATTTTTCCCCTTTATGGTACACTCAAGGGACCCCCTAGATACCAGATCCTAAGGAGAGTCCAGTGCTGCTGCTGGAAGAAGAGGTACACCAAAGTCCCTCCGCTGAAAAGGTTTGATATTATTTGGGTTACTGATGTTATTGCTGTACCCCATGGGAGAGGTCCATCCATTCTCTCCACATATAATCCAAATAGTCCTCTGGAACAGGGAGTAATTTCCCTCCCACTCCAATGTGTGGGGAAATGGCAAGTGCAAATGTGACTTTTAGAAAGAGCTATTATATGAACAGTAATAATAATAGTTTCCCTTTAATTTGTCTGATCGCTTGGGGCTGACAACAGGTGTTAATTAGGACCCAACTCAATGGGACTGTGTGCCTTTTTTCCACTGACAGTGATGATTGAGCTACTGCACTGTTCAGACTGATTGATTTCCATCCTAAAAAAGGCTTACTACACAAGCTTCATTCAGGATGGGAGAAACTCAGCCATGTTGCATATGTATTTTCTGATCACCTTAAAGCATCAGAAAATGAGGCTACTAGTTGACATGGCATAGACCCTTCGTTCCTGGTGAAGACCTACCAAAATAATTGTATTTTGTGGGTTTCAAACCTCGTCTTTTTAACTGTCAGACTACCCCTAATATAATTTGGCTGCAATTAACACAACCTGTGGCATTGTTCATTGGAAGACACCACCAGTGATTTCCTCATGAATTATACTAAGAGGCATCAGCCATTTTTTTATTGTTGTTTTTACACTCTGGCAACTATCTTTCACTCTGAAAGGTGTAAGACACCGAGTAGTAGCTTCACTATATTATCACCTCCTCAAGATGATTTCTGTATACATTTGTTTATGATTTACAGCTGATTGCTTTGTGTCTTTTTTTGTGTGAATTTCGAGCACCTGATTTAAGATATTACTGGAAGCATGTTAGCCTATGGACAAGGATCGAAAAATGTCTCATAGATGACCTCAAATTGGACAGCATTTAAGGTCTGAACATCACTGTGCTGCCAGTTGGACCTGGACCCCTGTCGAGCTCCCCTGAAACTGCAGGAAGTTAATGCTATTGCGCCCTGGACACGAGCTACGTACTGTTTCCAAGGGTCTGAAAAGATCTGCCAATAACCCTACGGTTCTGTTCTTTTTGCCTGGAGAATTGCTTGCATGAAGCCCTCTTACAGTGAAAAGAAACATGCATGGAAGACAACCTGATATGCCCACATCCCCCAGCAACCATCTTGCCTGAGACAGAGAACATTGCCCATCAATAACCTGAGTGCACATGAGCATAACCAGGAAGTGGTGATTCTGCCTGGCAATGCTACTCTCATGCCCCCATGGGAACTTCCTGTGCAGGCCACTCTTGCCCCGGCACTCCCCGGGCTCTATCCAGAGTGGCACTGAGCATTGGTTGCATCATTAAACGTGGGCTGGGAAAGTATCCGGAGTTACACTTAGTCCTGGCAATTGGCTCAAGTGTCGAGAATCCCGAGCTTGATGAACGGACATCCATGTCCATCTTTAAATTTTGAGCAATTCAAGATGAGATTATAAAATATCCCTCTGCAAGAGGAACCCCATTGGGCAGTTCCAACCATCCAAAGGTCTAGATTCAACCATGCCTTCTAGTAGTTTGTCACTGTTAGGATTTTTCAACAGAAACCATAATTTCAAAGGTCAAATCATTTACAAGTTTTGGGATCACCCTAACAAATGAGCCATCACCCTAATACTGAATGTAGTTGGCCTTAGATACAAAGTGTCTTACTTTACGGTTACCTATTTTCTTGTGAAGCGCAACCTTAAATGAGTTGACCTCTCTTAGTATCTGGACCAAGTGGAGTTAACATTAACTTACATGCCAAAATCGTCTTTGTGAGAAGCTGGCTCTGGTATATGATGTCCACTAATGTAAGTGGGCACCCTGCACCAGTCCAGCCAACACTTATGGTGATTTAAGAGGTCTTATACAACCTTAGAAAGCTATCCAAGTGGTAGCTGTGGAGAGCAGCCTTCAGGCTTAGTCCAGAAGGAGTGTAAAACAGCTTGTTTTACCAGAATGTAATCTTATAGTATAGATTAAGTAAAAAAGAACCACACCAAGTATTTATAAAAATATGTATTTATTACATAATACTCTCTAGTACGTTCCAATATCTCCTACATGGAGATAAACACATTACTTTAGCAAATAAACACAGTAAATAGCACAAACTACACAGTGGCCCCAGGGGGGGACCAAACCATATACTAAGAAAGTGGTATAAGAACCACAACTCGAGTCAAGACAGTGTCCAGAGGATGTAGGAGTTCTGGGAGCGCAAGGAACCACCCTAGGTGAGTAGATAGGGACCCCACGGAGTGCGTGTGCAGTGTGGAAACACGACCGGGTGCTCCGTACAACTCTATGTACAAGTCGCATTTGGATTTTTAAAGATTACGGACCCTTCCCAGTGGATCCTGAAGAAACCCTGTGGAAAACAGAAGGTTGGAGAGCCACCCCACCCGTGGATACCCTAGTACCCACGTTACCTACACCAGGGAAGCCAGGTGCATACGTGTGAAGTGGTGTCGGAAACCGCCGTCGAACCCAATGGAGGACTTCAGGAAAGTGCAGCTGCTGGAAGAGGAGAAAGTGTCCGTGGGAATCCAGATGTGGATTCTTGAAGAGGAGTACCTGAAAGCAGAGGGGACAACGTCTATGCCACTCAGGAGTGACCAGGAGACTTGGAAGACGAATGCTCTCCGATGTCGGGTGCTCCAGGGAAGATGACGATGACCTTGACTCTGCAACTGTGAGGACCAGGTGACGCTGAGAAAGACCAGGACCCGGGAACGAGCTGTCCCATGAAGGATGTCGAGTGCTGAGGGGTCAGTGTCCGGCAGGAGCACCAACAAGCCTTGGGAAAGGCAAGCCACGCAGAAATCAAAGAAGGAGCAACGTCGGGATCAACAAGGTCCAGGGGTCTCACCAAAGGCAGGGGAGTCAGGGCAGGCCCTGAGAAATCAGGGGAGCTCAAAAGTAACTTGTGTGACCCTCAAGTGGACCCACAGACCGGAAGCACTGGAGTTTCAAGAGGAACTGAAGCAGCTCACCAAAAGATGCAGGCCACGATGCACACAATGCGGTGTGGCTGAAGATTCTGGTCACTGGAGGTGCTCGAAATTTGGGGCTAAGTGGAGCCCGAAGATCTTCTTGCAAAGAAGCCAACAAGCCTTTGCAACTGCAAGTTGGACGCAGTGCACAGGGGTTCGGTTATTGCAACCCCCACGAGGGATACTGGCCTCAAACTTGGCGAGAGGGCAGGGCAGGCCTCGGGAGCTGTGGTAAACTACCACCTGTGTTGCAGAGCCCACGGAGTCCGGAGGAGCTCAGGATCTGCAGACCGGTCGACTTAGTTGCGGTGCCTGAAAATGCAGAGGAGTGACTCCTTCACTCCAAGGGAGATTACTTCAGGTGTCTTTGATGCTTCACAGGCCTTGGAAGGTTCCTGTATGATGCACAGACGATGCAGCAGACTGGAAGGGAGATGAAGTCAGGCCAAAACAAAGTCCAGCAAAGTCAAGAGTACCCAGACGGTAGAAGTGCAGTGGTGTCTGATCTGAATCTTATCCCACGACGAATCTAGGGACCTACATCAAGGTAAGCCCCTAAGTACCCGAGGGAACGGGTTGGGAAGATTCAGGGGACCCTCCCTGGGGAAGGTCTGGTCAGGGGGGAGGTTCCTCCCATGTCCTTTGTCCAGTTTCGCGCCAGAGCGGGAGCCAACGGCTCCCAGAACTGGTTTGAGAACTGGACTATGCACAGGGACACCAAGTGTGCCCCTCATGCAGACTTTCTGTCGCTGGCAAGCGCACCCACCCAGTCCCAATACCCTAAATCCTGTCTGGGAGGTGGTCAGACCTCCCAGTGACAGGATGCCTATTGTTCCACCTTACTCTGCTCGAGCTTGGCTCAGCAGCAGGAGGGCAGAAATGTGTCTCTGGTTGGCAGCAACCATTTTGTGCTGTCCGGGTCTAGAAGACTGGTACAGGGAACCCTGAGAGCCTAACGGAGGGCTCTTCCAGTGCTTGGAATCATACTTCCCACACCATTTACAGTGTGGGGGTATGATTCCAACATGTTTGATACCAAACATGATAGGATTCATTGCAGCCGTTTTCGAGTTGGTCATCGCATAATTACGCGGTGCCCCTCTATATAGTATATAGCTGCTTCACTGACAATCCGGGAGAATGGTCTCCATAGGCTTCAGGGGTGTCCTGCTCATGCAGGGGCACCCTCTCACTTAGAACCAAGCACTCTACCTTCAGGATTGCAAAGGCCTGCTATAGGGGTGACTTATAGGTTTTAAGTGCAGTGACCCTTAGATATAGTAAACCTATATCTTAAGTAAGTGGTGCAAGCACCAACTTATACAGGCTGCAATGGCAGGCCTGTAGATCCATTTTGCATGGTCTCCCATGGGTAGCATAATGCATGCTTCAGCCCATGGGAGACCTCTGGGGTACCTATGCCCAATCGCGTTGCGGCCGAGCTGTTTGTTAGGGCCGGTTTTGGTCGATTTTGTTACAGGGGGACGATTTAGCCAGCCCCCGGTAACAAAAACGGTCACCCAGGTGCTCAAAACCGGCCCCCACCCTGGCGGCCCACCGTGAAAACGCCTGGTGCTCGCTACGGCCAGTCTTGCCCTGGTAGAGACTCAAGCCATAGATTACTCATACAGAAAACTTTCAACTGTACCTCTGGAGGACAGTAGGTAGCGCTGGGTGACTTTGTAATGTCGCTGTTCTGCTCCGGAAATTATTTGCGTAGACTTTATATCGGTCAAAATCGTCAGTTACTTTTACGAGTGCCCGTGCCCTAAGATGCAGAGCCCCAAAAGCAAATTGGTGTGACCAGTGTGCAGATTCCTGTGCCGATTCCTACACTTGGGAATCTTATTAATAGATAGAGTCTAACCACAGAACGGGGCAGATGGGAGGGCCAGTGAGGGATTTGCAGCTAGAGTCTCTACCAGAAAGATCATTACCAAAGGTAAGTAACTTTTTCTTCTGATAGTGACTTCTAGTCACAGATTCCTCATCGTTTGAGTAGATATGATAGAAGTATCTATTTAGAGGTGAGTCTGTGGATGGACTTAAACTAGAATGTCGTGCAAGACCGAGCGGGCAAAGTGCCCCTCTTGGTGAACCTGACTGTCCAGACAATAGTGATTCGAGAATATATGGAGGGATGCCCACATGGCCGCCTGGCAAATCGCCAGGACATGGGACTTCCTGTGCCAATGCAGTGATAGCAGGTTTGCCCGGGTAGAATGAACACACTGTCTTTTCAGAGGCTGCTCTTTCGGCAATGCGTAGGAGATCTTAATACAGAACAGGATCCAGCAGGAGAAGGTTCTCTTCTGCACAGCCTTACCTTTTCTTGCTCCAGAGAATCCCACAAAGATCTGATTGCCCACCCAGCTTTCTTTAGTACAATCTATAAAAAAGCTCAGCGCTCTCTTGGGGTCCAAGCAATGGAGTCTCTTCGCCTCCTTGGAGGGGTGAGGCGGAGCATAGAATGCCAACAAGAAGATGTTCTGGCCGACATGGAATGGCGTCACAACTTTAGACAGGAAGGATGCCCATGTCCATAAAATCAGTTGTCTGGGAAGAAGGTGCTATACGGTGGGTTGACACAGAGGGCTTGCAGCTCACTCAAATGCTGTGTGGGAGTTATGGCAAGGAAGAGCAGTGTCTTGAGGATGTGAAGCGCATGGAGCAGCTATGTAGGGAATTGAAGGGAATGCACACCACACACACTGTGGCATGACAAAGGGAGAGGGAGGAAACAAACATTGTAAACCTTTCAAAAAGCGTATAACAACTGTGGACTTAAAAAATGAGGGATGATCGAGCAACCTCAAAAAAGCTGAAAGAGTCAACAGGTACCCTTTAATTGTGCCCAAAGCGAAGCCTTGCAGGGCCAAGGAAAAAGTAATAAAACATCAGATAACTTTGCCTAGAGGGGGTCTATCTGCTGAGTCCTGCACCAAGCCACACATTTGTCCAAATGACAGGTGTACAAAGATTTTGTCGAAGGACACCTGGCTGCCAAGATGACATCAACCAACTACGGAGGAAGGTCAAAAGTGTTCAGCTGCAGCTGCTCAATCTCCAAGCATGAAGGTTGAGCTTACGAAGGCCTGGGTGTAGAACCCCGTCCTGCTGCTGGGACAGCAGATCCTCCCAGAGGGGCAGCCTGATCTCAGGACAGATGATCATGTGCTGAAGTCCTGGATACCATAATCTCCCTGACCAATCGGGGCCACTAGGACGACTTGGGCCCAGTTGGTTCTGATCTTCTTGAAAAGTCAAGGCAGGAGTGGTATCGGTTGAGAGGCATAGAGGAGTCCCAAGTTGCACACATGGCGGTGGTGTCAGTGAACAACTGTACCAGCATCCCCTTGATGGATGGAAGGAAGGCTTTCAATACCAAGCGGATGACCCTCAGCTCCAGAAGGTTTATGTGGAGCAGTTACTCCGCAGGAGACAAGAGCCTTCTGATCCCCACTTCTCCCAAATGGCAATTCCAGCCCAGAAGCAATACATCAGTCACCACTGTCAACTCTGGGTGGAGAATTGCAGTCCAGTTATCGCCAGTCTAGATGTTTTGAAGTCTCCTCCAAAATCCGAACGTGGTCAGGGAGGTCCACTTTATGTTGGACCCCCTGAGACTTCAGATCCCGTTTATGTCACCTCGCGTGCTCGACCAGCAGGGTGCAGGAGGCCATCAATCCCAGCAGCCTCAGTCGAACTCAACATATTCCAGGACCGAGGCTCAAAGATCGAGATCATAGTTTGAGTGTTCTGGAATCTCTTTCCTGTGGGAAAGGTACGAAACCGAACCTTGTCTAGAATGCCTCAGATGAAGGGGAGCGTCTGAGGAGTCAGGTGTGACTTTGGCACGTTGATAGTGAACCCAAAAGATGACAGAAGGTTTGCTGTAGTCTGGAGGTGGTTGATAACTGCCTGGGGCGAGCCAGTCTTAAACAACCAGTCGTCAAGGTCGAGGAAGTCTTGCATCCCTGACCCCGAAGGTATGTTGCCTCCATAGCCATTACTTTCATGAACATCAGAGGGGAACTGGTGAGGAGGCTCGGCCTGGCTGCAGCAGAGGGGCTCCTGTTCCCGTGGACGACAGCAATGCACCCCGTGGAGGTGCAAGAGGCACCCTTCACAGGCGATGATCCCTGCAGCTTGGTGGTCACCCCACAGTGCAGCAGGCAGCGGAGGAGAGGGCACAGGTGGTGACGGAGGTGCTCCAAGGTAGCTGCAACCCTTTTGTTGCATTAGAATTGGATTGATGGTTGGACTCTGACACCGGCAGGCATACATCGGATGGTGAGGAGGATGGCTTAGTATATGGTGCACCGGTGGAATCCAAGGGTGGATTCTTGAAGAGTTGAACCTGCAAGCAGAAGGGACAGAGTCTATGCCACTCGGAGGGGACCAGGAAGCATGGAAGAGCAATGACCACTGATGACAGAAGATGCAGGAGTGATGACAGTGACCTTGTTGCTGCAGCTGTGAGGACCAGGCGACACTGTGGAACCTGGAGAATCTACGCTGGGGTTTGTAGGGGGTGTCCTGCTCATGCAGGGCACCCTCACACTTATAACCTAGCACCCTGTCTTCAGGATTAAAAGGCCTGCCTTAGGGGTGACTTATAGGTTTTAAGTGCAGTGACCTCAGATATAAGGAAACTTATATCTGTTGTAAGTGGTGCTAGCACAACTTACACAGGCTGCAATGGCAGGCCTGTAGTCACAGTTTGAGTGGTCTCTCATGGGTGGCACAATACCACTATGGGAGACCCCTGGTGTACCTATGCGTGGGTACCTTAGTACCATATACTAGGGACTTACATGGGTACACCAGTAGCTAATTGGGAAGGTACCAAAGTACTTACTACTGTCAAATGTAGGGAGAAAGCACAGTGACTGGGGTCCTGATTAGCAGGATCCCAGTCAGACTAGTCATAAAACAGAGTAACACCAGCAAAAAGTGGGGGTAACCATGAAAGCAGATCCTACTTTCCTACAGATGACTTGCAGAGGATTGGTCCGACCCTTACTACCAGACTGCAGATGATATTCTTTGAATGCTGATTAGTGGTGCACTTTGGTTTGCTGGTGTTTTCTTCAATCTGAAGGGGGTGCTGGGCCCTGTTGATGATGCAGATGGGTGGGCGGGTAGCCTATTTGGTTGCCCCAGGCCTTGCTGGTGAACCAGGACAGTGAAACCCCGAAGGAGACGGAACTACCTTCTTCCTAGAGGTTTACTTTTTCATGTGTTTTCATTTGTGATATGGCATGGGTTGTCTTAAGCGACATGCCAGGGAGGGGATTTATGCAGGGTTTTGTTTAACAGAGTTTACGATTTTTATAGCGCGCCATGCAGAGGTCTACTTCCAGACACTGTCCTCCCTAGTGGCCATGGGTAGGCGGAAAGCTCACACAAGCCTGGTCCTATGCTACCGTGTTGATGGGGGGGGAGCTGCGTTGCCACATTGTAGGGCGTTGGTGAGACACCTGATGCCTACACTGGGGGGGTTCTACTTGATTATATCACAGAGCTTCCATGACAGACAACACAACCACACAGATATAACTTCTTGACATGGAACATTCGTGCATAGCCACACCCCGCAAGCAACAGGCGGTGTACTCATACCTTAAACGCTGTCACATTCAGACTGCATGCCTCCAAGAGACACACTTGACTGTGACAGAACTTGCAAAGCTGTGCAGGAAATGGGTCTGATTTACAGCACTTGCTTCTCCACATATGCCAAGGGCATGCTCATATTGCTGGCACAGGGGGTCTCCATACAAGTGACCCCAGCAAAGTGGACCAGAGGGTCTCTATGTCATCCTTGAGGGGATGCTTGATAGCAGGTCTCTGAAAATAATGTCCTTTTATGCACATAACACAGACCTGTTCGGCTTCCTGGAGCTCATGACACCATTGCTGCTACATGACCCACTGACACCATGTATTTGGGGGGGTAACTTCTATTGCGTCTTGTACAAGGATATGGATCATTCGACACCTCCGCTACACAGAGCTGCCTACGTGGTGGCTTCGCGCTTCTTTCAGCGGTGTGTGTAGGACATGCAGGAGGGGACTTGTGGCAGGGAGAAACCGATTGTGCGGGGAGTATTCCCTCTATTCCCCCGATGCATGAGCTGCACGACCCTGGACTTGTTTCTCTGCACTAGTACACTGTTGGTGAAGGTAACTGATATGGAGAATTTGGCCTGCAGTCTCGGATTACAACCCTCTCAGGTTGACGTTGCAGTGGGGCAGGAGTAGGGTCAATATGCCTACATGGAGGCTCCAGCCCGAGGCACTCCATGATGTGTCCTTCCGGGAAGCAGTTGGTATTGAAATTGCTGATTACTTCGTGGATAATGATGGGTCGACCCAATCCCGATTGGTAGACAGAGGCCTTCAAGGTTGTGACTAGGGGGAAATGAATAGCCGCCGCGCGGAGGGTGTGAAAGTTCTTACACACAGATATCACATACACTGAAACAGATAAGCGGCGGCTGGAAGCTGACTTGCCCTCCCACTCTGACAGAGCAGCGGAGTTGGTGAAATACATCGTAGGCATACAGAACTTCCATCCTGCTTCGGATTGCTGGACGATAGGGCCGACATAGCTAGAGAGCATGGGGAGGGTGCTGGCGGCGTGCCTGTTACGGGAGAATGTACTGCATAGTCCCATAGCAGTGATAGCCCATTCTGACGGGGTTGAGGTTACATCCTAGGCCGACATCAATGCAGCTTTCAGCGAGTATCACACCACACTGTATTCGCAGGCTCCTGATCAACACGCAGACCGGCTGCTGGTGTACCTCCGTGACATACCGAGTCCATGTATCAACCCGCTGCAGCAAGCTGGATGATCCCCTTCGGATAAAGGAAAATTCGGGTGGCCAAAGCACACATGGCACAAAACAAATCACCATTTACAGATGGGCTGCCAATAGAATTTTATTCTGCTTATGGCACCCATCTGTGTCCCAAACTGCTCCAGGTGTACAATGACGCACATGAATCGGAAATGCTCCCGGAGTCTATTCACGAAGCTCTAATTGTGGTACTAGAACACAAGCGATGAGAGGCAACACAAGCAAAAAAGATCAATTTAACATCAGGTCAACTGTTAATGTCATTTTCAAAACTAATTCTAGATTCCACTACTGCTTAAATGTTCTTTTTTATTTTCTTCTTTTTCAATCTTGGCAGTATTACAAACAGACGCAACCAACGCGTGTCGCCCCAGAAGAAGCCCTTGTCTGGGGCAAAACGCGTTGGTTGCGTCCGTTTGTAATACTGTCAAGATTGAAAAAGAAGAAAATAAAAAAGAACATTCAAGCAGTAGTGGAATCTATAATTAGTTTTGAAAATGACATTAACAGTTGACCTGATGTTAAATTGATGTTTTTTACTTATAGGTTGGCTGTCATCGCTTGTGTTCTGTTATATATGATTTATGACCATTTGGCAGCAGGCCATTTGAGGAGGGCAATACGGATGTTAAGAAACATATTTGTGACTATATTGGGTGGTGCAGTGACTGAGTTTACCTAGCTGCCACTATTTCTTCAATTGTGGTGCTGCCTAAACCTGGTCGCGCCCCCACGGATGTAAAATCATATAGGCCCCATTCCCTCCTAAACTTGGACTGTAAGATACTGGGGAAGGTCCTCGCGAATTGGTTGCTGCTGCAGATGGGGATCGTGATTCGCTCAAACCAGAATGGATTTATTCCAGACAGGAGTATGTTCTTAAACATAAGGTGCCTGATTGGTCTTATGGGAGGTACCTCCCAACCTCATTCAGACTTCTTGACTGTCACTCGACATAGAGAAGATTTTCGAAACACTGGGGTGGTCTTTCCTTCTGGCCGTCCTTGCAAAAATGGGGGTAGGCCCTGGGGTAGATATGGACACTTTATAACCATCCGTCAGCCAGAGTTAAGACAGGTGGGACCACATCGGATCATTTTCCGATTGGCAAGGGCTCCAGAGAGGGCTGTTCCCACTACTATTTGGGCTGGCCTTGGAGCCCTTGATGTGCTTTCTCCGCACCAGGGCGGCTGACTGGGGAATTAAGACGATGGATCGTTGACACGTGGTCTACTTATATGCTGATTATGTGTGGTGTATTTATGTGATGCAGCAACGACCCTGCCTCTGCTTGAGGACATACAGGACACCTTTGGGAGGTTTTCGGGCCTTCATGTTAACTAGTCCAAGTCCTGGCTTTTCCCTTTGTGGTGGGTTCGGCTCACCCGGCGTCTGGAGATCCTTCCAGCAAGGCTCACCTAGCAGTATGATTCATTTAGGTATTAGGGTGTACAGATTTACCATAGGAGCCTGACTTGTTGGAAGGGAATCTGGGCAAGGTGTTGAGCTCTATTCGTGCCTTTCTGCCGTTCTCGATCTCCCTTCCTATCTCCTCGGTGGGGCGGGTGGTGATTGCTAAGATACTGATCTTGCCTTGGCTGCTGTACTTCTTTACCCCGTTGCCGATAGTCCCCCTCCAGTCCTTTTTTCTGACATTTTACACAGCCTTCTTTCGGGCCTCATTTGGGGTAGCGGTAGGAGGTGAGAGGCGTTGCGCGAGGTACAGAGCCCTAAGTTGGAGGGAGGGCTTGGAGTTCCCAATTGTAAGTTGTATTGGGCAGCGCCACAGCTACAATGGCCCATGATATGGCTGGGGGTTGGCTTCAACATCGAATGGCACGAGGTGGAGGAGTTGTTGGGTGACACACCTCTAACGACTCAGCTTCTACAGCCCACAGGTAGGTGAGCGTTTGCCTCAGTTCTGATGAAAACAGCCTAGTCCTGCTGGCGGCGGTATGTGCATGCTGAGGGCAGGTCTTGCCTGTATGCCCCCCTGTTGGACTTATGGGCCAGTTGGACTGAGGCCCCAGACCTGGCGGATCGGGACCAGGTATGATTGTGGGAGACCTGTTCCTGGATGGAAAGCTTGGGGAGTTCCAAGTTCTGGCTGAGGTGTATGGGATCCTGCATGACCAGTTCCTGACGTACAACACACTAATGCAAATAATTCATTGGGCTGCACATACCTCCTTACTATTGGTGGGGTTAATGACTCACGGCACAAGCAGGAGGGTGGTAACGTCCTTGTATAGCCTATCGTTGGCACAACCACACAGCCCATTCCCCAGCCACAAGGCAAAGAGGGAGACTGGCCTTGACACAGAATTTTTGCTCCAGCAGAGGAGCAGGGTTGTTGCCGAAGTTAAGCAGGTGGCTCGGAACGCGTGCTTCTGCTTCACATAATTCCACTATGTGCATCAAATATACCTCACCCCACATCGCATATACCCATGTTTGGTGGTACACTTAGGAACTGTGTAAGACAAGTCTGTAACCCGCACACCTGTTTTTCTCCAAGTTTATCAAGTTCATCAAGGTATTCATTTCGGGGTGCTATCCTGGTGTATGCTCCATCCCAAAGCACCAGAGATCATTCAGTGAAAAAGCTGATACAAAATATGTATCAGTCCCAGGATGCAACCACCTCCGTATAAGATGATGAAATCATCGTAGACCAGAAATTAATCAGTTTCAACAATTTTGATCCTTAATCTTCATTTTATTGAAATGTAAAAGCAGTGATTCCGATTTTCAAGTGTATGTATCCTCCTCCTGGCCTTTAATACAGCATGTCAAAATCACCAGTTTCATGATTAATGCGAAGTTTTGGACCCAATGCATTTCGGGCTGTATCGCCCTTCTTCAGGGGTAACTACAATACAGGAAATAACAGTATGTCAAAAGCGGTTTTTAAATGACCAATAATTGACAGTTTATATGAACCTTTAAATGTTTGATATCCCATGACCCCTGTAATCATGCCATTTATCCACCCTGCAAAAACTCTTCGCCTTACTCATACTAAATTATAAAAAATTAAGAATAAAAGTACTAATACACCCGTGTCATGGCTTGAATTTAAACACATTTACAAGCTTGTTGGAAAACGTGCGCTCCAATTATCTCAACACCCCCTACCTTCAACGTTCAGACCGATCGTGCAGAGCGGCCGCTTTGTAAGTCGTTCGTGCTTAAACGTAGCCGTGCCCCCACTGCCGTTTATACCTAAACGTACCGCCCATTTTGAAACACGTGTTTCCCCGCTGTGTACAACCATTGAAATGAAAAAAATACTCAGAAGTAACCAACGAAGTCCTTAATTTGACAAATGTCCATAATTATGCAATCAACGTCTCTCTCTACACTAACATTGAGAGAAGTTGATTGCATAATTATGGACATTTGTCAAATTAAGGACTTCGTTTTTTTGAAACAACATTAATCAAGAGCGATTTAATTTTTTTTTTAAACAGTCATAATACAATGCCGATAACACGAGGTGTTAATGCACAGGTTTTTTATGTGAGCGCTGAAATTTGTATATGGATTTGTATTTGATTACGTGGGCTCGATGTTTTTACAATATTGGTTACTTCTGAGTATTTTTTTCATTTCAATGGACATACTAATATTTATTCTCAAAACCTTTTTCACTAAACAACACAGGTTGATGGTAAGACCTTCCTGGAGGTGAACATAATTAGGAGTGCACTTTATAGGCTTAGCCTGCCATACCAAATACAAAGGACCCAAATAATGCCAGCTTCATAGAACATATTATCACACCAATGCCTTGCCTGTGTTATCTCAGCATTCTTCTGCAGGAAATATAATTGGCTAAGTCTCTGGTTTTGATGGTGGTGAACAGCAAAATTGCCATTTGCTAGCAATGACCTGAGCTGTAACAGTTTTCTGAGTGGTTGTGTGACATGTGGAAAGGAGCTAAAACAGAAAGGGACCTAAGAGGGTAGGAAGAGGATGGAGTTTTATAATACACAGTTTGGCATGAATTTCTAGGTACATTTGGTCAGGAATCTAATCTGTGACCCATTGAGCGGAAGTCCTCTAAGGTTTAGGGGGTGGGGGGGAGATTGCTTGGTTGCCACGCTTAGTAGCGGTAACATAGGGAAGTGGAACTGCACAGCATGCATGGAAGCATTGAAAAGTTAATTAATTTTCATTAAGATGTACTCTTGAGAGGGGACTGTTGTGGACTTGGTTTCTCTGGAATGGTATTGTTATAGGTTATGTTAAGAACTTATGTTCTATGCTCATTCTCTCTCAGAAGATAGACTGATAAATTGAATACTGTATAACAGCTGGGGGTGCTAGACGGCGCGACTGACTTTCCGGTCTCCCTCTATTTGTCTGAACGTATTTGCCTGAAAACTCTAGCTGTCGTCGATGTTTTTTGTCTACTTTGATCAACAACAAATTACTGCACCGTTTGTTACATTTTTGACAGTTGGCATGTCTGCACCATTCACTGGGGTTCTCATACAGCAATTCTGGTAGGGAATATTGAAAGCAGAATATTAAAGAGTTGCAATAGCGTGTCCAGAATAATGATGGACAAAATACTGAAGAGGTAAGTGCATAGACTAGTAAGTAAGTAATCTTTATTGTACAGTTAATTAAAACTCACAATTTAAAACTCACGATTTAAAAACTTTCAAACATTAAAATACATAAATCAGCGTTGTCTCACTTTATACATTGGTGGTTAAAATTCATACTTTCAGGTTAGCTTATTGATGTTATACTGTGAGCCAGAGTCCCAGTTCCGTTATCTATTCTGTCCTTCCAATTATTTAACTCGTGGACGAGGCGCGTTGAGCTTCGAGTTGCCTATTCAGGCATTCAGGCTATTCAAGACATAATAAAGTGCTTGTGCTTCAAGGTGCCAAAACTTAGGCAAAACAATCCCGCTTTGGTTTGGCTGTTGGCTTGCTCTATAAGGTGTGCTAGCTGCCTGCTATTCTGCTTCCGCGTTTTGCTGATGCTTTAGTCTTCCAGCCACTGAATCAAAGTACTTTGCGAGACGGCAGTTTAGCTGGGTCTCCTGTGGGTTAAAACACAGTTTGACAGCCTGCCTGCAGGTCCTGATTAACCCTGGGCGTAGTTCGCGAAGTAACGCTTCGCGAAGCTACGCAAAGTGCAGTTCGCACTACGCGAGCTACGCGTAGCACTACGCGAACTGCGTAGTGCGTGTTCGCAATGATTGCACAGTGCCGGATGCTTGTCCGCACTGTGCAATCATTGAAAACGGCATCTTGCACAGTGCGAGCTGTCTTTACTGCCGCTCGAGTAGATTTTTACTCGAGCGGCAGCTTTCTCAACGCGGACTGGTAGTTTCTCATCGCGAGCATACGCGACCACTCGCAATGAGAAACCTGACCTCCCCGTGTTGAGAATCTCGCCGGGAGGTTTATTTTCCACGCTCGCGATCGGCAACTTGATGTTGCTGATCGCGAACGAGGAAAAAGTCTCGCCGGGATGTCATTTTGCTTGCTCGCGGTCGCCAACTTGACGTTGAGGACCGCGAGCAAGCAAAAATGACCGCTGCACTACGCTACGCTACGCGTGTTTGCACTGTGCTACGTGCAATTCGCGTAGTGCGAAGTAGCGCAAACTTCGCAAACTACGCGAGCGTAGCGTAGTTTTCCGCCCAGGCCTAGTCCTGATGCCCTTCCGGTTCCATTTAGCTCGAAGTAAAGCTCGCCTTTTGTCCATTAAGCTTGGGCAAATACAGATAATGTGTATTAGATCCTCGGTTCCTGTTCTACAGAGACGACAGGACTGTTCTTCTTGTCTCCTTTTCCAAGGTGCCAGGTGAGGGAGAATTGGTAAGATACCAAAACGCAACTTTAAAAACTTTTCTTTTATCTTCTGTTTGATTCCCCTTTTCAAATAAGCTTGTGGCATAAGAGCTTTGTAATCATTCAACACTGTCCATCCGTGTGCCCTCTTGGCCAGAGTTTCCTTGTCTTCTGTTAAGGATATCATTTTCGTTACTTTGGTTACAACCTTTTTAAAGCTCTTATGATCGGTTGATGATTCCCAAAGATCGGTCAGTTCGAGTCTTTCTAATGATTCCAACAGATACTCCCTGGCAGGTGATTGCTCTCGTTGTGACAACTCAGTCCAAAGGTGGGCAATTAGAGATCCTTTCTCTGCGTCTCTGATCTTGTGCCAACATTTTATATAGGCACCCCTTCTTTCCACTGTTTGCTTCTGAAGGCCAAATTCGAGGCGTATTTGGGCAGGTGATACATAGTTGGGTAGCTGAAAAATTGCTTTGTATGTGCTGCTAATCACTTTATCTAGGACCAACGCATCTTTTCCATGTGTTGGTTTGCTCCCATATGTGAGCATAGGCTGTAATCGTGCTCTGATTACTTGTAGGAGGGGGTCAAGTGGACAGTTTGGTAGGACTTTCTTCAGGGGCTTCATCGCAAGATAGCTCATGGTGCCCTTTCGACGCAGGGTCTCTAGTTGAGGTTTAAACGAGCCTCTGCTGTCCAGTATTACCCCGAGGTACTTATAGCTAGTTACCTGATCCAGTTTCCGCCCTTCCAAATACCAAGTGTTTTTCCTGGTCTTGTTGTAGTTCACTGTCATAATTTTTGTTTTATTTAAGTTGATGCTTAATCCGTTACGTTGCGAGAATTTACTGGTAGGGTCCAGAAGGTGTTGGAGGCCAATTGGAGACCGGCTTATTAAGACTAAGTCATCCGCGTATAGGAGATTGGACAGCAAGATTTTTCCCAATCGTGGGGCATCTCATGTAGTGTTGTCCAATTCCCCTGGAAGGTCTGCCAAGAAGATACTAACAGCATGGGGGCTAGAACGCACCCATGTTTTAAGCCTTTGGAGGTGTTATACCGCCTTGAGAGATGCGTCCCATCTCCCATCTTGATCTTGACCTAGGTGTTGGTATGTAGTAGGATCAGCTGTTTCATAAGAGGTCTTGGTATCCCCCACTTTTCCAACTTTTGCCATAGTTTGGCCAGATCCACGTGGTCAAACGCTGCGCTGTAATCTATAAAACATAAAAATAGCGAGCTCTTTGCTACTTTTGCCGCGTCTGCCAGCAGGGATAGCGCCATGATGTTAGTAGTAGTGCCCTGTCCTCTACAGAACCCTGTTTGATTTGCGGGGATTATATGTTTTGACGATGCCCAAGATGTTAATTCCTCCAGGACTAGGCCGGCGTAATACTTTGCCTCTATGTCAATTAGGGTGATGAGCCGATAATTACAAGGGTTGCTCCTGTCGCCCTGCTTGTAAATTGGACTTATAATCGAGCCTTTACAAGATGCTGGGCTGATTTCTAACTCTTGAATGCCCTTGAAAACTGGTACCAGTGTGTTGCTCCAAAATTCAATGTCATACTTGTACATTATTGGAGGTATTCCATTTGGACCTGGTGCTCCTTCCGACTTGCCCTTCACTATTTGTGATTTTATCCGAGCCGCTGATACGTTAATACTATTTTATTTACTACTTGATGGTAATTTTGGGCTTGTGTTTCCTACCCCATCTTCGTCCTTTTGTTTATGCCGTTTCTCATCCTGTTTGATGTCTTCGCTAGTCCCTTGTTTGGTCTTTCCTATGTTGATATCATTCTTTTTCATCTTAGTGTTCCATGATTTCTCTTCAGTTGAGTTCCCCTCTTGGTTTTTGTCATTAAAGTGATTGTACAAGTGGCTTGTCCAATCTGCCTCTGCTATATATGAGCTTATTCCATGGTGACCTGGCCGTTGGAGACTTTGAATTGTCCGCCAAAACCTGGCGCTGTTTTTCAATTTCGAGTCGTACATTATTTTTGCCCAGAATTCATCATTCAACTGCCTTTTCTTTTCCCAGATCACCTTTTCTAGCTTTGCCTTTAGGTTACGTAGCTCCCCTTGCAGGGCTTCATTTTGTGGTTGTGCTCGAAGCCATCTTAAAATTTGATTTATTTTCCGTTTGAGTCTTTTTGTCTCGGGCGAGTTTGTCTTTCCTGATGAGGGACCCTGAGAGTTCCCTTTAAAAGTCTTTGGCTTTGTGGCATGTTTTGTCCCAAGGGCCTTAGTATACTCCTCCCAAGCTTCAATTGGGTTTATAGTCAAGTTGTTGTCTTGATGAATATGTTCTTTCGCACTTGTGGATAGCTCTTCGATCTTGTCTGGCTTGCACCTTATTCGTGTAAAATCCGAGGTGTACTCGGTCCCAGCGCTTATCCTTGTTTCCATATGGCTCCCTCTGGTTACGCTTAGCGTCATTTCTTGCGGTAGGTGGTCGCTTTGGTCATTATCGCCCAATCTAAATGATTCAATGATGTCAAACAAAGGGAGAGTTGCCAGAGTATAATCTAGGTAGGAAGAGATGGTTGAGGCGTGATAAGTTGATGCTGGCGGGGTATCCTCTTTGAATCGGCCATTCAACGCCCTTAGGTTTAGTTGTTCTAAATCCTTCAGTAATTGAATTGAACACCTTGTTTGTTTATTTGGAAGTGCTTGGGCTTGGTTTGGGATTCCCCAAGCTATGTTAAGTTCCTGTGCTAGTTCATCTTCCAGTGCGGTTCCGAAGAGGAAAAGATTGAAGTCACCTGCCAGGATCAAATTCTCCACATCCCTCTCTTCTATGATTCTTGCCGTTTCTTTGACCAGTTCTTTTGCCCCTTTAAGTCTGTGCTTCGGGTGTATATATGAATTGATTATAATAAGTGGCTGATCCACCTTTTTAATTTTGATTGTTATGGCTATTGCCTGTATAGCGCTTGGGGCTGTGATTTTAATCTTTATCTCTTCTGTTGTTCCTATTGTAAGAATTGAGGCAAATATCATCAAACCGCCTGAGCAATGACCAAAGGTTGAGCTTCTAGTGGCTGGGACAATTTGTGACGTGTATCCTTCTAGGGCTATCGCGTGCTCTTCCCAGGTTTCTTGAAGTAATATCAGGTCGAATGACCTTAAGTAATTTAATGTTTCCGGATCCTCCAGCTTATTCATCAGACCATTGGTATTCCAGATACATATTCTAAGGTTAGTCGGAACGGTATGTGGTGAAGTCTGGGCGGGTGCCCCTTGTCACTGCCCGCCCCCGTTTGTTATTGTTCGCCGTATGTTGGCCAGGGTGGGGACAGATGATTGTGTTGTTAATGTTTTTGTGTATAAGAGGTTTCCGTGAGGCCCTGGAGAGTGGCTAAGTGCTCCTTTTAGAATTGATGTTACTGTATGTAAATGTTCTTTTTTACATTCCTCTAAAAAGGGTGTTGGATAGGCTAGTCTTTTTCCTAGTTCCAGTTTTATTCCCCACTGAGAGAATTTGTTGGTTTCTCCCAGGATTCGGTCAACCAACTCGTTTGATTTCCATGTTGTCTTTGTCGTTTCTGGGTTTTGTGGGCCAAATGTAGATTGGAATTCGATTGCAAGCAAATCTGTTGAGTTGATGTCTTCCAGTCCTTTGATTGAGTGGATGAGTCTTAATATATTTCCTCTGTTTAGGGTGTCCACTCTTCCTCTGGATTTGTATTCTGGGACAAATAGAATAATGTCTGTCTCCTTTGAAATGATGGCCCGGGTTTCCTTGGGTGAGGATGCCTCATAATGTTTGACCCTGTCGGAGAGTTGGTTGTTATTTTTGCTATTTAGAGTGTGGCAATTCCGGCTCCGTTAGATTCTTCCGGTGCCTGCTCTATAGCCAGCTTATTCCCGCTTTGTATTCTTTCCCTTGACAGACTATCTGTCCGTCTCCTTACTCTACTCCGTAAGTCACTTTCTGACTCAGTTCTTTCCCATTGTTGCGTGCGTGTTGCCATACTGCTCTCCTTCTGCCCGGGCTGTTCGCTTGTCGTCTCTAATAATTCATTTGGCGTTGGGTTTTCCAATTTATTTGAAATCCTTGTGATTTTCAGTTTCTTATCCAAGGGGGGAGTCTGCTCAACCTGGGTAGATGTTGACATTTTCTTTATTTGCTCTTTTTTTCCCCAGAGTTTCCGCTGGCTGGTTCTCCTCATTGTTGATTGCTGTCGTTATTTTCCTATTCCTGCCCTTCCTTTTTTGTTTCCGGCGAATTTGTGCGTTCGTAAATGCCTCTGCGCTGGTTCTTTCTTCGTTTGAGTTAATTAAGGTGGAGTTTTCTGAAGTTTGTCTAGGGTTGAGAGGTGAGTTCTCTTCTTTTTGCAGTCTAATCTGCTTATCTTCGATTTCTTTTACTTGTTCGCTCTGGGCTGTACTTCCCACATTGACTTTAGTTGTTGAGTGTGGTGTTGTATTTAGTTTCAAGTTTGCCAGGAGGTTCCCTAACATTGTCGGTAGCGTTGATAACTTGTCTATTATTGGGGCACAGATGCATTCAGTTCTTACAATTTCAGAGAATTGTGCTGCTTCTTGTCCCCTTTTGATGAGGCCATTTAGATCTCCTAGTTTCCTCTCTATCCCAGAGGTGAATTCCGCTAGTGTGTGAAGGACTGTTAACTGCATGTCTAATTTATCGGATTGGTATTGCAGTGCTGTTGCTGATAATTGAATGGTGTTTAATAAGGTTACCCAAAATGTATCTGACAGACCTTTGCTCCCTTCTCCGTGCATGCTGGTAAGTTCGTCTGTGTTAAGGTTTTTGGTGGGTTTTAAATTGTATGAAGCCACTAAATCCTCCCACTCTTGTGATGCGAGAAAGGTCATATCGCTATCTGTGGTGCGCGAGTCCTCCTGTAGTAGATTCGAGGATGAATTGGGTTGGCCGATTTCCCTCTGCTCGTTTAAGGCTGTCAGGGTGCCAGCTTGTGCGTTCTTCGGCGTCAGTGAGGGACTGCTTTTTGACTGAGGTGTTGTAGTCCTTCCATCCTGTCCGTTCTGTGATTTTTGTTCTGGGGGAGGTGTTGACTGGTCCCCCCAGTCGTTAGATCCCTGATGTTCTGGAGTGCTTGCAGGTTCTGTAGCCCTCTCTCTTTTAACCCCGCTGGATGATGTTTCCTGGTCTTATGGGCTTTTTGATGGGTTGTCTATCGGGCTGCCGGCCCCCACAACCCATTCAGTCGTTTTTCCTCCTGTGTCTCCATCCCCCACTGGGCTTTCTGACCAGCTTTTGGTGGGCACCGTGTGACTGTTATCCACGTGTATGTCCGCAACTGTGACCTTAGCGGTTCTTGGTGTTCTCAGTGTTTGGAGTGATGGATATTCTGTTTTCCCGGGCTGAAACGGGGTTTGTAAGCCCTCAATGTTCTCGTTTTTTGTGTAGATTGCTGTTCCTGGGTCTTTTAAAAATGCAAATTTAGTGTAAATCTTTGGCTGGTAGGAGTTTGAGATTTTTCTAAAGGGCTCCCCCTCTATGTTTATGAGCTCTTCCGTTCTGTCTCTTTTATCCCTCTTAAGTGTGTTGTTTGGTTGGTTTGTGTTTTTTAGTCCTTTTGTGATTGCTAGGCTGCTGTCTTTGCTGGCCTCCATGCCAACGGTCTGACAGGAGCTGATGTCTTTGCAGGTATTTTTGTTAGTGTTTTTGACATCCTCGTCGTCCTTGATGTCGGTTGTTTCAATGGAGTCTTTGTTTGAGGCTGCCATGTTACTGCCGTCTTTTAATGCAGCCTCCCTTTTATGTTTTGGTATTGGCTTTATAATGGACCTTCTTACTCTACCCGACCTCATGACTGACCGGGTGGACAGGTAGCTGGTATCGGTATCTAGGTCAAGTTTTAAGTTGACCAGTTGCTGGCAGATTTCTGTCCCTTTTAAGTTAGTAATTTGGTCGTTTTTTTTGTTTGTTGTTTTTTTTTTGGATTCGAGCTTTTAATTGCTTAGGTTATTTACCTTGCGTATTTTAGTTTTATTGAGTATTTGTGTGATGGCTATTGTTCGTCCCTTCAACTGTTGCTTTATTGGTTTGTTTCGTTTGATAAGCTTGTTCGGTGAGCTTGTTTGATGGACTTGGGTCTCTAACTTCTTTTCTGCTGTCCCTTCTTTCGCAATTGTTCTATGTAAAAGTGGGGATCTTTGATTTGTGCTTTCCTTGCACACTCCAGTTGGTTGTCCGTGAGTTATCCAAGTCCTTTTCCTGTTCAATTTGAGTAGTAATTGAGTTTAATGAATTAACGGAGTTTTGACAAACCCAAAGGAGTATGATTAGTTGTTTGGTTTATTTTCTATTATTGCTATTTGCCTGTTGTTTTTTTTTTTTTGTATTTGTTGTGTATTGTTTTTTTACTATTGATGTTTTTGTTTATTTATTACCTCCTGTAGGATTATCAAGCTCCTATCCAGTTCCTGTCTAGTTCCGGATGTTGTTTCCTTCTCCACTGGGGGTGGGACGATGTTGCTGTTCTATTTCTGTGATTTGTATTCCCCCTGTGGTTGCTCTGATCCTACACAGGGTGTCTTTTGTCTTTATGCCTTATTCTTCTAGCCGCTATCCTGCCGTTATCCTACTCCTGGCTGTAGTCCTGGCCCCCGGAGCTTTCTGTCCCCTCCTTCTCCTCCTCTAGTCACCACCAGTTTGCCCCCCCCCACCCACTGGGCTACTCACTCGGCGACGCTGCTGTTGTTGTTGTTAAGTGTCCGAGTGAGCTCAGTTTAGGGGGTCTGGGGGTTGCTGAGGGTTTGCTGCAGGTTTTCCTACAGGCAGCTGCCCCCCCTTATGAATGCTGCAGTCAGGGGGGTGCGAGGGGTACTGATCAAGAGAGAGCAGGACGTGGCCACAGGGTTACTAGGTTTTTTTTTTTTTTTAAATGTATGCCCCCTTACTTCGGGCACCTTATTTTCCTTATGTGGCTCTAGCTTGGTGTTTGCCAGGCGTCATCGGGCTCTTATGAGCCTTTTTTTTTTTTTTTTGCTGTAAGCCTTTTGGAGGGCTTGCCAGGAGGAGGGGAGAGGTGAGTGGTGAGAGTAGCGGGGCAAGTGGGGACAGTGAGCAGACAGTCGGCAGATTGATTAGATTGACTAGTATAGCGGGTTAGCGGTGAGCGGGTTGGCGGTGACTCACCTCCGCTTCTGCTGCACGGCTGCTGCACGGCTGCTCTCCCACTTCTCGCGCTTCACTCCGGCGGCTTCTCGTGGCCCCGGCTGCACAGTTCTTCCTTCTCTCCTTCTCTGTGCGGCTTCCCGGTCTCCCGCGTCTCCCTGTCTCCCGCGACTACCCGCGGCTCCTTCAGTCTCCCGCGACTGCCCTTCAGCTCTGGCAGCTTCCCGCGGCTCCCCACGGCTTCTGCAGCTCCTGCGCAGTCTCGTCTCACTCGGCTCTCGGCTCCAAAAAGGCTGACCGGATAGGGAATCACTTGGCACTAGGATTTGTGCATAGAGAGAGGTATAGATTTACTATTCTTAACTCCATATCTTTGTACCTTGAAGATATGTATGTCATCAAGGTACGTACATGTGGAGTTAGGTATAGAAAATGTATAGAAACGTACTTTTCGATATATTGTCCCTCAATATTCTGGTCACAACATTGTGTCAATATTGTTTCTTCAATATTCCCGAACCACACCTCCCAGAGTGCATCCCTTGCCCATATCCTGGCTCTAGTAGAGATTTGATATCAGCAGTTTGAGGATTTGATTTTCCCTTCATAACATAATACCTGTGCCGCGGCCACAGAAGGCAGTTTCTGTGCTGTAATCTTCTGCTGGGTCAGCTGGCCTAGTTCCAGGTAAAATAATTTAACAGGACAGACCTTATTCAAGGAATTGGCTATTCATAGTCACGGTCTTCCTTCAATTCGATATACAGGCCCAAGAAAAGGGTGGGGGCAAACTGTCACAACAACAAAAAAATAACCTTAAACCACACTCACAAACAACTCATTCTGTAGCAAGGAAGACTAGAGAACAAGAGACATCAAAGAGAACTGCACATCATGGCACAGAGAGCTGAATGCAAGAAACAGATCAGAGAGGGCAAGAACACATCAAAGAGACAAAACAGAGGAAGAGATGTCAAAGACAAAGGTAAAATCCTACAATATAGTGGCTGAAAGCAAATCAGAAGGCCATAGCATAAGAGAAGTGTGAGAAGTTGGCCTGGTATATGCTGTCCACTATTTAAAGTGGGCACCTTGCACCAGTCCAAACGACCCTTATTGATGATTAGGTTAAAGACAACCTTTATAGAAAGCTATCTTAGTGGTAGCTGTGGAGAGCAGCCTTCAGGCTAAGTCCTGAAGGAATGTAAAGCAGCTTGTTTTACCAGTATATAACCTCCTGAATGACCAAATGAAAGGAGAACCACACCAGGTGTATATAAAATATATGTATTTATTACTAAACACTCTCTACTAACCTCTTTATGAGATTAGAGAACAACACACACAATATTAAATCACTAGAACGACAGTAAATAGCACAATACACAGCGGGCTCCAGGGGGAGACCGAACCATATACTAAGAAAGTGGTATAAGAACCACGACGTGACTAGACACAGTGCCTAGAGCACGTAGAATCACTGGGACCCCAAGGAACCACCCAAGGTAGTGACACAGGGGACCCACGGAGGACGGGTGCAGTGTGGGAACACAGACGCGAGCTCCGTACAACTCTATGGGAAAGTTGAGGTTGGAATTTTAAAGATTAAGGACACTTAGGAGAGGACTTCAAGCAAACCCAGCTAAACATAGAAGGTTCTAAGGCCAGCACCCTTGAGAGTACCGAGGTACCCGTGTTACCTATCCAAGAGGAGCCGGGTGCATAGGGGTCAAGTGGTGTCGGAAACCCTCGTCGTTTTCAATGGCGTGATGCGAGAAAGTGCTGCTGCCGTGGAGAAGAAAAGTGTCCGGTGTGATCCAAGCCTGGATCGGAGATGTGAAGAACCTGAAAGCAGAGGGGACAAAGTCTGGGTCACTTCACGTGACCAGGAGCGGAGCAATCGAATGCCCACCGATGTCGGGTGCTTCAGGTGCGAAGAGGCGAAGCTTTACTCTGCAGCCACGGGGACCAGGAGATGTCTGCGATGACCACAGTCCGGATTCGAGCTGTCCCACGAAGGATGTCGAGTGCGGGGGGGGGGTGTCAGTGTCCGGATTGAACACCAACAAGCCTTGGCAACTGCAACCCACGCGGTCAGAGGAAAGATGCTTCTGTGAGGACCAGCAAGGTCCTGGGGACTCCCAAGCGATGGAGAGTCAGGGCACGTCTGGAGCAACCAGGAAGCCCACTGAAAGTTAAAGTTGCCTTCTCAGGGACCCACAGGCCAACGGACCAGGGATCGCGAAGGGACCTCAAGAGGAATCACAAAGTGCCAGCCCACGGAACACTCGTGGAGTGTAGGCCGGAAATCTTCAGTGGACAGTGGAATTACTGCTCGGGGTCTGGACTACAAGTAGCCCAAAGCACAGCTTCAGGGATCGCCGAAAAGCATATGCTGCTGCAAATGTACACAGTGCCCAGGGGTATGGGTTTCACGGTCCCCACGAGGGATACAGGCCTCAGAATTGCTGAGAGCGCAGATCGACCTCGGAGACCTCGGGAACCCACCTCCTATATTGCAGAAATCTTCGGAGTCCTTCGGGAGCTTCGTAGATGCAAACCGGTCAGATGCGTTTAGGTGCCTGCTCAGCAGGGGAGTAACTCCTTTACTCCAAGGGAGATTCTTCAGTTGTCCAGCAAAGCGTAGATCGTCGAAGGTTACTTGGTTTCTGTAGCAGAGTTTAGCCCAGGTAATATCTAAAGTCCTGTAGCCAGGGGTTCCTACTTTATACCCAAGGAAGGGGTGGGACAAACTCAGGGGACCCACCTATGGGAGGGTCAGGACAGAGGGGTGGCTACACCCATGTCCTTTGTCCAGTTTCGCGCCAGAGCAGGGGCTGATAGCCCCTGCAACCGGTTTGAGCTGGACTATGCACGAGGACACCAAATGTGCCCCCAGTGCAGAGATCAAAGCACTCTGGGAGTGCCTCCACCCAGCCCCAATACACTAAAGCTTGTCTGGGAGGTGGTCACACCTCCCTGTGACAGGAAACCTATTGTCAAGCCTTCCCCTGCCGGAGTTTCGTCCAGCAGCAGGAGGGCAGACTCGTGTCTGTGGCTGGCAGCATCCATTTTGTGATGCCAGGGTTCTGTGAAGCTGGTACCGGGTGTACCGGTGTTGTCATATTTCTCCCTCTAGGAGGGTGGAATCATACCTCCCACACCAGTTACTGGTGTGGAGGTATGATTTCAAGGTGTTTGACACCAAACACGACATGTTTCCATGCAGCCATTTTAAAGTTAGCATTTACCGCGAGGTTATAATGCACTTAAGTATATATGGTTGGCTGTATCACCAACAACCCCGGAGAATAGGTTCCGAAGGCTGCAGAGGGGCTCTGCTCATGCATGGGCACCCTCTCACATAAAACCCAGCACCCTGCCTTCAGGATTGATAAGGCCTGCCATAAGGGTGACTGATAGGTTTATATGTGCAGTGATTAGGATAGATATAGTGAACCTATATCTAAGTAAGGGGTGCATGCACCACCTTACACAGGCTGCAGTAGCAGACCTGTGGTGTCATTTTGAATGGTCTCTCAGGGGTGGCATAATACATGCTGCAGCCCCTGGGAGGCCTCTGGGGTACCTATGCCCTGGGTACATAGTATACCATATACTAGGGACTTATAAGGGTACCACAGAATCCAATCTGGAGTGTACCTAAAGTACATGAACAACCAATTTAGGGAGTAATCAGATAGACTGGGGTCCTGAATAGCAGGATCCCAGTCAGACTAAGTCGCAAACCAGCAAAACACCAGGAAAAAAGTGGGGGCAACCATGCAGTCAGATTCCACCTTCCTACAAGAAGCATTTAAGACTGCCAAAGATCTCGAGAAAAAGGTAAAAGAGAAAATAATCACCATTAAGCTAATTTTGTCACATTCTCAACCTTGTGGGAAGAATCCACAGTAACCAGAATGAGCAATGGAGCAGAACAAAGAAGCTTTGTGAAGCTGAGGCTGCAGAGAACTTCCGTCTCAAATCTTTTTTTTTTAATTTAAACTCTTTTTATTGAACAAATCAACAAAAGCACAGCAATGCAGTCAGTCATTTGACAGTAGCTAGGCACAGTATAGGTACATTTCGCTTTCGGTTCGACAATCCAAAACGTTTCAGCATCATCGTATCTACCCCTCTGAATTTGGCAAGTCTTGCAACCTCTCCTCTCCCCGGCATAACTCAACAGTAGGAGACAGGCATATTTTGCCCGTGTGTGTTCCAGGCCGCCCACTTACGATCCCACTTTTTAGGGCATCCTCTATTTTTGAAGACATCCTTCTCCGCTATCATGGCCCTATCCATGTCAGCTACCCATCCTTTTATTAGTGGTGGTTCTCCGATTCCGAATGTTTGTGCTATGTTCCGCTTTACAAGGGCCCACCCCAATGAAACCCATAATTGTTCAGCTTGGCATTCATTCCCCCCCAACCCCCCCCCCCCCCCACGTTCTCCATTTGTGCTGTGACCGCTTTCCGGTATGTTTGGACGATGGGAGATTCCCACATTGTGTGAAAGAAAGTTCCCTCCTGGGAGCATTGCCGAAGGCAATTTGTGTCGGCCCTCCTCCCCATCTTAACCAGAACTCTCACGGCTAGGTAGACTCGATGCAGAGTTTTAAGTTGGATCAGTCCCAGTCTCATAGGGATGGCGATTTCCCTTGGGGAGGCCAGAGCGTCGCGCCAATCATCGTCCTCTAAGTCGCCCACATCTGCCTCCCATTGCTGCCTTAGACGTGCCAACAGATCCGGTCGGTTATTAATCAGTTTCTTATATGTTAGGGATATGGCTTTCTTAGGCATGGGGTCTAGTATCAATCTGTTCTCAAGAGGGGATGCTTCAAGTAGTGGGCTTCCCTCGGGTATCGCTGCTTTGAGGGCATGGCTAATCTGCAGGTACCTAAAGGTTTCGGACTGTGCTAATTTATATTCTTTCTGCAGGTCTGCGAATGTGACCAACCCTTTTTTGTTCCACATATCTCCTACTGATGAAATGCCCATCAGGTCCCATTTATCAAACCTGGGGCAGGTGCTCAATCGGCCCAGCCACTCGGGTTCCCAGAGTGGGGTTACTTGTGTGATTTTCTTGTGCAATCCGAGTTTTTTGTTGACCAAATGCCTGATTTCTATTGTACGGGCCGGAGGTCCAGTTAGGCATAGTCGTTTGGGGTTTGCGTAAAATGCTCTGTGGTATCCACCCTGCCCCATTAGCCACCAATCCGTGTGAAGGCTCGGCTCGACAACCATGGACCCAGCGGTTAATTACGGTTAGTTGAGATGCCCAATAATAGAGCTTGAGGTCAGGTAGTGCGATCCCACCATCATACCATCCCGCCGTTAACTTCTGCATCGCAATACGCGGTGCCCGCCCGTCCCATAGCAGAGTACGAACCACACTGTCGATGTTTGAAAAATAGGAATCAGGGACCTTGTAGGGGGTGTTTTGCAGTGCATATAGGAAGCGGGGTAGAGCTAACATTTAGAAGAGAGCCGCGTGACCCAGAAGGGTCAGTGGGAGTGCACGCCAGTGTCTGACATCGGTGCGCAGGCGTGTCAAAGGCCCCTGCATGTTGGTTTCATAAAAACGCGTAGGGTCCGTGGTTATATATATTGCTAAATAGCAGAACAGCAAACAAATGATGGACGGAATGCTGATAATGCAAACATTCTCCCCCAGTCAAAAGATCTGGGTTAAATCCATCGTTCAAGACTGATTTGCACATGGCTGGGTCCAAACTGGGGTGGTGTAGTGGGCAAAAGAACGATGGATTTAACCCAGATCTTTTGACTGGGGGAGAATGTTTGCATTGTCAGCATTCCGTCCATCTTTTGTTTGCTGTAACACTTTTCGCCCTAAATAGCAGAAGCCATCCGTTGCCACGGGGATGTCATAATCTTTTGGTACTTTAGGTCTAGGGCCGTGCACTGGGAATAGTTGAGATTTGGACCAGTTTATTGTGTATCCTGAGTGATTACCAAATATACGGAAGATGTGGAGGATGCGGTGAATTGAAGACGCTGGGGATGCCATATATAGTAATATGTCGTCTGCGTAGAGGGAAATTCTGTCCTCATGGTGCTCTGTCCATTTGAGTCCCCGTATCAAGGGGTCACCCCTTACCCAGATCGCCAGTGGTTCTAACACCAGTGCAAAGATTAATGGCGATAGAGGGCACCCCTGTCTAGTTTCTCTGCCCAGTTGAATCTGCAGTGATGTGTGGAAGTTTACCACAATTTCTGCTGTTGGGCCTGTGTATAGGAGCTTGATCCACTTTATGAAGTTGGGTACGAAGCCCATTCGTTCCAGTACAGCAAAGATGTAGGGTCACTCAATAGTGTCAAAGGCCATTTTGGCATCCAATGACAGCAGGGCTACGTCCTCTCTTATTGTGTCCCCCTACCCAGAACACTGTGCAGGCGGCGTAGGTTTAAAGCAGTGTTTCGGCCGGGCATAAAGCCTGACTGGTCAGGGTGTACCAAATTTGTGATCAGAGGGATGCGTCTGTTAGCTAATACTTTTGCAAGCATTTTGGCCTCCTCCGTAAGGAGGGAGATGGGCCTGTATGCCTTACAATCTTTTGCTGGTTTGCCCTGTTTGTGTATTACCACAATTGTGGCTAGTCGGATCTCGGCTGGCAAGAGTCCTTTTTTATAGCTCTCTAGATACATTTGGCGAAGGTGGGGCGTCAGCTTGGTGACAGCTAGCTTAAAGAACTGATCGGGAGCCCGTTAGGTCCCATGGCCTTACTGTATGTCTCGGATCGCTAGTTGTATGTCTTCCGCTTTGGGGTCTCCCTCAAGGGAATCCCGCTTTTCAGGAGAGAGGCCGTTAACCTGGAGAGTGGCTAGGAGGTTCCGAGTGTTAGCGGTCGCAGCCGCCGACCCAGAAGTATAGTCTGTTTCAAAGTAGGTAGCAAATGTCTCTGCTATATCTTGTGGATCGATTATCTCCTCCCCCTCGGGTCCCCCCAGCAGGTGGACCCCTTTTTTCGCCCGCTCCCTTCTCTCAAGCCACGCCAATAGTTTGCCCGTTCTCTCCCCATGCTTGTGATATATAGTGTTTTCTCTAGCCCTAGCCGTCTCTGTGAGTAGCTGCCTGTAATCCAGTTTCTTGGCCGCTAGCGTTTGTTGAATTGAGTCGTCGGTGGCCTGAGTTCAGGCTATTCTCGCCCAGTAAGATTTCCTCTTCTAACTGTTCAATGCTCCTCATTAGTTCTTTTTTATGCCCCACCATTAGAGCCTGAGCTCTCCCTTTTATGACGGCCCCAAATGCCCCCCATATGGTATGGGTCGAGGTTACTGAGCCGACGTTATCATTGAAATATAGGTCTGTGTCTTTTAACAGTTCTGTTTTAATATGTGGAATTTTTAGTGCCCATGGGTTGATTGTGAGGGTTGTGCGTCGTGACTGGAGACTCACTGTTGTGTACTGGGGAGTGGTACGAAATACCCCTCGCTAAGCATCGGGCTTCAAGGAAGTCGGGGATATCATCGGCATGAGTGAGCATGTAATCAATGCGGGATTGGCTGTTATGGGCCCCTGAGTGAAAGGTAAATTGGCTGGCAGTGGGATTGAGCTGTCGCCAGATCTCGACCAGACCAAGGGCCGAGAGAAAATCCGCCAGTTTGGACCCAGTGCCCGGTTCCCTGCGTGGAGGTCGCCGATCAAGCAATACGTCTAGTGTTAAATTAACGTCACCTCCTATCACTAAAGTACCGATCAGGAGGTCTAGGATGAATTTGCTCGTGTCGTGTAGTGTAGATTGCTGCAATGCTGGGGGAACATATATTGATAGCACATTTAAAGGTTTCCCTTCCCAAGTTCCAGTGGCAGCTGCGAATCTACCCTGTCCGTCCGCCCATGTTTTACTAATCATGTTGGGGCAGTTCTTGCGAATAAGAATGCCAGTCCCTCGGGAGCTAGGGGTGAACCCTGCATGTGATATGAGTTGGTAGCCCCATCTGTTTAGAGCTTTACAAGTATTGCCGATTAGATGTGTCTCTTGCAATAGAGCTATGTCTGGAGGACAATTCCTCGCTTTAGTTTTACCCCTAGCCCGTTCACGTTCCATGTAAGGAACTTCAGGTCTCTACCCGAGTTTCTAGCCATGTTTGTGAGTGTGTGTTATTCGATGGTGCATTGATGTGGTATATGCCTGAGTCTCATTGTCCCAGGCGGATGCAGGGTCAAAATCTGACTATGCTTCTTATTTTTGAACCTAGGTTTGTTGACTTGTTCTCCCTATCAAACGCTTTGGCTAAGATGAAACGTGAGTGTAGTACTCCTCCTTCTCCAATTTTCGGCACCCTGAAAGTTTGTGGTTGTATGCCCGGCTCTGATAATGACTCATGCGGTGTTTCGTTGCTGTGCTAAAGTAAAACAACTAACTATTCTAAAACACCCCCCCCCAAAACTCCCTCCACCCCCACCCTGCCTCCCTGCATGACGGAATCTGATGGCCCGCTTCCCCAACTGTGCAGAGTGCCCGTCGCCCTCCCAACACTGTGTTGGAGGAGTCGTAGGCTCAACCTCCCCCTCCCACCTCTCTCCTTAACGATCGGACAATCTACTACAGGAGACATTATATACAGTTAGTGTATACTCATCCGCTCTTCTTAACGACAGCTACTGATCATTGTATCTGCTTTTCTTCTTGCTGTTTGATTCCGACAAGTCCTTCCAGGCTACTGGAGTTTCGGCCGTCTGTAAAGTCGCTTCCCAGTCCAGTTTGCCACGCCTCAGGTGAGGTGAGATGGTCCAAGTCTCTCCTCTCTGGAGGAGTGTCCGCCATCCAATTCTTGGTTCAAGACCCTGGGGTAAGTTCACAAACCACCCGCAGCGTGCTGGTCTCTGTCCCCCTGGGTGAGGTCTTGTCTTTTCTCGGTCTTCCCAACACGTCGCTCCTGCCTGTCCGGGTTCTCTCTGTCCCCCACTCTCCGCCATCCGTCAAGCCAGTCTAGCACCTCTTCTGGTTCCGTGAAGAACCAGTTTTTGCCATCCTCCTCCACACGCAGCTTCGCTGGAAACAGCATGGCATATTTAATGTCCTTCTCCCAGAGAAATTTTTTGACCTCCAGGAAGGAGCGTCTTTGCTTCTGTACCTTAGCGGTGAAGTCGGGAAAAAATGATATTGTGCTGTTCTCATATTTGAAGGGTGGAACATTCTGGGCTGTTTGAAGAATACTGTCCCGGTCTCTAAAGTTGAACGCCCTCGCCAATATGGGTCGGGGGTGTGCCCCTGGCTTGGGCCTACCCCCCCGGTATGCGGTGGGCTCGCTCTATTGAAAAATAGTTGGAGAGGTTCTTGGGTTGCAGGTGTTTAGTCACGAGGTCCTCAACAAATAGGTCCACTGCTGGTCCCTCAGCCCTCTCCGGTACTCCTAGAATGCGGACGTTATTGCGTCTTGATCTTCCCTCATAGTCATCGAGCTGTAATGTTAAAAACTTGGTGCGACTTTGCAATTCGGAGACTTGCTTCTTTAGTGTCAACGTGTCTGTGACGAGGTTCTGGGTGACGTCCTCCAGCTCTTTTACCCTAGAGTCCATTTTTCTGAGATCTGCCCTGAGCAGGGATATATCTGTGGAGACGGAGTCAATGCGTCCCTCTAGCAAGGAGCGAACGCCATTGATCGCTGCTATAACATCTTGGAGTGTGGGGGATTCTTGTTCAGCTGTTTTCTGCTGGCTTTCTTGTACCGCTCCAGGGCACGACGGTCCCCCCTCCTGCGATTTCTGCCATGCGAATTTGTCTATCTTCGGTTGGTGCGAGCCACGACCCCCCTTGTTTGTTGCCATTTTGTAATTGGGACCAATGACTTCATGTGTTTGGGTGCTCACCATCGCCTACCGTGGTGAATCCCACGTGGCCTGTCGGTTTCCCCCCTCCATCAAGCTTCGGTGCCCGGGAAGTGACCTCTGGGGGACGATCGAAGGAACGGTGGATCTGTGTTCCGTGTGGGCTGCTGCAGTTCTTTGTAGCTGTGATCCAGCTGTGATCCAGGGTCTAGGTGCACCTGATTCTGCGGATCGTGACCTTAGCTGCTCTGCAGTGGCCCCTGTTGTCTTGCTTTTACCCCTGGTGGGTCTCCAAGTCAATTTTCAGGATGCGAGAGGAGAGAAGTATTTTAGGGCATGCCAGCATTCATTACGAGCACTCCGCGATACGTCGCTGATTCAGTGCGGTACCCCCCGGTTCTGATTGTTCCCACTCACTTGGTTTTGTCCCCTCGAGTATGGGGTGCGGAAAAATGCAGTGCAATTCGTTATTTCAGGCCCTTTTTAACTTTGTCTTATCCCGGGCAACGAGTGTTAGTAGGGATGGACCGTGGGGCTGCTTCCGCTGGGCTGATTTAAAGTCTCAAATTCATGCCCCCTCGTGAATGGTCCCGGGGGCCGGTATATTTTAGAGTGCAGTGGTGCTGGTCTAGAGTCCAAGGCCTTTCAGCCCGTATCGCCATTAATGGCCAAGTGCGTCACAGCGCAGGCCTACTGCCGGTCGTTGCGCCCCTCAGGGAGAATTGTTCTTACTTGTTGGCGATGTCGGGTGTGTACCTCGTCGATCTTCTTTACACCACCGCTCGGGTCGTTACGCTCGTCTGCGCACCTGGCCCGTCGCTGGGGACAGTTCTTCTCGTGTTGACGTGCGTGTGGGCGCGCCCGCACTGCTTGCCCGGCTTCTACCCCTCGCGGTCGGGGCACCAGTCCACGGGACTCCGCAGCTGCCTGGCATGGTTAGGCCGCAACCTCGCTGGTGCCCGTTCTCGACCCAGGTCTTGTTCGGGGTCCCGAAATCGGGTCCCCAGGCTCTTCACACCTTCTCTGCCAGGTGCATGTCTCGTGCAGCCGGATTTGGTACAGGATATTTGGAGAGAGAGGACATATTTGGAGAGGCGGGCCGGAGCCGCGCTAGTGTGCGGCCATTTCCTCTGGCAGTTGGCCATGCCCCCCATCTCAAGTCTTGCATCACTCCAGGAAGAAGCCTCAATAATGCAGTGTTGCCAGAATGCATGTGTGGTAGCCCATATTTGATTTTCTAAAAATGACATTAACAAAAGGATTGCTGTGCTAGGATCAACAGCTTCCCAGCTTTGAGAAACAAGCAGAGGTGTATAAAAAAAATAACAAAAAAAACAAAAACATTTAAGTCTGTAATATTTTGTCACAGTGGTTGATTTACAAAACCAATGTACCGTTATGTCCAATATACCCCTTCCGTTTCCAGGGATATATAGGGTTTGTAGGTTCTCCAAAAAAACACCCAGAGACAAAAACTGAGCTGCAGCTTATATTGATTTTCACTGTGTACTGACCATACAGTAATTCATATGGTAAAATAGAATGGATGAAAAATGGGTATGAATCTGTATTTCTGAAATGTGCACAGAGATACATTGCTTAGCAACAGTGGTTTTTTGAACACCTCTGAATTTGGGGTCACCCATACAATCATGTGATTCAGAGGGCATTTTGCAAAATGTCTTCTTTCTTGCAAGCTGCCTTAGATTTATAAGCCGAAAATGCAGAGAAATTCAATTAGTAATAACGAATGTTCTACGATTCTGTGTTCCCACTTGTCACCCGATAAAAACTGTACCCCACTTATGTGGCTGGGCCTAGCAACCGGCAACCAAAAACACCTCAAAACGTGACCTGGAGGCATCACTTTTCACATAGCAAAAGCAACGTTTTATTTTTTTATTTTTACAAAGTGGGCACTAGTAGAGTCTGGGCTCTAGCTCAGCCGCCACCCAGGGAAACCTACCAAACCTAGACATTTAGGAATACTAGACATGGAGTAGAGCTCAAGGTGGTGTGACTTGCATAGGACTCGCAACGTTTTTACCCAGAAGCCCTAGTAAACCTAAAACTTTGGCAAGACTTGCATTTTCCTCACATTTCTGTGAGGTAAAGTTCCGAAATCTGTGGGGATCCACAAATTTCCTGCCACCAAGCATTCCCAAACTGGTTCCGATATAAATGTACATCACTTGTGTGGGTGAACTGAGCGTCACTAGGAGAGATCGTCCTGGAAAGGGAACATTCTCCCCTTTCCACACTGCCTTCCTCACACTAATCAGTGTAGGAGAGGCAGGGCTATGCTCACCGGCACTGATCTAGGAGTAAAACCAGTGGGCATTAATGGCACCCACTGGTTTTTCTTTCCATTTGTGGCCTCGACACATCAACAAAGAACATCTATTGGCAGAAAACTCATTTGGCTTCTGTGCCAGATAAAGAAACTGCAAAAAATAATAAATAATGTTCAATACATAGCGGATGATGGCAACTCCTGCCTACTTGTGCTCCTTGATCTCCAAATCTCTTGATTCTGATTGAAAATCTGTAACTCTATGGCTCACTGGAATGGACAAAACCAAGACTGACACCTCTGCCTGTAATGATGGTGCTAGTTGAGACAAGAACTGTTGCTAAGGGCTAGCCCGATAGCCTTAGAATCTGTTCTGGAGTCAGCAAAAGCTACATTGGTGCACCAGGATTTCAAGTGGTGGAGTGAGCAGGCATCCAATTTGTCACAGAATGTGAGGGGAGCTTGGAGGTGTTCAGTAACTCTTGGTCCAGCTGCTCCTAGTCTGAAGGATCAGAGGAATCCAATCTGCCCACTACAAAGTCCATTCTCTCGGGGGGGAGAGGAAAAATAGACATGGGAGATTTCAAGAGAGACAAGTCTTGAGAAGATTAGCTGTAGGCACTGGAATAGACATCTGAGAGCTATTTGGTGGCACCAGAGAGGCTGATGTGAACTCAGCTTCAGAAAATTGGCTGGCAGCAGACATGGAAAGGGTCACACATACCTTTGAGTGATGAGCTGCCCATATCAGACGTGATATCCAACAGGACGGTTACTGCTGGGTAGCCTGTATGGCTAGCGAGGATGGAATGGCTGCACCAGTGCTTCTCCGTTTTCGTACCTCCTGGTCCAGAGGGCAGAAAATGTGGTCAACCACTGGGGTAGGTCTGACTCGTGGGTTTCTTCTTCTACTAATGTGCTCGACCCGCTGTGTGGCACACTCCCGCTCAAGCGTCACCTTTGGAGGACAGGACATGGGCTCAGCTGCCAGGGAAAAAGAGTCAGAAGGTGGGACTATCTGATTAGGTTGGAACCGCAACACAGGCAGGCTCAATTCCCCAGTGCCAGTCTCCAGAGACACTACAGGAACCTAAGATTTGGTCCTCGCCCCGAAGCCACACCTAGGAATGGAGACAAAGGAGAGATTCGCTTAACTCTTTGGAACCTCTAATTCCATACAAGGAGCTGGTCTCAAGACGATCACAAGCCGGTTTCATTCTCAAAAGGCCCGCAGCTCCCATGACAATAGGATCTAGATGGAACACGCTATCTGCTATGGCCCTGAGACAATCTACTTTCACCTTCATCTGGATTACAGAGATACTTGCGTTGCATTAGCGAGGGTGACCTCTATGTGGAATGGTCATTGATAGGGAATCCTCGCTACTTCACTGGCTTCTCACTCTTTCTCCAGATGAAGAAATCCAATGCTCCAGGTGGTTCTGGGAGGACCTTGGGTTGATGGTAACACACAGGATGACTGTCCCCCAAAAACAAGATGCAAAGGTTTCTTTGTACAGATGCTTCAAACTACTGATAGCTTAACGTGACTGGCTTAAAGCCACAATGCTGCAGCATAAGCAATCACAGCTGAAGAATACGATCGAGATCAAAACAGCAAACAAAAACCAACAACTCCAAAAAAGACTCAGGTGGACAGGGTCTAGATCCCACACTAAGAATTTGCAGATGGTGATAGAAGCAGGTTCTCATCCAAACGTTTGTTGCAAAATAGAGAACTAGAAGAGTGTGTATATGTGTGGAGCTTGGGGCGTGCACGCATAGCTATGTACTAATAGTTTTAGAAGCAGCGTCTGGTCCTGTCACTGGGAGCAGTTTACCTACACAATTACGAATGGGAAAGAGTCCACCAACGAGACTATTTTGTAAATGCTAATATTGTTTAATAGCTGATTTGATAAGCAAGACCGGTGTTCGATTAGAATCAAAATTCTATCTCAAGCTGCCCAATGACAAAGTGTCTTTGCTTTTGCAGTGGATGGGACCAGTGCCACCTTGCTTCTTGACAGAACATGAAGGTACTATTTTCCATACAGATCCTTAATTAAGAGCGATGAGCGAGAGGCAGAAATGTTTACATCTCTCAATTCGTACCCTTTCAGTCGTTAGAGAATCCATATGCTAACCCCCCTAGAGGTGGGTGGCCCAGTTTTCCAGGTAGTAAGGAGCAACAGGAGCTGCGCTGTAGACCTCAAAGAAACTGGAGCAAGATATGCCAATATTAAGAATGTTTCAGAGAGCTGACAAGAGTTATAGTACATTCATACAGTTAATTGCAGCCTAATGAATTGACCACTGAGAGAATCAAATGATAAAAATCGATTTAAAAATAAGAATGGCATGCAGAATGTTTATACAGGTTTTTAGTTGCATTTTAGAGTATATATATATACATATATATATATAATGCTTAATTTGGAAAAGAAAAAAGTGCCAGGGCTGTCGTCATGAGATCACTGCAGCTCGCACCACCCACTGCTCCTGCCAGCGCTACCAATGACAGTACCAACACAACTACTAACCATCACACTGTTACAAGTGTGACAAGCCAGAGTATTTCAGGCCCCCAAAGCTATAAAAATAGCTTGGGTGGCAGGTATTAGTCATGTTTAATGTATATAGAATAAATAAACAACTGTTGTGCTCATCTCTAAATTAGACAGACAGCACCACTATGTGTCAGACTGTCACAAGTGCTGAGCACCGGAAACCACCGGCTCATATATATATCAGGAGGAGGAGGAATGTGTGCATGTATGTAGATGTATGTATGTATGTATGTGTGTGTGTGTGTGTGTATGTATATATATATATATATATATATATATATATATATATATATATATATATATATATATTCCTCATCCTGATGCGGTTCTGCCGGTCAGCGCCTGGCAGCAGACAGTGCCAGGCTAGGCGTTTCGCCACTGGGCGCCCGTAATTTTTACACTACTCCTTAGTGGTGCTTCAAGGAAGTTTTGGTACTCAGGAAGCGGGCAACTGCATTTTAGGCTAAACACCACAAATTCACTTCTACATGTAAAGTGTCCTGTAATCTTGTGGGTTTCCTTACCAAACATATTTAACTGTAAGATTTTTTCCATTCCTGCATGATGTAATTAACCCGCCGGAGTACCAGTGGGATGTAGCCCAATAGGCAACACAGTGGCAGTTGTGGCTCCTTAAGCCCTGGGAGAATATACACAAGGCCACTCGTTTAGCCCAGTAGGGCAGAACCCAATCAAGAAGTAATCCGCAGAAGGAATTAGGAATTGAGGGTGACGTCATACCCATAATGTTGTATATTAAAAAAAAAAATCCAAAGTATTCACTGTATAGATATAGATGACAAATGTAATATTGAGAATTATCAAGCACTACATATGAAACACACATTTATTGGATATTTTGTTGGATTTCGCTTGCATATCGATTAGGCCTGGGCGGAAAACTACGCTACGCTCGCGTAGTTTGCGAAGTTTGCGCTACTTCGCACTACGCGAATTGCACGTAGCACAGTGCAAACACACGTAGCGTAGCGTAGCGTAGCGGTCATTTTTTGCTTGCTCGCGGTCCTCAACGTCAAGTTGGCGACCGCGAGCAAGCAAAATGACATCCCGGCGAGACTTTTTCCTCGTTCGCGATCAGCAACATCAAGTTGCCGATCGCGAGCGTGGAAAATAAACCTCCCGGCGAGATTCTCAACGCGGGGAGGTCAGGTTTCTCATTGCGAGTGGTCGCGTATGCTCGCGATGAGAAACTACCAGTCCGCGTTGAGAAGCAGCCGCTCGAGTAAAAATCTACTCGAGCGGCAGTAAAAGACAGCTCGCACTGTGCAAGATGCCGTTTTCAATGATTGCACAGTGCGGACAAGCATCCGGCACTGTGCAATCATTGCGAACACGCACTACGCAGTTCGCGTAGTGCTACGCGTAGCTCGCGTAGTGCGAACTGCACTTTGCGAAGCTTCGCGAAGCGTTACTTCGCGAACTACGCCCAGGGTTAATATCGATTGAATGTAATGTTATTATTTTTCTAGGTCAGGTCATGACGTGCTCTATCATGTAACAATAAATGTGTGAGCAAAATGGCAGTGTATTGTTGACAAAGGCAAAGAATATCCGAAACGCGTCCAAGAGATGTTGTTCTGTTGCCGATAATAAAATAAACCTATTCACATGCTTTCCTGAGTGCTGAAACTTCCTTGAAGCACCACTAAGGAGTAGTGTAAAAAAAAATATATATATATAGTGAATCTTAGTTACCCTGTAGGCATCTGTCTGTGGCATGTAGTGTTGTAGATTCACATGCTTAGCATAAGTCCGCCATCTAGTGTTTGGCTCGGAAGTGTGCAAGTTGTTTTTCTTGGAAGAAGTTCTTCGAGTCACGAGTTATAGTGAATCCTCCTCTTGCTTGCATTGCGCATGGTCATCGACTCCATTGTTAGATTGTTTTCCGTTTGGCAGTGAGGATGATGTGAAAGGATAGCGTATGCTAAAGAGATGACCATGTAGCAAATGTATGATATATGTGTATAAATGCAAAGAGCACAAGTCACCGGGGAGGAGGGTGGGCGCATGTGAATCTATAGCACTACATGCCACAAATAGATGCTTACTGGGTAAGTAACATTCACCGTTTGATGGCATGTGGGGCTGTAGATACACATGCCTACCATAGACTTAAAAGCAGTTCTCGTTGTAAGCGATTATTAACTTGTGCTTGGTGCATTTGTTTGAAATAAAGTATGCAATACTGCTTGACTAACATTTGCTTGTTGTCTTGCCATAACATCTACACAATAATGTTTTGTGAATGTATGTGTAGTAGCCATGTAGCTGATTTACATATGTCAGATATGGGAATATATTCCCTATAAATGCCATAGAAGCCCCTTTTTTGCGTATAGAATGGGTTCTTGGTGGAATAGGTAGTGTTCTCTTTGCTTTAGCATAACATGTTTGGATACATTTAACTATCCAACATGCAACACCTGATTTAGAAATTGCTTTACCCTTATGTGGTTTTGAAAATGACACAAACAGTTGTGTTTTACGAAAAGATTGTGTTCTATCTATATAGAACATTAATTCTCTTTTGTCATCTAATGTATGTAACGCTCTTTCAGCTGCTGATTCTGGTTGAGGGAAGAATACAGGTAACTCTATGGATTGTGCCATGTGAAAATGCAATATTACTTTAGGTAAGATTTTGGGGTTAGCTCTTAAAACCACTTTGTCTCAATGTACTTGAAAGAATGGTTCTTCTAAAGTCAATGCTTGAATTTCTCCTACTCTTCCAAGTGAAGTAATTGCAATTAGAAAAGCGGGTTTCCATGATAGAAACTGCAATTGGCATGTACGCAATGGTTCAAAAGGTGATCCCATTAATATTGTTAGTACAATATTTAAATCCCTCATTGGCGTAGGTGGTGCTCGTGGGGGAATAACTTAAGTCGTTGGAAAAAGGCTTTAATTACAGGAATTCTAAATAGAGAAGTTTGTTCTCTATTCTGAAGATCTACAGCTAGTGCTGTAAGATGTATTTTAATAAAGGTAAAAGCCAAACCTGCATTTTGTAAGTGAAACATGTAACCTATAATGTTTTGAGGTGATGCTTGTATATGATTAATGTGTTTTGAATGACAGTAATAAACAAAAGTTTCCACTTTGCTGCATATCATGCTCTTGATGTGGGTCTCCTTGCCTCTTTTAGGATCTCCATACATTCTTTTGGTAAGTTTAGGTATCCAAATTCTAAGACTTCAGGAGCCAAATCGCAAGATTGAGAGATCTGGGATTTGGATGCAGTATTGCTCCTTTGTTCTGCGTGAGAAGATCTTGTTGGTTGGGTAACATTTGATGTGGTACTAACGAGATCTCCAGCAGTGTTGTGTACCATGGTTGTCTGGCCCATGTTGGAGCGATTAGCATCAGTGTGAGGGATGTCTGTTTTAGTTTGCGAATGACAAATGGAAGCAGGGGGAGAGGTGGAAAAGCGTAAGCAAAATTACCCTGACCAATTGATCCATGGTCCATTGCCCTTGTTTTGTGGATAATGGAATCTGGAGGCGAAGTTTTGGAATTTTGCGTTTTGTGGTGTTGCAAATAGATCTATGTCAGGTTGTCTCCATTGTTGAAAGAATGGGTGTAGGACTTGTACATTTATTTCCCACTCGTGAACCTGTTGGCGTGTTCTGCTGAGAAGGGCCGCCAGATGATTGTGTACTTCCTGGTATGTACTCTGCGACCAACTTAATGTTGTGCTGTAGAGCAAATTTCCAGACCTTTTGTGCTAACAGAGTCCGATAGTAAGTAATATTTATTGTACAGTTAATTAAAACCTTTACAAACGAGCGTCTCTTATAAAATTGCAGAACTTCAATTTAAAAAGGCTGATAGCCACCATTAAGAACACAATAAAAATAGCATTAAAAAGAAGAAAATAAAAAGAGAGAAAAGAGAGCCCCCCCCCAGGCCTTAGTGGGCCAAAGTTCAGTTTTTTTTTTTGTTGTTTTTTTTTTTTGAGCGGAGATTTAGCAGCAATACAGAAAGTAAGATATCCTCCCTGGTCAGAGTCTTAGCAGCAAATGAGGGTAGCGGCAGAAAGCAGATTAAAGTGCGTAGTGCAGCAACGACTGTTATGGCTCAGTGCAAGATGGCAGAGGTTAGCCCGTTAATGTTTTTCTTCAAGGCTTGACTGTGCAAGGGTGCTTAGTGCTTGGTGTAATAAAGATGCTGTCAGAGTCTTTCGCGTGGTGGGTCAGGGAGCCGGTTCCAGCCCAGCCCCATTGCCGCCTCTCAGGTAATCCGATTGTTTCTTGATTTTGAGTTCAGCGGCAGTTAAAAATTTTACCAGGTGACAGCTTAGTTGAATATCTTCGCCTGAGAAACTTGCTAGCACTGCTTGCCTACAGGACCGTATTTGTTTCCTACTGAAGAACGGTCTAAGGAGGGACCGGCGCTCCTGTATCAATTCCCTGCATATGGTGATGATATGCACTATGTCCTCCTCTCCTTCCCCGCAGAGACGACAGATTGCTGGCTTCGGAGGGCTTAGCCACGGCGGCAAGTGATATGCAGATGGTAATAGGCCTAGCCAAAACCTCAGAAACTTTTATTTTGTGGTTTTAGAGAAGTTGGTTTGGCGGTATGCTTGAGGGGTTGCTTTACTGTAGGACTGTATAGTAAGCCAGCCATGTGCACGTTCTGACAAGACGGCTTTGTCTTGTATGATGGATTCTTTTTTGACAGTGTTATTTACTATCTTTTTGAAACTTGCCAGGGTCCCTGATGATTCCCAAAGTTGCCGTATCCCCAACTGGTCCAGTGCGGTGTCCAAGTAGTGTCTAGCTGGGCAGGACTCTGAGGCTTATAATTCCTTCCACAGGTAGGTGTTTAGCGTATCAGGCTGCCCTCTTTTGATTTTGTACCAATTTTTAATGAAAGCTCCTTTGCAGGGCAGTTCTGGTCTTTGTAACCCGAATTTGAGCCTCATTTGTGCAGGGGATGTATATCCTGGCAACCCGTAGATCATTCTCAAAGCTTTTGCTATGGTGCCGTTCAGTGTTTTAGCATCTCTCCCTCTCATGGCTTCGCTTCCATAGGTGATTGATGGAATTAGCTTTGCCTGTATCACCCTGGTTAGGAGGAGAAGACTTGGTCCAGAGGTCTTGTTTTTTTTGGTTTCTTAATGCCACTGCTGTCATTAATCCCCTCTTTTTTATGGCCTCACGTTGCGCTGTGTAGTTACCTTTGTTATCGATGATAACTCCCAGGTATTTATAATCTTGTACGACTTCCAGCTTGTGTTTTGCCAGGAACCAGTTGTGCTTTGTTTTCATCTTCCGAAAGTTTACACACATGACTTTTGTTTTGTCTTGATTAATACTTAGACTATTGGTCTCGGAGTATTGGGATTAATGTCGAGCAGGCGTTGTAGACCTATGGGTGTCCGGCTGATGAGCACCAAGTCACCTGCATATAGAAGATTGGATAACTGACAACCTCCTAGCTTAGGGGCGTGTGAGTTACTTTCATTGAGTAGGACTGATAGCTTGGCCATAAAAAGATTAAAGAGTGTTGGGGCAAGCACACAGCCTTGTTTTAATCCTGAGGTTGTATGAATCTTTTTTGTTAAGTGGTCTCCTGCCCCCAGCTTTACTTGCACCCAGGTGTTACTATGCAAAAGAATTAGTTGTTTTAGTATCAGTGGTGGAATGCTTAGACTTTTTAGTTTTTGCCACAATATATTTCTGTTTATATGGTCAAACGCCGAGCTGTAGTCGATGAAGCACAGGTACAGGGGCTGTTTTATTAAAAGAGCGGCATCTATCATTAATAAGAGGGCTGAAATGTTGGTAGCAGTACCCATATTCTTGCAGAAACCTGTTTGATTATATGACATTGCTGCGATTTCTGTGGCCCATGACGTTAATTCTTGAAGAAGAACACCTGCATAATATTTGGCTTCATTGTCCAGTAGGGCTACCAGCAGATAGCTTTTCGGATCATTCCTATTGCCTTTTTTGTAAATGGGTGAAATGATCGAGCCCCTCCATGATGCTGGTACTATCGATGTTTGCAAAATTGATTCGAAGATCGGTTTTAGAACTGGAGCCCAGAATTCTGGATCTTGTTTAAATAGTATAGGCGGGATCCCGTTTGGGCTGGGAGCTCCCTCACGCCTGCCCTTGAGGATTCTTTTGCAGATTTGTGTGTTCGTGATTGTAAAAATCCTGTTCCAGTGTTGCGTTGAAGTTCAACTGGAGTGGTTGTGTTTCCAAGGTGGGCAAGAGGTTAGTTGTGCAGGTTCAGGAATCCTGCTCTTTATTAAAGTGTAATTCGAGAAAGGTTGTCCATGCCTCTTCTGTAACGTGCAAGTAGATGCCCTGGCTCCGCGGGTTGGACAGAGCATTGATCTTCTGCCAGAATTGTGCGCTATTGTGGTTTTTGATGTCGTGCAGGAGTTTAGCCCAAAGAAACTCATCAGCTTCTTTTCTGAGGCGCCAAATTAATTTCCTGCAAGTGAATTTTAGCTGCCTCAGTTCTAGCAGTGCCGTGGGGTCTTTCTTCAGCCTCCGTAGTGAAGGTTTATCAATTTTAGTTTTTTTAATTTGGCGTTATTCCTAAAATTGTGGCATAAGCGTTGGTTTTGCGGGTGAGCCGTTCTCCTGTTTTGAGAGCGTCCCTTTATGTCTCCGTAGCTGTTCTGTAGGGTTTTTGTAAACACCTCCCAGCTTCCTATTCTGTCGGGATCAGCTTCTTGCGCTTTTCCGAGGAGTTGCTTTGCAAGGGAAAAGAGGCCTTCTGGGTCGTTTGTTCTGCATTTCACTCTTTTCTCATTGTTGGTAAATTCTGGGCAGTATGTATTTGCTGGGAGCATTTTGCATGTTAATGGCGCTTCTACCGTAATTTCCTGGGGCAGATGATGGCTATAATCTAAACTTCCAATGCGATAGTCCTTTACTTTTGAGAACATGCAGCGAGAACAAAATGTATAGTCTATTGTGGTACTTGCTACTGCATTGTGAAATGTTGCTGTCTGTGGGCGATCACCTGAAAATCTTCCGTTTAATGCACGAAAGCCCAGTTGCTCTAAAAACGCCAGAAGCTTTTGTGAAGTTTTTGTAGGTCTTCCCTCTGTTTTGTTATCTTGCGGTATTGCTTCCCATGCGAATGGGTCCTCTTCTGGATATTTGTCCTCGGCTCTGTTGCTGAGCATGTTTAGGTTAAAATCCCCTGTGATGATCAGGCTGTTTGCTTTCTCCTCCGTTAGTATTTTCACCAGCTCTTCCTTCAGTTGTTGACTGCCTTTGATTTTATCGTGTGGGTGCAGATAGAGGTTTACAAGTATTATATACTCTTTTTTTTATCGTCCCCTGTATGGTAATTCGGAGTGCTTGCATAGCATTGGGGGGAGTTAGATTGTATGGCATTGGGTCCCCTGCATAGATGCTTTTTATAAAGCTGTATGTAGCAAGGCCTCCCTTATTGTGGCCGAATTTAGCGCTTTTTGTTGCAGGTAAGTAGATCAGGTTTAATCCATGCAATGCTGTTGGTAATTCACACCATGTTTCTTGGAGCGAGATGATGTCAAATTTCTGTAGATAAGATTGCAGTTCCGGGTCCAGAGTCTTGTCTCCCAGGCCATTGATATTCCAGGAACAAACTTTCAGGGTGTTTTTAGCTTCAGTTGCGTTTAACTTGGTATGTCATGGACTTTGAGATTTGATGTTTATTGTCCTAGTTAACCAGCTCCACTCTTGTGTGGCTGTACTTCTAATTGAGTTTATCCTGTGTTCATTGTGTTCTCTGGTTTCTCTGTGCTCAAGGCTTTTGCTGCGTGCGCCTCGCAATACTGAGAATGATCGTGTGCTCGGTTGTGCCAACCCAGGATATTCTTGGCTCTCCGGATCGGCCAATAAGGGGTCTGGGTATCTTGGTTTAGTAAAAGGTCGTAGTTTGATAAGCCAGGCATTGAGTTTGGTTTGTTCCTTTAAGATTCTCTCAGCTAGGTCTGGTGTAGCCCAGACTGTTTTCGTTGCTTCTATTCCTGGTCCATCTGGTGACTCTACCACCTCGACTGACTCCAGGTCGGTACTTTTTATGTTCTTTAAGCTGTTAGTGGACCTTAGTAGTCGTAGGATGTTGCCCCTTTTTAGTATGTCAACCCGTCCCTTTGATATATACTCTGGATGAAACACAACTATTGTTGTTGTACCTGGAAGCACTTTTTGTTCGTCCGAGCTACTCTGTGTCGCCGTTGAGACCTCTGCTAACGCGGTTGGCCCGCACGATGGTCTTACCGGGCCAGGGAGCCGGCTTTCGCTTGCTAGGTCTGTCTCTATACTTGGGCCTGATGTTGTAGTTGTCTCCCCATTTGTGCGTCCTCTGCCCTGTTTGGCTATTTGTTTATCTGTTGGTTTTGTAGATTCTCTTGTTATTGATGTTACTGAGCCTTGTGTGCACTTGTCGAGTGCCCAGTCAGTCACTGAGCATAAGTTTATTGTTGTAGATGTTTCCCCTGTTAAGCGCCCTCTTCTGTTCCCCGGTTTGTGCTCGGGCCGACACTTGTAGGTTTGTTGGGGGATGTGCACCCTTTCTTTCCTGTTGCCTCTTCCTGAGTTAGCCTTTCTCTTGTGTCCCGGCCTGGGTCCATCGCTTCTCCATCCCTGGTTGAGGTGTCTCGTCGATCGTCCGTTGGCACTTTCCCGGGGCTATGGGTTATGCCCCTGCTAAATAATAGAGCTTGTGTTGGTTTTTGGTTTTGCCCCTTCCTCCTTTGTTTTCTCCGCTGTTTTGGAAGATTGTACACCTTCAGTCTGGACATCTTTTTGAGGAGATTTGCTTATATGTGAGGTGTTGCTCGTTTGGGGTGCTGTGGCTCTTTGGCTCGGTGAGCTGTTATTTGTGGCTAATGTCGATGGGTCCTTGGCCTCCCAAAGCTGCCTTGCTCACTGTTACTCGTGTGAGCAGATCCGTTGGCTGGTTTGTCCGTCACTGCCTTTCTTATGTCAGTGAAAAGATTGTCCATTGCTGACGGTAATGTCGCCAGCTTGTCCACAATTGTTATGCAGGTGCAGCTGGCCTGAGTAAGTTGTGTCTCTGACTGAGCCCTCTTAATCAGGTTGTTGAGATCCGCCAACTTGTCGTCTATGTTAGCGACGAAGATGGAGAGTGAGTTGAGGTCTGACAATTGGAGGTCCATCTTATCTGATTGGTATTGCATTGCATTTACGGACAATTGCATTGTATGCAGCAATGTGGACCAGATGTCATCTTTGTTTTGTAATTTGTCCTTTTCGGTATTGGGTTTTGGGGAGCTGTTGTTTCTTCCTTGTGGCTCACCTCCAGGGGCGATGGAGTATGAGGCTACCAATTCCTCCCATTCCTCTGGTGTGAGGTATGAGGACTCTGGTTCTGTATCTTGAGTCATTGGTGCTGGTGCCCATTGCGTCTTTCTGTTAGGTTGGGCTAGGGCAGAGTCATGTCCAAGTTGTGCTTCCATTTGTCCCAGGGTTGGTTGAGCGAACCATTCTTGCACTGACAAATGAGGGGTAGATTGTGCTTTTCCGGCTTCATTTTTGGTTATCGCATTATGGGAGCCTTTACTGCCCATATTGGCCAAAGTGGCCTCCGTCAGCTCGTGCTTGGAAATGGCTGAGGGGTTAAAGTGCTCTTTGGGAGTAGGTTCCGCTGTAGCCTCTGGCAGGGTTTTATGTAGGTGGAGGAGTCCAGGCAGAGCTATACCTCCGTTTAAGAAGGTATTGTTACTGGGGGGATGCCTGTGTGCTTCCAGTTCCTCCCCCTCTTCTCCCATTCGGTATGGTGGCGTTTTGTCCAAGGAACCTTCCTTAGTACACCTAAGAGGGATATAGTTGATTGTGCTTTCTTTTCCTTCCTCTTTGAATGCCGCTGCGTGGCCTGTCCAAGGACATCATTTTCGCTCCCCTTTGGTATGACAATATTTTTAGGCAAGACCAACACTGAGTGGCCCCGGGAATCATGTCTTAGGTGCCAGCTTGCCTCGTTTCCTTTAATCTCCGCCTCTTTGCTTGTGTCTGTTAGACCTGCTGTTAGACTTGCTGCGTAGCTTATACCGGTAACTGATGACTCTCCACAGTCTAACTTCAGCTGTTGCTGCTGATGTGTCGTCTGATGTGCCATCTGGTGTGCTTTGATTGGTTCGAGTGGAGCGGGAAGGTTATTCGCTTTGTTGCTGCTTAGACACAATACCGGCCCGGCGCCCTTTATAAAGGAAAAGTTTGTATATATTTTAGGTTGGTGACTTGATTTGGGCAAAATAGGCACATTACTAGCGTCGCTTGCCCTGATGTTTGGCAGGGACTGTGGACTGGTAATAAGTGGTGAGATCAGATGGGAGTCTTCCTCCTTTGTCCTCGCCTGGTCTTCGTCACTTCCCTTGATGGGTGCCTTCTTGGTTGTCCTCCGCGTTCTTTTAGTATTGTTTGCTACCGTCTGCTGCCTTGACTTCCCTGATCACATTGTTGTAGCTGTCTTAGCTGCTGTTGTGGGTTTTCTTAAAATTGTTAGCAATGCCCCCTTTTCCAGCTTATTTCCCTTCTCTTCTTATCTCCTTTTCTCTCCTTTTCGCCTTTGTTCTCCTTTGCTGAGCGTTCGCCTTGCCAGCCCTTTACCGGATTTTGGTGGCAGTTTTGTTCCTTAGTCTGTTTATGCAGTGCACTGCCAAGCTGGGATGGGGCCTGTTGATTCTTGCTGGTCACAAGCTGGAGCTGCAGAGTCCAGTAAGGTTTTTCCCTTCATAGAGTGCCTGTGCCCTATGCCTCTGCAAGCCTCTCCTCTCCTCTCCTCAGCCTCGCCTCGCTGAAGGCAGGAGGGAGGTCCTCCCTAGCCTCCTGTCCTCCGACCACCTGCCTGCTGCAGTGCTCTTCACTCTGCGGAACCCCCACAGGAAAAGCAGCCCACCGCTCTCGCAACCGCTGCTGCGCACCACCACACCCCCGCAAGCCGCACCCGGTCGGAAACACCGGGCCACCTCCGCGGGGGGGAGAGCGAGGGCAGCTATGCAGGCAAACAGCTACCCGCAGGCATCCCCAGGCAAACAGCGAGGGCTCTGGTTCCAGGAGGTGCGGACGTGATCGTAGACGCCGTAGACGTGTAGGCAGAGGTAAGGCAACTGTGGGGGGGCCGAGGACCTACCCGGGATTGGCGTCACGGGGGGCCTTCTGCTCGGCAACCGCTCGTTAGCCGCTCACCGCCAGCACTTCGCTCTCCTACTGCTGCTGCGTACGTCATGTCAGTAAGGACGTAAGCTAACAGAGCTTCAAAGAGAGAGAGAGACAAATCTGCATCTGATTTAGGGTTTGACAGATGGTGTAGCATACATAGGCATTGGACAGTTAATCTGCTAACAGAGTCAATTGTGGAAAGTTTGTCCCCCCTGGTTTTTGCAGATAATACATGGTTGTCATGTTGTCTGTTTTGATCAAAACTAGCTTGCCTTTTAGGTGAGGAAGGAATGCTTTCATCGCCAGATGAACTGCTAAGAGTTCTAGTTGATTGGTGTGTTGAAGAGTCTGTGTCCTGTGCCCTTGCACAGTTATGTCCTGTAAATGTGCTCCCCAATCTATCATTGATGCGTCCATTGTAATGGTTGTTTGCGGAATTGGGTCTATAAAAGGCCATCCCTGTACTAGTTTGTTAGAGTTCCACCATTGCAGAGATTGGCAAACTTGACGGCTTAACAGCGGATTGTCCAAATGACCCTCCGCTTGAGACCATTGTTGCGCCAGGCATTATTGTAGAGGACGCATATTTAGTCTGGCATGAGGTACTATGGCTATACATGAGGCCAAAGCTCTAAGGAGACGCATAACTGTTCTCACAGATATTTGTTTCCAAGGCTGAAATAGTGGCACCAGATTTTTGAAAGTTTGAATTCTGGTTGCATTTGGGTAAGCTACTCCTATTTGACAATTTAGGATTGCTCCCAAGTAAGGTTGTATTTGTAGTGGTTGTAGGTGCGATTTTACTGCATTTACTGTGAAACCTAGTTTGAGCAGTAAATTGATTGTCTGAGTACTTTGCAGACATGTGATTTGTGTTGCTTTTGATAAGTCAATTGTCTAGATATGGAAATACATGTATATTTTCTCTCCTTAAATGGGCTGCTACTAGTCCTCGGCATTTGGTAAATACTCTGGGGGCTGTGGTGACCCCGAACTGTAGCACTTTGAACTGAAAGTTCTGTCTGTTGAAGGCAAATCTGAGATACTCCTGTGTGCTGGATGAATGTGGAAATATGCATCCTTTAGATTCAATGCGGTCATGAAATCTTCTTTTTGGAGAAGTGGGATTATATCCCGAAGCGTGACCAAAGAAAATTTTCTGATAGGATATATCTGTTTAGAAGTCTGAGATCTAATATAGGTCTTAGAGTTCCGTCCTTATTAGGAATTAGAAAGTAAAGGGAGTAAACCCCCTTTCCCTGTTGTATTGGCACTGATTCTATTGCTTCTTTTGTTAATAGAGCTTGAATTTCTTCTTTTAACAGGTTTTAATGTTGTGTAGACATTTTGTGAAAACAAGGTGGTATGTTTGGAGGAGTTAAAGTAAGTTCCAGACAATAACCATGTTGGATAACATCCAACACCCAATGATCTGATGTGATGTTTACCCATTGTGGAAAGAACTGTTGAAGTCTTCCCCCGACAGGTGTTATGAGATTGGGGGAATGGTAGTTGAGTCACTGTTTGGCTGTAGGAGAGGAAGTGTTTTTGTTAAAAACCTGCTCTACCTCGACCCCTGTTATTATTCCCTCTGTAGGATCCTCTATAATATCCTCTTTGGGGATTTGTTTGAGTTTTGTTAAAAGGGGTGGATGTGTCTGTGGAGGTTGTTTTAGATCCTCCGCGATATGTAGAGCGGCGAAAAGTGCCCCTTTGAGACTGTGTTTGTAGTGCTCCCACTGACTTTGCAGTCTCATTGTCTTTCTTGATTTTTTTTTCTAGTAAAGTGTCCACTTGTGGACCAAAAAGGTGTTCACCATTAAAAGGAAGACCTATAATATTTTGTTGCACTTCTAGTTTAAAACCGGATACCCTTAGCCATGCATGTCTTCTTAGCATAAGGCTGGTATTTATTCCCAGAGCTGCTGTATCAGCTGCATCAAGAGCGCACCTTATGTTTGTATTTGATATGTTTACCCTCTGATGTAACTTGGTATGCCCATTTTTTGTATTGTTCTGGGAGATGTTGTAAAATGTCTTCCATCTCGTCCCAGTGTGACCTGTCATACCTTGATAACAGACCTATAGAGTTAGCAATTCTCCAGTGATTAGAAGATTGTGCTGCAACCCTTTTCCCTGCTGCGTCTATACGTTTGCTCTCTTTATCTGGTGGTGGAGCATCACCAGTTGCTTGAGAGTTTACTCTTTTACGTGCTGTTGCAACTACTAAGGAATCAGTTGTAAGCGGAGTATTAATGTAGGTAGGGTCTGTTGGGGAAGGCTTATATTTGTTGTCCACTCTTGGAGTAATAATTCTAGATTTTAAGGGCTCTTTAAAAATATCAGTAGTATGTGTAAGCATACCCTTTAACATTGGTAGATACTGGGTGATTTTTGTGTGGAGGAAAGCGTTTCAAATAAAAGGTCATCTTCTATTTCCTCAGTATGCAAAGGTACCTTATAAAAATGGGCTGCTCTATTTATAAGGTCATAATATGTAGTGGTATCATCTGGTGGAGAGGGTTTAGAGCAGAGGTCTTCAATCTGAGGGGCCCGACCCCCAGGGGGGGCGTGGAGTCCTGGAAAGGGGGTCGCACATTCCCCAGCCTCACTTGTGCCTGAAATCTGAAACCTTTGCTCTTCGTTTTGGAACCGATCATTAAAATGCTTCAGCTGAAGTTTTATTAATTGAGTCTCCTGTGCTTCTTGGGTGCCTGCTTGCTTGAATGAAATGCAAATGTGCGCTGTGAGTTAATCTGCAAGTGTAAAGGGTGCTTGGGAGCCGGTTATGGCTTTAATTGATCCTATCACTTCAAGGTTTGTGGTGACAAAGATTTAGGGGCATATTATCAAGAACGGCGTTAAAATTATCGCCGCTTTAGCAGCAGGAAACTGCCGCTAAACTGCGATAATGGGCTTGATAATATGCCCTTGAGAATTCCAATAGAAGCCCAGGTTCACACCAGAACATGGGCTTCTATTGGAATTCTCAAGGGCATATTATCAAGCCCATTATCGCCACTTTAGCGGCAGTTTCCTGCTGCTAAAGCGGCGATAATTTTAACGCCGTTCTTGATAATATGCCCCCAAGTTTTTTTGAGTGGTAGTGCAAAGAGGTAACAACTGTGCTGTGAAGTGCCTGCTTTTAATCGCAATTGTATTCACACATCCCTTAGTATCCCTAAGGACGTGTTGAAGGGACAGTTATGGAAAAAAGTTGCATGTCTGCTATTACTAAAATCTACATTTTGGAAGCATGATTTTTTCGTAAAACTATTTGCATGACTTGCATATTCACAGCGCTTTCTGTCAAACGGTGTGACATCGTAGCACTAAAAATACACAAGTCACTATTCTACACTGCACCAATCAAGATTTAATTCTGTGGCTTTCTGGTTACACACAGACCTCTGTAGTGCATTAACTAATAGAAGTTTCATAATGTACTACAGTGCATTTCTCACTGAGTAACAACTTTTAAAAATGTATTTTTCATTTCAGCTGCCCATTATTTTATACGAAGCTACATGATGGTAAAAGACCTAAACAACTTACAGAATATTTTGGGGCTTATTTGTGAGAGGCTTGCGCCACCAGAGCACTACTTTTTTTGATGCTCCAATGGCGCAAGCATCTCAACCATACCTAAAACGTGACGCAAAGTCACCCTGCATGGTTTTGCATGGCCTCAAAGATATGGAGTGAGATAAAGCAGCGCAAGTTGCTGCGTTGCCTTACTCTGCATCAAGGAGGAGTTCCATGGGCCTTGCAGTGGATGTTTCCACACAACGCCCATGGACTTTGATGCTGTTCCTGATTTACAAAATCATGTAAACCTAGGGCAGCGGCAAAACCTTACTCCTCCCCAGCGATGGCGTAACAAGGAGAAATGTTACATTTCCCCTAGTGTTTTCCTCTTTCCATGTGTGCTGCATTCTGCAGCTCACATAGAAAGAGAAAAATGCCTCTTGGGATTGTTTTTGTGAAGCAAGGTGACCCTTCCTGCACAAAAACAATTCTGCCCATGTTGGTGCTGCACACGGCCGGACTGGGAATGCAAGCAAACCCTAGCAATTAACTTGGACCGGCCCCCGGGGCGGGTAGGGTGCTGGTGGAAACGCTGCTGCTGCTATGGGGCGGGGGTGCTGGTGGAAAAACTGCGGTTGCTTTTGTTACAGAGAGCCGATATTGCAGCGCTGCTGCAAAACTGGCACCCAGTAACAAAAACGCCCCCCACCAGTCCAAAACCGGCCCCATCCTTCCTGCCCACCGGGAAAACACCCGGTGGCCGCTACAGACAGATGGCCCTGATGCTAGGCAGCAATTTGTGCGCTACCACAAGGGAAAAGGACAGGAATGCACGATATTTCATAAATATGGTGCATTCCTGCCCTTTCACGTTGGCATACGGCAGCACAGCAAGAAGACTTGTGGCGCTGCCCTATGCTAATTCCTCATAAATGAGGCCCTTTGTTTTTAGCTACACCTTTGACCACGCCCCCATGCTCACTGACCTTTGGTTTGATAAACACTGTTTATTATTATTTTCCCCATGTAAAAATGATTTGCTGTGGGAAGTGGGGGCGTTTATGGTTGTTGTCAATGATGAGGGGTACCAAGTTCTTGATATTTTTGTCAGGAGGGGGGTCCTTACGCCTGAAATGTTTTGACAAGGGGGTCTCTGCATCAAAAAGTTTGAAGACCTCTGGATTAGAGGGATAAAAGTCTTGATCCGTGTCATCAGGCGGATGTGTCAAATGTATCCCAATCATCTTGTGGGGTAGTGTGTGTTCATCATCATCATCACCTCCATCCCCTGTAAGAGTGTACTGACTCTTCTGAGTGTATATCCTCATGGTCTGGGGGAGGTGAAGGTGTATGTTGTATTGGAGGAGGAGTAATCCTAAGTGGAATGGTGGCGTTATCCACCTGTTTTCTTTTCTTTGCAGGAATTACATGTTCTTGAGGAGGTCTAGTAAGTATTCTTCCTGTATCTGGATGAATTATTAGATATTTTTGTTTGTCCAATTGCTGCTGCAATTTTTCAAAAACTGGTTGAACCTCCTCTGAAGAATGGTCAACTGTACATGTTCTAGACTATATTTTTTCTCCTGTATGCCTAGGTGACAAGTGGTTTGGATCCGAGGCTTTAGATTTAGAGCTGGAGTCTGAACGTTTTTTCGGATCTGAAGGTTTCGGTACCGAAGATGTGGATGCGTCTGCTTTGGATGTTTTCGGCTCCGAAGATATGTTCAATTCAGAGGTGGACTATTTTGGATCGATAGTCTTTGACTGTCTTTTCTGAGCTGATTTGCGCCCAGAATTTCCGTGTTCAGTCGTTTGGTGCCGACCATGGCCCGAAAGCAGTGGAGGCAAAGACTTTTGTACCTTGGGTACAACGTTTTGGGGCAGTTTACTCACGGTTTGTTGCCCAGGTGTAAGTGTTTCTGCATCGGAGTCGGAGCTTTGTTCTTCAGAGAAAGTACCCTCATCTGCAGCCGATGGATGTGCCTCCATTTCTGTTTCCGGTTCCTCCGAACCGAAAATGTCCGATGTATCATCGATGCTGCGTTGAGACATTTGCATTCTTCTTGCTTTACGGTCCCGAAGAGTCTTCTTTGACCTGAAGAATTTACAGGCCTCGCAGTTCTGTTCTTGATGATCCGGTGAGAGGCAGGAATTACACTCTGTGTAAATCGGTATGAGGGAATTTTGAATGACCGGAAGGGCAGAATTTAAAAGGTGTCCGTTCCATACCCTTTAGTATTTTCTGTATAAGAAAAAACGTGGCAGAGAATTTCCGCCCCGAAGGGCGCAGGCCGGAATTGAATCGAATCTCTCTTAGACGATTTTAGATGTACAATATAATGAATCTCGATCGATAACAATACCGAAGGTGATAGGAAAGGATCCTATTGACGGTGTCAACCGGAGCAGCAGAACACACGACTGAAACAAACGGCGGAAAAAAACCAATCTAACAATGGAGCCGATGACCATGCGCTAAGCATGTGCATCTACAGCCACACATGCCAGCGAACATACTATATATATATATATATATATATATATATATCTTGCCTGTAACGTCAACTGCGTGTCAACCCCATACGGTTTTTGGTTCTACATCAGGACAAAAGACTGAGCGTAAGCACCAGATTCCAAAATTAAAGCTCAAAACTGGAAATGAGTACTACGGTCTTTGGTATGCTGATCCTCAGGTTTACATGAGGAGAAGCCAGAAGTTTCACAGCAAAGAAAGACCATGGGTAGTTGCTATTGCCTCTTGGAAGTCTTTCCTTTTTTCATGGGGGAGTTTATCCAAGATGTGCAGCAGCAGATCCCACAAGAGTGTGTCTTAGCTGCCTTGCAAGTTAACATCACTTGCCGCCTTCATTGCTATTGCTGAGGTTCCACAACATTTTCCCCACAGCATCCAATATTTTACTCTTCTAATGGAGAGGATCAGTAACCTACATCTTGGTGAAAATGATTTTGACAAAGTAGCTCTCACCAGGCACACTAGTGAAATTTTCAGTGGAGGCTGACATGCTAGGTATGACATCCAGCTGGTCCTTGAAAGCAAGCTACTCTTTGACAACTGGCTACTGTACCAGTCCTCGACATCAAGGACTTTGACAGTGGTGCTATGCGATCTCTTTTCAGCTTTGCGTCTCTGGATATAGAGTATGGCAAGTAATACATGGAGCCTCATTCTATAATCTCCCCAGACCATCCAGAGGTCAAGCCTAGATGTATATATTGGTCCTTCAGCATGCCACAAAGTCTGTTTTTTTTGTCTTTTAATGTCGTTCCAGACATTTGTTTTACAGTGTGCGCAGTCTTCTGGACAGTGGTTCTCTGGTAAACAAACAATACAGACCACATGGAGGTCTACCTTAGCTTTCTTCCTACCCTAGGAAGGACACTTCCCAAAAAGGGCTCAAATTTTGTGAAGAACTGTAAAGGAAAGACTCGTAGACTCAAGAGACGCAGCACGCATCACAAAACTAAAGGTTTGGAAGACTTTCCACTGGAAAAAGGGTCAATAAGTCCAAACTCAGTGCTTCAGGATCCTATTGCCAGGAGCCAGAAAAAAAAGCACTGGAGCAACTACCACTGGCAGCATGATGGGATACTGATGGTGTGGAGGATGCCTCATTAAAGGAGCAGGGTCAGTTTTCCAGCGTCTTTAGGCTGCAACCTGTCTATACTGCTCTGATATTCTCTCCTTTCCTCTTTAAAAAGATTTGTGAAGGTGTTTCTTATAACTTTTTTTAATGTAGTGTATTTTTTAAATTAAAAAGAAAAATTGGTCTATAATGCCTACCTTAGTCAGTCATTTTTTTTCTTTTCTAAAGAACAATTAAACATATATATATTGGTAAATATGCTCCAGGATCTATCGCTTGGGTAGGACATCACAGTACTTAGGATTATCAATGGAGATTTCCTAAGGAAAATAAGTGGTTGGGTCTTAACGGAATCCTGGGAGCTGGTTTCATTAGTCCCATGTCTACCATGGATCTGGAAATCTAGCCTCTCTGCAAGTATATCGGATAAGAGTAAAATTGCTGGCAGGATTGTTGAAAGTGAGATTCTTAAGCATGGCACTGTTATGACCCTGTAATTGTTAAAGGGTTTCTTGCCCCCACAAAAGAAGCAATTACTCGTGCGTTGCCAGGATGCTAAGGAGCTGGTTATTACTGAGCATGTCTCTATCAACTGCAATGTGTAACTGATGTACTTAAACAAACATGCCTGTACTTCAATCCCGAAAATTGTGCTGCACAACCATCTTTGTTTCTGCAGTACCTCAGCATTAGCGGACTGCTTGAAACCAGTAGTAGTGATATTCATGGCAATGTTGATAATGAATGCTGAGACAAGCTCCCCCCAAATACAACTTATTCTTACCAATGGTGTGCCTGCCAAGTGCAACTAATGCATTAGAAGCTTTCCCAGTAAGTGCAGTAGCTGTATTAATATTCTTCCTTGAAGTATTGATACGTCAGTAATATCCCCTCTGTCCCCCAACCTGGCCGAGGGGACCAGTTAGGAAGGCCAGTGTGCTGCAACATCTTTGAGATGTAGTTGATATGACCGTGCTGTTTTGCCTGTCTGGTAAGACCAGCTTGTGACATGTCTGGTAATTTGTACTTTACTCTCATCCTCACAATTTGTAATGTGGATCATTTCAGCTCCAAGAGAACTTATTTCAACATGTAGTTCACTTTCAGGATGATTGTATTAAAATCATAACAAAACTTTTTTATGTATGCATTCATGTGCAGGTCAAATTTTTCCATGCACCTTCCCATGAAAGAATTCAATTTAGCAATTTCAATGGCAGGTTACTGAGTTTTAGGTCAATCTGGGTGGCTTTCCACAGATACATCGGCAAGCCATCTATTTTCGCCAAGTCAATACTCCACCAAATGGCCATCATCCTCTTCCTTACAGCCACGCTTCCAGTCATTCTTATTCTCTGGATATTGGCTCACAGCCTTCTCGAGGCCCCTGCTGGCTTGAGGTTTGGGCATGTTGAGCAGCAAAGTTGTATGCTTGTCAGCCGACGTAAATGTTGTGCGGGGCTTGATGATGGAAGGGGTTGTAATTATCAAACTGATGCATGGTTAAAAGCTGCTGGGAGTCCCTCGAAGCCTCAATATCCAATACTACAAAAAGCCAGAAACTCTGCTGGGACCTGTAGCATCAAGGATAAAAGAAATGCTATGGTCAATATCTTGATAAGAATTTGGAAAAATGCCCAGATTCCTTCCTGCCAGTACGATGGACTGAGATGAGGCCCCAAGTAATTACCAGAGTCAGATATTAATTCAAGCATTCCAACCACTACTTTTTTGTGTTCATTTGGCACCTTAAGTACGACAAGTACACTTAGACATGAATCCCATGCTCACTGTGCCACTGAAACCAAGTTGCACCCACTTGAAGAGGCCCAAATAGATTGAAACAGATCTTGGGTTGTATATATTCAGGTAGGACATGGCTTGGCCGTTCGGGCTGGACTGTTGCTACTGGAGCCAAGGCTGATTGACGTATGGTTGAGTCTAATCTATGGTGCCACAGTGGACAAAAACACAGTGGACTGGGATCCGGCCCGAGTGATTAGCAGTGGCTGAGAATAATTCAAACATTCCATCCATCACTTTTTTGTGTTCACCACCAATCCAGGAAGCATTTATCCAGTAGACCTGGGTAAGAAAGTTTCTCTTAGATGTAATCTTTTCCTGGTTTCATTTCTCCCTGCACAATATGCCCAGAAGTTATGGAAGCACCATTATCTGACATACTACAGTAACCAATGCGATCACTAACAACATGGTATGCACATTTTAATATCCAAATATATTGAAGCTGTGGAAGGATTGATTTGACTCATTAGCTTAGTCATCAAGAAATTAATCAATCATTTATAAGAATTATCAGTCAACGACGCAGAGGGTATTTTCATTGATAAGGTGGTTTTATCACAGCCCAGCACAAGAGTATTCATGTAGGGGCTGTGAACACGGTCAGGAACACGGAGTCAGGATCCGTCTGGATCGTATGGGAAACCAAACTAAAGATACAGCTCACAATATCCCCACAAGAATTATTAAAAGGTCTCATGAAATGGCTAAATCGCGGGGGCCGTGACAAAGAGAAAAACAGTTCCTAAATAATGCCCATAGTATTGGAACTACAAGTACCTAGAGGCAGAGCGGTCAAGGCGCATAAGTAACATCATTGCAGGGGTGGAGCCATCCTAAACAAGCTCTTTCGCATTCCACACACGCTGCCGATTATTCGTTTGGATGAAGCAGCAGTCAGCGTTACATGAAGCGCGGTGTAGTAAGGGTTCAAAAGCAACAACCATAGTATTTCCGCAATTTGGACCGTAGTTATAGCGGTCGCATTTTTTTACTATTTACAGCACAAGTCGGTATTACCATACGTGCTGTGGATTGAAGACGGAGTTTCTGCCGTATCCCTGAATTACCTTGTACTCCTTCCGTTGGCTGAATCCTGCATTTCGTTGCAGACTCGTTGCGGAAGGGAGGAAGCGCTTCGTGTGAGGAAGCAACTTACTTATGGGTACATTGTGTACATTATGTGTAAGCAGATTTGGACAGCTGTTCATTTACAATATTCAATATGCCTTCAATATTCTATGCCTTCCGTTGGTTGAGTTCTGCTTAGTTGTGCAGAAAGAAGAAAATAGCTCCAAGTGTGGAGCAGGATTTTTGATTTCACAACTGATATTTGGTTTTGAAACTCTTAAAGGAGAGGCTTATGACATTTGCTGAAATTGCATATATATATATATATATATATATATATATATATATACACACACACACACACACACATATATATATATACACACACACACACATATATGGATAATGTTACTTACCCAGTAAGCATCTGTTCTTGGCATGTAGAGCTGTAGATTCACATGCTTTGCATACTCCTGCCATCTAGTGTTGGGTCCGGATGTTTGCAAGTTGTTTTTCTTCAAAGATTTCTTTCCAGTTACGAGGTAGGGGATTCCTCCTTTCGGTGATAGTGCGCATGGGCATCAACTCCATTGTTCGATTGTTTTCCCGCAGAGGGTGAAAATGGAGTTAGTAAGTAAAGAATAGAGATGTCCATGCATATGTATGTAGAATAAGATAGATAACTGCAACAGCTACAGGTACCCGGAGTGGCGGGTGGGCGCATTTGAATCTACAGCTCTACATGCCAAGAACAGATGTTTACTGGGTAAGTAACATTATCCATTCGAGGCATGTGAGCTGTAGATCACATGCTTTGCATAGATTATACAGCAGTATTCTCCCAAAGCCGTGGCTAACCTGTAGCTGTTGGAATTGTCTGAAAGAGTGTTCTAAGTACTGCTTGGCCCACATTAGCTTGTTGTCTCGCTAACACATCTACACAATAGTGCTTGGTGAATGTGTGCGGTGTAGACCATGTTGCAGCTTTACAAATGTCAACTATGGGGATGTTTCCTAAGAAAGCCATAGTAGTCCCTATTTTGTGAGTGGAATGCGCTCTAGGGGGTACAGTTAAAGTTCTTTTTGCTTTTGCATAACAAGTTTGGATGCATTTAACAATCCACCTTGCAATACCTGACTTGGAGATAGGATTGCCCTTGTGTGGTGGTGCAAAACAACAAAAAGTTGTTTGGTTTTGCGATATTATATAAAAGGGCTCTTCTGACATCTAAGGTGTGTAGAGCTCGTTCTGCCACAGAATCAGGTTGAGGAAAGAATACTGGTAATTCAACCGACTGATTGATGTGAACGACAGATACTACCCTAGGTAGAAATTTGGGGTTAGTACAAAGAACCACTTTGTCTCTGTGTAGTTGGAAAAAAGGTTATTCTATGGTTAGTGCCTGTAGTTCACCCACCCTCAGTGAAGTAATTGCAATGAGGGAAGCAGTTTTTTTTGTGCTCATCAGGTAGAAATTGGAGCAACTGCTCCATCTCATCCCAATGCGCCGTCATACCTAGCTAACAGAGCTTGTGTATTGGAGATGCACCAAAAAGTTGCAGCCTGTGAGGCTACCCTTTTCCCCGAAGCCTCTAGCAGCTTAGATTCTTTATCTGGAGCATCTCCTGTTGTTTGCGAATTGGCCCTTTTGCGTGCTTTGGAAACCACCAAGGAATCCAATGGTGACTGCCCCCTTATGTATGCTGGATCAGATGGTGCCGGCTTATACTTATCTACCCTAGGGGTGAGGATACGTGCCCTGACGGGATCATTAAAAATATCGTCCACGTGCCTGATCATACCCTTGAGCATAGGAAGTGTGTGCGAGGACTTTTGTGTGGTGCTAAGAGTCTCGAAAAGGAAATCCTCTTCTAGGGATTCCTTATGCAGCTGAACCCCATGGTAGTTGGCAGCTCTACTCAGCAGTTCTATGTAACCTACACTGTCGTCCGGTGGAGAAGGCTTGGTAGGGTACAGGTCAGGATCATTCCCTGTGGGGGAATTGTTGTTATAATCTGTCCAGGGGTCTGTGGGTATTGGCTAATTGTCCCCAGCCCCATACCCATCATCCTGATCTTCAGGTGTATGTGGTGGTGAGTGCTCAGGTGAAATTAATAAGGATTGAAACTGAGGAGAAGGAGTTGATGGAAGGGGAGGAGGAGAAGGATTAGTACTGAAATATTTCCTTTTTAAAGGAATGTGGTAGGCCTCTTCTGTCAGGTTTCCGTTTTATTGTCACTTTTGTGGTGATAAGTCCAGTAGTTGGGTGGATATATATCTCCCTTTGTTTCGGATCCGGTTTGGAAGGCGGAGCATCGTAATGTTGTTCCTTGGATGGAATCGGCACATCCGTTTGTTTCGGTGCCAAAATTTTCGGTGCCTGTGTCTTGGATGCTGGTGTTTTGGATGCCGAGGGTTTCAGATCCGAAGCTGGTTTCGGTGTCGAAGGGGGAGGGCGGAGCCTGTCTGACTTCGACCCCGAAGCTTTCGACTCAGTGCCCGTTTTCGAACGGCTCTGTTCGGAGCCGGAAGGCTTTTGGGTATGTTTCGGTGCCGAGCCGGATGGCGGGGCATCGGAAATATGTTCTTAGTGCCGACCGTGGCCCGGAGGCAGGGGTTGGACCGAAGCCTTCTTCCTGGACTGAGGTGGACTTTGGGGCAAGGGAGGATCTGTACTCACGGTACGCTGCCCTCGCGGGATGTCTTCGTCCCCCTCGGAGCCATAGTCGGAGATTGAGATTGGGTCTTGTTCCTCCTCGGCTCCCATGGCATCTCTGGCCTCTTGTTCCGAATATTCTCCGAAGAGGTCCAGAATGGAGCTTGTGTGTTGGCTCTGCATGTCGCGAAGCGTCTTTTTCGACCGGAAAGCCTTACACGCATCGCAGTCCTGTTCTCTGTGCTCCGGAGACAAGCACAGGTTGCACACTTCGTGTGAGTCGGTGCGCAGAAACTTCGCGTGGCACCGAGGGCAGAATTTGAATGGAGTCCATTCCATCGACTACGAGGCGGACCGACGCAGGTAGGCTGGACGGCCTTCCACGAGCTACCCGATTGAAAGAGTTTTTTAAGTAAATACGATACGCAGAGAATGGGATTACGCGATCAAAAGCAATACCGTCGAGGGTGAGTGTCTTGCGCACCGAGGGAAACCGGAAAAACGGTGTCGAACCGGAGTGCAGCAATTCACGTCCGAATCCGAATGTGGAAAAAAACAAATCTAACAATGGAGTCGATGCCCAAGCGCACTATCACCGAAAGGAGGAGTCACCTACCTTGTGACTGGAAAGACTTCTTTGAAGAAAAACAACTTGCAGACATCCAGACCGAACACTAGATGGCAGGAGTATGGAAAGCATGTGATCTACAGCTCACATGCCTCGAACATATATATACACATACATATATGAGTGACTTACAGTGATATCATGCCTCATCAACTCTTCAACAATTTTCACGCTATGCTGAGAATATGAGTGATTACTGGAAGGAGAAATAATTTTCTGCTTGCTTTGGTTTTTGCCGCTGTAACAGGGGTTTTCACATTAAGAGTTCCGGAGTATTCTCTTCCTCTGTGAAGCAAGGCGGGTGGTATTGTATGGTAGGCGTGCTACATGGTATTATAACAGCATTAGTATAGTATGGGTGATGAATGAGGCAAGTAACAGAAATTTCTTATCTTATATTCTTCCAGACGCATCATAAATGGACATTGAGACAGTCCATATATGTGAGAAGTTGGCCTGGTATATGCCGTCCACTAATTAAAGTGGGCACCTTGCACCAGTCCAAACGACCTTTATTGATTAGGTTAAAGACAACCTTTATTGAAAGCTATCCTAGTGGTAGCTATGGAGAGCAGCCTTCAGGCTAAGTCTTGAAGGAATGTAAAGCAGCTTGTTTTACCAGTATATAACCTCCTGAATGACCAAATGAAAGGAGAACCACACCAGGTATATATAAAATATATGTATTTATTCCTAAACACTCTCTACTAACCTCTTTATGAGATTAGAGAACAAGACACACAATATTAAATCACTAGAACGACAGTAAATAGCACAATACACAGGGGGAGACCGAACCATATACTATGAAAGTGGTATAAGAACCACTACTTGACTAGACACAGTGCCTAGAGCACGTAGAATCGCTGGGACCCCAAGGAACCACCCAAGGTAGTGACACAGGGGACCCACGGAGGACGGGTGCAGTGTGGGAACACAGACGCGAGCTCCGTACAACTGTATGGGAAAGTCGCGGTTGGAAATTTAAAGATTAAGGACACTTAGGAGAGGACTTTAAGCAAACCCAGCTAAACATAGAAGGTTCTAAGGCCAGCACCCTTGAGAGTACCGAGGTACCCATGTTACCTATCCCAGAGGAGCCGGGTGCATAGGGGTCAAGTGGTGTCGGAAACCGTCGTTTTCAATGGCGTGATGCGAAAAAGTACTGCTGCTGTGGAGAAGAAAAGTGTCCGGTGTGATCCAAGCCTGGATCGGAGATGAGACGAACCTGAAAGCAGAGGGGACAAAGTCTGGGTCACTTCACGTCACCAGGAGCGGAGCAATCGAATGCCCACAGATGTCGGGTGCTTCAGGTGAGATGAGGTGAAGCTTGACTCTGCAGCCACGGGGACCAGGAGACGTCTACGACCAAAGTCCAGATTCGAGCTGTCCCACGAAGGACGTCGAGTGCTGGGGGGTCAGTGTCCGGATGGAACACCAACAAGCCTTGGCAACTGCAACCCACACGGTCAGAGGAAAGATGCTTCTGTGAGGACCAGCAAGGTCCTGGGGACTCTCCAAGCGATGGAGAGTCGGGGCACGTCTGGAGCAACCAGGGAAGCCCACTGAAAGTTAAAGTTGCCTTCACAGGGACCCACAGGCCAACGGACCAGGGATCGCGAAGGGACCTCGAGCTGAATCACCAAATACCAGCCCACCGAACACTCGTGGAGTGTAGGCCGGAACTCTTCGGTGGAATTACTGCTCGGGGTCAGGACTACAAGTAGCCCAAAGCACAGCTTCAGGGATCGCCGAAAAGCATATGCTGCTGCAAATATACACGGTGCCCAGGGGTACGGGTTTCACGGTCCCCACGAGTGATACGGGCCTCAGAGTTGCTGAGAGCGCAGATGAACCTCGGAGACCTCGGGAACCCACCTCCTGTGTTGCATAAATCTTCGGAGTCCTTCAGGAGCTTCGTAGATGCAAACCGGTCAGATGCGTTTAGGTGCCTGCTCAGCAGGGGAGTAACTCCTTTACTCCAAGGGAGATTCTTCTGTCGTCCAACGCATTGTAGATCGTCAAAAGTACTTGGTTTCTGTAGCAGAGTTTAGTCCAGGTAAATCCAAAGTCCTGTAGTCAGGGGTTCCTACTTTATACCCAAGGAAGGGGTGGGACAAACTCTGGGGACCAACCTATGAGAGGGTCAGGACAGAGGGGTGGCTACACCCATGTCCTTTGTCCAGTTTCGCGCCAGAGCAGGAGCAAATGGCTCCTGCAACCGGTTTGAGCTGGACTATGCACAGGGACACCAAATGTGCCCCCAGTGCAGACATCAAAGCACTCAGAGTGCACCCACCCAGCCCCAATACACTAAAGCCGGTCTGGGAGGTGGTCACACCTCCCTGTGACAGGAAACCTATTGTCCAGCCTTCCCCTGCCGGAGTTTCGTCCAGCAGCAGGAGGGCAGACTCGTGTCTGTGGCTGGCAGCATCCATTTTGTGATGCCAGGGTCAAGAAAGCTGGTACCGGGTGTACCGGTGTTGTCATATTTCTCCCTCTAAGAGGGTGGAATCATACCTCCCACACCAGTTACTGGTGTGGAGGTATGATTCCAAGGTGTTTGACACCAAACACGACATGTTTCCATGCAGCCGTTTTAAAGTTAGCATTTACCGCGAGGTTATAATGCACTTAAGTATATATGGTTGGCTGCATCACAAACAACCCCGGAGAATAGGTTCCGAAGGCTGCAGAGGGGCTCTGCTCATGCATGGGCACCCTCTCACATAAAACCCAGCACAGTGCCTTCAGGATTGGTAAGGCCTGCCATAGGGGTGACTGATAGGTTTATATGTGCAGTGATTAGGATAGATATAGTGAACCTATATCTAAGTAAGGGGTGCATGCACCACCTTACACAGGCTGCTGTAGCAGACCTGTTGTGTCATTTTAAATGGTCTCTCAGGGGTGGCATAATATATGCTGCAGCCCCTGGGAGGCCTCTGGGGTACCTATGCCCTGGGTACATAGTATACCACATACTAGGTACTTATAAGGGTACCCCAGAATCCAATCTGGAGTGTACCTAAAGTACATGCAATCAATTTAGAGGAGAAAGCAGATAGACGGGGGTCCTGAATAGCAGGATCCCAGTCAGACTAAGTCGAAAACAGTGAAACATCAGCAAAAAGTGAGGGTAACTATAAGAAGCAGATCCTACTCTCCTACAATATACATTACTAGTCATCTCCTCAAGAGGGTGGACGCTGGATATGTTTTGTTTCCTTTTCAGGCACCATATATAGGTATAGACTAGAACAATATGTTATATTTGATAGACTGCGTGCTGATATCTGTTGTTTTTCTCACTAGATCTCCCTCCCAGCTGTTCCCTTACTTCCCTCGCTTGATCACCTCCATAATCTGCGCTATTATAGCATACAGATTTGGGGCTATAGAGAGGTGGACCATTCTGAGCATCGTTTCAATCCTGAGGATTCAACAAGGTTACAGGTTTTTATTGATAAGTATGTCATCACTGACAAGAAAGTCATTTACAAGTGTCTCATGAATTAAGGACACTTGACAAAGGTGCTGTAAATGAGTGAGTGGTTAGTGAGGGAGCCTGTTTACATGGCTACGGTAAGCATTACACCTTTTCTCTTCACCAAAGATGCGGAGAGCTTTTAATTGGGAACCTGGGGCAATTTAGTTTTTCACCTTTTATGTGCAGATGTGGACGAGTCAGTAGCAATGTGTTTTCAGTTGGTTTTATAAATAGAAAGACATTTTTATGGAGTCTTTCCCAGAGTACAGGTCTGGACATCAGTAGCGTCCAAGTCACAAAGAACCATCTTGAATTGCCTGAGAGAGAGCACAGGGTGAAGGTCTTCAGGCACACCAGCAAGGACTAGTGCCACCGAATCCCAAATGGCGTGAGTAGCGCCCCAACAAACAGCTGGCATTAACAGAGCGGAGGAACAAGCTGGTAGAGGAAAAGACATTTGCCGAATGTTTCAACTCGCTTAGATTCCCCATCAGGGAGAGTGGTAGGAAATGTATTGTAATTAGAGCGACTAGGTGAAACCTGCACCACTAGGCTTTCAGGTGAGGACTGCTGTGAAAGAAAAGCCAGGTCACCTGAAGCAGGGTCATGGTGCTCAGCAATTTGTCACCTCAGGGTATTCGTGCGCTTTAAAAGTCATATTAACATAACATAACATTGATGGGCCAATGCATGGATTGGTTTAAGACCCCAATAAGGTATCCGCCCGTGCTTCATTGCAAGAAAGAAGTGGCTCCAAAGATGTCTGCCAAGGTTGATGTACCTCAGTCAAAGTATTCATCTTAACCCCCAAGGTGGGGTAATGGAGTCATGAACTTTGGTCGCCCTCCACATCACCATGGCATAGGAAGCGGATTCCTCGATGGCTGGTCCAGGGGAGAAAAAAGACCAGTCTACGTAAAGGAATCGAGGCCACTAGGCCTCCTGTAAGTCCATATATCAATTGTCATCCATGTAGGGCTGAGCGAACTCATCGCCATGCTCACAGTTATTATACAAAGCTGTCCCAAAAAGTGAATACAGAGAGTGTTGTCGCCCTTCTGACAAATCAAGTGGCACCTCAGGAGGATTTGGGCACTACTTCGGTCGAGGAGAGAACTATCGGGGCTGTCTCCTCTGGCATTGGTAGAGTCGGAATCACTGTCAAAGTGCCCAGGACCAGCAGGGGTCCCAGCGCCAGTAGTGGGGTTGAAACAAGAGACTAAACAGGCTTAGAAAGTCCACCTGGCACACCGAGGGCAAACCCACCTGCGGTATCCCAGCTTGAAGGCCTCTCGGCTCCTTGGGGCCCGAATGCGCGCCAGAGGGAGTAGGAAGGAATCTAAAGAGCCAGAGCATGCCTGTGTGGAACTCCGATTTGATGCAGCATGGCTGAAGGCCCCGGAAACTCAGGTTGTGCCAGAAGTAGCTGCAGGATCGGCTGACTTCGGGAGCGGGATCGAGAAGGGTGGCGCCGCCCTAGTGCCTGCTCAGGTAAATGAGAGTGGCGTGAGGTAGCAGAATCCTGATTTGATTTTGTGAGGTTCTTTCGCTTACCTGAGGACTTGCAGCATGACGAAGACTGGCCTCTGTAGCAAGTCTGTTGACTCTGGGACCGGAAACAGGATTGAGATATAACATTGGAGTTGGAACAGTCCCAGCGAGGAGGTTTTTTAATGCTTTGTGACATCAAGGTTCACCTTGAATTCCCTGATGGCTTTCAGGTTCAGTGACACGCAGTCACTGTAGGCCTTGGAGTCCTGGGTCGACCCCACGCCCCACAGGAACACCTGATGAGGATCAGTCACAAACATTTGTCTGTGATAGTTCCTACAGGACTTAAAACCTGTCCTTTATGGGGGATGACATCCATTGCACATTGAAGAAAGTTTTGTGGCAACGTCGCAGAGAGACGAAGACAGCTCTGGATCTGCGCTTGGAGGTGCAGAAAGAAAGGAACTAACGTCAGTCAGCACGCTGGAGTGGCACCAACATAGGCTCTGCATTTCTTTTACGGAGCGGAACAGCGTCCGTGCGGAGCTGCCTTCCGGCACGCAGAAGTACTGTAGAAACGTTTCAGGATCCAGTCTGATGTCTGGGGAATATTTAAAAGGTGAGGAATGTGCAGCGAGAAGTCTGTATCAAAATATCTCCTTCAATGTTAGCCTGTGAATCGTAGAAACCTCCTTCACAGTATACTGTATGCTTCGGATGCATGTGCAAGAGTAATAGATCACTACTTTACAAGTCCGTGGAGGTGGGGACTGTAGGAGAGTAGGATCTGCTTCTTATAGTTACCCCCACTTTTTGCTGATGTTTCACTGTTTTCGACTTAGTCTGACTGGGATCCTGGCATTCAGGACCCCAGTCTATCTGCTTTCTCCTCTAAATTGATTGCATGTACTTTAGGTACACTCCAGATTGGATTCTGGGGTACCCTTATAAGTCCCTAGTATATGGTATACTATGTACCCAGGGCATAGGTACCCCAGAGGCCTCCCAGGGGCTGCAGCATGTATTATGCCACCCCTGAGAGGCCATCCAAAATGACACAACAGGTCTGCTACTGCAACCTGTGTAAGGTGGTGCATGCACCCCTTACTTAGATATAGGTTCACTATATCTATCCTAATCACTGCACATATAAGCCTATCAGTCACACCTATGGCAGGCCTTATCAATCCTGAAGGCAGGGTACTGGCTTTTATGTGAGAGGGTGCCCCTGCATGAGCAGAGCCCCTCTGCAGCCTTCGGAACCACTATTCCGGGGTAGTCTGTGATGCAGCCAACCATATACTCTTAAGTGCATTATAACCTCGCGGTAAATGCTAACTTTAAAATGGCTGCAAGGAATTATGTTGTGTTTGGTGTCAAACACCTTGGAATCATACCTCCACACCAGTAACTGGTGTGGGAGGTATGATTCCTCCCTCCTAGAGGGAGAACTATGACAGCACCGGTACACCCGGTACCAGCTTCACAGAGCCCTGGCATCACAAAATGGATGCTGCCAGCCACAGACACGAGTCTGCCCTCCTGCTGCTGGACGAAACTCCAGCAGGGGAAGGCTTGACAATAGGTTTCCTGCCACGTTCCAGACAGGCTTTAGTGTATTGGGGCTGGGTGGGTGCACTCCAAGAGTGCTTTGATGTCTGCACTGGGGGCACATTTGGTGTCCCTGTGCATAGTCCAGCTCAAACCGGTTGCAGGGGCACTCAGCCCCTGCTCTGGCGCAAAACTGGACAAAGGACATGGGTGTAGCCACCCCTCTGTCCTGACCCTCCCATAGGTGGGTCCCCAGAGTTTGTCCCACCCCTTCCTTGGGTATAAAGTAGGAACCCCTGACTACAGGACTTTATATTTTACCTGGACTAAACTCTGCTACAGAAAACAAGTAACCTTCGACGATCTACGCTTTGCTGGACGACTGAAGAATCTCCCTTGGAGTAAAGGAGTTACTCCCCTGCAACGCAGGCACCTCAACGCATCTGACCGGTTTGCATCTACGCAGCTCCCGACGGACTCCGAAGATTTTGCAACACAGGAGGTGGGTGCCCAAGCTTCCCCGAGGCCGACTAGTGCTCTCAGCAAACCTGAGACCCGCAGCCCTCGTGGGGACCGTGCAACCTGAACCCCTGGACACCGTGCACATTTGCAGCAGCATATGCTTCTAGGCGATCCCGGAGGCTGTGCTTTGGGCTACTTGTAGTCCAAGCCCCGAGCAGTGTTTCCACCGAAGATTACTGGCCTACACTCCACGAGTGTCCCGTGGGCTGGTATTGTGTGATTCCTCTCGAGGTCCCTTCGCGATCCCTGGTCCGTTGACCTGTGGGTCCCTGAGAAGGCAACTTTAACTTTCAGTGGGCTTCCCTGGTTGCTCCAGACGTGCCCCGACTCTCCATCGCTTGGGGAGTCCCCAGGACCTTGCTGGTCCTCACAGAAGCATCATTACTCTGAGTGCGTGGGTTGCAGTTGCCAAGGCTTGTTGGTCTCCAATCCGGAAACTGACCCCCCAGCACTCGACATCCTTCGTGGGACAGCTCGCCTGGGGATCCTGGTCGTCGTCTCCGTCTCCTGGTCCCCGTGGCTGCAGAGTCAAGCTTCACCTCTTCGCACCTGAGGCACCCGACATCGGTGGGCATTCGATTGCTCCTCTCCTGGTCACGTGAAGTTACCCAGACTTTGTCCCCTCTGCTATCAGGTTCTTCTCATCTCCGATCCAGGCTTTGGTCACACCGGACACTTTTCTTCTTCACGGCAGCAGCACTTCTTCGCATCACGCCATAGAAAACGATGAGGGTTTCCGACACCACATGACCCCTATGCACCCGGCTTCCCTGGGCTAGGTAACACGGGTACCTCGGTACTCACAAGGGTGCTGGCCTTAGAACCTTCTAAGTTTAACTGGGTTTGCTTGAAGTCCTCTCCGAAGTGCCCTTAAACTCTAAATTTCCAACCGCGACTTTCCCATAGAGTTGTACGGAGCTCGCGTCTGTGTTCCCACACTGCACCCGTCCTCAGTGGGTCCCCTGTGTCACTACCTTGGGTGGTTCCTTGGGGTCCCAGCGATTCTACGTGCTCTAGGCACTGTGTCTAGTCAAGTCGTGGTTGTTATACCACTTTCTTAGTATATGGTTTGGTCTCCCCCTGGAGCCCACTGTGTATTGTGCTATTTACTGTCGTTCTAGTACTGTAATATTGTGTGCCTTGTTCTCTAATCTCATAAAGAGGTTAGTAGAGAGTGTTTAGTAATAAATACATATATTTTATATATACCTTGTGTGGTTCTCCTTTCATTTGGTCATTCAAGAGGTTATATACTGAAGGCTGCTCTCCACAGCTACCACTAGGATAGCTTTCTATAAAGGTTGTCTTTAACCTAATCATCAATAAGGGTCGTTTGGACTGGTGCAAGGTGCCCACTTTAATTAGTGGACAGCATATACCAGGCCAACTTCTCACATTGGTGTGCAGCGGTTGGGATTCAAGCTTGCTATTGTTTTACCAGATAATCTCAGTGAGTGACTAACTGAAAACCACTAAAGGTACTTGGGTACATATAAATCAAGTCTAGAATAAGGTAAGTTCTACTGAACTTAGAGTTGGGTAAGTCATGGGTCTAGCACACCCTTTCTCCAACTCAAGAGAATCTCAGTTCCCACTAGAGTAGGTAGGTGCATACACCACACCACACTAGAATGTCTTCAAGGCCAGAAGTCAGTGACTCCTTGCCAACTAAGTATGACCACCTCACATTCCAAGAATTGAGAAACATGTGTGCATCAAGGAAACTGAAGACAGGGAAAAATCCAAACACCCAAAAGCTCATAGTGACTTTGCTTTTAGATGACCTCAGAAAGACCCCAGGGTCTGATGAGGCAGGCAAAGGGGGTGGGACAGCAGAAGAGGAAAGGCCAGGGAGTGAAAACCTCAATGACCTGGACTCTGATGCTGGCCAGGAGGATCAAAATGATTCCAACCTGGAACAGCCAATCCTTCCTGAAGGTGAGGAAGGAGGCCCTAGTGGGCCTCTCTTTACTCCACCTGGAAGGGTTAACAGTTTACCAAGAAGATCTAGATCTCCTTCTCTGGAGTCTAATCATTCTGGTACATCTGTAGGGAGCTCTGTTTCTCATAGGACTTCTTCTCATAAAAGGGAGTCCTCTTATGAGAAGAAGTGCCAACTGCTTGAGTTTGAGAGAGCTAAGCTCAGGATCAAGAGAGAGCAATTGGCCTTAGACAGGGAATCCCTGGAGCTTCAGAGAGCTTCTCAGAAGTTGGGACTAGAGTCCCATGGTGGCAGCCACAGTGTCCCTAGAAGTAGAGATCATACTCATGACCATAGGAACCTGAACAAGATTGTCCCTCCCTACCAGAGTGGGGATGACATCCACAAATGGATAACTGCACTTGAGAGGGCCTGTAAGGTACAGAGGGTCCCTCAGGAGCAGTGGGCAGCAATCTTGTGACTCTCCTTTGCAGACAAAGGTAGAGACAAGTTCCTCAATGTAAGAGAAGAGGATGCTGATTAGTACAAAGTCCTGAAGACTGCTCTGATTGATGGGTTTGGCCTAACCACTGAACAATACAGGTTAAAGTTCAGAGATACCCAAAAGGCACAGACTCAGGACTGGGTTGACTTTGTTGATTGTGCTACTAAGGCTCTGGAAGGCTGGTTACTTGGCAGTAAGGTGTGTGATTTCAAAGGATTGTATAATTTAATCATGAGAGAGCAGATCCTTAATTACTGTCAAAATCAACTGTTGCATCAGTACCTGGTGGACTCTGATCTGACCTCTCCCCAAGAATTGGGCCAGAAGGCAGACAAATGGGTCAGAACCAGGGTGAAGCAGAAGGTTCAGAACCAAGGTGGTGACTCCAAGAAGCAAGATTCTAAAAACTCTGATAAGGGTGGGGAGAAGGGTAAAGACCAGAAGTCTTCTCAAGGGCGCCAAAAATCTGCATCTGGTGGGGAGTCACAATCCAACAAGGGAAAAGGCAAGAAGAAACCATGGTGTCAAATCTGTAAACAGAAGACCCATTGGACAAGTGATTGTACCAAGTCCAAGGACTCAACTCCAACCACCACTGCCCCCAAGGCAACTGTTCCCCCTAGTTCAGCTCCAAATGGTGATGTTCCAAATAAGGGTGTAGTAGGGTTAACCCTGGGATCTGAGATGGACTCTGGCCTAGTCAGAGTTCCAACTCAGGCTATGTTGATCTGTGATGGAGGCATGGATATGGCTTCCTTATTTGTAAGCCCCAGTAATCTGGGCAAATACAGACAACAGCCTATAATAAATGGAAAAGAGGCCTTGGCATTCAGGGACACAGCAGCAAGTGTCACAATGGTGACAAAAGATCTTGTGGCTCCTGAGCAAATCATACTTGGCGAGATGTACCAAGTGACCAATGCTAGCAATGTCAGGACGGACCATTCCTTGGCAGTTGTTAATTTCTCCTGGGGAGGGGTAACTGGCCCTAAGAAGGTTGTGGTAGGTGCAGACCTCCCTGTTGAATGCTTGTTGGGCAATGATTTAGAAACTTCAGCTTGGGCTGAAGTGGAACTCAGGACTCATGCAGAAATGTTGGGTATCCCTGCAGATGTGTTTTCTATGACCAGGTCACAGGCAAAAATGTCTAACACTGAACAGGTCCTGGATCCTGGAAAAATGGACCAGGCACCTTCCAAGAGGAGGAGCAGTATGGTTAAGGCAGTGTCTTCCCCCCTGCCTCAGAATCCAGATCAGTCTCTTGAGGGAGCTGATCTTAGTCCTGAAGAAGGAACTGTCCCAGATGAGCTTGAACCTGATCAGGTTGAGTTCTTGGGGACAGGGGCCCTTCCAGGGCAGATCTGAGCAAGGAGCAACTGAGCTGCCCCTCTCTTGAACCCCTCAGACAGCAAGCTGCTGCTGAGGCTGCTGGGAGTGCTAGTGGGTCCCATAGGATCTACTGGGATGATGGACTCCTTTACTCAGAGTGTAGAGACCCCAAGCCTGGAGCCACCAGGAGGTTGGTTATACCTCTGAAGTTTAGGAGCTTCCTATTGACACTAGCACATGATATCCCATTGGCAGTTCACCTAGGCCAAAACAAGACTTGGGACAGAATTGTCCCTCACTTTCATTGGCCTCATATGTCTGAAGACACCAAGGAGTTTTGTCGCTCCTATGTCACCTGTCAAGCCAGTGGTAAGGCAGGTAGCACTACAAAGGCCCCCCTGATACCACTACCTGTGGTGGGGGTTCCCTTTGAGAGGGTAGGCATTGACATTGTTGGTCCCCTAGATCCTCAAACTGCATCTGGGCACAGATTTATACTGGTGGTGGTGGACCATGCCACTAGGTATGCAGAGGCAATTCCCCTCAGGACCACCACAGCTCCTGTGGTGGCAAGGGCCCTCCTGGAAATCTTTTCCAGGGTGGGTTTTCCTAAGGAGGTAGTATCAGACAGAGATGCAAACTTCATGTCTAGTTACTGAACTGCTATGTGGAAGGAGTGTGGTGTAAATTACAAATTAACCACCCCTTATCACCCACAATGCAATGGTTTAGTTGAAAGGTTCAACAAAACCTTAAAGGGCATGATTAAAGTTCTCCCAGAGGAGCTTAGGCGCAGATGGGACATACTTTTGCCCTGCCTTCTCTTTGCCTACAGAGAGGTTCCACAGAAGGGGGTTGGTTACAGCCCATTTGAGCTTCTGTTTGGACATCCAGTTAGGGGTCCATTGTGTCTAGTGAAGGAGGGATGGGAGTTACCGCTCAAACCCCCTAAACAGGATATTGTGGACTATGTACTTGGTCTCCGCTCCAGGATGGCGGAGTACATGAAGAAGGCAACTAAAAACCTTGAGGCTAGCCAGGAATTACAAAAGGCCTGGCATGACCAAAAGGCTGTGTTGACTGTTTATCAGCCAGGACAGAAAGTATGGGTATTGGAGCCTGTGGCCCCAGCAGCCCCAAAAGACAAGTGGAGTGGCCCCCATTCCATAATTGAGCAAAAGGGAGAGGTTACCTACCTGGTGGACCTAGGAACTCCCAGGAGCTCCCATAGGGTGCTCCATGTCAACAGGCTCAAACCATATGTTGACAGGGCAGACATGGGCTTGCTCATGGCTACTGATGAGGGACAGGAGGAAGAGTGTGATCCACTCCCTGACCTGCTCTCACAGAACCCTGATGATGGTTCAGTAGATGATGTAGCCTTGGCAGGCAGCCTCACTGACCAGCAGCAAACTGATTGCAGAAAAGTTCTCAACCAGTTTAGACATATGTTCTCACTGACTCAAAGTCAGACTACCTGGTGCACTCATGAAGTGGACACTGGGGACAGTCTGCCTGTTAAAAATAAGATTTACAGGCAACCTGACCATGTCAGGGACTGCATCAGGACTGAAGTCCAGAAGATGTTGGATTTGGGTGTGATTGAACCCTCAGATAGCCCTTGGGATAGTCAAGTTGTCTTGGTACCTAAACCTCACACCCAGGGTGGTAAGAGAGAGATGAGGTTTTGTGTTGACTACAGAGGTCTCAATGCAGTCACTAGGACTGATGCCCATCCAATCCCTAGGGCAGATGAGCTTATAGACACTTTGGCCTCAGCCAAGTTTCTCAGCACATTTGACCGGACAGCTGGCTACTGGCAAATCAGACTAGCTGAGGATGCAAAAGCCAAAACAGCATTCTCAACCCCTAGTGGGCACTACCAATTTGTGGTGATGCCCTTTGGTTTGAAGAATGCACCTGCCACTTTTCAAAGGTTGGTGAACAAAGTCCTTACAGGCCTGGAAGCCTATAGTGCAGCATTTCTAGATGATATTGCTGTCTTTAGCTCCACCTGGGAGGATCACCTGGTCCACCTGAGAAATGTTTTGGAGGCCCTGCAGAAAGCAGGTCTCACTATCAAGGCCACCAAGTGCCAGATAGGGCAGAGCCAAGTTGTGTACCTGGGTCACCTTGTGGGTGGAGGCCAGGTTCAACCATTGCAGAGCAAAATCCAGACCATCATGGACTGGGTTGCTCCAACCACCCAGACTCAGGTCAGAGCTTTCTTGGGCCTGACTGGGTACTATAGGAGGTTTGTCAAAGGGTATGGATCCATAGTGACCCCTTTGAATGACTTAACCTCCAAGAGAATGCCAAAGAAAGTTCAGTGGACAGTCGGCTGTCAAAAGGCATTTGATGACCTGAAGCAGGCCATGTGCACTGCTCCCATTCTGCAAAGTCCTGACTACTCCAAACAATTCATTGTCCAAACAGATAAATCTGAGTTGGGGGTAGGGGTTGTGTTATCACAATTGAATGATGGTCAGAATCAGCCAGTAGCTTTTATTAGCAGAAGGCTGACCCCCAGAGAGAAACGTTGGTCAGCCATTGAGAGGGAAGCCTTTGCTGTGGTTTGGGCCTTGAAGAAGCTGAGGCCATACTTGTTTGGCACTCACTTCATTGTTCAGACAGACCACAAGTCCCTCTTATGGCTAAAACAGATGTGGGGTGAAAACCCCAAACTTTTGAGGTGGTCCATTTCCCTACAGGGAATGGACTATACAGTGGAACATAGACCTGGGAGTAACCATGTCAACGCAGATGGACTCTCCAGATATTTCCACTTAGAACATGAAGACTCAACTGGTCAAGGTTAGTTTAATGTCCTGACGTTTGGGGGGGGGGTTGTGTAGGAGAGTAGGATCTGCTTCTTATAGTTACCCCCACTTTTTGCTGATGTTTCACTGTTTTCGACTTAGTCTGACTGGGATCCTGCCATTCAGGACCCCAGTCTATCTGCTTTCTCCTCTAAATTGATTGCATGTACTTTAGGCACACTCCAGATTGGATTCTGGGGTACCCTTATAAGTCCCTAGTATATGGTATACTATGTACCCAGGGCATAGGTACCCCAAAAGCCTCCCAGGGGCTGCAGCATGTATTATGCCACCCCTGAGAGGCCATCCAAAATGACACAACAGGTCTGCTACTGCAACCTGCGTAAGGTGGTGCATGCACCCCTTACTTAGATATAGGTTCACTATATCTATCCTGATCACTGCACATATAAGCCTATCAGTCACACCTATGGCAGGCCTTATCAATCCTGAAGGCAGGGTGCTGGGTTTTATGTTAGAGGGTGCCCCTGCATGAGCAGAGCCCCTCTGCAGCCTTCGGAACCACTATTCCGGGGTTGTCTGTGATTCAGCCAACCATATACTCTTAAGTGCATTATAACCTCGCGGTAAATGCTAACTTTAAAATGGCTGCAAGGAATTATGTCGTGTTTGGTGTCAAACACCTTGGAATCATACCTCCACACCAGTAACTGGTGTGGGAGGTATGATTCCTCCCTCCTAGAGGGAGAAATATGACAGCACAGGTACACCCGGTACCAGCTTCACAGAGCCCTGGCATCACAAAATGGATGCTGCCAGCCACAGACACAAGTCTGCCCTCCTGCTGCTGGACGAAACTCCGGCAGGGGAAGGCTTGACAATAGGTTTCCTGTCACAGGGAGGTGTGACCACCTCCCAGACAGGCTTTAGTGTATTGGGGCTGGGTGGGTGCACTCCAAGAGTGCTTTGATGTCAGCACTGGGGGCACATTTGGTGTCCCTGTGCATAGTCCAGCTCAAACCGGTTGCAGGGGCACTCAGCCCCTGCTCTGGCACGAAACTGGACAAAGGACATGGGTGTAGCCACCCCTCTGTCCTCACCCTTCCATAGGTGGGTCCCCAGAGTTTGTCCCACCCCTTCCTTGGGTATAAAGTAGAAACCCCTGACTACAGGACTTCAGATTTTACCTGGACTAAACTCTGCTACAGAAAACAAGTGACCTTCGACGATCTACGCTTTGCTGGACGACTGAAAAATCTCCCTTGGAGTAAAGGAGTTACTCCCCTGCAACGCAGGCACCTCAACGCATCTGACCGGTTAGCACCTACGCAGCTCCCGACGGACTCCGAACATTTTGCAACACAGGAGGTGGGTGCCCAAGCTTCCCCGAGGCCGACTAGTGCTCTCAGCAAACCGGAGACCCGCAGCCCTCGTGCGGACCGTGCAACCCGAACCCCTGGACACCGTGCACATTTGCAGCAGCATATGCTTCTAGGCGATCCCTGAGGCTGTGCTTTGGGCTACTTGTAGTCCAAGCCCCGAGAAGTGTTTCCACCGAAGATTACTGGCCTACACTCCAAGAGTGTCCTGTGGGCTGGTATTGTGTGATTCCTCTCGAGGTCCCTTCGCGATCCCTGGTCCGTTGACCTGTGGGTCCCTGAGAAGGCAACTTTAACTTTCAGTGGGCTTCCCTGGTTGCTCCAGACGTGCCCTGACTCTCCATCGCTTGGGGAGTCCCCAGGACCTTGCTGGTCCTCACAGAAGCATCATTACTCTGACCGCGGGGGTTGCAGTTGCCAAGGCTTGTTGGTCTCCAATCCGGAAACTGACCCCCCAGCACTCGACATCCTTCGTGGGACAGCTCGCCTGCGGATCCTGGTCATCGTCGATGTCTCCTGGTCCCCATGGCTGCAGAGTCAAGCTTCACCTCTTCGCACCTGAGGCACCCGACATCGGTGGGCATTCGATTGCTCTGCTCCTGGTCACGTGAAGTGACCCAGACTTTGTCCCCTCTGCTTTCAGGTTCTTCTCATCTCCGATCCAGGCTTGGGTCACACCGGACACTTTTCTTCTTCACGGCAGCAGCTCTTCTTCGCATCACGCCATAGAAAACAAGGGTTTCCGACACCACTTGACCCCTATGCACCCGGCTTCCCTGGGCTAGGTAACACGGGTACCTCGGTACTCACAAGGGTGCTGGCCTTAGAACCTTCTAAGTTTAACTGGGTTTGCTTGAAGTCCTCTCCAAAGTGTCCTTAAACTCTAAATTTCCAACCGCGACTTTCCCATAGAGTTGTACGGAGCTCGCGTCTGTGTTCCCACACTGCACCCGTCCTCCGTGGGTCCCCTGTGTCACTACCTTGGGTGGTTCCTTGGGGTCCCAGCGATTCGACGTGCTCTAGGCACTGTGTCTAGTCAAGTCGTGGTTGTTATACCACTTTCTTAGTATATGGTTTGGTCTCCCCCTGGAACCCACTGTGTATTGTGCTATTTACTGTCGTTCTAGTACTGTAATATTGTGTGCCTTGTTCTCTAATCTCATAAAGAGGTTAGTAGAGTGTTTAGTAATAAATACATATATTTTATATATACCTTGTGTGGTTCTCCTTTCATTTGGTCATTCAAGAGGTTATATACTGGTAAAACAAGCTGCTTTACATTCCTTCAAGACTTAGCCTGAAGGCTGCTCTCCACAGCTACCACTAGGATAGCTTTCTATAAAGGTTGTCTTTAACCTAATCATCAATAAGGGTCGTTTGGACTGGTGCAAGGTGCCCACTTTAATTAGTGGACAGCATATACCAGGCCACCTTCTCACAGGGACTTTTGCCTGAATGCTAAGCCCATATTGTATGTTTAAGCAGACCTCTGAAGTAGGCTGATGTCTGATGTCTCTCAATCACTGCCAGATTAACCTACTCTCTACAGCTAAATTAACCTTCGAAGTATGCAAAGATAACTACATTTCCTCAAACTACTGTTTTTGGAAGCCAATCCTGGTATTTGAGCAGTGCAATACAATACATTAGCTAAAAACAAATATGATGGGGAAATGACTGTGCACTAATACAAAGAGCATAGATATTAGGATTTCCTTCGCCACAGCCCTGTAATTTAGTTAATCATTCTTGGTCTGTTGAGCACATTGTACCATGAGTGACAGGTTCTTACATGATATCAGAGGTGTGTCTTAGATGGAGCATTTCAAATTAAAGCAAGGAGTTAGACGTGAAAGCGAACCACCTTTTACCCCACAGCACAAACTGGAGTACCCATGTATCAATGGCACATATGCAAGTGAGCAGACAGTGTTGAGGCCACTATTATTGGGGTAGTACAATTACAATTTAATTAACTAAAAATTCAAGTAATAAACAAGGTAACATTCTCAGAATGACAGGTGATTGAGCTAACAATGAGCACTGCTGTAGTAGGATGCCTTGTCTGTTGCTGAGGCAATAACAGGGGAATTGTGGCAGCCTGTAACCGAGGGTCAGCACAGAATCATGTTTCACAGGACTTCCGGTGTACCACAAAGGTTAACGATGACTGAAGAATCCTTGGGGATGCTGATACTTGAATGGCTTCAAGCGATTGGGACCCCTGGAAAAAGGATGAAAATTTAAAAGAGAACATTAGTGGCGTCAAGGGGTGAAATGTGAAGCTTTGCTGGTGGGAGACATGCAAGCAAGACTCTCTGCCTTCTATCAAAGTACCCCAATATAGTCCCATCTTGAGATTTAGACATGGGTCCTACCTGACCAGACGGAGGCACATCTTCTCCTGTGGGAACTCCTTTGGGCCCTCAACGCTGTTATCGTGGCTCTCAGTTTCCAAGTAAACATCTAGTAACACACAGAGACGTTGTAGTTGGTTTGTGAGTAGCTGGTAACCAGTCTTCGGTTTGTAGAGCTCCGGATAATATACGTTCACCTCACTCTCCATTGCCTAAAGTACATGGGAGTTACAAATGCATGAGGTGCTGTGTAGTAAACATGGCTGAATGTCAAAAATGAACGTACAAACTAAGAAACAATCAATGGGCTTTAAATATGCAAAAAGTTATAGGTTTTCCAAGAAATAGTAAGTAAATAATGACATACTGTAAAAATCTTAAAAACATGAAATTAAAACAAATAAAAGTCAAGACTGGTCAACCAGCCCTGGCATTGAAGTGGACTACTTTCTAAGAGGAAGTACACATGTGCAACCACATAGATGTAGGCTGTGATGGGCGGAAGCAAAATGTGAATGACAATTTGACAGATTGATGGCTGAAAAGGGCAGACCAAAAGTCCCTTTATGTGTAAGAATATATACAGATTTTTATTGCAATTTTCTTTTTATAGAAAAAATAGGCTAGTGAAACGGGTAAAGTGGTCTGTAGGCAGACCTAAAAAGATACAGGGAAAGGGCATATCTATGTAGAATGCCATAATAATTCCATGAAGTAGTGGGTAAATAAACACAGAGTTCTGTTAGACAGGAGCATGTTAATCCACTTCAGGGTCTTTTGCACAATCTCTAAAAACGAGGCTCTTATAATTAATAGTGTTGAACAACACAGATCAGTCTAGTAAGTTCAGGGAAACCACTAGATTTCCATCCCTCAAGAGGAAAAGCTTGTCAAAAATAAGAGTTGTTTAGCTTGAAGCCTCCTAACAACCAACCTCTCTAACAATTTTGTAGGGGCCAGGGCAAATTAAAAATTGTACTGTGGTTTGCTGATTTCAATGGTCCAGAGAATGCTTTCTTCAGCAGAAGAGCCACCATAGCTATTTCCAGGGGAAATGTAGCTTCTTCCATTGACATACCACTAAAAATGCCCAGAACCACAATATCACAAGGCCAAAATTTGAAGCTTTTAAACTCTTATATTAGGTGAAAAGCTTCTAATTTGGCTCTACGGAAGGACTCGTACAGAATAATTAAGAGTACCATACATTAGCAAAGTCGAACAGCAGTCGAACAGCACACATTGGCTTTCACTTCATTGCATGGGATGGGGAGGGAAGGATTAGGTAAATACACCAAAAGTAGTCAAACGTAGTGAAGCGGGTCATTGACAGTGCTGATGTGAGGGCATCACTGCACTGCTTGTGCAAAACAATTGTTCTCTAATGCAGAATAGCCACATTTGTAGATTTATGGATTCCTGCTTTCTGAAACACCAGGACTTTTTTGCTGTGCAAATGGCAGTGCTACCCTGCAGAAGGTCCCTAGAAACGAAGGGAAAACTTTTTTAAAATACAAAACACCATTACACTCTTGAGAATACTTGAGCAATTTGGCTTCTTGGGCAGCGGGACAAAAAGAACAGGGAAATTTAATTAGAAGCGTGCAGAAGTATTTTATATAGTCAGAGGGTTATATCACTTTCACAGCCCTTCGTGCACATAAAAAAAAATGGTTCTGTTTTCCTACTGTGAGTCACCAACTGTTTTGCATAGAGACACACTCGTGGGAGAGTAAAATTTAAATTCTGCTGCTGTACTACAAGTCAAATATGATCCTACCTTACAACAAATGTAAAGTTGACTACCAGAGATCATCACCCAAATTCAGAGGCAGTCCTCATCACCCCACCCTAAAACTAATGAGCAGCTCTCCAACTTGTGATCCCCACACACAAGAGCCATCCACTGAGAGGCCCCCCCCATACAAAGATAATCATACCCTGTGGGGAGATAATAGGGTTGGAGAGAGTAGAAAGAAATAAACCCAATCTGAACCCAACCCTACCTTATGTTAAAACTTTCAGTCAAGTGCAGAGCTTGTGTAATGAATCTCTTTTCTTTCCTGTCTTAGTGTATTTAGGACTACGATAAATATTTCTTCTACAGAACCACTAAACTTTTATTTACCAATTTCACGTCAAAAACATCTAATTTATCAGCAATTCTTTATCAAAATGTGATTGTTGGCTACAGTTGAGACTCAAATTCTCCAAGGATTATGTCAGTTTGACTGTTGGTGTTCACTCGTTGGACGAGTAACTAAAATTCTTACAGAGTCCAGTTTCCCTATTTCAATAACATGCTGTCCCGTTATTACGACCTTTCCTAGTCAGTTCAATGTTAATGTACTGGTTAACAAGGTACGTTACCTATGAAACACGTTTTTGAGCGTCATTGCTCATGAAAAGCACATCAGTACACCTTCCCTAAAATTACCGCATTCTCAGGAAACGCAGGGGTTCCATTTAGACCAAGCATGCATACTTGGCCAAGGAAAATTAAATTGAGTGTGATGACATATAGGCCCATTGGCCCGGTTAACCAAGCAGAAAAAGAAACAGCTACAATGCCTAAATATCAGAATCCATTTCAATTAAGGATGACATCAGGTTTTTTTAGGCAGTCATGTTGTAGTAGATTTTTGACAAAATGAAATTTCAGCGTTTGTAAACATTTTTTCTGAAATCGTCTTTTAAATCGTACAGCATAGGTCAGCAGTCGATCGTTTTATTCAGATAACTAAAGGCAATTTGTTATTGCATGCTTTCAACTTGTCAAGCTGTTCCAGCGAGGCAAAGATGGGGATATCCTGTTACTTCTATGAACACCAAAGTTTATGAGGTGATAAAAGCCAATGCAGTTTGAAGGTGGCAATTAAAAAGGCGTGAAAAAGCATCACTGTTACAAGAGAGCAGAGGCAAGCCAAAAAGTTTCTTTACAAGGCAATGAATTCTATCTGCATCTAATTTACATTTAGGTCAAATCCAATTATAGTCAAAACGCAAATGAGAAAGAAAAAAAGAAAAAGATCCTGACATGCAATCCTTACTGCTGTAACATGGGAATCTTAATTGAAGTCAAATAACCCCTCCTAAGTGTCAAAGAATCAAGAAACACTTTAAAAGCGATAATATAGCTTCTAAAATACCCCCTGGCTCACCTATATAGACATACAAAATATGTGGGTGTCTGTTCATGCAAGCACCTAACTGCAAAAAAAAAAAAAAAAAAAAAAGCATTTATTTTTTTCATAAAGAAGCAATTCATTATAATTAGAAAAGCCACCACAGTAAAATAAATTGCATATTCCACCGTTTTTAACTATTTTTAGGTCTCGGCTACGCAGCGCGCATGCGCTGCATAGGAGGGCCTTTAGCCGTCGCTCTGCACATTTTCAAGCACACACTCGTGCTTGTGGCGGCATCCACCTTCCGGGAGCGAGCAGGGGCGCGCCACAAGTGCAGTGCTTGAAAATGAGCTCTCCCAAGCGCGCGCTAACTGTAAGCACGGCGCCTGCTTTCATGTATTTTTAATTTACTTTCATGTGGACGGGCGCCGCGCTAACTGTAAGCATGGCGCCCGATTTCATGTATTTTTAAATTACTTTTTTTTTTGTTTAGATTTCTTTTATTGAGTTTCAAAACCAAGAAGGAAAACAGGCCAACGAGTGGCACACATTCATCGGATTGCAATCCGGCATACCTTATAACATGGCTAGCAAGAAAATACAAAATAAGAAAAGGAAGAAAAGACCCCCCACCCCCCCTCTCCCCTTCCTCTGTATCCAACATCCAAATGTGGTGGAACATTAGTGTACGTCTGAACAGTGTAAATCTAGTGTAGGCCTCTACAAGGCCGCTGTCGGTGGACCCATAGTGTGCGGCGTGTCGGTCAGCCGGAGCAATCTGAGGTATTTAGGACATGTGAGCTCCGTGATTTAAATTACTTTTATGTGGACGGGCGCCCCGCTAACTTTAAGTAAGGCACCCACTTTCATATATTTTTTAATTACTTTATTGTGGACGGGCGCAGAGCTAACTTTAAGCACGGCGCCCACTTTCATGTATTTTGAAATTACTTGATTGTGGACGGGCGCAGCGCTACCTTTAAGCACCGTGCTCGCTTTCATGCATTTTGAAATCACTTTTATGCGGACGGGCCGCCATGCTAAAACAAAGCGTGACGCCCGCTTCCATGTTTTTTTTATTGCTGTGGCAGCCCGTGAAACTTCTCAGATGGTGCACTTGGATACCTGCTCATTGCTTACTGAATTGTCCCATCAATCGATACTTCAGTTTTCCACTCCTCTCCCCTTGACCGTTTGGTTTTCTCTCACAATCTCGCTCTGCCCCTTTCATCTATCCTCTCCTTTTCACTCTGTCTCCTTCTCGCACTTCCGCCTCCTTCTCTGCCATTTTCAACCTCTGTCTTCATTCTGTCCTATTTTGTTTTTGCATGTTTATTCAGTGGGAACTCGACCCGAAGGTGTCAGAGCGCTTTACATAATACCCTGAGGGTGCAATGGAGTATCTGTCCCTAATGGTTCACTGCAAGATGTGATATTGTAAGAGTGCAGGGATCTTACTTCTTGTAATTGTACATGGATAGGGAGTAATAGTGCAGGTTTTCACGGACAGTGCTGTGTGGTACAGTTTTATTATGTGATCATACCACCCAGGCGGCAGAAGAGATTGCTGTGTGATGATGCCACAAGAAATAGGGGGCGTGGCCGAGGTCTGTCCAGCAGGCCTCTCTCCACAGCACAGTTTAAACAGAACAGTGATCCAAACATTGAAAACAAGCATTTGCAAAGCAATAGGTCTCGCATTTGCGAGAGTTTAAGCTATTAGCATTGTGAATGATAATGCATTTTATTTAGGTTTTAAAAACCAAAACATAAATAAAAGGCATTGTCATTTACAATGCCAATAGCTCAAACACGGGTAAGTGCGAGACCTATTGCATTGCAAATGCTGGTTTGAGTTTTACTTGCCATCCAGAATGGGTCACTACTTAGAGACGGAGTAGGGAAAGTGCCACTTCACTGTTAAACCTTTGAACATGAAACGCAGAGGGAAATGCGACCAAATTCATTCATATAGTCTTGCCTTTCTTCCACCACCCTCTATGGGTTCTTTTTGTACAAAACTAATCTGAAATCAAAATATATAAAACAGGCTGTTTCCCTGTGAAGGGTGTGGTTTTTTTCTCCGTTCCTTTATAACTGACAATGTTTATTGGCAGGGTACTTATTGGAGGCAATCCCTTGCTTGTGAAGTCGTGCCTGAAACTTGGTAACAAAAGCCACGCGCTGATGCCATCACTTGTATGCTAGCCCTATAAACATGTGTCAAACTCTCCTGAACCCTTTCTTCCTTTCACCAAGGGGAAGGTATTTGTTCCCAAAAAGATTACGTTTGCATCGAAAATAAGGAGCTTGAGTTGTTTTAGTTAACTTCTAGGAGTTATACTGAGTTATACTATTAATGAAGTAGCAGTGTGTCAAGTTTGGAAGGCGGTCTTTTTATGTTTACATTTTTGTGCCTGTAATCTACAGAATGACAACTTGTGGATATGTTATGTTATGTTACCAGTGTTTGTGTAGCGCTTTCCTGACGTGTGTAAGGCCTCACAGCGCACGTACTCAAGAAAAAGGCCGGTGACGAGTTGCTTGTTTCTGGTGTACTGCCTGAATGCTACATGGCAATGGATCCCTTGCGGTCAATGGAAACCCATGCACAATGCAACACTTGCTGCCTCTTCGCAGTTCGCATGTTGACTGCATGAACAATGGCATCCATGTTGTCCATGGGAACGCTGTTCCCTGCGCCCTTTACATCCGTGTTCGGCATGGGAACGCTGTGTCCGGTGCAAGCGAAATACACATGTTTGAGATGGCATGGCACAGCCCCACTAGTATGTTTTTTTAGGAATGCCCCGAAATTCATACAAACGTGATGGGTATATTTTAAGTACTATTCTATTTGAGGAAAGTTTTTAACCATCATACATATTCTCAGCTGTTGAGTAGATATGTGCAACCACAAGGCCTCTGAATACTGTTATGTGCATGAGGGAGTACACATTTATAATGTGGGGCTGTATCACCAGAAGGCCAGGTCAAAAAAGTTAGTTGAATACTTTAGTTTGCTTAGTTCTCGCTGTTGTGAGGTATGTTCCTGTCTTCTGAATTTGCATAACTGCTCCCTTCATTTTTATGTCTCGCCTAGGCAGCGCATGCGCTGTCTCTCCGAGACATCAAGTAATCTGTATGTTGGGTGAAACTCCGCCCATTGCCGGTAAAATTGTCCTGCCGGTGGCCATTAGTTTAACTGTGGCATTGCTCTTCTTAGCTGCCTTTTTATTGGCTGTTGATTTGATACGTACTTCCGTTTATTCCGGAAGCAGCACCGCCTAACTACAGTTAAGTTCCGCTGCAGGGCTATATCTTTTAATGTATGGCCTACTTCGTTGTTTTTTGCTATAGCACATGGTTCACTGGACGCATACGTTTAATGTGCACGGCCGCTTTGTCTCTCCCCACCCCGAGATGCTCGCGAGCCTGCCTCGTGTTTCATGGAAGGCTTAAGCGGGCTCACGGTTAGGCTGCTGTACTTCATACACCTCATAAGAGGCTGCGGGGGAGAAATGCCGTGTAACATGCCGGCCGCTTCAGCAGGCTCGTGCCGTATTTTCTTTAATCAACACGGCGCCCACCACGCTTCTTTTTCATCAGCACAGCTCCTAACAGCTCCTCCGCCGGGCCTCCCTTCCCTACCCCATCTCATGTCTCCGGCTCACAGCTGGTCATTGGCACCGAGGATTCCGGTATGTAAAACCCCTCCCTTTAGTGTGCATTTGTTTCGTGTGCATAGGCTGAAAGCCTGTGGGACCTGTTGGCGAGCCGTTAACTGTCACTGTTAATTGTGCGCGTTCCACCGTCACTAGCAGGGGTTCAATCTGTGGCAATTGGGACCCGCTTGGATTCCTTTAATCAGCCATAAACTTCCCATAGGTGCTCCCGCTGAACACATTCAGACGGCCCCCCTTTCACATTATTGTTTATCCCGCCTCCAATCACCCTCCTCTCGCAAACCCTTGCCTCCACCCACCTTGCTCTTTCCCTCCCCCTCCTGCTGCCCGTCATGTTCCCAGATAGTCTCCCATTGTTTCTTACTGCCCTCCCACCTCACTAGAAAAATAACATTGGCAATGCTTTTATAACATTTATTTTTTAGCTTTATATAGTGCCAATTCGATCCGAACGTATTACTTAATCGCCAGTTACTTGCATACGGTCCCTCTTAGCCGCTGCTTGTGGTGAGCTCATACCCAACTGTTGTCAATCCCTACCCTCCCATCATTGTTTTCAACACCTCTCCACCCTCCCGCTGTTTCAATTCTCCCACACCTTCCCGTCGTTGTTCTCAATTACCCCCACCCTCCTGTTTTCAATTTCCCCCATCGTTGCTTTGTGACCGCCCACCTCCCCCAATCACCTTGCATTGCAAATGCTTGTTTCTCTAGTTCTATAGTCCCCTCCCCCTCCCCTTGGACATTTTAAAACAACTGTTGAGTGCACTTTATTTTCATTCTTTTTGGCATAATCTCCATTTTCATTCATGTTTGCCTTAATAGGAAAGTGTCTGCTGGAAGATATAAATGTAACTTTCCAAACTTTTTTTACTATTGCTTTTACTTTTGAAGGCTCTTATTCATTTTTTGCTGTGGTTTTGCGTTGAGTAATAAACATTTTAGGTCATCAATATTTCAGAAAATCTGTATAGCGCACTTTCGTCTCGTTTAACATATTTGTGATGCAGTGAAAACATCTGCTCATGCTTCCAAACCACACAGAAGAGGCTTGCTAGGATGAGCCTGTGCAATGACCCCATGCATTTTCTTCACGTGTGGGTTAATTTAATATTTCTTAGCAATAAATACTTCTTGCATAGAACACTCTCGTCACATTTAACATATTTGTGATGCAGTGAAAACATCAGCCCACACTTCCCAATCACAAACAAGAGAGTGGCAAGGAGGAGGCTGTGCAAGGACACCATGCATTTTCTTAGTATTTGAGTTCAATTCATATTTCTTGTTGTTTACACACATTCTTAATTAAACTCAGCCTAAGCCCATGCGTGGCTGGGGAGAGGTTGTTAACGCGGAGTCGTTTGACTTTTTTTTATTACCAGACACGTTTCTGGTGCGCTTATTGAGGTTCCTGTTTCTGGTGCCAGTGTAATTATTGGCAGGCTACAAGATCTCTGCTTCTTTTGGGTGCAGACAAAAGAGGGCATGCAGCATATAGGGAACAAATGCAATAGGACTCGCTTTTGTGAGAGTTTAAGCTATTAGCATTGTAAATGACAATGCCTTTTATTTATGTTTTAAAAACCAAAACATAAATAAAAGGCATTGTCAATTACAATGCCAATAGCTCAAACTCGCGTAAATGCGAGACCTATTGCATTGCAAATGCTTGTTAAACTAAGAGATTAAAACATATAAGGTTGGTCTTGGGTTTTTTGTGTTCCGGTTTAGGGAGGGCCTGACAGTTCAGGCTGGATTGTTCCTATTGAAGCAGGGTAAAGACTGATTTGCATATGGCTGGGTCCAAACTGAGGATGCTTGGTGAGCAAAAGAACAATGGGGGCTAAAGATACCACGAGTGCCTGCCAGTGGTTAGACTTACTGCAAGATTCTTCCCATCACATTTGTGTGTGTTTGATGTAACAGTCAAATAGGCCAAGGGTATGCCCAGACATGGGTCCCGTGCTCACTGTGTCACTGGATCCAAGCTACATCCAACTGAACAGCCCAAGTCAGGGTAAAACTGGTCTTTGGTTGGTTGTTCCAGTTCAGGGAGGAGCTCGCCTGGCGTTTCGGGCTGGATTGTTCCTACTGGAGCAGGTAAAGACTGATTTGTATATGGCTAGGCCCAAACGGAGGTGGTATGGTGGGCAAAAGAACGAAGGGTTGGAATCCTACCCAGAGTGACTGCCAGCGGTGAGACGTACTGCAAGCATTCCTCCTTTCACCTTTTGTGTGTTGGATATACAATAGCTTCATGAAGCTGATAAAGGAACACTGACCCTTGAAGGTAGATAAGACTACCAGCTGGGGCTCTTGTTAACTTTGAAAGAATAAGTATCCTGTGCGAAATTAGTGTAATTTCCTTTTGTGTAAATGATGCGAAATCATGCATTAAGCAAGTCTGTCACCTTGTGCAATATTTTAGCGCGCAATGTATCCGCTTTGTTTTTGTGCGAAAAAATTGTGCAAAAAACAAAACTGTGCGAACAACAGTCACTCGCACTCAGGTTGTTAACATTGCTCCTACACTATCATTTTGAGGATTGAACGGCAGTGTAATTAGGGGACGTGGTGTAAAATCAGGAATTTTGTGTAACAAGTGTAAGTTTCGAAACTACTCGAATTACACCGGTCGAATTTAAATTTCACCTGGGCCTAATCCGGATTTCGTTTGAAGTGTCATCCAAATGCAGCAGAAGAGCAGGTTGTTTAGAAGTTAAATGACTAGTCCTATGACTGAGAACCAAGATTACAAATAACTATACCACTTGCTCCAGTCTTTAATGATGGTGATGCTCATCCGAAAATGAAGAGATAGGGAAGCAACTCCATAGAAATTAAGAGTCAGGATTACTTCATTTTATACAAAAACGTTACGGAAAAAGGCTTGACCCACCTATCTTCCCCTGCAGTAGGAATTTAGAGGCTCATGTCTTAAATGTATGGAGGATTTCCAGGTGTCTGGATTACAAACGTCAGAAAAGGAGACATTTCTTAAAGAAACAGCAGTGGCAGCTTTTCCATTGAGGCTTGAGTCTTTGGTTTTGCAGGAATGATGCCAGAATATCAACAGACCCAAAAGGCTAATCAAAAAGTCTACCTTGCTATGGACAATTTTGAGGTAGCTCAACCAGTATAACTGGGCAGATAATTCACAAATAGTTGTTTAACTTTTCTACCTCTTAAGTCCTTCCTAGGCAGTACCGTAAAACCCTTTTCACTTCCAGAACGTGAAGGGAATTCTCTGCCGGAAAGTTCAGAGACTAAAAAAGAAGGAACGCAGGGATATGGCCAGGTTTATGAAGAAATGAGCACCATTTTCAATAGGACGGATGGATGGGTTCTTATAACCAACCTATTCTTGTGAAAAAAAGCATAAGGCTACTGCGAGCATAATGTGTAAATATCTATCACGCCATCTGCAGGCTGATGTTATTGTCTTTAGGAAGAACAAAGTACTTATCTTTGGTAAAGCTCTTTCTGGTCGATACTGTATCTAAACGCAGATTTCTCACCTACTGAATATTCCCTTGCTGCTAGACTGGATCCAGAAAATCTTAATCAGTACACCTGCGTGCTGGTAGGTGGACTCACATGGCTCCACGCCAAAATGGTTCTTCTCTGGAAGTGGAGAATGGAAGCAGCATATAAGCACCAACCATGTGCTTTGATGTCAGTTGCTTTTTAGGCTCTCTGCACCCCCAGACGAAGGGGCCCAACAGCAAAGTGGCTTTGACCAGTCTGCAGATCTCTAGACTTGGGACCCTATTAGATGGAAAAAGAACCCAGTTCACAGAACAGGAAGGCGGGAGAGTCAGTGAGGAATCTGCAGTTAGATAAAGTCTCTAAAGTCTCCACCAGAAAGAGCGTTACCGAAGGTAAGAGACTTGTTCTTCTGATACATACTACTAACTGCAGATTCCACACCTTATGAATAGAGAACAAAGCAGTACCTCTAAGGTGGACGCCTGTGAACTAGCCAAACCAAAAGGACCTACATGAACGAGCGAGCAAAATGCCCATCTCCACTTGGCTGCCCAGATAATAGTATTTCGTGAACGCGTGGAACGACGCTCATGTAGCAGCCTGGCAAATGTCCAGAACAGCCACTCCATGTGCCAATGCAGTGGTAGCAGTTTGAGCGATGGTGGAAAGAGCCCACAAGACTTCCAGGGGCTGCTTTGTAGCCAATCCTTAGCAGATCTTGATGCAGGGCATGACCAACGAGAAACTACTCTTTTGCAGTGCATTGCCTTTTTTCACCCCTGCGAATCCAATGATAAGCTGATTGTCCGCAGTGTTCTCTGGTACGATCGATTGAAAAACTAAGTGCTCTTTGAGGATCAACCAATGGAGTTTTCCTCCTGTTTTGTAGAGGGATGAGGCAGAGCGAGGAATGTTGGAAGGATAATACTTTAGTAGACAAGAGTCACAACTTTCGGAATAAAGGAGAGACAGGTTCTCAGAACCAGTTTATCTGTAAAGAATGTGGTGTTGACATAAAGGGGTTATAGCACATTCAATTTCCAAACTGATGTCACTGAGACAAGAAAAAATGTCTTGAGGGTGAGACACTGCCACAAATAGGTATGCAGTGGTTCATAGGGAGTACACATTAGGAATGTGAGGGTCAAGCTGAGGTCCCACCGACGCACAATGAAAATAAAGGATTCAAACCTATGTTGCAAACCTTTAGCTAAATTTTTTAAAAACTGCTTCTTCAAACAAGGAGGGCTGATCTGACAACCACGGGATAGTCGAAAGAGCTGACAAGTATCCTTTGAATGTGCCCAAAGCAAGTCCTTGCTGGGGGCTAGGGACAACACACATAGAAACACGTCAGAAAGTATGACTTGAAGTGGGTCAATTGGCCAAGTAGAACACCAAGCTATAAACATGTCCCAACAGCAGGTGTATACCGGCTTGATGGAGGGACGCCTGCTGCCAATATGATATTGACAACCTCGGGAAAAAGGTCGAATGCAGTTAAAAGCATCCACTCGATCTCTAAGCATGGAGGTGGAGACAGCGCAGGCTCGAGTGTAGAAACCTGGCCTGCTGCAACAGAAGACACTCCCGATCACACAGCCTGATCAGAGGACAGATGTTCAGACCCATGTGATCTGGATACCACTCTCTCCTTGTACAGCCTGGTGCTACTAGGATAACTTGGGCCCAGACGTTAAGAATGAGGCAGGCGAGGTAGTGGCGGAAAGGCATATAGGAGTCCTGAGCTCCACTCTAAGCAGAATGCGTCTCTGAGATCGTCTCACTTGGTGACTTCATTTCACGTTCTCAGCAGAGGCGAAGAGAACGAGCCAATGTTTTTCCCATTCATGGAAGACCTTCCACCACTTTGTGTAACTGCCGTTTGGGATCTGCAAGGTGTCAGCAGCTGAGCTAGCCTGCCCCTGGCATTTAAAGATCACACCAGGTGGTGTGTCACCAGAAAAATCACCTGGTGGTCCACCCACTCCTAGAGGCGTAGAGCCTACTGACACTAGGTCCATGACCCCACCGCCTTGCTTGTTGAAGTACTACATGGCACTCATGTGGTCCATAAGCACCTGCACCAGCCTCCCTTTGATGGAAGGCTTTTAACGCTAAGCGGAAGGCCCACAACTCCAGAAGATAGATGTGGACTCAAGCCTCCACCGGAGACCAGATACCTTTGACTTCCACTTCTCCCAGATAGTCTCCTTAACCCAGAAGCGATGCATTGGTAACCACTGCCAGGTCTGGGTGAGATAAGGAGAGGAGTCTGCTGCTGATCCAATGCAGTCCAGAATCTATTTTGCAGTGTCCTTCGATTTCTGGACGTGATGGTCCCCGGATGCTGTGTCCACTGGGACTGCAGATTTCACTGCAGAGCCTGCATATGCCACCTGATGTACTTGACCAGCAGGATGCAGAAGGCCATCAGTTCCAGACGCCTTAGAGTCTTCTCAACTGAGATCCAGGACCAAGGCTAAAATATCGGGATCATAACCTAAATGTCCTGGACTCCTCGTTGCAGGGGGAAGGTAAAAAACTGCACAGTGTCCAGAATTGCACAGATAAAAGGGAGCGTCTTCGGAGTCAGGTGTGACTTTGGAGCATGGATAGTGAACCCTAACAATGTTAAGAGGTTTCTTGTCATCTTGAGGTGGATGACTACTGCCTGGTGCAAGCCCACTTTCAACAGCCAGACATCGAGGTAGGAAAAGACTGGTCTCACCTGTACCTATCAGGTGTTCACGAAAGTGATTGCAGTGGTTGCAGCACATCTGCAGAGGTAGGGGGTTCCAACATTGCAAACAGAAAGTGCTCTTGTCCGACTATGAACCGCAAATAGAGACTGTGGGGCTGCAGGAGAGGAATGTGAAAATAAGTGTCTGGCACATCCATCGCTAGAATCCAGGGTCGAGGGCAGACAGGATCTGGGCCAAAGTGATCAACTCGAAATGGTCCTTCTGCAAGAAGGCATTGAGAATGCAACTGTCAGGGATGAGAAGGAGGCCTACGTCCTTCTTTGGCACGACTAGTGCCTACTTCTGATGCTGGCACCCTTTCTATGACTACTTTGGCCAAAAGGGCCTGCACTTCCTGTGGCAAGAGGGACAGTTTGTGCTCCGCCACCTGTTCTGAGATTGGTAGAAGATGTCCAAACTTTCTGGTGTTGGATACTGCTTGAGGAAGGCTGAGTCGCCTGGGGTTAGATGATGGCATTGTGCGCCCTGTCTGCTGACCTGAGGCTTGGAGCAAGACTTTGCCCACACCCCAGGAAGAGTGCCTGTGTGGGCTTCATTAAATGGCAGAAAAGGTCAGAACTAGTTTGCCACCTCATGAAGCAACTAAGTGAAGACATTTGTTTTCACTTCCATGGTGGGTAACTGAAGGTCAAGAAACCCGGCTGCCCTGCGCGTCTCCAGTGCAAATGAGGATCTTTTTTTCCATGACAAGGCCAGATAGGGAAATCAGAGTCTGGCAAAGTGTAGAGGCCACTGGCATCCTGAAGATCTTCAAACCAGCTGTCATCGGTGCAGATGTGTGCAAAGTCATCCACTGCATCATAAACAATATCAGAGTCTGTTCTGAAAAGGGTATAAATAGACTTGTGCCCTTTTATGAGGTAGAGGTAATAGATCAGAGTTTGATGGGTTTCCAAAGGGTTGCGGCAAAGGTGGATCAGGGCGAGGTGCCACTGACTCGGAGTCAGAAAGCAATATTTTGTGTGCTTCATCATCCAGCGTCAAAGGCATCGGTGCACCAGGGTATAAGGCTAGGTACAGGGGCCAAAAACAGATTCAGCACCGATGCCGCAGGGCCGATAGCGTGATCCAGAGGTTCCAGCTGGTGCAGGGGGCAGACCTGCTGGTGGGGCATGCAGGCACTGATCGAGACATCTGGTTTAAAGGAGCTGTTGTCCACAGGGTCCACCGAGCAGTAGCCACCCAGGAGAAGGTCAGCGCACTCAAGGAGGACACTCATCTTCCTGCCAAGCCTGAAGACACCAGGATCTCCACAATCCCTTCTGCAAAAATACGGGGGGGGGGGGGGAGTCCGGACTCCAACGACATCACAGCCGACGAGGGACTCTGCACCAGAGAGGCCAGCCCTGAGAGTGGCCTAGCTGTCCTGTTTTTGTCCCTTTCGCTGGTCCTGACCAACAACAGTGAGCATCTTGGTGCACAAGAGCCAGCCAACTACAAACACTCTGCACCCGAGCCACCCGGCCCAAGGCCTAAGGAAACCAACTGCTCCCCAGTACTCCCAGGACCCTCACAACCCAAGCCCCGCATTGGGAGTTCTAGGACTTGTCCCCAAGTCCCCCTCAGCAACTTATTTCCAAGTGTTCCCTCTCCCACCACGTAGTACGCAAGGCTACCGACCCGTCCAGCACCTGGACTCACCAGGGCAGATAAGACCAATCTGCTGGTGGAACTTTCGTCCTTGTCCCTCTACCCCCTCACAACCAAAAGGGATCCCACTGAAAAGTATTGCAAATGTATGTATGAAGTCAATGTTCTTTCTGCCATAGGAAAGCATTACGCATAAAAACGCACTGTAGGTTAACATTGCTAAAACTGTAAAAGGAAAATGCTACTTACCCAGTATGCATCGGTTCTTGTCATATAGAGCTGTAGATTCATATACGTTAGCATAGATCGCCATCTGGTGTTGGGCCCGGATGTTTGCACTTTGTTTTTCTTCGAAGAAGCCTTTGTAGTCATGAGGTAGGTGACTCCTCCTTTTGGTGATAGTGCGCATGGGCATCGACTCCATCCTTAGATTGTTTTGCCATAACGGGTGATGATGGAGTTAGTAAGAGTAGTAAAGAGATGTCCATGTAAAATGTATCTAAGTAAGATATTACTGCAACAGATAGAGGTAACCGGGGAGGCGGGTGGGTGCATATGAATCTACAGCTCTATATGCCAAGAACAGATGCATACTGGGTAAGTAGCATTTTCCGTTCGAGGCATATGAGCTGTAGATCATATGCGTTAGCAGACTTTACAGCAGTTATCTTCCCAGTGGTGGCTAACCTGTATCTGTTGCAGTGGTTTGAAATAGTGTTCTTAAAACTGTCTGGCCCACACTAGCTTGTTGTTTTGCAAAAACATCTACACAATAGTGCTTTGTGAATGTGTGTGGTGTAGACCATGTTGCAGCCTTGCAGATGTCATCAAAGGGTATGTTCCCTAAAAATGCCTTAGAAGCCCCTAGTTTGCGTGTAGAGTGCGCTCTAGGGGGAATTGTTAAGGTGCGTTTTAAGCTTTAAGGTAGCATATTTGGATGCACTTAATTATCCACCGTGCAATACCTGCTTTTGAAATGGGATTGCCTTTATGTGGTGGGGAAAAAGCAATGAAGAGTTGTTTAGTTTTCCTAAAAGATTTGGTTCTTTCAATGTAATAGAGTAGCGCTCTTTTCACATCTAATGTGTGAAGAGCACGTTCTGCTACTGAGTCTGGTTGAGGCAAAAACACGGGTAACTCAACAGACTGGTTGAGATGAAAAGCAGAAACGACTTTGGGTAGAAATTTTGGGTTAGTCCTAAGAACCACTTTATTGTGGTGAATTTGTAAAAATGGTTCTTGTATGGTTAGTGCCTGGAGCTCACCAACTCTTCTAAGAGATGTGATGGCTATAAGGAAGGCTACCTTCCAAGTCAGAAACTGTAGTTCGCATTTGTGCAAAGGGTCAAATGGCGGGCCCATGAGTCTTGTAAGGACTATATTAAGATTCCACACGGGAGAAGGTGGAAGTCTAGGAGGAATGATTCTTTTGAGTCCTTCCATAAAGGCTTTGATAGCGGGTACACGGAACAAAGACAAGTGTTGTCTGTTTTGTAGGTAAGCTGCTATTGCAGCAAGATGCAGTCTTATTGATGTATATGCTAAGTTAGCCCGTTGTAGGTGTAACAGATAGCAAATGATGTTTTGAATTGAAGCATCAAGCGGATTGATTTGATTGTTACTACAATAAATTACAAATAGTTTCCATTTTGCTGCTTAGCATGCTCTTGTGGTAGGGCGTCTAGGCTCTCTAATGACGTTCATGCAGTCTGGCGGAAGATTAAGATAGCCAAACTCTATGATTTCAGGTGCCAGATCGCAAGGTTGAGTTGACTGGGATCTGGATGCCTTATCTCTCCATGGTTCTGAGTGAGAAGCTTGGGGGACAGGTGTAGTTTTTGATGAGGAACTACTGATAGTTCCAACAGTGTTGTGAACCATGGTTGTCGAGCCCATGTGGGAGCAACTAGGATCATTGTGAGGGAATGTTGTTTGAGCTTCCGAACCACTAATGGAATCAGCGGGAGAGGTGGAAAAGCGTAAGCAAATATCCCTGACCAATTGATCCATAGCGCATTGCCTTTGGACAATGGGTGTGGCTACCTGGACGTGAAGTTTGGGCATTTTGCGTAGAGGTGTGTGGCGAACAGATCTATCTCTGGGTAGCACCACATTTGGAAAAATGGGAGAAGAACTTGAGGGTGTAGTTCCCATTCTTGGATCTGTTGTCTTTGACGACTGAGCAGATCTGCAATTTGATTGTTTACTCCTGGGAGATGTTCTGCAAGGAGATATATTTTTTGAGGTATGGCCCATCTCCATATGCTTTGAACTAGGTGTGAATGCTGTAGAGAGTGTGTCCCTCCCTGTTTTTGTATGTAGTACATCGCTGTCATGTTGTCTGTACGAACTAGGACAGCTTTGCCTACTAGATGTATCTGAAAAGCTTTCAGTGCTAGAAAAATTGCTAGCAGTTCCAGATGGTTTATGTGGAGTCGTTTTTGTTGCAGAGTCCACATGCCCTGAATGGTATGTTTTTGAAGATGAGCTCCCCAACCGTTGAGGGATGCTTCTGCTGTGAGCACTATCTGTGGAACCGGGTCGATGAATGGCCGCCCTTTGAAAAGGTTTTGTGTATTCCACCACTGCAGAGAGCAATGAGTGCAGCCGTCCACCAACACCAGATCGGTTAACTGACCTGGAGCCTGGTTCTACTGACGTGCTAAGCATTCCTGTAGGGGACGCATTTGGAGTCTTGCGTAAGGAACGATTAGAATGCAAGATGCCATCATTCCGATGAGTTTCATGAACACTCGAGCTGGTAATGAGTGTTGAGGCTGAAATTGTGATATCAGAGTTTGTATGTTGCGTATTCTGACAGGGTTGGGGTATGCTAGAGCCTTGCAAGTGTCTATTGTGGCTCCCAGGTATGCTTGCGTGTTGGACAGTTGGAGATGAGACTTGGTGAGGTTTACAGTGAATCCCAAGTCGTGAAGCAGCTGAACTGTTTTGTAAGTGTGTTGTATGCAGCTGTGTTGTGAGTTGGCTTTCATTAGCCAGTCGTCCAAGTAAGGGAAGACGTGAATGTGTTGTCTTCTCAAGTGTGCTGCGACTACTGCCAAACACTTGGTGAACACTCTGGGTGCTGTAGTTACCCCGAACGGGAGAGCTTTGAATTGGTAGTGTTGTCCGTCCACCACAAACCTGAGATATTTCCTGTGAGCTGGGTGAATGGGAATATGAAAGTAGGCGTCCTTTAAATCTAGAGTGGAAAGGAAGTCGCCTTGCTGAAGCAGTGGGAGCACCTGTTGTAGTGTGACCATGTGGAAATGATCTGACTGAATATAGAGGTTTAGCTGTCTGAAGTCTAATATAGGCCTGAGAGAGCCGTCCTTTTTTGGAATTAAAAAGTATAGGGAGTACACCCCCGTCCCCCGATGATGTAATGGGACTGGTTCTATTGCATGTTTTTGTAACAGGGAGAGAACCTCTTGTTTTAAGAGTGGGAGGTGTTCTGGTGACATTGCACGCTCTTTTGGAAGGAGAGTTGGGGGGGTCGGGGAGTAAATGTAAGTTCCAGGCAATAACCATACTGGATAATTTGTAATACCCACTTGTCTGTGGTGATTGAATTCCAGACAGGTAGGAACTGTGAGAGTCGTCCCCCGACAGGTGTTAAATGATCAGGGGTAGTGGAGGGAAGTCATTGTTTATTGGCAGGGGAAGTGCGGGTGGAATTACCTCTGCCTCGTCCCTTGTTATTATTTCCCCTGTAGCCTCCTCGAAAATAACCTCTGGAGGAGGTGGATTGGTTGTTTTTATTAGAGGAGGAGGGAGTCTCTGACAACACTGTTTTTGAGCCACCTCTATAAAAGGGGCGGCGAAAGGAACCCCTGCTGGAAGGTAATTGTAAGGCCCCCATGGACTTTTTTTTTTTATTAACTTTATTTTCCATTTCCATAAACAAATATCTCACAATTACATTTGTTATATGTTGCCACACCACAATATAATACGCCTCATAGTTCCATGTGAATAACAAACATCACCCTCCAACCTACTTCTACTCCCCTACGGAAACCACGTAAATACAAAATACATTATGATGCATTTTTCAATAAGTACATATATAACAACAATTCACCCTACCCCCATAGGGACCACCCCATCTGGGGGTTGCGGAGTGGGGGGGGGGGGGGGGGGAGATCGTGCCCTTCAAGTATGCTTTAAAGGGGCCCCATATATCTTTCGGGCGAGATACCGTGGGTAAGGTTTTGGCATATAAATCACTATACGTATTGCAATATGCTAGGCTCTGGAGCCATGCCTTGGTTGTGGGCAGCGTTGTTGTTGTGGGCACGGACATGACGCTCAAGTCACTTGATATAATATGTCAAAAAGAAGCCATTATTATTATTATTACATGTATTTGTTTGTTTGTCTGTCTGTCGCTTTTTCCCTTACAGGAAATGAGCCATTAGAGGAAAACATCCTCTTCCACATATCGCACCTTAGTGTGTGCGCCACATAGCTGGTCCTAAATATATTATTTTTAGACCACCTTTTAAATTCACACACATAGGTCCTGATGAAAGCCAGTTTAACACTGAGACCTGGCTGAAACATGTTGACCACACCGGATATCGGAGTCATTAATTATCTCCACTGATATCCACTTCTCAGTTTTTAATCACTGCCAAGGGCCCAACATTAGAAATAGTCTTTTGAATTCTGGGACCCATTGGACAGTTTTTTAACTCACACACAACTCACCTTCACTGCACACTCACAGCACAAAACCTGCTGTAACCAGGCGTCGAAGCACACCCAAGGTACACCCAGTACCTTGGGTGGGACCCGATGATGAAGCATGTCACCAACTAGGTTGGTGGGTGAGGGTCTTCATAAAAAACAAATGTTTTTTCCTTCAAACAAACACATACTAGGAGCTTCTACCCTGTAGCTAGTTCCCTTTGATTTATATACAGCGTTGTACAGCCCCATTTAATGGCTATCTCTCGCTTAGCGAGCAAAAAGGCCATTGCCATAAATTTCCGAACTGCTTTAGGAAAATCCAATACACAGCCCAATAATGCGGATTCTGGGGAGGGAGGCACCTCCTTCTCTATCATTTTAGTGAGTTTGTTGCAGACTGAACTCCAATAAGCCCTGATTTTAGCACAGTTCCAAACTAGAGGTGTAAAGTTCGCGTGCAGGGCGCCGCACTTTCTGCAAGTGTGTGAGCGGTTAGGGTCTATTTTGTGTAGTTTTTCTGGGGACATATAGGTTCTCCACAAAAACTTAAAATGCAATAATCTATGCTTACTATTTAGAGAAATTTCTTTAATTTGTGAACAGCAAAACTCCCAACGTGTATCGGAAATGGGATGCCCCAAGTCATTCTCCCAGGCCTCCCGAACCCTAGTGTCTTTGCCGGGAACAAGTAACGCACAAGTTACTAACTTGTGTAACGATATATCTGTAAGAGACAGTAGTTAGTGACAGATTCCTTACCTTAGAATATCCCCAGGCGTCAGGCTGGATCCGGAAAGTTTTTGCGTAGCAGTACCCTTGCGCGTCGGTAGGCGGCGTCGTGCGGCTCCGCGTCCGGCGTCGGGACCGCCGGGATGACGTCGCGGGCAGTACTTAGACGCCGCCCCTGCGCGCTGACGTCAGTTCTGTACACGACTTTCCGCGCCAGGAACGCAGAGCCATGCAAGAAGCTGACATAGGTGTCTGAAAAATACTAGGGCCCTGAAAGGGATGTCCTTAACCCTAGAAATCAGTTCGCAGAACGGGGAGGATGGGTGGGGCGGTAAGGAATCTGTCACTAACTACTGTCTCTTACAGATATATCGTTACACAAGTTAGTAACTTGTGCATCTGAAAGAGACACGTTAGTGACAGATTCCTTACCTTAGAATAGATACCCCAGCAATACCAACCCCGGTGGTGGGTCTGCGAACAAAGATCAGACAAGGAAGTCCCGGAGGACAGAACGGCCAAAGAAGCCGTCCCTCCGGACCTGACTGTCAAGGCAGTAATGCTTGGTAAACGTGTGCAGCGAGGCCCACGTAGCTGCCTGACAGATATCCTGCAGCAGAACACCGCGGCCTAAGGCCGTGGTAGCAGCCATTGCCCTGGTGGAATGGGCACGCAGCCCTACAGGAGGCTCCTTCTTAGCCAAAGAATAGCAGGCTTTGATACACAAGGTTACCCAGCGGGAAATGGTTCTCTTGTGCACCGCCCGACCTTTTTTGGCGCCCACGTAGCCAACAAAGAGCTGGTCATCCATCCGGAAGTGTTGTGTGCGGTTGATATAAAAGGAAAGCGCACGTTTTGGGTCCAGACGGTGGAGCCTCTCTTCCTCTCTGGAAGGATGCGGAGGCGGAAAGAAGGTGGGCAAAGAGATGGTCTGCCCAATGTGGAAGGCAGTAACCACCTTTGGCAAGAAGGACGGACGCGTCCGAAGAACAACCTTGTCTGGATGGACAGACAGAAAGGGAGGTTTGCATGATAGAGCCTGGAGCTCACTCACCCGCCGAGCGGAGGTGATGGCCACCAGAAAGGCTGTCTTCAGAGTCAGAAGACGAAGAGGACAGTTATGTAGAGGCTCAAAGGGAGCGCACATAAGAAAGGTAAGAACCAAGTTCAAGTCCCACTGAGGCATCACAAACGGAACAGAGGGAAGAGGTGTGTAATGCCTTTTAGGAACCTGTTAACAACAGGGGACTTGAAAAGGGAGGGCTGATCAGGAAGCCTGAGGAAGGCCGAGATAGCACAAAGATAGCCCTTGATGGTACCCAGGGCAGAACCCTGTTGGGCCAGAGAAAGAAGGAACAGAAGAACCTCAGAAAGAGGGGCAGAGAGGGGATTCACAGCCTTTGCTGTGCACCATGCCACAAACTTGTTCCACCTGCAGGCGTATACCACCTTAGTGGAGGGACGCCTGGCTGCCAGAATCACATCACAAACCCCGGGAGGCAAGTCGAAAGAAATCAACTCCCGCCGCTCAATCTCCACGCAAGCAGGTGGAGACTGGACAGGTTCGGGTGGAGCACCGTCCCCTGCTGCGCGACAGAAGATCCTCCCGAAGAGGCAGACGGATCGGGGGATCGACGCTCATACTGAGTAGCTCGGGATACCAAACTCTTCGAGCCTAGTCCGGAGCCACAAGGATGACTTGGGCCCGGTCGCGCCGAATCTTCTTCAACACTCTGGGTAGAAGTGGTATAGGCGGAAAGGCGTACAACAGACCGCAACTCCACTCGCGACGAAAAGCGTCGCCGAGCGAGTGTCGCCTTGGAAATTCCAACGCGCAGAACTGCTGACATTGCGCGTTCTCTTCGGTGGCGAACAGATCTAACCAAGGCTCTCCCCACTGCTGAAAGAGACCTTGCGCCACCTCCGAGTGAAGACGCCATTCGTGATCCATCATGCACCTGCGGCTGAGCTCGTCCGCCCTGGCGTTCAGGGAACCTGCCAGGTGTTGAACCATTAGGAATATGCCCTGATGTTCCAGCCATGTCCAGAGGCGCAGAGCCTCCTGACATAGGGTCCACGACCCCACCCCGCCCTGTTTGTTGCAATACCACATGGCGGTGGTGTTGTCTGTGAACACCTGCACTACCGTCCCTTTGACAGAGGGAAGGAATGACTTGAGTGCAAGTCGGATCGCCCGGAGCTCCAGAAGGTTGATATGGAGCCGGGACTCCGCCCGGAGACCAGAGGCCTCTGATCTCCGCCTCTCCCATGTGACCGCCCCATCCCAGAAGGGACGCGCCCGTCACAACTGTGTGCTCTGGCTGGGGAAGGAGAGGGATCTGCCCATGACCCATTGCCGGTTCGAGAGCCACCACTGCAACTGTTTTGCAGTCCCCTCCGAGATCTGGACGTGATCGGACAGGTTGCCCTGGTGCTGCGCCCACTGGAACTTCAGGTCCCACTGCAGAGCCCGCATATGCCATCTGGCATGATTGACCAGCAGGATGCAGGAGGCCATGAGGCCCAGCAGCCTCAGGGTCATCCGTACCGAAACCCAGGATAAAGGCTGAAAGATCGGAATCATAGCCTGAATATCCCGGACTCGCCGTTCGGGAGGATAGGCCCGAAACTGCGTCGTGTCCAGAACTGCTCCGATGAAAAGGAGCAGTGGAGAAGGAATCAGATGCAACTTTGGCACATTGATGGAGAACCCCAGCGAGTGCAGGAGTTCGGCCGTAGTCTGGAGGTGGGAGACGACTGCCTGGGACGAGCCCGCCTTCAGCAGCCAGTCGTCGAGGTAGGGGAAGACTGGAACCCCTGCCCGGCGCAGATGAGCTGCGACCACCGCCATCATTTTCGTGAACACCCGAGGGGCACTGGTAAGGCCAAAGGGGAGCACGGTGAACTGAAAATGCTCGAGGCCTACCGTGAACCGCAGGTAACACCGATGGGCCGGCAGGACGGGGATGTGGAAATAAGCGTCCTGTAAGTCCAACGCTACCAACCAGTCTCCGGGGTCGAGGGCAGTCAAGACCTGAGCTAGGGTGAGCATCTTGAACTTCTCCTTCCGGAGGAAGCGATTGACGTTCCGGAGGTCCAAGATAGGACGCATGTCCTCCTTGTCCTTTTTGGGCACCAGAAAGTAGTGGGAGTAGCAACCACGTCCTACTTCTGGGGTCGGAACATGCTCGATGGCCCCCTCTTGGCCAAGAGGGCCTTGACTTCCTTCTGCAGAAGCACCAAGTGATCCCCTGACATGCGGTGGAATTGAGGTGGCATGGCTGGGGGGGGGGGTCTCGAAGGGGAGGGAGTAGCCCCTTCGGACAATGTCCAAGACCCACCTGTCCGAGGTGATGGCACGCCAGAGGTGAAGGTGATGGCGGACCCTGCCCCCTACTGGCGTGCTGTGCACCTGAAAGGAAGGAGTAGGAGGGCTTGGAGGCCGCGGACGGGGCGGGGTTGGTGGCCTGACCCGCACGCTGGTTGCCCGACCCGCCACGGCGGGAGCCACGTCCTCGGCCACGAGAAGACGCTTGCTGCGCGGGCCGGTGGCTGGGCAGCGGACGTGACTGGGCGCCCCTTCCGTGGCCACGAAAGGGGCGAAAAGCAGAGGTTAGCGGAGGGCGCACAGCAGAAAGGCCCAGGGACTTGGCAGTAGCCCGTGAGTCCTTAAAACGCTCCAGCGCATGGTCTGCTTTGGTACCAAAAAGACCGACTCCATCAAAGGGCATGTCCATGAGTGTGTTTTGGACATCTCCCGAGAAAAAAGTGGTCCTCAGCCAGGCGTGGCGACGCAGCGCCACTGTCGTTGCAAGCGATCTGCCCAGCGAGTCGGCGGTATCAAGGCCACAACGGATGGTGTACTTTGCCGCATCCCTTCCTTCCGCAATGGCGCTGGAAAGCAGTGTCTGGACCTCCTCAGGACACGGGGGCAAAACGAGCGCCACCAAATCCCACAGAGAGTGGGAGTATCGGCCCAAAAGGCAAGCGGTGTTCACGGACCGCAAGCCAGCACTGGAGGAAGAAAAGGCCTTCTTCCCAAATTGATCCAGGCGTTTGGATTCCCTATCCGGAGGGGCGGTAGGGAAGGCGGTTTGGGAGGCAGAGGCTTGGACAACCAAGCTCTCGGGGGTGGGATGTTGAGAGAGAAACATGGGGTCGCCCGGAGCAGGGCGATGGCGTCTGGCCAGGTTCCTATCCACAGGAGCCCCTGTGGCGGGCTTGGACCAGGTGCCCAAAAGAACGTCAGAAAGTGCATCATTAAACGGCAGCAATGCCTCCGAGGAGGTAGCTGCCGGCTGAAGCACTTCCGTCAGGAGGTTAGTCCTGACAGCCACTGTAGGCAATTGGAGGTGTAAGGCTCCAGCTGCTCTACGCAACACCGTTGCGAAATTTGCTTCCTCCTCCGTAGCCACGGAAGGAGGAGACAGCATGCCAGTGTCAGGGGAAGTGTCCAGACCACTGGCATCCCCAAGTTCCTCTGCCCAGTCCTGATCATAGTCACACTGCTGTGTGAGAGGGTCATCCGACCCCTCCCAGCTCTCCTGGTCCTCCTCAGGTTGAAAATAAGGAGGAGGAGGGACGTCCGGGACCCAAGGTCTCATGGGCGCCGGAGCCGGCGTCGGGCGACGTCGGTCCGACGCCGCGTCCGGATCCGGAGACAACTGGGGAACAACGCCGCCCGGTGCCCCGGGCGGCGTCAGGAACGGCACCGGGGACATTGGCGTCGGCGGAGGCGCGGTTAGGTCAACCGGCGTCGATGGGGATTGCGGTACCACCGGAGCCGGGATCGAGGCCGGGAGCGAGGCTGGTGGGACAGGCGGCGCCGGGACCGGAGTCGTCGGCGGCGCTGGGGCAATCCCATTAGGGCCCGCGGGGCCCGAAGGCGCACCGGAGGGGCCTTGAGGCCCAAAGAGGCAGGCCATGGCCGACAGGAATTCCTGTATTTCGGCCGGAGTCGCCCCCGAACCCGGGAAGGACGGGTAATGCGGGGGCGGCGCCACAGGCACATCCGGAGCCGCGGGGACGGTGCCGACAGGGGCCTCAGCCGAGTCGCGAGACCGGCGAGGCGAAGTCTTAGAGCGATGGTGCTTCTTAGACTTTTTGTGCTTTGACTTACCCGAGGAGTGCGAAGACTTGGACTCCGATGACGGGCGAGGACTCCGCGACCGGCCCCTCGACCTCTCCCGTGACCGGGGCTTGGTGCGGCGCGGAGCCGACTGCCGGACCTCGAGGAGCTTTCGAGACCGCTCTCGCAAAGCCTTCAGGTGCAAGGACTGGCAGTCGGAACACGACTTCGTGTCGTGGTCGCGGCCGAGACAGTAGAGACACTCCAAGTGCGGGTCTGTGATCGACATCATTCGACCACAGGCGTCGCATGGCTTGAAGCCGGGCATCCCTACCGACACCGAGGAGCCGAGATGACTCGAAGAAAACAGTGAAAAAATCACCAAAAAGTTAGTCAAAAAATGACTAGGGCACTGCTCTTCCCGGATCTGCGCTTACTGGCGCGGAAAAAAGAAGAACTGACGTCAGCGCGCAGGGGCGGCGTCTAAGTACTGCCCGCGACGTCATCCCGGCGGTCCAGACGCCGCCGACGGACGCAGAGCCGCACGACGCCGCCTACCAACGCGCAAGGGTACTGCTACGCAAAAACTTTCCGGATCCAGCCTGACGCCTGGGGATATTCTAAGGTAAGGAATCTGTCACTAACGTGTCTCTTTCAGATATGCATGCACGATACATTTTGGAGACTAGGCGCTCACTTCCGGGTGCGGAAATGACGGTGGTTAGCGGGCCAAACTCCGCTGGAGCCAGTGGGAACTCAGAAATTGTCGCCCTAATCGCACTGCGTACTCGACTAAGTATGAATTGGTCCATGAATACAGCCTCGCTAAATCTGTCCTCTTCCTCCCCGCCAAAAACATGGCCGTCGGGAAACAGGTCACCCACTCTACTTATTTCAAATTTGATTAGCGTGCGCTGTACTATTTTCTCAGACATAATGGGGATCCAAGGATTGTTCAGTATCAGTATGTCTGGGGAGTATAATGCGGGCGCAGCTGTGACCCGGACCAGCTTTCGCCAGGCCCAGCTGGCGGTAGAGACAGTCTGGATATCTCTGGGGTCCCGTGGGAACCCCAGGGGCAGGATTGTATGCAAGGACGCCGACAAAACCAGGTCGGCTTCAGGCTTTGAGTATGGAAGTCTGGCGTCGGGATGATACCAGGAATGCGCAAAGCTGCACTGTGCCACTAGATAATATATTTGTAGATTCTGAACCCCAAATCCTCCCCTGTTAAAGGGCAGTGTCATGGCATCCCAGCTAACCCTAGGCCTCCTTCCACCCCACGTTAACCTAATCAAATGAGTTCAGAGTGTGAGAAAAACTATTAGGGAGTGGTATCGGTATATTATTAAAAAGATACAAGAATCTCAGCAGAACAATCATTTTAATCAAGGCCACGCGCCCTACAAGGGATAAGGGAAGGCGTAGCCATCTTTCAACTTGTTTTTCGAGAGTGTGTATCGCGGGGCCGTAGTTCAGTCTGATAATCTCCTCTGGATCAATGTGTATGTGAATCCCCAAATATCGCGCCGTGTCTGAGCACCAGGTAAGTGGGAATTCGCAGTCCCATCTTTTAGTACTGAGCGGGATTGGGAATATCACAGATTTGCTCCAGTTGATTCCCAAACCCGAGTGGACATCAAAACGAATAATCTCCCTAATGAGAGGGCCAAGATTCTTCTCAGGGGTCCACACAAAGAATAATGTCGTCCGCATAGAGGGAAACCAAAGCCCCCATGAACTTAGCAGTTTGTGTCCTTTTTCATCTTTTCAAGTGGAGTGTCGACTGTTGGCCTAAAAAGATGCTCTTTATCAAAGGGCTGATAGAGTATGGATGATTGGACCTCTTGCTTGAATCCAGAGATTCGAAGCCAAGCGTGCCTGCGTAGTAGTATGCTGGTGTTGATGGCACGCGATGCTGTGTCTGCTGCATCCAGTACGCATTTTATGAAAGTATTGGTGATAAGCTTCCCTTCTTGAATGAGGTCGTTAGCCTTTGTCTTGTATTCATCAGGCAAGTGTTGGATGAGTTTTTCTAACTCATCATAGTGAGCTCTGTTGTAGCGTGCTAACAGGGCCTGAGCATTGGCGATTCGCCAATGGTTAGCAGCCTGTGAGGCCACTCGTTTGCCTGATGCATCTATTAATTTAGACTCCTTATCAGGAGGAGGAGCGTCGCCTGTAGTTTGGGAATGAGCTCTTTTGCGGGCGTTAGATATGACAAGAGAGTCTAAGGGCAACTGTCCCCTAATATATACAGAGTCTGTAGGAGCGGGCTTGTACTTTTTATCCACTCTAGGGGTCAGTATTCTGGCTCTGACTGGGTCCTTAAAAACCTCGTCTACGTGTTTTATCATGCCCTTGAGCATGGGCAAAGTATTAGTGGATTTCTGTGAATGTGTGAATGTCTCCACAAGAAAATCCTCCTCTAGAGGGTCTTAGTGTAGCTCCACCCCATGGTATTGAGCAGCCCTGTTAATAAGCTGTGTAAAGCCTATATTATCATCAGGTGGGGAGGGTCTGGAGGGATACAGGTCAGGGTAATTATTGTGATCCGGGTCCTTATTGTAATCTTCCCATGGATCAGTGTCATGTGGAATGTCTTGTGGCTGATCCTCGTCCCCATCCCCATAATCATCATCCTGTGGTTCAGGTGAAAATGGGGGTGGTGGTGAATTTGATGGTGTGATTAGTAGATGTGGGTTAGGTGGAGGAGAAGGAGGTATGGAAGGGGGAGAAGGGTTAGTACCCATGTCCTTCTTTTTCAGAGGGATAGGACAGTCCTCTGAGAGATTTAGCTTCCGTTTTTTTGGAAGAGTGGCTGTAAGTTGTCCAGTTTTGGGATCGATACTGAGTCTTTTCTGTTTTGGGTCCAAAACTGTATCTTCGGATGGAGGTTCTTTGGAAGGAGCGTCTTTCCCCTTAGGAATGGGTTTCGGCGTGGAAGCTTTATGAGGGTCCTTGTGCGCCGAAGGTTCAGAGTCCGAATACTTACTTTTGGTGTGTTTACAACCTGAATCTTTCGGAGCGGGATGTTTTGGCTCCGAGTGTTTCGGTGTGGAGGTTGACGGCTACGAGCTTTTAGGTGCTGAGGATTGCGGCGTGGACGATTTCGGCTCCGAAGCTTTTTTTCAGCTCCGAGGCCTTCGGTGCCGGCGATGTAGGGAGTGGCACATGAGGCGGCTTATGTTTCGGTGCCGAAGGTGGTGTTTCGGTACCGGAATGGGGCCGGCTCGAGCCCGAGCCGGAAGGCTTGTCCTCATGTTTCGTAGCCGGGCCGGAGGGCGGGGCATTAGAAACTTTTTTCGGTGTCGACCCGAGCTCGAGAGCGGGGGTGATGCCGGAGCCTTAGTTTTTTGGGGTGTGTGGTCACATGGGGATTTGTACTCACGGTACCTTGACCCGGAGTGATGTTCAGGTCTACCTCCATGTCTGAGTCGGCTTTGGAGACGGAGACCAGTTCTTCTTCTTCGGCCTCTACGTCTGTACGGGGAGCCTCTGAATCTTCGCCAAAGATGTCCGGCACGGAGCCGCTGTCTCTTTGCATTTCGTGGCGTCAAGCCAGATGGTCACGAAGAGTCTTTTTCGATCGGAACGATCGACACGCTTCACAGACCTTCTCGTCGTGTTCCGGGGATAGGCACAGGTTGCAGACCTGGTGCAGGTCGGTGCGTGGGAACTTAGCACGACATCCGGGACATAGTTTAAATGGAGTCCGTTCCATCGACTGCTGGCGTGGTCGGCACGGGCAGGCCCGACGGCCTGCCTCTAAGTTCCCGATCGAAGGTTTTTCAAATTCTACGATGTGCGTCGAGTGGGAAACCGCGATCGAAAGACAATACCGTCGAGGGTAGAGGATTGCGCGTCGAAGGGGTTCGAAAACGATACCGAACCGGAGCGCAGCAATACAGATCCGAACCCGATGGCGGAAAAAAACAATCTAAGGATGGAGTCGTTGCCCATGCGCACGGTCACCAAAAGGAGGAGTCACCTACCTCGTGACCACAAAGACTTCTTCGAAGACAAACAAAGTGCAAACATCCGGGCCCAACACCAGATGGCGATCTATGCTCACGCATATGATCTATAGCTCATATGCCTCGAACAGTCTATTACGAAAAAGTTCTTATCGCTTTATTAAGTTGTTGGTTTCAATATATATATATATATATATATATATATATATATATATATATATATATATATATATATATATACACACACCTGTTATTTTTCTAAATTGGTTTGGCTCTCCTTTTCGAGTGTGTGCATCATATATTGACTCTGTGTGTGCAACAAATGTCTAACATCAGTGTGTGCATCAAATGTCTAAAACTCCTCTTTGATAAGCCTAAGGCTGCTCGACCACTCTGCCCTAGATCGAGCACCTTGGGATTGCTAGAGCAAGCCCCTGCCCACTCATAAGGGATACCTGGACTCTTTACACAGCATACATCTTTTTGGTATATAACGAGTCGGTTTCCTGCAATGTGAAAGTGGTAGGTGCTGGTTTTAGACACCCAACTTTCTAGACAGAATTAAAATTCCTCATTTTTGAGGTTTAAGTCATAGGAAGATTAAACCAATAGGCAGTGTGCAAGAGGCAAGTCTTACTCTTATGTGTAATCACAGACAACGTGCTTCATGTCTGTACTGTGGGACGTAGGCAGAGTGGGTTGTGCAAAGGGTATGTATCAATCTTCCAGGAAATGTTTTAAATCTATGTCTATGGAGAGGAGTACTCGGAGGCAGATCAAAGGCAATGAGGCAGTCTTGTTCTGGACGTTATTTGAGCTGTAGTATGGAGGGGGGTCATGCAAAGCTTTATGAATTCTAGATAGTATTCTGTAATATGTCACTGATTGACAGACAGTTGAGGGTTTTATCAGCTGAGTTTGCAATGTGGGCATGACGTGGTAACTGCATCAGATTCCGAAAATTAGCAGTTCTGCATGGTTTTGAACAAGGAGCCTATGAAGACGGCACTGCAAGAATCAGGCAGATTTTGTCAAATGTTTACAATAGTGGGACAACTCTGTACAAAGCTAAGATTTTGGAACGGATTTTGCATATTTGAGTTTATTAAGGTCTGAAGGAGTGGTTTCTGTCAACAATATCCCCATGTTGCAAACCTTTAGTACTTGTCTGGGTTGGAGTCGCCAATTTATCCAGCCAGTCGAAAAAGCAGAGGTGTTGGGTAGACTCAGCCCAAATGATAACACTAAAAAACCATTAAGAAGAAGTCAGTTTTGGTGCATTTAGTGACTCATGCGCTTCATCTAGACCAGGGGTCTTCAAACTGTGGGGCGCGACCCCCAGGGGGGCCGTGGAACGATGCAAAGGGGTTCGCGCCTTCCCAGTCACACTTCTGCCGAGGCCCAAGGGCTTCAGCCCCCCCTCTTCCCCCGTCCTGCGTCTCAGCCCGGGCTGCTGCAGTGCAACTCGAGCTGCTCCGGGGGCTCAGCTGGGCAGTGTCTGGAGTCTTATCTCCGGCACGCCCGAGTTTTTCACAGGTCTTTAAAGACCATTTGCATGTTTACATGCCTTTGTAAACTGGTTACAGCAGGAGCGTAACACAGGCCCCCGCAGCCCCTGCGGTGCGGGGAGCCCCCAAGTACTCTCACTCTGGATGGGGCCCCCATCCACTTCCGAAGCCTTCTCGCAAAGGCTGCAGGAAAATACACAGGAGCTGCTGCCTGGCTGAAGCCTACTGTACGGGATGGGATATCCCAGCAGAGTGAAATATATTTATCAAACTTTCAAAATCAATTGTTGGCAGAGGAGGCCCCAGGGAAAACGGTCCTCCATGTCTCTTTATGTCAGTGGAAGGAAACACCTGCAGAGCCCAGGGTGAGAGTCAGAGGCATTTATTTTGGGTATTTTTTTACCATACTCTTTCCATTTATGACTTTAATTTTTATTGCCAGACTTCTTCGTGAAAGGCCATCTCTCCTGTTTCATCTGGAAACAATGTAGCATGATAGCCCGTTTCCAAGGGCGATAATGGTTGGTAAAAGCCCAGACTCGGGGTCTGTAACGAGGGTGAGGGTTTTTAACATCCTATATATCCTGGGACGGAAGGGCTATAATGCTGCTAGAACATACCAGCCTCAAGGGTAGAATGTTCCAAATTCAAAAGGAGAAACGTAAACCAAGCGTTTGAATGTTTGACCAGAAGGCCTATATCAGCCATTATCGTCCCTCAACCATTCCACTGTCCTCAATGCGGCTCCCAACGTTCCAATAATAATTATGCATATATGTAGCACTAAACTACAGCACTAACAAAGCAATAGGTGTAGCAGTCAGTGTGTCCAAATCTATGCTACTCTCGTCTCTACTTTGGAAGTATGAACGGCTGAGTCAGTCTTGTTTAGTTTTCCGCAGGTGGCACACTATTAAAGTAAAATAATTTACATACATTTTTTTCTATTATGTCACGTCATGCATGCGAATACTACAGTTTACCTGCCAGGTGGATGGCAAGCAGCCCGAAGCCCAAGGGAAAGAGGCAGAGGTGCTGCCTTCAGCCGCCTCTCTTCATGTTGGCACGGCGCCCCTCAGCTCCTAGAACCCATGCCTCGATGGCAGCCGCCTGCTGTGGGGCACTGATGACAGGCGGTGAAGCCCTTCCATAGACACAGCCCAATGTGTTGTGAAGTAGTGCTGTTGGCTAGCAGAGGTGCTGGTAGGGCTGGGGCCGTTTCAGTCGCAAGTCGGACTCCACACAGCAGTCTTACAGAGGCACGTGGCAGCTATGAAATCACTTCTTTTTGCTAGAGGCAGTCCACCATTACCCTTTCACACTTCTGACTGATATTCCACTTTGCATTGTAATTGTAATTGCATTTATATAGCGATTACTACCCCTGACGAGGCGCCCCAAGAGTAATATTTAAAGTATACTGGTGGATCCGGGCAGTGAGGACCAGCTATTCAGGATAACGAACCGGATTTTACATCATCAGACTTTGCCCGGGGCTTAAAATGGAAATATAGAAGTGTAGGTACTCACTCTCCGAGAGTACCTGTTTCCTACATAGATAAGTGCTGATGCTCTCATATTAAAAGTGTTGGACATCTGCTGAGAAGTGCAGGTGGGTGCTTGCACTTTAAAATGAAGGAAGTGCAGGTACTCGGGGGCTTATTTTTGAGCCCCTTGCTACACTTTTGCACCGCCGTTGCATCACTTTTCGTGACGCAGCGGCAGTGTAAATAAGGCGCCACGTTGCGCCATATTTACAAAGTGACGCATCAGGCGGATGCGTCACTTTGTAAACCCCTGCGCCACATTAAACCTGCCTATAAGGGATTTGTTTATATAATTAATTTGGACTGATTCTTGCTTTTTACTTAACGCAAGCTCTTATATATTGCTTGCAAATTAATTTCTTTATAAATAGTTTAAATTGTTCATGCACAAACAACTCATATACAATTTTAGTTTTCTAATGAAATATGAAAACATCAGATTATATCAGAATTTGTCAGAAAATGTCAGAAACATCCTGGCTCGAGCTTTCAGCAGCTTGCCCACCTCCAGAAAGAGGGAATCAGACTTTACAGCAGGTAAGGAGCTTTGAGGCAAAGCTGTGCCATCAAGGAGGGGCTGGGTGATGTCTGCTAGGTGGCAATGAGACAAGAGGGTTAACCATTGTTAAACATTTTCAAAAATGTTAAGGAAAATAGCTTTTGCAAGTAATATGTGATTTAGGGTTTGTACCATGAGAAGCCCACTTTCATATTAAATGTACCCTTTTGTACGTATAAGGACAAAAGGAATACGCAAAATATACCAGAAATGCATCAGTATTGTTATGCACATCTGCACACCAATTAAATCTCAATCAAATTAAATGTGTGCCCCTGGTAGGGTCCCTTAGCACTGTCCCCAGACCCCACCCCCTAGTCCACATCTCAATTTGGTGAGTACCTGCACTTAGTTTTTTCCATTTAAAGCACTGAACTTGAGGCGCCTCTGGCATTTATCAGTGCCGGTAGCAGGCTCCCAAGAAAAATGTTGGGTCCCTACTGGACTAGCCCAGTGGCAGAAACACAGGCCCCCACAGCCCACCGCGGTGTGGGGGGCCAAGCTTCAGGGTCCCCCTCAGCACGGTACCCTGGCCGGAGAGCTCCTGATCCTGTCCGGGAGGGGGCCCCTCCACGTACCTTGCAGGGGGCCCCCTCAAGTTTCGTTACGCCACTGGTTCCAGTACCCCTGGGCCCCCACTCTGCCTATTCCTTACATTTGTATTTTACCTTTACTGCTGCAGTGTGAGAATGCATTTCATGAAAAGGAATATAAAGTAGGATTGCCAAAAGAAAAATGCCTGCCGTGTTTTGTTTAAAGAGCCTGCAAAGACCTCCTCTTGACACTAAATAGACTTATAAATAAAAAAGTATGTATGCATTCGTTATGCGACTTTTCTGTCTTTGTTCTCTTTAATTATCAGTCATTGAGGCAGCCCTAGAACACAATTAAAAGTGCTTTCTATTTATATTTGCTGTTCGAAGTATGCACAGATAAGTGCTTAAAATACAGCTTTAGGTGACTGCTTATTTTTGTACCGACTGGGCCATCAAAATAATCTGCTGGCAACCCTAACCATAGGACTGGAAGTTTGTTGCAGGATCAGCACATTATTTATTTCCTCGATCCCCGATTAATGCCATAATAGCAATAGTTTAACTTAGATCTTAAACCCTACGCCGCCGTCCATAACATGCTGAGTTACTTCAAGTGTCTGGGAATGCACTCTGCATTCAGACAACTCACTCGTCATTCTCGCCCTTCACTTTCACGCTCACCCTGCATTCACAGCGATCACAATGCACTCACACCATTCACCCGCTCACCCTGCACTCACAGTGATCACTCTGCACTCACAATGCACTTGCGCTGTTCATCCTATACCTCACCCTGCAGCCACACGAGTACACTACTCATCCTGCACTCATGCAACACTTCACTCACCTGTCCCCCTCACTGCTCAATATGCAACTCACTCAAACAAGCCCATCAGTAATCATACACTCATTCGTCCCATTCTGAACTTGCATCCGCACCTAAATTCATAAGCCACCTCACTCACCCTGCAGTCACTCCTCTTACCCTACTCTCACACTGTTGCATCGCTCACCGTGCACTCACATGGGCACTCTTGTCACACACACAGTGCAGAGGGTTAACGTTCCTGCTACGAAGAATATGTACCATGCAGATCACAGAAATAAGTGTGAGTAAACTATGAGTAGCGCTATAAAAAAATGAAATGTTTGTCAGAAAGGTGCTATAGAGAGATGAGGTGAATTGTTGGTGAGTGGCAGTGAAGGAATTCATGGAGAAGGAGGAAACGGGGGTGGGGCACCAAAAAGACTGTTGCACCGTGTGCGACCAGTGTTAGGACCAGCCCTGGCTGGGAGTGTTAAAGGTGAAGTGAGAGGTTGAATGGGGAGAGTTCAGAAGTTGTAAAAAGGGGTGAAATAAAATGGCCTGCAAAGTGAGAGAGGGATCCGGGGTTAGGAGAGGACAGAGGGATGGAAGGGAGTGGGTGAGAGGAAAGCTGCATGGGTAAACTGCTTAACTCTGCACAAAACCGCCAGGGTTTTAAGGGACCCCTGCTTCTCCCGGCCAGGGCCAAGTGAGCTTCTAATGTTGCAGCATGTATTCCTGCGGAGTGGAAGGCCCTTCACAAAGGTTGACTAGAAATCTTTCTGATGTTAATTGCTGTATTTTGGTTATACACTGGTACTGATGGGGTGAAATCTTTCCTCAGTGTTACTGTGTACGCGGCATCACATAACATCATTTACCTTTTCTTCCCACACAATTTAGTCAAGCCTGTCACATAATTTGGTCCTCACCTGCCTCATAATTCCAGTAGCCCTGCCTACAGGTTTAGAAATTTTTGTCAGGAGGGGGTCCTTACGCCTCAAAATGTTGACAGGGGGGTCTCGGCATCCAAAAGTTTGAAGACCTCTGATCTAGACTGTCCCTTGATGTTCATCCCCAAATTACTCATACTGGTAGAAGATGAAGTAGGGCATTATTAACAAACATGTGACAGCTGTCCAATGAAGCAGAGCCACTGAAGAGGATAAAGGACAAAGCTAATCTCTGAAGCAAGCCACAGGTGGTGATGCTAGCTTAAGACAGGTAAATAGTCCTGCTCAGCTTGCAGATCATGGCGCTGCAAAAACACAATAAAAATCCAAGTCTTGCTAAACACTCAGAGTACTACTAGCAATGGTATCAAAGGTCCCTGAGAGTTGCAGTGGTATAAATCTACATTTGAGACCTTCTACAGTAGTCAAAATTAGGGGTGGGCGGAACTCTGAGTTTTATACCACAGGATTCCGCTGAGTTACATAAAAACTCCACGAGCAAAGCAGGGGAAAGATAGATAGGGCCCCATTTGCAATCCTTTTAATGCAGATGTCAGATGGAGTATATTAATTTGTGAAGGTTAAATTTACCGTTGCAACATTCAACTCTACGAAGGGTGTGCCACTGTGGCCAAAAGCAGCCAATGCAGGAGTACGATGATTGGATGTTAACCTTAAGTGTGTCACTGTTGTCCATGAAGAAAAATATCAGATATTGAAACTGTTTAGAAGAAGTAGGGGTTGATTGTGACTCACTTGCTACCAAATCCCTATAGTTCTAGAGATTGTAAGTGGAATGTTTCAACTCTGAAATGTGAGGCTGGAGGTGAGATATTTTCAAACTTATGCAAGTCTGTTTTTAAATCAATGTGCTTAAATATATCAATCTATATGGTTGGTTTGGAGCTGGCATTTCTTCATTTCTGCTCTGTTACAGTATTCCAATATGAGAAGATCACCTTTGATCTGACTGCATCCGAATCTGGTTGAGGATCTAGATTTGGGACAGTGTCTAGAGAAAGAGAGGGAGGAACTGGGCTCAGATCTCTGCTTCTCAGTCTGAAGAGAAAACATACTATTTAATTTAAAGAGAAGAAAAGACAAGACAATGAAAAGATAACCAAGACAAGCAGGAGATCATAAATATTGAAGGAAGTTATGTAACAAAAGTGCTATATAAATAAACTGCTTCAGGACAGCACAGCACAAATTTTAATATAGTCTTCCTATCAAGCGTAGACAGCACAGAACGTCCCTCTAAGATAATATATTTTGAGGATAAACAGATATGTCACAAATAATATATATGTGACTAACTGAAAATACAAAGGTTACCAGATGACAACTCCTCCTAGAATACAGTGGGATAAACCCCCAGGACTCACAGATAAAAGACTGACAGCCCTCTCAAAGACTTGCAGCTGAAAGATGAAGCTCCCAGGACATCCAGGCTGACAGTCACCACAGACCTCCAAGTACTTCTAGATTTAGGTGGCTGACAGCACTGTTACCTCACCCCTTCACTATCCCTCATCTATATAGACTGCAAGATCCGGGCTGAGATAACCGCCAAAGACTCCGAGGTCCAGGCTGGAAGCCCCTTCCACTTCCAGCTCTCCAATGACTCAGAGGTCGTCCAGGCTGCGAGCCCCTTTAGAGACTATCAAAAGTGGCTGCCAGCCAGGAATTCAAGGCCAGATTTCATCTGATAGCGTGAAGTCTTTAAGATCAGAACAAAGTGTGCTAAGCACTTTCAAAGTATGACAAACAGTGTTGTTTCCTTTCTGATTAACAGTGACTGCAGCAAAGGCCTCCAAATCAAGGCAGATAACTTTGATGGTTGGGAGTGGAGGCTCACACAACTTGGGGATTGCAGGTCAATAATTCCATCACTGCAGCCAAATAGATGATAGTGCTGGTCAGAGACATCTGAATCTCTAATGTCCACTTTGTAGACTGATCAGGGTGTCCAAGAGAGGCAGTGATTGGCAAACAAATTCCATGGATGAACATGCAGTGGAATTCACAGACCATACTGGCATAAACTATATACTGAGCCCCTTGACAATGATCCCGTAACTGTACTTAAAATGAAATGATAGCAAATACCCTCACTTTGAGGGAAAGAAAAAGCATTTTGTGTGAAAATGTGACCAAAGGACGCATGTAATGAAACATACAGAAATAACAGAAAATAGTGTCTAAGGAAGCCAGCTGCTTGGACTTCGCTAGCTTGATTTAAAGCTTCTTCAATATGGCACGCGTTCATTGTCTCCCAGAAAATTAACCAAAACAAACAAGTTAATTACCTGTAATCAGTTTTACACGTTTACGCTCTTTTGTTTACTATGCTGTGCATTATATGCCATTTATTGGTTGTGCATGTAAACGTCTGCTGTGTCCTTAAAAAAACCTTTTACTATTAGGTGTCTATCATATAAGTCATTATTACTCACTATGACACTGAGGGTAAGCCCATAATGTCCAAAGAAAAAAAAAAGGTCAGAGTAAAGCAGTACAAAACAAATAAACTGGAGTTTTTAATTAAAAGAAAACACAGAGGAATAAAAATATTGTATTTGAAAATAAAACATTCAGTGGGATTAATAGCAAACAAAAAAACAGAGGAGTAGGATCAGCATGCTCGACACACAAACTGCTGGATGGAGGATAATGCTGAACAAATGTTGATAAAATTGTATACCGGAAAGCGGCCTCTAGTATTCTTCACTAAGTGGTTATAGATTTCGTGCATACATTTAGTATTAGTTCAAACATGCATGTTCAAAGGGTATAAATGTCCAGCTCTCATCATTTCGGAACATGAATCCCCATCAGATTGACCTTACAAGAGGTGTGGTCATGGCACATATCTACTACTTCATCATTATCTACACTGTTCTCCCAGGAAATATCACCAGGCTTCAAAAGGCACAGACTCAAGCTGCCAGAATTTGCCTAAACGTCTGCAAATATGGCTGCATCAAGCTTGGTCTGGCAGCTGTTCTCTGGCGTCCAAAAGAAGCCATGATCAAACTCAAGGTTTTCAGCACGGTCCACAAACGCTACAGAGGCAAAGGTGCAGATTATGGCCCCAAAATACACCCCCTGCCAGAAACCTCTGATCATCTTGCACCCATCTGATGCAGCAACAACCATTCAAGATGATGAGACAAGCTGGCCAGTCTTTGAGTTACAGGGTACCAAACTGTGAATGTGTGGATTGAAGATAAGAGGATACAAGGTGAAGCCACAGGTAAAAGGCACAGGAGGGGAGAAAGCACAAGAAAGAAAAAGCTAATCTAAAATGTATTAGAAAGTAAAGGCAACTTTTCTAATTCAACAATTTATCTTTAGTTTCTTTTGGTTGTCCGTAACAAAACATGAACATGTGAACAGGACAAACATTTGGCAGATACATCATAGATACAGCACACAACGCATCCCATATTATAGCACAGTATACTTCCAGTGGCAAAACAGGGTGGTAATTACAAAACAAAATATACTACAGATACATCTGGAGGCACAAAGGGACTCTCGTGGAGCCCAATATACTCTATCACTAGTTTTAGAATTCAGAACTTCAGTTATTGTGGCTCATTCTCCTCAGCCACTGTGACCAAGTTATTAATCACAACACCCCAATTAAGTTTACACTCTGTGCCTTTGCATCTGCTCTGACCAATTTCAGGCATATTCCATCCGCTGTTGCCTAATCAACCATGAGCTTTCCCCATGCCCTCTTCAAAGGTGCCCCACGCTGCAGTCAGTGTATGGATATACAGCGTTTTGGTAACCCCAACTTTACAAATTTCGCAATCGCCCTTTTTTCCGGTTTGGGAATTATGCTCAGCAAACATTGTTTAGGAGACCATTCAATAGGATATGCCACTGACCCGCACAACCTCTACACAACTAGCTCCCAATAAATGGCTAACCTACTACAAGACCATGTCATGAGAAAGAAAGAAAGAAAGAAAGATGCTTCTGCAGTCCCCCCAACTCGTACAGGAGGCTGCCTTCTTTGGTTATATTTTTCAAATTTTCACTGAGTCGAGAGAAGTACGGTATAGTTTGTTAAAAAATATTAATCTGAATCAAGTATTGCTGAAATCTTCCTCACCTGGGAGCAAGCCGTTGCTCATTCGGTACGAATAAATGGAACTTGTAGATCTCTTTCCCAATTTTGTTTTACACTTAAAGGTTCTTTACGTCTATCTGCCTTTAGTGCCTTGTGGAGTAGGGAGACCTGTCTACAACCCTGTTCTATGGTCAAAATGATCTCGGGCATTTGGGAGGATTTAGGGGTGCCTGGAAAGTCTGTCCAAATTTCTCTGGCAATGCCTGCTAGTTTGGTATACTGAAGAAGCTAGATTGGCCTTACTTCAAAGGATTCTTAGGCCTCGGTAAACCAGAGTAAAGTTTCTCTAGGGTATAAATCCTTCTAAAGCAGTACTACTACCCTCCTGCCAATGCATCACTGTCATGACGTGGGATATACGTTTAAACGGCTGCAGCCACCAGAATTCTACTTCCCTTGAAAAAGGGGTGGACATAGAAGCCAACTCACTGCTGTGTCCTAAGCCCTTCCAAACTGTCTTAATAAGTATGGGTACCACTGTGTTATAGTTCCCCCCTCTCATAAGTACATCGTCAACAGACCATGAAGCAATGAAGCAAACGCTTCTCCCAGTGATGATCAGCACTATTTTTGTTGCATGTTGGCGCTGAGTTGCCAAATAATGCAATTCCAAATCTGGGCGCGCTAGACCTCCATCCACCCACTCTAATTTAAGTACGTCAAATTTGACTCTTCTCCGTTTACTACCCCCACACCAGAATTATTAATAGTCTGTCTAGTTCCCTAAAAGGCTCCCTGGCATAGGGCTGAGTGTTGTGTCACAGAGACATCTGGGTAGGAACACTATTTTAGCTAGAGCGATACGACCCATGATTGAAAGGGGAAGTGTATCTCAGAACCCGAAAGAGAAAATTAAATTGTGTTTGACTTTACCGCTACAATATGTCTATAGTTTTTTCTCCGAGTGGCTACTTGCATACCAGAGTATTGAATGTATAGGTTTCTCAACTGATACCAAATGCAGGAAGAGTGACTGCAGGGCTGGCCTAACATCTCTACCAGTAATATCACAGATTTGCCCACTTTGGTTCTTATGCCTAATACTCTCCTAAATCTATCAAGCTCTGTGAGAAGCAATGGAACAGACCAAAGTGGGTAAGTGACAAATCTGCATGTCTTCAACATACATTGATACAATATGATGCTTTCCAGTCACTCGAATTCCCCATCCTTGCAGCTTCTTTTCTGGGTGTGATCGCTTAGGGCTGCAACGCAAGTGCAAATAGCAAAGGTGAAAGTGGACACTCCTGTCCAGTACCGTGCTCAATGTTCCACCAGTAAGAGATTATGTCACAGTTTTTCAGCCAAGTTGTGGGGTTGGTATATAGTAATCGGACCAAACTTAAAAAGTCCTTACCGAATCTTTACTCTGTCAGAACCTTAAACATGTAGCCCCATTCTAAGGTGTTGAATGTCTGTATTTAAGGCAACAATGGCACAGGTCGCTTCTATTTGCTTAGTAGCAGGCAGTACATGGGTGAGTTGTGTATATTCATTAGAGTGCCACACCTCCGGATAAACCTGGATTGGTCCTCATGAACCAGTAATCCCACCATCCTCTGAAGTTAGTTGGCCAGAGTAAGAAAGCTAATTATTACTTTATGTGGTTGAGACACTTCACCATGTACTAATAACAAAATCTTTATCAGGTCTAGTTAGATTTCTTTAATAAGATGCTTAGCTCAGTCCCGGGTCGCTGTGGCACAGAGTAGTAAGGCTTAATCAAAGGAAAAAGTGTTAAACATTTAGAAATACTAAAGCAGCCAATAAGTAAGAAAAAAAACAATAAAAATCAGAGTGTATTTTTTACCTTAAAATAGACACCAGTACGTCAAAAATCTACGAGGAAAACCTGAGATATTATTTTTCAAAGGTAAGTTCTGTTTTTTTTTTTTTTTAAAGATTCAATAAATCATTGTAATCCAGTTCTTAGCGAACTGGCTAGTGTGGCTACTTCTTTTAGCTTAGACAGCCGACAATGCGGTGGGGGCAAGTCACAGGGGCCACTTAAATCTAACGAGATAGTTACCCGTCACGTCTTAGGGCCCTAAGTGTTTTTCTCCTTTAACATGGTCTAGCCAAGAAGTAGTCCAGATGCTGGGGATGCAGCCTGCTGAAGAGGCTGAAGACACAGAAAATATGCTGCAAGTTTTCCTGGGGCCACCCTGGCGCCAACAAACTTCAGGGGTTGTGTTCCGGCTCAGGACTCAATCTCTAACAGTGCAGCAGGCGAGTCGAGGGACGGTCCAGTCGCCACTGGTCAACTTGTCTCCCGGTCCTATGAGGTCCACCGGTTGCATGCAGATAAGCAGTTTTTTTCTTTCCGATGGCCAGTGTCAACTTCGACAATGGGTCCCGCGGACTTGGGGAAACCTCAGAAGGGCAGGATTTGGTCGCACAGCAGGCACTTCGATGACTAGCGGGGCAGGTTTTCGTGGGCAGCTGGGCTCTTGGGAAGTGCAGGATTCCTAGATTTTGGTAGTCCTGAATCTCAACAGGAGGCTAGCCAACCAGCCCTTAGAGTCACTTCTTCCGTCCTGGCACAAGTGGAGCTCTTTGCCACACTGGAGCACGGCAGGCACAGTCCTCTTTGCAGGTCCTCGGATGCAGCAGGTCCAGTCCAGTCTTTGTGCAGCCTCTCTTTGCTGGGTGCAGGGGGAAGCAGGGCAGTCTTTCTTCGGTCTTCTTTCTAGTTCAGTAGTGATATGAGAACTGTCTCTGGGGTGACAATTGTATGCCATCTTCATGTTTGTGGGCAAGGAGGACCCACTAGTCAATGGAGCAATAGTTCCTACAAGGCAACCCTTCCCACTTTACATCACTTCCTAGGGGTATGGGTGCCAAACAATTCCAGGATACTCTTCTCTACCCAAATACAAGATGTCGGGATCCTTCTTCTAAGGGACAGAGCTGTGGGCAAACCTCTCGGGATAATGAGCCACTACTCCTCAAATACTGGTACTGCAACGGGATTTTCTCTCCGGAGGAGGTGCTAGCCTGTCTACCTACACAAAGGAGTGGGTAGACAAGGTGCAATCACCATTTACTTCACTGAGACAGTCGCCTCTTTGATGCTGGGCCATCTGTGACTGCCGCCTGGTAGTCATCCTGCTGGAGGAGGAAGCACCTTCACACTTCCAAACCGGGAAAGGGGGCCTGGGGGCGCAAGCATGTTGTGTTGGGTGACAACTGCTGCAGATAGACAGGAAATGCTACTACAGGTTTGTGTAACAATGTGGTGATTTCTAAAGTCACCTTTCTATTAAAAGTTACCTTAAATCCAATCTCAGCAATGAGTCAGGTTTAATGTAAAAATTAAGTTGATGCCTTAGAGTAATATATTTGGCGGTCCCAAATGGAAGTCAGCCCATACATATAGAAGTGACTAGTTGGGGGAGTTCTTATTGATTCTGAATACCATGATGATGATGATAGCCTCTCTCATGGATGATGGCAGTCTACTACTCTGCTTGGCTTTGTTAATTTAACACATTTGACCAGCAGCATAATATGCCAGATACAAATGTACAAATTAAGTGGCTAAATAGGAAAGTAGTGTTCATCTTTGGCTGTCGTACAGCAACGTGATTCTAAAATCATGTACCTTTGGGCTACCTTTGTTGGAGGCAGTGGTAGGGACTGATTCAAAATAAACAATGTGCTTACATCAAGCCACCCTTTTTTCAATATTCTAACCTTTGGCTCTTACCCTTATGTTGTCATTATTGCTTGCATTCCGCTCCCCTTTCCAGCTCAAGCACAGGGTAAAGATGGGCGGCATGGCTGAATAGCCTGGGTTCAACGCCACTACACCATGGAGTTTTGCTGTGAAAGAGGCAATAAAAGAACAGGATAAGAACAGCAAACCAAAAAATGCCCAACAGGATCATACGCTGAAGTTCTAGTGCTCGAGATGGCGGCAGATCTGCTCAAAAAGTGCAAATAGTTGTTCATATTCATACAAGCTCTTATTAGACTCACTTTTGTCACAGCTATAACTATATGCCATTTAAAACCAGTGCCATTTCACAATATAGCTGCCTTAGAAGCTGCAACCCTCAAATTATTTTCAATGCAGCTTCCATGCCTGTGCTTAATGCCACCTCATGGTATTGCCATAATTGACCAGTGGCTGTCGGCGAATATACAGAAAGCTAGGAACCAATGGGTAGCAGCGATGGAGAATCATAGCTCTAAACACATAAAATTCTCAATTGGGACTGGTCAACATTGAGGTCTGCTGAATATGGTTCCCCAAATCCCTCTACTCTATTTGTGGATGGAAAGAGTGTTTGAGTGTGAGACTGAAACGCTCCAGTCAGTCTTTTACATAGGTGTGAGCTACCTCATTTCACAATGCCATCACAGAAAGCAGCATGCATCTACTGCTGTTCCAAAGACCGTTATTTCCAGCCACTCATACCTGTTGCTCTCTCAATCAGCAGGGAATAGTACATGTGAGTTGCCTCTGCTAAACCAGCTTCCACCACCGGCTTTGTGAATGGCAACTCCTGCAGGATAGGACAAAAGAGAGATTAAAAAAACCACACTAATACTCGCATGTAAATAGAGCAGCCCGAGCGAAACATTAAGACTATTTCCTTTATGAATTTTTATAAAGCATTCTGTTACTTGAACATATTGAGTATCACACTTAGCAAAACATTTTTTCACCCATAAGGAGCAAACAAATCCCTATTCCAAAACATCTGTCAAGCATTCACTGTCTCTTTTGAGGGGAGAAAGATTACTTACCTCCCTGACAACCAAGTAACCCCAAAACAAACAAATAGTAATGAATCAAAGTAGTCTTCCTACACTTTCTATTCAGGCTGCAAGTTCTCTGCGCAACAATAGGGTGGGTTGATAGGTCTGCACCGTTTAGATCGACTGAATTCATACAGTGTATTCCAAGATGGTGCAATGAGATCCTTGACCAACCCAGCACCATTCATCACCCCATCCATCAGAAACTACAGTCTGCCACAGTAGGCACCAGTCACTTGCCATCCAAACATAAAAGACCGATCTACATGTCCAGACCATAAAAGTGACCCCATTCAAACCACTGGGCATCCAGTCGCTGCCAAGGCGCAACTATCTGAATCAATAGTATGTCTCAGATTTGCTGTGTGCCTCAGATGGTGCTCCCACCTCTCGCCATCTAAACATAATAGATTTATCCCCTTGCCAAGAACATGCAAAGAGGGTGCCCATTATTCTAACCACTAGACACCACAGACTGCACATCTCCACATCTATCTGAACGTACAGCATGCCTCAAAGGGTGCGGCAGAGGATGTCCTTTCTCTTATCATTCAAAAAAGATCTTTCTCCTCACCAAGGCCATCCCAAAAGATACTCATATTTGAACCATTAGGCACGTGAGGCTTTACACCTTTTCTTCCATCTTAATCCAAAACATGCTTCAATGCCTCACCCGATATCCCTATAACTTATCATTCAGGCATTATAAATCTTACTCCTTGCCCAGAGGGTGTTCCTATCACAGCACCAGTGTGCTGAAGGAAATGTTTGATCTCCATGCATCCGATCACCACTGTTGCCACCAAAAATATGAACAGTCCTGAATATGAGTTTGAAGTTTTATGTCCTTGCAGTGCTGATGGTACCATTGCTAGTTTGAACCATGATCAGCACTGTTCTGATGGTGGCACATGTGCTACATCTTAAGAATCTTGGCTTAATCCAAGCTGAACAAATCGCTGAAGCTAAGCTGAAAATGTTGGCGGGCTCCCACATTTTAGAATTGTAACTTACAAGGGATTGTTTGGGAGCATCCTGAATAAGTTAGTTTTCCAAGGTTACTGCACACTGATGTTTAAGATGTTCTGCCTTCCACTGTGACATAATGCAGGAAACGGACTCTTTATATAGTGGATCAAAACAAGGTACACTGTTTAAAGAGTCCAGGCTCTTCTTATTGGTTTACAGAAGCAAAAATGATAACACTAAATGCTCTCTTTTGTGGCAGTGTGGGCGAGGAGTTTAGGCTTATCAGAGGGTAGTGCTAAGCATTTGTTGTACTCACAGAGGCAATAAATGAGAAACACACTCAAGACTAAATCAGAGACCAATTTAGAAAAATAAGTCTTATTTTTATATAAATTTCGATACCAAGAACTTCGTTATCAACTAAGTACTTTTTTAAAATATGAATTTATACAGGTAAGTAAATAGGGGGGCCACCTACGCTGGTGGAAAGATGGGGGGGCCATCTAGAAACAGGCTGCAGAGGAGGGACCCGGGGACAAAACCAAGAGCTCCCAACAGGGAGCTCGGGTCACAAAGTCCTAGGAACAAGGAGGGCACAGCTGGTTTATCGGTACCCGGGCTGGGGCGCTTTGGTACAGAGTGGAAAGGTCAGCTGGGATCTGTACGTCCTAGGGCCTTGCGGTTGTCAATCTCGCCGGTTGAGGGTGCAAAAATCAGGACTGCTGGGCCACTCTGGAATTGGGTCTCTGTGGTGCTGACGTCCCTTGACGGCTGTTCTGTCTCGAGGGAGTATGGAATGGACTCTCACAGGCTTTGTTTGCTGCAAGAGGTCCGGTACCCCGGGTATTGGTCCTATGCGGCTCTGGTTGGTACTGGTTTCCTCTCACTCGGTGGGGGGGCAGATCTGATCTTCCTGGGGGTCTGCTGCGTCGGGCTGGATGGGTAGCAGCAACTCAGTGAACTGGACTTTGCTTCTTCGTTGTCTGTGGATTGCAGGGGAGTAGCTCCTCTACTTCAAGGGAGTTTGCTGGCAATTTGCGAAGGGCTGGCAGTCTCCCAGGGTTCTTGGGAGGTGTTCAAATGCAGGACGAGTCGCTGGTCACAATTGTCGAGACTGGTGCTGGCAGGCAGGGTTTGGCACCAAAAGTCCACAACAAATCTTCAGTTCTGGCAGCTCTTCTTTGTCCTCTCTTCTTGATATGTCGAATCTGAATTCCTTGCATCAGGGGTGCCCCATAATACTCAATTTAGGGGCGTTAAGGGGAGTGACAACAAGTCGCCAATGAGCTACTTACTTTTAGGGTGACTGTGGGGAATGGGCATCACCCTGGTGAAAGCCTAATTCCGCCAAAACCAAGACGCTGGAATTCTAAATTTCATGTTCACATCAGGTAGCCTACCTTAGGGGTGGAACTAACCAAAGAGGGAAACACGCCTCCTGACTAGCTAAGTTTCCCACCTATCCTGGTGCCAAATGGGCCCAGGACAGGGGGTGTAATTTCCCCTGACTGGGGAAGCCTTGGGTCGCATATCCAATGCAGCAGAAGCCTTTGAAGCCTCCTGCCTTGATATGCTGATCACATAGCCATCAGCTTGCAGGAGGTGACAAGACCTCTGGCCAGAGCAGGCACTGTTTCTGCCCTCAGAGCGCGGGCTCTCACCTGCAGGGGTCAGAAACGTGTCTCTGGTGGCAGGCTGCTCTACACCAGTCAGCCAGCACACTAGTAGTCAGTAGGGTTTTAGGGGACACCCCTAAGGTACCCTCTGGGTGCATGTATTAATACATCCATCACTGGAATCTGTGTCTACCAAACACCATAGGTTTCAGTGAAGCCATTATGTAGTTGGGAAACTCGTTTTGACCAGTGCCCGGTACTAACCTTAAGATGGCTTCCCTGCTCACTTGTAATATCCAGCAATGGCGTTAGACATTATAGGGGCATATGTGCACATGCAGATATGTCCTCACATGCTATAATGCACCCTGCCTTAGGACTCCAACGCCTGCTGTGGGGGTGACTTACATATAGCCCATGCCGTGTCGTTGCCATTGGCACACAGGAGTGTGTCATATCATGTTTTCAAACATGGTTTGCACCATGTCACGCAGTCTGAAATGGCAGTTTCTGTGGAATGTGTGAGTGAATCCTTTAGTGTGGCATAAGATGTGCTGCAGCCCTTAGGGACCATTTTTAGTACTCATGCCCTAGGTACCAGGGGTACCATTTACTAGGGACTTACAGGGGTACTAAAGTCCTTGGCCAATAGTAAACAATCAGACATCACTTTCTTTTAAGGAAGGAGCACTGGCACTTAGGTCTGGTTAGCAGGTCAGTTGAAAATCAGCAGCTAGCAGCTAACAAGCATTGGCATAGCCAATAGGTCTCGCCTTTGGGGCCTTATAAGTGTTTAGCCAGAGCTATTGACTTTGCCAATGTCTTCAAGCTGTGCTGTAGAGAAGTGTGGCTGCTGTGCAGCATGCTGAAAAGTTATAATAAAAAAGTGTCAGAAGCATTTTTGTTACTTTATATATGACCAAGAAGGCATTATGTAAAACTGAACGACCATATTAAAAAAGTATTTACAATAAAAAATTCTCAGTTTTCTTTTGTTCTTGCAATGCTGGCAACTTGTTTCTGCCTATTGCAATGGTGGTTTGTTAAAGCTTTTTTTTTGAGGGGGCATAAACAATCTGAGGGTGAAGGTTGGGAACTAGTACCTGTATTATAACACTAGCAGCAGCCAGACGCTAGGGGAGAATCAACAGATGCCAGATTCCGAGAGCAGGCTGAGGTGGTGCTGAGTGATGCTGAGTTGGTAGTGGTGGTGGTGGTGACTGTTGCGGAGACGATGCTGAGGTGATGCTGAATGATACTCAGGTCTTGCTGAGTGATACTGCTGTGGTGCTGAGTGATGCTGTGGTGGTGCTGAGTGATATTGTCTTGGCGCTGAGTGATGCTGTGGTGGTGCTGAGTGATGCTGTGGTGGCCCTGAGTGATGCTGTGGTGGCCCTGAGTGATGCTGTGGTGGCCCTGAGTGATGCTGTGGTGGCCCTGAGTGATGCTGTGGTGGCCCTGAATGATGCTGTGGTGGCCCTGAATGATGCTGTGGTGGCCCTGAGCGATGCTGTGGTGGCCCTGAGCGATGCTGTGGTGGCCCTGAGCGATGCTGTGGTGGCCCTGAGCGATGCTGTGGCGACGCTGAGCGATGCTGTGGCGGCGCTGAGCGATGCTGTGGCGGCGCTGAGCGATGCTGTGGCGGCGCTGAGCGATGCTGTGGCGGCGCTGAGCGATGCTGTGGCGGCGCTGAGTGATGCTGTGGCGGCGCTGAGTGATGCTGTGGCGGCGCTGAGTGATGCTGTCGCGGCGCTGAGTGATGCTGTGGCGGCGCTGAGTGATGCTGTGGCGGCGCTGAGTGATGCTGTGGCGGCGCTGAGTGATGCTGTGGCGGCGCTGAGTGATGCTGTGGCGGCGCTGAGTGATGCTGTGGCGGCGCTGAGTGATGCAGTGTTGGCCCTGAGTGATGATGTGGTGTCGCTGAGTGAAGCTATGGTGGTGCGGAGTGATGTTGTGGTGCTGCTGAGTAATGCTGTGGTGGCGCTGAGTGATGCTGTTGTGGCGCTAAGTGATGCTGTGGTTGTGCTGAGTAATGCTGTGGTTGCACTGAGTGATGCTGTGATGGCGTTGAGTGATGCTGTGATGGCGTTGAGTGATGCTGTGATGGCGTTGAGTGATGCTGTGATGGCGTTGAGTGATGCTGTGATGGCGTTGAGTGATGCTGTGATGGCGTTGAGTGATGCTGTGATGGCGTTGAGTGATGCTGTGATGGCGTTGAGTGATGCTGTGATGGCGTTGAGTGATGCTGTGATGGCGTTGAGTGATGCTGTGATGGCGTTGAGAGATGTTGTGTTGGTGCTGAGTGATGCTGTGCTGGCTCCGATTGATGCTGTGCTGGCTCCGATTGATGCTGTGCAGGCTCTGATTGATGCTGTGGTTACGCTGAGTGATGCTGTGGTAATGCCGAGTGAGAGATAGAGTGAAGATATAATGCCCAATTAGAGAGGGTGGTGAGAGAGAAAGAGAGAGAAAGGGTGTACATAGAATAAAGAGTGGAGCGGGATAGAGAGAGAGAAAGAAGGGGAGAGAGAGTGAATGAAGGAGTTTGAAAGAGAAACAGATAAAGGGGTGAGAGAGAATGAAAGGCTAAAAAAGATAGAGAGGGAGAGTTAATTAAGTAGAGAGAGAATTAGAGAGGGGAGAGAGAGAGAAGGAGAGAGACAATAAGAGTGGGGGTGTGGAGTTTAAATAGAGTGAAGAAGTGACGCGGAAAAAGTAACCTTAAATATAGCTTTGTGCTTTGCGCGAATAAATATAAAGAAAAAAAACAGAGTGAGACAAAAATACTGGTAATTAGGCCGTGACTCCCAATATAAAACAAATAGCGATATAAGGTGAAATCAACCCACCGAAGCAATATTTCTAACTAGACAAAAAAAGCTTGCATTTCAATGCTAATCGCTGTTGTTTTTCATGTGACTGTAGTCCAGGGCCCTCAGTTGGTAATGTGAGCTGCTGCTGCGATTGAAACATCAGAGTCCAGAGAGTTAATGAGCCATGACGAGGAAATGAGGAAGAGATAGGAAACCCAGATGGCAGCTGCGCGCGTGCACGCCATCGTGAACGCAAGCTGGTCGCCAGCCGAAAGCCAGTGGGTTTGCTCTTCCAAAACCCACTTACTAAAACTCTCGGCCAGACCAGCGCAAGCGCTGGTGCAGGCCGAGACCTAAAAATGAATTTGATTTTCTGTAATGTGACTGGTGCTCATATAATCGCTGCCCTTGGGCTGAGTTCCTGCTAAAACTACAATAAAAAAACATAACCTTCTGTTTGGTCATGTTGGAAGAGTCTGCAAATGCTGGAATAATAATAAAGGAGGATTCTTTATACAATTATAAATAAGTCTGTATTCCTTCTTAACATGGCTTTTCTGCCTTTGTTTAGTTTTTAACTATCTGTCATTGATCATTAAAGCAGCTTTAGACCATTTTAAACTGCGTTCATCTTATGTTTATTGTTTGAAGTTCATATTGATCAGAGGAGAAAATATGAGCTTTAGGTGATTTTCATCATTTTCCTACCAGCCAGGACATTAAAATACTGGTAAAGCTGGTTAAAAAAATGACCAGGTGGCAAACATAGCCACGTCAGGAGTTGTGGCCTTTGGGCCACTTTATTTAACCTCACTTGCCCAGACAGAATGTAGTGCTTCTAGTTTTCACCAATGTTTCTGGCTCTATGAGCTTTAAAATAAGTAATTTATCCAACATTTCTCTAAAAATGAGCACAATGAGACTAGCCAAATGCTGTTTTATAAACAGGTGTGATCCGGGAATGTGACCACTTTTTCGGGGGTGCCCGGGCCGGATTGTGGTCCCAATCCGACCCTGGTCACAGCTCTACTTATGAGTGTACAGACTTGGCAAGTCTTTAACTGGCATTGTAGCCAACACTGAAGTGAACGAATCCTGGTAATATTGGCATACGCTGTGCTCAAGTGTTTTTTTGTTGTTGCGGTTTTATGAACGTGAACCTGGCCTGCGGGTATTAAAGCGCGTTATATGAGCACCATACTTAACACATTTTCAGGCACCGGAGATTGACTGATTTGCCCAGAATCACAGGACGTTGAGCCGAGCCCGGGATTCCCAGTTCTGATGTCCCGCCAAGACCACATCTAGATATAAACTTGACTTTTGCGAGACGCTTCACTAGTTCCTTCACATTGCTCTTAACTGAGAACCATCACATTAAGCTGGTTTCAATGCATGCGCTCAAAACTTTAAGTGGAGAACTTCAAAATTGCATAAAAGGCGCAGCAGACTCCGTGCTGCTACTACTCACCAGCCGGAAGTATGAGGGCGTCGCGGTACCATACGATCAAAGGCGGGCACGTAGGGTCGGATCAGCCATCCTGCCACACTTACAATGGGAGAGTACCGGCACTTCTCAGGGGCAGACAGGTACTCTGGAACAGTGTGTACCTTCACTTTTATATTTACATTTCAAGAGCGGGGGAGGAGGGGCGTTCTAATCACGGCCTCGATGAACTGTTTCCCTGTCTCGCTGCGAGGCGACATGAGCCATCCTGCAAACTTTAAAAGATCATCTTGGCCTAGTATGTCAAAATTACCACCGTCTGACCCTGGCCTCCGCTATCCTCTTGCTTCATAATTCTTCACAGCAGTAGTATCAAAAGTCACTCACAAAAATGAAATGAAGAATAAAATGAAAAAGTGGTCGGTGTACGCTGGGTAGTCTGACATCATCTGAGGTCTCCCACGGGAGGCTTTGACACAGGGTTTCTGTGGCCGGGATATGTCCAGGCCTCTAGGCTTCCCATCAAAATAGTAGAGCAGGTATAGAAACACTGTCTGAATTCGAGGAAAGGGTGATTTGCTATTCTATATTCACCCTTGAATAACTTAAGAAAGTCTGTGAACCTTGCAGTATGTTAAACAAGCAGGGAGAATAAAATTATAGGTAGTTAGTGCGCATGCGCCACTCAGACAAACAGACGAAAGACCTCAAGACGGGAGGGACACCGGTAGAGGCTGTGGTTATGGCTCTGCAAAGATCCATCATGTTCATCATGGTCCACAACTGCCACCTACTGGAACTTCACGGTAACAGCTCCTGCGCCTCCAGGCAACATCGGAGATTACCGACAAGGCGCAAAATAGCTCATTAAAATGAAACGGACAAGAGCCAAACAGATAAACATTAAAAGCAGATCCTTGGTTTCGAATTGAAACTATCCTTCTTGAATTGGAATCAGTAACCATTCAAAAGAACACGCAATCAAACGCTCACAAAATCAACAAGTAACAAACTGAAGCACATTTTTGACCTAAAGAACAAAAGGAAAAACAGAGGAGCGGGGACGAGAGGAGCGGGGGCGAGCGAGCGCGGCAGCCTGCTGAGCTGACCACACGCTCGTGCATCGTGCCTGAAACGTGCGGGTAACCGCAGGGAAAAGGCCATGACGCACGAGCGTGTGGTCAGCTTTTTGAAACCCCTAACTTAAAGTCTCGCAGAGCAGCGCTTGCGCGCTACTCGAGGCGCGACCTAAAAAGGGGCCATAAAGTGGGGGAGCAAATGCAACAAAAGCCCAGTTTCCTACACAGATGATTTCTGGTCCCCTAACAATTCACCAATCCTACTACACCCCACTCCTGCACTGATTTCTATGATGAATATGCATCAGAACCTGTTTGGGGGAGACAGCAGGGCAGACCAGGGCTACTGGGCCCCAACTGACTGGGTGAGGACATTTGCCACTAATGTTCTGGGGTTCGTCCAAATCTGGCCCTGCAAACTGGGACAAGTACAACCCTATTCACAGTGTTTGTCTGTTATCAATCTTCCTGAAGCAGTAATCAGGAACAGACAAAAGGGCAGGCCATGTATAGAAAAGTCCAACTGCAGTGCAACCCCTCACTCTACAATCTACCGAATAGCAACATTTCAGAAGAACTATTCAGCAGCCCATTGATAACAAGGTTCTCATTAAATGTAGCCCTGTCTTCATCCTACCCAACAACCTGCCTACCTACTTACTTACTGGCAGTCACCAGTAGGTAGTTAAAGTTAGAACCTAGTTTCCATAGGAAAAGCATTTTTTGTTTTGCTAATAACTTTGGCACCTTTTGATAAATCTTCACGAAATTTTCAAAACTTTTATGCGAGTCACTTCAGCTGCTGTCTGAAAAGTTTAAGGGTCAAGCGGAGCCCGAGGAAAAAGGGGGGGGGGGTCCCAAAATGCATTTTTCCCTTTCAATTTCCCATAGGGATTTTAGACATGGCTACAGCCTGAACCGCTGAACAGAATTACACCAAATTTGGCAGGTAGCTAAATCTTGGTCCAGAAAGAGTGCTTTTTTGTAAATTGGTGTAAATCTGTCCATTAGTTTTGGAGTTATTAAAGAAAAAAGATTTATATATATCTAGAGAAGCGAATCCTCCACGGATCCAGCAGATCTCAAAATGAGATCTGATTGGCTGCCACCACCTCAACCAGGAAGTGGTGGCAGCCATCTTAGGACTCTGGACTCTGTCTCCCGCTCATACTTTTAATTTTACATGCCCGCCCAACCCCCTTGTGGAACAACATTTTTGGGGGGAGGAGGCCATGCATGGGCCCCTTCTGTGGCCAGGCGTTTTAAAAAAAAAATGAAAGTGGGAGGGGGGCACGTTGCCACCTTCCCAGGCTACTTTCGTCCCCAGGGTACCCATCCCCCGGATCCCGGCTGCAATTAGAAAGGGGATGGGGGCCACATGCCCCCCCCCTCCCTGAGCCATAACTGTCCCTGGGGACCCCATCCCCCAGGGCCAGCTCATATACTATGTCCCGGGGTGCCTACCCCTAGGACATAGCGGTTTCCCTGCCCGCAGTGGCAGGGAGCAATCTCAAAACTCCCACCAAGCGGGAGCGGGCTTTTCATCTGTTTTCCTGCCTGCCTGCACTGAAGCAGGCAGGGAAACAGATTAAGAGATTGCTCCTGCCCACAGGGAGCTACATTTTTAGCTGCTCCCTAGGAGCGGGAGAAATGCCGGCTCCCGCAGGAGGTGAGGCGCCGACTAGGGCTACGGGGGCTTGGGGCACCCCTGCGGCCCAAACCATAGTGTGGTGGGCACCAGGGCAACCACCCTTTGTTGACTAGACCTTGGGGGATGGGGTCCCGAGGCGGATATCGGCCCGGGGAGGGTGGATGCCTGTCCTCCCCCCCCCCCATTAAATATGTGCTGGGCCCCAGGGGATGGGGCTGCATGCCCCACTCCCCCTTGTGTACTTTGCCAGGGCCAAAATCGGCCCGGGGATGGGTTGGGGCCGCATGCCACCCTCCCCTGTAAATATAGTGGTGGGCCCCGGGGGATGCTGGGCCCCAGGGGGATATTGACGACAGGACCAAAATTGGCCCGGGAAGGGGGCTCTTGTGCCCTCGCCCCTGAAAAAAATGTGCCAGCCCCTAGGTGATAGGGTACCAGGGGACAAAATCAGCCCGGGGAGGGGGGTCGTGGGCCCCCCACCCCGTTAAATATAGTGCCTGGCCCCAGGGGATGGGGTCCCCAAAGCCGAAATCAGCCTGGGGAGGGGGGCCGCATGCCTCCTCACCTTGCTGAAATATGTTGCCGGGTCCTGAGGGATGGGGTCCTCAGGGCCAAAAGCAGGCTGATAGGGGGCCCGGTGCCCACCTCCCCGTTTAAAAGAAATGCACTGGGGTATTTGGTACCTGGTGCCAAAAGCGGCCTGGGGACGGGGCCTTCTGACCCCTCCTCTTAAACAATGCACCGGGTCCTGGGGTCCCTGGGGCCAAAAGCAGCCTGGGGAGCCTCGTGGCCAACCCTCCCACTGCGCATGGCTGAAGGCCGCGGCTGCATTCGGGGGGGTTGGCCGCAGGCCAGGCCCTGCGACAAAACCCTAGCCGCGCACGGCCTGAAGCTGTGCATGGCAGCGGTTGGATTAACGTAGGATAATTCAATATTACTTTACGTTAAAAAAACCTCTAGAAATTCACTGAAAAAAACTAAGGTTACAGGGACGTTATATTTTGGAAATAGCATTAAAAAACCATAGAAATTCACTGAAAAAAACCAAAGGTTACCGGGGACGTTATAGTTAGGTTTAGATTTTACACACACAAAACTACTGAAATTCAGCAGTTATCTCAAGTAACTATAACTCGTGCCCTAAGGTAACTATAACTCGCGCCATCGCCATGCACTGCTAATTACCCCACATATTACATCAGTCATCACATCTTCTATGTAATCATTGACAATATCACTGCAACATTTGCAAACAAAATTATTGATGAGAAAACTGTGCATGGCCCACCTTGAAGATAACCAATTGAAAATAATTTGTTTTTAGCTTCTGTTATGAATGAATAGAACTAGCAACCAAACCCTTAGCAAGGGTTTACGATCAAAAGGACTCACTCGAAAATACTCCGTCACATGCAAATCGTACACAGTTTCAGAACTGTTATAGTTATAGTTTAGTGATTACACATATCCATTTTCTTTGGTATACTTTTATTTGGTATTCACTTTTTCTTCGCACTATCAAAGTCCCTTTATTGCTTTTAACCAAATACGAGAAGGTTAAATAACAGCATACCTGGAACCTATAGTAAAAAAGCTGAGAAGACAGACCCTCAAAACATTACAGCATAACCAGATGACGCAGACTTGCTGAGAATAACAAAAAGAGACACTATAATGTGGTAGCCAGAAACCAGCAGGCTTGGATATCCTCTCGACGTAATTCTATCTGAAGTATGCTACAGTATTACTAGAAACGTTGAGGCATTTTAAAATGGTGGACTCTCAGATACCATGAGAAAAGCATCCATAAGTGCAAGTGCATTGCCACCACAGCACACTTCATAAACACTCTTGAAGTGGTTACTCTGAACAGTACGACTGAAATGAAAATGAACTCCACTGACCACAAACCTATGCTACTGTTGATGTGCCTGATGGATGGGTGTGGGAAAGTAAAAATCCAGGGTTGTTGTGTAGTTTACCACAATGACATCCTGCAGGGTGAGCATTTTGAAGTGATTGAAAATGATGTAATGGTTCAGCACTCTGAAGACCAGAATCGATCTTGATGTCTTTTCCTGTCCGTGGATTAGGAAGTATAGGGAGTACACTCCTTGTCCTCACTAACCTATGGGCATCATTTCAATAACCGTTTTTGTAAAAATGTCTGCACCACTGCTAATAGAAAGGATCGCATGGTTCTTTTGTATTCTGCGAGGATGGGACAGTTGATATGGAGAAACGGTGCGAAACTCCAAGCAATACCCATTGACGATGGTGGACAAAACATTGAGCTGAGGTTATTTCCTACAAGTAAGCAAGGTATACCCCAGGTTTCCCCATGAGAAGACTTGGGTGGGTAGGCAGAATGAGACAATAGTCATTGTTTTGTGGCACAGGTCCCCCAATTTTGTGCACCTCTGGCCTTTCCCCAGCATTATCACAAAAGGTTCCTCTTGAATAGTGGGGCTGTCTACTTGATTGTTGACCCTTTTGAAAGGTTTGCTGTTATCGCTACCTCTACCTTGTATTACTCGGGTCCTAGATTTTGAGTTGGTTGTGACTCATCTATGAAATGCAGTTCTTTCCTGTTGTTGATGTTTGAGGACCCTGATGTCATTTGTGATGACCATATCTATTTTTAGAGGTGGACAGACCAAAAGGTTTACGCAGACGGAGTAAATTTACTCAGTTGGTGTAAACCTTTCTCTGAAGGCCCAACGGCCCCTACTCCCTCAGAGGTAAACCATTTGGCCGTCCGCTCTATTTAGATTGGGCAGACGGATGTTTTTTTTTTTTCTGTCCGTCACTCGCCAGGAATATCTTAACAGTGAGAGACAGTAAAAATATAAAAATGACTCCACGTAGGGGAGGAAACTTATGGTGTGGGTGCCATTATTTTTCAAACCAAACTCCCACTTTGGAAGTTTGTTTAGAAAAATAAAAAACGTAGGAATAGTATGACAGCCAGCCGCGATGTTTGACAGTAAAGCTCATCAAACTTTTCCTATGCTCACAGGAACCACCATGACGGTGATTCATGTCAATGTACAGTGTTGGCCGCAGGGCTGGAGGACAACTCAAAATTTGGCGACTGGAGACCCTCGGGATGGTGGAGGTAAATTCCTCCACTGCCCCATCTGACTTACCTCAAACTCAAATTCAAGCCCAATGTCTTTATTAGGAAGTCATTGTGTTCCTCCACTACGTGTAGCTGAACATTATAATTGGCCCACGCTTGTTATTACTGCACTATAAGCAAATGTATCATCAGGTACGGAAGCCTTAAATGGGTATGGGTCAAGGACAGCGTCGTTCTGCACATCCATCATTGGGTCTAGTGTGGATTCTAGCTCTGAATCAGAATGTATGGAGTGTAGCAGTGAAGCATGCGGCCGAGAAGTAGATGAGATGGTGTGTCTCAAGTTTCTTTGGAATTGGCAAAGTTTAGATTTCTTCTGATATTGCTTCCTCAAAAGTGAGTTTTTCGTTTTTTCTGACCTGTCTGTGGAGAATGTGGGGTGGAAATGAGGATGAGCGTCCCATTTTTTATATAAACACGGGGTTTAAATACTCCTCGGCTTCGAAGTCGGCTTTGACGCTGACAGCATGTGAATCATTTCAACTACTGGGTTGAGTATCTCTACTTCTAATTTCCTTGAGTGTTGAAGGGACCTTTCAACATCAAACAGTCTTGACTACCATTGGCAGAGCTGATTGCAGAGGTTATTTTGGCACTGGTGTGTTAGGCAAAGTATGGCACTTTCAGGGTCGTTTCTTGGCATGGAGGAGTTCCTTATTTAAAGGTTGATCCCTAGAGGGAAGATCCTGTGAATGTGATTGGAGAGTGTTCTTTTGAGACTGTGGATGTTTTTCTCAGTCTGCAGGGTCTCCTCCAGCAAACGGTGTTGTCTTTGTCCTCGTTGAAGGTTTTTCTGAGGCTACTGGAAATATATTTGTTTTTCGGAGTCTTTGCGAGAGAGAGAGAAATTGGACTCTGCTCTTTACAGGCTTCCGCAGTGCCTGAAGACCCCATAAAACCTAGTCTCAACTATTGAGGTCTTTGGTCACTGCGCCTGAAGGTGTCTCGCTACAGTTCTAGCATTGCAGTTCAGCATAATGTGCTCAACTGTGGTCCCTCCAGCCGAATTGTCTTTATGTAACAGAAGGCACTGCACGCAGAACAGGCAGCTTTACCGTGGTCACCGAGAAGACAGGTTACAGACCTCAAAAACTTGAAATTGCAAGAGTAGCAGAATTTAAATGCTGTATTTTCCGTACTCTTCCCCCCAAACAAGCCATTCTCACCCAAGCTGGTCCCTGCCTCTCCAGTTAACTATGCTCTGAGGTGGTAGCAGATGTTCCAGGAATTTTTTTTAATGTTTTGCTCAAAGTTTTCACCATGTGCTTCAGCGTCAAAATGTTGAACCGATGTGCTGCAGTAATGGAGTAGTGAAACAACTCCAATTTCAATGGCAGAAAAACTATTTGAGGTGTTCACAAAGGTACAATACCCCAACCTTCAGTTACTTTAGGGCAAGGATAAATGAACATCATTTTCTTTTTTTGTTACTCCTTTTTCATCTTAACCTTACTTTTAATTAAATGCAAAATAACATAACTGATTATTTAAACAAGGAAGTCTAGTGTTCAGGGTACTGATGGTGAACAGAAAGGGGGTAGTTTTTGCCTCATTATTTGAAAGTAAATTAAAATATTAAAATAAATCTTTTTCTTAGTGACAATTGGACAAGTTCATCATCATTATCAAATATGCTTTATTCGGTTATATTACAAAACCATCAAAGCTCATAGTAAAATAAAACATTCAAGAAAAAATCCAAAGCTAAAAAAGTACTGTCCATAAAAAATAAATATTACTTATACAGTGAAATGCTATGATAATTATCTTTCGACAGAATATAGCAACCTAATGCATGGCTCACTCGCAAAATAGTAATGTAAAACTATATTAAATTAATTCAGCAGAGACTCAGGATAAAAAGATACCCAATACAATTCTATTGTTTCAGCATTCCACAGACAGGATAAGTCGCAGCTAGGTAGCGGCTGACAGGGAGTACTAGTGGAGTAGAGGTCTCTGTAGTCGAAATTCTATAAGCTTCTAGATAAGATTTAGTTCTGAGATTTAGACAAATTGGTCGTATCCCTTTGCGCATTAGATGTAGATATTCAGGACAAAGAAGCAGTAGGTGCTCCAGTCTCGGGTGTAATCCCATAGGCAGGGGAGAGATTAAAACCAGTGCCTTTTTTCTACCTGGAGGTAAAAACTTTTGTTGGGAGGCAACCAAGGCGAAAGCGCACATACAAACTCCTTGTAAATGCAGGCGTTATCAAATCAAGGTAGGATTCAAACATCGGAATATCCTTAAATTCCCAAAATCTCTCAGTTAGTTGCCCATTTGTCTTACTCAGAACACATTGCTAACGCGTAAAATCCCAAAAATCGTCGTTTAATAATTCTACAATCTAGTTTAGAGATGTTGCAAACGTTATTCCAAAGATTTTCAAGGCCAAGCATCAAACACCACTAGCGTACAAATTGAAACAAGGGAAGCTGCAAGACATTGCTAAGGTTCATAATTTCCTGTGCCGAATCCCTGTATTCCATGAGTTCTGGGGTAGTACACAGGCGTACCCAGTATATCAGTAGCTTTAATGCAACTAGATGGCTAACTTGATTGATGCCTAAGTTGGACAAGTTACTCACCTTCGGTAACGACTTATGTGGTAGAGACATGATCTAGCTACAGACTCCTTAGCTTAGAATGTCCCAGGCATCAGTTTTGGGGGGGGGGGGGGGGCTTTATGTAGACTCCGATTTCTTGTGTTTTTTGGGCTTCTTACCTGACCAACTTGACTACTTCGAGAGGGAGGAAGAAGACTGTAGACCAGACCTTCCTCTCGACTGGGACAGAGAACGAGATCTCCGGGAAGAACGAAGCGGTGCTGAGCGCCGGCCCGCAAGCAGCTTTAGGAACCGCTTCCTCAAAGCTTTCATAGCCATGGCCCGGCAGTCGAAGCACGCAGAGCCGACCGATGCCACCTATCAGCACGCAGGGGTATTGCTTGAAGAAAAATCTTCTGCATCCAGTCTGACGCCTGGGAAATTCTAAGGTAGGGAATCTGCGGGTAGATGTCTCTATCCGATACAACGTATAGTTTCTTACCTGTCGGTGTAGTTTTGCAGCTTGAAGACTTTCTGGATTCACTATGCTGTGCATTATTCCGCCATCTTGTGGTTGGGTCCGGAATCGTAGTATTTTCTCTTTTTTTTTTTTCGTGGCCCAGGTGAGCGGCGACGTCCCACCATTTGGTGTCCTTCGTGACGTCGACGCGCTTCCTGCGGAAGCTCCCACCTTTGGTCGCCATCTTCGGATTCTTTTTTCTCTCCCTTTTTTTTTTTTTGTTGTTGTCCGCTTTGCTTGATCCCTTTAGCTATATATGCAGTTTTAGCCTCCTTTGTACTCATGTCTCCTCTTTCTGGCGGAGGAGGGTGGGATCGCTAGTGAATCCAGAAAGTCTTCAAGCTGCAAAACTACACCGACAGGTAAGAAACTATACGTTTTGCAGCGTGAATCTTTCTTGATTCACTATGCTGTGCATAGATTTAGTAGCGGTTTTGTCCTTATTGCGGTGGCTGGGTGGAAGATGAGCATTGGTTACTGAAAATGTGTTGTAAGACCTTCTGTCCTACTTGCGCTTCCTTGTTCATTTGAATATCCACACAGTAGTGCTTAGTGAACGTATGCACTGAAGACCATGTTGCAGCTTGGCAAATGTCTTGGATAGGTGTGTTCGCTAGAAACACAATTGTTGCTCCCTTCTTCCTTGTTGAGTGAGCTTGAGCTGCTCCTTGTAACTGTTGTCCTGCCTGCTTGTGGCAGAGTTGGATTGTCTGCGCAATCCATCGTGCAATTGTATTCTTGGTGACTGGTCGTCCCAGAAAACTACTGGCAAAGGAGACAAAGAACTGTTTTGTTTTCCTGCACTCCTTTGTCCTCTCTATATAGTGCATTACTGCCCTTCTGGCGTCTAGTGTGTGCAGCGCCCTTTCTGTTCGTGTGGAAGGTTTTTGGAAAAAACTTGGTATTTGGATTGTTTGGTTAATGTGGAACCGAGACACCACCTTTGGCATGAAGTGTGGGTCCGTTCTCATTACAATCCTGTCCTTGTGTATTTGTAAGTAGGGCTCTTGGAGTGTTAGCGCCAGCAACTCACTTACTCTTCGTAGTGACGTGATAGCCACTAAGAAGGCTGTCTTTAGTGTGAGCATGTGCAGTGTAGTCTTGTGAATAGGTTCGAAGGGTGCCTTCATCAGTTGAGTTAGCACTACACGTTGAGGTTCCATGCTGGTGCTGGCATCCTCTTTGGGGGTGCGATTCTTTTCGCCCCTTCCAGAAATCTTTTCACAACTTGGGAAGTGAAGAAACTCTTCCCCGTCTCTCCTCTTGTGTAGGCCACTACCGCAGACAAGTGCACCCTCAGGGATGTGTAGCTTAATCCGCTTTGTAGCAGGTGTGTTAAGTATTTTAGTACTGTTGATTCCCTTGTGATCTTCCGTTGTAGATTCTCCTTGATGCACCATTGGGAGAACCTCTTCCACTTTGCTACGTAGCACTTCCTTGTGGAGGGTCTCCTTGCCTCCCTGAGTACTGCCATGGTACTTGGTGGCAGTTTGAGGTGTGCAAATTCTAAGTCTTCAGGAGCCATGCTGCTAGGCTGAGGCTCTCCGGTTCTGGGTGTAGCACCTTTCCGTTCTGCATTGTTAACAGGTCCTTTCTTCTTGGGAACCTGTGTGCTGGTTCTTGTGCCATCTCCACTATCTGTGAGAACCAGGATTGTCTGGCCCACTGAGGTGCTATCAGTATTAGTGTCATGTTGCTGATTCTGCATTTGCTGAGTACTCTGTGTATCAGTGGTATCGGGGGAAAAGCGTATGCAAATGTCTTTGACCAACTTATCCATAGCGCATTCCCTTGTGACCGATGGTCTGGTTGCGAAGTGTTGGCATTTTGCATTCTGGTGTGTTGCAAATAGGTCTATTTGCGGTGTACCCCATTTTTGGAATAGCTTCTGTATGTCCTGATGATTGAGCTCCCACTCGTGGGATGCCGACGTCTGCCTGCTGAGTCGGTCTGCTTCCACATTGTCCTTCCCCGGGAGATGTATTGCCAGTAGGTCTATTTTTAGTGGAATGGCCCATCTCCATATTTCCTGTGCTAGCCCAGATAGTGCCACTGATTGTGTTCCTCCTTGTTTGTTGATGTAGAACATGGTGGTTGTGTTGTCCGTTTGGACCAACACCCTGTTTCCGTACAGCTCTTTCTGAAAGGCTTTTAAGGCTAGGAATACAGTTTTTAGCTCCAGGTAGTTGATGTGTCTGACCGCATCTTGCTGCGACCATAGACCCCTCACCTTGAGCTTGTTCATGTGTGCGCCCCACCCCAGCTGGGAGGAGTCTGTTGTGATGGTCACTGTTGGAGTTGGTTGTGTGAATGGCTTCCCTGTGATATGTTTTCCTTGTTCCACCACGCCATTTCCTGATGCACTGCGTGTGTGACAACCACAAGATCTTCCCAACTCCCTGTTGCTTGTGACCATTGCTGCTGAATCCATTCCTGAAATGTTCTCATGTGCAGTCGGATATTTGGGACTAGGTGGATGCATGACGCCATCATTCCCATTAACTTGCTCACTGTCAGAACTTGCCCCTTGCGGTAAGGACGTGTTTCCTTCAGTATCGCCAATGTTCTCTTCCTGCTGGGGAACACTTTGGCCTGTATGGTGTTGATCTCGGCCCCTAAGAATATCTTGATCTGCTCCGGTTGACGATTTTTCCCAATGAATTGAGAAACCCAGTTGGCTCAGTGTTTGTACGACCTGCTGGATGTGTTCTTTGCAGTGGCTGTACGAGCTTGCCTTTACGAGCCAGTCATCGAGGTAGGGATATATGTGTATTCCTTGCCTTCGTAGGTGCGCTGCTACTGCTGCTAGGCACTTTGTAAACACCCTTGGTGCGGATTTGAGTCCGAATGCCAGTACTGTGAACTGGTAGTGAGTCTGGTTGATCACGAACCTTAGTAGACGTTTGTGCCTGTGGTTGATGGGGATGTGTAAGTACGCGTCCTTCAGATCTATAGTTGCCATGTAATCCCCTTGTTGTATTTGTGGTATTACCTCCTGTAGGGAAGTAATCTTGAATCTCTGAGTTCTTATGAATTTGTTAAGAATCTCAGATCTAGGATAGGTCTTAGGGTTTCGTCGACCTTTGGCACGAGGAAATAAGTTGAGTAAACCCCTTTGTTCCTTTGGTTGTGCGGTACTGCCTCTATCGCCTCTTTGCTGAGCAGTTCCTTTGCCTCCAGCTGCAAGAGCGAAAGTTCTTTTGCTGAGTGAGCCTTGTTTCTTGGTTTTCTTGTTGGAGGTTGTTTTTCCAGCTCTATGCAATATCCGTATTGTATGATGTTTAGTATCCACTTGTCTGTAGTGACCTTCCTCCACTGCTTGAAGAAGTTCTTTATCCTGCCTCCTACCGGTCTTGTGTGTTCGAGGGACTGTTTGTTGTGGAACGTCAGGTTTTTGTTTTTCTGTTTGTCCTTGCCCCCACCCTGAGGTGTTGCTAGGGTGGTTGTTGGCTTGATGGTGAAGTCACTTGGAGGTGGGCTGTTGGCCTCCTCTACGAGTTTGTCCTCGTCCGTTTCCGCGCCCTCGAAAGGACTGGCCCCGGGGCTGGTACTGCCAGTTTTGCTGCTGCTGTCCTTGCTGCTGCTGGCCTTGGTTGTTCCTTTGATAGCCTTGCTGGAACGTTTGGTGCGATGTGGCAGGCACGTTGCCTCCTCTACCGCCCGGCCTTCTCGTGGGTGTCCCTCTTCTCATCCCTCTGAACTGCAGCGCTCCCATGGACCTTGCTGTCTCGTTGTCCTTGAGCTGCGTTAACTTATCGTCAACTGGTGTGCCAAACAGTTGTTCGCCGTTAAAGGGTGTATTCAGTATGTTACTTTGCACCTCTGGCTTGAATCCAGAAATTCTGAGCCATGCATGTCTCCTCTCGGTCACCCCTATCATCATTAGTCTGCTGGACGTCTCTGCAGCATCCAAGGCTGATTTCAAGCATGTGTTTGCCATGCTTTTGCCTTCTTCTACCAGGTGAGCTGCCCTTTCTTGGTACTGATCTGGTAGATGCTTTAGGAGCTGCCCCACTTCATCCCAGTGTTGGTGTGCGTGCCTGTTGATCAGGGCGTTGGAGTTTGCGATGCGCCACTGGATAGCCGCATTTCTCTCCACCTTTCTCCCTGTAAGATCCATCCTCCTACTCTCCTTGTCTGGAGGTGGTCCGGCATTAGTGGGCACATTGGCCCTCTTCCTAGCCGTTGCTGTAATTATGGAGTCGGCTGGCACTGATCCTTGTATGTATGCAGGGTCCTGTGAAGAATGTTTATACTTCTTCTCCGTTCTTGGAGTCACAGCCTTGCATACTGCTTGTTCCCTAAAGGCCTCTCTTCCTTGATCCAGCACACTAGAGAGCATGGGTAGGAATTGGCTCCTGGTTTGTTGAGGCAGTAGAGTTTCCAGGAGGAAACATGCCTTGGGCTTCTCCTCTTCCATTTTTACTCCATAGGTTTGTGCAGCCTTTTGGACGACCATGTTGTAGACCCCAATGTCGTCTGGCGGCGAGGGCCTCGAAGGGTAAGTGTCTACCCCTTCTTCCGGCGATTCTGCGTCGAGGTCTTGCCATTCCAGGTTTTGTGCCTCCGAGGACGTCGAGTCCCGGTAGGATTGCAGATCTTCGTCGCCTTCTCCCTCAAAATAATAGTCTTCGTCCCCCTGTTCCTCGACCGGTTCGGGTGTTTTCGGCGGTTCGGCGTCCTCATCGTCTATTTCGAGCGCGGGTCTCGACGGGATGGAGTATTGGCTCATCTTGTGGTCGAATTCCTTCTTCCGCTGCAGGATGCTCGCCATTTCGGCCTCGAGCCTCCTCTTCTTCCTCTCCATCTCGTGTGCCTGTTCGGCGTCGAGGGCTGGAGCTGCTCTCTTCGGGGCAGTCGACGACGTCGTGTGCCCTTCCTTTCTCGGCGCCGAGGTGCCTTTTCGGGGGCAACCTTCAACGTCCTTGGTTCTTCGAGGGCTCTTGCCGATTGGGAGTCTTTTTTGAAGGATCCGCTCGGCTGACTGTCCTTGGTCGCTGTTGCCTTCCTCGAATGTTTCGGCGGCAATGCTCCCTTCGAGGACTTAGCTTCACTTCTACGAGTGTCGCTCGGGACTTTAGCTTCACCCTTTCGAGTGTCGCTCGAGTGTTTAGGGGTCGACGACTCCCTTACCTCCTTCGACATTTTCTGATGGACCTCGACGACTGTGCAGTCCTCCGGTCCTTCGGCGATGTTGTCCTCCTCTCCACTGGAGAGGCCCAGGTCTTGGAGCGGTGGAGGTGGTCCCTGCCCCTGCATGTTGTGGTTCGCCCTTCTCTGCCTCTCCCTCACTCTGAGGGTCTTGGGTGTAAGCGCCGAGCACGCGTAGCAGTCTTCGCTGCTGTGGTCGAGCGGCAAGCAGAGGTTGCAGACTGGATGCTGGTCCTTCTGGGCGTACTTGTGGTGGCAGTTGGTGCAGAACTTGAACAGTGTTTTGTCCATACCCGCGCTCAGGGAGCCCCCTGCGAGCGCATTCTTTGTAGAACGTCGAGATCCAGGTCATAAACCTTCTCCCACATAGTCCCGGTTACTTGACCTGTAATCCGGTGTAGTTGAAACTGATTTTCGTCGTCTTTCTTCGATTTTCCTTGATTCCTCTTCCAAACTTCTGGAACTCTTCGGCAACGATCCAGACCCAACAGCGGAAAAAAGAATCTGAAGATGGCGACCAAAGGTGGGAGCTTCCGCAGGAAGCGCGTCGACGTCACGAAGGACACCAAATGGTGAGACGTCGCCGCCCACCTGGGCCACGAAAAAAAAAAAAAAGAGAAAATACTACGATTACGGACCCAACCACAAGATGGCGGAATAATGCACAGCATAGTGAATCCAGAAAGATTCACGCTGCAAAATCTTATTATTTAGGTATTCAGATTTTCTTTTTCATAAAATAAAAAACTAATTGATACTTTTAAGTGAAGCAAATAACTGGCTTCTTTCATCTTTTTAATGACTAAAGCAGTTTCCTAAGTACTTCTGACAAATAGTAATTTTAAAGCAAGTCATAATGACTCGAATTGAGGCAATACACTTTTTGCTATTGGTAAATAACTGAGGAACATGGAGATTTGTTGGCTAACCTCATAGTTATGGGTATTATCCGCAAAGGTTATCAGACCACTTGTGCCCTGCTCTCTCTTTCACTTCTACAAAAGCATTAGAGCAGAGCTAAGGATAGCATTGCTACCTACCAGGTAGTCCTCAAACGGGAGCACATTCCATCTCATCAGTCGCGACATAACCTTCACTGGAAAGAGATGCTGGCTGTCACTGGAGACCGGCACAACACCATGCTCTGAAAAAAGAAAACAAATTACAGGTCTATGAATTCAGGAGATCCAATTATGTAACATGTTGCAGCCAATGCAAGTGCATGACCCTTGCAAGAATTTCAGGATAAGTGAATATACACTGCATCTAAATGAAAACCATAGTCATGATCCAGAAATGATAGCATGGATGTAGGCCACTTAGATTTATGTTGGAAAAAGTGAGTTAGAGGAAAAAGTTACTTACCTCAGGTAAGTCTTTTTCTGATGAATACTTTACCTGGCAGCACAATCTTCATTTAAAAAATCTCTCCAGATAACTGAATGCTTCGTCACCACTACCCATTTGAGCAGCAGAGAAACACAAAACTGCTAACTGTCAGTTCTCTGCATCTTAGATTTCACCATTCAGGGTCGAGACGGTGAAACTCTCTTCTGCAAGTGTGCAAAACAGATTAAAAAGTAGCAATTCGCTTTCGGATGAAAAGACAGATGATCACTGAATACTATATATAAAGGTTATACTTAAAGGACTTGTAGTTCCATCACTTTCCATGTGACTGCAAAGGCAGCAAGAAACCGTTTTCAGCCAACAAATACAGTGTCCGCGACTATCTAATGTTCAAAGAAAAGAAAACACATGAATAAACTGAGAACTCAGTTGAGTCCTCACAAACTTACAATAAAGGTCCTTGGAGGAGAAGAAATGTGCCTCATGTGGTAATCCAGAGAAAGAACCCAGACCTTGAGTCTAAACAGAAGTGGAAATTGCTGCTACCAAACCCTTCATAAGCCCCACAATAAGCCAAATCTGGAACAAGAAAACTGCAGAACCACAGGTATGTACATCCACAGTCAGCCAATTCACCCACTTATGTAAAAAGAATCTACTTCATCTCCCCACCAATGTAGTGTTCACAGAGGGACATTTCACAGTATGAAGGGACTGCGCCTGCAGTTTCTCTTTCCAACCTCCAAGCATAAAGGCGACGGATCTGCAAGTTTGGATGAAGAACCAACCCTTTGTGCTGTGACAATCAATTCTTCCAGAGTGTAGGTTTCCACGGAGCATTGAAGCTAAGGTTTAGTAGATCTGAAAATATCTGTCTCAAGCAGACTGCACCTATCCGAGTGCTTACTGCCTCTTGGTGTCCCATCATCCTAATTACTTTACACAGAACAAAGGGTGAGAAAATTCTACCCCAGACTAAATGAGTCAAGGAGGGAGTTAATGATGAAATTCCAAACAACAAGAGCAACCACTCTTGGTTTACACTGGTTGAAAAAGGAATGCAATTTCACATAGACCTCCATTATTCCCTTAAGGTGGAGTTTCCACTCTTGTTTAGTCAACGACATTCACTCTCAAATTGCGCATTCCAACTAGAAGTGCTACTGACACTCCAATTTCTTTGTCTTGGGTCAAGATTCACAGGCAGAAAGATTGGTTGCACAAAGTGCTGTAACTCAGACTAGCCCTTTAGTCCACAAAGCACATCCCTGTTGTAATGTTAATCGGTATTTGTGCTTCACAACCTTACATGAGAGTAAGAAGACCTAGCACTCTCTCCTTGTTGGTTAACATTAAACAAATACCACAAAATGCCTACAAGGCTATCACTAGCAATTTTATGGCTTTTAGTTCAATTATATTTATTAGGAGCTTTGATTCCTGCCATTGTTTATACAGTCATGCAAGTAGGTACACCAAACTATAAGGGATGCATTTGTCACCAGTCGCCTCACTGCATAACGTCTGAAAGGGATCACCCATTACGAGATTCTGTAGATCCTCTCACCAAAGGGTGGCTTTCATATATATTGGCTGATATCCCACTTCAAAGCCTCCCTTAGTATGAGAGAAATGCACGAAACAATCAGTCCACAGAGTCTGAAAAAAGAAAGTGTATTTTAGTAAAATACAAGCAAATATGGGGTGTCATTTCTTGGATGCGGTCTACCTTTTCTTGTGGTTGAAAAAGCCATTACCACTGCAATGTCTAGTACCATCCCTATAAAATGAATGCATTGGGATGTAATTAGTGATGACTTCATTGTATGTATGTAGCAGAAAAACTCAGTGTATGGAAAAGACTGCACAAGTACTTCAGATGATTTGCTGACCTTTGTTGTTGTAATTATTAGCCAAACAGACTTGATGGCTGCAGATCTGGACACAAATGTGTGACAACACTTTGGTAAATGCTCTGGGAGCCAAAATGAGACTGAAGGGTAGTGCTGTAAACTGAAAATATCCTCACACTCGGGGGCGTGGCTTGCAGCTGCGGAAGATGGCGGCGTAGTTCGCGAGCTGCGCTAGCAGACTAAGATTTCCCCCAGCAATCCGGTACAATCCGTACACAGACGCGGCCACCGAGGACGCCCACTGATAGGGGAGAGTGGCGGCGACACGCAACGGGGTCCGGTAGCAGTTTTGGGCGCCCGTGAAGGCGGAGACATAGAGGACTGCTAGTGCCAGCATCGGCAGAAAATGGCGCCGGCCGGAGACCTGTGAGCGGAGGCCGCCCTCGGTCCCGGTGGTGCCTGCGGCACGTCGGCGGAGCTGAACGAGTCTCTCCTGAGCGGGGGTGAGTCGCACTCCCGCAGCAAGATCGGCCTGAGGCGACGAGCGGGTGACCAGAACGGCGGGCGGGTGCCACCGCGGCCGCTACTCACAGTCCTTCACCTGGAGGGGCTGGGAGGCTATATCGGTGTTTGGTCAGCGGCGCCCTGGGCCGCGGACAGCTGGTGGTGCCGGCCGGGAGCCGTCGTGAAGTACGAGGCCGCGGGGGCGGTGTGACCGGTGAGCAGCCCCTCCCCCACTGACCTGGCTGTGGTGACGGTGGTGTGTGCGCGGCTTTAGACGCGCCGAAAGAGTGAAGGAACCCTTGCTGCTGGGCCTGAGACCCAATACACCGCGACAGGCGCTACACTCGGCAGGGGTTTGGACTGCACCTTAGGGACTGACTCCTAAGCGCTGATGCGAGTTAGGTAGCAGCCTCCCGGCTCTGGTCTGCTCAGTGGTCACCCCCGGCAGCGGGCAGGGTCGGGGCAACTGCGGCCCATGGTGAGTGACGAGTACACCTAATCCCGATACTGAGTGGGCTGCCCTGAGACAGAGTTGGAAGGAGACATCCGTCGTGAGTGCGGGTCCCGACGAGGCTTTGTGGAGGGCTGGTGCTTTTGCTGGGTCCCTGTTCCCGGTCCGCCATGGGTCGCACCAGGCCAGTGGGCCAAACTAATCAAATTGAGAAATATACCGTCGCTGTGAACCGGAACGAAGGCGCAACGAGGGAGGGCCAGCATGATGACCCTGAGGACAGCGGCCCGGACCCCTCTCTGAAAGATATTATGAGGGCTATTAGAGACTTCCGTGGTACCCTGGAGCCCAAACTGGACTCCGTGACAGAAGAGGTGAATCTCCTACGGGCAGACTTCCGGAAGATGTCGGAAAAGGTCTCTGTGGCGGAGACTGGAATTGGGGGCCTTCAGTCGAGGACGAAGAGGCTGGAGGAACAGGTTGCCGCTCTCACCAAGAACCAGGCCGACACCCATGCTCGCCTGGAGGACCAGGAAGGCCGGGCTCGACGGAATAACGTTCGTATCGTTGGCGTGCCGGAAGGACTTGAGGGGCCGTCGACGGACTGGTTTGTAGAAGACTTGATCCTAAACCACCTCAAAGCTAAACGTCTGTCAAATTTCTTCTCTGTTGAAGGGGCGCACAGGGCCCTGGGAGGTAAGCCCAAACCAGGGGCTCCTCCCCGCACGATCATCGCCCGCTTCCTAAACTTCAGAGACAGGGACGCCATACTGCAGGCGGCGCGCATTCACGGGGACCTTCATCGCGACAACGCTACCATCCGTTTCTTCCCAGACTTCACGCTTCAGGTTCAACGACAGCGGCGATCGTTCGATGGGGTGAAAAAGGCCCTTCGAGACCAGGGAGTGAAGTACATGATGCTTTTCCCGGCCAGACTCAAAATCCTAGATGGGGAGAAGGCATACTTCTTCGATTCACCGGCGGCTGCCAGTGACTGGCTAGAGGGCTGGCGAACTGTTGGTCGGCAGGGGAGGAGGCCAAGCTCGGCAGCGCATCGGGGTGATCAAGCCACGGACATGGTTGAAGGACGATCTACCAGTGGCAGCGAGCAGCAGGCGGCTGCGTGACTTTGAGGTGACTCTTGCACCATTGGGTCTGGTGGTAGGCCCTGCACAAACCCTGCCTGTGTGGGGGCTGGGTGGTTTGGTTCCACGGCGGATGGGTGACGGGCTCCGGGGCTTTTTGGCCTGCACAGTGCAGGGGACAGTGTGCGAGACGTTGACAGTCTTTGTTCTTTATGGGTCTCTGGCCTGGGTGGGGGCGGGCGCAATATGGTACGTGGGCTGCCTTGCCGTTTCTAGGGTGGGGGTGTAAGATTCAACACTAGTTGTGTGCCTCTTCCTTATGTCTGCAAGCTTACGTTTCCTCATCAATGTTATCAGTTGTGTTTTCAGGGCGACAGGCACTCTGCAAGTTTTTTTGGTGGGGGGTTGGGGACTCACCTGGCAGGGCGGCAGGGAGGGGGAGTTTGGGTGTTGGGGGTAGGGCTTCAGGGGTTCGAGGGAGTTGGGGGGTATGGGGAGTTTGCTCAAGACCACAATATTCATCATGCACTGGGGACTGACTTGGAGGTCACGTTCGGGATAATAGTTCCTCCGAGGGGGTGGAGGGGTTTTCGATATGATGGGTGACTCGGCTATGGTAAAGGTCTGGACCTGGAATGTTAATGGGCTGGGCAATAAAATCAAGCGTACATTGGTGCTCCAATACGTAAAGAGGCACTCCCCAGATGTGGTCCTTCTTCAAGAATCGCATCTGAAGGGGAATAGATGTAAAGCCCTTGATCGGTTCGGCTACAAAATGGTCATACATTCGGGGTTCACCTCTGGGTCACGAGGTGTGGGTATTTTAATACGTAATGCCCTACCTTTTGTTATTTCGGGCACCTGGGTGGATGAGGCGGGCTGCATCGCCGCTGTGGCGGGTAGATGGGAGGGACGCACATTGGTGTTCTGCTCCTGCTATATACCCCCTGGCCTCCATTCTGGGTGCTTTCCCAGGCTGAGCGCGTTTCTGGTAAACCTCCCTGCGGGAACGCTACTGCTGGGGGCGATACGAATGCTGTTATGTGCCCGGAGATTGACCGTTCCAGTGCCCCCACGGGTCGGCATGGAGAGAGGGGCCTCTCGGACTTCGTCACAGCCATGGGGATGGGGGATCTGTGGCGGGCGCAGAACCCCACACTTAGACAATATACGTTCCACTCGGCACGACACGGGTCCTTTTCCAGGATTGACCATTTGTTTACTCGGTCGGATCAGATGGGGGAATTTGGCACCACTACACATATGGCACGGGGGATCTCGGATCACTCTCCTGTCTGTACCACCATCAGGGGCCCTATCGTAAACAGAGCGGTCTTTCCGAGAATAGATCCCTGGCGCCTCCGGGACCCTGAAATTGGCGATAAGCTGAGGGGTGGGTCTGAGCTGTATTTCAAGGAGAACCAGGGGTCAGTGGATTCCCAGATTATCCTATGGGAAGCATATAAGACGGTGTTGCGGGGCATGGCTCAATCACTTATTGGGGCGAAAAAGAAGGAGGAGTCCCTCCAGACTCGGCTCCTCGAGATTGAAATACATCAGTTGGAGGGAGACGCGGCTACTACCCCATCCTTGGATCTTTGCCACAGGCTAAAATTAAAACAGAGGGATCTTAGGGCCTTGGCGGAGTGCGAGGCCCGAGCCTATGCGCTGGCCACTCAGCACCGGATCTACGACGTTGGCGACAAGGCACTGAAATTGTTGGCGTGGCTGGAGCGCCGGGACAGGGAGCGTACGTGGGTAGCTGCGGTACGGGACAAAGAGTGCAACCTATGCTCGTCCAGCGCAGATATAGCAGAGGCCTTTGCGGCTCATTTTGAGAGAGTGTACTCACCTGTGTGCACTAGAACCGAGGAAGACTGCGAGGACTTTTAAGGGACTTTGCGCTTCCAGCACTGACCGAGGAGATGCGTGAACGTATGGAGGTAGACGTCACGGTAGAGGAGCTTGCCAAGGCGCTCAACTCCCTGCAGTCGGGCAAGGCATCGGGTCCTAATGGGCTACCGATCGAAATTTATAAAAGACAGGCCTCGATTGTAACAGCCCCCATGCTCGCAATGCTTCAGGAGGCGCGTGAGCGTGGGTATCTGCCCCCTGATCAGAGAGAGGCCATGATCGTGGTGATCCACAAGGCTGGGAAACCAGCAGACCAATGTGCATCATACCGGCCGATCTCTCTGCTAAATGTGGAAGTGAAGGCTCTTGCCAAGGTCCTGGCGGATCGTATACTGTCGGTGGTTACCGAATTGGTCCATGTGGATCAATCCGGCTTTATCCCACGTAGAAGTACCCGTCATAACCTCCGGCGTCTCTATGGGGTTCTGTATATGACCAAGGATGTTGGAGACACCCAGACGGCATTGATGGCGCTGGACGCCTCGATGGCCTTCGACAGCATAGAATGGCCCTACTTGTTTATGGTACTTCGGCGGTTGGGCTTTGGACCGATCTTCTGTAGCTGGGTACGGCTCCTATATAGACGACCGACGGCTAGGGTGCGGGTTAACGGGGCTGTGTCTCGGGCCTTCTCCCTGCGGAGGGGGACAAGGCAGGGATGCCCTCTGTCCCCTCTCCTCTTTGCCCTGGCGCTGGAGCCCTTGGCCCACTGGATCAGGAGGGACCCCCTGATTTGGGGTCTAGCGGCAACGGATGAATGGGAGGAGCGTATATCTTTATACGCTGATGACATTATCCTCTACCTGGCTAGACCATACCACTCGATTGCCCGAGTAGTTCACTTATTCGAGTTGTTTGGTAGCTATTCCGGATATACCATTAACTGGTCGAAGTCTGTGATTTTCCCCTTGTCGGGTTCTCCCCTCGAGTCCCGTCCAGGTGCTCTGCTCCTGTGGTCCTGGAGGGATTCAAGTATTTGGGGGTGTATGTAACGCGTAGCAAACAGGAGTTTTTTGAGAGGAATCTCGAGCCCCAGCTGACTCGCCTGCAAGCCGATGTGGCCCACTGGCGCACTCTCCCACTCTCTCTTATGGGTCGGGCGGCAATGTTTAAGATGCTCACGCTGCCGAGGCTATTGTATGTTCTGCAGAACACCCCTTATCAGATACCCACAGGTATTTTCAAACGGATTTCTCAGGCAGTGCGGACCTTGTTATGGGACGGACGGTCCCCTAGGGTGGCGCTACATAAATTACATAGGGGGTGTACGACGGGGGGTTGGCGGTCCCAGATGTTAAATTATACTACTGGGCGGCACAATTGCAGGTGGTAAATGATTGGGTGTACACTGAAAGGGACGAACCCGCCTACCGAGTGGACAGAATGGTCATGCCACAGGGCACTTGCGAAACTCTCCTGTATGCCCGTAGACACCAGAAGACATGGCCGGACCACACTAGAGTAGTCTTCCACTGCTGGCAGGAGGCGAATCGACTCCTGGGCTGGGCCGGCAAGATAACCGAGAGAACTCCACTTTGGAGGGGGACCTGCTGAGAGACGTGGCGGCGTTAACAGGGTTTAAGGGATGGCAGCAAATAGGTATTGAGTATTTGGGGGATGTCTGGAAAGGGGCGCCATCCGTACTTTTGAATATCTCCAGAAGGAGTATAGCTTACATACCTCACAGAGATACCAGTACATATGCCTCCAGCATGCCCTACGCTCTCACATACCAAGCGGTACAGTAATCCCGGAGTACTCCCCGATGGAAGATCGTTTATTACTTGATCCCATTGCGGAGAAACCCACATCTACAATTTACCGGAAACTGATCAACAATATACCCGATCCCTTGGTTGGTCTCAGGGCGGCCTGGACCCGGGACCTGGGGAGCCTCGATGAGGAGAACTGGCAGGACGCGCTCCAGGGGCCCAGGGAGATTGCTATCCGTTCTAGGTTTAGGCTTGTACAGTTCAAAATCCTCCATCGTACATATTATCCTCGCACCCATCTGTATACATGGGGAAGGTGTCAGTCAGCGCTTTGTGTGCGGGGTTGTCAACAAGAGGGCTCCTTCTTCCACATCATTTGGGAGTGTCCGGGGATCGGTTCCTTCTGGGTGAAAGTTACGGATATAATGTCTAGGGTGGTGGCGATGCCTGTTCCGATGGACCCAAAGTGGCTTCTCTTGTTGATCAAAGGGGACAATGTCTGGACGAGATATGTGGAGCTTTGGCTAGCCCTGGCCGCAGGGGTGGCGAAACGGAATATTGCTAGAGCATGGGGGTGCGGGCGCCCCTCTATGGGAGGACTGGCAGCGGGACCTAGACTGGTGCCAAAGAGCGGAAGAAACGGTGTACAAAAGCAGAGGGTGCACGAAAAAATGGAAGAAAATATGGGCGCCTTGGCGTAAATTTAGAGAGGCGGGTGCCGCCTTGGAGGAGTAGTCAATTTGTATTGATGATCGACACTTGTGTTTCCCTGACGTGTAATGTTCAGTTGATGTCTGCACTGCTCCCCAATGTGCTATTTTTACATGGAATGGTATTGTATGGTCTTATGAGCACTATTAATAATAAAAAAGATTTTCAAAAAAAAGAAAATATCCTCACACTCCAAATCTCAGAAAGCTGTGAATGGGAAAGCATAATGCGCATCGTCAATGTCTAAAGACTCCAACTAGTTCCGAGATTCAAGCTCACAAAAAATCTGTGCAAGAGTGAACATTTACTACGTTCTTAGTTCTTCTTTCTTCAGTAAAGTCAGGGCTTTGATTATCACGATGTTCATGTGAGGTCCAGGGCATAGAAGATGCTTCCTGGAGAATGATAGGGAGTAACCAGAATGGTCAATCTGAAAGACCCAATGGTCTCAGATCATCCCTCTCCACCTTGGCAGGAATTCCGACACGCCCCTCGCATTTGAAAAACCCATGCTTTTCATGAGGGTTTGAATTTTATGGTGAACAGATTTCTGATTGCCTGTTCCCACCTGCACTATTTTGATCTCTCTATAGACAAAACAATGCTACAGTGGTTGTGTCTGTGATAGAATGTTAAAGGAACTTCCTAAACTGTTGATGGAACCGATGAAAAGCAGAAGCCAAGACAAATGGCATGCTGTAGCCCCTCTCTAGTTGAATCTTTGCAGAGCACTGTATTTCCTAATAGCTATTTACAACCAAACAGTACAAAATGCATGTCAGCAAGAGGATTACTGACAACTTCTAGGAGAGCTTGTAGAAGATGACACTGGTGTGCATAGCCATTTCCAAGGAATGTACTTTGTTCTAGCTAGTTTCAAATCATTGCTCTGAGGCATCCCGGCCATATTTCCAAACTGAGACAATGGCAGTCGCAAGACCAAACATCTTCTAAGGCAGTTGGAAATATTGCATCATAGGGCACAAAGTTTTGCACAATCGGAGACTTAGAGTCCCCGCCACAAACATTATTTACTTATTTATAAAGCTCTTGGTTTCCAGGAAGACTTTATGATACTGACACAACAAGTGCAACACCAAAAGGAAGCAGAGATGTCCAGATGAGATCTGATCAAAAAATAACAATAAGAAATGTTTTAAAGGCTGATTGAAAGATCAAGAGGGTCATTTTCCTTGAGTTTTGGTGTGCGATACCTCCACAGTCTAGGTAAGACACTTCAGCTTTCTTCTGGCTGCAGATGTTTTGAGCAAGAAAAAAAAGCGCACTTAAAGAGCATCCATTGCTCAACTGCCAGCCAATGCAAGCGTTGGCCTGCCATGTAGGAAACTGGAATTTTGTTGCAGTTGTCCCCCTACGTTCTGATTTCTAGATGCTGGTTTTCAACTCTGACAGTGCACTGAGGCCTGCTAACCAGACCTCAGTGCCAGTGCTCTTTTCCCAAAAAAGAATTAAAGTCCAATTGTAACCCAATTGGCAAGGACTGTAGCACCCTTATAAGTCACTAGTAAGTGGAACCCCTAGTAACTAGGGCACGAGTACTAAAGAGGGTCCCTAAAGACCACCATCATGTCTTATGCCACCCTAAGGGACCCACAAACACTCTGCATGCAGGCTGCCATTGCAGACTGCGTGTCATGATGCAAACCATGAGTGAAAACACGGCACACTCACTGTGCACCATGGCAAAGTCACTGCAGGCAATATATGTATGTCACCCCTACAACAGGCCTTGTAGCCCTAAGGCAGGGTGCATTATATTACATGCGAGGGCATGCCTGCCTGAGCAGATATGACCCTGTGCTGTCTAGTTCAATTAGCAGACGGTACAAGTGAACACGGAAACCATCTTAAGTATATGCACAGGGCACTGGCTATTAAAAGTTCCCCAACTACACAATGGCTTTACTGAAACCTATGGTGTTTGGTATCAAGCACCTTGTCTTAATAAACCTGTACTGTTGCCAGTACAAGATTTATTATGACATGCACCCAAAGGGCACTTCAGAGGTGCCCCCTGAAAAACCTACCACTATCTAGTGTTCTGGCTGACTAGTCTCATCCAGCCTGCTACCACAGACATGTTTCTGACCCCATACAGGTGAGAGCCCACCCTCTCGGAGGCCAGAAACCATGCCGGTGCCAGGGGAAGGTGTTCACACCTCCTCCAGCAAAATGGCTAGAGATTTAGCATATCATGACCAAGGGCTTCAAAGCCCCTGCCGCCTTTAATATGCAATTCTGGCTTCCCCCAGACCTGCGAAATGCCACCCCTTGCCCTGAGGCCCATTTGACACCAGGAAATTAGCTATGCAAGTAGGTGTGTTGAAGCACCAGGCTCGTAACACTGCTAAGGTGGGCTGCCTGAATGTGCTCCACGAAAAAAGGATTCCATCTTTTTTTGGAGGAATTAGGAACTCTGGGACATGGTTATGCCCACACCCCACATAAAGTGGTCATATAGGGGATGTAGTGACCCCAAGGGTAAGTAGTCCATTGGCTACCACCCTCCACTCCCCCTAACGCCTCTAAATTGAGTATGTAGGTGGCCCCGCTGACACCAGGAACTCAGATTCACCTGACTAAAGAAGAAGAAGGACAAAGAAGAGCAGAAGAACTGTGGACTAGCTGTGGACTTAGCGCCAAACACTGCATGCCTGCTCCTGTCTCGACAGTTGCAAAGACCCGGCTTGCTTTGCAGCTGTGCATCCTCCAAAAGCACTTTGCTAACCACCCAGCACCTCTCTTGAAGTGGAGGAGCAACTTCACTGTAGCAACTGACTACAACATCCAGTTCACTGATCTGCTGACCACCGGGTCCACCGATGCAGCAACCATCCAGGAGGAGGTCACCGTGCTCCAGGAGGTCAGATCCATCTCCCCACCAAGTTTGGAGCCGCCAGGACCCCCAGGAGCTGCCAGGCACCAATACCCTGGGTACCGAACCCCTTGCAGCAACCAAGCCTTGTTCAGTGTCCAGCCCGCACACCAACACCGCAATGACCGACCTACCGACATGGGACGTCAGCACCAGAAAGGCCATCGTCAAGAGGGGTCCTGGTCTCCTGTTTTGTCCCCATCTCTAGGTCGACCCAAAACAGCGAGAGCCTCCAACGCAAGCAACCCGCCGGACAAAACACCATTGCACCCAAGCCCCACAGCCAGAGTCTGAAAATACCGACGACCCTCAAGAACCGAGCCCCCCTTTGGGTTCTGACGGACTTGTCCCCACTTGCAGCATTTTTCTGTTACAGGTTTTCTCCATAGACTACCACGGTAGCGATCGAGACTACCCTTGCGACCAGCACCTCTGCTCCCGGGCAGGTAAACCGAAACTGCTGGTGGTTCTAAAGACCTTGGCCCCTACTTAACTTAAGTTCAGAAGAACAACCCTGTAACTCGATTGCAAGTTCCCCTATGCAGTGTATGTTTCTCCCATAGGAAATCATTACTGCGTTTGAGGGTCATGCCTCAAATCTGACAGCTGTATTTTCTAAGTGTCTGAAAATCGCTAACTCGAAAAGTACTTAATCTGGTACATCTTGGTGTCTAAATTAATATACAAATCTATGTTATTTTTCTAAATTGGAGTTGGATTTCCTTATTGAGTGTGTGTCTCATTTGACTGTCTGTGTGCAACAATTGCCTAACACTCCCCTCTGATAAGTCTACGGCTGCTCGACCACTACCACAAATAGAGCACCATGGGATTGTTAAAGCGAGCCCCTGTACACTAATAAGGGATACCTGGACTCTCTGCACAGTGCACTTAATTTTGGGACACTATATAGAGAGCAAGCTCACTACATGACATTGATAATTGATCACATTTCTAGTACTCTCCAACAATTCAGTCTGAAGTTGTGTACTTACTGCAGGATCACGAGGAGGTAGGAAGGTTGGCAGGCCAAGGTACAGGCTGCAGCAATAGCAAACTTTGGAGAAGATGCAGGAGGCAACAACAAAGATATTATTTTATATACGTTAGGCAGAAAACTGATGATTTTCCTCAGAAAGTGGAGAAAAACAGAGGCAGAACCTGACCAAGGCATTCACCCACTTATCTAACATATCCCACTGAGGATCTTTGGTGGCAGAGGCGCCCCCAGCTCATTGTAGCAATGCTCTATTACTTCAAGCAGCTCAGTTTTACTTGCAATACGTTTTAGAAGCGTAACCCATTACTGGTGGATGGCTCGCAAACTAATTTTCACTGTGGACAAAGAAGCAAGCCTGTGCAGCCCAATGAAAGCCTGAGAATCTTCAGCATGTGAATGAAACATGCAGCCACAACACCAGAACAAACAGAGGTCAGGCGTAAATGCTAAATAGCACGGGTGAAAGGAAGGAGCTGAGGCACCCCACACAGAAAAGCTCAGCTTAGCTGATCTGAAAGTGTGAAACAATTAAGTCTGAAACTGGACTTCCACGAATGACTCAAACCAGCTTAACAGAAAACATACGATGCCAGTGTGAGCCTGGTGTTGGATGTATACCAAGAGGTCCACAGCATCAAAAGCAGCAGAGTTCTAAGATCATTCCTGATAAAAACACAATCATCAAGAATTGACCTAGTCTCATCAGGGCCATGCTGAGTCAATTCCCCCAGGCCTGGCGAACATCCAACTGCCAGGTACTGAGTGTATTTGATTCAACTAGGAAGTGCAACAGTTCTTCCTCACCACGAGTTTCTCTTGGGTTTGCTCATTACACGAAGGAGAGTTATAGGGCAGTGATTGCTTGCATTACATAGATCAAATTTAGCCTTTTTCAGGAGGAGGGTTTTTCCAATTTCAGGTACCACCCCAAAAGTCGGGCTGGAACTGATCACTGCTAACACAATCTTGGCAAACCCGCGTGTCTGCAGCACCCCAAAGGGCCAGGGTCCTCTGTTGAGCTTAATTAGGTGTTTAAGATTACAAGCTTAAAGTTCTCCTCAAAGCTGAGGCTGACATTTTCCCCACAGAGAACCGGCACCAATCCTTGAAACTTGGATACAGGGGCACATCCCTTGGAAATGACTGCATTTAATGACTCTTCTGTATCTCTCAATTTAGAGGTACAGTAACTGGTGAATTTGTCTCCAAAGGCTTGAGCATGTGACAGCATACTGGACAAACCTGAGGGACTGTGAAATTATTTTAAGAAAAAGTATAGCAGCTCTGGGCAATTGGGAGCTTCAGACATTTTGGGAGAACGCCTTCAAAATGTTATATCCTACTGCATCAGGCGTATCAGATTCTCGATCTGGAGGGAGAGTGCCTAAAGGAAAGGTGTTATGCAACAGTTTGACTGATAATTCTGTACAAACAAGCCAGCCAAAGTACGATGCACCAAGAGAAGTTTACTGTGAGATGGTGCAGCTTCATGTTAGCGGACTGCCTATTAACAGCAGGGCTTGAATCAGTTACTTCCCAGGCTACTAAAATCATGTTCATCAATGCTGTACTGCAAGATTGAAAAACGATGTGAAGCAGGTGACGGAAATTTGGTGCAGAGGTTAGATTTGTTCTCCACCAAATGAAGAGGAAAGTCTAGGCAGCTTTCTTCTCCATCAAGAAAAACAAGCTTTTGTGAAGAGAGGCAAGAAGGAATATGAATCCTGCTGGCATTTCACAGGAGTAACCTTATCTCAGAATGCTCACATGGTAAGAGACTGTCTGTGTCATTGTCATACTTCTCACCTCTGGGAGGGTATGACTTTAAATCCTGTGGGCATCTGAACTGAATACAAAATGTGAATTAAAACATTTTAAGTGCTTTGATCTTGGGCCAATTTGTTTTTTTTGGGAAGAGAGCTTATCTTCAGAAAAGACTGCAGATACTCTTTTCTTAGTGGTCTACATCATAAGATCTGTAATAGGCGTACACTGGATAGATAAAGCTGCATCTGATTGTAATGATGTTGGCATGACCATCTACATCTTGCACAGTGTGCTCCCTGGCACCATGTCAGAAGGATTTCGAGCTAGCATTAGATGGATCAAAGATAAATGAAAATTTACAACGTGGGTCTGCATCGCAACACAATAGGCCAACTACTGATGTTAATCCAAAACACCTTATGGCAGAGTGAAGGCACATTAGGATATCCCCCTTTGTTAAGTCACAAATGCACTTATGGGCAGTACTCTGTATTAGGCTGTAAAGGGGGAAGTAGCGACTGCTAATATCGCAGGCCGAGATCAAATTTAATAAGAATAAAGATAACAGGGAACAGTTTTCATGTATAAAGGCAAATGGAAGGGAAAAAAATTACTTTGCTGTATATACAGTTCTGTATCTATGGTATAACTCTTTTTATTGGTTTATCACACAATACAGTATGAAGAACTTACAGCTATAGGTGTCGAATAGCCGGCTTAAGGAGCGCTTGTCTGCAAGCTTAACACAGCTAAAGGCCAACAACCCGGAGACAGGCAGCGTAGTTCATAGGCTACATCCGACTACCCTATACGGTTAATATCTATAGCCACGCTTATCTAATACTTAGTCCCGTGCTAGTACATGCGTGTGGCATCTGTTAAATGACTATAAACTTGATAACAAGCCATATGTATTGGCAAAGGTGGAAGGCAAAAAAAGGGGAGAATAAAGGAAAAACCATACCCCCCCCTTACCGCACCGTAAATTCGGTTGACATCTAATCTTCTTGTGGCTTACTAGGGTGATCTGTTTTGGTGAGTGGCAGGACCTGCAAGAGCTTCGGGCATGTGACTTCCCTGAACTCTTTGCTGAGGATGGTTATGAACGGAGCCCATAGTTCCTGGTAGGTGTCCCCTTTACGCTCTGCCAACAAAGACAGTCGCTCCATTCCCAAGGCCATCCATAGCCGCCTGAGCCATGCAGAGTGATCGTGTACCCTCTCGGAGCCCCACAGAGTCAGAAGTTCTAGGCGTGCCGCGTTCAGCGCTAGCGCCATCTGTCTCCCCCTAATGGAGCGCAGGGGAAAGGTTAGGCGGTTGGGCAGACCCAGCAGAGTGTAAGCGGGAAAGCGAAGAAGATCTGTGTCAAAGGCGTCATTTATGTCATGTATTATTAGGTCCCAATATCTTTCTAGTTTGGGGCAGTGCCACATCAAGTGTATTAGGGAGCCAGTCTGGCCACAGCCCCACCAGCAGGAGGCCGAGCATCCTTTATTCCAGTGGCTAAGCTGGGCCGGGGTCAGGTACCAGTATGTGGCCATCTTATAGGCTGCTTCAGCACCCGAGGTGTCATGCGCCGTGTGGTGTCTGATCATACCCTTGAGCATAGAGAGTGTGCGCGAGGACTTTTGTGTACTACTAAGAGTTTCAAAAAGGAAATCCTCTTCCAGGGATTCCTTATGCAGGTGAACCCCATGGTAGTTAGCAGCTCTACCCAACAGTTCTATGTATCCTACACTGTCGTCCGGTGGAGAAGGCTTGGTAGGGTACAGATCAGAGTCATTCCCTGTGGGGGAATTGGTGTTGTAATCTGTCCAGGGGTCTTGGTATTGGTTCATTGCCCCTATCCCCATCATCTTGATCTTCAGGTGTATGTGGTGGTGATTGCTCAGGTGAAATTAGTAATGGTTGAAATTGAGGAGAAGGGGGTGATGGAAGAGGAGGAGGAGAAGGATTAGTACCGACATTTTCCCTTTTTAAAGGAATGTGGTAGACCTCTTCTGTCTCAGGTTTGCGTTTTATGGTCACCTTTGTGGTAATATGTCCAGTTGTTGGGTGAATGTATGGCTACCACTGTTTCAGATCCGGTTTGGAGGGTGGAGCATCGAAATGTTGCTCTTTGGATGGAATCGGCACATCAGTTTGTTTCGGTGCCGGCGTTTTGGGTGCCGGGGCTTTGGATGCCGCGGATTTCGGATCCGAAGACGTTTTCGTCATTGGAGGGGGTGGGGCGGAGCCTGTGTTTGACTTCGATCCCGAAGGTTTCGGCTCGGTGCACATTTTCAAACGGCTCTGTTCGCAGCCGGAAGGCTTTTGGGTATGTTTCGGTGCCGAGCCGGAGGGCGGGGCGTCGGAAACATGTTCTCAGTGCCGACCGTGACCCGGAGGCGGGGGTTGGACCGGAGCCTTCTTCTTGGGCTGAGGTGGACTTTGGTGCAAGGGAGGATCTGTACTTACGGTACGCTGCCCTTGAGGGATGTCTTCGTCCCCCTCAGAGCCGTAGCCGGAGATCGGGTCTTGTTCCATCTCGGCTCCCATGGTGTCTCCGGCTTCTTGTTCCGAATCTTCTCCGAAGAGGTCCGGAATGGAACTTGTGTGTTGGCTCTGCATGTCACGATGTCGAGCCTGAGGGTCGCAAAGCGTTTTCTTCGATCGGTGTCTTGCGCACCAAGGGAAATCGGAGAAACCATGTCGAACCGGAGCGCAGCAATTCACGTCCGAACCCGATGGCGGAAAAAAACAATCTAACAATGGAGTCGATGCCCATGGCCATCACCGAAAGGAGGAGTCACCTACCTCGTGACTGGAAAGACTTCTTCGAAGAAAAACAACTTGCAAACATCCGGACCCAACACTAGATGGCAGGAGTATGCAAAGCATGTGATCTACAGCGCACATGCCTCGAACAATCAGTTTTGCACAGTTGTAGTTTTTCATGTTTTCATACAAATCAACTCCACACTTAGAACATTTTTCAAGCGAAACCAGTCAATGTATTCCATTGGAGAGAAATTAAGTTATCAGTTAGCAGGTAAGTACTCGGTCTTTGGGGTTGAGTTTCTGGGGTTAGAACAAGGGTTCCCCCAGGGTCAAGGATGCACTCTCAAAGCACCCTCAGCGGCACTACGGCAGCCGGGTGCTGAGGCCCAATGTTATCCAATGGGGGATAGGGGGGCCTCCGGTTGGTGGCTGCTCACGAGCAGGCCACAGGGTTGTGGGAGCAAAGCTCCTGGTGTTAGGCTCAGGGCAAAGGGGGATCCGAGTTAGCACATAAAGTACACCCGCAGCGGCACAGGGGCGGCTGGGTGCAGGGTGCTGTTTTGGCATCGGGTGTCCTGTTGGTTTCAATGGGGATTCTCCGGTTTTGACAAAGACTGCAGGCTCGAGGATGAAGATCTTCTGGAGGTGACCACCGGCTGGAGAGGTAAGATGTGATGCCTGGGGATGCTGGGACACCGTCGGTTGGGCTACCCAAGGCCGTGGGACGTCGGGTGCAGGGGTGTCTTTAGGCAGCGGGTTTTCTTACCAGCTTCGGTCGCGGTCGGGGGAATCCTCCAGAAAGAGACTGGAGGCGTCGGGGAGAGGGTCGAGGTAGGTCAGAGATCACCAGATCTCAGGTCAGGATCGCTGGGGAGACCTCCTCTTGGTGTTGGGCCACTCGAACTTGGGCCGTCGGGTGCAGAGTGGTGCAGACTTGCGGTTTTGGCCGGAGCCAGTCTGTGGGTGAGCAAATCCGGTGCTCATGGGAGACAGAGTCTTCTGTGGAAGGCAGGGCAGGTCCTCGGGGCTCTTGAGGTAGCTATCTGCAGGACACACCAGGATTTCACTTCTGCAGGTTCGAGGTGGGGACAGGCCGGTAGGGCTGGGGCCAAGTCAGTGGGGGTTCTCCTCTTCTTAGCTTTGGCGCGGCTTCTTCTTCTTAGTCGGTTCTTGTCTGAGGAGGCAAGGTTCAGGGGTGCCCCTAAATACTAGATTTAGGGGCGTTACAGGTAGGTAAAGGTTGTGACCAATGGGTTCCTTCCTTGGGGTGGGTACACCCCCTATTATGCCACCCTCCAGTGGGAGGGGGGCATATGCCTCGCCCTGGTTGGCTGGGTCCCACCATCTGCAAGATGGTGAGGACTAAGAGTTGTGCTTCACCTCGCCTCCCTCACTTGAGGGGTGGGGTTGGCAAAGGTGGGCACACCTCCCTTCCTCACTTGGTTTTCCCGCCGATTCTCCCGCCCAAAGTGGGGGTCAGAACCGGTGAGGGACAGTTGCTGGAAGCAGCAAAGGGCCTGGGGAAGCTCACAAAGGCGGCAAGCCTTTAAAGCATCCCCTTCGTGGACCCTGCCCATCATGGGGGAGGAGGCTTGGCACCTCGTCCCAGGATGTGCATCGTTTCAGATTCGAGAGCAGCAGGCTCTCGACCCAGGGGTCCAGAAACATGTCTGGCGTTGGCAGCTGTTGAGCAGCCACTCCGCCTGGACGCTAGTGTTAGGTCGTTTTTCAGGGGGCATCTCTAAAATGCCCTCTGTGTGCATTTTTCATTAAATCACACACTGGCATCAGTGTGGGTTTAATGTGCTGAGAAGTTGGATACCAAACTTAACCAGTTTTCAGAAAAGCCCTTATGGTGCTGTGGAGTTCGTAATGACAAACCCCCAGTACCATATACTCTTAATGGCATTACTGTACTTACAATGTCTAAGAATTGGTTTAGACACTGTAGGGGTACAGAGCTCATGCACCTGTACTCACCACTGGTATAATGCACCCAGCTAGAGGGGTGGCTGGCCTATGCCAGGGCTGTGTGTTGTAGGTATGGCACACAGGGATGTGTGCCATGTCGAGTCTTCACTTTGTTCTGCACCAAAACACGCAGCCTGCAAAGGCAGTGTGTGTGTGTAAAGGTACAGGCCTCTAAGGGTGGCACAAAAAGTGCTGCAGGCCTTCCCAGGCCACAGTGCCCTTGGTACCTGTGGTACAATTTACAAGGGACTGACCTGTGGCCAAAGAGTGCTGATTGGGTTTTGTTTTCAATGCAGTTTAGGGAAAGAACATAGGCCTGGGTACCTGTTTGGCAGGAACCCAGGGCACAATCACTCAAAGCACATCAGCAGTTTAGCAAAAAGTGGGGGCAACCACGCAAAAAGAGGGTACTTTCTTACACACATCAGTGCCACAACTAGGAGCAGCCAATCACCAACTCAAAACATTAAGGAAATTCAAACCGTTTCTGCCTCCTGATGACATGCAGCTAGCAGTCCAATCCCTAGTTATCTCCCATATAGATTACAGAATTGTGACCCTGGCAGGCCTACCCAAAACTAGAATGGCCCCGTTAAGGGCTACTCTGAACTGTGCTGCCAGACTCATCACTAGATCAAGAAAACGTGATCACATCACACCAGATCGAATTCAACTCAATTGGCTCTCACTCGAAGCAAGGATTCGGTTCAAGATAGCAGCCTTGACGCACAAAGCGCTTTATTATAACACTCCCGTTTACCTGGCAAAAAAACTCTAACTATCTGGTTTGAATCGGACGCTAAGAAGCTCCAACACCCTACTGTTGACACCACAAAAATTCAAAAAGAAGAGAACTTATAACCACGCCTTTTCCGGTCTTGCTCCGAGAATATGGGACGCTCTTCCTCCCGAAATCAGAGCTGGGGCGCTCGGGTGCAGAGTGAAAAGGTCAGCTGTGCTCTATGCGTCCTAGGGCCTTGCGGTTGTCGATGTCCGCCGGTTGAGGGTGCACAATCAAGACAGCTGGGCTACTCTGGAAGGGGGTCTATGCAGTGCAGACGTCCCTAGATGGTAGCTCGCTCTCGGTGTTGCTGGAGTAGAATCTCACAGTCTTTGCTTGCTGCAAGGGGTCCAGTACCCCGGGTATTAGTCCTGTGCAGCTCCAGTCGGTCCTGGTGTCCTCTCAATTTGGTGCGGGGAGGGGAGGTGGGAGACAGATCTGACCTTCAGGAGCACAAGAACCTCTTCCTGTGAGGCTGCGATGTCGGGCTGACCAGTGAGTGGCAACTCAGGGAACCAGACTTTGCTCTTCGGTGCCTGCGGACTGCAGGGGAGTAGCTCCTCTACTCCAAGGGAGACTGCTGGAAATTTGTGAAGGGCTTGCAGTTTCCCATGGTTCTTGAAAACTGTTCAGTTGCAGGACGAGTCGCTGGTCATTATTGTCGAGACTTGGTGCAGGCAGGGTTTGGCACCAAAAGTCGACAGCAAGTCTTCAGTACTCTCTTTTCTCACGGCTCTTCTTTGTCCTCTTCTTGATCCATCGAATCTAGGTTCCTGGTGTCAGGGGTTCCACCTAAATACGCAACTTAGGGGCATTACGGGGAGTGACAGGTAGTAGCCAATGTGCTACTTCCCTTTAGGGTGTCTACACCCTCTATATGACCACTTCCTGTGGGAAGTAGGCATAACTCTGACCCAAAGAGCCTAATTCCGCCAAAACTAGGATGGTGGAATTCTAAAAGTCGTATCCACATCAAGTAGCCCACCTTAGGGGGTGGTACTAGCCTGAGAGGGGGGCATACCACCTGACTAGCTAATTTTCCCACCTGTCCTAATGCCAAATGGGTCTGGTGCTTGGGGTGGCATTTCCCCTGTGTGGGGAAGACTTGGAACCATTTCAAAGGGGGCAGAGGCATGTGAAGCCTCCTGCCTTGATATGTTGATCACTTAGCCATTCTGCTTGGAGGAGGTGACAACACCTCCGGCCGGAGCAGGCAGGGTTTCTGCCCTCAGAGAACGACGGCTTTCACCTGCAGGGGGTCAGAAACCTGTCTGAGGTGGCAGGCTGGTCTATACCAGTCAGTCAGCACACTAGTAGTCAGGAGGTTTTCAGGGGGCACCTCTAAGGTGCCATCTGGGTGCCTCTATTAATAAATCCATCACTAGAATCAGCGTGGGTTTATTAATACAAGATGTTTGATACCAAACATCTCTGGTTCCAGTGAAACCATTGTGTAGCTGGGAAACTCGTAAATAGCAGTGTCCAGCACATGCAAAAATGGCTTCCCTGTCCACTTGTAATATCTAAGAATCGACTTAAACATCACAGGGGCATATCTGCTAATGCAGATATGTCCACACATGTAGTGTAGTGTACCCTGCCTTAGCGATATAAGGCCTGCTGTAGAAGTAACTTACCTATACTGCATGCAGTGTCTGCAGGCATGGCACACAGGAGGTGTGTCATGTCTTCACTTTTCTCTACACCATGGCACGCAGCCTGCTATGGCAGTTTGCATGGTGGTGCTGAGGGGTCCCTTAGGGTGGCACAATACATGCTGCAGCCGTCAGGGACCCTCTTAGCCTCCTTGCCCTAGGTACCAGGGGTACCATTTACCAGGGCCTTACAAGGGGTGCTAAAGGTACTGCCAATTAGGGGAACAATTGTACATTTTTAAGGCAAGAGATCCGGCACTGGGAACCTGGATAGCAGGAACCCAGTGCACTTCTGCCAAAATTGCATCAGATACCAGGCAAAAGGTGCGGGTGTCCATGTCAACAAGCATTTGCAATGCAATAGGTCTCGCATTTGCAAGAGTTTAAGCTATTAGCATTGTAAATGACAATGCATTTTATTTATCTGTTTTGATAATTAACACATAAATAAAAGGCATTGTCATTTACAATGCCAATAGCTCAAACTCTTGTAAATGCGAGACCTATTTCTTTCAAAGAAGCAGCCGCCATTGTCCCAAGCTGCTTGGAAAGTGAAAGCGTGAATGGCGCGATGAATGATGCAGGAAAGCACATCGTGCCCGCAGTAGGAGAAACTCATTAAAGAAAATAGTGCTTACAGACTAAATAGGACATACCATGTAACAACAGAAGTAAAAGGGCCAGTCCTCATGAGAGGTTACAAATGAAGACAAAGCTGTACTAAGGAGGGACTAACAAGCCTATTAACAAATTAGAAGCCAGCAATTACAAAGGGCAATGACACAAGCCAATGAAAAATATGGGCAAAGAGTGGCCGGGGTTTCAAGACCATACTCGAATACAGCATGCCTCGCATAGCAGCGCACGCGCTGCCCAGGCTTGACCTAAAAACTGGAGTACTATGCTGGCAGACAACAAACCAACACGAGGCAAACGTTTTCATAGAGATTGTGAAGTCCTGCTGATATCCAAGGGAGTAAGATTCAGGTCAGCCAGGAACAGGAGATACACAAACTCAGATCCACAGAGCCTCTGTCGGTTCAAGCTCAGCTCCTTGGAGTTAAATCAGTGGCCACAAAAGGGCTGCTCATTTTCAGGTGATATCACCGGTATCTAGTAGAAAATGTGCTATGTCCTCAAACATTCCATCTTTGTTCTGATGTTCACAGTCAGCTTGGCTACCTGAATGGACACGTGTGTTTTTGTGTATGGGGAAGTAGAGAAAGGCCTCGAGGCCAGCACTATGGGTGTATAATCCACTAAAAGCCTGGTTTCGTTAGCCAGCCTGGCATCGTGACAACTGACGTGATGGTTACAAAGGCACTGAATTGTAAACACTGCAGAAAGCAGGATGTTGTACCGTTGAGTTTCCTAAGAAATACTCAAATCTTACATTGTTCGTGACAAGAGACACACAATGACTAACAATTAAAAAATTAACACTGCGAAGGCACAAGACAAGCACCAACTTTTATTAATCTGGAGAGACAGACACTCATGAAGATGCACACATGATGTTACCATATAGAAGGCTCCTTCTTTTGGAAGTTAGAGACACGGTCACTGAGCTCAGGTCACTCACTCTTACATCATTGAGTGAGTTAGACCCACTTCTCCCGTTTATAAAAGTACCATCAGCATTTCATAGACCCTGCTGAGAACAGAAGTCTAGGACCAGGTGTGAAGGGTGCTACATAGGGCACTCCGTCCTAAGAGAGAAATGTTCAAATGCTCATGGACTTAAAACATGTAGCACCAAACCCGGGTCCTAAATCATGGCTTAAACCCTTAAACATAGCTGTCAAGTGGCCTCATGTCATAAGAGTGACTTTCAATCGGTCTTCATTTTGCATCGATTAGCAAGAATGGTGTGTTAAACGTGAAACTACGGGTCCCAGAATGCTTAGAGCTGTTGGGGGCAAAATCGGAACTAGTTAAAAATCAGCCTAAAAAAAGGGCAGTTTTTCAGCTATGCTTAAAACATTCCTAGTTGGAGACAACATGGACCTTATTAAAGAAGGGGGGGAAGTACAAGTCGTAATATTAAGAAAGAGAGTATCTGCTTAATCCCTGGAGCATGGGTGATACAACTCTAAGGCTTCCACCTGTGGCAGTTCGTTGGGGTTCTGTTAGAGCAGTAGCCTCAGATAGCACAGCTCGGAAATATGGAACAGCAACCAATGGTCCATGTTTCCGAGCTGTGCATCTGCAGCTTATGCTCCAACTAGTGCAGTTACCGAGTAACTATGCGCTACAGACAGCAACAGAGTTGAAAACGGATGCACGGCTCCGTTCAGTGCCTACTGTCAAGTTCATGATACATCTCATCTTATTTACAGCTCGTATGAATGGCTGAAGTGTGGGATATAAACAAAAATAACTACTGTCATTTTAGGCAAAGACTGAGGAGTTAAGCGAGTAAACGGGACACGAGGAAAATCCAGAATAAAATCGCCTAAATACGAGGTAAAATATTGTCATCCAAGAGCATATGACATACTTTTAATGGTATATTTGGTTAAGCAAAAAGTTAGATTTAAAGGAATCTCCCCCCCCCCCCCCTCCCGCCCGTCTTACCGCCCTGCAAAAGAGCCGTAGCATAAGGTTTTAGTTACCTTAGTAGTGCAAAGCAGCTCACGGTAACATCCTGCCGTGGTTTTGGGATGCCAGAGCTCTCATGTTTCCCTGACCCAACCATGAGCAGCTCATCCAGTCCAGGTTTTTGCTTTTCATTTTGACACTTTTAGTCCTGTTCCTTACATTGTAAAATCAGGAGAAGTCAAAAATGCAAACCAACAACAGACAGCATCAGCTGTTGGTGCATGAAACTCGAGAGACCTGGTATAAGAGATGCCTGTGAAAAGGCACGACGACACGAAGTATTTTACGAGCGTGCACCCACTGGACTACATTATCAGTTACTGTTCTTTTAATCTCGCCAACCATCTCCACTGACCTCTTATGGGACGCGGCAATATGGTGCAATATATGAAATCAAATCACTTCTATTTAGATAGACACCGCAAGATGTCAGCTAATAACTAATCCCTTTACTACGGGCCTCGTGACAAGTTGCCCCAGATCGGTCACAAGTCTTATTACGACCCCCCTGAATGACATTTTAGTTTCCTCAAGTTCCATGCACCCTCCATTTTGCGGCACCGATGTGTTTCCGTCGTAACCTGTGTTGAATGGCGGAAGCAACTCATAGAGTACCAGCAAATTCACGAAGACGCCCAACCCTCGAAAACCAGCGTAGCCAAACAAATCATCTATCAACAAGGATTCATTTCCCCGGTTTTCACGGAGAAGAGCAGATTAGGAAACCAATCCACGTGGTTTCAGCAGTCCTTCATCGGAAGCTCTCGTCGACAAATCCCACAGATTTAGAATAATGCTTCCACAATTACCTCACCAGCAGACACCCGGGCGGAGCCCCGCCTGCTGCATACCTCAGCCGCATCCGTGGCCCGGGGCACACGGACTGACTCGAAGCGACAATTCACCTCATTGTTCCTATATTCCCCCCACCAGGCAGACTCCCAGGGGACCAACGGATCGCGATACTCCACATGCTGGGACCACTTTCCACCCACCTGTAATCCCTTTGTGCGCACTTATGGCACATTTGTGAAGCCGTCAGGGCAGCTTGTTGGATTTGGGCGCGCTACGTGACCACACAGCCGGAGCATGGGGATCTCTTGTCTTTATGGGGCCATGTGTTTAAACACATGGCCCCATAAAGATAAGAAAGTGCTTCACGACAGCCGTGAAGCAGGAGACCCAGTCCGGATCGCAAGCCAAAGGGCGGCAACCAAAAACCCTCATTTCCAATGGCAGGCCACCGTTTAGCATAAACGGTGACGCCGGCCAATGGAAATGAGGGGCGAGGTTTCAAGCCCTCTACTGAAACTACTCATCAGCAATAAATCTCGCCGAGCGAGCTGCGCAAGTGCGCAGCAACGCTAGGCGAGACCTAAAAAGGGGCACTTTCCTACAACAGATTTTTATATTAATTACGACACCAAGATCTTTGAGATTAGGTAAGTACTTTTCAAGTTAGCGATTTTCAGAAACACAGACAATACTGCTGTCAGATTTGATACATGAGCCTCGAATGCGATAAAGTTATCCTGTGGGAGAAACATACACTGCATTGGGGTACTTGCAATCGAGTTACTGGGTTGTTCCTCTGGACTTAAGGTAAGTAGGGGCCAAGGTCCTTAGAACCACCAGCAGTTTTAGTTTACCTACCCTGGTGTGTCAGGGTACAGGGGTGCTGCTCGCAAGGGTAGCCTCGAACACTACCGCTGAAGTCAATGGGAAAACCTGTAACAAGAAAAAGGCTACAAGAGGGGACTGGGGGACCAGCACATGTACTCAAAATGGCTTCCTTGTTCACTTGTAATATTGAAGAATCGACTTCGACATCACAGGGGCATACCTGCTCATGCAGATATATCCACACATGTAGAATAGTGCACCCTAACTTAGGGCTGTAAAGCCTGCTGTAGGGGTGACTTACATATACTGCATACAGTGTCTGCAGGCATGGCACACAGGAGGAGTGCTATGTCGTGTCTTCACTTTTTTCTGCATCATTGTAAGAAAGTGGCTCTGTATATACTGCACCAAAGTGAGGTACAGTGTGTACAGAGTCCAGCAGTCCCCAGAGGTTTGGCAGAGGTTAAAGTTAGATAGAACCTTACTCTCTAAAGTGGTAGCTTGGTCGAGCAGTAAGGCAGTATCAGAGGACAGTGTAAAGCATTTGATGTGCACACTCAGTCAGCAAATGAATCCACACACTCAAGAACTGAACTCTAGGCCAATTGTTTTGTATAAAAAAATATATTGTTGTTTTATTTCTAGAACAAAGCAAGCCTGGCACAGGTAAGCATAAAAATACTTTTCAGTAGTAAATTACTTGTATGAACACAGTTCAAAATTGCAGTGTAACTTGTACTGGTTTTGGTTACAGTTTCAAGTAAGCAGTTTGCAACACATTGCAGGTATAGTACCTTCAATTGAATGGGCTTTTTAAGTAAAAATGCAGTTAATTACTTTTCAGATTACTTTTGCTAACACAGGACTGGATCCTAGATTCAGCCCTGGGACATTTCCTGAAAACAGGTGAGTAAATGGGTTTTGGTTAAAGGAACGATTTTTAAGGAATATTATTGCATTTCAAAAGTTGACACTTAGAAACTTTTTCACCTAGAACCACCAATGTTATCCTATGGAAGGAAATTCAATTCGCAGGTAAGTTACTTTAACGTTACTTTTATAATCCAGTGCTTGACTCCTAGATTCAGCACTGGGACATTTACTTAAAACAGGTAAGTAATTACGTTTTTGTAGTTTGTACGATTTTTAAAGAATATTATTGCATTTCAAAAGTTGACACTTAGAAACTTTTTCACATAGAATCACCAACGTTATCCTATGGGAGGAAATTCACTTAGCAGGTAAGTTAGGTTATCGATACTTTTTCTTACTCAGTGCTGGATCCTAGATTCAGCACTGGGACATTTCCTGAAAACAGTTGAGAAAATGCGTTTTTGTTATTCGGCTGATCTTTAAGGAATATTTGTAGTTTTCAAAAGTCGACACTTAGAAACTTTTTGGGAGAAAACGGGTCCATGTTATCCTATGAGGAAAAATGAGTTATCGGTGTCAAGGTAAGTAATCGGTCTTTTGAGTTAGGGTTCTGGGGTTAGACTCAGGGGTCTCCCAGGGTCAGTGATGCACTGTTGTTGCACCCTGAGCGGCACTAGGGCGGCCGGGTGCAGAGTGTGGAGGCCCAATGTTATCCTATGGAGGATAGGGGGACTCCGGTTGGTGGCTGCTGGCAAGCAGGCCACGGGGTTGTGGGAGCAAAGCTCCTAGGGTTAAGCTCAGGGCACTTTGGAAATGAAATGAAATGAAATTTGTACTTGTAAAGCGCACTGTTACCCTAGGGTGTCCTGGCGCTGTACGCATACCGCTGTGGAACCCTTCCTGTCTTTTCCCTGTGAAATGTCCACTCCTGGGCACCCCCAAGGTGAAGCCAGGCATCCCAGCGCTGGTGGGGCCGTTGTGGAGATTAAGCAAGCTATTGCCCAGAGTTGCAGAGTGGGACCCATGATTAGAATAGGCACCGAGGCGAGAATTATCAGGTCCGAGGAAATTGAGCCCAAGACGCGCCGAGGCGGGAATTGAACCCTGGTCCCGGGCCAGATCTCTGCATCAGGGTCTGCCGCTCTAACCATTGAGCCACACTTCTCCTGGAGACCAAGTTAGCACCAAAGGGGCACCCTCAGCGGCACTAGGGCGGCCGGGTGCAGAGTGCTGTTTTGAGGTCGGGTGCCCTGTTGATTTCAATGGAGATTCTCCGGGACAAAGAAACACTGCAGGCTCAGGGACGAGGATCTTCCAGGAGTGACCACCACTTCGAGGGGTAAGTTGGGATGTTGAGGGTTGGTTAGGCATCGCTGGGTTGGGCACACAAGGCCGTGGGGCGTCGGGTGCAGGGGTGCCTTGGGACGTCGGATTTTCTTACCCGCTCTCCTCGCGGTAGGGGGGGTCCTCTGGATTGAGGCTGCAGACGTCGTCAGGAGGCTTCAGGCAGGCCAGGGGCCGCCGGATCTCGGGTCAGGATCGCCGGGGGGACCTCCTTAGGGTATTTGTTCACTCGAGCTCGGGCCGGGGTCGGCAGGTGCAGAGTGTGCTGGATTCGCGGTCTCTGGCTGACACCAGAAGCTGCAGTTCAAACACGTTCGGTGTTCACGGGAGAAACAGCTTGGAAAGTGAAGGCAGGCAGGTCCTCCGGGGTTTTTGAGGTTGCTGGCCGCTGGACACGCCGGGGTTTTGCAGGAGCAGGTTCGAGGGGAGACAGGCCTGTAGGGCTGGGGCCAAGTCAGTGGGCGTCGTCCTCTTGTTAGCTCTGCACGGCTTCTCGTCCTTCTTCTCTTCTTTTTCCTGTTGGTAGGCTGGATCTGAGGAAGGAAGGTTCAGGGTGCCCCTAAATACTAAATTTAGGGGCGTTACAGGTAGGTAAAGGGCAGGGACCAATGGGTCCCTTCCCTGGGGTGGGTACACCCCCTGATCTGCCACTCTCCAGTGGGAGGGGGGCAGGAGCCTGTCCCTGGTTGGCTGGGTCCCCCCATCCTCAAGATGGCGGGGACTCGAGGTTGTGCTTCACCTCGCCTCCCCCACCTTAGGGGTGGAGTTGGCAGAGGTGGGCACACCTCTCTTCCTCACTGGTTTTTCCCCGCCGGTTCTCCCGCCCAAAGTGGGGGGTAGAACCAGTGGGGACCAGTTGCTGAAAACAGCAAATGGTCTGGAGAGGCTCACAAAGGCGGCATGCCTTTGAAGCCTCTCCTTCGTGAACCCTGCCCATCCTGGGGGAGGAGGCTTGGCACCTCGTCCCAGATTGTGCATTGTTTCAGTCCCCCGAGAGCAGCAAGCTCTCGACCCAGGGGTCCAGAAACATGTCTGGTGGTGGCAGCCTAAGCAGCCACTCAGTCAGGTCACTAGGAGTTGGTCGAGTTTCAGGGGGTATCTCTAAGATGCCCTCTATTGTGCATTTTACATTAAATCCCACACTGGCATCAGTGTGGGTTTAATGTGCTGAGAAGTTTGATACCAAACTTCTCAGTTTTCAGTGTAGCCATTATGGCGCTGTGGAGTTCGTAATGACAAACTCCCAGCACCATATACTTTTAATGGCAGCACTGCACTTACAGTTACCAGGAATGGACCTGGGCACTGTAGGGGTACAGGGCTCATGCACCTGTACCCTCACCACTGGCATAGGGCACCCAGCTAGATGGGTGACTGATGTATGCCAGGGCAGTGGTTTGTGGGCATGGCACACAGGGATGTGTGCCATGTCGGCTCTTCACTTTGATCTGCACCAAGACACGCAGCCTGCAAAGGCAGTGTGTGTGTGTGTCAGGGTACAGGGCCTCTAAGGGTGGCACAATTAGTGCTGCAGCCCTTAGAGGCCTTCTCTGGTCACAGTGCCCTGGGTACCTGTGGTACCATTTACCAGGGGCTGACATGTGGCCAGAGATGCCAATTGGGTTAGTTTTGGGGAAAGAACACAGGTCCTGGGAACCTGATTGGCAGGGACCCAGGGCACACCAGGAAAAAGTGCATCAGTAGTCTGGCAAAAAGTGGGGGGGGGTTACTGCAACAGAAACCCACTTTCCTACAATCATGGCATGCAGCCTGCAATGGCAGTTTGCATGTTGGGGCTGAGGGGTCCCTTAGGGTGGCACAATACATGCTGCAGCCCTTAGGGACCTTCTTTAGCCTCCTTGCCCTAATATTACGAGTTTCCTGCATGGCCCATTGTAGTTTTCCCTATGTTAGCCTAAATGTGCATGTTGTAGGCCGCATTTTCATTTGCACATGTTACTCTATAAACATACTTGCTTTGTGCCACACTGTACTTTCACACGGAACCTGCATATGTTTTCGCGTTCTGTTCTTTTCCTGGAATTTAGTCTGAACATCTTAGACAAGGTCAAACAACAATGCCCCTTGTTATTCTCTCTGGTCAGGCACTAGCACTTGGACATAACACGAGAACGCAGCTGCTGCTTATGAGCACACGTCTTGTCATATAGCGGAGTACAAGAGAGTGGGGAAAAAACATGGAGCGAGAGTTCTCAGACAAGATCATTGCAGCAGTTGAGATGTAGAATGTCCCTCTGTGTATGCTAAGTTACGGGATCCACTACTATTCCCAGAGATCTTTGATGTATAATCATTTAGCTTCAGTAGAAACGGGGCGGGCTGTGTTGTTAGGCTAATCTGTCTTTTACCATGAAAGGGCTTTTTATAGTATATGGTTCAATAGCCATGCTAACAGTATTTTTTATATGCATTTGTTTTCTAATTGTGGCACGAATACTGCATTTTAGGACACAATAGTTTGAATAAATATTCTAAACTTCCTTTGTGTCTTTTGTTTATTTTATTGTGGAAGAGTACAAGTGAGAGAGCAAAATGGTGTCTCGTATTACCCCGATCCCTGAGAGGGTCCAGAGTGTTGTGTTCTGGGGTGCCAATTCACTTGCTTCTCTGGTAAGGTTAGTGAGGCACTATAGATAGTCGGACTCGGGCTTAGAGGTACTGAGGTGGTATGGTGACTCAGTCCCTACATACAGATTTTCTATGGTCCCAAGCATAGTTCTGTTCCTGAGATGAATCTCTGCAGCATGGCGTCACCAATGTTTTGGTCAGGTACTTACTTGCAGGAACCCCCGAGTAGTACTTGTCCGCAATACCCTCACACCTTTTCCCGGAGACGTCCGTGCTGTTAGGGATTTGTCCTCCACAGTTTTTAGGGATTACCTAGTTCTGTTGGTTTTTCAAGCTTGAATATTAAAAGGTTAATACCGTGATTTTTCTATGCTTTGAATAATTTATTAATAGGTTATGGCGCAGCCAATTGCTATTCCTGTCAATTGCCGTCCTGCAGTAACTCAAGCACTTGATACAACATGGATTCCCTAATGCTGGAACTCCTGTGATTTTTGTTGTAGAGCGGGACGCAGCGTTCCGCTTTGAAGTTTTTTATTCCTGGGTCACAGATCCAGCTGTGGACGCTAATAACACTTTTCATGAATATACAACGCACCAGGCACCTAATGCATATCGCCCATATGCACTTCTTGAATTTCCTCTTACCGTCTGGGAACACCAGACTTGGTTTAATGGCGCCCTCCCCCACGTGCTTGGGACTGTTCGAATGGGTTCCTTAATTATGGACGGAGCCACATGGCCGGCACTCGCGGGCTATACCCCATATCCTGATTTGGCTAATATTAGGTTAGTGCAGACTCGTGCTTTATACAATATTCTAGTTGTCCTATACAGACGTCTTACACAATATATTTCACATGCTTTACTAACTGGTCCAGCTAGAATTGGCCTGCAGGGACAGGCCCAACAGCCTGTAGGGCCTGTCATTAGTCCTGTAATCGTTCATTTAGTTATGGGCAAACGACCCACAAATTGTGAAGAAATACCCGTTTGGATCACCCAACCAAAATAAATAAATAGATAGATCAACTTGAAGCTGTGTTTCATCTTACGGAACCATAAGGCAAGCACAGAATTTTAACTATGTAATTACCCACAGGACTGGTTCCAACTCTAGCTGACTGCAAAACCTGGGGGACTATTTTTGCTACAGTCTACACTCTTAGTCATGGCACTCCCTCAATGGCCCTTCTACCAAACGTCCTCAAACAAATACAGAATAAACATGGGGTAGGTCCTGGTTCTTTCTAATGTGAAGGGTGAAGCAGCATCTTTAGCTATATGCCAGCGACATGCCATGGAGGGAGTAGCCGACCGCAAGTTGCATGTCATTATTACTAATGTATACACGTCTGTAGGACGCAATAGTTTGGGAATCAGGCCTTCGGTACCACCTCTTCACAAGCCTAGCTTTGATGAGGATGCCAGACAAGCAAGCAAGTTTCCTAAAAAACATGGGACAAATCTGAACAACAAAAAACTAGACAACGTAGAGGTTCTCCACCCCAGGAGTTCTCTGAAAGATGATGCAATTTTCGTGATCTCACTAAAATTAGGACTCCTGACAGGTATCAGTCTTCTGATACACATTCTCCTCACTCCTTCCAGGACTTGTCTGACCAACAGTTCGACAAAGAAGGGCAATCTGACAGCAGACAAGAAGAGTATATGAAACCGAAAGGGAGACACAATGCTCGTATGACGTGAAGATAAAGAAGGATAGACCTCCGTATAAACCCTCTTTTCAGAAAAAGAAAGTTGCAGCCTTAACCACAAAATATGCCACTGACCATGAGAACCCTCCTCCTGAACAGGAATTGGGCGGTGACTCTCCTCGACAGTGCAGCAGAAGTCTCCATAGAATGCCAAAATCTCCAGCAATTTCGGGTACCGAAAGCATCATACACCTTTATCACAGTTAAAACCGCGAATACCCACGTAGCCCCTCCAGACAGACTAGATCACTTACATACTCAGATTGAAGGTGCCGTTAAATGCACCATTAAAGCAATATTCTGGGACAACTTAACTGTATCTTATGACATTCTCTTGGCAGAGGTCGACTGGCCCCCACCTTTTGTTCTTGCATGCCCACAGGGTGAGGCTGTCATTGGACCTTCTTTCTCGCACCTTGTCCCAGACTAGGTCAAGCATGCTTATGCATCTGATTGGGCCCTTGCTTAGGCCCTTGCTCTTTATCGTAATCATACTGGCTGGGATAAGGATTCCCCTTACCATGTTAATTCTATATGCTCCACACCTCAGGTACAGCCACAGTATCCTATTAAGCAGGATGCAAAGGCACCTGGTAAAGAAATTATTTCCCAGCTGGAGTACCAGGGGATAATTGAACCCTGTGTAGCTCCGATGAATAATCCTCTTTTTCCTGTTTTGAAACCATATCATTCATATCGCATTGTCTTAAGATTATAGACATTTGAGTAGTCATACACACACGTTTGCAGTGCAAAATACCCACAGTACAGCACTCATATATAATGTGATCCGTAAAAAATATAAAACCACTTTCGATATTTCCAATTGGATTTTCAGTCATAATTTGGCTCCTGAGAGCTGAGGCTGGTCTGTCTTTAGCGCACTGGGATTTCAAAATGCGCTAAGCCAGACTTCTTATGGGGTATAAGAACAGACCCGGGAGTTTTTGCGGCACCAATTGTGTCCATTCTGCATGAAATTGACCCTGATGCTCTGCCCTACGTAGATGATATCTACCCAACAGACGATTAATTGAAGCCCCATCTAGCGAGAGTCGATCGAATAATATTGCGATTTGTAGAACTTGGCTACAAATTTAACATCAAAAAAATCGAATGTAGCTTTGAGTGTCTTTTTCTTGGGATATGAACTTACAAATTAAGGAAAAGGTCTTGCCCCTCACTTTCCAGAGAAGTGTGCGCAAATGCAGCCTCCAAGTGCTCTTAAAAAATTACAATACATGCTAGGATTTTTGAATTTTGGCAGAACATATATACCCGACTGTGCACAGCGTATTAAACCACTATGCCTTAATACGCCCTGATTTTTCTGCTTCCTCTTGAACGCCGGAACACACTAACACACTTAGATCTTTAAAATCTGACTTACTTGAAACACGTCACTTACATACACGTGTTAATACCACGAATTTGGTAATCTGCGTTTTCCCGGGTGCAATTGTATTTACATATGTCCCCTTCAATGAAGGTGAAACGGTACCTATCGCATATAAATCGCATTTGTATTCCCCGACAGAAATTAGCTTTGCTTCTACTGAAAAAATACTGACTGCTGTACAGATGGCCATCCTTAAAGAACGGCCACTTGCTCAATGAAAACGCATCTTTGTCATCTCTCCTTTGCCATCCTTAGAGGCTGTCACAAAAGCCAGCGTTCCTAACGCGAAAGCACTCCATCCTCGATGGATACAATGAGCTATGTCCTTAAAAACAGTGGATGTAGACTTCATCTTTGACCCGTCCTTGCAGATGCAATATAAGCATGTTTATCCTTTACCTTCTTCAATTCTGCTTCTCGATCAATATAAATATATTATTTATACTGACGGGCCCGCAGAACCTGCTATAGGTTCTAAGCAGCAGTATTCTGCAGCGTGCACCATCGTTATTGGTACTAAGCTGGATGGCATTTTCCCCCTGAAACAACTCGCACACAGTCTGTACGTGTCGAGCAGTACCTGAACTTGTGCCTCCACAGGAGCAGAAGGGCTGAACCGACCTTGAGACGATATTTTCCCAACTCCCAAACCCCACTGCGCACCAGAAATGCTCCGCCCGCAGTAGAGAGGGGGAATGGGACAAAGAGAGACTGCCATAGCGGTGCCACCTGGAGCTCTTCCTATCTGGTCTCCCAGCACCTGTAATTACAAGCACAACATTACTCTACACCTTATCGAAAACAACTTATCCAAATGTGCCATCATGTTGCTCTAAAGTTCTATACCTGTATTACTCTGTGGTCTAGCTTCTCTCTTAGAAGTAATGTGCCAGTTTGTTATTCCTTTGCCAATACTTAACCACTAACTATGCTTCTTCCTTTTAGATGCTCTAGACAATACTGATGGAAGAACTGTGCCAGTAGAGGTGGTAAGTATAAATATAAATATATATATATATATATATATATATATTTCTATTTACTTGCAGAGATGTTGGTAGAGCGCTGCTTTTTAGTAGTTGAAAAGAGGAGGCAAAGTTGATTAATAGTCTCTAAGCCATTAGAGAAAAAGACTGGCAAGGTTTCTGCGCAATTAGTCCTTCAAGTAATAGGTTGTGCAAAACTCAGGAAATAGTATTAGTAGGTTGCCAGCACTTGACACATGAAAAAATGCGAACTGTAATTCTGTCTGTCTGCAGAACAAAAACTAGTTTGAGGAATCTTCACTCTAAAGTTCAAGAAAATTCGGTTCCAGGAAATGAATCCGGACTCACCAAGTGTTCTCAAAAAGGTGAAGAATCGGTAATGAGAAGGCGGACTGCTAAGAGTAACACTGACCAGTCACTCTCTCAGCCCACTGAAGAAATACCTGTGAAGTACCACGAAGGCTGCCAGGGAAGCCGCTACAGACCTCAAGGATTCCAAAGTCAAATTGGCAGGATGCGAGAAAAGGCGAGCGGAATAAACCCTCACGAACTATCCTGTCAGAAAACTGCAGCACTGAGAAAACGCAGCTTCCCTCAGAAAGACGACGGTTGAAGTGCGAAGCGCAACAGGTGCGCGAGCACGAAAACCGCCAAATCAAGAAATTAATGCGGAACACTAGAACGCTAACTCAGATCTGAGTTAGACGCCATTTTGGAATCCCGTGCAGACAACATCCGCTAACTATGAGCTTGCAGAGTTAAATCTCTTAGCAACCAACTGACTCCAGCTCCCTAAATCTTGCCTGCAACTTAACCTCTTCTTAATTCCAGGAACAGGTAAGGATCGTCTTTGCCTGGAATGGGATCGCTCAACCCTGACACTACAAGACTACAGTTGGCTGAACTGAAGGCTTTGCTTCTTGCACTTGAAAACACGGATCCTAATTTACCCACACTTATTGCGTGTGATTCGTATTATTTTGTACAATCCTTTCCATGATAATTTAAATTTTTGGCGACTAACTGACTTTCGCGATTACAGGGGTAGCACAATCAAGCACAGACCGCTTTGGGATAAAGTGGAAAATCTTAAGGATAGGTTGCCATAAATTCAAGTAATGCATACATTGAGTCATCAATGTGTGGGAGTACACGCTGTAGGTAATTCTCTGGCTGATGAAGCAGCTAAATCCTCAGTAGCCACAGCTCAAATATAGACAGCACCACAATCTAAAACTTATCGATAATGATATCTTGGCTGCCATAAATGCACTTAAAAACGGCACCCCTTTACCACAGGGCTTTCCTTCTAAATATTCGTTTCAATTAAATGTCCAGAATTTTTCTTTTGCAACTATCCCTGGGGTTGGAAATCGTGTGATTCCCAACACAGACCGCAGACATGATCTGATTGTAGCCGCACATGAAGGTGTAGCTTCCGCTCATGCTGGAGTGGCTGCCACTATTTCCCTCTTACAGTAAAGCTATTGGTGGCAAGGTTTATATCAACAAATCAGAAGATAGGTTTTATGCTTTGACATAGGTCAGCAGATTAAAAGTTCTACTGTGTCTTGTCCACCGCAAGTGCAGCTCTTTATCTCCAACAAGCCTTTTGGCTGCATTTACTTGGATCATTGTGGTCAACTAATTTCTGATACTGCTTTCAAATACATTTTGGTTGCAGGTGATTCTTGCTCTAGATTCCTCTGGGTTTGGCCACAGTACTCGGCTGATGCTCAAACTGTCATTAAAGACTTACAAGTTTTCATCGGGACTTATGCCAGCTGTGCTTTCCACTCGGACCAGGTCCGGCTTTTGCTTCTAAAGCGTACCGTGATTCGATGAAGGCCATGGGTGTGCCACTCCATGAAGGTCTTAACTTCAGGGATTTTTGAAACGGGACAAATGTTCCCTATTTTGCATATACACTACAACTGCGGCCAAGTGTAAGTGTATGGGAGTGTATGTTAGGTCTGACTTTTCTAAGTATAAAAGATAGCAAATAATATTGCACACAGAGACCTTAAATGGATCCATCTGCTTTGAGATACAGTAGTGGATAAATCTTTTCCACTAGGCCACATAGTATGCATGTGTGGTGGATAACACCCCTCGCCCAGAATAAGCATATACTTCTATCGAAAGGGGAGAATACTCTAGGTCCTCAGGTGCCAAATCGCTACGTCTGGGTGATTGTTGGGTGAGAATGTCCAGCCTGAGCAGCAACTTCTCATGAGGGCTGATAAATATTTCTAGAAACATGGAGTACCAGGGTTGCCTTGCCCAATTTAGGGCAACTAGGATGTGTCATAGATACCTGCCTCATCATTACAGCTAACTATGGGACGAGAAGGAGAGGAGAAAAAGTGTAGGCAAATATCCTTGACCAAATCATCCATAGTACATTGTCAAGGGACTGTGCATGTGGTTACCTGGAGGTGAAATTTTGGTATTTTGCAGGAGTACTAAAGACGTCAATGGTCGGGGTGCCCAACCAATGAAAGTACTTGTGGAGTACTTGTGGGTGGATTCTCGTAGACTTGTTGATGTGCCCTGCTAAGCAGGTTTGCAAAGTTGTTGTACATCCCCTACAAGTGCTCTGAAAAAAAGCCTGAGATTGGCCAAAGAAAACGGTCCTTTTTGAGAATTAAAAAGTAAAGGCAATACACTGCTCGGCCTCAATGGCGTATAGGCACCAAAGCTATGGCATCCTGGGATGTTGAGGTGTGCGCTGTGGAACCTGAACAGTAGCCTTGCCCTACCACCACACAGCGCTCACTGGTTGGAGATGATCTCCTCCCAACTGGAAAGGAAGTTCCCTTGCCTCCACCGACAGGGTGGGTGTTTAAGTGGTTGAAGTGAGAGTTGGTTAATCATGGCAATTCATTGTTTAGAGGTACCCCGGTTGGTGCCTCCTCTAACTTTACCCTGGTTATTGCCCTTTTATCATCCCCCGGTGAAACCTCTCCCTGTCTGAGAGTCCTGTAAGGACTGCTATAGGTGCTTTTAACCTTGGGCCAGACTGGGTGGAGAGGTTTCAGCTGTGCCTCTGAACTGCTGTCTCCAAAGGAAAATGCTACTTACCCAGTATGCATCTGTTCTTGGCATATAGAGCTGTAGAGTCATATGCTGTGCATAGATCGCCATCTAGTGTTGGGTCCGGATGTTTGCACTTCGTTTTTCTTCGAAGAAGTCTTTCCAGTCACGAGGTAGGTGACTCCTCCTTTCGGTGATAGTGCGCATGGGCATCAACTCCATTGTTAGATTGTTTTCCCGCAGAGGGTGATAATGGAGTTAGTAAGAGTAGTAAAAAGAGATGTCCATGAATGCATGTATCGAAGTAAGATGTTACTGCAACAGGTATAGGTACCCGGGGAGGCGGATGGGCGCATATGACTCTACAGCTCTATATGCCAAGAACAGATGCATACTGGGTAAGTAGCATTTTCCGTTCGAGGCATATGAGCTGTAGATCATATGCTGTGCATAGACTATATAGCAGTTATCTCCCAAAGCGGTGGATAACCTTTATCTGTTGCAGTGGTCTGAAATAGTGTACGTAAAACTGCTTGGCCCACTCTAGCTTGTTGTCTTGCTAACACATCTACACAATAGTGTTTTGTGAATGTGTGGGGTGTAGACCATGTTGCAGCTTTGCAGATGTCATCTATGGGTATATTTCCTAAGAATGCCATAGAAGCCCCCAGTTTGCGTGTAGAGTGTGCTCTAGGGGGAACTGTTAACGTTCGTTTTGCTTTTGCATAGCATATTTGAATGCACTTGACTATCCACCTTGCAATACCCGATTTTGATATGGGATTGTCCTTGTGTGGTGGAGCAAAAGCGACAAAAAGTTGATTTGTGTTACGGAAAGGTTTTGTCCTTTCTATGTAATAAAGCAATGCTCTCTTCACATCTAATGTGTGTAGGGCACGTTCTGCCACTGAATCTGGTTGAGGGAAGTACACAGGTAACTCAACAGATTGATTGATATGAAAAGCAGAAATGACTTTAGGATTAGTCCGAAGAAGCACTTTATTTTGGTGCATTTGTAAAAAGGGTTCTTCTATAGTTAATGCCTGAAGCTCACCCACTCTTCTAAGTGATGTGATAGCAACGAGGAAAGCAACTTTCCATGTGAGAAATTGCAGTTCACATTTGTGCAATGGCTCAAAGAGTGAACCCATTAGTCTGGTGAGGACAATGTTGAGATTCCACACTGGAGCAGTGGGACGTCTCGGGGGAATTACTCTTTTGAGTCCCTCCATAAAGGCTTTGATAACAGGTACTCTAAAAAGAGATAGATGTTGTCTATTCTGGAGGTATGCAGCTATTGCAGCCAGATGTAAACGTATGGACATGTACGCTAAATTGGAACGTTGTAGATGTAACAAATAACATAATGTTTTGTACAGAAGCATCAAGCGGATTGATGTGGTTGTTATTACAGTATATCACAAACCGCTTCAACTTTGCTACATAGCAGGCTCTTGTGGTAGGACGTCTAGCCTCTTTGATAATATTCATGCAGTCTGGCAGGAGATTAAGATAGCCAAACTCTAAGGAGCCAGATCGCCAGATTGAGTTGACTGGGGTCTGGATGTCTTATGTCTCCGTGTGAGGAGATTGGGTGTAAGACGTAGTTTTTGGTGAGGAACTACTGAGAGTTCCAATAGGGTTGTGAACCAAGGCCGACGTGCCCATGTGGGAGCAACTAGGATTAGTGTCAGGGACCCTCGTTTGAGTTTCCGAACCACTAATGGAATGAGTGGGAGAGGCAGAAAAGCGTAAGCAAATATCCCTGACCAATTCAGCCATAGTGCATTGCCTTTGGACAATGGGTGTGGATACCTGGACGCGAAGTTTGGACATTTTGCGTTTAGATGTGTGGAGAACAGGTCTATGTGTGGGAATCCCCACATTTGGAAGAATGGGAGGAGAACTTGAGGGTGTATTTCCCATTCATGGATTTGCTGTGTCTGACGACTGAGCAAATCTGCCATCTGATTGTCTACTCCTGGAAGGTGTTCTGCTAGGAGATATATTTTGTGATGTATGGCCCATTTCCAGATGGTCTGTGCTAGCTGTGACAGCTGGAGAGAGTGTGTCCCTCCCTGTTTTTGTATGTAGTACATGGCTGTCATGTGGTCTGTACGAATTAGGACAGTCTTGCGTACTAGCTGAACTTGAAATGCTTTCAGCACCAGAAAAATCGCTAGCAGCTCTAGAGGATTTATATGAAGCTGTTTCGGCTGCAAGCTCCAAATGCCCTGAATTGTGTGGGTTTGGAGATGCGCTCCCCAACCTGTCAGTGATGCGTCTGCTGTCAGTACTATCTGTGGAACGGGGTCGCTGAAGGGCCGCCCTTTTAAAAGGTTTTGTGTGTTCCACCACTGCAGAGAGCGATGGATGCGGCCGTCTACCAACACTAGATCTAATAAATGACCGTGAGCTTGGTTCCACTGATGTGCTAAGCATTCCTGTAGGGGACGCATCTGAAGTCTTGCATAGGGGCCGATAAAAATGCAAGACACCATCATTCCAAGTAACTGCATGAACACTCGAGCTGGTAAGGAGTGTTGAGGCTGAAACTGAGACATCAGGGTTTGTATATTCCGGACTCTGGCTGGAGTTGGGTATGCTAGAGCTTTTTGTGTGTTTATAGTAGCTCCTAGATATGCTTGAGACGTGGATGGTTGGAGATGGGATTTGGACAGATTTACTGTGAATCCTAGCTCGTGGAGAAATTGCACAGTTTTGTGTGTGTGGCGTAGACAGCTGTTGTGCGAGCTGGCCTTTATGAGCCAGTCATCTAAGTATGGGAAGACATGAAAATGTTGTCTTCTTAGATGGGCTGCGACTACTGCCAAGCATTTAGTGAAAACCCTAGGTGCGGTTGTTACTCCGAATGGGAGGACTTTGAATTGATAGTGCTGACCCGCTACCACAAACCTGAGGTATTTGCGGCGAGCAGGGTGTATTGGAATATGAAAGTAAGTGTCCATTAAATCCAGAGTGGAGAGAAAGTCGCCTTTCTGAAGAAGGGGAAGCACTTGGAGTGTTACCATATGAAAATGGTCCGACTGAATGTATAGATTTAGCACTCCGAGGTCTAATATAGGCCTGAGAGAGCCGTCCTTTTTGGGAATTAGAAAGTAGAGGGAGTACACCCCTGCTCCCTGGTATGGTAAAGGGACTGGTTCTATTGCACCTTTCTGCAACAAAGAGAGAACCTCTTTCTTTAGAAGGGTGAGATGTTCTTGTGACATGAGGTGTGACCTTGGAGGAATGTTCGGTGGAGCGCTTGTAAGCTCCAGGCAATAACCAGATTGGATAATTTGTAGAACCCATTTGTCTGATGTAATCGTATTCCAAATGGGTAGAAATTGGGAAAGACGTCCCCCGACAGGAGTGGAATGGTCAGGGGATATGGAAAGGAAGTCACCGTTTGGTGTTTGCAGGGGAAGTGCATGTTGAGTTACCTCTGCCTCTTCCCTTGCCGTGGTTTCCTCTATATCCACCTCTAAAATAACCTCTTGAAGAGGGCGACTGATTGTTGCCCTTGTAAGAGGAGGAGGGATTGTCTGTAGACACATTTTTGGAGCCGTCCCTGTAAAATGAGCAACGAAAGGATCCTCTGTTGGAAGGTGATTGTAAGGCCCCCATGGACTTAGCAACCTCAGTATCCTTTTTCATCTTTTCTAGTGATGTATCGACAGCTGGACCAAAGAGGTGTTCTTTGTCAAAGGGTTGATTAAGAATAGAGGCTTGTACCTCAGGCTTGAATCCTGAAATTCTTAACCAAGCATGTCTACGGAGCAGTACACTAGTGTTTACTGCCCGAGCTGCTGTGTCTGCCTGATCTAGAGCACACCTGATTTTGGACTCTTTATCAGGAGGAGGGGCTTCCCCTGTTGTTTGCGAATTAACTCTTTTACGAGCGTTGGAAACTACCAGAGAGTCCAAGGGTAACTGGCCTTTGATATATACAGGGTCATTAGGTGCAGATTTTTACTTCTTCTGTAGCCTGGGCGTGATGATTCTATCTCTTACAGGGTCTTTAAAGATGTCATCAGTATGTTTAAACATACCCTTTAACATTGGTAATGTTTGTGTAGCCCTTTGAGATGAACTTAGTGTGTCAAACAAAAAGTCCTCCTCTAAAGCCTCTTTATGAAGCTCTACTCCATGATATTGTGCAGCTCTGTTAACGAGCTCAATATATCCAATGTTATCATCTGGAGGAGAAGGTCTGGATGGATATAGGTCGGGTCATTATCTGGTTGAGGGTCAGCATTATAATTATCCCATGGGTCAGTATCCTGTGGTGTGCAGTCATCTATATCCCCATCCCCTGTATCCTGTGGGTCAGGTGATGGTGGTGGAGGAGAATGTGTAGGTGTAGTGAATAAATTTGGATCAATGGTTGAAGAAGGTGGAATGTATGGTGGAGAAGGGTTAGTACCCACATTTTTCCTTTTTAGAGGAATGTGGTAGTCTTCTTGTAAGCCCATTTTCCTCTTCTCAGGAAGTTTGGCATGAATCTGTCCAGTTTCTGGATTAATCACAATCGCCTTCTGTTTCGAATCCGAAGGTGGAATATTGGTCCGAGGCTCTTTAGTTGGAGTACTTTCTTTAGACGCCGGTTTTGGTGTCGAAAGTTTCGGCTCCAAAGATTTAGCCTTATAGACTGGTGGCACGGAAACCAGAAGGTGTTTGGATTTCGACGCCGAAGGTTTCGGGTCGGCACCGGCGTGGAGACGAGTAGAACCTGAACCGGAAGGCTGTTGTTTATGTTTCGGCGCCGAACTCGAAGGCGGGGCGCTCAAAACCTTTTCTCGGTGCCGACCTTGGCCCGAAGGCAGAGGAGGGACCGGTTCCTTTTTATGGAAGAGATGGTAGGGAAAGGAAGTCTCTTTACTCACGATCCGTTGTCCCGGTGTGAGGTCTTCGGCATCGGAGTCAGCTTCAGACACAGAGATGTGTTCCTCCTCCATTTCGGCTTCCTGCGCTTGTGATTCTTCGTGTTCGGACTCATCTCCGAGGAGATCCGGCACGGAGCCACTTTGCTGGTACATTTCGTGACGTCGAGCCCGACGGTCACGGAGCGTCTTCTTCGACCGACACGACCGACACGAGTCGCAGTCCTTCTCGTCGTGTTCCGGTGGTAGGCAAAGGTTGCACACTTCGTGCAAGTCAGTGCGCGGAAACTTAGCGCAACACCCTGGACAGAACTTGAATGGAGTCCGTTCCATCGACTGCTACCGACCCCGGCGCGGGTAGGACCAACGGCCTTCCACGAATCTTCCCATCAAAGGTTTTCAAGTGTAAACGATACGCGGAGAATGGGAAACGCGATCGATAAACAATACCGTCGAGGGTAGTGGATTGCGCGTCGAAGGGGGCCCGAAGAAACGGTGCCGAACCGGAGTGCAACAATTCACATCCGAACCCGATGACGGAAAAAAACAATCTAACAATGGAGTCGATGCCCATGTGCACTATCACCGAAAGGAGGAGTCACCTACCTCGTGACTGGAAAGACTTCATCGAAGAAAAACAAAGTGCAAACATCCGGACCCAACACTACATGGCGATCTATGCACAGCATATGATCTACAGCTCATATGCCTCGAACATACAGTTTACAGGGCAGTGGCTGAGAGGGCACCCACAAACGTAGCCGTCTCAGAGTCTTTTTTAATTGTCTCTAACATCTATTCGGCCTAAGGGCCAAAGAGATGCTCCCTATCAGAGGGAAGGTTGAGAAGGTGCTTTTGTGCCTTCTTTCTGTGTTTTTTGCATGTGTATTAAGAGAATTCTCTGCTTGGCATCAGGATCCTCCAGCAGTGGTAGAAAGACAGAAGCCTCAGTTGTGCCTGACCTCAACGTCAAAGGTGCCAGGCTGGCAGCTGCTTTCGGCAGAAATTTTGGTGCTGATCTCAGGTCCGAGGGAGGAGGCTCAATGCCTAGGAGCTGAGGAAGCATTGCCTGCCAGCGTGGCTCAAGGCTTTTGAGTGACAGCTTAGAGGGGGGCCGAAGACTGCTCTCAATGTCATCCTGTACCTGGTGTCGGAGCCAGACCCAAAGGCTGTTGCATTTTATGGCTTGCAACAGGGATCAGTGCACAAGAGCTGCAGTGGTCTGCCTCAGCCAGGGTATGCTTTCGGGGTTGAGACTTCAATACCTGGTTGTAAGAAAGTGCCTCTTTTAACATGATTAGCCCCCACTTTTTACCTGGACATTGATGTGGTTTGGTTGCAGTGCACAGGGCCCCTGCCAATCAGGTCCCCTGTGCCAATGCTTCTTCCCTAAAAACTATTCCCCAATTGTCCCTTCAGGCCCCCTGCAAGTCCCTAGTAAAAGGTACCTTGGTACCAAGGGCATAGGGACTGAAGAAGGTCCCCTAGGCACCTCTCACCTAGGCCATGCAGACTGCCACTACAAAGTCAACATGGCACACTACCTGTGTGACACGGGAAACAACCATTACAACGCGGCTGTAACCACGCAGTACCTTTACCACGCATGCGTTACAACGCATGCACTGTTACTATGCATAGCCATTACCACGCATCTTTTTACAACATGTATGCGTTTAACACGAATGCGTTGCACAGGTGGTAATGGCTATGTGGGTAACTGGCGTGTGCTATCAGTGTTAATGTGGTAAAGGGACTGGCGTGGTGGCGTCATCAGAGAAAATGGAGACCCTTCCACTTCCTCCTGACGACCTGTGCCATGGCTCGCCTGAGAAGAGGAGCTTCGTCGTCCTGTAGAGGTAAGGGGGATTGGGCCTCGATTTAGGGCTTTGGACTGGGGGTGGGTTTTTTCCTGAAAAGGTCGGGGGGGCGGTTTTAGGGCTCAGGACAGGGGTTGGGTATTTTAAAAAGGGCTGGGGGAAGGGGGGAAAGGGGACCGGGAAAACCTTTATCACACAGGGCTTTACCATACATGCCTTTACAACGAAATTTATTGTAAAGGCATGCGTGGTAAAGGTATATTCATAATAAAAAAAAATGCGTGGTAAAGGTTATGCGTGGTACAGGTATTCGCGTTGTAACACATGCGTGGTAAAGGCATGCGTTACAACGGAATGCGTTGTACCATCATACAATCATGTGCCACGCCAGCTAGCACTGCCTAAGATATAGGTAAGTCACCCCTATAGCAGGCCTTACCAGCGCTACGGCAGGGTACACTATATCCTAGGTGTGGGCATATCTGCATGAGCAGATACGCCCCTACAATATTGTGGTCTATTCCTTAATGTTGTGCCAGTGAAGCCATAGAGAGTCCATGGGCTGGAAACCCGACAACTCGAGTTCGACAGCACCATGATGGCTTCACTGGCCACAGGAGTGTTTGGTACCAAACTACTCCTCTCAATAAATTCACACTGATGCCGGTGTGCGATTTATTGTAACATGTACTCAGTGGGCACCTGAGAGGTGCCCCCTAAAAACCTACCAACCCTGGTGAGGGCACTGACTGGCTTTAGGCAGCCTGCCACACACAGACCGGTTTCTGTACCCCTGGGGGGAGAGCCTCTGCTCTCTGAGACCAGAAACAATGCACATCCTGTGCAGAGGTGTCACACCTCCTACCCCAGGATGGGGCCAGTGCTTGAAGGGGAAGCTTCAAAGGTCTGCCGCCTTTGTAATGTGACCCCCAGCCTCTGCTGCTAGCAGCCCCCGGTTTACACCCCCACTTTGGGTGGGAAAACGTAGGCTAGGAGGTGTGCCAATCTTTGCCAACTCCACCCCTCAGGTGGAGGAGGCGAAGTTAAGCACGCATTTCAGTCCCCTCCATCTCAATCAGGGTTAGGTCTATGCCCCCCCACCCACAGGAGGGTGGCATAATAGTGGGTATAGTCATCACAGGTAAGGTGCCCACTGACCCTACCTCCTACTCCCCTAAAACACCCCCTAAATTGAGTATTTAGTTGGCTTCCCCAGGCCTAGAAGTTGGTTACCTGCGACCTAAGAAGGAAGACTAAGAAGAAGCTGTGCATTGAAGCCTGAAGACGATGACTGACTGGGCCCCAGCCCTACCGGCTGGTCTCCAGCTTCCAAGACCCTGCAAGAAGACGACGCCTGTCCTGCAGCCAGCGACTTCCAGAAACCCGAGGAAGACTGCCTGAACTTTGAAAAAGACCAGAACTCCAGAGGACAGTGGTTCTGTCCCCAAGAATTCAACACAAAGGACTCCGGTGCCCTGAGGATCCGCAAGTCCTGCCCACTATGCACCAGACACCTACGGCTCGTGTCCAGGTGGCCCACTGACCCAGAACAGGTTCCCCAGCGATCCTGACCTCAAGTCCAGCGTTGGCCAACCCTTCCTGGACTCCACGACGACGCCTGCAGCCTGAATCCAGAGGTTCCCCCCCGACTGTGACTGGCTCCAGTAAGAAGACTCAGACGTTAAAGGCACCCCTGCACTCGACGCCCCTATGCCTTGGTGAGTTGAATCGACAGTGCCCCTATAACCCCCCCACATCTCTACTTACCTCTGCTGCCGTTGGTCTCCCACCTGCAACCTCCAGTGCGACTCCTGCAGCCTGTTTGTTGAAAACAAAATCTCCATTAAAAAGCATTGGGCGCCCGATGCTGAATTTGCACCCTGCACTCGGCCGACCCTGTGGTGTATGTTTGGTGTTGCTTTGTGCCCCCCCATTGTGCTTATCTAAACCCCAAAGCATGGCCCCTGCATCAGATCTATTTACCAGCAAGCAGTGTGGCTTCGAGCCCCCACAGTCTCCACTGAAACGCATTGGGCCAAACTCAGATTTTGACCTCTGCACCTGGCCGCCCCCGTGCCACTGGTGGTGCAGTTTTGGTACTCACCAGACCCTTGCCCCTTGCTGACCTTTGGTCCCGAAGACTGTAATTGTAAGTGTTGACCTGTTAAACCGCATTATTGTTTTCCTCCATTAGATAACAATGAACTGTTGGGAAATTGTACTAAGTGTCAGTATTTTTAGCTAAAAACGTACTTACCTTAATGTGAAGATCTTTGTCTTAATATAAAATACAAAGCTTATTTTTTTATAAAACTGGTGTGGATCTCCTTTTTGAGCCGTGTGCCCATTATTAGTCAATGTTGTGCAATAAATGTCTTACACTCCTCTGTGTTAGGCCTAAGGCTCCTCACCCACACTAATCGAGCACTTTGGGTTTGACATTGAGCCCTGTTCACTTTTGTGGAACCCCTGGACTTTGTGCACGGTATAACCATCTAGTGGCATACCATATATCGAGCCAGCTTCCTACACTGGTCTTTTGGTGTAAGACATGCAGACCTAGGAATGTGTCCTGGTGTGAGGGCCAGAAGGTTTTGAAGACCGAACCTCTGCTTCGTCAGGCTCCTCAACGAAATTGTTGGAGAGACTGCCTTGGGCCGGTTGGGGGTTTCAGGCGAGGGCTGTCGCTGCATCATATGATGTGCCCAAGGTCTCTCTCTCCGTCTGTGGTACCTGATGATTTCCTTGCACTAGAAAGCAAGACGTAACTTGCAGGAGATGTTGTAGTGGTCATTTGCAAGACAAAGGGTGCAAACACCGAGCTGGTATGGTATGGCCACTGTTATTTGGTGTTGCACCTAGAGTAGAATTGGAAGGGAGTAGGATCTATAGCACCCTACGCTAGACATTCTCCAACCAACATCCAGCATTTTGTCAAAGGTTGTTGATCAGTGGTCAGTGCTGGAGTTCAGGTTGTTTGGCACTGAAGGTTGACACCTGTGAATTGCAGAGGAAGCGGTAGTGGGATAAGAATAGCAGGTTGTGTCTTCTGTGTCATTGGTCCTACAGTGTTGAAAAGGTGGTCCCGAAAAGTCAACAAGAACACATTCATCTCTGAGCAGGTCTCAAACAGTCCAAACTCGATGGCAAAAGAAAACAATCTAAGGTGGAATCTGTATCCATTATGGACTATGGGAGCAATAACACCTTGGACATCACAGCTGGTTTTTGTTTGAAGAACAGAAGACTTCTTCAAACAAAAAACAAGTTGTGATGTCCGGGTTCAAAACTAGATAGCAGGAATATGCAGAGCATATGTATCCATAGCCACACATGATGCGAAAGCATCTTACAGACAGCAGCTGAAAACACCCAGAGGCACAACTATTGTAGCAAAGATAACTCTTATGCAAGGCCAAAATGTAACCAAAAAACAACAAGCAGTTGGAGAGTACATAAACAGAAAGCAGTCACTCTGATTTTTGATCAAAGAAGAATGTACTGGAGAGACTGAGATGAAGTCTGGCATGTGGGTTGAGGCCTTTGCAATGGCCAGGTCAGTGCATGAGATCACAACTTCCTGCTATGTTATTCTTCACTGTTGTGGTACCACCTTAGCTCTAGCTTTTAGGAAAAGCCACTTCAGTTTTTAATAACTCCTCAGCAAGGCAAAAAGCTATAACAAATAATTAGTGTACAGTCATAAGGTCCTTACCAAGTGAAGCAAACTGTCTGTGAAGTGCCAGACGGGACTGCAGCCGTATCTTAAGCAGCTTCATGGTCATCTCCATGTGATTGGCGCTCAAGGAGTTATCAGCTGCTAGAACTGGCTACAAATGACAGGCGAGAAAGGGGGGGCAGTAAGAGAATCGCAGAGACTGTCACCACTGCCTTTCGTGGCATACATTTTATGACCCCCTGTGCAGTTGTATAGCTTTACTACATACCATCATACTACCTCAGACATACAGCTCGTATTGTTACCCATAGTTACCAGCATCACATTCTGTCCAAGCATACACATGGGAAATAACATACTCCGAACTGAAGCAATGCTGTAATTCAAACATTCAGGCATATTGGTAGTAGACAGACAAATGAGTCGTCCTGACTTTCCAGATGATAAAGTCACTCTAACCAACTTCCCTTCAAGAGGTAGCATGCATCTGGCAGTTAAGCTGAGGTGTGCGAGGTGGACGTTTTCTACAAGGCATACATCAGTATGGGGAGAAAGGTCTCTACAGAGCACATTGTGAGATCACCTACCTACAAAGAGTATTTTAGCATGTAGAGTTTCCAAAACATGGAGTGTGTTTTATAAGCAGGGCATAAGACAAGGTTTGCCTACCTAGTCACTGCAGCAAATTGGGAGAACACCATAGACAGGTGGGGAGTCCCACTGCAGGGTACTAAAGGAATGAATCTTACTAGAGAGTGAGATACATGAATGATGTCTTTGCATGTCAGAAGTTAAGTGCTGCATATCCAACTAGGTTATTCTATCATTTCAGTGCTCCAAAACTACCTAGCTGAGTGGAGTCGGTCAATTAAGAACCCAAAGCTTGTATAATTAAGGGAAAGGTGTTTTCAGGGGGTAAGTGTTGAGAATGCCAACCTGATGGAAGAGCATTCTTGAATCGCATTGCAGAACGCCTACTTGGTGCTCCCTGATGCCAGAGCATCAATGTGAAAAGTTTGAGGCAATGTAGTGGAGAGAGAGTGTTCAAGGCACAGCACAGTGGGACAGCTGCCCACATACGCGAAGAATATTCAAGTCTGAGGAAACCTACATTAGAGAAGGGTTTTCGAGCAGATAAATATTGAGAATGTCTAACTTGGGAGGATATTCTTGGTTGGCAAACCTTTGTTGCTGGATACATGAAGGAAATGTTTAAGATTTCCAAATTTCAGAGGAGACACTTGAGATTAGAGAAGTATAAACTTCCTAACCAAGAGTTGTGTATGCTTGGTGCGCAGAGTCTATAGACTTACTACTTATGAAAATGCTATTCTTGAATATTATATGGCAAAGTCTACCTACCTGTGGTTGGTCTTTGGGAAAGTCCAGTCCTCCCAATTTCTGCACCCACAAGTAGGGGTGTCCCAACTCTGCTACATAGTCACTAAAGGAAACAATCCTGAAACGAACAAGAAATTACAGCAATTGAGCTGCTCTTTAAGACGACATGTAGACAGGACAGTATCAAGAGCTTATGAGGCAACAATAGCTGGACAACATTTTAAAACAGATTACTATTTAGTTGTAGCACTTGCTGGAATAAGAGACTAGGTTGTCAAGGCTGCATGCAAGGAAGATGTGATAAAGATGCCTATAATATGATGAAAAGTACAGGAGACATGCTTGCTCTCAGACAAGTTAAGCAATTTGTCCTTATGTAATTTCGACACCTACCAAGTTGTTGATAATTTTCAATTTTTGTGTAATGGGCACATGATTCTATTTGGTCAAGGATGGGGCTGAAAACTTACCCAACTTTATCAAACTGGTAGCGATTGGCAGGGTTTGGGGTTTTCTGGCCATGGTCCTTTGGATAAAGACAGGCGAGGAGGGTCTCTGGACACAACAAGTCCCTGAGGAAGGAATAGTATATGGTCATCTTCTAGAATGCTACTACAACTAAATACAGAACCAGAATACATTTTATTGTTTAGTTAGTTAAAACCATAACAATATACCAGTAGGACTGAATATGTTACACCATTAAAATATACATATTAAAAGTTTTAGATTGCAACAATGCCATAAATACACAGTTAGAATATCCAGAATAAAAATTATATAGTGCATAAGGTAACAAAAGGAAGACGTGGGACAGTCTCTAAAGTGCTGTTGTGCTTCCCCTCTAACCGGGTTTTAATATTTGATTAAAAACTTTACTAAATGACAGTTAAGCTGTGTGTCATTCGGGTCAAGACACTTTAGTATTGTAGTTCTACATGTACGAATGCCCCTTGCGTTGAATCCATTTTTCAGCAGTTTGCGACGGTATGGGCTTAACACTGGGCAGATGCATATTAGTTGAATGAAGTCCTGTGTTGGTGATCCACAGAGGCTACATGACTTTTGGCCCCGATACTGCCAGCTTGGTTGGTCTGCGTTAGAAGGCAGCATTCCAAATCGTATTGCTAGCAACTTTGTCTTTAGATGAGAAGAGAAAGCCAGACCCAAGTATGTTGCTGGTTGCAGTTTTGTGTACGATTGCAGGACCATCCAAATACATTTTTTAACAGTCAGTAAGCTGTTGTAGCATGTTTTGTATATTTTTCATAAACATGTTTGAACATCACCACTCTGTGTATGCCACTGCGACATTTGAAATCCAATGTGTGTTGCATCTGCCTATGCAGCTCAAGCACCTTCCTCCTAATTATATTTTAGAAAAAAATCACAACTCAGATCCTCACCTTGGACTAGGAATCTTAAATAAGGCAGCGGCACAGGACACAGATTTGTGGTCTTGTCAACAGGACAGACTTTGGAAGAGGCACTACTGCAGGGGGGGTCACATTTTCTGGATGGATCAATCTGATCTCCCAACAATGAGAGAACATAAGGTAGGAAACATTTTCATACAAGAGAAAAGCACAAACAGTGAGAATGGCTGCTGGTTCATCTTTTACACAATCCGGCAACAATGACAGATGCCATTACCCACTGCCCTAACCTATTTGACTAGGAGATAGAGGAATGTAAGTACTGCTCCAAAGTGGCAAGAAAAAAATATCCGGGTTTGCTCCCAAGCCAAGCATACCCTGGTCCAGGTGCATCAAACATAGGTCTAAGAGGACATTTGCTGGATGGCCACATATGATACATGTACAGATAATTAACGTAAATGTCCCTCATTTAAGAAATCTGTAATTATCCTGAAAAAAGACTTGATGGTGAGAGAACCTGCCCCTGACAGCATGAAGCCAGATGTCAACTTTAATTCTTGCCTTACCGAGACAGGTTGCCCCAGGAAGAACAGGTCAAACTCATCAGGAGACAGAAATAATATGTTGGAGATGTGTGGGGGAAGAGAAGGACAGTTTTGGACGAACCTGGGCAGCAATATGGACTACCTTGGGGATGGGATGGCAGTGGGTTGAGGCAACACTAGTAGGTAGGCAACACTGGAGGTAGCCAACCCTTGAAAGCACAAGCAATATAGGCCCTGAGGGATGAGAGCTTCGATAACTAATGGAGTTACCACAAGAAGAAAAATGATGAGCTGGGTTACTGGAGGGAAGCAGGCTGCACTGTGGCATGTATCACACAGTTGCCTCTGCAAAACCATGCTGATATTTTGCTTGAGATTATTTGGGTAAATACATATCCAATAATTGGCTAATGCATATGTTAAAGTACAAAGAATATTTCCTTCTGGACTTCCGCCCCATTTCCCTTACGGTGAAAGTTAAACATGAATGAGCTAAATTATAGAAAAATAAGCATAGATACGGTCAGTGTGTAGCTGTTGCAGCGGAAATAAGTGAGCTAGAGGGGGTTTGGAATGTATCTTATTCTTGTTTTCTACCTGCACAATACAATTAAGGAAACAACAAAAAATACAAAGGGTGTATACATGCAGGAACAAATTATAGCTTGAAGGTATTTTAATTCAATACCTAACTTTTCCCATTTATGTCAGAAGGATTTATTTGACTGAATTCAGTGGCTTGGCTTGGGACTGAGGAGATCTGACCCCAACCTAGATGAGGAATATTCTAAAATAGGTTTTAGTTTTTACAAACCAGCAGTAGTATATACTTTGCTGAGAAAAGATGCTGGAGATTCATAAGCCACTTACCCGGCACTGATCGCTGTACAAAGCTCACTTACTGGGATCACTTTCGCTTTCACAGTGAGTATGTTTAAATTAATGAGGAAATAGAAGGTCAAGTGGAGCGCACTGTCATCTGAAGGACAGAAAATAAAAAGAACTTAACATAAAAGCTTATTACACTACAACCAATACCATAACAAACACAAGAACACTACATCGCAATGCATTTACCATCCACCAACCAGCTACCTGTCCTATCACTCCTACACACTTTATGCTCGTCTTTGAACTTGTACAGTGCTATGCTGCCTCTTGGCTAAGTTTGTGCTATAGGAATACAGAATATTTACATTAAAAAAATCTGTGATTTGGAACTACATGGGAGACCCATTAGAGCTCAAAGAAAATGGCTCCCATATCAAGCTATGTTTTTACAAAAATTAGGGTAACCAACTTCACAAGCTTTGAGCACCTTAGCCATCTTAGCACCTCCTACAATGCCAAACCTCGGTGTTCCCCCTCAGAAGCCTCGCCAGATAGACAAGCTTAATAAAGCGAGAAAAAGGAGAGTGGGCTGAACAACCAGGAGTGCAAAAGTAACACCAGTAATTTCTAGATTCTCAGCAGCATTAACCAGAAAGACTCTTGCACACTGGCTGACTGCAGAAAAAGGTTTGTTTTTTTGCAGGTTCACCCCCACTCTTGATGAACTAGTGGTGTAACCGGAGCTCCACACACAGGAAGAAGACACAAGCAATCTTGGTTCCATGCAGAGAAGGGTACTCTTTGTAGGAAAGTGCCGCTTTTTGACATGGTCAATCCCACTTTATGCCTGGTATTTGATGCAATTTTGACAGTAGTGCACTGGGGTCCTGCTATCCAGGTCCCCAGTGCCAGATCTCTTTCCCTAAAACTGTACAATTCATCCCCAAATTTTCTTGGGGGTTTCAGGTAAACACCACGCAAGGTTCAAATTGGTACCAAGAATACACCACAAGCGGTACAGAGGCAGCCAGGTTCATAGGTCAAATTCGGGGTCAGGCACCCAATGTTAATCAATGGCGACTGGGTGTTATTAAAAATGCGCTGCTCACAGGTGAGTAAAGAGGAGTCAGGGGTCGAGCTCCTGGAGTTGAGTTAAGGTAAGTACAGGTGGGGGGGCACAAGGCAGCACCAAACGTACACCCTCGGCGGCTTAGGGGCGGCCGGGGGCAGAGTGCGAACACAGCATTGGGCGCCCAAAGTAATTCAATGGGGGAGATCGGTTTTGGAAAGAGGCTGCAGGCACTGGCCAGGAGGCTGCACGAAGAAAACCCACAGCTGCCCAGGTAAGTTCTGATGCTAGTGGACGTAGGTACACCGTTGGTCAAGTTCCCCAAGGCCCAGGAGCTTTGGGTGCAGGGTTGTCCTCTGGCGCCAGAAACACCTTACCAGGCAAGTCCCAGTCAGGGGGTGGTGGAGCAGGGGGGGGGGGCTTGTCTTCAGATTTAGGCTGCAGGCATAGGGTACAGTCAGGCAGGGGTCAGCCCATGGTGGACTGTGGCTCAGAAGCGTTGGGGATCCATTGCAGGACAGGTGGGCTACTTGTACTCGGGACGTGGGAGTCTGGTGCAGAGTTGGGTCTGGAGGCAGTTCGCGGTTCCTCAGGGCTGAGGTCCTTTTCTTTAAAGTTGATTTCTTCTTGGCAGTTCCGCTGTCCATGGAATATCCTGATATTTGCAGAAGGCAGGTAGTCCTCTCAAGGCTTTGGAGGTCACTGAGCTGCAGGGCGTCTTTTGGCTCAGGATCGTCGAGGGCTGCAGACAGGCCGGTAGACCTGGGGCTAAGTCAGTTGGTGTCTGCAGTCTTCTCTGGTGGTACAATGCTGTAGTGTCCGGGTATTCTTAGGTCATCAGGATTCTGATTTCAGGGTCTTGGTGAGCCACCTAAATACTAGGTTTATGGGCGTTACAGGGGAATAACAGGTATGGATCAATGGGTTCTTTACCTGGGGTGTCTACACACACTATTATACCACCCTACTGTGTGTGCGGGGGTGGGGAATAGCCCTAGCCGTGATTGGATAAGTCCCACCCTCTTCAAGTAGTGGACCCTGAAAAATGTGCTTAACTTCGCCTCCAGCGCCTGAGGGGTGGAGTTGGCGAACGGGGGCACACCTCCTATTCTATCTTGGTTTTCCCGCCGGTTCTCCCACTAAAAGTGGGGGTTTGAACCGGGTGTTGCCATCTGCTGCTAGCTGCAGAGGCTGGGGTCGTATTACAAAGGCGGCAAGACCTTTAAAGCTCCCCTCTCGAGCACTGTGCTGACACCTCCGCCCAGGATGTGCTTTGTTTCTGCAAAAGAAACTCACTTTTCCACACCCCGAAATGGAGTATTTAGGAGGCCCCCTGATGCCAGGAATTTAGATTCGATGAATCCAGAAGAAGAGGACAAAGAGCCGCGTGAAAGCGAGAACTGCAGACTGCTGTGGACCTTTGGTGCCAAACCCGTCAACCTGCCTGCCTGCACCAGTCTCTACAATCGTGACTGAGTGACTCGTCCTGCATCTGAGCAACTGCCAAGAACCCCGGTAGACTGCCAGCATTTAGCAAATTGCCAGCAAACTCCCTTGGAGTAGAGGAGCTACTCCCCTGCAGTCCGCAGGCAACGCAGAAGTAGAGCCCAGTTTACTGTGTTGCTGCTCCCCAGCCAGCTCGACACAGTAGTCCCCCCACCCCCCAGGAAGAGGTACCTGTGTTCCTGAAGGTCAGATCTGCCCCCCCCCCCCAACCGAGTGAGAGGACATCAGGACTGACCAGAGCCGCACAGCACACATACCCGAGGTACCGGACCCCTTGCAGCAACCAAGGGCTGTGTAAGTCCAGTCAGTACTCTAACAGCACCGAGACCGAGCAGCTGTCAAGGAACGTCAGCACCGCAAAGACCCACTTCCAGAGTGGCCCAGCTGTCCTGATTTCTGCACCCTCAACCAGCAAAACAGACAACCACAAGGGCCTTGGATGCACAGAGCCCAGCCGACCCATCTACACTGCAGCGTAGCGCCCCAGCCTGGGTACCCAAAAACCTGCTGTGCCCCTTGCTCCCAGTACCCTTGTGACCTGAGCTCCGTGCTGGGAGCTCCTGGGCTTGTCCCAAAGTCATCCCTCTGCAGCCTGTTTCTAGGTGCCTCCCCTCCTTTCCACAGGCATAGCGCGCAAAGCTACCAACCCGAACAGCACCTCTGCACACGAACGCCCAAGGGCAGGTACCAAGTAACTGCTGGTGGTACTCTGGACCTTGGCCCCCTACAACCCTAAGTCCTGAAGGAGACCCCCAGAAACCGACTTGTGAATAACTGTATGCAGCATATGCCTTTTTTCCCCCCAAAGAAAGCATTGCTGCGTAATGATACATTTAAGTCAACATTTTACTTACCTGTAAAAATCGATATTTTAAAAAGTGCCTACTTGATAACGAAGTACTTGTTATCAAAACTGATGTAAAAATAAAACGTATTTTTCTACATTGGTCTCGGATTTATTCTTTAGTGTGTGTCTCATTTATTGCCTCCGAGTACAACAAATGCTTAACACTAAATGCTCTTTTGTGGTAGTGTGGGTGGGCAGTTTATTCTTATCAGAGTGTAGTGCTATCATTTTTGCCTCTGTAAACCAATAAGGGTTTCCTGGACTCTTGACATAGTGTACCTTGTTTTAGTCCACTATATAAAGAGACAGATTCCTACAATCTGGGATTGTTTTTGACCAAACCTCCAGGAAGTGATGTACAGTGGGAAGGCTTGCCCCATGGGAACTGTTGCCACATTAGCTAGTGAATCCTCCCCTCCTACAAACACGAAAATGACATAAAAAGTGGCAACCCTGGCACTCAGCCCTCATTTCACTACAGGACTGGAAAGATGAAAGAAAAATAACTACCCTGCTGCTCCCTGGACCCAGCAGAGAGAGAGACTGCACCAAAGTCTAGACTGCACCCGATTCACCTCATGGGACCCACAAGGAGGACTGTGCTTGCTATGCCCACTTGTGAAAAAGCGCTTCATTTCTGCCAGAACTGAAGAAGTGACTCCAAGGGCTAGCCTAAGGTTCAGGACCACCAAAAGCTAAGGAAACCTGGGCTCTTCCATTGCTAAGCTGCCCAGGAATGCGTTACTGCCGCTTGACGCAAAAGTGCCTACTAAGCGACCGAGTCCTGACCTTCTTGAGATGTCTCCAAGTCCGTGGGATCTGAAGCCAAGGTCTAAGTAGCCCCTGGTTCCCAGAACGAAAAATGTGCTACCGGTAAACAATCACTGAAACTACAGTAACAGGGAGACCAATTGACCAGTGGCGGCTGGAAGGGTACTGGACTCCCATGCTATATCATGAAGATAGAGTCCTGAGGCCGGAGACAACGCTGACGTTTGTGGATACCAGTGTGGCCCAGGAATATTCATTACATTTCCTCAGCATCATCAGCATTCTGTATCCCCCAGCATCAAGACCAAATCTTTGCTGGACCACAGTAAAGGAGATAAGTGCATTGAGGGCCCTAAGACTGCTGGACTTGACAGGTAACTGTCAACCTGGACCTAAGTAGTCCCGGTGACTGGCTCCAACCCAGATGTGGCCCTTTCAAGTGAAGAGAAGTAGCCCTTCTAGACCGTTGGCTAAAAACTGCTTAACCGCTTACAACAATTTATTACATTTCCTAAAAGTGAACTACAGTGATTTACATACCTTTGAAAAATCATATCTCTGTTCCCATCAATAGAAGTTTGTTGTTTTGGTTTTAAGATAAAAATGCAAGCTATTTTTAAAAATTGGTGTCGGATTTTTATTAAGTTGTCTTTCTTATTGGCTGTTTTGGCACTTCTAAATGCTCTACACGCTCCTTTGATTAAGCCTGACTGTTCTGTGCCCCAGCTACCCAGAACTGAGCTAAGGGTTTTATTAAAGAAACCTAACTGGACCTGATAAAGATTGCGACATTATTATATGTTGAGGACTTGGCAGTTTGGGCTGGACTGTTCCCATAAGGTACAGGGTCAATACTGATTTGCATATGGCTGGGTCCAAACTGGGGTGGTGTGGTGAGCAAAAGAATGATGGATTAAACCCAGATCCTTGTGACTGGGGGTGAATGTTTGCATTGATCAGCATTCCGTCCATCAATTGTTTCTTTTGCAGGCCTCACAACCACACCACATAATAATCCACTTTCCTATACTGACCAAGTGACTCAAGAGTCCTATTCCATAACAAAATGCTACCAAGATGTATGGGGCAGAGCAAATCAATGGGAACATGCTTTTAAAAAGATCAGTGACACTGAGGACCCAACAACTCATGCACGGATCATTACAGGAGGAAAGGAATCAAGTGACATCTAAAAAATACAAGCAAATGTGGAATTAACATTTTAAGATTAGTTTCCAAGATATGGCAGATGTCGTTGAACAGACTCTGAGAAAACTTGTGAATCATGTAAAATGGAAAAAGTCACTTATCCAGTGCATTCAGCAAGGGTATCATCACCAGACACATAACCTTCAAACAAAATATCAGAACGCCTAAGATGATGGTATTTCCAGATTTACATGTTAAAATAACTTTTTTGAAACAAAGATTTAAATAATTAACAGTTTAAACTGCGGCCTGCAATGAAATGTGAAATCCTTTAACTGTGGCTCTAGTTTGAGTGAACTTAATTTGCCTACAAAATTCAAAACCGTTTCACAGGAAATAATTCACAAACCCCAAAATCTCTTCTTGTTTAAGAATCTAAGCAGCAGCAAGAATGGACTTCCAAGTCATAGATTTTAGGCTCAGATGTCCTAGTGCAGCTAAGCTTTTTGGGGGCTTTCACCATCTACAAGCACACTGGCGATGCTCACAATTTTGTATGATGTTTCTATCAGAGTCTAAGCACTAACAGTTGGAAGGTGCACCCAATGAATACCCTCACCAACAGGCAAGAGGGGCTGCTGCCTGCTCATATTAGGCTATGGGACAACTGAAGGTTACTGGCATCCTACTGAAGTTCAAGTGCACAGGTGTTTTACCTAGGCCCAAGGAGAATGGTTGGTATTACCCTCTGCCTGATCCTCAAAGTAAAACTTGACCAGTCCCCCATAACAGGGATCCATGCATTCAGCTCCTGGCAGTACCCCCCAAAGTGAGATGAATATTGCCCTTATAGGTCTTGGACTGTATAACCGCATAGACGTCGAGAAGAGACTCTTCCTGCGCCAGCACAGAGAGGCGTTTAACAGGGATAGGGCCCTGCAAATGGTGTCCTCCACTAAAGATCAAAGAACAAGCCCTAATCTGTGGAGAACCTCTCTAGCTGTAAACCACCTGCAGGAAAGTGCCCCTTATTTACATGGTCACCCCCACGTTTTGCCTGGTATATGATGCAATTTTGACAGAAGTGCACTGGGTTCCTGCTATCCAGATCCCCAGTACCAGATCTCTTTCACTAAAACTGTACAGTTGTTTCTCCAATTGGCAATACCGTTAGCACCCCTGTAAGTCCCTAGTAAATGGTACCCTTGGTACCTAGGGCATAGATGCTAAAGAGGGCCCCTAGGGGGTGCAGCATGTATTGTGCCACAAAGGGACCCATCACCCCACTCATGCAAACTGCCAATGCAGGCTGCTTGACATGGTGTAGACAAAAGTGAAGATACAACATGGCAAACCTCCTGTGTTGCATGCCTGCAGTCACTGCTTGCAATATATGTACGTCACCCCTACAGCAGGCCTTACGGCCTAAGGCAGGGTGCATATAATACACGGGAGGACATATCTGCAGGAGCAAATATACCTCTGTGATGTCCAAGTCTATTCTTGGACATTGCCAGTAAACAGGGAAGCCATCTTGAGTATATGTACTGGGCACTGGTGATTATGGAGTTCCCCAGCTACATGATGGCTTCACTGAAAACAAAGATGTTTGGTATTAAACATTTCGTATTAATAAATCCACATGATTCCAGTGATCGATTTATTAATACATGCACCCAGAGGGTACCTTAGAGGTACTTCCTGAAAACCTACCAACCTCTAGTGTACTGGCTGACTGATGTAGACTAACCTGCCACCACAGACTAGTTTTTGACCGCCGGCTGGTGAGAGCCCACGATCTCACCAGCAGGCGTAGATACAATGCCTGCTACGACCGAAAGTGTTGTCACCTCCTCCAAGCAGGATGGCAAATAATCAGCATATCAAGGCAGGAGGCTTCAATGACAGGGGAAATGCCATCCCCTGCCCTGGGCCTATTTGGCACCAGGGCAGGCGAGAAAATAAATTAGTCAGGAGGTGTGTTCACTATCAGGCTAGTTATTATTATTAGGAAGCTTATAGAGCGCAATGGTTACTCCAACCGGAGTGTCCCCGCGCTAGGACATAGTTGGACCCAAGCAACCCTCCCAAGCTGCCCCCCAGTGAACGCGGACATCCACACAAGATGGCACCTTACCACTTTAGCCCTCCCGGGGGAGACGGAAGAGCCAAGTTTTCAATTTCTTGCGGAACAGAGACTCCGACTCAACTGTCCTCAGATCCACTGGGAGCTCATTCCAAGCCTTAGCCGCCAAGAAACCAAAGGATCTTCCGCCTATCCGCGCCTTCCGCACCCTAGGCACAGTCAATCTTGCACTGCCCGATGATCTCAGATTACGAGCAGGCTGGTGGACTGTCAGGAGAGGCCGTAAGAAGCGCGGCCCCCTTTCGCCAAGGATCCTGTCACTCAAACATAAAGCCTTAAAGGTAACTCTGGCCCGGATAGGGAGCCAATGCAGTTCCTTCAAAGCTTCTCCCACCGACGACCTCCTAGGTACATTCAGGATAAGCCGGGCTGCGGCATTTTGGACCTTCTGCAAGATGGTAAGATTTTTGGCAGTCACCGCTAGATATAAGACATTGCAATAGTCAAGGCGAGACGTGACCAACGCCTGAACAATAGTTCTTTTAGCATCCAGGGGGAGAAGGTCCAAGATCTTACGTATCAACTTCAGAATGCCAAAACAAGTCCCAGCCACAGCCGATATTTGCGAGGAGGAGGAGAGATTTTCGTCGAACCACACTCCCAGATTTTTCACCTTGGCTTTCGGCACTGGACTAGTTCCTAGAGCTTCTGGCCACCAATGCTGCGACCAGAGAGAGGGCCGTTTCCCAACCACCATCACCTCCGTCTTCCCTGCATTTAACTGGAGACAGCTCAGTCTCATCCAGTCCATTAGTTCCCCCAGGCAGGTTCTGAAATCGGCAGCCCTTTCAGGTTCCTTCTGTTCCAGGGTAACAACAAGCTGAGTGTCATCAGCATATTACACCAGCTGAATTCCATGTTTCAGAACAATATTTGCAAGTGGGCGCATAAATATGTTAAACAGGGTTGGGCTGAGAGCCGAACCCTGCGGCACCCCCTGGTTTAGAGGACAAGTTCTGGAACTGAAAGGATGTTGCAGGACCTGGAAGGATATGTTTTCCAGAAAATTCTTCAACCAAATCCACGTGACACCTCCGACCCCGACTTCCCTTAGCCTCTCAAGTAGGAGGCCGTGGGACACCGTGTCGAACGCGGCGCTTAGGTCCAGCAGAATCAAGGCCGCAGTCCTACCTTCATCAGCCGCAGCCCTCAACACTTCGGCTGCCAGCAGGAGAGCGGACTCCGTACCATGCATAGGCCTAAAGCGGGACTGGGTGTCATGAAGAACCCGCCTCTCTTCCAAAAACTTAGTTCCACCCCTAAGATGGGCTACCTGATGAGAACACGAAAGCTAGAATTCCACCATCTTGGTTTTTAGTGGAATTAGGTTCACCGGGTCAGGGTTATGCCCACTTGCCACAGGAAGTGGTCATATAGGAGGTGTAGTCACTATAAAGGTGAGTAGCCCATTGGCTGCCACCTGTCACTCCCCTTAACGCACCTAAACTGAGTATTTAGGTGGCACCCCAGATGCCTGGAACTCCGATTCGACGAACCCAGAAGAGGACATACAAGAGCCGCAAAAACGAGAACTGAAGACTTGCTGTGGCATATTTGGGTCCAAGCCCTGCCTGCACCAGTCTCAACAATCTATTTTTTTATTTTATTTATTGCAGTTTTATATAGCGCAGACTTTACCCAAAGGTGTCAGAGCGCTTTACAATAGAACCAAGTACGTTACATAAGAAGAATTACACACTAACAAGTAACAAATACAATCAGGCTAATTAAAAAGGTAAAGATAAAATAAGAGGTACAAGAAATAGGTTAATACAGGTATAGGAGACATATTTACAGCGATGCGTTCAATTGAATGCCAAGTAGTCTTGAGGGACATGAGAGAGAGTTGAATTAAGCCTGGAAGTGTCTTATGAAGAGAAGAGATTTAAGATCTGTTTTGAAGGTCCGGATAGAGGATGTGGTTCGGAGGGTTGGTGGAAGTGAGTTCCAGATTCTAGACGCATTGCCTGAAAAGGATTGAGCCATACATCTTTCCCTTTTGAAAGTAGGGGGCTCGAGCAGTAGTTTTTCAGCATTGCGTGAAGGTCTAGAGCCGCCTGAGATTTTGAGTTTATTCGCCAGATAGCGAAGGGTGGAAGTGTGCAAGGCTTTGTGGGTGATACAGGCAGTCTTGTAAATTGACATTGCTTCGATGGGAAGCCAGAGAAGAGAAGACAGTATGGGAGTGATGTGATCATATCTAAAGAATCGTAAAGAAACAAATTCATCCTGCAGCTGAACCTCTACCAAGAACTCCGGTAGACTGCCAGCCCTTCACAAATTGCCAGCAATCTCTCTTGGAGTAGAGGAGCTACTCCCATGCAGTCCACATGCACCAAAACAGCAGAGTCCGGTTTACCGTGCTACTGCTCCCTAGTCGTACCAATGCAGCAGCCGCCCAGGAAGAGGTCACCGTGCTCCAGAAGGTTAGATCCATCTACCCACCCAGTGAGAAGATGCCAGGACCAACCGGAGCCGCACAGCACCAATACCCGGGGTACCAGACCCTTTGCAGCATCCAAAGCCTGTTTGAGTCCAATCCGTATGACACGAAGGTCAAGCAGTCGTCGAGGGACGTCAGCATCTTAGAGACCCACTTCCAGAGTGGCCCAGCTGCCCTGATTTTGGAACCCTCAACTGGCAAGACTGACAACCGCAAGGACCTGCGATGCACAGGACCAGCCGACCTAACCCCTCTGCACTGAGCGCCCTGACCTGGGTTCTCAAGAAACAACTGTGCTGCCGTGCTCCCAGGACCCTTCAGAACCAAACCCCTCATTGGGAGCTCCCGGACTTGTCCCCAAGTCACCCTCTGCAGCCTGTTTGTAGGTGCCCCCACACTCTCCTTTGGTGTAGCACGTAAGGCGACTAACCCAGCCAGCACCTCTGCACCTGGACGCCCCAAGGCAGGTAAACTAACTGCTGGTGGTTCTTTAGACCTTACCCTCCTACCACCTTAAGTCCAGAAGGAAACCACCGGAAAACTACTGCAAGTACCTGTATATCGTATATGTCTTTTTCTCCATATGAAAGCATTACGTGTTAAGACGCACTTAAGTGTTTTCCTTGAACATTTTACTTAATGGCGAAAATCCATATTTTAAAAAGTACTTACTTGCTTATATAGGTCTTTGTATCAAAATGTATATAAAAATAAGACTTGAGGGGGCGTGGCTTGGGTGCTGTTAGGAATGGCCGCACGTTAGTGAGGCTCCTACCTTCCGCGGCCTAAGCCCGACGCTTTATCTGTCACATTTATCCGAATTTGCCCAAGATTGAGAGCGGATATAGCATAACCCTCCGTCGTAGAGCGGAGCGAGAACCGAAGCCCCGGAGGGCGAGAAAACAGCAGTGCCGAGCCGGGTGCAGACAGGGCCTGAGAAGCCCCGGGCTCAAGTTTGGCACCAGCCGGCAGGGACTTCCATGAGAGGCGGCTGACAACTGAGGGAAGTGGTGATGACTCCCGTATTTTCCACGGGTTGCACGCAGGCTGGACATCTGACGAGACCTGTTGGGACGCCATCTCTCACCCCCCTTCCTGGTATTACCTGCAGGAGAGTGGGGTCGCTGGAGCGGCCTGCGCTCGGGTCCGTGAGGCCGGAAAACAACGGCATTGTGCGGCCGCTGAGGGCGCAAGAACAAAGGGGGCTGGGTGGCGGCCCCCTTGCCTATGCAGGACGTCTTCGCCTCACCGTGGGAAGAGTGAGACTCCGCAGATATTTTGCAGGTGCTCGGGTGGACGTAACATGGGCGTTGGACATACCCGAGGAGCTCAGGGCTGGAGGCGGCGGCGTCTCGTAGGGGCAAGGAAATACGCTGCCCCGGGGGAACGGCGGCCCCGCAACTGATCACAGCCGAGATCCATCGAGTGTGGCCCTGAGCAGCATCGGGCTGGGATCAGCCTCCTCTCCTACAGGCTGGTGGTGGTGGAGGTGAAGCGGAGTCGTCGTGCCTGGAAAGCAAGGTGTGTGCAGAGAAGACCCAGGAACTGCCCTGGTGGTGTGCCGGAGAGACTGTCTGATCCTGATTGACGATCCCACTAACGGCGCTTAAATAAGTGTGGTAAAGGCAGGCTGGGCGGAGAAGGACTGAGCGGCGGCCCCCTGACCGTGCAGCGGGCCAGCGGCGGACCTCGGCCTCGTGGGCAGGCCGGATCTGGCGCGTAGCGACTGCGCGTAACTGTGAACATAAGGTCATAGTGGCCAATTAAGTGTAGTGCGTTGGCGTCCATTTGGGCGCCAGTGAATTCATGAGCGGCTCAACACCTTGTTAATGCTGGGTGCGCAGAACCAGATTTCTCACGACTGGCCGAGAGGTTGTGCAGAAGATTGAGGCACTATAAGCAACGCCTTGGAACAGCTGGACAGCCAGTTGGAGGGTGTAGGGAACCATCAGTCAAGTGACCCACTTACCGAGCATTGTAGGGCGGACGCCTCGAGTAGCGATGTCTGGGTCCAAGGGACAGAAAATCACACATCAAAGCAAGTTAAAAAAATATGCAACGCATAAGCAGGGAGAGGAAGACGCCGCAAAACGAGGAGAGGTGGAGGTGACGCAAACTCAGACTACAGATGAACCCACGCTTAAAGATGTAATGGCGGCCATCGCGGGGGTACGCTCCTCGCTGGAACAAAGAATGGACACTATTACGGTCGAGATGACGTTACTTAGAGCCGACCTCCAGAAAACAAGCGATAAAGTAAAATCCATGGAAGGTGTGACAGCTGAGTTAAGTGATGACGCTAAGCAAATGCGGCAGGAGATCAAAGAACTGCAAGTTGCTCAGAAGCGCACAGAAGCCCAACTGGACGACTACGAGGGCAGGTCGCACCGCAATAATGTTAGAATTATTGGAGTTCCAGAGAAAGCGGAGGGTTAGGCGGCAGATATCTTTGTGGAGGACCTAATATTTCAATCGGTCGAAAGGGCGCACAGAGTACCCGGGGGAAGACCCAAGCCGGGGGCTCCCCCCCGTCCGATTCTAGCAAGACTGCTGAATTTTAGAGACCGTGATGCACAAGTTACTAACTTGTGTAACGATATATCTGTAAGAGACAGTAGTTAGTGACAGATTCCTTACCTTAGAATATCCCCAGGCGTCAGGCTGGATCCGGAAAGTTTTTTGCGTAGCAGTACCCTTGCGCGTCGGTAGGCGGCGTCGTGCGGCTCCGCGTCCGTCGTCGGCGTCGTGATCGCCGGGATGACGTCGCGGGCAGTACTTAGGCGCCGCCCCTGCGCGCTGACGTCAGTTCTGTACACGACTTTCCGCGCCAGGAACGCAGAGCCATGCAAGAAGCTGACATAGGTGTCTGAAAAATACTAGGGCCCTGAAAGGGATGTCCTTAACCCTAGAAATCAGTTCGCAGAACGGGGAGGATGGGTGGGGCGGTAGGAATCTGTCACTAACTACTGTCTCTTACAGATATATCGTTACACAAGTTAGTAACTTGTGCATCTGAAAGAGACACGTTAGTGACAGATTCCTTACCTTAGAATAGATACCCCAGCAATACCAACCCCGGTGGTGGGTCTGCGAACAAAGATCAGACAAGGAAGTCCTGGAGGACAGAACGGCCAAAGAAGCCGTCCCTCCGGACCTGACTGTCAAGGCAGTAATGCTTTGTAAACGTGTGCAGCGAGGCCCACGTAGCTGCCTGACAGATAACCGGCAGCGGAACACCGCGGCCCAAGGCCGTGGTAGCAGCCGTTGCCCTGGTGGAATGGGCACGCAGCCCAACAGGAGGCTCCTTTTAGCCAAAGAATAGCAGGTCTTGATGCACAAGGTAACCCAGCGGGAGATGGTCCTCTTGTGCACCGCCCGACCTTTTGGCGCCCACGTAGCCAATAAAGAGCTGGTCATCCACCCGGAAGTGTTTTGTGCGGTCAATATAGAAGGAGAGCGCACGTTTTGGGTCCAGACGGTGGAGCCTCTCTTCCTCTCTGGAAGGATGCGGAGGCGGAAAGAAGGTGGGCAAAGTGATGGTCTGCCCAATGTGGAAAGCAGTAACCACCCTTGGCAAGAAGGACGGACGCGTCCGAAGAACAACCTTGTCTGGATGAACAGACAGAAAGGGAGGTTTGCAAGATAGAGCCTGGAGCTCACTCACCCGCCGAGCGGAGGTGATGGCCACCAGAAAGGCTGTCTTCAGAGTCAGAAGACGAAGAGGACAGTTATGTAGAGGCTCAAAGGGAGCGCACATTAAAAAGGTAAGAACCAAGTTTAAGTCCCACTGAGGCATCACAAACGGAACAGGAGGGAAGAGGTGAGTAATGCCTTTTAAGAACCTGTTAACAACAGGGGACTTGAAAAGGAGGGCTGATCAGGGAGCCTGAGGAAGGCCGAGATAGCACAAAGATAACCCTTGATGGTACCCAGGGCAGAACCCTGTTGGGCCAGAGAGAGAAGGAACAGAAGGACCTCAGAAAGAGGGGCAGAAAGGGGATTCACAGCCTTTGCTGTGCACCATGCCACAAATTTGTTCCACCTGCAGGCGTATACCACCTTAGTGGAGGGACGCCTGGCTGCCAGAATCACATCACAAACTTCGGGAGGCAAGTCGAAAGGAATCAACTGCCGCCGCTCAATCTCCACGCAAGCAGGTGTAGACTGGACAGGTTCGGGTGGAGGACCGTCCCCTGCTGCTGCGACAGAAGATCCTCCCGAAGAGGCAGACGGATCGGGGGATCTACGCTCATATTGAGTAGCTCGGGATACCAAACTCTTCGAGCCCAGTCCGGAGCCACAAGAATGACTTGGGCCCGGTCGTGCCGAATCTTCTTCAACACTCTGGGTAGAAGTGGTATAGGCGGAAAGGCGTACAATAGACCGCAACTCCACTCGTGACGAAAAGCGTCGCCGAGCGAGTGCCGCCTTGGAAATTCCAACGCGCAGAACTGATGACATTGCGCGTTCTCTTCGGTGGCGAATAGATCTAACCAAGGCTCTCCCCACTGTAGAAAGAGTCCTTGCGCCACTTCCGAGTGAAGACGCCATTCGTGATCCATCATGCACCTGCGGCTGAGTTCGTCCGCCCTGGCGTTCAGGGAACCTGCCAGGTGTTGAACCACCAGGAACATGCCCTGGTGTTCCAGCCATGTCCAGAGGCGCAGAGCCTCCTGACAAAGGGTCCACGACCCCACCCCGCCTTGTTTGTTGCAGTACCACATGGCAGTGGTGTTGTCTGTGAACACCTGCACTACCTTCCCTTTGACAGAGGGAAGGAATGCCTTGAGTGCAAGTCGGATCGCCCGGAGCTCCAGAAGGTTGATATGGAGCCGGGACTCCGCCGGAGACCAGAGGCCTCTGATCTCCGCCTCTCCCATGTGACCGCCCCATCCCAGAAGGGACGCGTCCGTCACAACTGTGTGCTCTGGCTGGGGAAGGGAGAGGGATCTGCCCATGACCCATTGCCGGTTCGAGAGCCACCACTGCAACTGTTTTGCAGTCCCCTCCGAGATCTGGACGTGATCGGACAGGTCGCCCTGGTGCTGCGCCCACTGGAACTTCAGGTCCCACTGCAGAGCCCGCATATGCCATCTGGCATGAGTGACCAGCAGGATGCAGGAGGCCATGAGGCCCAGCAGCCTCAGGGTCATCCGTACCGAAACCCAGGATAAGGGCTGAAAGATCGGAATCATAGCCTGAATATCCCGGACTCGCCGTTCGGGAGGATAGGCCCGAAACTGCGTCGTGTCCAGAACTGCTCCGATGAAAAGGAGCTGTGGAGAAGGAATCAGATGCGACTTTGGCACATTGATGGAGAACCCCAGCGAGTGCAGGAGTTCGGCCGTAGTCTGGAGGTGGGAGACAACTGCCTGGGACGAGCCCGCCTTCAGCAGCCAGTCGTCGAGGTAGGGGAAGACTGAAACCCCTGCCCGGCGCAGATGAGCTGCGACCACCGCCATCACTTTCGTGAACACCCGAGGGGCACTGGTAAGGCCAAAGGGGAGCACGGTGAACTGAAAATGCTCGAGGCCTACCGTGAACCGAAGGTAACGCCGGTGGGCCGGCAGGACGGGGATGTGGAAATAGGCGTCCTGCAAGTCCAACGCTACCAACCAGTCTCCGGGGTCGAGGGCAGTCAAGACCTGAGCTAGGGTGAGCATCTTGAACTTCTCCTTCCGGAGGAAGCGATTGACGTTCCGGAGGTCCAAGATAGGACGCATGTCCTCCTTGTCCTTTTTGGGCACCAGAAAGTAGTGGGAGTAGCAACCACGCCCTACTTCTGGGGTCGGAACATGCTCGATGGCCCTCTTGGCCAAGAGGGCCGTGACTTCCTTCTGTAGAAGCACCAAGTGATCCCCTGACATGCGGTGGAATTGAGGTGGCATGGCTGGGGGGTGGTCTCGAAGGGGAGGGAGTAGCCCCTTCGGACAATGTCCAAGACCCACTTGTCCGAGGTGATGGGACGCCAGTGGTGAAGGTGATGGCGGACCCTGCCCTCGACTGGCGTGCTGTGCACCTGAAAGGAGGGACTAGGAGGGCTTGGAGGCCGCGGACGGGTTGGAGGTGGTGGCCTGACCCGCACGCTGGTTGCCCGAACCGCCACGGCGGTATCCACGTCCTCGGCCACGCGAAGGCGCTTGCTGCGCGGGCCGTTGGCCGGGCTGTGGACGTGACTGGGCGCCCCTTCCGTGGCCACGAAAGGGGCGAAAAGCAGACGTTTGCGGAGGGCGCACAACAGCAAGGCCCAGGGACTTAGCAGTAGCCCGTGAATCCTTGAAACGCTCCAGCGCATGGTCCGCCTTTGAACCAAAGAGACCGACTCCATCAAAGGGCATGTCCATGAGAGTATTCTGGACATCCCCTGAAAAACCAGTGGTTCTCAGCCAGGCGTGGCGACGCAGCGCCACCGTCGTTGCAAGCGATCTGCCCAGCGAGTCGGCGGTATCAAGGCCACAGCGGATGGTATACTTAGCCGCATCACGCCCTTCCGCAATAGCGCGGGTAAGCAGTGTCTGGACCTCCTCAGAACACTGCGGCAAAACATCAGCCACCGAATCCCACAGGGAGTGGGTGTATCGGCCCAAGAGGCAAGCGGTATTAACAGACCGCAAGCCAGCACTGGAGGAAGAGAAAGCCTTCTTCCCAAAGTGATCCAGGCGCTTGGATTCCCTATCCGGAGGGGCGGTAGGGAAGGCTGTTTGGGAGGCAGAGGCTTGGACAACCAAGCTCTCAGGGGTGGGGCCAGGCACCCAAAAGAACGTCAGTGAGTGCATCGTTGAACGGCAGCACAGGCTCCGAAGAGGAGGCCGCCGGCTGAAGCACTTCAGTCAGGAGGTTAGTCCTGACGGCCACTGTAGGCAACTGGAGATTTAAGGCTCCAGCAGCTCTACGCAACACCGTTGCAAAATTAGCCCCCTCCTCCGTTGCCACGGGAGGAGACAGCATGCCAGAGTCGGGGAGGTATCCAGCCCACTGGCATCCCCAAGTTCCTCAACCCAGTCCGGGTCAAACTCGCACTGTTGTGTGAGAGGGTCGTCAGACCCCTCCCAGCTCTCCTGGTCCTCCTCAGGTTGAAAAGATGGAGGAGGAGGGACATAAGGGACCCAAGGCCTCATCGGCGCCGGAACCGGCGTCGGGCGACGCCGGTCCGGCTCCATGTCCGGACCCGGGGAGAACCGGGGAACGACGCCGCCCGGAGCCCCGGACGGCGTCGGAAACGGCACCGGGGACATCGGCGTCGGCGGAGGCGTGGTTAGGTCAACCGGCGTCGATGGAGGTTGCGGCACCACCGGAACCGGGGTCGAGGCCGGGGCCGGAGCCGAGGCCGGGACGAAGGCTGGTGGGACAGGCGACGCCGGGACCGGAGTCGACGGCGACGCCGGAGCAACCCCATCTGGGCCCGCGGGGCCCGAAGGCGCACCGGAGGGACCTTGAGGCCCGAAGAGGCGGGCCATGGCCGACAGGAATTTCTGTACTCGGCCGGAGTCGCCCCCGAACCCGGGAAGGACGGGTAATGCGGGGGCAACTCGACAGGCACGTCCGGGGCCGCGGGGCGGGGACGGTGCCGACAGGGACCTCAGCCGAGTCGCGCGACCGGCGAGGCGAAGTCTTAGAGCGATGACGCCGCTTAGACTTCTTGTGCTTCGACTTACCGGAGGAGCGCGAAGACTTGGATTCCGACGAACGGCGGGGACTCCGCGTCCGGCCCCTCGACCTCTCCCGGGACCGGGGCTTGCTGCGGCGCGGAGCCGACTGCCGGACTTCAAGGAGCTTTCGAGACCGCTCTCGCAAAGCCTTCGGATGAAGTTTCCGGCAGTCAGGGCACGACTTCGTGTCGTGGCCTCGGCCGAGGCAGAAGAGACACTCGAGGTGGGGGTCCGTGATGGACATCATACGACCACATACCTCGCAGGGCTTAAAGCCGGGCATCCCTACGACACCTTAGGAGTCGTGAAGACTCGTTGAAGAGAACAGTGAAAAATTTCACAAAAAGATAGTCAAAAAGTGACTAGGGCACTGCTCTTCCCGGATCTGCGCTTACTGGCGCGGAAAAAGAAGAACTGACGTCAGCGCGCAGGGGCGGCGCCTAAGTACTGCCCGCGACGTCATCCCGGCGATCACGACGCCGACGACGGACGCGGAGCCGCACGACGCCGCCTACCGACGCGCAAGGGTACTGCTACGCAAAAAACTTTCCGGATCCAGCCTGACGCCTGGGGATATTCTAAGGTAAGGAATCTGTCACTAACGTGTCTCTTTCAGATATTATATTGCAAGCAGCTAGGGTGAGGAGTCCTCTCAAATTTGAAAACAGCGAAATATCCTTCTTTCCGGATTTCACCATAGCGGTACAGAGACAGAGAAGAACCTTTCTGCACATCAAAAAGCAACAGAGATAAGGGAATTCGATATTCAATGCTGTTTCCAGCCAAGCTGCGAGTAGAGGCGGACAATAAAACGCGGTTCTTCGACAGTCCAGAAGCGGCACAGGAGTGGTTGGAGGGTTGGAGGCCGGCAAAGGAACATAACCCGAGATGAGGGAGGGCCCCTCCTCCTGACTGGAACTGGCTCCTGGGAACTAGGTGCAACAGTGAGCGCCGGCTCCTCGGTGGTCACTGAGGAACAGAATCATTGGCTCACGACAATGATACACACGCTAAGTGACTTACACTATATGTAACTGCGTTCTAATGCATAATCAGGGGTATGTTGTGGCGGGCGGGTGGTCGAGTTTATAGTTAGTTTAGAAGCTAGGGCTACGGGCACTCTGCACTATTGGGGTATGGGCAGTGTTAAGCCCAGAGTGCGGGGAGGCAGGGAGGGGGAAGTTGGGGATTTAGGGTTCAGTCAGTTCATTTGAGATTTCAATCAATCAATCAATCAGGGGTTTGTTAAAGCGCGACTACTCACCCGTAAGGGTCTCAAGGCGCTAGGGGTGGGGGGGGATGCAGGTTCCATCCATCAAGGAGGGGTCTGTCGAAGAGCCAGGTTTTGAGGTTTCTTGCGAAGATGGGGAGCGATGTCTGTCTGAGGTGGAGCGGAAGGGCGTTCCATGCTTTGGCCGCGAGGAAGGAGAAGGAGCGGCCTCCCGATCTGGTCTTTCTGGTGCGGGGGACCATGGCGTAGGAGAGCTGGGCTGATCGTAGGGTCCTTTGGGGTGCATGGAATTTGAGTCGGCTGTTCAGGTATGCTGGTCCGGTGCCGTGGAGGGCCTTGTGTGCGTGGGTGAGCATCTTGAAGGTGATTCTCGCCTCGACAGGGAGCCAGTGGAGTGTGCGCAGGTGCTGGGAGATGTGGCAGTGTTTTGGCAGGTTGAGGACCAGTCTTGCGGCGGCGTTCTGGATGTTCTGTAGCTTGCGTGTGAGGTTTCTTGTTTATTCCGGCGTAGAGTGCGTTGCCGTAGTCGAGTCTGCTGGTGACCAGGGCGTGAGTGACGGTCTTTCGGTGTTCGAGTGGGATCCATTTGAAGGTCTTACAAAGGAGGCGGAGGGTGTGGAAGCAGGAAGACGAGACAGGTTCAATATAATGCAGGACTTCAAAGAGATGGTACACAGACGACACATGCATGTGACAGTGGCATAACAGTGAGTGACAAGTCACGAGCTTAGAGGCGTCAATGGGCGTGATCCGGGCGGAGGATGGGGGGGTGGCACAGGACCTCATGGGTGAGCGTAAACTCAAACTTCTTTCATGGAATGTAAATGGTCTGGGCGACAAACTAAAGAGGGGAATAGTCCTACAACATGTTAAAAGGCACGACCCAGAAGTGGTGTTGTTTCAAGAGACGCATCTGGTAGGAAACAAATGTAAAGCGTTGGACAGGCACGGTTACCGGCTTGTGTCACACTCTGAATTTACCTCGGGTTCACGAGGGGTGGGCATAATGATGCACAAATCCTTTCCGACGTCCATTGATCGAACCTGGATGGACGAATTGGGCAGGTATGCGGCGGTATCAGTAAGATGGGAGGGTGGAGTACTGACTCTGGTATCGGTCTATGTTCCCCCGGGTTTGCAAGTCATGACATTTCGCGATCTTGGAAGTGCAATGCTAGACTTTCCACATGGTAAATAAATAATTGGTGGGGATCTTAATTCGGTGGTATGTGGCAGACGAGACCGTTATCCCCCGAGGGATTTTGGTCCAGCTCATCTGATTCTGTCCACCTTCTTGGATGCGATGGGACTAGCTGATGTATGGCGAATCTGCCACCCCAGGGACTCACAGTTTACATTCCACTCTGGGGCACACAATAGTCTCTCCCGCATAGACTACATCCTCATGCCGGCAGATCAGGTGGAGCAGGTAACAGAAATCAGATACATGGCAAGGGGTATCTCTGGTCACTCTCCAATTTGGGTACATCTAGGTAGGAGCAATGACCAGGTGGGTAGGGTGGCGCCCATAAACCTGTGGCACTTACGCAACCCTAATATAAAGCACAATATCACTACATCAATCGAGCATTATTTCCAGGAGAATGAGGGGTCCGTGGGATCCGCCCGTACACTCTGGGATGCTTTTAAGACCGTGGTGCGTGGCCAAGCACTCTCGCAAATAGCAGGGGCAAAAAAGGAGAGAAATGCCGCTATATTACAGCTGGAAGGTGAGATATTAGTACTAGAAGGGGACTTGTTGACATCCGGGGATCCGGAAGTTGTGCATAAATGAAGCCTTAAGAAGGAGGAATACAAAAGTGTGGTGACGGACAGGGCTAAAGAAATGCAGAGGGGCAAACTCGGTAGGGTATATGAGCTGGGGGACAAAGCGAGCAAATTGCTTGCGTGGTTAGACCGCCGTGAGCAGGCCAACCGACTGGTCACGGAAATCACTACTGCAGAAGGGGAGACGATCACTGATGTGCAATTAGTGGCAGATGAGTTCGCAAAACACTACACTCGGATATATAAATCTCATTCGGTCTATCCAATAGAAGAGTCGAGAGTCTTGTTAAAGGACATTCGACGGTCCGTATTGTCGGAAGTGGACCGGGACTTCCTCGATAGTAAGCTAACGCACGATGAAATAGCACGAGCCATCAGAGATCTGCAGTCAGGAAAAGCTATGGGCCCTAATGGACTCCCCATAGAACTCTATAAACTAAAACCTGACAAAATAGCCCCCTATCTCAAGGCTATGTACGAGGAAAGCTTGGAGGTCGGTCTACTGCCCCAGGATCAAAGGCTGGCCACAGTTGTGGTAATATATAAGGAGGTAAACCGAGAGATCAATGCTCCTCATATAGGCCTATTTCGCTCCTAAATGCCGAGGTGAAGATCCTAGCCAAGTTGTTAGCTACTCGTTTGATCGGAGTGATCTCCGAACTGGTCCATCCGGATCAGTCGGGATTCATGCCATCTAGAAATACCTCCCTGAATCTGCGCCGTCTCCAAGGGGTACTTGGAAGAGTAGATACGCTCAGAGAAGACGCAGTGGTGGTGTCCTTGGACGCCGCCATGGCATTTGATGCAATCTAATGGCCCTACCTCTTTGCGGTGCTGGAGAAGATGGGGTTTGGACCTGGATATATTGGGTGGGTGAAACTCCTATATTCGGAACCACTGGCACAGGTGGTTGTGAACAACAGGAAATCAAATGTCTTCGCCCTCGGAAGAGGGAGACGGCAGGGATGTCCCCTGTCTCCGCTGCTTTTTGCCTTGGCACTGGAGCCCCTAGCGAGCTGGATTCGTAGGGACCCAGTAATGCAGGGCCTGAAGTGGTCGGAGGACTGGGAGGATCAGATCTCCCTCTACACCGACGACATCCTCTTTTACCTGGCGTCGCCGCGGGCCTCGATCCATAAAGTTCTTGATATTTTTATTGTCTTTGGTAGGTTATGGAATCAACTGGGCCAAGTCAGTGATTTATGTGCTTAGAGGGAGGATCCCACTCCTGCACGAGGGGTGTAAGGTGACGGAATCAAATCGATGACTTTAAGTATCTTGGCATTTACATTACGAGGGACCCCGAGCAGTATTATGAACGCAACCTTTTGTCCCCATTGAAACGGCTTCAGAGTGACGTGGAGCACTGGAAGACCCTTCCGCTCTCCCTACTGGGCAGAGCGGCTCTTTTTAAGATGATGTCCCTTCCTCGCTTTTTATATGTCTTGCACAATTCGCCCGCCCCAGTCCCGGCTTCCTACTTCGCTACAATAGAAGGCGAACAGAGAGCCCTATTGTGGGCTGAAGGTGCACCTCGAATATCGCTTCCCAAACTGGTGCGGAGCTGGTACGATGGGGGAATAGGACTCCCGGATATTAAAAGATACTATTGGGCAGCACACTTGGCCGCAATTAACCAGGGTATATATCGTCCACATAATGACCCGGGATACTTCATGGATAGGTGGTTGCTGCCCGGAGGGTCCTACATATAGGCGCTCTATTCCAAACCAGCCAAACTAAACCTCACCGGGCCAACGGCGCACTCAGTCCAAATCTGGCACACTGCCCACAAGAGCCTTGGTTGGGACAAGAAACTCACGCAAGCCACCCCCCTATGGGATTCGTACATATTAGGCACCCTTAGGAACTCTAGAGGATTCAACAGGTGGGACCTGATAGGACTGTCAAGAGTTGAAGACATGTGGAAAGGGGGAAAGGTAATTGAGTTATCTGTGTTGCAGCAGGAATATGCTAAGGCAGACTCAGAAAAATGTTGATACGGTCAAGTAAGACACGCCCTTTACGCTCACAAACCAAGGGGAGAAACTCTGCCTGAAGCAACGCCGCTGGAAGACAGGCTCCTTGATGGCTATATGGCCACTAAGTCAATCTCCCTCACATACCGTAAATTGATTAACAACGCTACAGATCCCCTGATAAAGTTGAGAGAGAAGTGGACAGAAGACCTGTCAGACTTAGATGATGAGGATTGGGTGGAAGCCCTTGCGTCTCCACGGGAAGTGGCAATCTCATCGAGACTCAAGCTAGTACAGTTGAAAATATTACATAGAACATACTACTCACGAACAGCCCTGGCCTGAATGGGCTATGGAGAGGACGCAAGATGTAAGAGAGAATGTGGAGGTGATGGATCGTTCTTCCACATTCTGTGGGAATGCCAGGTCATACGCAACTACTGGAAGAGGGTGTTGGGATGTATGACAGAGGTGTTGGGTCACGAACTCGATCTGGAGGGTAGAAGGTGTCTACTTAACATATGGAGACCGACAGATCTGAACAGCAAGGAGAAACTCTGGGTAACGTTGGGGCACATGATAGCTAAACGCAATATTGCTAGATTGTGGGGAGCGAAAGAGGCCCCAACACTGGCCTAGTGGAAGCAAGACATGGACTGGTGTATGTTCCGAGAAAAAACAGTCTATGTAGCCAGGGGGTGCCCAAAGAAATGGTCTCAAGTATGGGTGAAATGGAACGAATATCGTGGTACAATATGTGCTCCCCCGCTGCTCCCTACCCTCCCCGCCCTTGATGAAGAAGTGTCACCTGATTAATGTACATTTTCAATGTGTGTGACTTTGTTTGCTTAATGTATCATCGCAATCTCTTGCCGGAGGCATGTAAGAACCCCTTTTTATGTTAATGTCATGCCATTGTATCTTTGAAATACTGCTTTCAATAAAAAGAGTTATTAAAAAAAAATTAAAAAAATAAGACTTATTTTTCTAAATTGGTCTCAGATTTATTCTTTAAGTGTGTCTCATTGATTGCCTCTGTGAGTACAACAAATACTTAACACTACCCTCTGATAAGCCTAAACTGCTCACCCTCACTACCACAAAAGAGAGCATTTGGTGTTATCATTTTTGCCTCTGCAAACCAATAAGGGTTGTCTGGACTCTCGGCACAGTGTACCTCGTTTTGGTACAATATATATATAGAGAGCCAGATTCCTACACCACCTGGTAGAAGAGGATGGACTGCTTTGTGAGGGGGGAGCAGAAATATGCCCAATGACTGAAAACCTCTGCAAAGCTAGTCAAGAGAAAACAAATGACCAGGAGCAAGAAGGTCCTTGCAGCCACACTGGCGAGATATGCTCTCCAGCTTGACAATGTAGTGAGCCTGCACAGTCCACAACTTCAAAACTATGGGTCCTGAGGTAGATGGGCAGAGAGGTTTTGCCTCTTTAACCTAGATCTTGGAGCAGTGTCCTAATGGCTGGGGCTGGCTGCCCCCATTCTAGAACCTACTGAACTATCTAGCTCCGACAGTTCTCTCACTATACAAATCACAGCTGGACAAAATCCTTGTTTCCTATTGGTAATGGTTGTAAGAAGCTAGCTCCGTATACGATATTGCCACTAGGTGGTAATACCCTCCATAGAGTTCAGGCGTTCCCCAAAGGTGTACACGGCTATATGTAATACCCAAAGTGCTCTAGTAGTGGTAGTGTGGGCGAGCAGCCTTAGGCCTAACAGAGGAGTGTAAGACATTTATTGCACAACATTGATCAATAATGGAAACACGACTCAAGAAGGAGATCCGGACCAATTTTTGAAAATTATACTTTGCATGTGCTTTATTTTAAGACCAAGATCTTTGCAATAAGGCAAGTACGTTTTTAATAAAAAATACTTTTCACTTTGAAAAATCGACACTTAGAAACTTTTCAGCACAGTTCAATGTTATCCAATGGGGAAAACAATATCGCGGCTAAACAGTTAAGTAATGCACTTACAATCCCAGTCTTCGGAACCAAAAGTCAGCAAAGGCAAGGGTCAGGCGAGTACCAAAACTACACCACCAGTGGCACAGGGGCGGCCGGGTGCAGAGGTCAAAATCAGAGTTCAGCCCAATGCTTTTCAAAGGAGACTGGGGGTGACTGGAGCCACACTGCTTGCAGGTAAGTAGATCGGTTGCAGGGGCCAAGCTTTCGGGGTTAGGTTAAGCACGGGGGACAGAAGGCAACATCAAACATACACCATCAGCGGCACAGTAGCGGCCAGGTGCAGGGTGCAATTTCAACATCAGGCGACCAATGCGTTTCAATGGGGATTCTTCTTTTGGCAAAGAGGCTGCAAACGAGGCACCGGAGGTTGCAGGACGAAGACCACCAACAGCAGAGGTAAGTAGAGAGTCGTAGGGGCACCATTGGTTATTCCACTTGTACTGAAAAGCAATTTCCATGTAACATAGGAACAAAATCCTGCAGAGATCTCCAGCAGGCCACCAATTGCAGGTTTTGACAAGAGAAGGACTGCCAAGAAGAACACAAATTGAGGCATTACATCATTCAGATACATTTGATCCTTTGAAGAAGCTTTGGTAAACACCATTGTCTGGTAACAAGGGGATCTAAAGTGAAAGTCAAGGTTAAAGTCTCCATTTTGTTCCAACAAATGTGGAACTCTAAAGGGTAAAACTAGTCCTGCCAGCCAAATAACCAATATCTATGAGGAAAAAGGAAAGCGATGCCTTCTGTAGCAATTTCTGCTCCTTTGTGCTAGTGAATTTGTTTTGATACAACACTTGATATGGGTGTTCATTGTAGGAAGCTGGCTCTTTATATAGTATACCAAAGAGAGGCATACTGTGCAAAGAGTCCAGGAATTCCCTTATCAATAGACAGGGGCTTGCTCTAGCCATCCCAAGGTGCTCTTTTAGGGGGTAGTGTGGTCGAGCAGCCTTAGACTTATCAGTGAGGAGAGTTAGACATCTGCAAATAAATAGTAGACACGACTCAATAAGGAGATCCAAACCAACTTATAAAAATAACACACACATATACATATATACATATCTATATGTGTGTATATCTATATATATATATATATATATATATATATATATATGTATATGTATATGTATATCTATATGTATATCTATATGTATATCTATATCTATATCTATATATATATATATATATATTTAGGCACCAAAGTCAATATGATCGGGTACGTAAGTTTCGAGATAGAAATACTTTCAGGTTTCAAAAATGGACACTTACTGCAATTTTTATAGATGGCAATGTTATCCTCTGGGAGGAAAAACAAATACTGCATACAAGTTCTTCGCAGAGACTTAAGACACCAATTCTCAGGACTTAAGGCGAGTACGGGACAAGGTCGAAGGCAGCACCAGCAGGTCACCTTCTGCGGCCCTAGGGCGGCCGGGTGCAGTGGCGCAAGACAGCGTTGGGTGTCCAGTGTTAGTCAATGGGGATCGGTCCAGGTTTGGATTGGTAGGCGAGTCGGGCTGAACCAACAGGGGAGGCGCCTTCAGTCTACTTCTGCTCGGGCCAGGGGCGACGGGTGAAGAGGTGTTTTGAGGCGTCAGGTTTTCTTCACCGGAGTCAGCCGCGGTTGAGGGGGGCCTGCACACAGAGGCTGCAGGCAGCATCGAGAAGTCCACAGCGGGGAAACACAAGGTGGGCTTGGAGTCTGGAGGGTCTGGGGACCACACTGGCACTGTTGGCCCACTTTAACATGGGCTATGCAGGTCAGGTGCAGTGGTTCTTTCCGGCGTCGGGTCTTTGCAGTCCAGAATCCTCACAGCTCGGTCTTTGGTAACTGCAGGATGCAGGTTAACAGCTCTGCTGCTCCACAGGAGTTCCTGGGCCTTTGGAGAAGTGCTGGTGTTCCTCCCAGGCTTTGGAGTATCAGCAGTTTCCAGGGGGAGACAAGTTTGGAGCAATTGTCGAGAATAGTCGAACATGCCGGGAGGGTTGGTGCCAAGTCAGTTGCTTCTTCTTCAGTTCTTGCTTTTCGCAGCTTTTCGGTCCTTGCAGGATCTGATTTTCTGGTGTCAGGGGCTCCCCTAAATACTAGATTTAGGAGTGGTAGGGGAGTGCAGGGTAGTAGCCAATGGGTTACTTGCCCCTGGGGTAACTATGCCCCCTATATGACCACTTCCTGTGGGAGGTGGGTATAACCCTGTCCCGGAGTTCTTAAGTTTCCCATCACATAGATGGTAGACTCTGAAAAGTCTTATCTGTGAGAGAGTGCCCTCTTTCTGCATGGTTGCCCCCCACTTTTTGCTTAACTGCTGATGTACTTTGACTGAGTGTGCCCTGGGCTCCTGCCAATCAGGTACCCAGGGCCTTTGTTCTTTCCCTAAAACTGCATTGAAGACCGAACCCAATTGGCACTCTCTGGCCACAGGTCAGTCCCTGGTAAATGGTACCACAGGTACCCTGTGACCAGGGAAGGCCTCTAAGGGCTGCAGCACTTGTTGTGCCACCCTTAGAGGCCCTGTACCTTTACTCACACACTGCCTTTGCAGGCTGCATGTTTTGGTGCAGAACAAAGTGAACAGTCGACATGGCACACATCCCTGTGTGCCATGCCTACAACCCACTGCCCTGGCATAGATCAGCCCCCCCTCTAGCTGGGTGCACTATACCAGTGGTGAGGGTACAGGTGCATGAGCCATGTACCCCTACAGTGTCTAAGCCAATTCTTAGACATTGTACGTGCAGTAATGCCATTAAGAGTATATGGTGCTGGGAGTTTGTCACTACGAACTCCATAGTACCATAATGGCTTTACTGAAAACTGAGAAGTTTGGTATCAAACTTCTCAGCACATTAAACCCACACTGATGCCAGTGTGGGATTTAATGAAAAATGCACACAGAGGGCATCTTAGAGATGCCCCGTGAAAAACGACCTACCACTAGTGTCCAAGCTGAGTGGCAGCTCGCCAGCTGCCACCACCAGACATGTTTCTGGGCCCCTGGGTCGAGAGCCTGCTGCTCTCGGGGGTCTGAAACAATGCACAACCTGGGACGAGGTGCCAAGCCTCCTCCCCTAGGATGGGCAGGGTCCACGAAGGGGAAGCTTCAAAGGCTTGCCGCCTTTGAGCTTCCCCAGGCCTGTTGCTGCTTTCAGGAACTGGCCCCCACCGGTTCTGACCCCCACTTTGGGCGGGAGAATTGGCGGGAAAAACAAGTGAGGAAGAGAGGTGTGCCCACCTTTGCCAACCCCACCCCTCAGGTGGGGGAGGCGAGGTGAAGCACAACTCTCAGTCCCCGCCATCTTGCAGATGAGGGGACCCAGCCAACCAGAGTGAGGCATAGGCCCCCCTACCACTGGAGGGTGGCATAATAGGGGGTGTACCCACCCCAGGGAAGGGACCCATTGGTCCCAACCTTTACTTACCTGTAACACCCATAAATCTAGTATTTAGGGGCACCCCTGAACCTTGCCTCCTCAGACAAGAAACCACAAGAAGAAAAGAAGAAGGACCGAACAGCTGTCCGAAGCTAAGAAGAGGAGGACGCCCACTGACTTGGCCCCAGCCCTACCAGCCTGTCCCCACCTCGAACCTGCAGAAGCGAAACTCTGGTGTGTCCTGCAGCCAGCAACCTCAAGAACCCAGAGTACATGCCCTGCCTTCCAAAGAAAAGACTGTCTTCTGTGAACACCGAATTTGTTCACCAACAGACTCCAGCTCCGGTGAAATCCGCAAGTCTGCACCACTCTGCACCTGTCGCCCATGACCCGAGTTCGAGTGGCCCAACACCACGAGGAGGTCTCCCTGGCGATCCTGACCCGAGATCCAGTGATCCCTGACCTGCCTCAAGCCTCCAGCCGATGCCTGCAGCCTCAATCCGGAAGGTCCCCCCAACCACGACCAGGAGCTGGTAAGAAGTTCCGACCCTAAAAGACACCCCTGCACCAGACGATGCCTAACCAACCCCCAGCATCCCAACTTACCTCTCCAAGTGGTGGTCGCACCCAGAAGACCTTCATCCCCGAGCCTGCTGTGTGTTTGCAAACCGGAGACTCCCCATTGAAAGTAACAGGGCACCCGACGACAAACCAGCACCCTGCACCCGGCCGCCCTAGTGCCGCTGAATGGGGGTTCAAGATAGCACCAAAGGTACACCACCTTTGGTGCTATCTTGAACCCCCATTTGCCCTGAGCTTAAGTCCAGGAGCTTTGCTCCCACAACCTTGTGGCCTGCTCGTGAGCAGCCACCAACCGGAGGCCCATTATTCCCCATTGGATAACATTGGGCCTCAGCACTCTGCACCCAACCGCCGAGGGTGTAACAAGAGTGCATCCTTGACCCTGGGGGACCCCCAAGTCTAACCCCAGAAACCCAACTCCCACAACAAAGTACTTACCTGTTAACCGATAACACTATTTCCTCCCATAGGATAACATTGACTGTTTTCTGTGAAAAAGTTTCAAAGTGTGGAGTTGGAAAATCTATAAAAGTCTCTAAAACTGTAACTTAATAACCAAAACGCTTTTACTTACCTGTTTACAGGAAATGTCCCAGTGTAGTATCCAGGTATACTACACTGTGTAAGAAAAGTAATCTGTAAAGTAATCTACTTGACATCCTATTGAAAAGCCAATACTCCAAAGAATTGCATTACCAGTGATTCTACTGTAATCAAACCAAAGTATATATACAACTGCAATTCAAACTGTATTATTACTGCAAAGTATAAATCACTTACCTTGCCAGGCTTGCTTGGTTCTAGGAAATAAAATAACTAAAAGAATATTTTTATACAAACAACATTGGTCTGAGTTCAGTCTGAATGTGTGACCATCATTTGCTGATTGAGTGTGTACAACAAATGCTTAACACTACCCTCTGATAAAGCCTTACTGCTCGCCCACACTACCACAAATACAGAGTAAGGTGCTATCTACTTTTACCTCTGCCTACCTTTGGGGTTCCACTGGACACTGTGCACACTATACCTCACTTTGGTATAGTATATACAGAGCCAGCTTCCTACAGTATCCACTTCAGGTAGCCCACCTTAGGGGTGGAACTAGCCTGAAGGTGAACACGCTTCTCGGACTACTAATTTTCCCACCTTGCCCATACGCCAAACGGGCCCTGGTCAATGGGGTGTGGAAGTGTCAGCATCCTCTCCTTTGAGGGAAGCCAGACTTGCATACCAAAGCCGGTGGCTTTTTAAACTCCTTGCCTTGGAACGCTAACTCGCAAACCATCCAGTGGGAGGGGGTGTAAACACCCTCTGCCCGATCAGGCTTTTGTTCCTGACCTTCTGTGGGCAAAGGCCTCACCCCTGGAGGTCAGAAACTCATCTGTGGTGGCAGACTGGCTAAGAGCAGTCAGTTAGAACACCAGTAGTTGGTAGGTTTTCAGGGGGCACCTCTAAAGTGCCCTCTGGGTGCATGCACTAATAAATTTAACACTGGAATCAGTGTGGGTTGATTAATGAGATGTTTGAGACCAAACATCTCTATTTTAAGTGAAGCCATCATGTATCTCACAAAGATGGCAGACTCTGAAATGTCTTCACTTCAGGTAGTCCACCATAGGGGTGGAACTAATCTGAAGGTGAACACTCTTCTCTGACTACTACTTTTCACGCCTTGCCCAGGCGCCAAAAGGGCCCTAGTCAATGGGGGGTAGGAAGTGTCAGCATCCTCTCCTGCAAGGGAAGCCAGTTTCGCATACCAAAGTCGGCAGCTTTTTGAAACTCTCTGCCTTGCAATGCTAACTCGCAAGCCATCCACTCTCTGCCCGATCAGGCTTTTGTTCCTGACCTGAGAGCAATGGCCCTCACCCCTGGGGGTCAGAAACTCATCTGTACTCATCTAAGACCAGTCAGCTAGCACACTACTACTGGATAGGTTTCCAGAGGGTACCTCTAAGGTGTAAGGGTAGGAGCATAAACGTTGGTGCACATTATTTTTACAGCATAACATTGCTGAATAATTCACAATCTGAGTCCCTTCTATATATGGAATTTAATTAATGGGGTCAACATCAGGGCATACAGAATATAGATGGCCGAGTCCAACAGCAGTGGACCCCAATGTCCTGCAAAGGAAGCATTGATGAAATGCATCAATTGAGGATGAAGAGAGGAGCCTAAGAAAATAAGTGTGGCGCTGGGAGCACAGAATTATGTATACACAAGATGAGGAGACCCCAGTCATAGTATAACTGTCACTGTTTGATACTTTAGTGCTTCTTTGGGTAACCACATTGACCCTTGTTCTCCAATACATTCAAGGTCCTCCAACATCAGCATATTTACATCACTTTTTGGGGGGGAAACTGGGAGAATCTCTCTTCTGCTACCCTTGGATGCACCGTGCCGGCTCCGTTGTTTAAGTGTCACTCCTGTGGTGGTGAGGAGTCTTGAACAGGTGAACACAGTTTGACTCACAGAGGAGTGCCACATATGTAAAAATGGTATCTAGGAGGTTGAAGGGCAGAGAGGGGACTCAACTAATGGATATTCGGAGCCTCCTTGTAAAGAGTAAAGATCCACCCATAACACAGGGATATCATACATAAGCAGAAATATTCTAATGCTTACAACTGTCAATGAGATATGTGATGATAAAAATGAAAAAAATGATTTAGGGAACAAAGCACATGCATGCAAAATTGTCAATGAAACAACTGTGTAGGTTTACTGCATTACATTTATCAGGTCACAGAATGTTTCATCTAAGAGTCCAACAATTGTAAACCAATGTCACTACTAATTATTATTATTTTTGGGTCATCACCTGCTGGTTACATCGCAAGACCTTCATGCATTCCTTCTGAACCCACCACTGCTCTCACGCACACTTTCATTACCTTTGCACTTTAGGTTAATGCAGACAGACAGTGGGTGGCTCTTCAGCATCTCCTTGCGTTTATCATCAAGCTGTACTCCCAGTGTTGGGCGCCTGCGTTTCTACAGCATTTTGGGGGGGAAAAACAGAGTCAATTCTAAAGGCAGGCAAGCACTGACAACAAAATATTCTGACCTGCTAGCATCTCATCCACAGTCTATGCCTGAAGCTTTCCATATTGTAATCTTTGAAGCTGTGCCAGTATCCCAGAGCTCAATTCACAATAGTACACCATTGCCAAGATCCTGGACTCCCGCCCTCTCTACTCTGTCACCACTAGACAGTTCTCCGTCAGCACCATTCTCCATAAGTCTCCATGTTTTGCTGTGCTACAATCATAACCAGATTCTCCCATATTAATGACTCCAGTTTGGTTTACTCTCCGTTTCTAAAGGACCCGCCTTTACATCTACCCAGTAATTGCCCACTACTGGGATTTGTAGGGTGCAGCATCCTTATTACATAACTACTACTTCATCGGATTACCTGAATCGCACCATTTGTGAATAAATATGATTTAGGTAACAGTCTCCTCAAGTGGAAAACATTCCAGTACATACAGACCTCACTAAGTGCAAATACTTCAAGTACATACACTCAGATAGATTAAACTGCCTAAAATATCAAGTTTCAAAATATAAGATTTCTACTTGGGAAAAACCAATCTCTGATAAAAAATAAATTACAAATATTAGACACCCACACACTGTTACATTGTTCTTTCAATTTAACTACACGTTTTTCTTTTTAGGTTACACAATATTTGCTCCCTGCTGAAATTGTGCATTTCACCACTGTAATGTGAAGGGTACAAGAGACTAGGTGGTCTTTATGTACCCGAAGTGATTGTTATTTCATGCAATCTAGACATCTGTTTTCCTTTTCCTCTAGTGGCTCAATTTGCTTGACTTATTACCTATCTGCCACACGGCCTTGGGAGCTGCTGTGTCTGTGCCTTTGCCCTTTTTCAGTTTACTTAAGCAAGGGTTGGGAAAGGGAGGGTGAGATACTAATGACCAAAGAGACGAAGGTTATCTGCAGGGTATGATGAAATGTTATCTCCATGCCCAGCTGACACTTGAGTAAATTGATCAAATTCTGAACCTGGTAAAAAGCATGTGACACTTCCAGCAGCAACCAAGGAAATTTGATTAATTTCATTTTATCCTAATCGACCGCGTGTTCACCAAAAGGACATCTTTGTGCTAAGATCATTCAAGGATCAATGTTCTAATCCTAAAAAAAAAGTTGCCGCTAGCAGTGTTCTAGACACTAATGAAGATAATCATTATAAAGATGGTATAAAAGCACAACTTGAGCAGAACATTTTCATGTTTTATGAGCCTTCCGAAAGGATATGTGTGAATGAATTAACCTAAAATGCAGCTTGAGATTGTTCCAAAGCTTAGGACCTGTGAAATAAATAAAGTGAATGCCCCCTAAACCATTGAGCTGAATCATCGAGATCCTGAGTAAATGAAAAGAATTTGACCGTAAGGGAAGGAAAATGCTACTTACCAGTATGCATCTGTTCTTGGCATGTAGAGCTGTAGATCTGTATACTCGTGCATAGATCGCCATCTGGTGTTGGGTTCGGATGTTTGCAGTTTGTTTTTGTCTTGGAAGAGTCTTTGTGGTCACGAGATAGGGGACTCCTCCTTAGGACGATAGTGCGCATGGGCATCGACTCCATCTCCAGATTGTTTTCGCCATGAAGGGTTGTGATGGAGTTAGAAAGAAATATAAATAGTAATAGAACAGAAAAAAGATGCCCATGTGTAGATATCTAAGTAAGATAAAACTGGAACAGTTACAGGTAACCGGGGAGGAGGGTGGGCATATACAGATCTACAGCTCTACATGCCAAGAACAGATGCATACTGGTAAGTAGCATTTTCCGTTCGAGGCATATGAGCTGTAGACTGTATACTTGTGCATAGACTACACAGCAGTTATCTTGTTAGCGGTGGCCACCTGTATCTGTTGCAGTGGTTTGAAAAAGTGTTTTTAGTACAGCCTGGCCCACAGTAGCTTGTTGTTTTGCCTGCACATCTACACAATAGTGCTTTGTGAAGGTGTGTGGTGTAGACCATGTTGCTGCCTTACAGATGTCATCTATGGGGATGTTTCCTAAGAATGCCAAAGAAGCCCCTAGTTTGCGTGTGGAATGCGCTCTAGGAGGTACAGATAATGTACGTTTTGCCTTTAGGTAACATATCTGGATACATTTAACAATCCACCTGGCAAGTCCAGATTTTGATATGGGGTTGCCCTTATGTGGTGGTGAGAAGGCTACGAAAAGTTGTTTGGTTTTCCTGAAAGTTTTTGTCCTTTCAATGTAGTAAAGGATAGCTCTTTTGACATCTAGAGTATGAAGAGCCCTCTCTGCCACGGAGTCTGGTTGAGGGAAAAAGACTGGTAGCTCAACCGATTGGTTAAGGTGGAAGGTAGAGATGACTTTAGGTAAGAATTTAGGGTTTGTCCTAAGAATCACCTTGTTGTGATGTATTTGCAAGAAGGGTTCTTGTATGGTTAAGGCTTGGAGCTCACTAACTCTTCTGAGAGATGTGATTGCTACAAGGAAAGCTACTTTCCATGTAAAAAACTGTAGCTCGCACCTATGCAGAGGTTCAAATGGGGGCCCATGATCCTAGTAAGGACAATGTTTAGGTTCCACGCAGGAGCTGGTGGAGTTCTGGGAGGAATTATTCTTTTAAGGCCTTCCATGAAAGCCTTGATCGCAGGTACCTTAAACGACAAATGTTGTCTGTTTTGTAGGTAAGCAGCTATGGCCGCGAGGTGTAACCGTATGGATGTGTATGCCAGATTACAGTTTTGTAAATGTAAAAGGTAACAAATAATGTTCTGAATTGAATTTCCACTTGGCTGCATAGCAGGCTCTAGTGGTAGGACGTCTAGCCTCCTTAATAATGTTCATACATTCTGGAGGTAGGTTAAGGTATCCAAACTCTAAGACCTCAGGAGCCAGATTGCTAGGTTCAGTTGAGCTGGATTTGGGTGTCTTATTTCTCCATGGTTCTGTGTGAGAAGTTCTGGAGAAAGGTGCAACTTTTGATGTGGGACTAGTGAAAGTTCCAGCAGGGTTGTGAACCATGGTTGTCGAGCCCATGTTGGAGCAACCAGGATCATTGTGAGCGACTGTTGTCTGAGCTTTCGAACCACTAATGGAAGGAGTGGGAGAGGCGGAAAAGCGTACGCAAATTTGCCTGACCAGTTCATCCATATCGCATTGCCTTTGGACAATGGGTGTGGATACCTGGAGGCGAAGTTTGGGCATTTTGCGTTTAAGTGTGTGGCGAACAGATCGATGTCTGGGTGGCCCCACTTGTGGAAGAATGGGTGAAGAACTTGTGGATGAAGTTCCCATTCGTGAATCTGTTGTGTCCGACGACTGAGTAGATCCGCAATTTGATCGTGCACCCCTGGTAGGTGTTCTGCTAACAGGTATATTTTTTGCGGAATGGCCCATCTCCATATGGTTTGCGCTAGGCGGGAAAGCTGCAGAGAGTGTCCCCCCCCCCCTGTTTTTGTATGTAGTACATTGCAGTCATATTGTCTGTTCTGACTAAGACTGCTTTGTGTACTAGATGTACCTGGAATGATTTTAACGAGAGAAAAATTGCGAGTAACTCCAAATGATTGATGTGGAGTAATTTTTTCCGAGGGGTCCATATGCCCTGAATGGTATAGTTTAAGATATGCGCTCCCCAGCCGGTGAGCGATGCGTCCGTTGTTAGCACAATCTGTGGAACTGGGTCTATGAACTGCCGCCCCTTGTATAGGTTTTGTGTGTTCCACCACTGCAGAGAGCGATGTGTGCGGCTGTCCACCAACACCAGTTCTGTAAGCTGGCCCTGGGCCTGGTTGCACTGATGTGCTAGACATTCCTGTAATGGGCGCATTTGGAGTCTTGCGTAAGGCACTATGAAAATGGAAGAGGCCATCATCCCTATCAGTTGCATGAACACGCGAGCTGGAAGTGAGTGTTGAGGTTGAAATCTTTTTATGAGTATCCTGTATTGTGTTTATCCTGAGTGGATTGGGATATGCAATGGCTTTTGAAGTATCTAGTATAGCACCCAGATACTGTTGTATGTGGGACGGTTGTAGGTGTGACTTGGTGAGATTTATTGTGAATCCCAAGTCGTGCAGGAGCTGAACTGTTTTGTGTGTGTGTTGAACACAGTGGTTGTGCGAGCTGGCTGCTATGAGCCAGTCGTCCAGATAAGGGAACACATGAATGTGCTGTCTTCGTAAGTGTGCTGCTACTACTGCGAGGTACTTTGTGAATACCCTGGGTGCTGTAGTTACTCCGAATGGGAGGACTTTGAACTGGTAGTGTTGACCATCCAGCACAAACCGTAGATATTTCCTGTGAGCAGGGTGAATGGGGATGTGAAAGTAGGCGTCCTTGAGATCTAGGGTGGAAAGGAAATCGCCCTGTTGGAGTAGTGGGAGGACCTGTTGCAGGGTGACCATATGGAAGTGGTCGGACTGTATGTACAGGTTCAGCATTCTGAGGTCTACTATTGGCCTTAGAGTACCGTCCTTTTTTGGAATGAGAAAGTACAGGGAGTAGACCCCTGAACCTTTCTGATGTGGGGGGACTGGTTCTATTGCCTGCTTTTGTAAAAGGGAGGCAATCTCCTGTTTGAGAAGTGTTAGATGTTCCGTGGACATCGGTCGATGCCTGGGGGGCACGTATGGTGGAGTAGAAGTGAGCTCCAGGCAGTAACCATACTGGATAATTTGTCTCACCCACCTGTCCGTGGTGATGGAAAGCCACACAGGTAGGAACTGTGATAGTCTTCCCCCGACCGGTGTGGAATGGTCTGGGGGGAGCGTAGGGAAGTCACTGTTTTGAGGCGGGGGAGGTGCGGGTATTGTTACCGCAACCTCTTCCTGTTATTATTACCTCTGTAGCCCCCTCCAAAATATCCTCTGCTAGGGGAAGATTGAGTGGGACTTTTGTAAGAAGAGGTGTTGTCTGTGCCACCGGTTTTGGAGGCACCCCTATACGTGGAGCGACGAAATGAACCTCTATTTGTCTGAAATTGTAAGGCCCCCATGGACTTGGCTGTTTCTGTGTCCTACTTCATTTTCTCTAAGGAGGTGTCAACAGAAGGGCCAAATAGATGTTGCTGGTCAAATGGCTGGTTCAGAATTTGGGACTTGTTTAAACCCAGAGATGCTCAGCCATGCATGTCTGCGCAGCACAACGCTTGTATAGATTGCTCTGGATGCTGTATCCGCTGCATCGAAAGCACATTTGATGGCGGTATTAGTGATGTTTTTTCTCTCCTGTATAAGGTCGTTGGCTTTAGCCCTATACTGGTCTGGAAGGTGCTGCATAAGTGTCTCCAGCTCATCATAATGCGCCCTGTCATACCTGGCGAGTAATGCCTGGGCGTTGGCAATGCGCCAGTAATTGGCTGCTTGTGACGCGACCCGTTTGCCAGATGCGTCCAGCAGCTTTGACTCCTTGTCTGGAGGAAGGGCTTCCCCTGTGGATTGAGAATTAGCCCGTTTACGGGCATTTGATACTACAAGGGAGTCTAGAGGGAGTTGTCCTTTAATATAAGCTGGGTCATTTGGGGCTGGCTTACATTTTTTGTCAATACGTGGGTTGATTACCCTAGCTCTGACTGGGTCTTTGAAGATTTCTGGGGCGTGTTTAAGCATGCCTTTTAACATTGGCAAGGTAGTGGAAGACTTTTGGGAGTGAGTAAAAGTCTCCATTAAGAAATCTTCTTCTGCAGGTTCCGAGTGTAACTCCACTTGGTGGTACCTGGCTGCCCTGTCTATTAATTGCGCAAAGCCAATGTTGTCGTCTGGTGGGGGATGGCTTGGATGGGTATGGGGCTGGCTCAGGTATATCTGGGATATGATGGTAATCACCCCAAGGGTCTTGTGGTGGGATGTCATCATCATCATCTTGTTGTAGATGCCCCTCACTGTGGTCATCCCCACCCCCAAAGTCCTCTTCGTCCTGTTGAAGTGCAGGTGAAGGAGGAGATAGTGGAGAAGTAGGAGAAAAAGGTAAAGGTGGAAGGTTTTGAAGGGGAGAGATAGGTCTAAGAGGAGAAGTAGCAATGTTCTTCCTCTTTAAAGGTATTTCAGGTGGGTCTGGAACGGCCAATGTCCTCTTTTTTGGTGGAATTATGGTCACCTGACCTGTATGAGGGTCAATGCGCAGAGTTTTCTGTTTTGGATCCGATGGATCTGGGTGAAACAGTTCTTCGGAGGCGTCCGCTTTTTTCGGCACCGAGGGTTTTGGATCAGTGTGGTGCTTTGACTTAGCTTTGGGAGTGGTAGTGTTCTTAAGCTTTGTCGGAGTCTTTAGTTCGATAGCAATTTTCGGCTCCGAAGGAGTATGGTGTTTCTTCGGATCCGAGGACTTGTCCTTGGCCTGCTTCGGTGTCGAAGGGGTGGTGGTCGAGGCCGACTTCGTTGCCGATGTAACAGGGCGTGGCCCTGTGCTTGGCTTTGGCTTCTCTTTCGGTGCCGAGGAGTGTTTTTCGGCACCGGTACGAGCTGACTCGGTACCAAGCCGCCTGAAGGCTTTTCTTTGGGCTTCGGAGCCGAGCCCGAAGGCGGGGCATCGGAAGACTTATCTTGGTGTTTACCCAAGCCCGAAGGAGAGGGTGTCACCGGAGCCTTTTGTGTCTTTAATGGGAGAGGAGCGTCGAGTTCAGTACTCACAGTTCGTTGTCCCGGAGTAATGGGTTGATCCTCGGCATCGGAGTCGTCTGCCTTGGAGACGCTGATGTCTTCCTCTTCTGATTCCTGTTGTTGTTGGATTTTGGAGCCTGCATCGAAGATGTCGTCCGGCGCCGATGAAGTCGATTGAACCATGGTGTGACGTTGAGCCCGGCGATCACGTATGGTCTTCTTCGATCGAAAGGAAGCGCAGGCATGGCAATCCTTGTCCTCGTGCTCCGAAGACAGGCAAAGGTTACAGACCTCGTGGAGATCCGTGTGTGGGAATTTAGCACCACACAAAGGACATTTCTTAAATGGAGTTCTTTCCATTTACTGCAGAGCCTGATGGCGCAGGTAGGCCCAACGACCCGCGTCGACGACCGGAATCAAAGATGTTGTTGGATTCGCGTCGAAGGAGTACTCGAGCGAAACAATACCGTCGAGCGGTGAAGGATTGCGCGTCGAAGGGGGATCGAACACAACACCGACCCGGAGCGCAACGTCTTACATCCGAACCCGATGGCGGAAAAAAACTATCTGGAGATGGAGTCGATGCCCATGCGCACTATCGTCCTAAGGAGGAGTCACCTATCTCGTGACCACAAAGACTCTTCCAAGACAAAAACAAACTGCAAACATCCGAGCCCAACACCAGATGGCGATCTATGCACAAGTATACAGTCTACAGCTCATATGCCTCGAACATATAGCAACTGAAACTTTCTAGAATGCATAACTTTTCTGTTTTGCAATACACCCTATGCATCGGGCAGAGTATCTTAAAATCACTTCTTTGCTTGACAGATATCTAATGAAAGCAGACTCTCGTTTTTCATCCACGGTAAAATAATTTTTCAGCCAGGCAACTTTTGGCACTACAATGGTTTGTATCTTTTGTAGCTTACCAAGGGAGTCCAAGATATAGGATATTACAGTAATCATTTCTGGAGAGGACACAAGCAGAGGCTATTTTGGCATGATGTATTTCATATAGAAAGGGAAAGATTTTTCCAATGAGCTTGAAAATGCAAAAAAATGATGAAGAAACAGCATTCACGTGACTTTCAAGGTCAGCATATTGTCACAGTTAATGCCTAGAGATGTAACCTTGGCTTCTGACACTGCGGCCAGATACAATTTTTATATAGAACTTGGTCCTTACCTTCCACCAAGATCTTTTTGTTGTCATTCAATTTGAAAAAGTTGGTAGACAACCATTTCTGGACCCCAAGCAAGCATTCTGTTCGATTTGCAACTAAGGTAGATGCACAACGAATTGTGGATCATCTGCGTAGGACACCCCAAAAAGCCATAAGATCTAACCGAGACAGAGGACATAGATACACACTGAAAACCATTGGCAAAAGTGAGGAGACTAGTGGTACAATACACTCTTTGACATTAACTCTTGGATTGATATGGTTGTAAAGTCACTGATTGAAAGTCTCTTTCAAGAAAGTGCAGAAATCTTGATTATTCTGATCCTGTGATTCCTATTTCTCCAAGACAGATCAGAGGAACAGCATGGTGCAGCTAAATGAAAGTGGCGGATGAATTCAATAGGATTACTACTGCTGAGTAGACAGTCAAGAATAGATCAAAGGCCATCCAAGGCGATTGCATGTGCTGCCTTTGCTCTCGGTCTTGTTCAAAAAAGTTGTTGTAAGGCATTGAAACTATTGGTGCCTTCTAGATTGTTTTGCCAATATTTGCTCTGTTATTTACCAAAAACTGGTATGAAAGGTACTGGGAATGGATGGTTTGGCTTAGATTTTCGTTTTAAAGAGGCAGGTCTGTTTTCCATTCTTGGTGAGCATCGCACATGTCTAATGCAACATTTACAATGTTAATAAGGGTGCAGGACAGTTCCAAGGAAAAGGAGTGATGGAAAGAGATGGGGGTAGAGGTTAGCTGGGTATCCAATTTTTACTTATCCCAAAGCTGTGAGGAGTTCATCGAAATTAGCTCAAATAAAACTTGCCCAGGAATAGTCTGAAATTAGTGTACATTGTACTAGAAAGGACCGGTTGTCAGTGTTTCAAGGGTTTTTAAGTCTCGCATATCCTTTGTGGAACTTAGCACCAAAGAACAAAATGAATTATTTGCAATAATCTTCTGGGGTGTAAATATTAGAATTCGGACAGACATTCTATAAAAGTACTATATGGACTGGAATAGATAACAATGTGTTCTAGGATTGTAAAAAACAATTGCATAGATACTTAGCTAGAAAAATGTGTCCTTTATACACCTTCAGATGCTGTTTGTATTAAGAAGCATCTGGTTCTGAGTAAGATCTGTGTAATTTTCATTCTGCTGGTCTTAGAAGCAATCAACTCTTAGGGTGGTCTGTGAACCATTTATTCCCTAGTATTTGAGTTTTAAGCTTAAATGGTCTCAGGAGGCATCATGATCAAGGGTTTGTTTCAAGGCTGTATTAAAGTTACACAAGGCTTCACTGACCTGAATAAATTTATGGACTGGGAACAGAAAGCGAGCCAAGGTTTCACTAGTTCTCAGAACTTTGATTTTCTTCAATGGTCGATAGGTTGTCAAGTTTGGTATTGCTTTATGGGGTGGGTTTTTAGGAAGGCTGATTAAAAATGAAAGAAATTAGTGAACTGTTAAAAAAAAAAAAAAAAAATGAGGGGTGCATCAGTAAATTATGGCGTTTCTCTCTGGGCCACAGAAGGTCCAAAATATGTCCTCTGAAATGAGCGTCTCTTTAAACGTGTTGTTTTTGCCAACTGATTTGAGAGATTGAAGAAAATCTTGTTCACGTTTAGCATCTGTATTATCAACGTGAATATTAAAATCTCCCAGTATTACTTTGTTTGGTAAGCGGAGTATCACATGGCCTGCAGATTAAACCTTGCAAGCCTGTCCCTTTGATTCAGGGAATGATAAATAAAAATGCTCACGTCAACTCAGGGAGGTGCTGCATTTACAATGTAACACCTTGAAACCACAATCACATTTTTGGGTTATCATATAAAATGTTCCTTATGAATTACTTCGATGCCACCTCCTTCTCCCACTGCTATCTTCTCAGTACTGATTGACACTTTTATATGCTTCTGGAACAGAGATTCCTAAAACTGGGTTAGAACTCTTTTGCAAGAAGGTTTCAGTGATCAATACTTGATCCAATTTATTAGTTAACAAATGAAATACCTGTAGGCGACACCTGGGAGTGAGCGAACATTAAAAATGGGTGCTGCTAGTTCAGCGGATAAACCGTTGCTCAGTGGTCCTTGTACAGATGTAGTTTGCACCCCCCCCCCACACATGTAGCCACGTGTTGACACGTAGATTTGCAAGAGCTTCTAAGTCATGTATATAGCTCCCTGTTCTGCTGCCTCTTAGTGGCACTAGCCGAAGGGTTTTTGTGGATTGTTGGTTTGTTCTCAATTTCTTACAGGCAATTTGATAATTTCTCTGTCAGATTAGATGCAATATGTTGCCAGAAATGTATCCTGATTGTCTCAAGTGCCACATTTTTCTATTTTCCTTGTATGATATGCTTGCAAGCTACTGTCCACTTTACACAATGGGCCATGTGGAGTACTCACTTCTAGATGATACCTTTAATTGCATTTGCTCTACTGTATGATGTATCAATATAAATGCCAACAAAGATATATATATATATATATTTTTTAAAAAGGAGCATACCAAGGGAAACTATGTGGGAATTGGCACAGGAAATCAGTTTCCTGTAGGTTATAGCCTAAAGCTTGTAACCCCAGTATTCTCTACCTCCAAATTAGCAATACCACACAAGATAATTCCAAGGAAGAGAAATAACGGTGATTATTACTGAGGTTGTTTGGGTGGGATAAGACGGGACACAAACTAGACTCGCTAAGAAAGGCAATATAGCAGCTGCAAGTGGCACCCTGGCCAACAAAAGCATAAACCCAAAAGGCAGCCATCAGGTGGCACACAAATAAGCACATAAAAAGTAAGTGGGTGGCTGGAAAAACAGCAAAGTAGTACACAATTATTAAAAAAAATAAACAATGAGCAGTAGAATTAGTTAGCTCACATTTTTATTTTAGACAAGGACATTCATTTAAGGAATTCCTAGATATAGTCATAACAATCAAGTATTTCATAAACAGATTTAACATCCTATCAACAAAAGCAAATGAGTTATTGCATCCAACCTACAAGGAAGTTCTTCTGAATTAGTAATAAGTTACAAAAATACCAAAAACATGCACCACGTAGTAGTAGCAATAACGAAAAAAAAAAGAATTGGTCTGAAATAAACCCATCTACTCCTGCATAGGCCTCATTTTTTTTTTTTTTTTTAATCGGCTCCCTTTACCCAGACTTACTGAGCATAACAACCTGTCTGAGGAGATATGTCCCAACAAAATGAACATCGAGATACTTAAAGGAAAGGGAAAAGATCTAAACACTGTAGCAGATTATTTTTCCTTGAAGAGCATTACCACAAGTAATTAACAACATGTTTGGTTTATTCAATAAAGATAAAACAGGCTTTGCCAAAGGTAAAAATATACAAAGTATATCATAATTGGTGCAAAATCAGCCATCATGGGCTTGGACTGTAAAATGTGGTAAAAGGTGACTTTCAGAGCGAGGCATAATGAATTAATTGGGGTGTATACATGTATTGTGATATTCTATTTGAGGATGTTGTAGTGGGGAACACTCTTGACATTGCAAATAGCATGAGACACATGGGCTGCGGCAGTCTACTCTCAGAAGAGTGGCCAGAGAGTTGCAGGCAATATCTGCATTGGAGAGGCACATGGAGTGTAGGAGCCAGCAACTGGAGCTGTCTGCAGTGGAAACAAGCATTGGCATAGCCAATAGGTCTCGCCTTTGGGACCTTGTAAGTGGGTGCCTCTGAGGAACCGAGAGCTTGAAGAACCTTGTTTGATATATAAGGCAATCTTTTAGCTTGAAAGTTGTGAAATGCTATGATTTTAGTTCAGTCACGGATTGGGTATGCCATAAGGAGTTGGCCTTTCGAGTCACTCGACATACAGGATGGCATCACTGGATAAAGAAGTAGCTGTGGGTCATACGAGTGCTGTTACCTTCTTCGTGTAAGGATTGTGTAGAAAAAGCATTATGATCGGTAGGCATGTGCTGCCTGCCTGTTTGGAAATTGGGATAAATACATCACAAATACAGAGGTGTAGTGTAGCGCAGGGGCCAGAGTGGCTAACTCCAGAGCGTGGGGCTCATGGGTCGGTCGGTGGCGGCAGCTCAGCTCGGCATCATGTGACTCTGGGCAATAGCTCACTTAATCTCCCTGACAGCCCCCAGCACCTTGGCATCCTTAGGGATGATAAGTTCGCACTTTATAAATGAGGAATTATTATTATTATCCAAACAGAATCAGGTTGAATGGTCAACTAAATTATGCCAACCTCAAAAGAACCGCTGCAGAGCAACTTTGTCGATGGCATAAACTGCTGATGTGACATCACAGGCAAGGCATGCATACAATCCTAGCAGCAGTTAACGGACTCCAATACAGAAATATCGATTTGTGTGCGCCAAGTTGTTATATGCGACCCACATAGTGGGCATTTTGAGGTAGTGTTCCGAAATGCGTACTCAAAACAGAAAGCACACAGAAAAGAACTGGAAGAATTCCAAACTCTAAAAGAAAATCAGAATGAGTGATGAATATAAAACCAACCACATTATAAAAAAAACAAACAGATCAAGACAAGAGCCGTTAGAAACTAAAGTAAAACTCAGAACGTGGAAAAGGATAATAACAGGTGTAGAAACGTCAGAGGTTTATTACGAGAGATGTTTCGAGCGATTCGGAACAAAACAACTCACCAGGTATCGCTTGGCGGCATCTTCTATCGGAACCCGGGGATGGAGCTGGCATTCCTCACAGGCCGCACTCACGACTTTCTCGTCTACTTCGCAGAAGTTTACCTCCAGGTGACTCTCCGTCCGGAAATTCTGGCGAAGTTTGGGAGCAAAGGCGAGTGGTTTTGAGTTTGTCGGAGGCATGCTCGGAGGAATTGGGCCTCTCCTTCGAGAAACAGCGATTTCTCGGAGCCTCTTAACAGCTGATGTTCACGATGATGGTCGTCGCCCTTTCCGGCTCGTTTTTATAATACGTTTTGCAGTTTTACTTTTGTTATTGAAAAACAAAGTTTATAGCCATGCGTGGTGGCTGACCTTTGTATTTCCTGTCAGTGAGTCAGACGTTATAGCGTTATTATCTCCCGTGTTGCCACCCCATTTTCGATTCCCCCACCTTAATCCGTCCAAGCATTACGCCACCGTTAGCTGAGCGCTAACTTGTTGACAGCGTTGTAGATGTCTCTTCGTGTCTGCACACCTACGTGTTTTTTTTGTTGTTTTTTTTTTTTACTCCGGGATGCGCAGTGACCTATCAAAACAAGCGCGGCCGCGAAAGTGAAAGCGACCCTTGGAAACATGATACAGAACAGATGGCACCCTGCGTGCCCCTGCTCGCTCCCACAAGCTGGAGGCCGCCACACGCACAAGTTTTATGAAACCCCATCCTGGAATGCAGCTGGCACACTGCGCGCCGCTGCTCGCTCCCGAGAACCATAGGCGTGAACGTTTTCAGAAAAGGCAGGACATACCCCTGCCTTTGGCCATTTGCGTGCATTCATTTTTGAAAGCCACACGCAAAGGCCAATGGAATGTGTGGGAGGAGTCCGACCCACACGGAGAAGTCTCTTGGAAGTCTGGAGTGATTCCAAGAGGCCCTCTCCTAGAGCAGCGCATGCGCGCTGCGCTAGGCTCGACCTATAAATGCAGACTGTGCCAGGAGATAAACATTCCAATAAAGTGTGCGTGTTACAAGTGCAGTCGGGTCATGGGAGGAGGGTAAAAGGAAATTGTGGAAGTGTAAGGTTGGGTTTTAGTACATTAGTCATACAAGATAACTGTAAAAAACGTTCAGCCTCTTTGCTTCTTCAAATTTTGTGACGATCGCTAAAAAAATTGTTTAATGCGAGATGGATAGTAGGGATGGCGCAGCTTTCAACGATAAATTGGGTATATCTCTTCCTTAGCTGGAAGGTGGGATGATTGCTGGAACTACATGGTGCCCTTCTTTAACACATGCACCCAATACTAACGTTAGCAAGATATACCCGGGGTACTCAAATTGCTCACACAATGATTTTTGTTCAGCCTCTAACAAAGAGATATCCACTGCAACAGTCTGTATTGATGAAGAAACATAAATCAGCAGTAGAACACATGGATTCTTAGTGTAGCAAGCTGCCAGTAGCCATTCAAGTCAGGAGGCATCAGGAACATAAAAATAAACAGAACTAGAGTCAGCCTTTGTACTACTGGCAGATGATGTCACTGCAGCATTCTATCCACGTCAACACCACAGATTTTGATAAACAGTTGTTAAGTGCGCTGTTCATATGTGTAGTCTGGATGTATTTTAGAATCAATATCAAATGTCTATAAATAAAATACAGGCAGTCTGCTAACTTCAGAAGTTTAGAAGATAAAATTGTTGGGCGAGAAAGTAACTAAGGTGACTCCTTGCAAAATTTTATTATTCTGGAAAGAAGAAAATAGATTAAACAGAGAACAGAGGAATTTCCCACACCAGTGGACAAGATCAAATCATGTTCAGTTGGGAGGAAGATTTATTTTTTGACCTTTCCTTTCACTTCATAGAGGCGGTTTTCAGACAAACTACCTTCTCAGGATTACAGCCTGCTACAGAGAGACTTGTCTCTGGTAGCTCTTGTCTGTGGGGCTGTCTCGGACAGGGAAGGGTTTCTGAGAAGTCCAGGAAGGGCTGTCAAGTGGAGGAGGAGGAGGTAGAAGCATATCCCTCCATCTTAGCAGTTTGGGCTGTAGTCACTATGAGTGATGCACCATGGAAGAAAAAAACCAGCAATGGCTCAGTATAGTTCCCCTACCATATTTCCTATTCTCTGCCTTGGTTACAAATCATCCAAGGAACCCAAGTACTCCAGTCCCTAAAAGCTACCCAACACAAAGGAAAGTGGGCAGTTACACTACTCGATTTACATGCCCTCTCGCTGAGACACATAGGGTACACTATTCCTGTTCCCTAGGGCTTCCCCAATAGTCTCAACCGGAAAGTAGAGGTAAAAACACTCTTAATTGAAAGTGCAGGGCTTTGGCTGCAAAGACTCCTAACAATATTCAGCTGATGCTTCCGGAACAGCTAGGACAAAGGGTCAACATTAAGCAGCACACGGATAGGGGACTGGGAAGTCCCGCACAGAAAGTAATCTATAGTGGTCACATCACATGCATGTCTGCAAACTATTCTTATGTAGGAGAACACAGCACTGTATTGACAACAGGTCCAAGCTACGGATTCTTTTGGAAGGGTGGGGAACAATGGTTCAGGATGGGCCTGGAACCATATTTAGGGTAAGCAAGGTACGGTCATTCTGAGAGGGACCCAATTTTGATTCCACCTCAGGCACTCCAACACAAAGTATTCTGATCCAAGAAGACATGAGGCAGACCATTCCATTCCTATAGCGAATCGCAAGCGCTCTCCATCCATATGGACGAGCATGGTCCTGCCCAAGTAGAATATCAGGCCACCCTCCTTGTTCCCAGCCAAACCAGCAGCTATTCAATTTACACTATGCTATGTGCAGGACTGTCACATAAGGCAGCTAATAGGAGATGTAAACAGAGCACTTTATCCCTCTCAAACCATCAACTACTATGGACCAGTCATAGAATTCCGCGTAATATTCAATCAAGACTCCCTATACCTGCATGGCGGATAGTTGCCTCCTCTGGTTCGAGCAGGTCAGCCAGTGTGTCATTTTAGATATATCTCTGGCATCTGAAAATGCTGATCACAATACACAATTAAAACATCATAGCACTGTAATACAGGGTGCGAGCACTGCCTCACTGTGACAAGACTGAAGTCAACAAAGTAACAGGTTCTCTGTTCTACCTGCACATAAATGGTGCCAGGTGGTTCCAAACCGCCCACCCTACCTTTAGTGCAAGTAAGGCACATGGAAGGACATTCAGTAATAAACTGCGTAGTCAACACTAGGGTGAGGACACTAATCAAATTACTTCATTAAATTTCAACGTGAATGGTCAAACTGAACTGGGAAACAACTTGTACGACTGACGAGTATTCAGACCATTGCTGCCCGGTGTAACTTAACAGAGTGGCCATGCACTCTAGCCTTCGCATACGTGTGCAAGCTGGGGCTACAGAGAGGATAGAATGCTTAACAGGAAACAACCTCCTTACAGCGTTTCATAGGGAACGGATGGTGAGGCGTCAGGTAGGTTGAGAACACTTCTGCCTAGTTCTGTAACCCAATGTCTCCTTTAGAATAATGGGGAGGAGATGATGGGCTGTGGCGTTAACCACAGCCACAACTTCCTACCAGAAACTTAACTCGCAACAGACTCAATAACTAGTCTCACTCACATTATTAGAGACAGCATCAGGTTTTCAGGACCTCTTCCCAGAAACCACACACTACTACTCAAAGTTCTCTTTGAATCCATGAAAAGAATACCTGTGGTAAGAAGGTTCCGGAGAGTACAAGATAGGATGAAGGTTCTTTATTGTAAGTACACCAGCACCCACAACCAGACGCTCACGCCGCATGCAAGGATCTCTGACAACTGAGTAACGTTATCAGAACCCTGGCACACAGCGTTCAGCATCAGATCGCGGAATCACGTTTGAACATATACAAACAAGAGCGAGGCATCCTCGAGCCCAGATGCTGGCACGAGGATGCTCGCACTATCTAAACACTACAACTTCTCTCTCCCCACAAAGAACAAAATAGAAAAACAACAATATCTAATGAAAAACTTTGAGATAAGGTGATAAGCATCCAGCAGATTAGCTTATCAAAATAAACACAGAATCATGACAAAACATAGTCATTTAATTTGGAAGGTAGTCTCCTACAACGAACTCCCAACGCCGGTGGTAAGGAATAGGCGTCAGCAGTGGTCACAACAGAACCAGGGACCGAAACACGTTCTGAGCTGGAATGCACCTCGTGACACCGAGAGGTGGAGGGATTATCAACAACGGACACTGGATCATGTACCCAATGAGTCCAATCATGATCCTCTAATTCCTGTTTGGATAACTTGAGCAAAGAACTAGCCTGTGAGTCGGAAAGGTGTACAAGGGATCTCTTGTTCCACCAACCCTTATATCCAAGTAAAGCTGAGCCTCTGCTGACGTCAGTGACTTGCACCGGAGGGGAAAATTTTGATAAACCCTTAGACACTTTTTTTGGGTTTTTAATAAGGACCCAATCACCCACCCTCAATTCTAGAGTATTCATATTTTTTGCAGAGTCATGCACTGACCTCATGTAATTTTGCTTTTGTAAAACTCTAGATGCCACGTCTTTATTGCAAGGAATGCTCTTGTTGTGCTTGTTAAGTAACCAATTAGGACACAAACTAGTGTGAGCAGTTCTACCCCTTAAGAGGGAAAATGGAGACACACCTGTGGTGCAATGAGGAGAAATATTATAAGACCACAGCTTGGCTTCAAGAAAATCTTGTACATCATGATGGGAGGAGAGAGCTGTTTGAATGGCGTCCTTAACCAGTCTGTTTGCCCTTTCAACTAAACCATTGGAGGTTGGTGAATATAGGGCGACCTTAAAATGTTTGACATCACTCTCAGTTAAAAATGAAGTGAATTTTTGGGAGATAAAATGGGTGCCATTATCTGTGACTATGATAGAAGGCGAGCCTTCTACTGAAAATATCTTCTTCAAAAATTTAATGGCATTGGTGGAATTAGGTGAATCAAAAAACATGTGGTAAATCCATTTTGAGTGATAATCAATTAACAAAATAAGATATTTAAAGTCATGGGGCAGGAGATCATAGGGACCGGAAAAATCTAAACCAACTTTGTCCCATGGTTTAATAGGAAAGGGCACAGGGTGTAGGGGTGTGTTCATAACTTTCCATTTTTTATCAGATAATAGACATTCAGGACATGAATCAATGTAAAATTTGACCTGAGATTCTCGGGATGGCCACCAATAGTACGACTTAATGAGCTGTGAAGTCTTTGAAATTCCTAAATGGCCTTGGTGCGCAAATTTGATGATATCATTCCTGAGACTGGACGGGGGAACAAAAGAATCATGTCTCATAACCAAGCCATTAACAATAGATAATTCAGATGCTACCATGGCGAAGGCTCTCAACTCATTAGGAAGTTTCCTATTTTCTGGCCAACCCTTAACAATATAATCAGTGACCAGTTTGAGATTTTCATCCTTGTTGTATGCTTCCAACCAGGATTGTTCAGTAATGGTGGGACACAGTTTAACAGCATCTAAAGCAGCAACTACACATTCTGTGTCTTCTAAGTTCTCAACTTCTGAAGAATCATGAAGAGACATACGTGAGAGGCAATCAGCCCTGAAGTTTCTCCTCCAGAAATGTGTTTCATGGAAAAGTGAAATTCTTGTAATTTTGAAAGAAGTCTGACCAGTCTAGCTGATGCTTTGCCAAGCCCACTACCGGTAAGTAACTGAGTAAGGGGCTTGTGGTCTGTGAATAATTCAAACTCACGCCCCCAAATGTAATTTTTGAACTTTTCGATTGCCCAAACACATGCAAGAGCCTCGCGTTCAATGGTGCTATAATGGGTCTCAGAAGGTTTAAGCATCCTTGAAGAAAAGGCTACGGTGTGCTCTTTTCCTGAAACCCATTGGCCAAGAACTGCACCCAAGCCCGTGAGACTGGCGTCCACCATAATAAAACGCTTTGAGGAGTCATTGAAGGGATGTAGGGCAGGTGCTTCCACGATGAGCTTTTTGACTTGATCAAAAGAAGATGAAATTTCTTCGGACCAATCAAATTTAGAGCCTTTCCGTAGAAGGGCACGCAATGGCTCAACGGTTTGAGCATATCCTTTGACAAAACGGGCATAGTATTCTGCTAGGCCTAAAAATGATCGAAGTGAGTCTTTATCTTTGGGAGAAGTAGCGTGGCTGATGGCTTTGATAAGTGAGACCTTAGGCTTAATTCCTTCTGAAGACAAAGTATGACCCAAATAATCTAATTGTTGTGTGGCAAATTTACATTTGTCAGCCCTGTCATACCTGCTTCACTTAATTTGGTCAAAACGGAGAACAAATTGCTCAAGTGTGTTTCCCAGTCCTCGGCATAAACCAAGATATCGTCCTGGTAGGCCTGAACCCCTGGCATGTTTTGAAAAATATTATCCATAACTTTTTGAAAAACACTGGCCGCAGAGGCCAGGCCAAAAGGGAGTCTAAGGTACTTGTATACTCCGAATGGCGTAATAAAAGTCGTGAACTCTTGTGAATCTACCGTTAGGGGTATCTGGTGGTAAGCAGAACGCAGGTCAATAAGTGAAAAAAAATTTGCCCCCCCCAAATTGGCCAGAAGGTCATGAATTTTGGGAAGAGGGTGGCAGTCAATCAAGATGTTTTTATTCAAGGTGCGCAAATCTGCACATAATCTGACCTCTCCAGATTTTTTTCGAACGATAACGATGGGAGAAACCCATTCAGAGGAGTCAGAGGGAGTAATGACGCCGTCATCGCACAGTGACTTAAGTACTGACTTAAGTTCGTCCTTCGCACTAAGGGGCAAAGGACGTACCTTGTGAACAAAGGGTTGAGCGTTTGACTTAAGTCTAATCTGGTGTTGATAACCTTTGACAGTTCCTAATTTGTTGGAAAAGAGTCTTGGAAATTTTTCTAGAACCTTTTTAAGATCAATGTTGTGGTCTGTGAGAAATAGGCAATCAGTTTTGGGGTGGGGATTATCCCTAGAGGCAACAGGACTATAGCCCGGAGGAGGATCACCAAGGGTAATTGGGCTATCAGAACCTGGAATAAGATGAAGACCCATTTTGGCGAGGTCTTGCCAACCAATGATGTTGCGTCCCTTAACCGCAACGTATACTTTTGTAAGTATGGACCTACCTAAACATTCTAATCTTGAATTGAAGTAACCTAACATGTCTATTTCGAACTCGCCAAATGCTTTGAGGTTGACGTCAGTGTGGTATAATGTAACGGATCCTTGCCATTTCTCAAGAAACATGACGTCTGATAAAATGGTTATGGGAGAACCAGAATCCGCCATAATGGGGATCTCTATATTTCCAAAAAATGCAGTTCCTATAGGACCTTTAACGTAATGAGGAGTAAAAACAGAGTTACATTCAATTGATACAATCATGTCTTGAAAATGATCTATACAATCATTAACGGTTTCAGAGTACTCAATGCTGTTGACTCTGGTAGGTCTTTTGGAGGATCTACATGAGCCTTGGCAATGACCTATTTTTTTGCATAGAACACATCTTTTCCCAAGAGCAGGACACATGGGGTAGTTGCCCAGGTGTGATTTAGAACCACATCTGTAACAAAAGGTATTCCCTTTGTTAACAAATTGTCTAAAAGGAGGTTTGTTTGTGGAAACAGCATTAACGGAATTAACAAAGTCTTGCGCAGGATTTTTGAAGGAGTTGAGAGATTGATCATGTTGAAGAGCCTTGGAGGTGATGATGGATCTCTCTATGCTCTTGGCAATATCAATTGTTTCTTGGAGTGAGGGTTTTCTGCAGCTGAGGAGGCGTTCCTGAATCTTTCTTGAAAAGCAAGCGAAAACAAATTGGTCACGAATATAAATGTCGGGATCCGCCTCAAACTCACAAGTTGAGGCTAAGAGTCGCAACTGCGCAATGTATTCCTCCACAGATTCATCTTCACGTTGTTTTCTCCTATGGAAATTATGTCTTTCAAGCATGATGTTCGACTCTTGGTCATAATGTTTCGCTAGACGAGATAATGCCTCTTTGTAGGAATTCCAATGTTCAGCATCACCGGCTTCTCCAACAGGTGTGGGGAATTTGGGTAAATTTTCAAAGACATATTGTGCAACAAGTCCTAAACAGCCATACAGAATCGCAACTTTGCGTTCCGGAGAAAACTTAACAGCATCGATGGCAACAATGTGGTTCTCAAAAGCTTTCACCCATTGACGCCATGGAATACTGGGTTTGCCTGGCTGTTGTAAGAAGGGAGGAGGTAGCGCAAATTGTTGAGAAGAGGCCATCAAATGGAATTGTGCGACAAAAAGAATATGAAGAAAATGAGGGTGTAAATAAAATGACTAAGTAAAATTATAGGTTAAGCAAAATGTTTACTGTAGCTGGAAAGAAGCAAGATTGTGAGCGAAATTTTGGGTGAACAAGGAGGTGAGTGTGTCACTGATGTTCACAGTTCCAGGTTGAACTTTGCGTGAAAATTAGATGAAATAGTAAGGTGAGCCTATCACCGAGTTAGAAGGCTCATAAATACCAAATCAAACTGTAATTGAAAAGGTGTGCCTGTCACCGCGAAAGCGTGCAGGCTGGATCCTACCTGGGATCAAGGAGAGAGATCACGAAGAGACAGCTCATTGTGGAGCATCGGCTGTGTCTTCGTAGCGTTGGGTTACCACGGTAACCAGAAGGAGTGAAGAAAAGATGGCCGCCGACGTGGAGACGCTTACGTGAAGCGTGGGGTCTTCCAACGTCAGGAGGCGTCTTGAGTTGCTAGGCGATGGAGCGTTGCGAAGGGAAGGCAGAGAAGAGTGACGTCATCCGCTCTTGGCCGCAAACCTGCCCAAAACTGAAGAAAAATCAGTTTGTGTCGACCAGGAAACAAGGCGCGGAAAACAGGAACCGGACGAGGCTCCTGCGCTTTAGTAGGGTAGCGCGATGATGAGTTGGAAAACGAGGAAATTCGGCTGGTGGGTGCTGGGCGTGGAGTTTCGTCCGCTCGTCGCCAAATGTGGTAAGAAGGTTCCGGGGAGTACAAGGTAGGATGAAGGTTCTTTATTGTAAGTACACCAGCACCCACAACCAGACGCTCACGCCGCATGCAAGGATCTCTGACAACTGAGTAACGTTATCAGAACCCTGGCACACAGCGTTCAGCATCAGATCGCGGAATCACGTTTGAACATATACAAACAAGAGCGAGGCATCCTCGAGCCCAGATGCTGGCACGAGGATGCTCGCACTATCTAAACACTACAATACCCCAAAGGCATTCTTTACTCACCGTAGTCTGTTCCTCTTCTGCGTCAGAATCACTCTCTTCATCTGCTGTATTAAAAAAGAGAGGAATGGTACCAGTTAAAAATGAAACCAGGAGTAGCAATAAAATCAAGATGCCTATTAAGTGAGTGTCCTCTGACTGCATTTCAAATCTCACCCTTGAACTGATTTGCACCAAGTTCCTTCTATCTGCTGTTCACTGTGTACCTCCTATTATTTCCTCAAGTCTTTTTCATGCAAACAAGGCAAGTGTTTGGACTTATGTTCAAGGCACACAGCCTAAAATGCACATGGCAAGCTTTTTCATAGAAGTAACATCTTGCCTATTCAAATCCACTGGGTTATACTTTCTTTATATCTCTTTATACTTACTAAGTTTATATCTCTTTATATCTCGGATTTCTACCATTAGTACAGGTGCTCTATAATGATCAAGTACTACTCCTGATTATGAAGGGGAATCGAATATTTTCCAAAGGTGCTCCATAAATATTAGATTTTGAACCAACACAGGTAATAGCATTTCAATGAGCAGCACATGCAGTGATGGGGAAAGCTGTGAATTAACACCAAGCATACATTTCTTGTCTTGAGCAGGATCGAAAGGGTTGTAAAAAGGAGGGAGAAAAAACAGGTGTGAGGTGAATAGATGCAAATGTGTAATATGAAGACAGTTTTCAGCAGATTGCTCACCTTGACATTCTTCAGGAGGCTTGAAGAGGGCTTTAGCGTCATCCACATTGCCTTCTATTGAAACAGTCATCCTCTTATCTGTAGAAAGTGTGTGAATAAAGAGGCAGCATCAGCAGTGTAGACTACTATAAGAAAGCATCCCAGGCAGAGCGAAAGCCTTCAGCCCTCTCAGTGGCCAGTTGTCGCGAGCACACATCCGATATGCATAACAAGCAAGCATTTTATCACTAACTCGCTGTTCTAGAGCTATCCCGCCTAGCTCCCATCCCAACAAGGTATGATTACTATGGAGTAGCAGCTAAGTCTAAAAACTGATGAAGAATGTTATAAGCTTTCGCTTTCAAATGTAGCTAAGATAAAGCTCTATATTCAACTCCCTGCTCCACTACCACATCCTTTAAAACCTGGCTCCTTGGACACTCACCACAGGCTTGACCATACGAGGTAGCTTGGACAAAGAGAACGTAAAGAGGAGGAGGCAAGTGTCTGGCTGTCTCCTGCTGTTTGTGTACTTGGTCGAATGGCATTGCAAGGTATTCTTGCACAGGAAGAGAGGCCTGAGGGGTAGAAAGAAAAAGAAACCAGTCATTGCCGCTCAAGTTCATGTACTGATCTTACCAGAGAAACATGAATGACGTTGCTCTTTGCAGCTCTAGAGAGCGGCACTGCAAAACAAACATTAAATCGCAATTCTGCAAAAGCAGCAGCATCGTGTAAGTCACCTGGTAATATCCAAAATGGCTGACACAAGTATCGAGAAGCCTGGCTCCCACCCGCCGTTTCCATATAACTGTACCACTTGAATTGCGCCATTCCTACTTCAGGGCGGTGATTACAAGCTGCAGTTTATCAGATGGACTTTCCACCTGGCGGCTGCATCTTTGTTAGGCTCCTAAACTTGCCAGTGCTCGACTTTTCAGCAGGCCTTTTATTATCCGTGCGTGACTCCTCAGTGTGGAAATTTTTACAAAACTGCAATTTATGTCTTGTGCAGCGGCGACACAGTAATCTTCCTCTAGCAGCACCATTGCGGGATAGATACACTACACCATTTACCTCAAACCTTCAAATTAGGATTGTAGAAAGCTGGCTCTTTATATAGTGGACCAAAATGAGGTACACTGTGTAAAGAGTCCAGGTAACCCTTACTGGTTTACAGAGGCAAACATGATAGCTCGCTTTTGTGGTAGTGAGGGTGAGCAGTATAAGCTTATTAGAGGGTAGTGCTAAGCATTTGTTGTACTCACAGATGTAATAAATGAAACACACAACAACAAAACCCCCGAGACCAATTTAGAAAAATAGCACGTTTTTATATAAATTTTGATACCAACAACTTCATTATCAAGTAAGTACTTTTTTAAATATCGATTTTTACAGGCAAGTAAAATGCACACTCAAATGTGTCTTTACGCAGCTATGCTTTCCAATGGGGAATAAAGGCATATGTTGCATACAGTTATCTATGGTTGGTTTCTGGGGGGTCTTCTTTGGGACTTAAGGTCGTAGGGGGCCAAGGTCCAAAGTACCACCAGCAGTTACTCGTTACCCGCCATGGGGCATATGGGGGACAGAGGTGCTGGTTGGGTTGGTAGCTTTGCGTGCTAATCTGGTGGAAAGAAGGAGGGCAACCCGGAAAGAGGCTGCAGAGGGGGACAAGTCCAGGAGCTCCCAACAGGGGGCTTGGTTCCCAAGGGTCCTGGGAGTAAGGCAGCATAGTCAGTTCTCAGTAACCCGGGCCGGAGCGCTCTGGTGCCGAGAGCTTTGGTCAGCAGGGCTAGTGCATTGCAAGGCCTTGCGGCTGTCTGTCTCGCCGGTTGAGGAGGCAAAAATCAGGACAGCTGGCCACTCTGGAAGTGGGTGTCTGCGGTGCTGATGTCCCTCGATGGCTGCTCGGTCTCGGTGCAGTGGGAGTCCAGATTGGACTCTCACAGGCTTGGTTTGCTGAAAGGGTACCCCAGGCTTTTGTGCTGTGGGGCTCCAATTGGTCCTGATGTCCTGTCACTCGGTGGAGGGACAGATCTCACCACCTGGAGCACAGGTACCTCTTCCTGGATGGCTGCTGCGTCAGGATGGCCGGGGAGCTGCAACACAGTGAACCGGACCAGTCTTCTTCCATACCTGTGGACTGCAATGGAGTAGCTCCTCTACTTCAAGAGAGAATGTTGGCAATTTGCGAAGGGCTGCCAGTCTACCGGGGTTCTTGGCAGATGTTCAGCTGCAGGACGAGTCACTTGTTCACAACTATCGAGACTGGTGCAGGCAGGCAGGGTTTGGTGCCAAAAGTCCACAAGACTTCAGTTCTCATTTTCTCGCATCTCTTTGTCCTCTTCTTCTGGATACACTGAATCCGAGTTCCTGTCATCAGGGGTGCCTCCTAAATACTCAATTTAGGGGTGTTAAAAGGAGTGACAGGTAGTAGCCAATGAGCTACTTATTTTTAGGGTGACTATACCCCCTATATGACCACTTGCTGTGGGAAGTTGGCATAACCCTGACCCAGTGAGCCTAATTCTACCAAAACTATAATAGTGGCAATCTAAGTTTCATGTTCACATCAGGTAGCCCACCATAGGGGTGGAATATGGCCCGATAGGGAACACACCTCCTGACTAGCTAATTTTCCTGCCTGTTCTGGTGCCAAATGGGCCCGTGGCAGGGGGTAGCATTTCCCCTGTCTGGGGAAGCCTGGGTCACATATGAAAGGTGGCAGAGGCCTTTGAAGCCTTCTGCCTTGATATGCAGAGTAATTGGCCATCCTGCTTGGAGGAGATGACAACACCTGCGGCCAGAGCAGGCACTGTTTCTGCCCTCAAAGAGCGCAGGTTCTCACCTGCAGGGGGTCAGATACCGGTCTGTGGTGGTGGGCTGGTCAACACCAGTCAGCCAGTACACTAGTAGTCAGTAGGTTTTCAGGGGGCACCTCTATGGTGCCCTCTGGTTAATAAAGCCACCACTGGAATCAGTGTAGGTTTATTAATATGAGATGTTTGATACCAAACATCTCTGGTTTCAGTGGAGCCATCATGTAGCTGGAGAGCTCATAATTAGCAGTGTCCAGCACATGCAGTTAAAACGGCTTCCTTCTTCAAATGTAACATCTATGAATCGACTTGGACATCACAGGGGCATACTTGTTCGTGCAGATATGTCCACACAAGTATTATAGTGCACCCTGTCTTAGGGCTGTAAGGCCTGCGGTAGGGGTAACTTACCTATACTGCATGCAGTGTCTTCAGGCATGGCACACAGGAGGTGTGCCATGCCGTGTCTTCACTTTTCTCTGCACCATGTCATGCAGCCTGCAATGGCAAATTGCAGAAGTGTGCTGAGGGGTCCCTTAGGGACCCTCTTTAATACCTCAAGCTTTAGGTACCTAGGGAACCATTTACTAGGAACTTACAGGGGTGCTAAAGTATTGCCAATTGGGGGGAACAATTTTACGGTTTTAGGGAAAGAGATCTGGACATGGAAAGCAGGAACCCAGTGCAATTCTGTAAAAATTGCATCAAATACCAGGCAAAAAGTGTGTGTGTGGGAGGGGAGGGGGGGAGAGACTGTAGAAAGCTGGCTCTTTATACGATATATCAAAATGAGATATATCGTGCAAAGATTCCAGGGGTTCCCTAAAAAGTGGACAAGGCAGGCCTTGAAAAATCGACTCGCCCACTCGCAATTGCGAGTAAAATTTTATCAGGTCGAGCTATGTTTCCTTTATAAAACCATTTTGATAATGAAGATTTTATTTGTGAGAAAGTCTCTGTGATATTGCATGCAGGCAAAGTTATTATCATATTTATGACCTCTACCGAAGCCTAAGAAGAGAAACAGGTGAAAAATGCTTGTGAAAGAGTGACTGAAAAAGCAACATTTAACTATCTCCTGAATTACTTTAGATATTTTATTTAATGTTTTATGGACATAAAAGCAGCTAAAGAAAGAGAACTGCAACACCATGCATCTCTCAGATATTTTTTGGGTAATTTACTTTGCATTTTGGGATTAATTACAAGTTGTCTGCCCTATGTGTCTACAACTTTGTTGATTGGAGATAGTATAATGTAAAGAATCTTAGTGAATGGAAAAACAAAACTGCTAATCAAAAGCCAGTGTATTTTTCGTCTCTTGACTGGGTATAACTAAATCCACTTTCAGAATTAAACAGATGATTATCATTTTAGCCTGCAAAGATCATACTAATGCACAATAAAGCATACCAAACTTGTTCAGAACTAGTGTTATACCCACTAAACGCATATCACAGAGCACCTCAACTTAGCTGGATGGTGATTCAAACTACTATGACTACGGATGAATGACATGTAGCAGTGGCAATATTTGCTGATTCAGCTCTACAAATATCCCCAGGATCAGAAGTCTAATACAATATTGCATTTAGGGTTACATCCAGACTGGCATTGGACTACTATGTGGCATTCTTTAGATCAGATTTTGCCAAAGAGCAGTTTGAGTGAACGAGTTGCTCTAGAAGGGGGGTGTTACTTTATTAGGTATAGTTAATTCCAGGGTGGGATATGCTCTATAATCACCATCTCTTAATATGAATCTAAAACCATCCTCTGCTGGAGAATTTTTCTTCTTCACTCCAAATCTGAGATATTTTAAGCACCATCTGCCTCTGATTGTTTGTGTCACATGTCTTCTGCTTCACAGCGAAGACCAGGCTGGCAGGAGACACCAAGAAGCAGCTTTAGAAGCAGAGCTGCACAGAGCTTCTGGCTGTATTACTACATCAACACGTTAACCTACTAATAAGGGGAACACAGAACCACAGGCACGAGAGGGGGCAATACGGATGTGAGTTGCATGAAAACACACAGCCTCATGGTGCACAGGGTTTACAGAGAAGCTCACGGTGCAAGACAACAACAAGGAGGGGAGGGGGTGGGGGGGCATGTGCAGAGAAGCATTTCCGGGTAATACTACTTATCTTATGGGGCTGAAACAGGACTTCGCTGGCGAGATTAGACTATGTGCGTTCGAGTTGCAACAAAGGATTAACGTAATTTTAAACAAACATTGGCATAGCCAATAGGTCTCGCCTTTGGGACCTTATAAGTGTTTATCTAGAGCTATTGGCGTTTGTTTTCTGTCTGCATTTATTTTTAAAAGTGGAAAAATACAGAAAATTGGGATTCTTATAAGTGTCTCTTCATGCTGTCTTTCATGAATACCAGGCCAACAGCTGAGCAGATAGATGGCATTCTTCCTGTCAGAATGTATTGCTTTATGCCGATCTGCAAGGCATGAAGTTAATGGAATTCTCAAGCTAAAGCATAAATACGATATCAATGAAACGCAGATAGATGGCATTCTTCCTGTCAAAATGTATTGCTTTATGCCGATCTGCAAGGCATGAAGTTAATGGAATTCTCAAGCTAAAGCATAAATACCTTATCAATGAAACGCAACCAGACACCAATACGGTGAGGTACTCCGATTTAACCAAAATTGTAGGATTCTTCCAATGGGCATGCAAAACGTTTTGGCAAAATTAACCCCCACCAATAACACATATGAAAATAACACATTAGATAATAGAAATATTAGCAGCTGTTGTATAGATCACAGTCTGGGCTGATCAAATTAGACAACGAAATTGTTTTAGTTTTTATGATGATCAAAGATATGTATTATTTCAACGGGATTAATATATCATTTTGAGTTTTGTGTGGAATCAAAGTGCTGTGGTATGAGTGTGTCCACTCCATGTCTCGTGTGTCGACTGATTGCAGGTTCTCCCTTTCTAGAAGCTTTACTGCTAGCATGGGCATTAACCAAATATATTATATGGGGACACATTCTAGAACATTTGGTGATCAGGAATAAGTGTGGTGCAACTATATCAGGAGTACCTCTCATACAAGTTGAGTGGACATACCACTCGGAGGGAGGACTTACAAAATAGGCGGAGGTTGTGGATGGCTAGTAAACCTGGAGAGTTCGGTCTAGGATACCTTCGCCCTGGCAAAAGGGCCTTTTAGAGCAATTCTATGCATGTTCATTACTAAAAATGCTAGCTGCAACAGTAGCGATATTCCATACCCTTTAACATCAGAGAGTGAACCCTGGGCCCACATTTTATCCCTCTACCGCATCTTATTTGCTGCTGATACACAAGAAGAAGGAAACACGATGGAAACTAAATAATACAGGGCTCTTAAAGCTACATTTATTTTCTGACCCTTTGTCAGATTTCATTGCCCCGGAGACTGCAGGCCGCAAAAGCAGTGCTATTGGTACAAAGGGTAATCCAGGTGTAGCACTGCTACCCATTGCTTTCCCCGATTTCATCCCAAACATGCACGAGATGGTAGCAGTATTTCCGAGTGCCATTTAAGCATCTCCACCTGACAGACCATCCTTAACAGGAAGCAGTGTTTACTTATGACAATAGTTTGATTGCTTCCTTTTCCTTCCCTACTGACAAGGACGTAATCCACGAAAAGGGTACCCACAACGGATCTTTGGGACATAGAAACAATACTCATAATAATCATTTTGTTAAACTTACATTTTTTGGTTTCATTTAAACTGATCATAAGAGCATGTAAAACCCATACAACTGTCTAAGGCTAGGTAGAAATTTAACAAATCTCGGCCGTAACCCATACTTTGTTCAACTTAAAACTGTCAAACTGACAGTGGCCTCAACAGAGGCATCCAGAGGAGCATTCTTACCAGGGGTGCAGCGTCCTCCACTCAACAGGTGCCATGGGTCACGGTCAGTGGCCACCAGCAGGCAGTTGGGGTCCCTTAGGTAGGTACAGGCGCGGCTCAGTTTGCGGAAAGTGAACTCTTTGTCGTAGCCCACCAGCACTGCACTGACCGTGGCGTCGCTGTCTTCCTCGCCCACCACTCTCAGGCCAGCATTCCGCAGCTCCCGGAGTAGCCCAGGACCTTCAATCATGAACACCAGAGGAGCGTCTGGCGCAGGCTCTCCATGGAGGTCTTCTTCTGGCTCAACAATGCCACTCTCCCCAAGGAAAGAAGAGTCTATGGGCGCTACATTTGTTCCATCCCCTCCTTGCAAGTTGGATGGTCTTTGCTGCTGTTGAGGCTGCTGCAGAGGGCATTGTTGTGGGCCACCACCTGTGATGTGAAAAGCGCGTGACCCCCTTGCAGAGTCCTGTTCGTCTTTACTCGGCATCCTTTGCAGATCATAGGCCCCGTGGACCACCTTGTTGTCCAGCGCCCCCTCTTGCTGGCTCGATTGGCTGGTTAAATGTGCCCTCTGCTCTCCCTCTACTGTAAAGGACCCTTGGGCTTGTGCCTCCTGATCAGTGTCCCTGGACCCCTGTCCATCCTCCTGTGGCACCAGAGGAGTGTCCTTGGGTCTTTGGGAATCTGGGGGATCCTGCTTGATCCCCTCAATGCCCTGGCTGCCTCTCCTCAACCCCTCCTCTGCGCTTACGCCGCCCCCGAGCAGCCGAGCACGCAGGTAGCGGGCGGCACAGTGGCCCGAGGTGTAGACCTCCGGCCCTCGCACACCGCAGAAGCCCAGCTCACGAAAGCGCTGGCTTAGCTCAGCACGACTACGGCGGCTGTTTGATACGAAGATGGCGGTGCCGGGTCAGCCCCGCGCCTGCAGCGCCCTCACCACCTCTTGCGCCCCCTGCAGCGCGTGCGCGCCCTCCCATAGCACCCCGTCACAGTCGAAGAGCACAGTTCTCGTCCCACCTAGCACCTGGCGGGCCCGCGCCGGTGAAAGGTGGGGAGGAAGAGGTAGCTGCGGCGGCCCGGGAGCCGCCATCATTATCACCGGCGGAGGAGGGAGGAGCCAATCACGAAGTACCGCATGCGGCCCGGGTAACCAATTGCAGTGCCTGTTTCCATGGCGACCTATGGAAGAACAGTAACGTTGACAGATATCCTATCAAAATATTACAAAGGTGACAGCCAGCCGTTTGTGGAATAGCGAAGATGACAGCTGGCCAATCGAACGCAGCAGTGTTGCCAGCTGATCGACCCTAAAATGGAAATAGCAACAGTTAATGGAAGAAACTGAAGTTGGTAAATACCGGGTTTAGCTGAAATTTCTAATGGAACTAGACGGCGCTAACAATCGATACTACTTCAAACCAAGAGAGGAGCGGGAGCGAGCGCGGCAGCCTGGGCTTTCGAAAGCTGACCAGACGCTCGTGCGTCATGGCCTTTTCCCGGCATGTGTTTCCAATTATCGCGCACGCGTCTGGGCACGATAATGGGAAACAGATGTCGGCCGCGCGGGTAACCGCCCGAAGAAGGCCATGACGCACGAGCGTCTGGTCAGCTTTTGGAATCCCCTACATAATGCTTCGCCAGAAGCAGCGCTTGCGCGCTACTCTAGGCTCAACCTAAAAAGGAGTGCGCGGAGACTAAACATATGGCCGAAAGTGAAAGGATCGATGTAGCAGCGGCAGTCTCCAGGGTGGGACCAAAACAGCTAAAAGCGAGACAAATGTAAAGCATTACCAAACAAACCTCTTCAATTGGGAAAGGCAGGCCAAGGAACGAATTAAAGGGATGGGCGTGGTGAAACCCTACAGATGTAGATACAGCATGTTGAGAGACAGCGCATGCGCGCTACCTAGACTTGACCTAAGTATTACACAGATCTTTAAATATATTTAAGCACCAGAAGCAATTCATTCAGGTCAGTACGTTTTTCAACAGAAATACTTTTGTATTTGAGAAGTCGACACTTGGTACAATGTTCAGAAGATGAACTGTTATCCTATTGGAGTAAAAGCAAGTGAGGCATTCAGACGCAGTGACTTACAGGACCAGTCTCCAGGAGTTGGGGTGAGTGGTGAGCAAGGTCCAAGGCAGCACCAGAAAACACCACCAGCAGCACTAGGGCGGCCGGGTGCAGGGGTGCAAAACAGCGTCGGGTGCCCAATGTCACTCTATGAGGATCGGTCTTCGCGTAAAGAGACTGCAGGCTTTGACTGGGAGGCCAGTCAGGCTGAACCAAAAGGAGGGCTCACACCTCACGAAGCTCAGGGACGTAGGGACACCTTTGATCCTCTTCTCCATGGCCCAGGGGCAACGGGTGCAGAGGTGTCTTTAGTCGTTGGGTTTTTCTTACCGGTAGAGGAGGCTTGCATGCAGATGTTGCAGGCGACATCAGAGAGTTCAATGGGGGCGAAATCATGGTGGACTTGGTCTCTAAAGGGCTGGGGGACCACGATGACACAGTTGACCCACATCAACTCGGGCTTGGAGCGACGGGTGCAGTGGCATCTTCAGGCATCGGGATTCTGCAGTCACAAAGTCCTCTGCAGATTCCTTGGTTGCCTGCACGATGCAGGGAAGCAGGTCAGCTACTTTGAGAGGTCTTGGTTCATGGGTGAAGCACTGGCAGGTCTCCTGGGCTTTGGGGACTCAGCAGATGCAGGACAAGTCGGCTTTTGGGGCAACTGTCGAAGTCAGCAGGCAGGTCAGCTGCTGGGGCTTCAGCTCTTGCTCTTTGCGCCTCTTCACGTCTGTCTTCTTCTTTCAGGTCAGTAGCATCTGTTTCTCTGGTGCCAAAGACTCCTTTAAATACTGAATTTAGGGGCATTAGGGGAGTGTAGGGTAGTAGGCAATGGGCTACTTACCCTTGGGGCCACTACGCCCCCTATATGACCACTTCCTGTGGGAAGTGAGCATAACCCAGTCCCAGAAATCCTAAGCTTGCCATCTAGAAATTAGGTTTGCCATCAAAAAGATGGCCAACTCTGAAAAGTAGTGGCCACTTCAGTTAGCCTACCTTAGGGGTGGTACTAACCTGGGGGTGGGCACGCCTACCTGACTGACTAATTTTCCTACTTGTCCAGGTGCCAAAGGGCTCTGGACATACGGGGGGTCGACTTCCTCTGCTGTGAGAGGAGCCAGATTCGCATTTCAAAGGCAGGGGCTTCTTTGAAGCTCCAATTCCTTGGAATGCTAAACAGCAGGTCATCCTGAGGGAGGCGGTGTGACCACTCTTCCAGGGCAGACTTTGTTTCTGACCAACAGCAGATCTTCTGACCAGTCAGACAACTGGGCTGGGCCAGGGGCTCTCAGAGGGTTCAATGACTCCCAATTCCAGCATCTTGTATATTACAGCTTTGATGCTCTTTGACATGATCAGACTGCCTGTAGATTTACCGCAGATGTACAGCGCCAAGATACCTTTGGGCATACGTCGCACTTTATACATTTAAAATCAAATCACCTCCTAAGAGCTGAGGCCCTCACCATAGGAGGTCAGAAATCTCTCGGGAGGCAGGCTGGCAGAGACCAGTCAGCCAACACACCAGAGGCTGGTAGGTTTCCAGGAAGCACCTCTAAGGTGAACTCTATGGGTATGCACTCACAAATCAAACCAATGGAATCAAGGTGTGTTTGTGAATAGGAGATGTTTGATACCAACTATTCCTATTTTCAGTGAAGCCATCATGTAACTAGGGAACTCGTTTTCACCAGTGTCCAGAACATGGGTTAAAATGGCTTCCCTGATCACTTGTACTGACAGCAATGGAACTTACCAGCACAGGGGCATATCTGCTCATGCCTACCTACAAGGTGGCCCAAGTATACAACAGATCCCTGCCCTATCTGGCACTTGCCTTGATAGTGAGGCTTGCACTTCACAGAGCCTCAAGGTGGATCAGATGATCCTGCCAGGTGGAACTATAGACAGCAATATCGTCAAGATTCCAACCCAGCAAGGACTTTGTTCACCAACCTTTGGAAGGTGGCAGGGGCATTCTTTAGTCCAAAGGGTATACAAGTGAACTGATGATGCCCATCTGAGGTTGAGAAAGCCGATTTTTTTTGCCCAAGTGGTTAGACCAATCCACCAGTGCCCTGATGTCAAATCAAAAGTGGTGAGAAATTTGGCTGCCCCTAACCGGTCAATCAATTCATTAGCCCTAGGAAATGGGTATGCATCTGTCTTGGTTACTGCATTGAGGCCCCTATAGTCCACACAAAACCTCAGCTCCTTTTTACCACCCTGTGTGTGAGGTTTGGGTACTAAAACAACTGGGCTGGGCCACGGGCTCTCAGAAGGTTCAATGACTCCCAATTCCAGCATCTTGCTTACTACAACCTTGATGCTCTTTGAAATGATCAGACTGCCTGCAGATTTTATTTTCGACAGGTAGGCTGTCCCCAGTGTCCACATCATGTGTGCACCAGTTAGTCTGACCAGGGGTCAAAGAGAAGAGCTCAGCATACTGATGCAGGACTTGCCTGCAGTCAGCCTTCTGTTTGGCAGAGAGGGTGTCTGAAATGAAAAGACAACTTCTACTGACCCATCTTTAGGGTTGTGAGAGAGGAGGTCAGGGAGAGGCTCCCTCACTTATTCCTGATTCTCATCAGTGATCATCAACATGTTCACATCAGCCCTGTCCTGAAAGGGTTTAGGGCGATTCACATGGATGACCCTCTTGGGATTCCTGGGAGTGCCAAGGTCTACCAGATAGGTGACCTCCCCTTCTCTTTCAAGGATAGGATAGGGTAAGGTAGGATCCACTCCATTTGTCCTGGAGGGCCCTAGGTGCCACAAGCTCCAAAACCCAAACCTTCTGCCCTGGTTGGAACTCCACCAGTGGAGCCTTTTGATCAACCCAGAGCTTCTGGAGCTCTTGGCTGGCCTCAAGGTTTTTGGATGCTTTTTCCATGTACCAAGCCATCCTGGAACATAGGCCAAGCCCATAGTCCACTATGTCCTGCTTAGGCTCTTAGAGAGGTCTCTGCCAGCCTTCCTTCACAATACACAATGATCCCCTTACAGGATGACCAAACAGAAGTTGAAAGGGGGAAAACCCTACTTCCTTCTGACACTTCTCTGTATGCGAAAAGCAGGCATGGTAGTAAGACATCCCATCTCCTTCTGAGCTTTTCAGGGAGCCCATCAATCATACCCCTTTATGGTCTTGTTGAATCTCTCGACAAGACCATTGGTCTGTCGGTGGTAAGGGGTAGTGAACATACAAGTCACTCCACATTTGTAGGAAGCTGGCTCTGTATATACTATACCAAAAATAGGTATAGTATGCAAGAGTCCAGTGAGTCTCCAAAGGTATAGCAGAGGATAAAGTAGATAATACCTTACTCTCAATTTAGTGGCAGCTGGGCTGAGCAGTTAGGCTCATCAGAGGGTAATTTGAATGCATTTGGTGTACATACTTATACAAGGCAGAAACACACACACACAAAAAAAATATTATATATATATATATATATATATACACACACATTATATATATATATATATATATATATATATATACACACACACATTATATATATATATATATATATATATATATACACACACACATTATATATATATATATATATATATATATATATATATATATATATATATATCTTTAGTTACTTTTATTTCTAGGAACCAAGTTGAACTCAGTTACAGGTAAGTAGACTTGTATGCAATACTTTCAAATTACTGGCAGAGGGTTTGTATAGCATCAAACAATGGGAGGAAAGACAGGCGAGTAACTTACAGGCAAGTAAGCGGTTTTGAGATTCAGTCTCCAGGGGTTTTGATCAACACTGGGCAAGGGTCGAACCAAGGTAGGTACTGCACCACCAGTGGCACCGGGACAGCCGGGTGTAGAGGTCACTGGGCCCAATGTTATTCTATGGTGGCTGGGGGTAGCTCGAAGGAAGGGCCACCAACGAGCACGCACTAAGACTTCACCACCAGCGGCACAGGGGCAGCTAGGTGCAGAGTGCAAAGGAGGTGTCGAGTGCCCTGTTGAAACAAATGGAGACCCTCGGTTGGGGAAAACGGCTGCAGGCTCGGTTACGAAGGCTGGCTGAAGAAGTCTCACGACAGGAGAGGTAATTTGGATAGTTGGGCGATACCAGGACACCGTCGGTTGGGCACAACAAGGCCTGGGGGCTGTGGGTGCAGGGTTGTCTTTAGGTGTCTGGTTTTTCTCACCAGATCCGGTCGCTGTTTGGGGGGGGGGGAGGGGGGGGACACTGTTCAGCTTGAGGCTGCAGGCATCAAGGGAGAGGTCAGGAGAGGTCATCCAAAGCTGGATCTCAGGTTAGGATCCCCAGGGAGACTTCACTGGGTTGGTGGGCCACCTGGACTCGGGCCGTGGGCATCGGGTGCAGAATGCTACAAGCCCCGCGGATTCGCCTGGATCTTCAGTCCTTGGTTTAGTTTCTTGCTGGACAAAACCGGTGTTCACAGGAGACAAGAGTCTTTGTTAAAGACAGCACAGGTCCCCAGGATTTTTGGAGGTTGCTGGCAGCGGGTCACGCCGGTTACTTGGAGCAGGGTCGCTAGAGGAAGAGAAAGGCCGGTAGGGTTGGGGCAGAGTCAGTCATCGTCTTCTTCTCCACTGCTGCACAGGTCTTCAATCCTTCTTCGTAGGTCGTCAAATCTGAGGAACAAGGTTCAGGGGAGCTCTTAAATACTAAATTAAAGGGCATTACTGAGCTCAGGTGCAGTAGCCAATGGCTACTGTTGCCTAGGGTGACTACACCCTTTGGGTGCCCCCTCCCTTTGGGGAAAATGGCACATTCCTGCTCCTATTGGGCCTAATTCTCCAATTCAAGATGGAGAATTTATAAGAGAGGGCTTCAACTCACCTCCTGGTGACCCTTGGGGTGTGCCAGGCTTAGATGGACACACGTACTCTGCATACTAATTTTCCCACTGCCAAAAGTGTGGCCTGGATTGGGGGGGGGGGGGGTGGCATCTCCACTGGTTGGAGCTGCCCAAATCAGCACATCACAAGGTGAGAGCCTTTGAGGCTCACCGCCAAGTGTTCCTTGCCAGAGGGAGGTGTGAAGCACCTCCAGCCAGAGCAGGCTTAGTTTCTGACCTCCGAGAGCACAAAGGCTCTCACCCCATGAGGTCAAAAACCTGTCTGTTGGTGGCTGGTTGGCAGGGACCAGTCAGCCAATACACTAGAAGTTGGTCGTTTTTCAGGGGGCATCTCTAAGATGCCCTCTGAGTGCATTTTATAATAAATCCAACACTGGCATCAGTGTGGGTTTATTATACTGAGAAGTGCGGTACCAAACTTCTCAATTTTCAGCAAAGCCAACATGGAGTTGTGGAGTTCGTGTTGACAAGCACCCAGCCCATGTACTCAAAAATGGCTTCACAGAACTTACAATGTCTGTGAATAGCACAGACGCTGTAGGGGCATATAGCTCATGCAGCTATGCCCTCACCTGTGGTATGGTGCACCCTACCTTGGGGCTGTACGGCCTGCTAAAGGGGTGACTTATCCATGCCACAGGCAGTGTTGGTGAGCATGGCACACATCGATGTGCGCCATGTCGACTCTTCAATTTGGCCTGCACCAAAACACGCAGCCTGCAATGGCAGTGTGTGGGTGTTAAGGTGAGGGGTCTCGGAGGGTGGCATAATAGATGCTCCAGCCCTCAAAGGCACTCTTTGGTCCCAATGGCCCTTAGTACCAGGGGTACCTTTTACAAGGGTCTCATATGTGGCCCAGAGGTGTGCAATTGTGGAAACAAAGTTACAGTTTTGGACAAGAACATCGGTGCTGGGGTCTGGTTAGCAGGGTCCCAGCACACACTCAGTCAAGTTAGCATTAGGTATCTGCCAAAAAGTTAGGGGGTAACCATGCAAAAAGGGGAACTTTCCTACAACACTCTGTCCACATGTGTTTAGGTAACCAGACATGAAGTTTTTACCTCTGTCTGACACCACCTCCTTAGGAAAACCCACCCAAAGATACCAATGAGGGCCCTAGCCATTGCAGGAGCAGTGGTAGTCCTTAGGGGAATTACTTCAGGGTACCTGGTAGCATGAGCCACTACCTCTAGTATTAATCTCTTCCCTGATGCAGTTGGAGGGCCAAGGGGACCGACCATGTCAATCCCTACCCTTTCAAACGGAACCCCAACCACTGGAAGCAGAATTAAGGGGGCCTTTGGGTGGGCCACCTGTCTTGCCACTGGCTTGACAGGTGACACAAGGGTTGCAAAACTCCTTCACCTTCTGGGACATACCTGGCCAGTAGTAGTGGTTTATCAACCTACTCAAAGTTTTGGTCTGGCCAAGATGCCCAGCTAGGGGGATAGCATGAGCCAATGTGAGCAGGAACTCTCTATACTGCTGAGGCACCACCACTCTCCTAGTGGCCCCAGGGTTGGGGTATCTTGTCTCAGTGTAAAGGAGTCCCTCCTCCCAATAGGTTCTGTGGGAACCACGGACATCTCCCTTTTCCTGATCAGCAGCTTGCTGTCTTAGGCTTTCAAGAGTGGGACAGATCATCTGTCCCTGGCACAGATATTCTCTAGAAGGTCCCCAGGGCCCAGCAGCTCTGCTGTGTAAGGCCCAAGTTCCTGGGACTCAATTCTCTCTGGGGCTGACAGGTCTTCTCCCTAAGGAGAGGGGGGCCTAAGCTCGTGTCTGATCAGAAGCTGGTTTCCCAGTCTTCTTGCCTTTTCTCTTGGAAGGTTGGGCCATTATTCCAGGCTCTTGCACTGTGCTCTTGTTTACACACACACCCCCATTCAGGTACACCCAGCATAGCTGCATGGGTCTTTCTTTGGACCTCAGCCCATGCTGAGGATTCCAGGTCATTGCCTAGCAGACATTCCAGAGGAATAGAAGAGGATACCACCACTATCTTTTGGCCAGTAACCCATCCCCCCCCCCACTCTGAGGACACCAATGCCATAGGATGTACCTTAACCTGATTATCAGCAAAGGGGACTGTGAATGTCTCACTAGTCATGTATTGCCATGGGGAAATCAGTTTTTCAGTCACCATAATGACCCTTGCACCTGTATTCCTCAGCGCTACAACTTTAACCCTATTAATATGTGGCTGTTGTCTGTACTTCTCCAGATTACTGGGCCAGACAGCCAGGGTAGCTACATCTAGCCCACTCTCTGAGACTAAAGCTGCCTCAGTGAGCTCTCTGACATGGTCATGGTTCACCTGCGATCCCATATGGAGACTTACTACTGCAGGTGCGCTAGAGGCATTCCTTTTGTTGGGACAGCTAAGGTCTCCATTTCGGTGCCCATTGGCCTTACAATCAAGCCTTTTTGGGATCCCAGATCTTACCCTGGTACCCACTCTTAGACTGTGTATTGGCTCGGGCCCACCCTCCTGAATAGGTTTTTGGGGGCCTTTAGACTTTGATCATCATCTTTCCCTTAGGGGGCCTTAGCATACCCTTTCTTTTGGTCAATGGTGGTAGTTTTAGTCACCCTAGTCTTGACCCAGTGGTCTGCTTTCTTCCCCAACTCTTGAAGTGAAAGTGGACCTAGGTCTACCAGGTACTGATGTAATTTCTCTGTAACACAGTTACTCAATAGATGCTCTTTCATGATGAGATTATACAGCCCTTCATAATTTTGCACATTGTTTCCTTTCAACCAGCCACCTGGTATTTTCACAGAAAAGTCTACAAACTCTACCCAGGTCTGACTCTGGGTTTTTCAAGTCTGCCTGAACCTGATCCTGTATTCTTCAGTGGCGAGTTCAAAGCCCTCACTCAGGGTGTCCTTCATGAGGTCATAGGACTCAGCATTTGCCACATTTAGTGTCAGTAACCTATCCCTACACTTTCCTGAGAACAGCTCCCAGAGAGAGCCCTGAAACGTCTTGTTGAGCTGACTCATTTTACAAGCCCTCTCAAAGGCTATAAACCATTTGGTGATATCACCCTCGGTGTATTTGGGGACAAACCCTTTGGGGATTTTAGGGCCTAAAGCTTCATCATTCTCCCATTTATGATTTTGCTGCCACCAGACATGAGTCCCAGGCCCAATTTAGCTCTTTCCTTCTCTATAGCTAAGAGTTTAGCCTCTAATGCTATCCTCTTGGCTAGTTTTTGAAGATCTGCATCTTCACTATCTTTTTCTTCATGGGTTCTATCAGTAGTACTCCCAGTGGTACTGCTTTCTGTAGGATTGCTGCTGGAAACATCGACTTGATCAACTTCAGCGTCCTATGTCCCCTCTCCAAGAGGAGTTTCTCCCTCAGACATGGTGCTAGCATTTTCTGCAAGCAGTTTTTGCAAATGTGCCTTTGTGGGTCTAGGACCCATGGGGAGGTTTCATGCTTTGCAGGGGTCTTAATTCAATCCAACTTCAGGTTGTTATAGGGCCTCAGGTTGAGCTCCTGGGAAGAACCTACTGCATCACTCAGGGTTTTAAAGTACTTTCTAAGGGCCTAACTGCCTTAAATGTTTTTTAAATTCTAAACAGTTTTACTGTGGGACTCAAGACAAGGCCTTAACAGATAGGTTTTAAACAATTTAGACAAATTCAAAATCTACAAAAAATATTTGTAAACAAACGACAATTTTGGATTCCTTAGTGGAATCACTTATCAAACAAATGGTATAGCAAATGTAAAGTTTTATATCCCGCCGCTGCACCACCAATATAGGAAGCTGACTCGTTATATCATATATCAAAATGAGATCTATCATGCAGAGTCCAGCTGTTCCCTCGTTAAGTGGACAGGGCTTTCTCTAGCAACCCCAAGGTGCTCTTTTATGGGGTAGTGCGGTCGAGCAGCCTTAAAATGTTAGACATTCACAAACACACAATAGTCAATAAGTGAGACATAAGACTTAATAAGGAGATCCACACCAATTTATAAAAATAAAATGTATCTTTATATATTTAGGCACGGGGGGTAAAAAGTATTTTTTAAATTTAATTTTGCAGCAATCGCGGGTGGATCTGACGATTTCCACCAAAATGAAAAAAGATGCCGGGCTCAGGCATGTCTTTTTTTTTTTTTTTTTTTAAAGTCCCCGGGTGGGCCAAATCCTGGAGGCATAAAGGAGAGGGGCTCATGGGGCCCCCCTCCTAGGCTTATCAAAAGCCCTGTAGACTGCCACCACTCCGGGGCAATGAACACTACAAATACGGGGGCCCACACGGCCCCCCCCGCAGCCCTGTTGACTGCCACCTCCCGGGACTCTTACCAATAGGAATGCAGGGGGGCCCACCGGGCCCCCCCCCACTACCTCGGAGACAGCCACTTCGCCGAGGCACATACATTCTTATTAACAAAAAATGCGTGGGGAGGCCCTATGGCCTCCTCTGCAGCCCCAGGGACCGCCACCTCCCTGGGGCACAAACACAATAATTAAGGGGGTCCGTTGCAGCCCCCAGACCCACGGGACCTCCCCCCCCCAGGGATAAAGTCAACACTGGAGGCCCCCCCCCCCTCCTGGAGCCCTAGATGGCTTGCTGAAAGCGGAGCATCTGTCTGTTTCCCTACCTGCTGCCAAGCGAGCAGGGAAACAGACAAATTGCTTTGAGATCCAGGGAGCTGCATGCCAGCTCCGCGGGAGGCAGGGAGCAAGGGGGCCTTGAGCCTTCCCCCGTGGTCCCCAACAGAGAGGCCAGGCCCCGGGGGATGGGGTCCCCGGGGCCAAAATCGGCCTGGGATGGGAGGGTTGCATGGGAAGTGAGTGAGATAGTGGTTTTGTGGACCATGTCATGAGTGATGTAATATGGGAGGTCATAAGCAGTGCATTGCGTGGGTGCGTGTCATTGTTAGCTCAGCTAACTATAGCTGCTGAAATTCATTGGTTTTGTACAGGTGAAACATGACCCTAACTAGAACGTCCCTGTAACCTTTTGGGGGGAGGGGGGGGGGGAGGAGTGACTGACTGAATATATATATATAAATATATATATATATATATATATATATATTTATTTTTAGTTTTTTTCCCTTCAATCTTATACCTTGTAGTCCCAATGTAGGAGCACCATTCTGTGGTGCCACCAGTGTCTTGTCTAGCTTGGAATGGCCATCAAGCACCTCCAGTCTTGTGATGAAATGCTTTGGCTCTAAGAGGTAAACCCAACCATGGGCTGTATGAAGAGTCCTCTCATCCCCGAAGTCTTTGTATGGCGCTGGGGAAAGCGGAATGTGGGAGTGGATTGTCTGACCAGTGTCAACAGGAACTGCTGAGAGAGCACATTACCCAGCAACAGATTTATCTCACCTGGTGTGACAGATTCCGTCATTCCACCATGTTCAGGGTATTCTTTAATAGCGTTTCATTCCTGTACATAGACTGGAGATGGTACTTCTGTGACTTTTAATCAATTTCAGCAAATAATAGATAGGAATCAGGTGTAAGGCTGCAGGGGCAGAAATCCAAACCAGGCTAGACCATGAAAGCAGCCCAATTACTTCAGCCTGACAAGGACGAAGAGGAAGCTGAACTGATAACAAAGAGGGGCATGCCCCTGGTCAAAAGGAACAAAAAGCAAGGTGCAGCTGACCGAAGCTTGAGTACAGGACCCATCAAGCCACAAAGCCCTTGCAGCCCAGCTGGGCAGTAATTATGCCAACAAGTCTGGCCTTCAGAGGAGCAGCTGCTCAGAATTTACACAGTTGCAAAGGCCTGCTGGACTAAAAACCCACGGCCCAGATGCAACTCGTGTCCATATTCCTGTCGCTCCCGCTATAGGCAATACTAAAACTCAGAGAAATTGCTACAACATTTGATAGCCGACCATGGATGCTGTAAGTGCAAGGTAAGTTGGGCACACTTGGACAGCTGTCTGACAACTTTAGACTTAGTCCGAGGTGATTCGTAGTATACGGTGCACTGAGGCCTGCGCTAACCACCATCTGGGGCCAATCAGAGTCACTAGTGAACACTTTACACTGCCTGTTGATGCACAGATTCGCCTGAAAGTCCGTTACAGTTTTATATACCACCTTGCAAACCCAACTGGCAAGGCCATGTAAGGATGTTAGGGCCAATGGGGCCCAGAGTCTTCAGGGTGAGATTTTCAACAGAAGGCAGCGACTAAGAGGTACACCAAGCAGGTCGCTTGTAACTCTAAATTTAAGCTGCTGCAGTTTAATTACCTACATCATCTACATCAAGCCTACTTGTCACCAAAGGCGCATCAACCGAACGTTCCCGGGTTCGTCATTAAAGTGCTTTAGGTGCGGCGCCTTCATGCCCATTTTTTACCACATGGTGTGGGAGTGCCCAGGCATTGTGAATGCCTGGACAGACCTATTGGTAAATGCATCAGAACTGAAGGGTAGGGAACTGATCCCACACCCTGGTCTTTGTCTCCTGGGCTAGAGGTCTAGGAATAAAAAAAACAATAAACTGGAATGTTGAATGATGGGTCTGGCACTGACTTTATACAACGCCATATTGCAATGGTGTGGAAGGTATCAGAACCCCCCATTGGTATTGCTCTGGCTTATGGACTTGCAGAAGAAGTGGGCGATTGCAGAACAGAATGCCATACACATCTTGTGTCGACAAGCAGGATATATATTGGGGAAAACAATTTGGGGCACGTGTTATTAAACCAGCGGTCAGATGTCAGACCGCCTTGAGAGCTGAACAAGGGAGGCACATAGAAGTGCTTCGTACTGCCTTTTCGCCTTGTGCAGTGGGATGCTACAGGGGTGGGTAGAGGGCAACAAGTAAAATCTGTTGTGAGGGTGGGCCAGATGGAACTGCGGTCAACTGTTAGAGCATGCGAGAAGAGATCAGGTCGATGTGAGGGATGGAACCCCCGGCAGCGGGTGGCAGAGATGGGCATGAGTTGGGGGGGTCACGGCTTGGTGCGGTTTTGTTGTGCGGGCTGCAAATCATAAGAGGAGAACACAGAGTCAGAAGTTTAATTGGTTCAGTCACACACCGTTTGTTGTGAGCTCTTCTCACTTCCCTGGGTGTGCCAATCTCAACACAGAGGGAGGACGCCCCTGAGAATATCAGCCCAGAACAAGTAGAAGACTACATACACCACTACAATGGAAGGGGCGGGAGGGGTGGATAAACTAACTGAGGTTGTACCAGTCATACTGTTTTCGGTAATATGACTGTGCTCTGTGGTTGTAAACAAAAAATGTAAACTCTAATAAACCACTATTTAAAAAAAAAAAAAAAAACTAACTAACTGCGACATCAGATTGTGAAACAGCAGCAGAGACATTCCAGGTCTGGAAGCGTGGTGAGCCTCCACTTCTCCTAAGCTGCTTGTATCCTACAAGAGCAAAGTTACAACTACATATTGACATATATTTTTAATCTTCATGCCAGAAAGTCCATTGGCTGCCGTCCAGAGGCATGATTACAAAACTGTCTGAACAGTCTTCTTCACCCTAACTGCCCTGGAGCGAAATTTGAAGGCAACTAAGACTGTGCACATTTTTCTAAATATTGTATGTATATTCTATTTGGGCATCATATACCTTAACACAGGCAGCAGATCATTACTCGAATATAGTTTAAGCAGAGATGCAATGAAATACAGAGAGCAATATGGCTTTATTTTCCTGCTCGTCTGCCATTTATCTCATTACCTCCGTATAACAAAAACGTTATGGTCTTTCTGAGCCACGTCCCATGGAAAACACCAGTCACAGCAACAATGACACCTCCACAAACATCTGTTCCCTTTTATTTGTCACCTCCATCCTTCTTTAGAATAGTAACTTCAACGTTACACACAGATGTACGGAAAACAACGGAAAAATTAATTGCCTCTATCATTATGCTGCTCGATGCAGCAACGTAAGCCTGAAATGACCAGATATGTGCTGCATCGAATACGCCACAGAGAGTGACAAAACCAGTAAGACTATCCCAAGTTTTGTTTTTGTACTCAATACTTCTTTTCCGCTACATAACGTTGAAGAAAGGTCCATCCAATAAAGTTTAATTGAACCTGCACAAAAGGTAGGTTTGCATTAGGAAAAAAACCTACAGACACAAGCGCACTATAAGATTTTTTTTCTGGTGTAAATCACCAAGCTCATTCTGCAACAAGCTTAGAAATACCATTTTGGTATGGGCTCACCTGCATGATATTGTTGAGCCGTGGCTGTAAACTGCTCAAATATTCCTTCTTTATTTCAATCGCTTTCAAAATTTTCTCTCTGCTCGCCAGGCTCTCTTTGTACTTCTCTGCCAGCCTAACAGTAAACACACAGCAAAGTTACACAACAGCCAGACATGGAAACGCCACTAGACAGTGTACAGCACTGGAAGAGCACCACTGAACCAAGACCTCACTCAGTATAAAATTACAATTTGCATCCCAGCCACCCCAAACAATTATTCCAATATGTGAGGCCCTGGTACTAGGAGTCATCGGGATAACACGTGGCATGTAGGGGTGTAAGCATGGTTTAGTATGGAATGCACAAATTCTCAGTGCAACACTTTGCCATTGTGGCTCCACCATATGGTACATTTACCCTGTGCCTACTGGGAGTCATTGAAGATGTATTAATGAACATACACACACTTTGTTGTTCCTTAGGTGTGCAACAGTCAATCCTAGCACCTGATCATGTCATTGGATAGAAGTGTAGGCATCTCAAGAGAGCAAGGGTCTTCCAGACTCACCTTTTCCTTTGCTCTAGCTCCCAGTCCAGACGGGCAAGGGTCTGCTGGTGGGGTTCATCGAGTGTAATTTGGGGTTTGCTAATTTCAGGAGGTGCCTCCCTGTAAAACTCCTCGATGCTAACTAGTTCGACTTCCTCATGCTGAGACCTGCAGGAAAAAAGGAAGAAAGAAATCAAACACTGATGGAACAAAACACCTTATCTGAAGATGCTTACTCACACAAACTTGCAGCAAATGGACAGGATTGAACACAGATCTTTCGTTGTGGAACCTAGAACATTATGGGAACATCCAACGACCCATTTCTTTAAACAAAACATTTGGACAGAAAGACTAATGATGGACTGTTTCCCTCTCCTCTTCCACACTCATCTAGCATTCTTAAGTACCTATCAGTTCTCACAGCAACTAACAAAATAAATAAAATTACCCCAGCGTAGCATGCGGACATGAGACTTATTTTAAAAAAACGGATATATTGCATCTGAGTGAGGAACAGGGTAGAATATGTTTTTTCAGAGTATTGACACTGCACGCACGTCAAAATATACACAATGGCGAACCATATTTAATGGGGGGGTTAAGCATTAATTCAGATGTCATGTTAACATTATTTGTAGCACATTACCTAAAGAGAGTACCTCCTGGCGCAATGAAGAAAGACCAAAAAAGGCGAGTGGAGTTAAAACAGGGAGGATTTGAGTTTTTTTCTGAAATCCAAAAAGGAACTTGAAGAGAATAAAGAGTGGTAGTTGGTGTATGAAAGTGCCCCTTTTTAACATGGTCACCCCCACTTTTTGCCTGGTATCTGATGCAATTTTGACAGAAGTGCACTGGGTTCCTGTTATTCACGTCCCCAGTGCCAGATCTCTTTCCCTAAAACTGTACAATTGTTCCCCCAATTGGCAATACCTTAGCACCCCTGTTAAGTCCCTAGTAACTGGGACCCCTGGTACCTAGGGGAGGGAGGCTAAAGAGCGTCCCTAAGGGCTGAAGCATGTATTGTGCCACCCTAAGGGACCCCTCAGCACACTCATGCAAGCTGCCATTGAAGACTGCGTGACACGGTGCAGAGAAAAGTGAAGACACAACATGGCACACTTCCTGGGTGCCATGTTGGCAGACACTGCATGCAGTATAGGTAGGTCATCCCTACAGCAGGCCTTCCAGCCCCAAGGCAAGGTGCACTATAATACACGTGTGGACATACCTGCATGAGCAGATATGGCCCGGTCATGTCAAAGTCGATTTTTAGATATTACAAGTGAACAAAGATGCCATTATGAGTACATGTGCTGGACACTGGTATTTACAAGTTCCCCAGCTACACGATGGCATGGCTAAGTAATCAGAATATCAAGGCAGAAGGCCTGAAAGGCCTCTGCCACCTTTGACATGCGACCCAGGCTTCCCCCAGACAGGGGAAATGGCAGCCCCTGTCCCAGGCCCATTTGGCACCAGGACAGGTGGGGAAATTAGCTAGTCAGGAGGCGTGTTCTCCATCAGGCTAGTTCCATCCCTAAGGTGGGCTACCTGATGTGAACACGAAAACCAGAATTCCACCATCTTGGATATTGGTGGAATTAGGCTCACTGGGTCAGGGTTATGCCCACTTCCCACAGGAAGTGGTCTTCTAGGGGGTGCAGTCACCCTAAAGTTAAGTAGTCCATTGGCTACTACCGTCACTCCCCTTAAGACCCCTAAATTGAGAATTTAGGAGGCACCCCTGATGCCAGTAACTTAGATTTGATGGATCCAGAATAAGAGGACAAAGAAGAGCCACAAGAAAACAAGAACGGAAGACTGCTGTGGACCTTTGGTGCCAAACCCTGCCTGCCTGCGCCAGTCTCGACAATCATGACCAAATGACTCGTCCTGCAGCCGTGCACCTGCCAAGAACCCTGGTAGACTGCCAGCCCTTCCCAAACTGCAAGCAATCTCCCTTGGAGTAGAGAAGCTACTCCCTGCAGTCCGCAGGCACTGAAGGGGCAGAGTCCGGTTTATCGTGTTGTCGTTCCCCTGCCAGTCCAACGCAGCAGCCCCCCAGGAAGAGGTGCTTGTGCTCCTGAAGGTCAGATCTGTCCCCCCACCGAGGGAGAGGACACCAGGTCCAACCGAAGCCGCACAGCACCAATACCCGTGGTACCGGACCCCTTGCAGCAACAAAGACCTCTTTAAATCCAGTTGGGATTCTAACAGCACTGAGACGGAGCAGCCGTCGAGGGATGTCAGCACTGCAGAGACTCACTTCCCGGGTGGCCCAGTTGTCCTGATTTCTGCACCCTCAACCGGCGAGACCGACAACCGCAAGGACCTTGGAAGCACAGAGCTCAGCCGACCTATCTACTTTGCACCCGAGAGCCCCAGCCTTGGTACCCGAAAACTGGCTGTGTCCCCTTGCTCCCAGGACCCTTGTTACCCAAGTCCCTCACTGGGAGCTCATGGACTTGTCCCAAGTTCCCCTCTGCAGCCGGTTTCCAGGTGCCCCCCCCCTTCTCTTCACCGGTGTAGCGCACAAAGTTGCCAACCCGACCAGCACCTCTGCACCCAAATGCCCCAGGGCAGGTAACAAGCAATGGCTGGTGCTACTTTGGACCATGGCCCCCTACAACCATAAGTCCCGAAGGAGACCCCAGCAAAACGACTGTAAATACCTCTATGCAACATATGCCTTTTTTTCCCCATAGGAAAGCATTGCTGCTTAAAGACGCATTTAAGTGAACATTTTACTTACCTGTATAAATCAATATTTAGTAGGTTTCTACTTCCCCAGTGCGTCCTCCCCCCAGCCTGTCCATGCTGTATCGTTCTCAATGGAACAGGACACCATTTCTTTATAGCTAGGTACGGCCGCGCTAAAATAGGCCATGCATAGATATAGACATGTTGCTATACGTCTACTCAAATTCCACACAGAAAGCGCCAATCCTTTCGTCTTCTGGCCCGACATCTGCAACTGAATAAAGGAAGAGCCCTGCAAATAATACGTCCTGGTAAAAATAACGTGCTTCTTCCAGCATCAATATTGAGTCATATCTCCTCACTTACAAAGCACACTGCTTCTTAAATAGTGCTTAGGTGTCAAATGAATGAAGACAACAATCTTAAAATATAAATTAGAGGATGCTGTATGTAGTACAACAAAACTTTTTATAAAGCGATGTACCAACATGTGGCAGCAGATGACACTAAGGTACCACTTAAAGAGCTTGTGCATGGGGTGGCTCCTGCATTAACCCGCTTAGTAGCGCTTCCGAGACTTTGATATCCCACTGATTATTTCAAAGGGGAATAGAAAAACTCTTGCTAAAGAACAGTGGTCCCCTAGTTTAAGAAATTGGGAAAATATAGTCACGTTTAGAAGGATTTTTTACACCACAACATTTCTATAATTTTTTTATTTCCGTTTCACAGGTTTTTTTCATGTACACGTATTTAGGTCAGAAACCATGACATGAAACGAACATGGACGGGAAGGCTCTTAGGAGGGTAGCTGAAAGGACGGTACAACTCACACAGTCAGTTATTGGTCAGGTTGTCTAACATAAGACAGACTCTGCCGGAAGGCTACCGTTGTGAGTAAAGGTGAAAGTATGTTTCAGACAGCACTGCAGATAGCACAGAGCCGTACGCTCATTAGCACCACACAAGGCGCTTAAATAAAGCTGCTCGTTGAGCGTGCCTGGCACGCATGGGGTGATCAGGGTGCTAAAAATGCGAGACTTTGTATTTCAGTGCGGTGATGCGGACCGCTACACTGAAATGTGTTAGTCTAACGCCTGAAGAGTGGTGCTCAGCAGGGCTGCGGACAGTTGCCTGACTGCTCAGGACTTCCCTGTGGTCAGTTGAAGCCCCCCCCCCCCTCCTCCTCCTCAGTGCCAACTTTGGGTTCTACCCTTATTGGGTGAAAAGGCCCTTGCCTCACTGGAACTCTGGTTAAGAGTGGCTTCGCATTAGTCTTCCTTTTCCTTTCATCTGGGACCCCAGTTTCCTAACTTCAAGGACTGGCTCCTGAGGATCTTTGGGCTGGGGGGTGCCCTTGGCAACCACCCGATCTGGGACCAGACCAGAAGTTGTAGCCCAGAATACAGTTTAAGGGAAGGTCAGGACTATCACCTTATGCCAGATAAGAGTACCCTCCCTTTCTAGGGGCACTACGACTACATGCCTCACTATGACCTCCCAAGGGACTACTCTTACCTTCCATCTCTCCTAGCACATACATGTCTGGGGACCCCAACCTGTCACTCACTATAGTGTGACTGGACATGTGTCTCTCAGGCCAGTGGTAGGGATCCCATTCACGTGAATGGGGTGGAAGTGCCTACTCCCACACTCAGGGACCATTAACCTCCCATCTGGACCAGTCTCCCAGCAAAATGCTAAGATGGCCTCCTCATCTGAGGAGTCTTCCCCTATGGTTACACTGGACAGCCCAGTGCCAACCACCTTCTTGGAACAGGCTGGGTCACCCCTGAAGTGACCTCACTGCTGGAAGTCGAAACAGATCCTGTTGTCCAAGTGCTTTTTTTAAATCCTGGGCCCCCCCCCCCCCCATGTCCCTGCTTGCCGGAGCTGGGGTGGGTGCTACTCTCATCCTTTTTAGGGATCTGGAGTACTGAGGGAGTTTCTTTGGTGGGTGGACCACCTCCTTCCTTCTGTTTTTGTGGGCCTGATCGCCCCCCCCTCTTCTTGGAGTCACCCCTCTGGGACTTTTTGGGTACCCTTGTCCTTACCCACTCTTCTGCTTTCTTAGCCAGCTCTCCAGGACTATAAAATGATGCATCTACCAGATGCTGGTGTAACTTGTCTGATGTACAGTTTGCTAATACATACTCCTTCATTATCAAATGATAGAGCCATTCATAGTCCTGCAACTTGTTTCTTTTTAACCAGCCACCTAGTGTTTTGACTGAGAAGTCCACAAAATCTACCCAAGTCTGACTCAAGATTTCGCGAGTCTCCCTGAACTTAATTCTGTACTCTGAGGCGAGTCCAAAGCCCTCAATCAGGCCATCCTTCATGAGGTCATAGGACTCAGACTCCTGATACTCAGTGAGGTGGATGCTATCACTGCACTTTCCTGAGAACAGCTCCCAGAGAAGAGAGCCCCAGTGTCTTTGGTGCAACTTTCTCATTCTACAAGCCCGCTCAAAGGCTGTGATTCATTTAGTTATATCATCACCCTCAACATATTTGGGGACAATTCCACTGGGGATTTTAGGGTCAAAAGTTTCCTCTCTCTCCCTATTTGTTTTGTTGCTGCCACCATTCATGGGAGCTAGACCCATGTCAGCCCTTTCCTTTTCTATTGCCAAGATTCTGGCTTCAAGGGCTTCTCTTTGGCCAGTCTCTCCAGATCTAGGTCTGGATCCTCTAGTCCTTTTATGTACCTGGGTTGGCCTGGCCTACCCTAAGGTACATGCTTAGGATAGAGGTTCCTGTTGGGTTCCTCATCCTCTCTGGTTAGGATGGAAGGGGACCACCCCCTTGAGAACTGATAACAGTCTCATCATCACTGTCAATCTCCTCTTCAGGAGAATCAGGACTCTTTTTTAACTTGGCTGCATCCAACTCTGCAAGCAGCTCCTGGAGCTGTAACTTAGTAGAAGTGGAGCCAGTTTGTATCTTGTTGGCCTTACAGAGGCTCCTTAAGTGCCTCATACTAAGATGCAAGTAAGGGGCCAGGTTGAGCTCCTGAACACTATCATCTGCGCCAGACATGTTTAGTACAGCTGGGACCTTTTTAGAAATTTACCAAAAAATAGACTTTTAAGGTCTGACTAGTAACACTTTTTAAATTTCTAATACAATTTGGACTGGGGGACTTATCACAAGGCCTTAACAGTTCAGATTAAAAATGTAGGAACAATCGAATATTGGAACAATTTGCAAAAATGTTTTTAATTAAAGTCAATTGTGGGTTTCTTCATGGAATTACCCACTGACCAAGTGGTATCATCAAATGCAAATTCTTGTATCCCACTGCTGCCACCAATCTAGGAAGTTGGCTTTTTATGTAGTGTACCAAAATGAGGTAAACGGAGTAGAAATTCCAAACAACCCTTATTGGCTTATAGGGCTTAATGTATTAATCCCTAATGCTCTCTTTTGTTGTAGTGTGGGCGAGCACTTTAGGTTTATCAGAGGGCAGTGTTAAACATTTGTTGTACACAGTCAATAAACGAGACACACACTCAAGAAGAAACTTGAGACCAATTAAAAAGATATATATAGATTTTTATATCATTTTTAGACACCAATATCTTCATAAATCGGGTAAGTGCTTTAAACTTTATCACATTTTACAGTAGAAAATGACAGATGTCAGATTTGAGGCATGAGCCTCGAATGCGGTAATGTTACCCATGGGAGAAACATTCACTGCAGAGGGTTACTTGCAAACGACTTAGAGGACTGTTCTTCTGGACTGAAGGTAAATAGGGGCCAAGGTACAAGAAACCACCAGCAGTTCAATCCTGTCTGCCCTGGTGTGTCCGGGTGCAGAGGTGCTGGTCGCGATGGCAGCCTCAAAAACTACCCGTTGAAGTCAATGGGAAAACGATTCCTGTAAAAAGAGGCTGCAAGCGGGGGCTGGGGGACCAGTTTGGCAGAACCCAATGGGGGGGCTCTGTTCTTGAGGGTCTCTGGGGCACAAGGACACAGTTTGTTTCCGTGGCCTCAGGCTGCGGGGCTCAGGTGCATAGACGTTTTGTACGGCGGGGTCACACTGTAAGAGGCTCTCACTATGTCGGAGACCTGGCGAAGGGTGGGGGGGCGGGGCAAACAGAGCAGCAGGACCACTTTTGGTGGTGGCCTCGTGGATTCGGACGTCGCTTAACGGTAGGTTGGTGTCGGCGGTGTTCGGACTGGACACGCAACAAGCCTTGGTTGAGGCAACTGCTCCGGTACAAATGGTATTGGTGCAGGGCGGCTCCTGGGGGACCTGGCATCTCCAAACTCGATGGGGAGACAGATCTGACCTCCTGGAGCATGACAACCTTTTGCTGGGGTGCTGCTCCCTTGGTGGGCTGGGGGGTCGGCAGATAGCTGGACCTAGCAGCAGCAGTCGGTGCTTGCTGGTGCAGGGGAAGTGGCTCTTCCACTCCAAGGGAGATCTTTCCTGGTTAATGAGGTGCTGGGCAGCCCTCCAAGGGTTTGGGGAGGGTGCCCAGCTTTTTGTGATGAGTTATATATCAATGGGGTTACCCGAAGGACCACTGGACCCGGGTAAATAGTGGTACATAAATAAATGTCACAGTGGAAAACATTTGCATGACATAGAAACACAGGAAAAGCTCTTTGTTATCTCACAAAAGTATAAGACACCACCATTAAATTATGCCAACAATGGTTGTGATTTTATTTCATCACATAGTAGGATTAAATCAAATCATAGAGCACAATTCAATTAAACAGTGAGCATATTTGAGTAAAAAGGTGCACAGCAAGGGGGAGTGGATAGTGCATGGGAAGGATTTGTGAAAAGTGTTATGACACGGGAAGGTAGTGCGCATATATACATCAACAGTCCATATTTACAACCTATCCAGCCAAATGTATGGCACGCACATGTATAACAAATCATAACATAGTTATTTAGATGCAGATATAGAATCTCTGTCATCTATGTTCGACAATTGAAACAATTATTGTCGACGTTTCGACCCCTATATGGAACAGGAAACTAGATCTTCCCTCCGGCAGCCAGCAGCCACAGGTTACTGATCAACCGTGGCCATCTAGAAAATAGTCATCCATTCACACTAACTCTGAGAGCCTAACAGCCCAGATCCTCTATCCTTCAGCCTGAAGCCATCTCGCTGCCCCCTATTGGTGCCTCACATTACCCCTCACTTCGGTCCTGATGAAGACCCCGCCCTCAAGGCGCAAAGTTTCCTGTTCCATATAGGGGTCGAAACGTCGACAATAATTGTTTCAATTGTCAAACATAGATGACAGAGATTCTACATTTTCTATGTCATGCAAATGTTTTCCACTGTGACATTTATTTATGTACCAGCTTTTTGTGATGTCATCCTTGGCTACTGGCGAAGTACAAGCAGCCTGGCGGAGTTTGGCAACAATCTTTGGTGCAGGTCCTCTGTTTAAGCTGTGCCGGTCTTTCTTTGTCCTCCTCGTTTCGCAGAAGTCGAAGTCTTGCCTTGATCTGTTTTCCTGGTGTCATGGGATCACCTAAATACTAAATTTAGGGGTGTTAAGGGTAGTAGCCAATGGGCTACTTACCACTACACCACCCATATGACCACTTCCTGTGGGGAGTGGGCATAACCCTGTCCCATGGTTCCTAATTCTACCAAAAACAAGATAGTGGAACCCTTTTTTCTGTGTTCACTTCAGGCAGCCCACCTTAGGGGAATAACTAGCCTGAAAGTGAACACGCCTCTTGACTAGCTAATCTTCCCGCCTGTCCTGGTGTCAAATGGGCCTCAGGGCAGGTGGTGGCATCTCCCAAGGCAGGGGGTGGCGTCTCCCAGGTCTGGGGGAAGCCGGGGTTGCATATCAAAGGCAGCAGAGGTTTTTAAGCTTCTGGCCTTGGTATGCAGATTCACTAGCCATCCTGTTGGGGGAAGTGATAACACCTCCTGCCAGAGCAGGCATTGTTACTGACCTCCTGACAGACCGGGCTCTCACCTGAAAGAGGTCAGAAACGCATCTGTGGTGGCAGGCTGGAAGGATCCAATCAGCCAGCACACTAGAAAACTAGTAAGGTTTCAGGGGGTACCTCTAAGGTGCTCTCTGGGTGCATGTCAGAATACATCTAGTACTGGCAACAGTACAGATTTATTAAGACAAGGTGTTTGATACCAAACACCATAGTTTTCAGTAAAGCCATCATGTAGCTGGGGAACTCGTAATGACCAGTGCCTAGTACATATACTTAAGATGGCTTCCCTGTTCACTTGCAACACCTAGTAATTGAACTAGACAGCCCAGGGGAATATCTGCTCATGAAGATATGCCCTCACGTGTAATATAATGCACCCTGCCTTAGGGCTACAAGGCCTGCTGTAAGGGTAAGGGTGACTTACATATATTAAATGCAGTGACTTTGGCATGGCACACAGTGAGTGTACCATGTCGTGTTTTTATTCATGGTTTACACCATGACACGCAGTCTGCAATGGAAGTCTCACTGCAATTTGTGTGTGGGTCACTGTGGGTGACATAAGACATGCTGCAGCCCTTACGGCCCTCTTTAGTACCCATGCCCTAGGTACCAGGGGTATCATTTACTAGGGACTTACAGGGGTGCTAAAGTCCTTGCCAATTGGGTTACAATTAGAATTGAACTGGTTTTAGGGGAAAGAGCACTGATACAGAGGTTCTGGTTAACAGGTCTCAGTGCACTGTCAGAGTTGAAAATCAACATCTAGTAGTCAAAAATGGGCCAACTGCAACAAAATTCCTGTTTCCTATACAAGGGGTCTAATGCCTTTCCCTTCAAGACTTTGAAAAGGCTTTTGACTCCCTCGCCTGGGACTTTCTCTGGGACACACTGGCTCATTTGGGTTTTGGCCCTCCACTTCATCGCCTATGAGCGAACACTACGCCAGCCCTACGGCCAGGATTCAGGTGAACGGGGTCATTTTGCAAATGTTCCAAATTCAGTGAGGCACCAGGTACACATGCTTGACCTTTATGGCCAGGCGCCCGGCTTGCTGGTTAATCACGCCACATCCTTCTTGTTCCCACCGACGGGTGTCTTGCGGAACCATGGCTGGCGGGTTCATATACCCACTTAGTAGGCTAAGCTTCCTCTACCTTGGTGTCTATATATTTCACTCCTTCCCACTCTTGCCTGGTCCCTGAACCAGACACCCCTACTTACTCACATGTGGAAAGATCTGGAGTGGTGGCCTTCCTTACCTCTTAACATTATGGAAAGAATCGCCCAGTTTAAAATGATGGTGCTGCCACGTTTTCTATATGTCTTGCAAAAAATCCCCTATACCCTCCCCAGGCCTTGGTTTCGCACCATTGAGGCCTTGGTACGGCCCTTTTTGGGGGCCCACCGGGTTCCATGCAATGCCTTTGGCAAATGTGTACAGTTCACCTTCGATGGCGGCCTGGCGGCGGCAGACCTGCAGCTCTGTTATTGGGCATCCCAACTAGTGGTTTTGAATGAGTGGCTTCATGGCAACCGGGATGACCCTACATACCGCGTGGAATTGTCGCTCATGTCATGGGGTACATCTGTAGATAGCATGTATGGGTCACTGATCTATCACTCTCTCCTAGACCAGACGAAAGTAGTTTACGGGGTGTGGCAGTCGGCCGCGAGATGGATGGGGGGGGCTTTCAGATCTACCGTTCACTGGTCATCAATTCTCTGGAATTGCTCACCACCCTACATGCCTGAGTGGGCGCCTTGGAAGATGGGTAATGAAGGGAGCCGCTCATGGCCCCGAAAGAACTGCCTATATCCTTTTGGCTTCGGTTGATCCAAGTGAATGTTCTACATATTACATACCCGACGCTGCTGAAGCTCTGGAGAGCGGGTAAATTCCCAGCGCCCACATGCCATTGCTGCAGAGCTGACAAGGAAGATTTTTTATCATGTAGTCTGGCTGTGCCCTATTATACGCGGGTACTGGTCCCGACTCATGGGAGTTCTGCCAGTGGATTGCTCACCCCAGGTTGCTCTCCTGGGATTGCTGGAGGTTTCTGGGAGGGGTGCGATCTGAGGAGATCTTGTGGGTCTGGGGACTCAGCTCACTAAACGAGATACAGCCCAGAACTGGACCTCGGCTGCCGTCCCAGACTTGAAAGCTTGACAGCGGGCCATTGACTGGTGTGCTAAAATGGAGGAACTGGTGTACGCAGCTCGGGCATGCCCACACAAACATCACAAGATATGGGGTATTTGGTGGCACTACTATGGGCTCCAAGGAATGACGAACATCCTGGTGTTGATATTAAGCCAAGGTATTGTGGCCGATTGTTTCACTCTGCCTGTCATGTTTAATATGCTTGACCCTTGCTTGAAAAGCCCAATAAAAATATCTTAGTAAAAAGTAATCCTTTAGTGATACATCTGGCAAATGGAGCCTCAGTCTATAACCAAGTTAATTGGCAGTTTTTATGGGAGACTATAGATAAATTTGGCTTAGGCAATAAGTTTAGTGGTGCATAATGTTCTGCTACTGGAGCCCTGTAGCTAGAATAGTGGTGAATCATCAAAGCTTATCTTTCCTCATTAATATATAGTGAAGCACATGGCAAGAGTGCTCACTACCACTATGAAGATCAATTCCTCAGCTCAAGTCAAGCCCACAAAGTGCAAACAGACCTCAGCTGATTATCTTCATACTTTTTGTCGACGTACTGCTCTTTGTGAATTTTTGCACTGAGAGAATATGACAACAGATAATTGGTGAGAGGATCAAGATAAAGGTCAGGGGCTCTTATGTTATTCTTGGAGTGTTGGGTTAGGAGGATATGGTAAATAGCCAAAAGCTCTAGATTTTTTACTTAATGCTGTTAGCAAGGACCAGTACCTGTAACTACTGGAAGGATAAGGTGACCCCAAAATATCAAGAGTTGGTCATTTGCTTTTTTAAGTGGCTCTGCTAGACATTAGACAAGACTGTGGGACCGTCTCATCAATATGGGACCACTTCTTGGAGTAACACATGTGGTCATTTGGTCTGTAGTTCTAAGAGTGTGTGACACTAGTGGGTCTGATTGGGCCTATCGCTCTGTTGCTTTCTGTATAAAGGCAATGCCAGTTTATGGCTCTTAAGTTTGAAGCTGGTGCTGTGGAATAGGACAAAAATAAGAAAGAAAGACTTCAGTGCAGGACAGTCCTTCACTCCTGGATGTCATGCAATGTCCCCCACCAAAGCCTGCCATCACCAAGCTTAACGGACGGTCTTCTGAGTATCTGCAATAGGCCGCATGATCCTACTCAATGACTACATTAACATTTTAAGAGTCCAAACATCCTTTACTTGGGTCTTCATATTCCATTAAGTGGGAGAGATTCTGCATCAGATGTCTTCGGAAAGAAGGGGAACAGAGACATTTCCAAAAAGACACTATCATGCCTCATCTAATTAGTCAAATCTGCCTTCATTCAAGTGTATATGGCTGATATCACTGCATAAGGAAAGTGTGCGTATCAGAGATCTTTTTTCCCTTTCCCTGTGGTTAATGAATCCTTGAAGGGGCGTTAGAAAGTGTTCCCCCTTTTCCAAAATCCAGCTCTTCCCTGAGAGTTCAACAGTCTGCGATCCAAATTAATGGGGCCACTTGCCTAAGGGTAAATCAGATCTTCAACACTCCTTCTGGGAAGTGGGTTTTCTAATCGGCGTGATCTCACAGGGGTAGGGAGCTTCAGGTTCTTTGCATTTAAGAGCCATATATGTTTTTTCATCCTTAAGACATCACTCTCCTACACTTCCCTACTGTTACTTGAGATTTCCACCTCAAACAGACAATTTCGTTTTCAGCCCTTTTCCCCCCAACGTTCATCCCCAGCAAAGAGGGCTTTTCACACACTGAATGTCAAGAAGGCAAAGAGGTATTACTTGGAGAAAACAAAAGATTTCAAACTTTCATACCAACTGTTTTATAATCATGAGGTTGTTCACAAAGGTAAGGCCTCCACAAAATAGAGGTAGATAGATCATTCCATGCATCAGGACATACTAGAGAATAAAACATTACCGGGAAAATGTAAAGCCCATTCTGCTGGAGGGAAAGCAGTTACTGCTGCTTTCTTGAGAAATGACTTTATTCCAGACAGTTGCAGGGCAGAAACTTGGAGGTCAGTCCATACCTCTGCTTAACACTTTTTTTTTTTTTTTTTATCAACACAGATTCTCTTGTGGGTCAGCCTCTCTCAATTTGATTTCATGCTTTTCTATGCTTTTGACTCCCAAATTTGAGGCAGTGATCCTTTGGCTCCCTAATTAGAGACAAGACTTGCTAGTCTGCTTTACTGTTTAAGATATCAGAGAGAGAGAGAGAGAGAGAGAGAGAGAGAGAGAGATGGAGAAGAAAATCTTTACATACCGGTAGTCCTAGTTCTCAGTCATGGGCACTCAATTTCGATCAAAATACACCTCTCCTGCCTCCTCAGAAGCAAAGTACAGAATTTTAGTAATTCTGGACATTCTCATTTAATGACCTTCAAATTCAAATTGCCTGAGGGGTCAAGCAGAGCATGATAGGAAGCTTCAGTTTCATAAATTCTCAAAGGTGTTGTGCCCGTTGTTTCACTATGGCTACATTTTTCAGATTTAAAAAACAGTAGTATTTTTAGTCAAATGTTATGAGTGATTTGGCAACTCGCAAAAAATTTTAAAACCACCCAAAAACAGAAAATGTTGCTTTCTAAAGCCATAATTTCTTTGATTGTAATTTTTTTAAATTTGTATTTATTTGCAGAGTTTTATAAAGTGCGAACATGACCCTTCCAGAGCGCTGTATATATAGCAGTCGGGGCATACATACCAGGGAAAATGCAAGGAAGAAAATGTAAGGAGCAATGCAAAACACAGAAACAGATACAGTATACCACAATGGCTTGGTGGATCAATGAACCAGATGAGTCCACATGAAAATGATTGAGATGAGTGACTAAAGATAACTAGTGGAGGAATCCATTCAACAGAAGCTTTCTTACTTCTATTTTGAAGAAGGTAGAGGAGGAATTTGTCCTAATTTCTGGGGGCAGTGCATTACATATTCTTGGGGCTAGACCAAAGAAGGAGTGGTTGCAAGTCTGCTTTTTTGCTGAACTTCTATGGCTTCAGCAGCAGGAATTTAGAGCCTCTTGAGGAGCGCCTACCACCACACAGTTCAAGGTTTTGGGCCAGGTAGACAGGTGTGTTGTGGTGAATGGCCTTATGAGTCGTATAAGCTGGATTCTAGCTTCAAATGGGAGCCATTTTAGATGATTGAGGTCAGGGGTAATGTGGTTGAATCTCCTGGATCCTGTAATAAGCCTAGCAGCAGAGTTCGATGAAGCCTGTAGTGGGGCCAACCTTACTTTGAAAAGGCCTGCCAGAGAACCGCTCCCGTAGTCTAAAAGGGAGATGAGCAGGGATTGGACAGCTAACTGAAAGTCATCGGGGGCAAGAAAGGTTTGATTTTCCTCAGTATATTTAGTTGGCAATTGGCTCCTCCGGTGGTGGCAGGTATTTGTCCAGTGTTATACCTAGAGATCTAGTGGAATCGATCACATGTGGGATGCAGTTGAGAGCAGCGAGTTGTTTGAGCCATTCTTCTATGGAGCAGAGTGATTGTGTGGAGCGATCAGGAGGAATTCCGTTTTCAGTGTTAAGCATGAGGTGATTGCAGGTCAGCCATTGTTGTATTTCAGTACGGTGCAGTTGAGTAGTTTGATATCTTCAGGTGAGGACATTTTCAGACACAATTGTGTATCATAAGCGTACATGCAGTAGTGAATGTTTGAGAGCGTCAGAGGTTCAGTAAGAGGTTCCATAAGCAAGTTAAATAAGGTGGGTGAGAAGGTGGATCCATGAGTAACTCCAATTGTGACTGATGTGGTGTCAGATAGGGTTTGATTGACTGATTCTTTGTGTTCTGTAATGAAGGAACGAGGCAAACCAGTTTAGGACGGGAGCAGATAGCCCCATCCTCTTCTCAAGAAGGTCAAACATAATATGATTGACAGTATCGAAAGCAGAGGAGAGATCCAGTAGTAAAAGTAGGTAGGGTTTGTTCTGGTCTGGCATTCTCAGGGCGTCATCGGCAATGTGTGTTAGAGCTGTTTCAGTGCTATGACTGGTTCTAAATCCAGATTGATGATGATCTAGGAGTTGAAATTGCTCAATGTGGTTGCAGAGTTGTAGGTGCATGCATTTCTCCAATAGCTTTGCTAGTGTCAGGATGTTGGTGATTGGGCGGTAATTATTGAGGTCAGACAGGTCCACATTCGGAATAGGGGTGACCTGTCCTATCTTTAAGCAATCAGGAAACATTCCTGAGAGAAAGATGCATTTACAATCTTTGTCCAAAGAGGGAGTATGGCAGGGCTCAGCTGTTTGATGAACTTGGTGAGTAGAGGATCATTGAATTGGTTGAAGGATTTTATTGTTGTTAAAATTTTGAGTAAAACTGCTTCATCTGAGATTGTGAAGGCAAAGTGGCATTGTTTTTTAGTAGTATAGCCAAACGGAGGGGAACTGAACTGGTGCTGTGCAGGTAGGAGCCTTGGCTAGGCCTGGGTTGGCAGAAGCTGTGAAGCACGATGTAAGTTCAGATTCAATCATCCCGGTCTTTCCAATGAAATAAGCGGAGAACTCCATGCCGCTTGGCAAGGACCCGGGTGTCAGCCGAGTTTTGGTTAGAGTTCCATAGTATTTGTTATTTGATGATCTAGAATGGTTTCCTGGGTCTGTTTTTGGCATTGTTTGGTTGCATCCTAAAGTATTTTTCTTTAAAACTTCAGATATGTTTATTGTAGGAGCTTCTTGTCGACCTCAGGTGCTTGAGGTGTGCGATGGAGGGAGAGCTTCTCCATTATCTTTCCGCAAGCCTTAATTTGCATCTTTCCTCATTAAGGCTGCCGTTGAACCAGGGTTTGGAGTGTTGGCTCTGTATTCTTTTTAGCTGCTTAGGAGCAATCATATCCAGTATGTCTGACATGGAGTGTATGTAGTGTTCAGCAAGATAATTAACAGTCATCATGTGTGTGGGAGACAGAAGGATGTTGTTGATAGTAGAGGTTAGATCGTATGGATTCATATTTCTCAAGTCTCAGGACCATTGTTTGGGTTTAAACGGTTGCCACTTTCTAATCAACACCTTCTCCAGGATTAGGTAGTGGTCTGACCAATCACAGGGGGTTATGGATTCAAGTTGAATGATATTGTTCTTAGATATGATTAGATCTAGGATGGAACCTCCACTGTGTGTTGGGCCATTACATGACGTACTCAGGATCCTGCACATGCATCAAAACATTATACCTTTTATAGATTTAGAGGGAATACTCATTAAAAGGGAACCAAGATCACATTATTTAATATAGTCAGCTTTGAGGAAACCTAGTGAAATTCTACAGGGCAGCTGACAGCTTTAATGGCAGCTAGGTGCTACGTAGAAGGCAACAGACCTCAGTTTTCTAGCCTATGTAGTTGAGGGCAAGGGAAAATATACTAGTGGTGCAAACTTGTCTATATGTAGGGAGCTACCACAGATCATAGAAGTGTTCGGGCACTGCTACTAACAACCGTCAAAAAGTAGTGAGCACATTAGGAGCTATTTAGACCACACAGTCTTGCATTGCAAAGATGATGGTTTGAGGGAGATGCTAAGCATACAGATCTGACTAGTTGAAGTGTCTGGCTCACACAAAGCTGGCATTGAACTTTGTAAAGGAGACTTAATCATATCAAACAAGCCTGAGGAAACAATCACTGCAGGTAGTCTGCTGTAAACCATAAGGCCTGCAGTGGATTACACTCCTGTTCAAACCTTCCAAAACTAATATGAATTTCTCCTCATAAAGAACGCTTACATGAAATAACTTTGATTAATAAAATCTTTGCCAAACATCTCCCATTGGTAGCTCCAATGCATAACACTTAATTCTTATAGATCATACTGATTGCTCGGTGGAAAGTCTACCTCCATAACTCAAGGAGACCACTGTCCATGATTTTAAAAATCTTCATTCAGATACTGTCAGTTAAGGCAATCCTGCACAATGCGAAGGCCTTCAACTCTTGTCGACAGGCCTTTCCTGTTTGAGGTTCTGCACAGGTGAATGAATACTTTCTCTCTTTGCTCCACCTACTATATTCTGACCCGATGGCTAAGATCCTTGCCAATAACACCTTCTCAGTATTGCTTCCACCAAGTAGGGCTGCCCCTATTGCCTTTCCGAATTTCTGTGGCTACTAAATTTTTGCTCGTCTGATAGGAGACATTCACTTTTGATAAATGTATTCATGTTTACCGTCATGTTACCTCACTAATACACAGGAGACATGTTAATCTCAGTCAGAAACCCCCAAAATAATTTTAACCCGATTGTAGGAAGCTGGCTCTGTATATGGCATACCACTAGGTGGGTATACCGTGCACAGAGTCCAGAGATTCCCCCAGAAGTGTACAGGGCTCAATGCAAACCCAAAGTACTCTTTTTGTGGTAGTGTGGGTGAGCAGCCTTAGGCCTGACACAGAGGAGTGTAAGACATTTGTTGTGCACACAATGACCAATAAATGACACATGACTCAAAAAGGAGGGCCACACCAATTTTTATAAATATAAGCTTTGCTCAAGATTTATTTTAAGACCAAGATCTTCGCAAAAAGGTAAGTATGTTTTTAAATAGAATTTCTTTTCAGTTTCAAAAGCGGACACTTAGTGCAGTTTTCAGTCTTTGCAACGTTAACCCATGGAGGAAAACAATAATTGGATTTGTAAGTTGCTTACTTACCTGTAAAACCCCGTCATCGGGTTGCAGGGTCAGCAAAGGGCACAGTTCAGGTCAGCACAAACACTGCGGCACAGGGGCAGCCAGGTGCAGAGATCAAAGTTGAAGATCAGTCTCAATGTCAACCAATGGAGACTGGGGGTGCTTGAAGACACACTGCTTGCAGGCAAGTAAAACGGCTGCAGGGCTCAAGCTTCGGAGGTTTAGGCAAACACGGGGGGCACAAGGCAGCAACAAACATACACCAGCAGCTGCACAGGGGCAGCCGGGTGCAAACACGGTGACAGGCGCCCAATGCAAGTAAATGGAGAATCTTGGATTTGAAAACAGGCTGCAGGCGTCGAACCGGAGGCTTCACAAGGAACACCAGCAACAGCAGAGGTAAGTTGGAATGCTGTAGGTTGCAGGGACACCGTCGGTCAAGCTCCTCAAGGCCCAGGGGCTTCGGGTGCAGGGGTGTCCTTTGACATCCAGTTTCTCTTACCAGAGCCGGTCGGGGGAGGCTTTGGATTCACACTGCAGGCGTCATCATGGAGTCCAGGAGGGGTTAGCCAACGCTGGACTTTGGACTCAGCATCTCTGGGGATCTTTTTCTGGATCAGTGGGCCACCTGGACACCAGTTGGGGCGTCGGGTGCCGAGTGGTCAGGGATCGTGGATCCGGAGGGCACCAGAGTCCTTTGTGTTAGTTTCTTGTGGACAGAGCCGCTGTCCTCGGGAGTTCTGGTCTTTTTCAAAGGCAGGCAGTCCTCCCAGGGGTTGTGGAGGTAGCTGGCTGCAGGACAGGCGTCATCCTCTTCGCAGGGTCTCTGAAGCTGCAGACAGGCTGGTAGGGCTAGGGCAAAGTCAGTGGGTGTCGTCAGTCTTCTCTGCATGGCATCTTCATAGTCCTTCTTAGGTCGGCAGGAACTAGGTTCAGGGTCTGGGGGTGCCACCTGAATACTAGATTGATGGGTGTTTTAAAAAAGTGACAGGTAGGGCCAAGGGGCACCTTACCTGGAGTGTCTATACCCTCAATTATGCCACCCTCCAGTGGGAGGGGGCATAGTCCTAGCCCTGATTGGCGGAGTTCCACCATTTTCAAGATGGCGGGACTGAAAGATATGCTTCACCTCCCTCCTACACCTTAGGGGTGGAGTTGGCAGAGGTGGGCACACCTCCTATTCGTCCTAGTTTTTTCCTGCCGGTTTTCCCACCCAAAGTGGGGGTCTATCTGCTGCTAGCAGGAGAGGCCGGGGGTCGCATTACAAAGGCGGCAAGCCTTTAAAGCTTCACTCTCGAGCACTGTGCACATCCTGGGGGAGGAGGTGTGACACCTCTGCCCAGGATGGGCTTTGTTTCTGGTCTCAGAGAGCGTGCACTCTTGACCCAGGGGTTCAGAAACATGTCTGGTGGTGGAAGGCTGCCTAAAGCCAGTCAGAGACCACACCAAGATTAGTAAGTTATCAGGGGGCACCTCTGAGGTACCCTCGGAGTACATAATTCAATAAATCTAACACAGAAAACAGTGTAGATTTATTGAGAGGAGTGGTTTGAAACCAAACACTCCTGTGTTCAGAGAAGCCACCATGGTGCTGTGGAACTAGAGTGGTCGAGTTTTCAGCCCATGTAATCTCTATGGCTTCCCTAGCACTTACAATATCTAAGAATAGACGTAAATGTTGTAGAGGCATATCTGCTCATGCAGATATCCCCACACCTGTGAGATAGTGCACCCTGTCTTCGAGCTGCAAGGCCTGCTAGAGGAGTGACTTACCTTAGGCAGCACTAGTTGGCATGGCACACAGGCAGTGTGCCATGTGGACTTTGTTGTTTTGTCTGCACCAGGGCATGCATGCTGCAGGGGCAGTATGAATGGCCTTGGTGACTCTCTTCAGTCCCTATGCCCTCGGTACACAGGTACCATTTAGTAGGGACTTGCAGGGGGCTTGAAGGACCAATTGTGAAACAGGTTTAGGGAAAATGCACTGGCACAGGCAACATGGTTGGCAGGGACCCTGTGCACTACAATCAAAACCCCATAATTTTCCAGGAAACAAATGGGGGAGCTAACCATGTCAAAAGAGGCACTTTCTCACACCAATTATGAATGACATCTATTCTTTTGAGCTGGGATAGATTGAAAATACATTGCAGCAAATCTGAGTTGATGCTCTTTGCTTCCTCCAACAGGCTGAATACTGATGAGGTGGAATTTAAAAAATTTTCATACTCTATTAGATACTGATTTTAAATAAATGACTTTACATCCTTGTATAATTGCAAATATGTGACTGCACTAGCAAAAGGCATCTGTGTTCCACTAACCAAAGGCTCCCTTTGTCAATGGTAGGCATGTTCTCCCTCATTAAAGTGGCTAGACTAACCAAATTACTTCATACAAGTAGCAAAATGCTCCCATTACCCTTCCTCAAAGGACCTTTGCAAAGCTACGCTCAGTAATAATTAGGCTACCATGGACTGGGGTATTCCTGAAGTACCTTGCCAAACTATGATAGCCCTTCATCATTTGCGAGAGGGGTGGGCTTTGGTAGTGGCCTTCCCTTTAAGGATTATTGCACAAGCCAAATAGTCTTACAAATGGCATCAGAAGTACAACATATTGCCTTTCTAAGAGCCCCTGCCAATTCTGTGCGACCTGACACACTATGACTAAGGGCCCGATTACGATGGCAGTGAGACCGCCACGGACAGCCCGAAGGTCGGAGTCCCATCACCATCGGTGACTGTATCATCACCTGTCACATTACGATGGCGAGCAGTGTGTTGGCGGTCGGAAAGACCAACCGCCACGCATCCGACGGGCTCCTTGAGCCCGCCGGTGCGGCGGAGGGAGTTGTAGTCTCTACCATGGTGGCGGTGCCTGCCAGGCACCGCCGTAGGGATTGCAATGTCCCTTTCCGCCCGCCATGAAAAAGCTGGGGGAAAGAGACTTCAAGGGCCCGTAGCGGGACCCTCTTACCTCTGGCCCTCCAATGTGGGCACTGGGGGGCACCTATGGTGACCCCCTACATGTCCATGCACCATGTGGCAGGCACCGCATGGTGCCTTCCACATAGTGCAGGGATATGTGCAGTGTCCCTATTTTGCATTGCGGCGGGTGCTTCAGCCAGTAGCACCGGCCGCAATACAAAGTATAGGCATTGCGGCCGCCGTGGTGGCGGTCGCATTGTAATGCCTATGTCGGGACCGCCAACAGCCTGTCGGGCGGTCCCGATTCCAGATAGGGTGGCGAGCGGACGCAAGTCCACCCGCCATCCTAATCAGCCCCTTAGTGGTCATAAGGCATTGAGAGGTAAGATCAAACCAATACAAACTACGGTGTCAGTCTGGCATGGTCTGCTTAAGCATATGGGGCGAGGAGCTACTCCACTCTCAAAGTCCTTTCCAATAGCCAAAACTGAAACTTTATAAGTGTACTCACTATGAGATACTTTCATAGATGGAATCTTTCTCACTGTAGACAAACTATATCAACAAGGTCCTGTCTTCTACTTCCATTATTCTTCATTTTCAATGGCTTAATTCCCTTAAAGATAAATTGCCTGAGATACCAAAAAGTCCTGCGAGAACTCAGGCTAGTTCAGTTAGTTCCAAATTGAGAAGGGATCTTGGGAAAGGTGGCAGGGTGAGTGAACTGGGTCATCCATTACTGAAGTTCAGTGGTCCACTGTACGTATCTACATTAAATAAGTGTCCCTTTATTATAAACCCAAATTACCCAACTTAAAATTTCTACATGAAGTTTGTCACTCTCATGACATTAGACCGGGTAGAATCTGCCCTTCCAGACACGTACACAAGATGCAGCTGATATCTGGCTACTTGGTCTGTTCGTATAACAAACTTGCATGAAGGGGTTTTTCATTTGCTATTCAGCCAATGTTGCTAAAAGGATAACTCTACACTGGTTATTTAGACTGGTTGAATGATGATGTGGTATATTTGAATGAATTAGAAGGTACCCGTAGCTCAATGCTTATCCACACATTCAGTCTGAAAACTATATGCAAATGTACATCTTACTCTCAGTTGTGAACCGGTTACCAGATTTAGATATACACTGCTTGCCCTGGATGCTCCTTGCTCTTGTGAATTTACACTTTCAAGCTACATGAAACCACATCTGGTACTCACTTAAATTCCAGGCATTTGGTGATCTCTTTTTGAAGATGCATGACTTCATAAAGGAGGTTTTGCAGCTGCAGGTGATGAGCATCCACTTTCTGCTTTACCTTCAACAAGAAAGGGGTCTGATCAGATTTGAGACGAAGAGAGAATACAAGTTCAATTGCTCCCTTTCACTCCGATGACCAACACCAAGTGTTTAATACTACCTCATGTGTCTGATCTCGTCCCTTCTTCAGCCGGATATGAGCCAACCGGTTCAACTTTTTCAGGGTCATGAAGTGGGCACAGCTCTGGATACGGCGCTCTTCGATCTCTGCTGCCTGAAGAAACAGAACCATTACAGAATAATGGGGTAACCCACAATAAACCAAATGACCTGGGTACAATGGGATACAGAAAACAAGGTGGTCCTAATGGTCATATTTTTTCGTAAGAAAGGAAAAAGACCCAACAATACATTAGGCCTACTACCAAATAAATTGGTCAAAATGCGAGAAGAACACCATTATGTATACCAGGGAACAAAGGACAATACTTCATTAAAGAAACAGATTCATTTTTATATTTGGATATAAATCAATAATGTATACATACTTCGGAACATGAGTTTTAAATGTTTGCTCAAAAGAGGTGCGATAGAAAAGTGTTTTTGAAAGTGCTCATGTGCAAAAAGTGGAGTAGAAGTAAAGTGTGAAGGAAAAATAATTCTCTCTTTCTCATATGAAAACTGGCTGATATAACTTCAGGATAAAAGCCAGTGTAACAGGCCTGTTCGAAGAAAACTTTATATATATTCGTAAAGTCCGTTTTTATGGGGGATGATGATCATAGATTCCGAATTCATCATCCAGGAAGGAGCAGCATAATTCAATCTAGGCCCAGGGGTTTGAAAAAGTCGACGCTTCAACCAGACTACTGCATGGAGGGTTGGTTAAAACCTCAGCATGCGGGTCTTCATCAGGACAGGACGGACAGGGTAAGGCAGTCTATGGTTGGGCGCAACACTGGGGTCCCCAACAAGTTAAAGTTTGGACCCACATGGGGCCAGGAGTCCTTAATTTCCAATGCGATGCCAGCAGATACGGCTGTTGTGAGGGCCGCTGCGTCCTGATTGTGAAGAAGGGAGCGGTTATTTGGTACGTCGCTTTCACATTGAATCAACTTCGTTTCACCCTTGAATCCACATATCATTCTTGGACTTGCACCTCTGCGGTGAATTACTATTCAGGAGCATTGGAAATTAAGGACTCCTTGCCCCCTTTGGGTCCGAACTTTAACTTGTTGGGGACCCCAATGTTGGGCCCAACCACAGCTGATGAAGACCAACATGGTGAGGTTTTAACCAACCCTCCACGTAGCAGATGGGTCGAAACTTCGATTTTTTCAAACCCCTAGGCCTGGATTGATTTATGCTGCTCCTTCATGGATGATGAATTTGGAATGTATGTTATCTTTAAGAATATATATAAAGTTTTCTTTAAACAGGCCGGTTACACTGGCTTTTACCCTGAAGTTATATCAGCCAATGTTCATCTGAGAAAGAGAGAATTGTTTTTCCTTCACACTTTACTTCTACTCCACTTTTTGCACATGAGCACTTTCAAAAACACTTTTCGATTGCACCTCTTTTGAGCAACCTTTTAAAACTCATGTTCAAGTATGTTTACATTATTGATTTATATCTAAATATAAAAATGAATCTGTTTCTTTAATGAAGTATTGCCTTTTGTTCTCTGGTATTCTTCTAGCAATGTGACCAATTTATTTGGTAGTAGGCCTAATATATTGTTGGGTCTTTTTTCCTTTCTTATGAAGCAACAGCACACAAGTGACATGTTAAATAGAATTAAGATTTACCACACCAGATAATACCTTTCCACATCCTCACCATATACTACCTTGCTCACTGAGTATATGCTCAGTGAGCATACCAGAAAATAGCTTTCAACATTCTCATCATATACTAGCTTGCTCACGGAGCATGTGCCTTGTACAGTTTGTCATGCAACACCAAGTAGTCCCAATAAGCCACGGTAGCCTGAGTTTCTCTGCCACCATTTCAATCTGAGTAGAGGGAGAGGCTGGCTGGCAGGCAATGCCTGATCCCGGCAACTTCCGACATGTGGGCATCTGCCTCTCCACAAGCGGTTCAAGGGGTCTTCATCAAAAATGCCCTTAGACATTTAAACTTTTATCACTTTTTGAAGGCTGTTTAATAAATTGAGCTCAATAGGCTCTTTCAATACTTACTCGGCTATTTCAACACAAGCAAAGGCATTAATCCATAGCTTTATCACTAGGGTGTTTGTAATCACTTCATATTGCGCCTCTGTGCTGATTACACTCATTTTCAGGTTTAGAGGGCATAGAACTCTAATTCAATTTTCAAACATCTCTGTAAGAGCTGAGCAGCCTTTATGTCCTTGAAAGACTTTTGGGAGCATCCCAATGACCTTAGAACCATTATCATCACATCTTTCTTGCAATCTATCTCATCGAAGAGACACACTTTGGTCTGACAGCACCCTCTAACAACATCGCCCCTTACACAAACCTGCTTTGTGTCCCTGTAAGCACTCAACATGCTTCGTTGGCCCAATAAAAATACTTGCAAGGTCTTTTTCTGAAACTCTGAAAAGAATCTGGAGTACCACCCTCTGGAGCAACATGTTTTACCACCGCTATTCAGCTACACAATCCCTCCCAGGACATTTCAGTAGCAGCAACATCATCTTGCCCCACATCTCCTTCCTGGACAAACTACCATTTGCAAAAATCTCTCCTCGCAAACAGGCACATTATAAAGTACTTATTTCTTGAAGTACACACCTCACTTTCAGGTCTTACATTCTGCAAAACCATCTAGCGCCTCTTGTTCTACACCCTCTCAACACAAACAACTGTGGGCCCCACGGCTCTGGTATAATCTCTCTAGTGACTGAACCTACTGCTCCATTTCATTCTGCCCATTCACAAGTCTCGGCTTTGCCTTACAACATCTTTGCTGCCTTTGCTCTTCAAGTCTTGAATTTCAGCCATGAGACGCTGCAGGTCCTGGCATGTTTCCTTGTACAAACTGTAGTCTTTATTGGGGTCCCGGAGTTCTACCTCTGCTTCCTCACTGTAATAACGGCCTTCCTATAAAGATAAAAAACAAGAGTTCAATATAGCTGGAAGAAAAGAGCATGCTGTGAAAAACCCCATGTCACCCAGGCAGGATTCTCTTGTCCGCAACTTCAGATGTACGTCCTCCATTATCAACACACCAGATTCTCAAACTGTTCCAACTGAGAGTCCCCGCCGACTCTCTCACTGTTTTATAAAGTAAAAGTACTTCTTTCCTAGATCTCTCAAACAAAAATAATGCACAATGGTAACATAAATTAGCTTTCTGGAGAGAATGTAATGGGTAAGCCATCAATGCAAGACATTCTCAGCAGCTGCAAACATACATTATAATCTGGTGCTGTTCATGATCTATACTGGGCAATGCACTTCAACTGTCAGGACATAGGCGATGGGAGCCACTTTCTCCTTAAACTGAGTCTTCTGTTACCAAAGACTGCAATACGTTCAAACGAGGTGGCAGTATGCGAGTGGAAGGGAGCGTGCGGCAAGGTACATGTTTTGAGAGACTGCAGTAACCAATCACTGTCAGCCGTAACAATAGTTTCTGATGATCTCTACTGCTAATAAGTGGCTGGCTGATACAGATTCCCCTCCTCTCAGTGTCCTATACTTACAAGAGAGGAAGACGAAACAAGTGCTGACATTCCCCCCTGCAAGTCTGAGGAGAGAGGAGGTGTTTCACCGAGTAATTTTTAGTAGAAGTTTCATTACCGCCTCACAAGCAAGAAACTTTAGAAAACCCTTGGGGAAGGACGGCAAGCCCAACAAAAGCTCCTGTCCCAACTTCTCACATCCCAGTGGTTTCGGCGACAGCTTTTCAATTTTGTAGATTGTGTTTCTCAGGCTAGAAGTACATGTGCTTGCTGCTCTCTGCGTCCTTTCCCTGCATGGAGGTGAGAGTCATGTGGGTGCTGGGGAAGTGCGACAATTGGAATATGCGATCCTAAAGAACTAAAACGGAATTGAAAATCATGACGTCATCAGAGACTGGGTAGAGCCCTGACCAGACACCTGTACTACAGCTCATTATCTCAGTGGTCAATCAGCAAGACTTTTGTCCAGAGAAGGCAGTCCCAGGCATAGCAGTAGCCACCTTCAGAATGATGTTGTGCACTGAACCCGCAAGGATTATTCATTGGGAACTTCTTCTTTACAGCCTCCACGCCCTTCATAACACATAAAACTAGTATACAAATTTGAAAGTGCTACTTTAACTGGAAGTACAGAAATGCATTTCTGACGCAGTATGTTAAAAAAATGTACAAACTTTTGCAAGAGAAAAACAAACAAGAACTTTAACAAGCATTGGCAAAGCCAACAGTGAGGGCTTTAATATAGTAACATATGCAAATACAGGCATGCATAAATGATGTTTGCATGAGTTACCACTTTAAAACCAGACCAACCGTCTTTGTTGAAGCTTGTTAACCTACATGTTGAGCCTGGAGGAGAACTCTTACAGAAGCATTGTGTCTCCTTCCATCAATATGTGGACGTCACCCAACTAATATCTGAAAACAAACTGCTCTAACAGTCTTGAGATGCTGATCATTTGCATCTCAGAAATTCAGGCCATGTTGATAAAGCTGAATATTTCGGAAGAAACCTGTCTGATCGCATCCAGTTACTGATGTACATAACATGGGGTAAATACAAGACGTGTATCTGGTCTGGGCAAATGCAGGCAGAACCCGACAAAGTTGGTGCCTTCAAGGACAGCTTGAGGAACGCGACTGATAACTTCTTCCAGGAGAATGTTGAATCTACAAGGGAATGACAGTCGAAGTGGGAGAAGCATACGGTGGTGATATGGGGCAAGTGCCTTGTATCTTGGTACTGAGTCAGGAAAGTCCTAAACAGGAAAATTAGAACTACAGAGGAGGACATGAGGTGACTTGAGGGCAAATTTCTGTCTCAACAAAAAGACAGGTCAACATTGCTGAAACTGCTTATAAAATGATTTGATGCATCGGAGGGACTGAGGCTCCATGACTACTTGTAGTACAAAGCTAGACAACATGATGAGAAGAAAAGGGCTGGTCGGTGACTTGCTCGATTAATTGATAAGATAAGAATGGAGGACTCACATGCCCTTATTTTTGATCTCTTGGCCCCTTTGGGATCTTTGGTGTATTCAGAGATGGAAATTACTGACCGGTTTGTGGGATACTACAAAAAAGTGTACAGCTGTACCAATCGTGGTCACGTCTTCTAGGCGGGCATATGCAAGATCGGCAATGCTTAATCAGTTAAGGCAGATGCAGGATGAGGAGTTGAACACCCCACCCATGGAACTGGAGCTTAAAAACACAATCAGAAGCTTAGCAAGGTGTACAACATCAGGCAGTCATGAGACAGTGATGGACTGCCATCCGAACGTATCAAGACACAAAAGAATATGCTTGCTTCATTTCCACTATATGGGAAGTGATTAGAGTGCCTGTTGAAAATCTTGGCATGGATCCACTAAATTTTGAAGCATACCACCCTTTATCAGTGCTGTACTGATTGTAAAATATGAGGGAAAGGGGTCAACTAGGATATCTGGTGTGTTGTCATGTCTGGTGCTTCAATATCAGTCTGTTTTTTTACTGATCAGCAGCACATCGGCCAATATTACAAGACTGTTTCATATACTAGTGAATCCATTAATAGAGGCTCCCCTATGAACAGTAGCTTCCATCAACACGGAAAAAGCCTTTGACTTCTTAAGCTGCAACCACTTATTCAGTAGTTGGTGAAATGGGATTCAGGAATCAAATACAGGGCTGTATCAAACTCCTATATGTAAGCCCTAAAAATGGGTAGGTTCTCTTATGTGCTCGGTCAGTTCAGAGGGTGACAAGGCAGCGATGCCCCCACTCTTTTATGCATTAGCAGTGGAGCCACTGGCCATGCTGGTGTGGAGACATGGCATTAAATGAGGTAGTGATCTACACAGATACACACATTACATCTTTCCACACACAGATTATGTGCTCCTTCAGTTTCGCAGTATATCTCGGGTCTTTGATTGCATCCTACCAAATCTGGAAACTTTTGGTAAATTGTCTGCCTTGAGAATAAACATGGACAAATCTTGCCTGTTTCCAATATGGCCAGCTACAGATCTGAGCAACCTACAATACTGCTTAAATAGGAACTGGCAACATTTGGGTATCTAGGTATACACATGTATCACAACATGTCCAGATTATTGATGGAAATGACATTAAGACACTAACGAGATTGTTAACTATTGTGACAGTTTAGGAAAAGCTCCTGCTCTTAGTGAAGGGGATGATGGCACTCTCTATAATGGTTCTAGCTGCTTTGTAGGCATACTTGTGAGATTGCACAGAGACATGTTTAAAGCTCTAAATTTATAGATGATCGACCTGATCTAGGGCCGGGTGGGCAGGTGGGGACTGGCTCTGCAGAAGCTCCAACTGCTGATCACATGCTTGAGACCCCTACGGGTGAGTAGTTGCGCTTAACAAACGTCTGATTGATTGATTGATCACAGATGGCTGGCTGAGTTTGCAGGGTTACCTATATGATCATCAGGCAGCACAGCTGCAGCCAGTGACTGGATGGTTTGATGATGAGGGTATGAAGGGGACGCACTATTTGCGACCTGCACCCATGGGAATGTTCATTCTCAAAGCATCGTTTGGGCAAAGTGACACAAACCTTAAGATGATTAGGCTGATAGATACAAAAAGGGAGTACTGGCAGCACTGCTTTTCTCATACAAGGTTCAGAAGGGCTTAGACACCAGAAGTACCACTGCAGTACTATCACATGTTTGCAACGACAGTGGTGAACATTGTATGGTGGTCAGATGTAGGATTTCTAAAGATCGGTGATCTGTTTGAGAACTTCTCACCTTTGAAACTCTTAGGCAGCTGTACCCTGTTCTCAAGGGTCATTTTCTGTCATAGGGGGGAATAGTGAGAGCGTTAAAAAGTACCTGAAAGTTTGTGTTGGGAGAAAGCCCAACTCATTAGACAATCCAGACACTACTTGACACTGTGTGGGACGAAAATAATTTGTTATGATCTTGTACAGAGAATTGCTGGAAATGATGAAAATATCTTTGGTCAGGAACTAAACAATGCTGAACAGTTAAAAGCATTATAACACTGTGCTGTAATCTCTAGGAACTGAAGATGAAATCAGTGCAACACAACCTACTGCACCACACACACTTAACACTGTGTAAACAGAATTTTTTAAAGGAACCTGAAAGAACAACAATCAAATATACATAAAAACACCTGAACCACCACATCCATGCTTTAGCAAAATGCAGAAGCTACCAAATGAGAACTGTATGAAAAGTAAGAGATTTGCAAGAACCTAGCTCAAGCAATGGAGATTTCAAGAATCGATAATGGCAAGGTGTTAAGGCCTCCTCAAATGAAATATTTCCTTATCTTTAGGTGTGTTCCGCTTCAAGTTGAAATCGCCAATGAAGAGGTTTTCATGTGATGACAAGAGCTGGTCAGCCATGAATTTCAAGAGGTCATCTGTAAAGGGACTACTCTTTACTAGTCAGTGATACGCAATGTTCAATCTTATATGATTGTCAGTGGGGATGGGAATGGAAATAATGAGGCATTCATAGCAGGATGAATATTGGAATTTAAGGATGCTGAAGGCATAAATGTTTTTGCAAATGAGTGGAACTTCCCCTCCTGACTTATTTGATCTTTGCAAATAAGTGACATATGTATTGTAGTAAAGGGTCAACTGCAGGCTGAGATGCAGACTTAAACTACATATTAGTAAAGGCACGATGGTGCCCTGGTTGGGATTGCCATTTCGATTGCTAAGAGGGACACTGCACGGTACTGGAATTCTGCTGATCCTCCTCCCTTTGTAGTGGCACATTACAATGAACTAGTGCGCGACACAAGACGAGCTTATTTAAATGGCAAAAGGTTGCTCTCAAAAACACTATAAAGTATGGGGAAAATTATGTGACTTTTATGGCCTATCAAAATTGAAGTAATGAACTGTGATGTACGTAAAGTAGATGGTTTCTCCTACAGTGTCTGCAATATATTTACAGTTATTGTTATGAAAAGTATAACCTCATTACAATATGATTATATAACAGTCATGTCTCAGTCAATGTAAAGTCGATGTCTCGATTATGCAACCGGGCTGAGAGGGACAGCAGTGAGCACCACTGGTCATCTGCATGTATTAAGACACCATTTAGTCTTCAAACTGAGGAGGCATGACCAGTATTTGTCAATATTACCGCTGTTAGGTTGTTAAAACTAACATCTTTTTACAATATTGGATCTGTTTGGCTTACTTTATGAGCCAAATCTACTGATGTAAGTCAAGGAGTTCTTGAATTTGTTGAGATGACGTATAGCGAGAGTGCCGATTCATCAAAAAGGACACAGAAAATGTAGAAAGATTTTTGATAGGGAGTAATTTGGCAAGAGTCCTTTTAGGCTGTTCCGGTGTTGAGCACTATGCTCGAGGTCTTTGGGAGCTTATTTTGTGGAGTCTCGTTCTTACTTTTTCATATGTAATCCCGGGAAAGGATTCTTCATGGAATATCCATTCAGAAACTTTCACGACAGGGAAGAGCTGATTCTTTAAGTTCATAACGGCCTCTCCTTGGTGTTTTAAATGTATTTAGAAGGGTATCTTTATCAGAAATAACCTTGGGATCATCTGAAAGTCTGTGAAAAGTCTAAGGTCGTGTGGGGGGGGGTGATAATATCAATGTGAGGTTGTCAATAATGCATTTTGCATCACTGGCATAGATAGCCAAGGGGCATTGTGTTTCAGTAAAAGGATGTTCATCTATAGGCTTTCACAGTGTGCTAGATGGTGAGGGTGCCAAATCTGGTTCCTGAGACAAAAGAATCATCTGCGGTAACTTCCTTGAGGTGAGATGCTTCAGTATGAGAACACTGTTTCTGTGATGTAGAAGTGGAATGAGAAAAGAGGGTACATGGTATGGTTCAGGAGCATGAGGTATCCAATTATCATCCAGGATGCTGGTAGTTTGATTTTGAGGATTATTGCTACTTGGATGTAGTGGTAAGATGGTGAATGAGGGTGCAATATCAGGTCCCTGAAAATTGGCTCTTTCAGTATTGTCTTGCACTGTGGGGTTAGATGAGGAAAGTGTGTTTTAGGTGCTAGTAGAAGTGGGGAGAAAATGTAGGTGGGTATCCTGGAGAGGTTGTCTGGCGTTTAGAACACTAGGTTTCTCAGGTAGCTAAATATGATAGGGAAGATATGTAGGCATATCTGTGTGGATTGTAGCAGGATTTTACTATTGTCATGGCTACTTATGTGCCATTTACAAAGGTGGACTGAGTAGTCAGTGGTTGAGAATCTTCTCCCACCACGGACATTTGAGATGGTGGAGAAATGCAAAGACTTTGTAGATCAAATATGTCGCCATTGGAGAAAAACAGTCTGTCTGTTTCCTTCCTTGCATTTTCCCTAGTATGTATGACCTGACTGCTATATGTACAGCGCTCTGATACCCGGAAAGGTCATGTTTGTGCTTTATAAAAATTCACAAATAAATAAATGAATCCAGATTTTAGAATACAATTGTTAGTCATGAGTGTCTTTTGGTGTTGGGCAAGCCAAAACCATTGCATGCAAGGCTCCTAGTTCCATTCTTGACTAGGCTTATTGGATGAGTTATTTCTGACGTGCGGTTTCCAGGGTCAATACGTTTGGTGGGGTATTTGGACAACAAACTCTTTACTTTAAAAAGTATGCTTGCAGATCAACCAACATGAAGTGTAGTGTTAGAGGCACTCTTGTGGTCCGACACCCTGTGATGACCTTTGACTACCATTATTTTAATTGACTTTGGTGTGTTATTTTATCCTAGGCTGAATGTATGACGTCCTGCATATTACTTGTTTCTTTTAAAGGTTTCTTTCTTGTAATCTTGCAGTCTTACAGTGGGAGCCGACACAGTAGGACAGCCTTGCCAAGAACAGAAGGTGTGGGATGTGCATTTGAAAGCATGAGAGAGAGAGGTGTGGAATGTATTGTTTGGTCTCAAAGTGCAGTGTTAGGAGCAGCGGTGCACAAATGTGCACTGTGTTGTACATTGAGATGAAGTATTTGATGCTATAGGCAGTGGTGCACAAATATGCATTATGTTGTACACTGGGAAGAATTATGAAGTTCTTACTATTGACTTTAACATGGCCTCATGTCATCCTGAATTCTGACTCTGCCTTGCTTCAGCTTTTTCTGCGCGCACAGACACGCTTGCAAGTAGTTTAGGTTAATCACGTTCAAGGATTGTTTTTGTGAGAGATTGTTTAATGTACCCTGGAAGGCTTTTGTGAGCTTCGTTAAGATAAAGGCTGGAACATGCAAGAATGTAGAGGGGACGTGGGAACTCCTTTCTGCCGTGGAATGCTTGCCTGGAAGCTGGCCAGTTCCAGTAAGTTTCATGTGCAGGGAGGAAGACTCTTGAATCTTCTAGTGTATGTTTTGAGACTATAAAGCTGAGGTTTGTTGACAGCTGAGTTGGGAGCTCACTTACTGAGTAGACGTACTGCTGTAAGACAAACGGAACCGGAGTCCCGGTCGAGAGTCCAAGCCAGCTGTGAACAGCACCCCCCCCCCCCCCAGCATGAACTGGCAAGGATGTCGAGTGAACGATCGGGTGAGGTGACTTGTTTCTGACTAGTGCCATTGTGATGCGTGGTTCCAGTGGCTGTGGTCATTTGAGGTGTTTGAGTTTTGATTATTGCCATTGTGATGTGTGGCCAGTGGCTTTGATCATTTGGGGTGTTTTCTTTGTGATGTGTAAATGAGTCAGAGTGCACATCCAAAGTAATCGTTTAAGGAATTCAGTGTATATATCTTTCTTATCTCTTGCAGGACGTCCAGTATATTTGCTTGAGTTTTATCTCATATTGTTTGGTGATTGTATTTCATATCCATGCATTTAACTGTTGCATTTACCAAGTGTGTTGTTATTGCTGTATATAAATATATATCTCTATGTGTATTTGAATGCGATTCATTTTGGCATCTGGGAAAGCTTTTCTGTTAGAGAGCATTGTAAAATAAAACCCCAAGCCTTATTCTAAAAAGAGAGTCTTTGCATTTTGTAAAATAAAACCCTTTTCTAGGTGTTGTTGTGTTTTATGTCTCCTGCTTCGCCGTGTTTGAGCCACCGTGTGGGAGATTCTGTATTATCTGCAAAGGCGGAGCAAGACAAAAAGGCAAGAAATATCAGATTACAGTGAAGAATGACACAGATGCAGTGATAGAAGAAAGTCAACAGTTTTGGGAGAAGATGGCATGAGAAGGGGTGGAGGGATGACACATCCCGCCCCCCCAAAGTGAAACTTTTGATTAGAGCAACAAATGGTCAGTCAGCTGAGGAATAGGAAGGTCCATGTCCCAAATGTAGTGTTTGGTGTTTGTAAACTTGCTATTCTGTTCTTTGCCTGTGGCGGGGCCACTGGAATTATGTGATTGTGCAATCGCGCCACTTTTGCATAATTACAGATTTGCCGCATTTGCCACATAATCCATCATCTGCAGCATAATCTGCAGATTTTAACCAAAAAAATTGTTTCTAGATCAAACAGTTCAAAGGTTGCTAAAAATGCAGCAACACGTGTTCCAGCGCAGTGGAAGGCCCTTTGCAAAGCTGGACTGGTCAGCTATCTGATGATTATTGCTCTTTTTGGGTATTAAACAGGTACTAATGGAGGTGCAACCAGTGCCCGGACAGTGTTTCCAAGTTTAAAAATGATGAAATAATACTATTACAAAATGTGCTGCATTATGCCGCATAATTTACTCAACACTGCTGCATAATTTGACCTTCTCCTGCCACATAATTCCAGCTGCCCTGCCTGTGGCTCATTTGGATCATAATCTTTGTCATGGGTTGACCACGAGCTATGCAGATGCAGCATGAGATTAACAGTTCATAAGATACACGTTTGGGTTTCCTTGACTTCAATGCTGTTCAGGAGTAATGTAATCACATTTATTTTATCCTCAAGCAAAGAGGCTTTTGCAACCATGTCAGAACTGGAAGAAGCAGCATGGGGAAAGATGCAGCAAAGGACATCATAAGTAATATAAGGTAAGAGAGGAAATAATTTAAGGGACCATTGGGAAAAGACCAAAACAGTTTTAGCTACATGTCTCTTTTTTAATAGGAGTGGGAGAGGCTCAAGGTAGAGAGGCTGGAGGAGGGAATTGTGCTGGCATGCGAGTACCTGACTGGGTGGTTGACAGGAAGAGCAGCTAATCACCCTCCAGCAGGGGAAGATGTTGGCAGAAAGGAAAGCAAACTGTAGGGGTACATTCCCCACACTATAGAAAAGCTACCAAAAAAGATGATAAACTTTGCTCAAAAATGTTTTTGGGGAATAATTTTAAGATGGACAGTGCCATTAAATATATACGGACTAACTAGATCGGTTAGCCTGGCTTCGAATGGCAATTTGTCTTGTCGATACAATTACACAGATCAGTGAAAGTGAGCACTGCTTCAGCGAAGTGTGTTCAGTTGTAGTCTTCTACAGAAAGTGCAGAGATTGTTGGTGGCAAGGGACTAGATGAGTCTGAAACAGACACACACTTCTCAGGTTTTAGATAAAAAGCAAGGATATATGGTGTGGCACTTGGACATGGTAAAGGGCTTGTGGATTTTCCTTTTCTTTTTTTTTTTTTAAGAATGATGTTTTTGAAGATGGGATGATAGGCACGAAAAGAAGTTCTGAATAAATAAGCATGTTAATGAGGGTAGGGGGTGGAGACATTTTATAAAGGTGCACAAGAGTGGAGCTGGCAATATTTTAGGCTGTGGAGAAAGATTGAGAGAAACAACTTAGGTTAAGGGGATTAGTGTGATGAATGAGAATGGTGGGGGTCAGGGTATGAAGCAAGAAAAAGGACGTTCAGCAACAGGTAGAAAGATATTTTGCTATGAAGGTAACACAATAGATATGAAGGTGGGGAATAGAGAAATTGCCAGATCCAGTACAGCTGGGGACAGGAAGGAAGGGGGAGAGAGAGAAAGAAAGAGCGAGATGCAAAAAGAGAAAGTGATTTTTTTAATGTTTGTTGTGGTTAGGAAGGAGATTTTTTATGAGGTGAGTAGGTAAGGATAGGATTTCTCTGTCTCATTTGCAGATGTTGCTACACATAAGGGCCGTCATGTTTCTTACATGTGAAGACAAGCGGCAGAGATGGCGAAAAGTGGAGAAGGTAGAATAACACTGAAGGCCCAAATGAGCAGTTCTGGGCTTTCATCAATCCACCTCCGTGGGAATTGGGCAGAACAGAAAAATCCCTCTATGAGAGGGAACCACTGGTCGTGGTGTGTCTGCAAAGCAGAGGAGGCACAATTTGGTCAGCTGACCACTCCAGTGTGCTCTCATACCTGCTCATTGTCAGAGCGGCTCCGTTTGCTATCCACTGTACCACCATCAGTTCGGATTACCTTGGGTTTCCTCTTTTTGTTTGGGTCCGAGGAACTTGGCGCTGGTTACATTAGGGACAGGCTGGAAGTGAAACCCCTAGTCTGTTGGGTTAAAATTTGGGCAAGTGAGGAGGCGACATTCTGTAAGCAGGTGATAGCAGACTGTCTCGCCCGTGATCGGGGGCTCAAAATCCCCTGGCTAAAATATGTGAAGGAGACCCTCGAGGGAATAGGATGTGCAGACCTTTTTACCAACACCTCTACAGTATCTATGCAGGACAAGGCCATGGTTAAGGACCGGTTCTTTAAGTATATTACAACATGTAGGGACGATAGGGAGTGGATTAAATCATCAGTAAGAGAACATCTTTTAACTAAAAAATCCATGGGCATTGAACCTTATTTGTCTTATTTTTATAACAGCCACGACAGATTTTTAAAGACACGGTTCAGGCTGAATCTCTTGCACCATCTATTAGCTGACCCGGCGGGTTATACATCGTCCATAGAGATGAAGGGGCCATGTGGCTGCGACCTACGGTCTCCACAGGATACCCTTCACCTTGTTTTACTATGTCCTTTTTATTCACAACCTAGGATCCTTTTTTTAAAGAGAATTTTAAAGAAAGCCGGATTTAAACAGGCAAAAGTAGCTCTGTTATTTTTAAAATTGTCTTCAGATGCTCCGACTCTTTTTTGTACTGTAAATTTTTTAAGGGCAGCGTTCAGGCTAAGGGCAACTAGGGGCTTGGGGGAAACATAGGCCGATAGTGATGTCACTCTTTTATGGTTTTATGAAGTAATTGTTTGAGGGGATGTGTATTTATTCATTGATGTATTGAATATGTATTAAGGAAAATTTTAGATGTTGAATTGTTTTTTAATTTTAATGTACTTCAACTATACTTTTATGGCATTTTTTATGCCGAATAAAGTAATATGTGAAATGAACTTAGGTTAAGGGGATTTGTGTGATGAATGAGAATGGTGGGGGTCAGGGTATGAAGCAAGAAAAAGGACGTTCAGCAACAGGTAGAAAGATATTTTGCTATGAAGGTAACACAATAGATATGAAGGTGGGGAATAGAGAAATTGCCAGATCCAGTACAGCTGGGGACAGGAAGGAAGGGGGGAGAGAGAGAGAAAGAAAGAGCGAGATGCAAAAAGAGAAAGTGATTTTTTTAATGTTTGTTGTGGTTAGGAAGGAGATTTTTTATGAGGCGAGTAATGTAAGGATAGGATTTCTCTGTCTCATTTGCAGATGTTGCTACACATAAGGGCCGTCATGTTTCTTACATGTGAAGACAAGCGGCAGAGATGGCGAAAAGTGGAGAAGGTAGAATAACACTGAAGGCCCAAATGAGCAGTTCTGGGCTTTCATCAATCCACCTCCGTGGGAATTGGGCAGAACAGAAAAATCCCTCTATGAGAGGGAACCACTGGTCGTGGTGTGTCTGCAAAGCAGAGGAGGCACAATTTGGTCAACTGACCACTCCAGTGTGCTCTCATACCTGCTCATTGTCAGAGCGGCTCCGTTTGCCATCCACTGTACCACCATCAGTTCGGATTACCTTGGGTTTCCTCTTTTTGTTTGGGTCCGAGGACATTTTCACTGTTGTCTGTTGGAAGAAAGGGGAATAAAGTCATATCATTAAACTGTGATCTGAAAGATGTTGTCCAGTATAATAAGCAAACAGACATTTTCATAAGCTTACAGCACACTATTAAACAGTCAATGCAATATTCACCAATTGATTTTGTGGGTACTCCTAATTGAATTCATATAGCTATAAAACTACTGTGGGACACAATCTCTGCTCACATTCCACTGCATTGTCAGACACTGGTCAATGATGGAAACAGTACAATGGAATGCATCAGATCACGCCAGAAAGCCATACTAACAGCATACTGTGCTGTATACCAATAACATAAAAGTATTACAGTACGTTGTTTATTAAAATACTCGAGTTACTTGTGAAACAATAATTGGCCTTTCTGTATTTATGGTGTTGGATTCAAAGTACACCACGTTTACATGGAATGATCTCCCTGAGACTTGCTTAGAGAGAGAAGAGAGAGAAGACAGAAAGAGTGTGTGTGTATGTATATATATATATATATATTCACTGAAAAAACCATAGGTTTCAGGCACGTTATAGTTAGAAATTAGCATTTAAAAACCTTAGAAATTCACTGAAAAAACCATAGGTTTCAGGGGCGTTATAGTTAGTTGGACATTTCACTCGTATAAAACCATAGAAATTCCCACGTTATAGTTAGTTCAGCTAACTATAACTCGCGCGCCCGCAATGCACTGCTGATGACGTCACATAGTACATCACTCATGACATGGTCAGTGACATCACTCATGACATCACTGATGACATCTCAAATGACATCACTGATGACATCATCCTTGTGATAGAGTGGCAGACCTCCTCTCACCCTAATATAACCTTTGATACACACACTCAAAAACACAAACTAACATTTTCAAAACAATGGACATACCAATACCAGTTACAACACACCTATTCAGTAATTCCAAGATCTACACACACATCCACTCATTCACCAACAGTCCCTATACAGTCACTCATACATGTACTCACTCATCATATGTACTCATACACCTATACATCCTGTTACACACCGCCACTCATCCATAGAGTTACTCACACACACAGTCACACATGCAAACAAAGTATCAAACATCCATTTACTTGCATATACAGTTATACACACACTACCACACTTACTTCTACAGAAACTTACACATACTCTCTTAAACAATCACTTATAGAAACACCTACTTATTTGTACAGGAACTCTTCCAATCTCTCACTCTCACATATACTCACTTATATACACCAATACTCACATATACTAGTTTAAAACATAGGTAGTTACTCATAAAGACACTATTGAGACAGTCATTCACTCACTAACACACCCATACACATACTCATCCACCTATACAGTCCTGCACACATGCGGTCTTCAACACATACAAACAGTGAGTCACTCATTCATGCATCTATGCACTAAGTAATACCCCCACCGAACCATACAGACACTCAGACACTCATACTGATACTCAAAAAACCAACTAATAACCCATATAGACACTCATGTAGTTACTCACCAACCCATGCAGCCACTTATACACAAAGTGAGAGACTGATACAGATATTTTCATATTTAAACATTACTCACTAACCCATGTATTCACTAAGATACACTTAGTCAGTTATACAATCAATTTTACAAAAAAGAATCATCCATTTAGACACTTATATACCCATTTATTCTTCCATCGACCTTGAGATATACATATATAAAACATATTTAATTTTCAGAAAAACACACATTCACTGGATGATGTCATCAGTGATGTGTGATGTCGTGAGTGATGTCGTGAGTGATGTCGTGAGTGATGTCGTGAGTGATGTCGTGAGTGATGTCGTGAGTGATGTCGTGAGTGATGTCGTGAGTGATGTCGTGAGTGATGTCACTGACCATGTCATGAGTGATGTAATATGTGACATCATCAGCAGTGCATTGCGGGCGCGCGAGTTATAGTTAGCTGAACTAACTATAACAGGGGAATTTCTATGGTTTTATACGAGTGAAATGTCCAACTAACTATAACGCCCCTGAAACCTATGGTTTTTTCAGTGAATTTCTAAGGTTTTTTAAATGCTAATTTCTAACTATAACGTGCTTGAAACCTATGGTTTTTTTAGTGAATATATATATATTTATTATACTATGTATACATGTGAAAATGTCTCGGTCCCCTGTTTGCCTCGGTGGCACGGAAAAAATGGGTGGAACTGACGTCAGCACGCCGACGAGGTCCTCTTATGGCTCCGATGACGTCATACGGTGTCGCGAGTGGAGCCGTGCTATTATGACGTCCTCGTTGACGTGGGAGAGCTAAGAAAGAATTTCCGTGGAATGCTGGTGCAGGGGATATTCACCTAAGTGTTCAGGCTAGTCCTTTGGGAGCAACTGTTTATGTTGCCACTGCAGAAACCGAAACCAGTGATCCGAGGGCAGAGGCCCTGCAGATGGCACACGAGGTGGGGTGCCCAGTCGTGTGCACCGGCGGGGCAGCAAAGTGACAAGCACCACAACCCACAAAAAAGGTAACGAGGGCACTGAATAACACAGGATCTTCTCTTTGTATCTGGCAGGAACAACGAAGTTAAAATGCCCTAGTACCAAAATGTAGAATTAGTGCTACAACGGTCTTCAAGAGGACCTGCGATGCCACTTCTGCCTCCCGTACCCTGGAGGTGGCACATGGGTCACGCGGTGCGGTCATACTGCGGTGGGACGCACACTCGTTGACCTCTCATGGCACTGCTCCACACTTCAGGGAGGACGCTTTTCATTAGCTATGTTTTCTGATGACATGTCGCGCCGGCCCCGTCCAACAACAGAACTCCTTTAGATCCAAACAGACTCTTCCACTCTCTCACCGGAAGTGAAACCAGGCCACGCGGACACTTTCACAATACAACAGCCGGGAATGCACTTTTCGGTAAAAAAACACATTCCTTCCTCCTAATTAATCAAATAAACGTCTCACTGAAGAACAGGGGCCAGCTTCGATCGGTAATCAGCCTTTACAACGACTTTTTTACTTTGCGATACCATTACAACGCATGCATTACCACGCATGCGTTGTACATCACGAAGTCATTACTACGCATTTTTTTAGAACGCATGGTCATTTACCCCGCATGCCTTTACAACGAATTTTGTTGTAAAGGTATGTATGGTAAATGACCATGCGTTCTAAAAACATGTAGACGATCCATGTCGTTGTAAGGAAACAGAGGCTGTTCCGTTTCCTCACAACGACGTGCACCGCCCCTCAAAGACGACGTGAAGCAGGAACCACGAGGAGAGAGGAACCACGAGGAGTGAGAGGTAAGGGGATTGGGCATGGGGTGGGGGTTTCTTTTCTAGGGTTTAGGGTAGTGCAGTGGTGTTTGGGTGGTGTAGGGGGTCGTGCTGGGGGTAGCGTTTTAGGGTTTAGGGTAGTGCAGTGGTGTTTGGGTAGTGTAGGGGTCGTGCTGGGGGTAGTGTTTTAGGGTTTAGGGTAGTGCAGTAGTGTAGGGGGTCGTGCTGGGGTAGTGTTTTAGGGTTTAGGGTAGTGCAGTGGTGTTCGTGTAGTGTAGGGGGTCATGCTGGGGGTAGTGTTTTATGGTTTAGGGTAGTGCAGTGGTGTTTGGGTAGTGTAGGGGTCGTGCTGGGGGTAGGTTTAGGGTAGTGCAGTGGTGTTTGGGTAGTGTAGTGAGTCGTGCTGGGGTAGTATTTTAGGGTTTAGGGTAGTGCAGTGGTGTTTGTGTAGTGTAGGGGTTGTGCTGGGGGTAGTGTTTAAGGGTTTATGTTAGTGCAGTGGTGTTTGGGTAGTGTAGGGGGTAGTGCTGGGGTAGTGTTTTAGGGTTTGGGGTAGTGCAGTGGTGTTTGTGTAGTGTAGAGGGTAGTGCTGGGGGTAGTGTTTTAGGGTTTAGGGTAGTGCAGTGGTGTTTGGGTAGTGTAGGGGTTCATGCTGGGGGTAGTGTTTTAGGGTTTAGGGTATGGCAGTGGTGTTAGTGTAGGGGTCGTGCTGGGGGTCGATTTAGGGTTTAGGGTAGTGCAGTGGTGTTTGTGTTGTGAGGGGGTTGTGCTGGGGGTAGTGTTTTAGGGTTTAGAGTAATGCAGTGGTGTTTGTATAGTGTAGGGGGTTCAGGGTAGTGCAGTGGTGTTTGTGTAGTGTAGTGGGTAGTGCTGGGGGTAGTGTTTTAGGGTTTAGGGTAGTGCAGTGGTGTTTGTGTAGTGTAGGGGGTCATGCTGGGGGTAGTGTTTTAGGGTTTAGGGTAGTGCAGTGGTGTTTGGGTAGTGTAGGGGTCGTGCTGGGGGTAGTGTTTTAGGGTTTAGGGTAGTGCAGTAGTGTAGGGGTCGTGCTCGGGTAGTGTTTTAGGGTTTAGGGTAGTGCAGTGGTGTTTGTGTAGTGTAGGGGGTCATGCTGGGGGTAGGGTTTTATGGTTTAGGGTAGTGCAGTGGTGTTTGGGTAGTGTAGGGGATCGTGCTGGGGTAGATTTAGGGTTTAGGGTAGTGCAGTGGTGTTTGGGTAGTGTAGGGAGTCGTGCTGGGGGTAGTGTTTTAGGGTTTAGGGTAGTGCAGTGGTGTTTGGGTAGTGTAGGGGTTCATGCTGGGGGTAGTGTTTTAGGGTTTAGGGTATGGCAGTGGTGTTAGTGTAGGGGGTCGTGCTGGGGGTCGATTTAGGGTTTAGGGTAGTGCAGTGGTGTTTGTGTTGTGAGGGGGTTGTGCTGGGGGTAGTGTTTTAGGGTTTAGAGTAATGCAGTGGTGTTTGTAGAGTGTAGGGGGTTTAGGGTAGTGCAGTGGTGTTTGTGTAGTGTAGGGGGTCATGCTGGGGGTAGTGTTTTAGGGTTTAGGGTAGTGCAGTGGTGTTTGTGTAGTGTAGGGGTAGTGTTTTAGGGTTTAGGGTAGTGCAGTGGTGTTTGTGTAGTGTAGGGGTCATTCTGTGGGTAGTGTTTTAGGGTTTAGGGTAGTGCAGTTGTGTTTGTGTAGTGTAGGGGGTCGTGTTTTTAGGGTATAGGGTAGTGCAGTGGTGTTTGGGTAGTGTAGGGGGTCATGCTCGGGTTAGTGTTTTAGGGTTTAGGGTAGAGCAGTGGTGTTTGGGTAGTGTAGGGGTCGTGCTGGGGGTAGTGGTTTAGGGTAGTGCAGTGGTGTTTGTGTAGTGTGGGAGGACATGCTGGGGGTAGATTTAGGGTTTAGTGTAGTGCAGTGGTGTTTGGGTAGTGTAAGGAGTCGTGCTGGGGGTAGTGTTTTAGGGTTTAGGGTAGTCCAGTGGTGTTTGTGTACTGTAGGGGGTCGTGCTGGGTTCTAGTGTTTTAGGGTTTAGGGTAGTGCAGTGGTGTGTAGTGTAGGGGGTCGTGTTTTAGGGTCATGCAGTGGTGTTTGGGTAGTGTAGGGGGTCGTGCTGGGGGTAGTGTTTTTGAGTTTAGGGTAGTGCAGTTGTGTTTAGGTAGTGAAGGGGGTCGTGCTGGGGGTAGTGTTTTAGGGTTTAAGGCAGTGCAGTGGTGTTTGTGTAGTGAAGGGGGTCGTGCTGGGGGTAGTGTTTTAGGGTTTAGGGTAGTGCAGTGGTGTTTGTGTAGTGTAGGGGTTGTGCTGTGGGTAGATTTAGGGTTTAGGGTAGTGCAGTGGTGTTTGGGTAGTGTAGGGAGTCGTGCTGGTGGAAGTGTTTTAAGGTTTAGGGTAGTGCAGTGGTGTTTGGAGGGGGTAGTGTTTTAGGGTTTAGGGTAGTGCGCCCAACCAGCCACAATATCCGTGGACAAAGGGGATCCTGACTCTTTGGAACGCTCCGTCAATTGAATAATTTGGGTCAAGGGCCCTACCACATCCAAGACCTATCAATTCCTTTCTTGGGATCCCTCATATACTTGGAGAAAAAGGTACATAGTTTCTCATCAATTTCAGGCGTGTGTGCCACCTTACCCTTCAGTGTGGGCCTGGGGCATTCTCCCCTCATCCTATTCCTGACCTCCCTTTCAAGGGGTTGATGGATTTTCCCCACCACATACTCTGCCACTTTGGCGTCAGGTGTCCACTCCGCTGACCTAGGATGGTAAATTTGGGTAGGCTCGAACATGTCCGAGTGGACCCCGTCCCCAACCGGGGACTGAGAGGAGTGGGACTCTGGACGCCAGGGACGCCCAGAGTTCTTATCCTCATCGGAGGAGAAATCGTCCTCCGATACACCCTCTCCCTCTAAGGGAAACCCGCCGTCAGGGTCTACAATAGTGGTGACAGTGTCGCAATTTTCTCCGGGCCCCTCCTCCTCCCGGCAGGGTGCATGTTTTAGCGTTCGCGCACTCTTGAGGAAGGTCTCCGTAAGCTTATCAAATCCTTCCAAGTGCCCCGCGTTATGCTTAACGGCCCTTTTATTCCCCATCTGGGAGCTACTGGGACCCGCCGCCACCAGATCTGGGTCACTGAACACCCCAGGGATGCTTTTCGCCAGCTTATCAACCTGATCCCTAAGAGGAGCCAGCGCCCTAGAAATAGCCAGAGAGAGGGCTTGGTCCACTGCTGGAGGGAGAAGTTGGGGGCCATTCCTCCTCCACTTCCTGGTAGGAGGAGTAAAATGGTCTTCTGGAGAAGACATGATAGCAGAGGGTGTGAGCACAGAACAAATGCCCTTAAAATCCTTAAGGCAGCCCCTCGCCGGTGCTCCAACAGCTGGGCTTTCCCGAAGCTGTTATAAGAATTGACTGAGGTGCAATACCAATTACCACCACCAGGTGGTGCTGGTCACTAACGTGGCCGTGTGGGAAATCACCGCGTAGCGGTGTCAAAATTAGGCGAGGGTTGGTCGGGAATCAAGCGGACACTAAAGGAGTGACCGGATTCCCAAACGCGCATAAAGACCAGCGGGAGCGCTCGACGGAGCTGCCTCGCTCTGACCAGACGCGCCTGACAGGATCTCACCGCGCGCAGAGCACACAGCGGGAGAAACTGCGAGGGGAGAACGCGCTCGGGCAAGAGCCTGCTGCGCAGGGAATATGAAACAATACCAAGGTAATAATGCTAATAACGTGCACAAGAAACCGCTATACAAACAGCAACAACGTCAGATTAAGCCAAGAATGTAAGGAATGCACTTAACTGACGAGCAGTAAAGAAAGAGGAAGCGGAAGGGACGTCACAATATTATATACGATGGACTGTGATATGATTGGACTATAGTTGCCTTGGAGACTACCCCCCTAATGGTTCATGGGTTGTGTAGTCTTTTGTTTAATGATTGTTGTGTTACGTTTTCTTTGAACTGCTATGCAAATAAAGTGAAGAAAGATATGCATAATCCTCGCCTCCGTCCTGCATAGAATTCATTAAACTTTATTTGATCTGATTTAGAAACATAGATCATAAAAGTGTACATAAAAACAGTAAATCCTCTTTCCTAATACAATACAGTGAGAATTAATTAAAACCAGTAGGTAAAAACGGGTGTTACAAAGCCCGGTTCAGAGCTCAGGTTAACAGAATCGTAAAGGTCAATGTTTCGCAAGATCAATCTCATGTACTTCGTGCAAAATACGCAATAAGGGGTCCAAGTAAGATGTAACGCTCCAAACCTGACCAGTTTGCACTATATAAAACTGCAGAAAAACTAAAAATAAAAAGTGTTTTGCACACCTCTGTCATTGGGCTAAATGTGGGCTACATCTGGGTGATATTTGTGCTACATTTGGGCTCTTTTTTCTCTGGTGGCCATCTTGGGAGACTTATTTGTTATGAAGTTTCCTAATTTCGTCATTTACTGCAGTCTCCTCAGTAGGAAATGCTTTCAGTTTTTACTTTGATTCCATCAAGAAGGCATTCAGATGTGTCACACATTTGCCATAAATTCAGAATGTTAGCACTCTAGTTGTTCATTAGATCACTGTAGTAAAGCTACTGCTCACCAGGGAGTTAACTGGAAGTCTACTGCTGGTATTGAAAGTGATTGTTTCAGTCTGCATGTCAGAATTTTCTAATGAAATAGAAGAGGATTTGAGATCTCACTTAAAACATGCCCTAAATTTTCTTTCTGCAGCACTAACCATAATTTCTATGGCAAAATGAACCCCCTCATTTTGTTCCTTTTTAAATTAAATGTTTTAAGCGTTACCAGTTTATTCCAATCAAGATGGCTTCAGGTGTGCCATACTTTTGTCATACGTAAGACTGTTAGCGCTCTAGTTGTTCTTTAGAACACTCTGGGAAGCTGCAGTAGAACACAAAGGCATCAACTGACAGGCTGCTCCTGTTGAAATATAACAGGAAGATATTTGAGATCTCACTTAAAACATGTCCTAATTTTTCTTTCTACAGCACTAAACATAATATCTATGACAAAATGAACCCCCTCATTTTGTTCCTTTTTAAATTAAATGTTTTAAGAGTTACCAGTTTATTCCAATCAAGATGGCTTCAGGTGTGCCATAATTTTGTCATAAGTAAGACTGTTAGCGCTCTAGTTGTTCTTTAGAACACTCTGGGAAGCTGCAGTAGAACACAAAGGAATCAAATGACAGTCTCTGCCCTTGTTGGATGTACATGTTTTACTGAGAATGTCAGACTTCATTCTCACATGACTGAGAAAGATAATGTGAATTTACAGAAAATATGCTCTCATTTTAGCTTCTGGAGCACCTTCCAAAACTGTATGGGACAAGCATGTGAAAATAGTTTTCTCTCAAACATGATTCATGATATCCCAGCAGAAGGTTTTTCACAGGGTAAAATCACCTTAGAACACACCACAATTCCTGAAATTAGTATGGTACCATCAACAAATGAATTCTAATGTAACTAAAGTCTGTTATCACCCTTTACAGTTCTCCTTTTGGTAACCCTCAAAATCTTCGATTCACTACAATGCATTTCAATGGGGTACTATCATTTATATTGGTCCCAAGATGGCTGCCAGCAATTCCAGGATGAAGTGCTGACAGCCAATCAGATCTCACGATGACGTGTGGTTAGGCTCCGCCCAGATATATTTGTGTTTTTACTTTTGATTTTCTCAGGAACTACTGAACGGATTTACACCGTTTAACAAAAAGCGTTCTTTCTGAACCAAGAACTACCTCTTTGCCAAATTTGGTGTAATTCCGTTCAGCAGTTCGGGCTGTAGCCTTGCATAAAGTTTCCTATGGGAAATTGATTTTTGACTCTTATTTTTTTAATTTCTCCGCAACTACTGAACGGATTTACACCATTTAAAAAAAGGTCGCTTTCTGAACCAATTGCTACCTTTTGCCAAATTTGGTGTAATTCCGTTCAGCAGTTCGGGCTGTAGCCGTGTCTAAAATTTCCTATGGGAATTAACATGGAGAAAACACGTTTTGGGACCCCCTTTTTCTTGGCCCCGCTTGCCGAATCACCCCGAAACTTTCAGGATAGGAGCAGACCGGAGCGCCCACGAGTTTTGAAAATTTCGCGAAGATTCATCAACCGGCGCCAAAGTTATTGGAAATAGAATGTTGCGAATTTCCTATGGAAAATAGGTCCTAACTATAACTATCTACTGGCGACCGCCAGTAGATAATATATATATACATATACACACACATACACACACACACACACACTTTCCCATGGTCATTTATAGGTCTCGCCTAGGCAATGCATGCCTCTCTCTCAAGACATGGTGTATCTCCTCTGTGGGATTTCAGCACGCCCCTCGCTTTTGATTTGTCTTTGTGTCTTTCGAAATTCCTGTCCGTTCTGTGGTGAATGGTTCAGATGTGTCCCACCTTTCTGTGTGTTGTCCACGCTCATTGCAACTGGCCCGATTACATGTATTCTTTCTCGTGTGCATTTCTGCTAGTTTCGTCACACAACCTTTTTTGTTTGCTTTGGGTCGAGTTTTCTGAAAGTTGTGTGTAGGAAGCTGGCTCTGTATATACTATACCAAAGTAAGGTATAGTGTGCACAGAGTCCAGTGGAACCCCAAAAGGTAGGCACAGGTAAAAGTAGATAATACCTTACTATTTGTGGTAGTGCGGGCGAGCAGTAAGGCTTTATCAGAGGGTAGCGTTAAGCATTTATTGTACACACTCAGGCAAGGTATTATGTCACACACTCAAAGACTGAACTCAGACCAATTTGTTTGTATAAAAATTATTATTTAGTTATTTTATTTCTAGAACCAAGCCTGGTGCGGATAAGTGAAATAACACTTTGCAAGATTTATGCAGTGAATTACAGTTGAATGCAGGTTAAAATGCAGTTGGTTTATTTACAGGTAAGTCAACAGTCAAAATTACTTTTCAGTTACTTTGTAGATTACTGTACACGTTACTTCTTGGATTACTTTTTAAGTTACTTTTGCTAATCAGTGTGATATGCCTAGATATCACACTGGGACATTTCCTAGACAAAAGGTAAGTAATTCAGTTTTTACACATATGCAGTTTCTTAGGGTTTTCATACAAACCAACTCCACACTTAAAAGACTTTTCACAGAAAAGCAGTCAATGCAGTCCTATGGGAGAAAACAGGGTTATCGGTTTAACGGTAAGTACTTAGGTTTTGGAGTTGGTATTCTGGGTTTAGAACCAGGGTTCCCCCAGGGTCAAGGATGCACTCCCAAAGCACCCTCCGTGGCACTAGGGTGGCCAGGTGCTGAGTGCTGAGGCCCAATGTTATCCAAAGGGGGATAGGAGGCCTCTGGTTGGTGGCTGCTCACGGGCACGCCACTTGGATGTGGGAGCAAAGCTCCTGGGGTTTAGCCCAGAGTAAAGGGGGATCAGAGTTAGCACACAAGGTGCACCCACAGCAGCACAGGGGCGGCCAGGTACAGAGTGCTGATTTTGCATCGGGTGCCCTGCTGTTTTCAATAGGAGTTGCCGGTTTTTGATTTTGGCTTCAGGCTCGGTCCAGGAAGACTTCCGGGAGGAACCAACAGCTGGGCAGACAAGTTGGAGGGCTCGGGGACACAGGTGCACCTCAGGTTCTCTTCTCCAGGGAGCAAGGAGGCTGGATGGAGGGGTGTCTTTTGAGGTCGAATTTCACCTTACCAGGCCACTCACGGTTGGGGGTGGGAGGGGTCTCCGTGCAGAGGCTGCAGACGATGTCGGGGAGTCCTGGAGGGGTCAACCCTCGGTGGACTCGGAATCTGGAGCACTGGTGGACCTCGCTGGGACAGGTGGGCCACTCGGACTGGGGCCGTAGGCGTGGGGTGAAGTGGTGGTCCCAAGCGTCTGGTTTCTTTATCCTCAGCAGGCTCGGAGTCTTTCTTGGCTGTTTCTTTTGAACAGAGCTGCTGTTTACAGGAGATTCGGTCTTTGTGGAAGGCAGTCAGTCCTCCCAGGGGTTCTGGAGGTCGCTGGCTGCAGGACAAGGCGACTTTTGGCACAGGATCTCTGGAAACTGCAGACGGGCCGGTAGGGCTGGGGCTCTCTGCAGTCTCCTCTGCTGGGCGTCTTCTTTCGTCCATCTTCTTCATAGGTTGTGGGAATCTGTCTTCTTGGTTCAGGGCTGCCCCCTAAATACTGTATTTAGGGGGCATTCTAGGGGTCTCGAGGTCGGTAGCCTTGGGCTACTGACCTTAGGGTGACTACACCCTTTGTGTGCTCACCCCACGTGGGGGAATGGGCACAATCCCTAATCCTGATTGGAGAGTGCCTGCCGTCTGCAAGAGGGCGGGCACTGATGAGTGGGCTTCACCTCGCCTCCCCCACCTGAGGGGTGGGGTTGGCATAGGTGGGCACACCTTCTGGGCTGCTCTAAATGTTTCCCGCCAAAAAGGGGGTGAGACAGGAAGGGGGCCTGCTCCTGATAGCAGGAGAGGCTGGGGGTAGTGTTACAAAGGCAGCAAGGCCTTTGAAGCTCCCCGGCCACAGTTGGCTCTGCCTGAACTGGGGGAGGTGTCAACACCTCCGCCCAGGAAAGCTTTGTTTCTGGGCTCAGGGAGCAAAGGCTCCCACCCCAGGGATCCAGAAACATGTCTCGTGGTGGCAGGCTGGTGTTTACCAGTCAGGGAACCCACCAGTGGCTGGTCGTTTTTCAGGGGGCATCTCTAAGATTCCCTCTGAGTGCATTGTATAATAAATCCCATACTGAGGAGGCAGTGCCCACAACCCACCAATTGCTATTCTATGTACTTGATGATGTATGCATACAATTAATGTTTATGTACTACCACAATTGTCCATCTGTACGAATTGACCTGCTGCCATTCTACGGTCTGCCTACAATAAAAAGAGTTATAAAAAAAAAATCCCATACTGTCATCAGTGTGGGTTTATTATGCTGAGAAGTTTGATACCAAACTTCCCAGAATTCAGTAAAGCCATTATGGTGCTGTGGAGTTCGTAATGACAAACTCCCAGACCCTATACTCTTTTATGGCTTTACTGCACTTACAATGTTGAATAAAGGACTTAGACACTGTAGGGGTACAGTGCTCACGCAACTGTACCCTCACCAGTGGTATAGTGCACCCAGCTAGAGGGGTGTCTTACCTATACCATAGGCAGTGGGTTGCAGGCATGGCACAGGTATGTGTTCCATGTCAACTCTTCACTTTTCTCTGCACCAAAACACGCAGACTGCAATGGCAGTGTGTGTGTGTTAAGGTACAGGACCTCTAAAGGTGGCACAATATGTGCTGCAGCCCTTAGAGGCCTTCACTGGTCACTGTGCCCTTGGTACCCATGGTACCTTTTACAAGGGACTTACATGTGGCCAGAGAGGTGCCGATCGGGGGTACAGTTTTGGGAAAGAACACAGGCCCTGGGTACCTGATAGGCAGGGACCCAGGGCACATCAAGTCAAAGTGCATCAGAAATCTAGCAAAAAGTGTGTGTGTGTGTGGGGGTGGGGGGTGAGGGGGAGGAGGTTACTGCAACAGAAGCCCAGCTTCCTACATTGTGTTTTTTGGGTCTTTAGTAATATGGGCTGAATTTGACGGGATTGTATTCTGTTTTAGTAACGGTTTAGTGAGCGATCACTTTGTTTTTTGTTTCTGAAGTTGCCGCTTTGTCGTTTTTTTGGGTTGTTTAACAAAACACACTGAGTTTAACGGTATTGTATTCTGTATTCTATTTTAATAACTGTGTTGTGTTTAGTATGCGATCGCTTCGGTTCGTTTAAAAAAAAATGTATTTGCCACTGTGTATCTTTTATTACTGAAATGCTGTCGACTTTGGAACTGGTCAACGTTCTATAACTGTGGGAAAATCACTTCATTTATAGGTCTCGCCTGAGCCAGCGCATGCGCTGCTCTGGCGAGACATTTAGTGTGTGGGCTTTCAAAAGTCCGACCACAGCTTTTGGGGTGGCATAGAGCGTGCGGTTACGCGCACAATGACGAGCAGAGGCGCCATCTGGCTTTCCTCTCTCGTCATGGTGCGCGCACATCGCTCGCGATCACTTTCACTTTTGCCGCGCGCACCACTCGCAGGCTCACCTCTTGCAAAGCAGCTGCCAGCCTGAGCGGAGGGAGCAGGCAGCTTGCCGAACACAATCACGTCTCCTCATGTAAATGCAGGCATCCTTTTTATGCACGTATTACACCCCACTTTTTACAGCCTTTACTGCTAGGGATGGCGAATCCCTTCACATATTCAGACTTGCTCAACTCATAAAATATGCACATTCCCGTTTCCGCTGCCCTGTGTGGCAAAAATAAACAAGACGCAGGCACACATGTGTGCGCACAAACAGGCAGGCAGACTCACAGACATGTCTGTAGGGGCGCGCCTTACAGACCTGCCAGGGAGGTGTTCTGAATTCCTTGCACCCGTGGACTGCTGGCTGCCGGGTAAGTGTATCTAAATTGCCTTTATTCTGCTTTTAAAACGCGCATGTTGTCTCTCGGTGATCTGTCCCTGGGCTTAACTTAAAGCACACATTTTAAATCTAGTTTCTGCAGTCACATCGACCTCTGATCATTTGACAGAAGTCCGCTCAGACAGGGGATGTCGTTACCAAATGCTTGCTGTTGTAGTTTGCAAAAAAAGCTTTCTTTGTATGCGTTTTCTTATTTTAAAAATGTTTTGTTTTGGTTCAGCTTAATGTTGTATTTGGGTGGGACCGGGGACCTTGAGAGATTCCGTAGAAACATCAGTGAGCTCAGCTGTCAGGGGGGTAAAGGAAGGGGTTGGGGCCGCCTAGCCAGGGACATGTTTGGCATATATTGCAGAGTTAGGCCCAACCAGGTGTGCATACATAAAATAGAAGAAATAATAAAAGCAACCGTCGCAAAACGCACAGAGCGTCATTTGTGAGTGGTTTTGTAGGCATACAAATATTGTAATTGTATTTATATAGCGCCTACAACTCCTGACGAGGTGTTGAAGCGCTTTTCGGCGAGTAGCACGAATTATTGTATTTTATTATACAAAGAGCAACGCCAACAGATTCAATAACTGACAACAGGGAAACTATTTGTAGTTCTGTGAAGAGGTGCAATCTCTCACACCCTGCAAACCTGTCCTCCTTAAATTAATTATCAAGTTAGATTATAAAACAAGCATTTGCAATGCAATAGGTCTCGCATTTTCTAAACTTTGACCTCTTGGTAAGGTAAATGACAATGCCTTTTATTATTGCGAGTTTTTTAAACACATAAATAAAAGGCATTGTCATCTACAATGCCAATAGCTCAAAATCTCGCATATGCGAGACCTATTGCATTGCAAATGCTTGTTTTAACGAGTGGCTTGTTTTCATTACGATCAGGTCTGAAACCCTGATGGATCCGGCAAACTTACAACCCTGTGTGACTCGGCTACTTTAATTTCTGTGAATCCCTCCTCCTTCCTCACCCTGTGCAAACACCACCCGTTTCAGGAGGCTGGAGCCAGGAGGAAGCCCTACCTCACTGCAAACAAAAACTCCTCGATCTACTCGGGAAAGGTGTGTGGGCAGCCGGTATGACTGCAACTCTGTGCAGTGGACCAGAGTGCACCATCTCACAAACACTAGGTCGTGAGCAGTTAATATTCATATCACCAATCTATGGCAACTGTAATCCATCCAGTAATCACTCGATTTCTGTCAGGTTTATTGGCTCGAAGTAATTGATTCTTAAAGCTTTTTCCTGTAAGTGAATATATTGTGACAAAGCGACAGTGGTTGTTGTAGCTGTGCTTTTTCGGACCCCGAGGATTCAACCAAAACCCTCCACCTGCTCTCCGGTGGTTTCCCACCTCGTGGTATGTGACCACCCCACTGTTTTTTTTATTTTTTTTTATTCGGGGGATGCGGGCGGGCAGGCTGTGCCTAGGGCTCTCACTGACCAGGCATATAAGCACAGCCTGCTCACTTCCCAGATCCTTCACAGGCAACCTGCAATTACTGGTTATTTTACTACAACACTAATGGTGCGCCTCAGTGTTGCGCTTGGGATATTTCATTTATGGCACACTCTCAGCAGCAGGCATTCTACACACTGAGCTACCTTGCTCACTGGTGGGGCAATATATATGCATCTTTATCTTTTTCTAAAGCACACCTTTCCTGTGGGGTTGTGGGCTTATGCTCTTGTTTTATTAAGCAGTTTGGGCCCTCTTTACATGTGGCTATGGCCTGCTTACAGCAGCGGGCGCACAACCTTTCAGCTATCTCACTCAGTGGTGGCGCATGTCGTGAGACTTCATAACTTACAAACCTATAAATTAATATTTATCTGTACAACATTGATGGTGTGCATCATTGCTGCGCTTGGGATATTTCTTTCATTTATGGCACTTTCTCAGGCAGCAGACGGTTTAGACACTGAGCTACCTCGCTGACTGGTGGTGCAATGTATACCTAGGTATATCTTTTTTTAAGCACACCTAGATCTTGAGTGTTATGCTCTTGTTTTTTCATGAGTCTCCTGCATGGCTCATTGTAGTTCTCCCTATGTTAGCCTAACTGTGCACATTGGAGGCCGCATTCCATTTGCACTTCTTACTATATAAAAATACTTGCTTTGTGCCACACTGTACTTTCACATGGAACCTACATATGTTTTGCGTTCTGTTCTTTTCCTGAAATTTAGCCTGAACACCCTAAACAAGGTCAAACAATGCCCCTAGTTATTCTCTCTGGTCAGGCACTAGCACCTAAACATGATACAAGAACACAGCTGCTTTTTATGAGCACATATGCTTTGTCCTATAACTGAGTACAAGAGAGTAAAAATACACATGAGGGCGAGTTCTGAGACACAAGCATTGCGGCAGTTGAGATGTAGAGCGTCCATCTGTGTATGCCAAGGTATGGGGTCCGCTACATTTTACTCGTACAAAACCAGAGAAATTCCGCCATTATAGTTAGTTCAGCTAACTATAACTCGCGCCCCCGCAATGCACTGCTGATGACGTCACATATTACATCATTCATGACATGGTCAGTGACATCACTGATTACATCACTGATGACATCATCCACGTGAAAATCTGATGCACCTCCTCACACCCAAATATAACCTTTGATGCACCCACTCTAAAATACAGACTACCATTTTCGAAACCATCGAAACAACAATACCAGTTACTACATACGCACTCACCGATTCCTAGGTCTACACACACATCCACTCATTCACCCATACAATCACTCATACATGCAGTCACTCATCAATACAACACTATCATATGCACTCATACACCTATACAGACACTCACACACCACCACTCATCCAGAGTTACTCACACACCTAGTCAGTCATGCAAAGAATCAATCACACTTCCATTTACTCACCTATACAGTTATACACACACCACATCACTTATTCAAACAGAAACAAACGCATACTTACTCTGTTATACAATCACTGATACAAGTACACACTCATCCATACAGCCACTCTCACAATCACTGACTCACGTATAGTCATTTATATACTCCAACTCTCACATACACTGCCTTTTACATATGTAGTTATTTGGACATGTACCACTGAGACATCCATTCACTCACCAACACACCCATCCACACACTCACCCACCCATACAGCTGTTTCCACATGCACTCTTGAACCCATACACCCAGTGAATCAACCACTCAAACATCTATGCACAGAGTCACACACCTCCCACCCACACACACACTCAGGCACCCATACAAATACTCAGGCAACCAATCGATAACCCATATAGACACTCATGTAGCTACTGACCAACCCATGCAGCAGCTTATACAACAACAGACAGACTGATACAGACATTCACACAGTTTAGTCACTAACCCATGCATTCAGTAAGACACATGTAATCACTCACTTAAACAGTCAGTCACGCACCTACTAAATCCTCCATCCAGACACTTATACACCCACTCATTCTTCAATACACCTTGGCATTTATATAACACATATTTATACTTTAAAGAAACACAGTCACTGGATGATGTCACCAGTGATGTCATCAGTGATGTCATCAGTGATGTCATCGACCATGTCATGAATGATGTCACTGACCATGTCATGAATGATGTCACTGACCATGTCATGAATGATGTAATATGTGACGTCATCAGCAGTGCATTGCGGGGGCGCGAGTTATAGTTAGCTGAACCAACTATAACGGCGGAATTTCTCTGGTTTTGTACGAGTGAAATGTCCAACTAACTATAACGTCCCTGTAACCTATGGTTTTTTCAGTGAATTTCTAGGGTTTTTTCAATGCTAATTTCTAACTTTAACGTGCCTGAAACCTATGGTTTTTTCAGTGAATTTCAAAGGTTTTTTAAATGCTAATTTCTAACTATAACGTCCCTGAAACCTATGGTTTTTTCTGTGAATTTCAAAGGTTTTTTAAATGCTAATTTCTAACTATAACGTCCCTGAAACCTGTGGTTTTTTCAGTGAATTTCAAAGGTTTTTTAAATGCTAATTTCTAACTATAACGTCCCTATTAAATCCCTTTGAATCCCGAGGGTCCGTGGGGGCCAACTAGCCCACCAGGTACCTCCAGTAAGCGTCACAGAGCTGCATTGCAGAGAGGTGTTCCGAGGTCACGCCCCTTTTTACACCACGCTGCAAATGCGGCTTGTGGCGCACTGCTGCTCGTAGGATGAAGTCCACTTGTATCCTGAGGTCCTCAGGACACAAGAGGACCTCATCGCCCCTCCAGCAGTGCACCAGAAGCCGCGTTTGCAGAGTGGTGTGAAAAGGGGCGTGGCCTCGGACCACCTCTCTGCAGCACAGCTCTGTGGCGCTTACTGGAGGTACTTGGTGGGCTAGTTGGCCCCCAGGGACCCTCAGGATTGAAGGGGACTAAATCCCCCAATTTACAACGCGCCAGGGGGCGCGTTTGCACACTTGTTTCAGGCCCCGCCCCCTCGGTGCACCACTGTGCAAACGCGCCCCCTGGCACGTTGTAAGTTGGGGGATTAAGTCCCCTTCAATGCTGAGGGTGACTGGGGGCCAACTAGCCCACCAGGTACCTCCAGTAACCGCCACAGAGCTGCGTTGCAGAGAGGTGTAAAAAGGGGCGTGGCCTCGGACCACCACTCTGCAATGCAGCTCTGTGGTGCTTACTGGAGGTACCTGGTGGGCTAGTTGGCCCCCAGGGACCCTCAGGATTGAAGGGGGCTTAATCCCCCAAATTACAACGCGCCAGGGGGCGCGTTTGCAGTGTTGTGGAAAAGGGGCGTGGCCTCCGGCTAGATGCCAGCTTTTTTTATATTATTTTTACAAGGGGGCTGTGTGGCCCCCTTCTTTACATTTCTTGGGCCCTGGGGACCCCATCCCCCAGGGCCTGACCCCTTTTATTTAAAAAAAAAAAATAATAATAATAATAATAATAATAATAATGATGAAGGGGGCTGCGTGGCCCCCCTCCCGAGGCCAATTATGGCCCCAGGGCCCACATCCCCCGGGGCCGGCCTTTACTTTTTTTTATAATTTTTTTTTTCACAGGGGAGGGGGGCCGCGTGGCCCCCCTCCCGGGCCACTTCTGGCCCCGGGGGCCCCATCCCCCGGCCGCTACGTTGGGGACCGTGGGGGGAGCCTCAATGCCCCCACGGTCCCTGCCGGCTCCCCGCGTCCTGCGGGAGCCGGCATTGCTTTTCCACAAGGGGAGCTGCTGACATGCAGCTCCCCTTGTGGAAAAGCTAACCCTGCGTTGGCTTTTGGAAGCGAGAGCAGGTTTCCTGCTCTCGCTTCCAAAAGCCAAAGCAGAGTTTGCTATGACAGGGCGGGAGCCGCACGGCTCCCGCCCTGCCATAGCAAACAGCAATGTTCCGGGGGTGGGCACCCCGGGACATTGCAGGAGCCGGCCCTGGGGGGTGGCGGTCCCCAGGGCCATCAAGGGCTCTCTGAAGAGCTGTAATGACAGCGAAACACGTGTCAGGGGTTGCTTTTATTAATTTCAGGTTGGCTTGGATGGTGTTTTGCCAGTCCAAAGCTGTAATACTGTACCTGGAGTGGTAAATGGCTTTTGTCATTTAACAGCTCAGCATGGATAGCACTGTGCTATTCCTATGCTTAAAGACTTTGCTGTAGAAATGGCAAAAGACTTTGTCCCTTTCTATCTCGGCGTGGCTAGCACTGTGCTAATCCTATGCTTAAACATTTTGATAGAAAAGCAGACATTTGAGGTGAGCAAATCTAGAGTGTCGCTGGTGTTGAGGGTGCTCTATACAGAAGCTGCCTTCCACCTAAATTGGGAACTACCCAGAGTTCTCTTCTTTTTGCATAATTTATGCGTCACTCTATGCCTGCAAGGGTATTCTTTTGATATATATATATATTTAGCTCCACTACGAGGGGGGGCTTAGGTTAATCTGTCTTATACCATGACAAGACGTTTTATAGTATATGGTTCAATAGCCATGTTAACAGTATTTCTGATATGCATTTGTCTTCTAATTGTGGCACGAATACTGCATTTTAGGACACAATAGTTTGAGTAAATATTCTAAACTTCCTTTGTGTCTTTTATTTTATTGTGGACGAGGGAGAGAGCGAAAAGGTGTGTCCTGTTACCGCGATTCCTTAGAGGGTAGAGGGTGGTGTTCTGGGGTGCCAATTCACTTCTTTCTCTGGTAAGTTTAAGAGGACAAGTGAGGCACTATAGCTAGTCGGACTCGGGTTCATAGGTATTGAGGTGGTATGGTGACTCAATCCAAACCTGCCGATATTCTATGGTCCCAAACATAGTTCTGTTCCTGAGCAGAATCCCTGCAACAGTTTTATTAAAGAGTTTGTGCCCTGTTTACAGGTAGCTATGACCTGCTCACAGATGCAGACACACAACCAGAGGGCTTTGGAGCGTGTCACATGGTCACCAGTTACATTACGTACAGGCGAATTTCTTCGTAACAAAGACACATGAGCATTAAATGATTCCTAGGCTGTTTGAATTTTTGTTTATGAACTTAAAAAATAGCTCTTAATAAGTAGTGTACACTGCCGTAAGCTTTAATGACTTGCACCCTATATTGGGAAATTTTGTGTAGCTGTGCAAGCACAACTTGTGGGGTGTCTCTTTTGTGAGGGTTATTAAAGACCTGGGATGGACCAGGGAAAGGTTTTGTGCTGTGTTTGTTATAAGTTTCATTTGTTGCATACAGGTTTTCCTCTGCTCCCTCTCTCTAATTCCCATCCCTTTTTCTCTTCCACATTCCTCTTCCCTATTTCTGTCTTCCTACCAATCTCTCTCCTTTGTCTTCCTTCTCTCTAGTCTTCCTCAATCCCCAATCCTTCTGGTGATCTGTTTCTTTCCATCTTAATCTCTCTTGCGCACTCTCTCTTCTATTTTCTCTTTTTCCTGTCTTCTTCCTCTGCCCTCTTATTCCTTCATCCCTCTCTTTCTGCCTCTAATGCTCTTGTATATTCCCCCACTCTTTCTTGCCCTTGGTCTTCTCACTAATTATATAGTTTTTTCTCATTTTGCCTATATCTATATTCCCCCCTCTTAAAGTTCCTGCTTTCATATTTTCCATCGTTCTTCTCGTCTTTCTACTTTTTATTACTAACATAACCTAACCTTTTAGTTCTGAAGTGTTCTAGTTTTATCTTTGACAAATATCAGTTCACATTTTTTTCTCAGTCAGTTTTCACTTTCTCCACTTCACTCCTTTGCTGCTTTTTCTCCCTGGTTTCCATGTATTTTCCTCATATTTCCCCTTCTCTATATATTCATTTCTCTCCCTTTGGCACTTCCTGTCGCCCTTTCACTTCTTCCTCTCCTCTGTTTATCTCTTTCCACTCTTCCTCTCACAATTACCTCTCTCGGTTTTCTTTTCCTCTTTGCTGCTTTTTTTTCTCTCAGTCTCTAGGCTTCTGCCTTCTCTCTCCATTTAACATTCACCCAGACATTAATCCTCCATTTCTATTAATCTCTCCTACAGTCACTCTTGCTGACACTATCTGTTCCCCCTCACTCAGTTTCTTTCTCACATATTTTCTTTTCACCTCTACACACACCCTCTTACCTCAGTGTTTCATTCCCCATCTCTGGCCTCAATGCTTCTACAAATATTATTTTACACAGATTTCAGACTGTCCACGCAGTTTCCAATGTGCCCCACTGCCATAACTGCAGTATGCCCTCAGAATCTGGCATCTGTTCATTCCCCCCAATAGCCGTCCACTGCTCGTATTCTAATTCACATACTACTCACCAACCTCCACCCTCCCGTTGTTTATGTCCCCCCCCTCCAAAACAAAACCAAAAAAACTATAACGAACAACCATTAGAACACACAGTAAAGAGCTGCCAACATTACAAGGACAAAAACACTAGAAGATATTTTTTATGTTAATTCTTTTTAATAGGGCCGTTCACTTGTACAGAATGTCTTCTTGGTTATATATAAGGTAACAAAAATGCTTATAACACTTATTACAACTTTTCAACATGCTGCACAGCAGCTATACTGCTCTACAACATATCTTAAACACATTAACAAAGCCAATAGCTCTGGCTAAACACTTATAAGGTCTCAACGGTGAGACTTATTGGCTATGCCAATGCTTGTTACAGTGGCTGTTAAACAAGATGCACAAGTAGGTACAGCAAGCAAAATATCTATTTTTTTACTTGCTTTCATAGGCTATAGGACGTTATTTCAGGACCTTGCTGGATCATCCAAATGCTCTCTTGCACCAGTTAGGTATTACACCGCACTGTGGGGACACTACTCTATGAGCACCATGTGTGTCAAGTGCAAGTGGCTTCAGTAAATGTAGTTAGTTACACCAGACAACAAGCAGTCTATTTAAAATTATGCCTTTTGGTTTAGTGTTGCACCTACATTTCAGAGATTGCCCGCTTCATATTTAGATTTTGTCTAAGCGAGTCTGTGTATAGTTGACAGGCCTTTGTATTCCAGCTTGTTCACACTGCTAAGCGCTTGGAATCCCCCAATTACCTCTGTGATGGTTTTAAGCTGCCTTCTTGGACCGAAGACCAACCAAAAAAATTAACCAAGTCTGGGGTGTGTAGGAAGCTAGCTTTCTATATAGTGCACCAAAATGAGGTACACTGGGTAGAGAGTCCAAGCGACCCTTACTGATTTACATGGGTTAAAATAAAAATGCTCTATTTTTGTGGTAGTGTGGGCGAGCAGTTTAGGCTTATAAGAGGATAGTGTTAAGCATTTATTGCACACACAGAGTCAGTAATCCAGACACGCACTTAATAAAGAAATTCAACACCAATTTACAAAAATAGCAGATTTTTATTTGAATTTAGACACCAAGATCATCGTAATTAAGTAAGTACTTTGAGTTAGTGATTTTTCAAGACTTAGACAATGCACTGTGTTGTATCTATAAAGCGGTAATGTTATCCTATGTGGGGAAAACATACTGCATTCGATCACTTGGCAACAACGTACAGGACTGTCCTTCAGGACTTAAGGCAAGTATGGGGCAAGGTCCAAGACAGCACCAACAGGTCACCTCAGTCAGCTCTGGGGCGTCCGGGTGCAGAGGTGCTTTTCGGCGTTGGATGCCCCGTTGAAAAGAGACTGCAAGCGGGGACTGGGGGGGCCAGTCCAGTTGAACTCTCAGTGGGGCTCAGGTCTTGAGGGTCTTGGGCATACAGGGACACCGTCGGTCCACTCGGGCTGGAGTGCTCGTGTGCAGTTTGGCTTTGTCCGGCGGGGTCGCGCTCTTGAGGCTCTCGCGGTTCTCAGTCCCTGCAGAAAGAGGCTGCAGGCAGCAACTGGGGGATCAGTCTGGCTAAACCCAAGGGTGGGCTCAGCTCCTGAGGGTCTCAGGACCAAGTTGGCACCATAACCTTCCTCGGACTCAGGCTGTGGTTGGGTGCAGGGGTGCTTTGAAGTGTCGGGTCGCGGTTGGTCACAGGCTCACTCTGGGTCTCTTAGGGACCTGGTGAAGAGAGTCAACAGGGCAGCAGGGTCACTCTCGACACTGGCCTGGTGGATCCCTACGCCCCTCGATGGTAGGTCTCGCTTTGTGCTGTTGGAGTCCAGACTGAATCACCAACCACGAACAAGCCTTATTTGCTGCAACTGCTCTGGCACCCAGGGTATTGGTGCTGGGTGGTTCCTGGGGGTCCTGGTGTCTCCAAACTTGGCAAGGAGACGGATCGGACCTCCTTGAGCACAAAGACCTTTCTCTTGTCCCTCTGCTCCTTCGGTGAGCCCGATGGCTAGCAACACGGTGGACCAGCAGATGCTTTGCGGTGCCTGCAGATGCAAGGGAGCAGCTCCGCTACTCCAAGGGAGATCTTTCCCGTTGTCGAGGGGCTGGGCAGTCTTCCAAGGGTTTTGGGAGGGTGTTCAGCGTTTGGCGAAGTCGGTCCCAGCGATGGTCGAAGTGCAAGCAGCCTGGCAGGGTTTTGCGGCAATCTTTGGTGCAGGTCTTCAGTTCTAGCTCTGTTCGGTCCTTCGTTCTTTTTCAGTTCCCAGTAGTTGAATCTGCTTTGCTGCTGTTAGGGGGCCACCTAAATATTATATTTAGGGACATTAAGGGGAGTGAAGGGTAGTAGCCAATGGGCTATTAACTCTTGGGGTCACTACACCCTCTAGATGACCACTTCCTGAGGGAAGTCAGCATTACCCTGTCCCGGAGTTCCTAATTCCACCACACACAAGATGGTGGAATCCTAATGTTCTTGTTCACTTCAGGTAGCCCACCCTAGGGGTGCAACACTCCACCTTGTATAGCTAATTTCTCACCTGTCCTGATGCCAAATGGGCCTCAGGGCAGGGGATGGCATCCTCCAGGTCTGGGGGAAGCCAGGCACGCATATCAAAGGCAGTGTGCTCTTTGAAGCTCCCTGCCTTAACATGCTAATTTACTAGTCATCCTGCTGGAGGAGGTGTAAACACCTCCTGCCACAGAAGGCATTGTTTCTGACCTCTGAGAGAGGCGCTCTCACCTCCTACGGGTCAGAAACTCGTCTTTGATGGCAGGCTGGTCAGGAACAGTCAGCCAGCATGCTAGAGGATTAGTAGGTTTCAGGGGGTACCTCTATACCCTCTGGGTGCAGGTATTAATAAATCCAACACTGGAATCAGTGTGGGTTTAATAATACGAGGTGTTTGATACCAAACACCATAGGTTTCAGTGAAGCCATTATGTCTCTGGGAAACTTGTTTTGACCAGTGCCCAGTACATACCTGAAGATGGCTTCCCTGCTCACCTGTAATGTCCCGCAATGGAGCTAGACATTACAGGAGCAGATCCACAGCTGCCAAGGTTTCAGATTGCTTATGTGTGACATTTTCATAATTACAGTGTAATTATGAGTGACATTCAACAACTATGAGCGACACTTTCTCGCGAGCAAAATCAAGCAATAAAGACGAAGGAAACATATTAAGATCAGAAAATACACCCATTTGAGCAACAAGAAACTTCTAGGAAAATCTTAAAACTGCTACAAAGCACCATAAATGAATCTGTTTCAGCCACCACTTATGGCATAGGATGCTGCTTTTGATCTGTGTAGCACATGCTGCAGTCGGACAACATTACCAGTAACTATCAGTTTGTAGTGCTACATTCACATGTGCCCTCCCACCTCCCTGGATGCAAGCTTATAGTACAATGTTTGGGATAATAAATCACATTTCTGATGAATCACTGCTAATTTTCTGCTACGTTTCACATCGTCTCTCTGACCCGTATGGGGAAAAAAACAATCTAAGGAGTCTTTATGCCGGTTCATTGTGGTTTACAGGAAGGGATCATATGAGATCACGCGTTCTCCCCATAAACTTAATTTGATCATTGAGTTATTTAATATTATACACTGAAAGTTAAGTGACAACTTGAAGTTGTTGGGTAGTCTACTTACTGTCCGTGTTCTTCTGATCTTCAGAGCCGACAGTCAGCAGCGTTTCTGGAGCGTCGGCGACTCAAGTCAGCTCAAGCTGGCCACCAGTAACACAAACCAGTGAGCAGCTGGCCAGTCCTGACCTGCGCTTCCTCACAAATCACTCCCTGCACTCTGGCAGGCAGTCCTGCGACGTCCAGAAACACACAACCTAACTGGGGCAGGCAACGTACGGCTGTCTCTAGCTATTGGGCACTACCCAGCCGGGCCCCGACGTCAGTCTGTAGTGACTCAGAGCCTGCCCGGCGGCGCAGCGCGAATTACAATGCAAAAGATACATTGTAGCAGCACAATCTGTGAGCCTGATCAGCAGCTGGGAGCGCCCCAAGACTGCGGGAGCAGCGCGCAGGCCACAAGCGACTACTGTCAGCTGCCACATCCCAGTTTTCAGCGCTTATTCTGTGACAGCTGACACTATGCATTATGCATGACAATGCATTTCAGTGCGGTGATGCGGAGCACCACACTGAAATGCGTCAGTCTAACGCCTGATGCGTGGTACTTGGCAGGACTGCAGATCTGCTCATGCAGATATGGCATCACATGTGCTATAATGCACCCTTCCTTAGGCCTCCAAGGCCTGCTGTGGGGGTGACTTACATGTAGCCCATGCAGTGACTTTGGCATGGCAGACAAGGGTGCCTCATGTCATGTTTTGAAACACGGTTTGCACCACGTCACACAGCCTTGAATGGCAGTCTGTGTGGAATTTGTGTGTGGGTCCCTTAGGGTGGCATACGATATGCTGCATCCCTTAGGGACCATCTTTAGCAGCCATACCCTAGGTACCTGGGGTACCATTTACTAGGGACTTACAGGGATGCTAAAGTCCTTAGCCAACTGTGAAACAATCAGACATTACTTTGTTTTAAGGAAAGAGCAATGGCACTGAGGTCTGGTTAGCAGGCCTCAGTACACTGTCAAGAGTCGAAAATCAGCATCTAGCAGCTAAAAAGGGGGCAAAAAGTGGGGGGGGGGGGACAACTAGGTAGATCATTTTCTAGCCACACCTTAAGTGAGTAGAGTGCTTCACCAAATCAGTGCTTTTCATTTCTTAAACAGAGCAGCGTCCTAGATGCGAGGATGGCTTCTATCACTCGCAGTTGGCTTCCCAAATGTCCAGAATGCAGTCAGTACAATAAACTGCTGAGTAGGTGGATGCAGTTCACATAACTCCTAACTGCACTACTGGTCAGATATATGCCATTTTGAACAGACATCTTACAGTGAATAAACATTCTACAATTATTCAGGGAAGCAGTAGACATGCACACAGCTTTTTAGCAATTAGTGCGGTCTTGGTCATTCCCAATGGGGGTCTGCTGGAAAAAAAATTAAAATCTGTTTCTATGCCCAATTTTGTCCTTATATTTTATGTACACCAGAGGTCATGAATCACTGAGTAACCATAGTATGAAATTTACAAGAATACACAGGAAAGACATTACAACTGACATTCAGGCATAGGGATTTTACCCCAAAGATGGGACTTTTTGAGTTTTCCACAGATCACTTTTGTGCACATAACTGTTAGGCTATTCTGCTAGAACTCAAAACGGTTGTACATAGGCTAGAGCGATGTGTAGAGTGAAAAAGTGGACATTCATAAACAAGCTAGCTAAAAATAAAAATAACAAGTCACATTAATGGTAATACAATCCTGTGGCACACAGCTTGATCTTTATCAAAGCTACTCTACAAAACACGGAAATGCAGCAACACAGGTCCTTATTGACCTTTGGCACAGCTAATTAGTTAATTACATTTTGCATTTTGAGCCTGCTGATTCCAATTGCAGTAGCACTCTTCATTACTATCCAGTGTAAATGCCAGAGTCCATTCAGATGCTCCAACTGGCCCCCATTTTTTAATTAAATTACTACTGTTTTCAGCCACCAAGTGTGCTTTATCAAGATCATTGGATGACACTTTCCACATTTGTCGTTACTCCCTCAACAGAAGTACTCAACTTTGCTGAAAAGGTGTTAAACCCATGGTGAGGACCCTTCACTTCCCCCGGATAAAGCGGTGTGTGTTGTGAGAAGTAAGTTAAATTCATGGTGGATGTATACCATACAAAAATGGCGTCCTTGCTATGTAGCTACCATTGGTGTCAGCCCACTGGGGGACCATATGCTTGTTTTTCACCTATGTGGGCATGGAAAAGGCCTACATACCATACATCCGATCTGCACTTCTGCCCAGTTACAGCCCCTGGAAGCTTCATCCAGAAGCATATCACTTGCTTACTGAATGTCTGGTTTCAGATACCCTTAACACATCCCAACAAACACCTATGGTTTAGCCCCATCTATTACTTCCTCTCCTGCCTGAGCAGGAAAGCCCGTCAAAAAGCCGTTGAAAATGCCCATGTCTTTTGTTGACTGGGGGCTACAAATGTGAACAGGCTGCTAAGTTGGACTGAACATTGGTTTCTTTCCAGTGTCCTTAACTTGCTTATGCCCTAGCACAAGTCAGGACACAGAAACCTGCCTTCACTCCAACGTCTGAAGAAGATGCCAGAGGCTCATTAGACTGCCATAACTGAGTTATGTCAAATTCTAGCTTGTGGCGTATTGCCAGTTTGTAGTATTAATAACAGTATACATAGTAATTCTTTATGAGTACTTGTTCCCAATCCAGTCTGGATCATTAATAGAATATTTTTTGGGGGGTGCCTTCACAGTAGATGTTTTAGTTTCAATATCTGGCAGGGTTAAACTGCACAGAGAAAATGGGGGAGACCAGAGGGATTAAAGGATGGTTGGAAGAGCTTTTTTGAAAGACTGAGTGGATTCCTAAAGCTTGAGCACAGAGTGTTCCAGATCTGGGACGAAGCAGACTGACTTAACACTATGAGATTCTCTTATAAATCTCGCCTGGGTGAGTAGATTGGTTACTAGATCGCAGACTTTGATTTGTTATGGAGCTTGAAAATAGAGACTTAACATATCTTGGGTCAATTCTTCCCCAGGAGTTAAAGATGGTGCAGATAATTTTAAGTCAGTGCAACTCTGGGAGGGCTGATATAATGTGACAATACGTCTGGAGGTTCAGACAGTCTGGCTCCTTTAAGTTGCAATCTTTGGAATTTCATAATCTATTTTTTCCGAGCTCCAGCATAAATCACTTTACAGGAGTCCAGCACTGTTAGCAGCAAAGGTTTTGGTCTGTTCAATTCTGTGATGAAGCTGTAGCATTTGGAGGATCCTGCTCCATGGTTTAAGATAATTGATCTTTTTTGTGATTTGATTACAAAGGAAAAGATAAGACTCAAACAATACTTCAAACTTTTTAACTTCTTTGGTAGGTAACATCTAGTTCCTCTGGCCAGATGACAGACAGGCTGTCATAGAAGGAATCTCCAACTTGGAGGATTTCCATTTTTGACCTATTCAGACAGAAATAGCTCTCCTTCATCTACTGATAAATATATTTTAGGCAGGTGCAGATGTTTTCACAATATTTATTGTGGCTGCCCTTATGGACAGTGTTAGAAATGGGATTTTTGGTAGGCTAGGGCATGTGCCAAAGCCAGGCAGAAACCACCACTCTAGTCACGATAAGGGAGTTACACTCCTAAAATAACCCCTGCTCACCCCCTTGGTAGCTTGGCACGAGCAGTCAAGCTTATTCTAGAGGCAGTGTGTAAAGCATTTGCACAAAACCAACAGTAATACAATGTAAGCACTACAAACGGACACCACACCAGTTTAGAAAAATATCCAATATTTTTATATACTTAAAACAAGACCAAATACGATCAAAATTCACTATACAGTACTTCAAAAATAGTTACTTCTCAAACTGTCTTTAAGTTGCAAAATACGTTGAAAAACACAGTTCGTACGAGTCGGTAGCTCGGTCCGAGCCTACCTTGATGCTGAAAACAACAGAGTCTCGCAGTTCCCGCTGACCGCGTCGGTACGGGCCAGCAACAGCGGGACAGATTCGTTCACAGTACCTTTCTTAGTGCGGCTCACACAGGCGTGCGAGTCGGTCTTGGCATCCGTCGCGGTCGCGATGCAAAATGGAAGCGGTGCAAGGTGCGGTGTCCCTCGATGCGGTGCGAGCAGCGGCTCGGTGACGATCGTGCAGACGGCGTCGGTGAGACCAAGGCGTGCAGGGCGAGTCGGTGCTCGATGCGGTGCTGGCAAGTTGCGATGCGAGTGACAGAGCCGGTTGGCGGGAATTGGCGCTGGCCGAGCAGCTGTGCGTGACGAGTCGGTCACGGGTGTCGAGCCAGCAGCGACCGTGTCGGTGAGCCCAGGCCAGCGAGGTGAAGCGAGGCGATGCAGGTCGCGGTGTCTCTCGATGCGGTGCAGGCAGCGGCTCGGTGACGGAGTCGGTGAGACCAAGGCTTACGGTGCAGGGCGAGTCGGTGCGGCTTGCGGTGCCTTCAGGACACAAGGCCAGCGACGGAGTCGGTTGACAGAGTCGGTCGCGGTTCCCTCTTCTCTGTGGCAACTGAAACAGCAGTTCCAGGAGCGGTACCCAGAGGTTGGTGAAGTCTTTGCAGTCCCTGAGACTTCTTAACAGGAGGCCAGCTCGGTTCAGGCCCTTGGAGATACTCAGCACAAGTAGAGAAAGTTCAGTCCAGTCCTTTCGCTGCCCAAGGCAGAAGCAGCAGCTGCAGGCCAACCCAACAAAGCAACAACACAGCAAAGGGGCAGTACTCCTCCTGGCAGCTCTTCCAGCTCTTCGTCTTGGCAGGTTCCTTGATTCCAGCGAGATTTAAAGTTCTGGGGTTTGGGTCCCCCTTTTTATCCTCAATTCCTCTTTGTTCTTTGAAGGCAGAGAGGCCTTTGCCTAGTCCAAACCAGTTCCGGTCAGTCCTGGAGCACTTTGTTGACAAGACTCCTTCTTTCCTTTCACAGTGCAGGCCAGGGACATCAGACGCACCACAGGAGGTGGAGCCAGCATTGTGGAGGGAAGGCACAGCCCTATTCAGGTCCCAGGTGCAACTCCTCCCACCCATCTACATGTAGATCTTGCTAATCAGCCCTGTGCTGACTCACCCTGTCTCCTGGAATCCCCCAGCCCCTGTCACTCACACTCCAGACAAGGAATACACAACCTAGCAGAGGCAGGCTTGGATGGTTAGACAAGAAAATACCTACTTTCTAAAAGTGGTATTTTCAAACACAGAATGTTAAAACCAACTTCACTAAAAGATGCATTTTATCATTCTGAGTTCAGGCATACTAAACTCGAATTTCTACCATGTTCCCTGGGTCAGTTAGGATTATAAAATTTAATAATCAAACTGCCCATTCTGGCCTATGGGGAACAGGTAGCCTTGCAATAGTGAAAAACGAAGTGGGCTGTAATTCACTATCAGGACATGCCACACACACACCAGGGCATGTCCTACCTTTCACATACAATGCACCCTGCCCAGGGGGGTACCTTGGGCCTACCAGAGGGGCGACTCACATGTAGGAAAGGGAAGGATTAGGGACTTGCAAGTGTGTGCACTTGCCAAGTTGTCATGGCAGCCCCAGGCTGCACACAGGCTCTGCAATGGCAGGCCAGAGTTACACTTTACGGGCTGTCTGCGTGGGTGGCACAATCCAGTGCTGCAGCCCACCAACAGCATTTGATCTATAGGCCCAGGCACTCGCAGTGCACTTTACTAGGGACGGACACATAGATCAAATAGGCCAATCATGGAAACACCAATCCATAACACAATTTACCCAGAGAGCATATGCACTTTAGCACTGATTAGCAGTGGTAAAGTGCCCAGAGTCCTAAAACCAACACACACAGAGTCAAAAACAAGAGGCCAAAAAGCAAAAAGTCTGGGGGTAAACCCGCTGAAAAAGCCAAGTCTAACACAACCCCCTCCCAGCCTAAAGCCAGGGTAGACTAATCAATCCCTTGATGGACTTCCCTGCTTGGGGCGATAGAACATAGACCTGGCCCACAACAGCGGGGGCACGTTCTGGTTCTACGCCTTTCCAAACCCAGTTGGATCCCTCTATCCATACTCTCAGGGCCCACTAAGCGGACCCATGGGGTACCCTTCTCTTCACCTGTGAACCCCATCTGTGCAGCGCCTAAACTTACTTTGCTCACAGATGTGTCCCAACAGGCCGACAGTGCCCACATGGCCAACACAGTGGTGTGGCCCAGTCCACCCCCGGGGTGTGACTCCTGTCCCCCCTCCCAGGGGCAACGCTGTCCACCAGGACAGTAAGCCACAGTGGCTACCGACAGTTGTCAGTGGGGAGACCCAGGCCTTATGCCTCTCAGGGCTCTCTAACCTCTGTGGCGTCAGACAGTGGGGGGTGGTAGCCCCAGGTGCCTGGCACCCTTTGTCCACTCTCCCTCTTGTCAGGCCAGGGATGACATCCTGGCACTGACCCACCAGCCTAGGGTCTGTACCCGGCGGCTGGGCAGGAGACTGGGGTAGGCTCTCCCACCACCGGTATTCCTCCCAGGGGCTCCGTACCCTCCCACCTGGAGCGGTACCCCCTTCCAGAATTGTCAGGGCACCTGTGGCAGGTGCCTTGCACAATTCGCCCACCAGTTCAGGGGTGCTATCCTGCAACTGGTACACCAGCCTAGGGTCTGTACCCTGAGACTGGACACAGGACTGGGGTGGCCTCTCCCACACCCTGTCCTCCTCCCTGGGGCACTGCATCCCCCCACCAGGAGCAGTCCCCCTCAACTCCAGAATTGTCAGCCCTCCTGTGGCAGGTGTTCTGCACAATTCACCCACCAGTTCAGGGGTGCTATCCTGCAACTGGTACACCAGCCCAGGGTCTGTACCCTGAGGCTGAACAAGGGACTGGGGTAGGCTCTCCCACACCCGGTCCTCCTCCCTGGGGCACTGTACCCTCCCACCTGGAGCGGCACCCCCAGAAGACAAACCGGTCAGGACACTGCTTACAGTCGTCCTTCCCTCCAGGTCAGGCAGGACCTGAACCTGGCTTCCCAACCCAGGGACTAAACCCTGCAGCTGAGCACCTGCCCGGCGCACCAGGACTTCCTTGGGAGCTCGCATGCCCCCCTGAGGGTAACACATGACTCATGCGTTGTGTGACAGTCTGCCTGGCGCAGATCTCCTGACCTCTGTCCATCTGACAGTGCGCGAAGATCCCCCAGGACAGAAGTGGTGTCACCATGGTCACTGCTAGGAGGCTCAGCCCTTCTGGCTGGCCCCTGACCCACTGGTTCTCCCACTGGGGAACGCATCCCCCTCTCACCCCTTCATCTGGACTTCTGCACCCTCCCAACTGGAGCGGTGTTGCCAGACACCAGAACCGGTGGGATGCTCGTTACAGCAGTCCCCCCCAGTTCCCCAGACACTAGGGGATCCCCCTCAATGGGTGGCCTTCCAGTACAGCCTAGGCTCCCCACCTGGTGTTCCCTCATGGAACCACCCAGGCTCCGGGACCGGGTTTCGGGCACCTTGGGCCTCAGCCCCTTCCCACTCCTTCTCCGCGGAGACAGGACGTGAGTCCCTACACCTTTCCCATGACACCGGGACCTATCTGGGCTACCACGAACCTTTCCCACCACCCTTGGTTGGGAAATACCTAAGCCACTTCCTTCCGGGTCACCCCCAGATGCTTCTCCAGACCCTCTGGAATCCACCACAAGGTCTGCCTCCAGTGCAAGCTCCCTGGGGTCAGAGAGCTCACACTCCACAGGGTGTTGGCCTAGCTCTGGAAAACAGGGACTTAAAATATGCTCTCCAACAATTGAATCACACAGCCCCACACAGGTGTTAACCAAACTACCCTTCACCCAACCATCCAGTGCCTCAGAAAAGTACCCCACATCATTCTCACAAGACTGGTGAGACAGTGTCTGACTGTTGCTGTCTCTCAACCCATACTCTTCTGGCTGGTCTCCATACTCACTTACCAGGGCTTCTATCATGGGGGAACCCCTCTCCCTGCACCTCTCCTCTAGAGTCAGTAGAGTGTCCCTCCCACTACCAGGAATATGATCCCCTGTGCCAGTTCCCCAATCCACCTCAGGGACACTGCGTACCACGGGAGTAACCTCACAATCCTGAACCCCCTGGCGTATGTCAACCCCCTCCTTGAAGCAGGGCCCCAAATCGGTGTGTGTGTGTACCTCCCCCTCAGTACTAGACACTACATTTTTGCTGCCACCATCTGGGCTGGACAAAGCCCTACTGGCTTCCCAATCCAGCTCCAGCTCTCTCATTTTAAGCTCATGATCCAAGATCATCTTCTTTTCCTCCATGGCTATTCTTTTGTCTTCCCTCTCACTTTCCATCCTGAGTTTCTCTAATTCGAACTTCCTTGCTTCCCGCCTGTCCTCCAGCTCCTCTGGGGACAAGCCACTGCTGCCTTGCCCGGAGGGTCCCCCCCCCCTCCCAAACGCACATCCACCCTAGGAACAGGCTCCTCCACCTCTCCATTGAGATCACCAGATTGCCCACTGGCATGTCTGGCTGCTACCCAGGCCCTCAGCGCCTTTTGTAGCTCATCCTTCCTGGTGAGGCCTCTGACCTGGACTTTCAGGTTCTTGCAAATCGATTTTAACTCCTTGACATTGTAGGCTTCCAATCGATCCTCCTCTAAGGCAATTTCTACTGATGCAATTGATGATACTATAGATTCAGGCATGTTGAAGTAGCAAGTTCAAACTGGCAAGATCAAAAATAGGCCAAAAAGAACCTGTATGTGGTAAGTAATGGTCTGCGATATGGTAGTAGTGCACACCAATCACTGTAAGTCAAGTGCAAACACAAGTCCTATCCTCACCGCTGACAACCAATGTTAGAAATTGGATTTTTGGTAGGCTAGGGTATGTGCCAAAGCCAGGCAGAAACCACCACTCTAGTCAGGATAAGGGAGTTACACTCCTAAAATAACCCCTGCTCACCCCCTTGGTAGCTTGGCACGAGCAGTCAGGCTTATTCTAGAGGCAGTGTGTAAAGCATTTGCACAAAACCAACAGTAATACAATGTAAGCACTACAAACGGACACCACACCAGTTTAGAAAAATATCCAATATTTTTATATACTTAAAACAAGACCAAATACGATCAAAATCCACTATACAGTACTTCAAAAATAGTTACTTCTCAAACTGTCTTTAAGTTGCAAAATACGTTGAAAAACACAGTTCGTACGAGTTGGTAGCTCGGTCCGAGCCTACCGCGATGCTGAAAACAACAGAGTCTCGCAGTTCCCGCTGACCGCGTCGGTACGGGCCAGCAACAGCGGGACAGATTCGTTCACAGTACCTTTCTTAGTGCGGCTCACACAGGCGTGCGAGTCGGTCTTGGCATCCGTCGCTGTCGCGATGCAAAATGGAAGCGGTGCAAGGTGCGGTGTCCCTCGATGCGGTGCGAGCAGCGGCTCGGTGACGATCGTGCAGACGGCGTCGGTGAGACCAAGGCTTGCGGTGCAGGGCGAGTCGGTGCTCGATGCGGTGCTGGCAAGTTGCGATGCGAGCGACAGAGCCGGTTGGCGGGAATTGGCGCTGGCCGAGCCAGACAGCTGTGCGTGACGAGTCGGTCACAGGTGTCGAGCCAGCAGCGACCGTGTCGGTGAGCCCAGGCCAGCGAGGTGAAGCGAGGCGATGCAGGTCGCGGTGTCTCTCGATGCGGTGCAGGCAGCGGCTCGGTGACGGAGTCGGTGAGACCAAGGCTTACGGTGCAGGGCGAGTCGGTGCGGCTTGCGGTGCCTTCAGGACACAAGGCCAGCGACGGAGTCGGTTGACAGAGTCGGTCGCGGTTCCCTCTTCTCTGTGGCAACTGAAACAGCAGTTCCAGGAGCGGTACCCAGAGGTTGGTGAAGTCTTTGCAGTCCCTGAGACTTCTTAACAGGAGGCCAGCTCGGTTCAGGCCCTTGGAGATACTCAGCACAAGTAGAGAAAGTTCAGTCCAGTCCTTTCACTGCCCAAGGCAGAAGCAGCAGCTGCAGGCCAACCCAACAACACAGCAAAGGGGCAGTACTCCTCCTGGCAGCTCTTCCAGCTCTTCGTCTTGGCAGGTTCCTTGATTCCAGCGAGATCTAAAGTTCTGGGGTTTGGGTCCCCCTTTTTATCCTCAATTTCTCTTTGTTCTCTGAAGGCAGAGAGGCCTTTGCCTAGTCCAAACCAGTTCTGGTCAGTCCTGGAGCACTTTGTTGACAAGACTCCTTCTTTCCTTTCACAGTGCAGGCCAGGGACATCAGACGCACCACAGGAGGTGGAGCCAGCATTGTGGAGGGAAGGCACAGCCCTATTCAGGTCCCAGGTGCAACTCCTCCCACCCATCTACATGTAGATCTTGCTATTCAGCCCTGTGCTGACTCACCCAGTCTCCTGGAATCCCCCAGCCCCTGTCACTCACACTCCAGACAAGGAATACACAACCTAGCAGAGGCAGGCTTGGATGGTTAGACAAGAAAATACCTACTTTCTAAAAGTGGTATTTTCAAACACAGAATGTTAAAACTAACTTCACTAAAAGATGCATTTTATCATTCTGAGTTCAGGCATACTAAACTCGAATTTCTACCATGTTCCCTGGGTCAGTTAGGATTATAAGATGTAATAATCAAACTGCCTAGTCTGGCCTATGGGGAACAGGTGGCCTTGCAATAGTGAACAAGCATTGGCATAGCCAATAGGTCTCGCCTTTGAGGCCATATAAGTGTTTAGCCAGAGCTATTGACTTTGCCAATGTCTTCAAGCTGTGCTGTAGAGAAGTGTGGCTGCTGTGCAGCATGCTGAAAAGTTATAATAAAAAAGTGTCAGAAGCATTTTTGTTACTTTATACATGACCAAGAAGGCATTATGTAAAACTGAACGACCAGATTAAAAAAAGTATTTACATTAAAAAATTTCCTCAGTTTTCTTTTGTTCTTGCAATGCTGGCAACTTGTTTCTGCCTATTGCAATGGTTGTTTGTTAAAGCTTTTTTTTTGAGGGGGCATAAACAATCTGAGGGTGAAGGTTGGGAACTAGTACTTGTATTATAACACTAGCAGCGGCCAGACGCTAGGGGAGAATCAACAGATGCCAGATTCCGAGAGCAGGCTGAGGTGGTGCTGAGTGATGCTGAGGTGGTAGTGGTGGTGGTGACTGTTGCGGAGACGATGCTGAGGTGATGCTGAATGATACTCAGGTCTTGCTGAGTGATACTGCTGTGGTGCTGAGTGATATTGTCTTGGCCCCGAGCGATGCTGTGGCGGCCCCGAGCGATGCTGTGGCGGCCCCGAGCGATGCTGTGGCGGCCCCGAGCGATGCTGTGGCGGCCCCGAGCGATGCTGTGGCGGCCCCGAGCGATGCTGTGGCGGCCCCGAGCGATGCTGTGGCGGCCCCGAGCGATGCTGTGGCGGCCCCGAGCGATGCTGTGGCGGCGCCGAGCGATGCTGTGGCGCCGCCGAGCGATGCTGTGGCGCCGCCGAGCGATGCTGTGGCGCCGCCGAGCGATGCTGTGGCGCCGCCGAGCGATGCTGTGGCGCCGCCGAGCGATGCTGTGGCGCCGCCGAGCGATGCTGTGGTGCTGCTGAGTGATGCTGTGGTGCTGCTGAGTGATGCTGTGGTTGCGCTGAGTGATGCTGTGGTTGCGCTGAGTGATGCTGTGGTGATGCTGAGTGATGCTGTGGTGATGCTGAGTGATGCTGTTGTGTTGCCGAGTGAGAGATAGAGTGAAGATATAATGCCCTATTAGAGAGGGTGGTGAGAGAGAAAGAGAGAGAAAGGGTGTACATAGAATAAAGAGTGGAGCGGGATAGAGAGAGAGAGAAAGAAGGGGAGAGAGTGAATGAAGGAGTTTGAAAGAGAAACAGATAAAGGGGTGAGAGAGAATGAAAGGCTAAAAAAGATAGAGAGGGGAGAGTTAATTAAGTAGAGAGGGGAGAGAGAGAAGGAGAGAGACAATAAGAGTGGGGGGGGGTGGAGTTTAAATAGAGTGAAGAAGTGACGCGGAAAAAGTAACCTTAAATATAGCTTTGTGCAAATAAATATAAAAAAAAAAAAAAAACAGAGTGAGACAAAAATACTGGTCATTAGGCTGTGACTCCCAATATAAAACAAATAGCGATATAAGGTGAAATCAACCCACCGAAGCAATATTTCTAACTAGACAAAAAAAAGCTTGCATTTCAATGCTAATCGCTGTTGTTTTTCATGCGATTGTAGTCCAGGGCCCTCAGTTGGTAATGTGAGCTGCTGCTGCGATTGAAACATCAGAGTCCAGAGAGTTAATGAGCCATGACGAGGAAATGAGGAAGAGATAGGAAACCCAGATGGCAGCTGCGCGCGTGCACGCCATCGTGAACGCAAGCTGGTCGCCAGCCGAAAGCCAGTGGGTTTGCACTTCCAAAACCCGCTTACTAAAACTCTCGGCCAGACCAGCGCAAGCGCTGGTGCAGGCCGAGACCTAAAAACGAAGTGGGCTGTAATTCACTATCAGGACATGCCACACACACCAGGGCATGTCCTACCTTTCACATACAATGCACCCTGCCCAGGGGGGTACCTTGGGCCTACCAGAGGGGCGACTCACATGTAGGAAAGGGAAGGTTTAGGGACTTGCAAGTGTGTGCACTTGCCAAGTTGTCATGGCAGCCCCAGGCTGCACACAGGCTCTGCAATGGCAGGCCAGAGTTACACTTTACGGGCTGTCTGCGTGGGTGGCACAATCCAGTGCTGCAGCCCACCAACAGCATTTGATCTATAGGCCCTGGCACTCGCAGTGCACCTTACTAGGGACTGACACATAGATCAAATAGGCCAATCATGGAAACACCAATCCATAACACAATTTACCCAGAGAGCATATGCACTTTAGCACTGATTAGCAGTGGTAAAGTGCCCAGAGTCCTAAAACCAACACACACAGGGTCAAAAACAGGAGGCCAAAAAGCAAAAAGTCTGGGGGTAAACCCGCTGAAAAAGCCAAGTCTAACAGACAGGCACCTGAATATCACCAGCATATGGAGCTCGGGATGATATTGTGAGATCAAACTGCCCAACCATCTCATATGGATTTGTTGTCCTTGGCTGAAATAAATGAATGGCACCGCTTAAGAGCCGTTCCTGTAATCACACTCCAACTCTCCAAGTAGGCTAATACATTTTTGTGATCCATGATGTTTGCAAACTGCAGATGGGTGAAGGAGGGCTAAGATTTCTAACTGACATCAGTCTATAAGGATTGCAGATCTTCCCTGAGGTCACCAACTGTAGTTTCTGTATTTCCCCCCGTCGCAAATTAGTTCGTCTGTCACTCAAAGCATAGTTAAATTCTATACATTCTTGTAACTTTTGTGTGCCCAGCCTTTCTAGGATCTTACTGATAAAGAGAAGGTTAGAGATGGGTCTGTAGTTTGGAGGGTCAGCTCAATTTTCTAATTTAGCTGAACCTGCAATAACAGAGCAATTATAGCTTGTTTTAGAGTGCTGGGAAACATTCCATGATAAAGCGGGGCATTTATACTATATGTTATATCAGCAGCCAGCATGAAGAAATAGTCTTATTGTTTCAGCTGCACATGACTCAACAGTGACTTCAGCTAACCAACAGCTTTGTACACTTTATCAATGCTTAGGATTGTGAATCATGGGAAAGCAGATGAGGTTTTGCGTGGGGAGCGATTGGTATGCAAGGCTAGAGCACAGACCTCTCTGCTGTCTCTACCTGGAATTTAATTATCTTATTTTCAAAGAGATACCTCTGGTTTTCGCAGCATTGTGCAGCATCATGAATATGCTTTATTGACTCTGAATCCGTAACTTCCTGGAAATGTATACACAATTCTCCGTTTTGGTTAAATGCCCAATTGATTCTGTTGAGCAAAGTGATCTTTCTTTGCTTTCTGGATTACTCTATGGCATTTACTCTCATGTGAGCTTTATACTATTCTCTTTCAGAGGAGTCTGAGATTTCCATAAATGCCGTCATCTTTCCATGTTGGCCAACTCTTGAGTTGAGCCACTGGTTTGCCATCTTATCATTTGATCTTGATTTTTTACGCCAAAGGGAAGCCACCACACTGAGTTCTGTAAATTATCTGATAGATGGCCGGCAATTATCAGTTGATGTAGGTAACATATCAATTGAAGTGAAGACTTCATTGAACAGGACGGGAAAGACTTTTCTACTGTAGTTAGGAGGGAATGGGGTGCTTTGGTTTGTAGGTTTTGTGTGTGGTTTCTTTCAGGTTTTGTGACAAACCTGATCAAAGAGTGCTCTATCCAGGACTAAGAGGTGACTTAACTTTATAGATGGCCAACACCAGAAAAAAACACATCCTATGTTTGTCCTGCCATATGGTTAGGCGAGAAAATCTGTTGAGCTAATGTACCCCACGTGAGGGCAATGAATATAGTGCTCACAGAAAAGTAACTTGAACAGCAGAGGTAACACTAGTCCACTATATATCAGTTTTACATTTGTACCGTTTTATGTAGTATTATATTATTTGCCAAACTCTGCAATTATCTTTATGAGACCTCTAGGATGTTGTGTATAGTGCTGCCTCAACAAGTATGCAAAAGTAAAGTTATAATTGTAAATAAATAGAATTTAACCCAGAGAGTTCTGTGGCCAGTACAACTGACGTTACCCACTTAAAGTCAAATAAACAGAAGAACATTACACCCAGAGCAGGAGTGTCAAAATGTGTTTATTTTTGACCAGCAATGAGCACTTTATTTGCAGCTTTTTCCGAAACTGTGGGTCGCCAGACAATTTCTGGTAGGTTGCAAAACAGCAGTAGAGATGCCTTTACATTCTGTATTTGTCTTTTCACATTTGTGGGGTTTCAAAGACAGAGGTCAAATGAAACCTTGAAAAAGAGGCTTTCACCTCAACACACGTTGGCTGTTTTGGAGTTTGTGAAGGTTCAAAGTATAATGCAATAAACTGGATTGGAGGAAAGAAATAGGAGTACAACATCTTTTTTATTTTTTGAATAATACATTACAGTATCGTCAAGGATTGCCTCCTTTGGAGGAAGACTGGTATTCAAAAAGCACTCTAGAAGTTTAATGCTGAAGGTTTGTAGTACCGGGCAGAATAATTCCTATACCCCAGAGTACTCTGCAATTCATTAGAAAGTCAGACCTATAACAACAAGCATTGGCATAGCCAATAGGTCTCGCCTTTGGAACCTTATAAGTGTTTAGCCATGCAACAGTTGATGTTGTTGCACCAAGGATATTGTGCTGCATAACTAAATACTTATAAGGTCCCAAAAGCGAGACCTATTGGCTATGCCAATGCTTGTTTTTGTTACTGTTATTACATAAAAATAACTTTAGATATCATTGGCCTGCCTTTGTATTTCTACAACAGCTTTTTTGCAGAAGACATATGCTTTTCAGTTGTTCATTTTATTCATTAGTCGTTTAAAGTTAGGAGTTTATTGCTGTAATTGAAACAATGCAAACAAATTACATTATGAATTGTTATCAATTAACGCTTTAAACATTGTTTTTAACTTGTATGTATTTTTTATGGTACTGATTTTTATTTAGTTTCTTGATTTTTAATTAGGGATTTTTTTTTTTTATAGTTGGTAAACACAGGGGCTGTTTCTCCATGGGGGTGTAGGAGCGTCGACCCCCCACGCCCCACCCCTTTGAGCCGTAATGAGTCACAGCATTTAGAATTTATAATGACTACATATTGGTTTTTTTGTTTACGTTGCCCATGTCACAGCACTATGCAGGTCGGGTTTCTGAGGCGAGGTGGGGGCAATTCTATTGATTGGCAGGCAGAAAGGCTACATATTAATGGCTGGTGCCATGATGTGAAGTGCACCTGTCCGGTTGGACAGGCCTCTTACTGTGCCCAGCTTGACATGGACAATTCAGACCCATTGAACTTGCACTGCCTTAGAATCCCAGGGGAGCTCATTCCCATCCCCCCAGTCTCCTTTGGAGCGCTGGGTTCACTGCCCCCAACCAATCCTGGCTGTCCTGTTCCACAGGCGGGGGTGGGAGAATAATAGAACGACAAAACACTGTGTGGCTTTATATTGAAGTCACAAAGTCATTGGCCATGTTTCTATTCAAAGACGATGCAATATGCTTTCCTCGCGCACAGCACCACTGGAGGAATGAATGAGGCCCTCACACTGGACAAGGAACAGCTTGAGATTTCTGAAGGACTCCGTCGGAGTGTGTCGGTGTTTTCACTCCATCGGCCGTGTGAGAGCCGTGTGAGTGTTTTGCTGTAGAATCTTCCTCTGTTATCTACGGGGCAACCACGTTCACTGAGAAATGCTCTCATTTATCCAGAGTATCGAAAGGAGCGAGAAAGGTGTCAGAAATCCCACTTTTTTGGCCAGTGGCTGCCCTGTGCTTGAAGGGAGGGGAAGAGAAGTCACCTTCATTCTTTTCCCCAAGTATGTGATCGGAGGCCCCAGCTGGGAGGCGCAGCCCAGGCCTGGCGGGTGTTCTTTTGGACGGTGACAGAATCGCTCAGTGACGCTTTTTACCAAATTAAATGCAATACTAGTAAAACAAAACAAAAATGCGCTGTGAACCGTCACACTGATAGACCTGATTGTGTAAGTTACTATTTGGTGACTGTGACCAGTCAGCAGTTTTTATACTGGCAGCGCTTGCAGCAGAAAGGGAAGTGTATTTTAAATAGAGGATGTTGCGTTATGGTCAGACCTGCCAATTTTGAGACTGTGAACCGGGCTTCGAGTCTCGGCGTCTGCTCAACATCCTGTGATTCTCGGCAAATCACTTAATCTCCTCCTGCCTTTCAAAAATTAAAGGTGTCCTTGTGTGAAGTAACTGGTGCTCATGTAAAGTGCTTCGGGTGGAGTTTGCGCTACTTAGAACTGAAAACAAAATTATGAAATGTTTGATTTGAAAGAAACTTTCCATTTTTAATGGAAAGATCTGCTTTGTTTACCACTCTCGACACTGGCATCGCCTAGCGGTGTGTTTGTGTGTGTGTGTGTGGGGGGGGGGTGGGAAGACGCTCATGCCATGCAACAGTTTTATTTCTTCTGGCCTCACTCTGTGCCTCATCATCACCCCGCAGTTTCCCCGGACCTATGTCTGGGGAGTTAAGAAACCGGACTGGCTCCATAGTAGAGATACTTGTTATTTCAGCTGAGCTATGGCGTTGTGCTCGTCCTCTTGCAGGCAAACGGCGTATTCTAGCTCACTCTGAAAGTCAGCAGACGCCGTTAGAAATCTCAGTGATTTGACTGAGTGAGGGGGCATAGCTACCAAGGGACCCAGGCACCTGTGTGCAGATGCCCGTTCTGGTACTTGGAGATGTATGTAGTTGGCAACTGTGGTACTGCCGGGGCTGTGCACTGCCCCCCGGTGAATTGCTTCTCAGGGCACAGCAGGCCAGTCAAAAAAGGCATGACAAAAAAAAGAAACAACCACCAACAAACGGGATGAGAAGGGAAGGGGCTGTGGCAGCCGTCCCTGCCATTCACTCTGAGGAAGACGACACCAAGGGTGCGGGCCAGCGGCGTGTGTTGAGAAAAGAGGAAAAACAAAACGTGACGCCTCATAATTAAGAGGCCTTTAATTGCTGCCACCAGCTGTTGCGCGACAAAGATGAGTGCTCAGCAAAAGATTTAGCGCCAGTGTCAGTAACTGGAATGCACAAGAACCGCAAACACAACAATGGAAGAGCTAATTAAACAGGCACATAAGCGTCAAGTCATCGTCTATCTGAGATATGTCATCAACAACTACTGCAGGGAAATACGTAGGTTCTATGAAATATAAAGGACTCATCTTAAAAACAACTGAGACAAGCGCTGAAAGACAAGCGCGGCCCCGCAAGTTAATCTGTTTACGAGAGAAAAACAATGCCTGTAGACGCTGAGGGCATGTACAGCGTTTACTTTGCGAGCGCGATAATTGCTAACAGATGGCGCCGCTGCTCGCTCCAGCAAGGTAAACGCCATACATGCACGAGTACTAATAGGAAACAGTGCAAAACATGCACGAGTTTCAACAAAAGCCTGGAGCGATTCCAAGAGGTCACTTCAATGCGGCGCTTACGCGCTGCGTAGGCGAGACCTAAAAATGATGTATGCAAAAGATGGCCTTATGCTTCGGGCAAAGGAACAACATAAATCTAATTTTGCTAGCAACAGCAATGAGAAAAGTGATCTTCCAAATCACTAGTTTTAAGACTACGAATGTGGTGATTCGGAGTTTTAGATTGACAACAGATTCAAAAATGTAAATGCCAAACTGGATGGGATTTCTTGTGAAAAGAGATGAAAAGGACAAGCTGTTACAAATATTAACAGCATTCCAAAGCTAGAGAGACTCTCTCTCCCAACTGCTACTAAATCCACGGTACCTAGATGCCAGGACAGGAGACTTGTACGCTGCTGCCAGAAAGATGTGTCCTCCCTGTCAGCTTTACCTGCTTAGGCTGTATACTATGTCAGATGAGTGCAGTGGGGTAGTGGGAGAAGTGCATCAATATTCAAGGGAGACAGCAAAAACCCAGAGAAATTTGCCATGTCTATACATATCGAACCTTGCCATTCTCATCATATCACACACTAATACAACATCACACCACATTAGATAACATCGTAGGGATGAAAACATGAGTTCATGTAGCCGAAGCTTAAAAGTAGCTACTGGGTACAGCATGTTCGCAATTGCCAGGAACTACTTGAAATGACCAGGCGCTCTCACTTCTTTTAAAGTAAAATATCTCATGTTATTCATGGTTCACCATAACACCGCAAGCCATACATACTATATATCAAAGGAATGAGTAAAACATAACTACATATCCGTCAATCTGGCATACTCAGCAAACCAGTGCCAGGCACTTAAACTTTGGTCCTTTGCGCACACGGAGTGGCCGCTCAAATCAGCAATTCAAAGCCACAGGAATTAAGGCCAATGCTGTTCATGCACAGCTGAAATTGTTTCAACAATGAGGCAGAAACGAATATAGAGTAACCGCACCTCCACAACCCCGCCCCTAGCTGGGCTAATTCATCAGGCAGGGTTGAACAGGCCTGCTCTTGGGAACATCCAGATTAAACCATGGAGGCTAGAAGCCCATTAACTTTTGAATGAGCAATATGACAAACTTTAATTTCCTTACATGTAACATTTGAGGACGAAACAAAAAGAGGTCCAACCATATATTAAAAGGAAAGGGGTACATATTGCCATCCTACAGGAAATGCACCTCACGAGGGCGAAGGCATTACAGATCAGATGGAGGACAGCTATACTACACAGCCTATATGGTCCATGTGAGGGGTGTCCTAATCTGAATCTGTGCGCAGGTACCGTTTCAAGACACTAAATTATTAACAGACAAAGAAAGGTGCTGTGTCATATTGGTGAGCAGACTACATGATAGTGACATGGTTAATATATGCCACTAACCTTGAGCAGACTACGTTTTTCATTGGGACACTGGCTCACTTGGCAGGTCTGACACCACCCATTACTGCTGTGAGGATTCTTCAATTGCATCGCAGACAGAGAGCTGGACATATCACACCTAAACCTACTGTCCACATCAATGATGGGAATTGCTTGGGCAGTTAGGGACTGGTTGATGAAATGGGAGTTGACAGACTCCTGGAGGGCCGTCCGTCATTTTACTTCCCCAAACACAACTCACATGTTATACTAGATAAGATACTCTGCTCACCATGCCTACATACAGCAACAGTGTAAGCTGAGTATTTGCTCAGAACAACAGCCGCACAACCCCTTACTAGTGACTGTATGTTTGGGCTGACCAACAGTAGTGTTACCTGCAAGGCACTACAAGTTGCAACTGTGGAGGACCAAGCAGACACACAAGACAATACAGAGCTACTTCAGAGAAAATATAGGTGCTGCATCCTCCCTACTCCTCGAGTAGGAAACTTTAAAAGTAATCATATGGGGAAATTGCATTAAAATAACATTTAGGATAAGGCCAACACTCTCAAAGGAAATAGAGAAACAGGAGGAGAAGCTGAGAGAGATGGAGAGAAGGACACATATAGATCCCAGACAAGAGAAGATGCGACTGGAGAAAAGGGAGAAAAGTGCACACTCGGAGAAAACATTGATGTGTTTTGAATAAACAGCATACTTGATCAAGGCACAAACGTGAATGGGGCAAGACAGGCCTCCTGCTAGCAAGGATAATCAATCCAGATAAAAAGGGGAACTCATATTATAGATGCCAGAACAACGTAAGGAGACTTGGTCCACTCCAAAAGTTGAGATAAAGCCTTTGCAAACTATTACACTGCATTATATATGGCCCGACAGGGGGCTGATGACCACGCACTGCAAGACTACATGGATGGGCCAGGCTTGCATTGACATAGCTAATGCCCTGCGAGAAAATATTACAGACACCGAAATCAAAGTGGAGATCAAATTAATGTTTAAGGGTAAAACACTGAGATCTGATGGTCTACCAGCCGAATTTTTAGCAATATATAAGGATCTGCTAATTCCGATACTGGCTTAGGTATTCAATACCACCAACAGGGAGCACTGCTTTCTAGAGAAGCCATATAACTATCTATATCTAAATTATTCAGAGATTCAGTAGATTTAGAATCCTATATGCCCATTTCAGTGCTCAATAAACACTGAAAAATACTGAACTAGGTCGTGGCCATCTGACTTCTCCTGCAAATGCAACAACAGACGCAGACTGAGGTGAATTTACACCTGGTTGTCATACAGCAATGCACATCAGGTGACTGATCTGTATCCTGAATGGGTCGAGGAACCCTTTCCCAGAACAGCAGTGCTTTTTATAGATATTGAGAATGTGTTTGGCATCCTTAACTTGAGGTATCTGTACACTGTAATGAGAGAGATGGAGACAAGAGAGAGATTGGCCTGGACCTCACTACTGAATACCAGCGCCACTGCGAGAAAGAAGACAAATAATTATGCACCGACATCTGGTTGGCAGGAGTACAAGCCAGGGATTCGAATGTCATTAAAGGAAGAAGAAGCCTAAGAAAGTGAATTGACAATTCAGTTTTAAGGTATTATGGCTAAGACAACTGCTCTCCTACAGGAGATAAACAACTGAACTGAATTCTTCAGTTTTTTTAAACTAAAGAAACTAGCCAAACTAACTATGTTAATTTTGGCTTCTTAATTGGGTCAGCATTTAGCATAAACCGTACGTTCTTTATGTTTTCTGTGGTTTGGCCGGGTATAACTTACAACAATCAATAGCATGTCATCCAGTTCTGCTGTCTGACACTCAACTATCTCAGCGTCTGTTCGAGCTAAAGCTATGGAGCGCACAATTTCTCCCGTACCTTCCTTGTTTATGGAAACAAATCCATCTGACCATACTTCATGTCCATATGGGTGATGACCTGGCTATCATCTATGTATATGTTCAGAGATCAGCAGCTGAACTGTCAAGGCTGAAGGTCTCTTTGTCCAGTCCAAAAGTAAAAGGGACTATTCTTTAACTAGACATAAACTTAAAAGTACTTTTACAACGTAAATGTTGCTTACAAATGCTGAACCCATAACAGTTATTCTTGTTTCAAAACTCTTGCCACATTGCTCTTCTCAACTACCCTGGTATAATTCTGTTGCAATAAAGTACCTCAGACATATAAATACCTGATTGGTAAACTGAACAACATTCAACTTTTAAAGTGTCTTGCCACCACAATCACAGCCCTCCTTTTGGGGGTTTCTCGTCCAGATCTTTTCTTTCACCAAAGTGAAAATTGTTGTGCACTACTGGGAGACACACAAATATCCAGGAGCTACAAAAGTTCACCTGGCCTAAAACAGTAAAATGTTTTGCCTTAACCCTCCTCACCATATTTTTTTTTTCTTTTAAAGAAAGGGGGAGAAAACAAGCTTCCTTTGTGCCTTCACACTGAAGTTTTTCTTGTGTATAATAATTTAGTTTAAAAAAAATGCAAATTACGCTATATACAATCAGAGCACTTAATTAAATGTTCCATATTCCGTTAGTCAACCAAAACAGAGAAATTTTACTGTACATTTTTGCTATCAATTGTCCAGTTATTGATACATTTTACTATAGATTTGGGCCACATTTTCTAGAGACCTAAATAAGTACGGATTTCTGTGAATGCTCATGTCCTGAATTCTACTTTCTTTATATTTCTGTATGCTTACAGAGCCTATGAGAAGTCAAAGCTAAACAAAAAGCTGAGTGAAGGAGAATCCCAATGTAATATGAATAACTGGCATTGCACTTCGATTTTTTATTTTTTTTGCTCTCTGTGCCATTATAGTCTACGTCCATATGCAGGCCATTTTACAGAGAAAACAAAAATATGCTCACTAAGTTCTGAGACAGCTGTTGTAGTAATGCTACTTAAACAAATAAGTAAAGTTGTGTTATTTACTGTTGGCACAGGAAAGTGGAAAACAATGAGCAGAAATACATATAGGACATATATTGACTAGTCTTCACTGTCTGCTTCTGGAAGTGCTGCTGATGCTCTTTTCTACCAAGACAATGTGCAAAGGGAAAAGGGGACTGAAACGGGTAGTGCATGGCTTAAATGGCATTTTTACTGGCAAATTACCGATAAATTAGTTGAATTTATAGATTAAAGATGTGATAATGTAAACCCTAAGACAGAAAAAAGTAGCACAGACCGTGGTGTTCAGATAATGGTATACTTAAGTGTGTTTTTCAGAGAGAATTACTGAGAAATGTTCAAGGCTAAGCAAGCTGCAGTTTGACTAAATCTGTAAATTCATCTCAAACTACTCCAAAGTACTCGCACCGGAAAATATCTCCAGTGCTAAACCACTCACAGCTACCTGTGGCTCAATCCTTTGAATTATGGTAAAATCACAACTACAGAAGCGTGGTGGTGAAACTTAAGCTGGGATTAACTATTAATTCAGTTTTATTCTATAGCGAGAACTAAGTCCGAATGGACATCAGAACACTAACGATTTTCTATTTTAGAAACATTAGACAGAAGTGGAAGGATACAGAGTAAACACAGGTTTGTGAATTCAAATGTGGGTGTTTGTGGTCACTGTGGCTTGTAACGATTTAGGTCCTCATTGCAAGTTAACCACTGTCAGATCCGTTCAGAGGGGCCACAGGGCATAACAGGGTATACTAGGCCACAACCGTGGTGGTTAAGGCTCCGCAAACTGGGCCAAGTATAACCCTTTCCGGGGGCGCTAGAGGGCGCACTGCGGAATGGCTGCACCGTAGTGCTGCTCCGCCGGCCAGAACAATAAATAGCAAATAAGATGCTGAATTGGCAACGAATTTGCTGATATCACCGCAGAAACTGGTGTCGGAAAGTGCCCAGCAGCTGAGGATATGCCCCACTGATATGCAGAGACGCTGCATTCCGTAGGAAATCGACTGAAACAAACGCGGCTTGGAGCTCGCCCGAAAGAGTCAAGATGGCGGTGCGCAACGATAAGTGAATGAAACTACGATATGAAATCCGCCTGGTCCCGGAGGAGGTGAGGACATGTGCAGCATAGCGCGTAGCCAGAGATAATAAAGAGACACACGTCGAGTGCCGGACTCACCCTAAGACGGTAAGGCGTCCCTGCGGAGAGATAGCTATCCAGCAGCAGCGCAGTACACAAATGGCTGCAGGTGCACTCCCTCGATGCGCTGACCGGATGCCCGCAAATAACACTAGCGGTACAAGGCTAACATGAATTGAGCTCTCCCAGGGGGGACATGAAAAACGGCGATACTGTGGGCAGCGAGATATTGTAGGGCGCGGTGGCAAGCTGCAATACGCACGAAACTGAAAGTGTACCTCGGTACATGGACGCCGCCATTTTCCTCGCACGTTAGATTTGCAGCAACACGAAGAAACCTCTATATACCGCCTACTCGATATATGCGAATCAATACTCCAATGCGGGACTGACTACAATAATAGCGTTGCGGACTGGCCAGTGACAACCGCCGCAACTTACTACACGTTACATACCAGGTCAGAATCAGAAGATATCATATTATGTGACGAGCGCACCCGAAATAGCACAAATAGGGGATTTCTTGATCCGGACATACCCTGAGGCGGCTGCTAAAGGACATAAACTGCATATGGATCTACCTACAGCGTAAATCAGCAGGCCATGGTAGTACTAAGCTAGGTGCAAGGTGCTGAGAGGGGAGAGAACTTTCCCATTATAACTAGGAAACACCCACCCACAGGCGCGCTAATCACTACTGCATACTGAGAACCACTGATAAGAATACCAGTCATAAGACTATCAACAGCGGATTAGCAATATACCCAGCACCTGACGCGAGATTCCCCATACATCTTAATACAGCCAGCAGTGGTTCATTTTCACGACATAATAAGCGTGCCTGGCGAAATAATGGGCAAGACTGACAAGCAGCAGCCAAAACTATCCTTCGATACTCGCCGTGTTGCCAAGTCCCACTCTGCACACTCAGACACGGAAATTGATAGTGATCGCACCACCAATACAGCTATGGAATCGGCACTGCAGGCAATCCAACAGAGCCTGCAGGCGATCGATGGCAAAATTGATACCCTGACTATAAGAGTGGATCACATGGCAGCCAAAATAGATAAACAAGGGGAACGATTGGACGTGGCGGAGCAGAGACTTTCGGCTGTAGAAGACATATCAAACGCCACGGCGAAACAATGTGCGGACATTGCAAAAAAACTAGAGAGTGTTCAAAATAAAAATGAAGATTTGGAAGCGAGGTCGCACCGCAATAATGTACGCATTATGGGCGTACCCGAAAGCACAAATACTTGGCCGACTAGAACAATATGTGGAAGGCATGCTAAAAGAACTTTTTGGGGCAGATAAATTTTCACCAGTGTTAATAGTCGAACGTGCACACCGAACACTGGCGACGAAGCCACCTCCAGGCACCCCTCCACGTCCTATTATAGCCCGCATTTTGAATTACAGAGATCGGGACATTATATTGAGATTGGCGCGTGAACAACAGAAACTAAACTATCAAGGGAATGACATCGCCTTCTACCCGGATTTTACTATCTCCGTGCAGGCGGCGCGTAGAGAATTTCTATCGGTCAAAAAACGACTGCGAGACATGGAAATAGACTATGCAATGCTGTACCCAGCAAGATTGAGGATAGTGCATGAGGGTCAAACCAGGATCTTTGCAACGCCGAAAGCTGCGCAGGACTATTTGAAAATATTTCCTCCTCGACGCAGGATTCCAGAACATGCACACTCATCGGCAGAGGCAGATGAACACGTGTGATAAAGAATGGCGTGAACTGTTACGCACTCTGTAAGCTGCATGCTAACACATTTTGGACATAGGGTGCCCATTAGATGACCCATCCCTGAAGATATGAGGTAGGATCTACACTATATATATATATATATATATATATATATGAGGATGAGACATTGGCACTCATGCATGAATACTAAGACATTCTACTATTGGACAGTTAAATATTGCATAGATTACTGATGTGCTGTATAGATCTGCTACACCACTTAGGGGATGCTTGGTTGCAGGGATCAACATTAATATGATAAAGCATGAGAGTAATAGATAGTGACATTTGCAAATGAAGGATTGTCTGGCACTGGGTTTCTAAGGTAGATATGTATATCTCAGATGTCGTGATTACAGATAACGCATAGTTTATGTGTGAACTAACGACTACTTTGAATCTGACGTGAGCCAATATGATTATATATATTCTGGCCACATCCGCTCGGCGGATGAGTATGTGAGCGCCTAGCGACCCCCCTACGGGTATACCCCAGAACCGTTCTGATGTTTCTTAGTTTGTTGTTAAGGGTATGTCTTTGGCATGATTGGGATGCTAAAGTGGGAGGAGGGCTACGGGGGAGGGGGAAAGGTTTTTGTGTTGTTTCAGGTACATAATTTCCATACAATCGTAGATATGCATACATGCATGGTGTAAAGCACAAGAGAGTCACATATCCTTCTTTCGATCAAAGTATGTATACAAGCACTAATAAGCTACACACCGTCATGACCAGATATAGGGTCAAAGATGGATAATAGGACACATACATCGAAATTAAATATACTAACATGGAATGTTCGTGGCCTCAATAACCCACGAAAAATAAGGCAGGTCTTTGCATACCTAGATAGACATCAAATTGACATAGCTATGCTGCAGGAAACCCACCTAGCGAGTGATACTAAATGTACACTGGGCAGCAGATGGGTGGAAACGGTACTATCATCATCATACTCATACGCTAGAGGCGTTTTGATCCTTATTAAGAAGGGTACGCAATTTGTTATTGACCAAACGATACCCGATACTCAAGGCAGATATATAATTGTCACAGGACATTTAAGGGGCACAAAAATAGGACTGATAAACACTTATGGCCCGAACACTGATGACCCGGAGTTCTTTAGAGCGATCTGGGGCAAATTAAGAGAACTATCGCCTGTGGAATTGCTTTGGGGTGGAGACCTGAATCTCTCACTAATTGATAAACAAGACTGATCAGGAACCTCTACAGAACCACATAAACAGGCAGTGAGGGCAGTAAGGGATGGCATGGCCGAATTTGAAATGTTAGATGTGTGGAGACTTCAGCATCCACACAAACTGGAGGGCACGCATGCATCCATGATCTATAGTAGTTGGTCCCGCATTGATTATTGGCTGGCAACTAAGACAGCCTGTACATGGGTACGTGAAGTACAACACCTCCCAAAAACATTATCTGACCATAACCCGATTGTTCTCGCGATAGACCTACCAAATTACACACCACCACCGTTTATATGGCGGTTCAACGCGAAGGCACAATTGGACCCAATATACAACTCCACAATCCACCAGGCAATAGAAGACTACTTCCATCTGAACAAAGGCTCAGTGGAGGATATGAGTGTACTATGGGAGGCCTTTAAGTCCACGATACGTGGAGTCTGCATCAGCACTAACGCTGGCATTCTGCGCGACCTGCGCACCCAACTGACTAGGTGCGAAAACAAAATTAGGCAATTCGAAACGGAATTCGAACAATCGCAAAATGCAGCATTATTGGGAGACATCAGAGAAGCACTCTCAGAATACCAAGAACTAGCTGACAATGAACTTAAATATTTGTCACACCGACAATTAGCTCGCACATATGGAGAGGGTGGAAGAGCGGGACGAATACTGGCACAAACAATTTGCGCTACACGCCAGACACATGTTGTCACTTCTGTAAAAGACGCACAGGGAAATCCACAGTACGAAACAAACGATATTCTAAAGGCATTCATGTCCACATATAGCGACCTGTACGCCACTAGGCCTATCGCAACCGCAAATGAAACACTTGAATACCTGGAAGACATAGCTATAGCCTGGCTCTCAGATAACCAGCGCGAATATCTGGCGCTGCCAATAACAGAAGAAGAAGTAAAGGAAGCCATAAAAACACTCTCAAATGGTAAAGCCCCGGGCCCAGACGGATTTACTGGGGAATTCTATAAAACATATGTAGACTTATTATGCCCTTATTTAGTTGAAATGTATGGAGACGCACATGAAAAACAAATACTCCCTCCCACACTATGGGAAGCATTAATAATCACATTATTAAAACCAGACAAGGACCCCATTAATTGTGACTCATATCGCCCCCTCTCGTTAATAAATACAGATGCTAAGATTTTAGCGAAAATAATTGCCACCAGACTGCAACCGCTTATGCAAAACATAATACTACCCGATCAATCAGGGTTTATACCCAATCGCTCTACTGCACACAATATACGTACACTTTTTGCACTGTCTCACCAGCTCAACCCTGAGTTGGAGGCGGCGGCAGTGCTTTTGGACGCTGCCAAAGCCTTTGACTCAGTAGAGTGGGTATATCTATTTACAGTAATGCAAAAGATGGGGCTCCCACCTAGCCTGTTGACATGGATCAAAATACTTTACACCAAACCAGTAGTGCGAATAAAGGTCAATAAATATGTTTCAGACATAATACCATTTCAACGCGGCACACGACAAGGTTGCCCACTGTCGCCCCCATTATTCGCTATAGCGCTAGAACCTCTAGCATGCAAACTCCGCCAAAAATATGCGGCCACAGCATTACAATTCTATCAGCGCCCAGTGGGGATCTCGATGTACGCAGATGACATGGTACTATATGTACGAGAACCACATGTCCACTTATCATCGCTCTTGAGAGAATACATTAAATTTAGTAGACACTCGGGCCTCCAAATAAATTGGACTAAATCCACTATAATCCCACTTACAGACAGCACAAAACCTGGACAGGTGGAGTTTCCATTGGAGTGGCAAACGGACCCGGTTAAATATTTGGGCATCTGGTACCACAGGGACCCAGAGATTGTCATTCGTGTAAATTATGGCAAGGTCATTACTAAGATCGAAGAAAAAAATAGAGCGCTGGATCCATCTCCCATTGTCATTAGCAGATAGAATGACAATCGTCAAAATGGTCATATTGCCCAAACTTCTCTACCTATTCAATAATATACCCATTCCACCACCCTCCTCAGTGTTCAAGAGAATCACCTCGAGCATAACCAGACTGATATGGGCTGGTAAAATAGCTCGTATTGAACTACGCACCTTGACGCTGCCATATGATAAAGGAGGCTTCACAGTACCCGATTTCTTACTCTATTACTTATGCGCCCAAGCGCAGTATGCGCATTATTGGTTTTTCCCGGTGCCATATTTGCCACATACGGCGGTAGAAGATGGGGACGCCCATCCAATACCCCTCAGATGTATATTACCACACCAACGCCCACACATAGCCAAAACCGAAATAAACACGATTAAAACTACGAACCTTGCTTGGCAGCGTATGGGGAAATTAACAGGGAGACTGCCATTATATGCACCCGCGTTACCTCTACAACACCACCCGGCAATATCTGTAACACAAACAGGCAATGGCATGTCCATGCTGCAACAGGTGGGAATCACTACTATGGGAGATTTATACACAGAAGGTAGATTCATAGAAGATACGGATCTCGCATATATCCGAAACCAAACACTATTGTTCAAATTCACGTACCATAGACTTAGGGACGCGATAAAAGATCTATATCCCACATTCCCTGACGAACCACCAACCTTGACAGCACTACAAAGGATTCTAACGTACCCGAGCAATACATATCTAGTCTCAAAACTCTATAGGCACCTACAGGCTGATATAGCAGGCGCCACCAATAAGGCCTGTGAACGCTGGAACATTCATTTGGAAACACCCCTAATTGACGAAGTCTGGAAAAGCAGCTGTGCACTAACGGCAATACTCACCCCAAATAGCAACCTACGCATAATTCATTATAAATATCTACACCAAACATACCACACGCCAATGAAGCTACATAAATGTGGGCTGCGGGAGGATACCAGATGCCGGCGCTGCGGTGAGGTTGATGCTAATTTTATATATTTGTCCTGGAGATGTGGAAAAATTAGACAATACTGGGGGGAGGTAATAGATACATTAGGCCTCATATTAGAAACAAAAATTGAATGTACAGTGAAGGTCTGCCTACTGGGTTTAGTTGAAAATCTGTGATCAGTAAAACATAAAATGTGTGTAATAGCGTTATTAATGGCTAAAAGACGAATTTCTATACATTGGGACAGTAAAAGATCTCCGAATAGGACACAATGGTTAATGGACTTAGTGTACTGCAGAGACTCACTCAAAACATATGAGGAGGAATTACCAACAGCCTCGAGACCCAAAGATTACTGGGCTATGCTCACAGAATATTTGCGATCCCATCAGGAACTGCTATCATCTGGAAATGTGTAGCTTTATATGCAATAATGATGTATGGATAAGAAGGACTTGATCTAGAAACTGAGTTGTATAATCACTTACAGAAAGTGCGATACTATGCATGTTGCAATTGTACCTGTATTGTATTGTTGTTTGTAAGATTCATATACAATAAAAACTTTATATATAAAAAAAAAATTAAAAAAAGTATAACCTTTTCCGCACTGGAGTAGCAAGGTTGAAAAGTCATAAGCTTTTCTTCAGGTAGGTAGTTTGGGAAACAAGAGCTCAGAACTCAACAATCAACTAACAGACACAATAACATATTTCCCAACCCAGAGAATCTTTTTATAAAGGAAAGCACTTTAATCTCACAGCAAAATGAAATACTATATAAATCAATAGGAATCACAATTACACAGCTGTAATCTGAGTTACGATCTGCAGTAAGGCGTTACACCCCCTCTCGGTACCCTCTCCTCATTGTAGGAAATCTCTAATGTCTACAGCTCCCCTGGATAATACAGACAGACATTAAATAGGCAATCGGGCAGATCTCTCATATTTACCCCACGGATTAGACGTGCAACTCATTTCAACAACTCTCATCCCAAATGTTCTCTTGGATAGAAAGTCAAAAGTCCTCGCACCAGATTTCCCCATGAGCCTTTAATTCCCTGTTCCATTTGCGGGCTAAGTCAAACTAGCTGCTAGGTGATTACTTCAGATTTTGTGGGCCGGAGGTGCAGCTTGTGTCCTCACTCTTCGCAGTGCCAGTTTCTCAATGCGAGGACCTCAGAGGCGACATCCCTTTGGAACAGAAATCGCTGGACAGAGTCGAAAAAGGGGGTTCTGCACAGTTGCATGACGTCTTCGGCAGTTGCTGGAAACCGGGCCGAGGGCAGACAGGTTCTTAGGCATTGCAGTTGTGGCTTCTAGGCCAATTTGTAAGCATCAGTGTGCTTACGGCAGTTGCGCACTTCCAGGTGATCAAGTTTACGCTTCAACGGCAAATTAGCTCTTCTTTTCTAACGTAAGTAGCACCAGTTCTTGGACTCAATGGGAAGCTGCCAAATGACACAGTGGTGGTCGTACTTGCAATGTCTTGGTGCATTTTACATGGCAACCGGACAGAGAGACCGGGGGAATCTCTCCCATCTAGGTTGGCTTCTACCTTCAATAACTAGGGCAGTCAACTTTCCCTGGGTGTTCCTCATGGAATCAGGAGCAGGTAATCTTCAAGGCATGAGGCAGATCCTCAGCTCCTCCCAGAAAGTGCAGATTTCAGATGATCTACTCTCACCTCTGTGAGACTGGCTGTCATGAAAACAGCAGCCCTGGCCACAAAGAAGCCCTAGTAACACTTTGTGGAGCACACTCCTCTTTGGAACTTGGATAAGGAATATAAGGAGAAGGGTTATCCCATGTTTACACGCATATGTGGTGTACGGTGAATATAGGAGGGAAGATCTGGGTGTACTGGGATCTTTTCAGTAGGAATAGGTTTGTAGGCAGTCTGCAGAGGTGCTGTTTGTGATCTAAGCCCTGTGGAGGAGGGGCGGAGGTGATCTGTGTAGGAATCTCTTTGAGAAGGAGTCCTGCGTTTAAAGGATTTCTTGTATTCAAGGGTGAGTAGGGCTACGTGCGATAGTGGTTTGTCTGTGAGTAAAGGGGTCCATGTATGAAAAGGTTTCTTTCCATGAAAGCCTGTGCTTTATGAATACACTGCAGGGAGAGTTCGCGATGTATATTTGACGTGCACAGACGCAGGCCAGCAAAGGGTTCGGTCGCGACCAGTGTCTCACCTCGCTGTGATCCGAAGTCCCACTCCTTTCCTCGGGATCCAGATCCACAGCTGCCGCCACAGTGTGCAGGAAGCACAACCTCTGACCCTGACTACACTGTTTCACGTGCACATCCCACGCATGCGCACACCACCCCTTAGCAAAGATGTTCTGACTCCGTGGTGGGGACTAGTTCACCTTAGACGAAGAACCCTTAGTAAGCACACGAGGTCACGTGGCGAGTAGTTGAAGACACGTCCTATTTCTGTGTTTCCTTGATTCTATAATTAAGGCTAGTGATATCCATGGTAACCCGGCAGTCAAGCAGAAGGCGCTTTTGTAGCTCCGTGCCCGTCCGTTTTTCAGACAGTCTAGAAAGAGGTTAGAACAGAAAAGAGGCACACGGCAATTACGCGTCACTTGGAGCTCAGTAGGGTAGGGAACGGAAGGCAGACAGGAACTAGAGAGTGAGAACATAGCTGCCAAGGTTTCAGGTTGCGTGTGACATTTTCATAATTTCAGTGTAATTATGAGCAGTGCTTTAAATGGGGAAAAATAAGTGCAGGTACTCATTAAAATAGAGGTGTGGCAAGGGGTGGGGCTAAGGGCAAAATATCATAATACATAGAAACTTCTGTACCAGTTGCAGCACATATTAAAACACATGAGAAATGTGTTTATGTAAAAAAAACACAGATTAACTCATAACACAAAATGAAAGTCGTGATGGCACTTTCACCTGAATGGTTGCTGCGCACCTGATTGACAGTGCAGGGTCTGTCTAGAGACCCTGTCCTGTTAATCACAGCGTGACACAGGCCCTCTCACCCCCCTGCAGTTTGGGGACATTCAAATGGGCGCTGCTGGAATCTTCATCAGCAACTCTGCAAAAGGATACTTCAGACGAGTTAATTACAAGCTGCTCGGAAGCAGAGCGGCCTCTGCCCTGCACTGGATCAGAAACCTAACCTGAGCCTGCCGTGCCGTGGATCAGGGTTCAGGTACTCTCCCTGGCTACAGAGAAGTGCCGGTACTGACGGCAAAAAACTTCGGAAGTGCCGGTACTCAGTACCGGCCCATTTAAAGCACTGGGCTCAGTTAATTAACAGAGAATGCACAGGCGTGCCTGCGCTTTTTTAGAGTCCAGACTCTGGATCTAAGGAAGTTTTATTCCACTGCCTTTTCCTGCAGGTGCTCCGAGGCAACAGAATTTGTAATAATACACCGTTGCTGGAGGCTGCTATTTTGTGTAACTCGACTGCCTGTCTAAAACCTTACTTTGTTCAAGTGCAAAAATTGAATTGGTGAATGATGATCTTTTAATAATAATCTGATTTATAAAGCGCATAGTTTCTCCCAAAGGCGTGTCCCTGTGCTGGAGGAAAACCCAGAAACCTACAGCCCAACGATCCTCACCTATAAATAGATGCAAAGCCAGCGAACTACCACCACCCTACCTTACCCAACATGACCTTGTACCAGACCAAATTGAAACAGCCATATTTTGAGCTTCTTATTAAAGGCATTTTACGAAGGTTCCCGCCTCAGCTGTAAAGGCAGAGAATTCCACAACTTGATGGTTATCTTTTCACCTAATTTCTATCTGAATTGTGCTACTGCCACTACCTGCACCTTTGCACACCCTGTTCCTACAATTCCTTCAGTGGCTGCATCCTGGCCACACACATCTTAAATGCCCAAACCATGCCTTCCTCCATTGCCTACTCTGCATCTTGTATGACCGTTGGCATCTTTTTCAGCACCTTATTTTGTATTTCTTAGTTTCCTGCCTCCCTGAAGCTTCCCCCCCTGTCCGTCGGAAGCAGTCACCTGCATCTGTATGTTCCACCCATGTTCACCTCCTTTCCCTTCTCTTTGCTGCTTGACCACTTATAAGGTCCCAAAGGCGGGACCTATTGGCTATGCCAATGCTTGTTTTTTTTTAGGCACGAGGACATTGAGTGTGCGCGCAGGGCACTCACCTACAGAGTGGCAGAAAGTTCCTTGTGGCTGGGTTCTCAATCGGACTGGCACTGGCGCTTATGAGAAACCTGCTTTTTGCTCGCTGGCGGCATTTTATGGCTGTTTCCCTTTCCCCTGCGCTCGCAAATTAGAAAGGGAAAGCCAGAGCAAACTGCTTTTTAAAGGGCTTCCCTGGCTTCCTCTTTCTTCCCACCGCACAGCTACCTGGGGGGTGACGTCACACGTTGCTCTGCCCTGGGGCGTCACTGCCACCCTCTGTGAAATTAACATCATGTGAGCATGCGCCGCAGTGTAGAAATGCGATGCATGCTCACATAACTATTTGTGTCCTAAAATGCCGCCTTGTTACAGTGAGTACCGGTACTCTCGTTATTAACGGAGAAGTGCCGGTACTCTAGAGGGGGAAAAAAAGAAGTGCCGGTACTCAGTACCGGTGAGTACCGGCCCATTTAAAGCACTGATTATGAGTGACATTCTGTAGTGTAAGGGTTTCCACAAGTAAGAAAGAGTCTACACATTCAACGACTATGATTGACGCTTTCTCGCAAGCAAAATCAAGCAATGAAGAGGAAGGAAACATAAATATCAGAAATTACACCAATTTGACTAACGAGACACTGTAAGAAGCAAAGCTGCCAAGTCTCCACATTGCTCATGTGTGACATTTCCATGCTTTCAGTGCGCTTATGGGTGACATTCAACTGCCAAATGTGTGATACTTAAAGTGATACTTTCTTGCCAGTAAAACCATGACATGAAGTGCATTGAAAGCACTAAATATCAGAAATTACACTTTTGAGCAACTAGAAGTTCTAAAATTATCATCAAACTGCTTATTGAACACTAAATGTATGCACAGGTTGTGGCAGGCTGTCTTATATTGTGTGTAATACAATTTTAAAACAATATGCATATTCAGTGTTTTTAGTCACAGGCTACCACCTCGTAGCACTATAATACAGAAGTCACTATTTCCCAGTGCACGAAGCAGTACTCAATCCTGTTTCTCTCTGATTACACACACAATCTGCAGTGATTGCATTACTCAATTGAGTTAACAAAGATGAATCCTGCCTTCGGGCTAAACAGCAGGAGTGATCCTCGGCCAGGGTTGGATTGGGATTAGAAATCGGCCCGGGCACGCTAATAAAAAATGGCCCACATTTGCCTATTGCCTTTCCGCAAAACACTGCTTCGGCGAAGTTTTATAAACACCTGAAAACAAGTGAGGCCATTTCTGCTCAGGCCCCCTGCCTCCGCTCAGTATGCACACATTAATTGGTCGGCCCAGGGAGAGAAAGGGGGTGACCCCTCTGCCCGTTGAGAAAAGGGAGGTAATGGACGCCCATCTGCCTCCAAAGAGGCCACTTGGGAACCCACTGGGCCGCTGGTGACATCTGAACACACCAGACACAGCCCAAATCGGCCCCCTAGGCTGCCAAAAAGCAGCCCACAGCTGGAACTTCGACACCGGCCCCTCGGCCATTGCCTGAGTGCCCGCCTTACCAATCCGACCCTGCCCTCGGCAGCCCTTTTACATTGATGCACTCCCTGAGGTATTCATAGACCTCTTCCTTTTATGCTAGTATGGCCACACTCTCCCCTTTTATTCTATATGTGGGGCACATGGAATCATTTTGACGTTCTGCCAATGTGTGATCCTCAGCAAATCTGCAGAGACTGCTGCAAACCATGTTTTGTACATCGTCTACTTTTCGGTACCCCTAATTAAATCCACAGTGTGTCCACTCCAACCCTCGAAAACCAGCGCTTTGTTTGTTCCACAGCTAGAACAGATTGTATAATCCTGCTACACAGCACAGGCTATTCCCATCCTAGGCACCTCCGCCCCATCCAACACACACACTTTTTTCCTAAAATCACCAACCCTATGTGTGTTAGAGGAAATGTGATTAAATATGAAATGCAAGGCACATTGGCTGTAACTGAGAGCAGGGGCGAGGATGTGCAGGGACAGGGTTTAACCCAAAACTTAGTAGTTGGCAAGGTGCAAAAGGTAAAATAGCAGGTTGGTTTAGGTGGGACCGAGAGAAGGGGCCTGTACCTGGCACTTAGGGCTCCCTGTCAAAAAACACTTGGATCTCGTGTGAGGATGAGGGTGGGGATATGCAAATGAGCCAAGGCTAATTGCGGCGTTGAAGACTGTGGGAGGGGGCAGTGCAGTTTGTTCACTGAGCCAACCTTTGCTATGATAGCGCACCAGGTGAAACTAAATTTGTTGTCCTTCCTGATCCTTCTCCTCTCTGCACTTTAATTAACTTTTTCTAAGCACTCTATATAACAGTGTGTTAAAAGTACAGCTGCGGCGCTATACTATTTCTGTATGAATAAGTAAAGCGTGGTCTTCTGCTTGACAAGTTAGTGGCCATTATGCCTGCATAAGGAAAATAATCACACAAGGGAGATGCAACCTTTATCGTGCGAACGTTGTATGTCAGTTTGATTTTAAGGAGCAGTGTAGCTGTTTGCGGGGGGGGGGGGTTTGGTGAAAGAGTAATAGTTATAGAAAGTCTGAGACTGACCGTACCCGCATCTTCCTTCTTTCTGCTGCTGGTGATGGTAATTGCAGGGGTTTACTGGAGGGCTTTTCTGTTCACACAATGTCCCTTCGATCCCCTCACTTGAATCACCTATTCAGGTGCTAAGTTGGAAGTGAGAGGCGATTGTGAGGGAGAAGGAAGCGGGTGTAGGGAAACAGAGGAGAGTAAGGGGTGGTGCTGGTGGAAACAAGATAATCTATGCAGAGACCGGCGAGGCGCTGGTGAAAAACATGTTCTGAAATGTTTGTAAATCCTGCTTATGAAATGATACAGTTAAAACACAGAATAACCCATTTTTAGGTCGAGAATTCGAGACCTCTTGTATATACTTTAGTATATGGTATATACTTATATGTGTATTCCATATGACTCTGCCCTGCAATTGAGGCGCCACACACCAGCGATGTTAACCTTTTATTCTCAGAGGTGGCAAGTAAACCGGCATCTCCCAACAGCAATAGTTCAATACCAAACGCGTTTCAGGCTTCCTCAGCCCTTTTTCACTGGTGTCACAAGGAGGAAAAGCTGCGCGATTTCGCGCCGTATTTGCAGCACTTTGTATTCAATCGCCATAGTAGGCGTGGCTAATATGCACTCTGGTCTTTGTAGTTTTCAATCTATAGTAGTTTGCCACTATGCCTCCTTTCAATATTACAATCCATTAGTAGGTTTGCTGAATAGGAAACCGCCGTGTTCCAGCCTGTATTTCTTCTGAGAACGGTCTCACTGTTCCTTATGTCGCCGCTTTTCACCTTCCGCGGCGTCCAGGAGCCGCTATTCAGCGGCGGGGTGCCTCGCGACCCGAGCCGGGCCGCTAACATATTCCATATGACTCTGCCCTGCAATTGAGGCGCCACACACCAGCGATGTTAACCTTTTATTCTCAGAGGTGGCAAGTAAACCGGCATCTCCCAACAGCAATAGTTCAATACCAAACATGTGTATGTACTTTGTGGGCTCTGGAGATCAGCCCTAGGACTTGTCTGCTTCCGCTTAGGGACTTTTCTTTCTGTTCAACTGCCTCTATTTAACTGTCTTGATAGAAAACGACCAGCAGAGGTCAGTAAAATACCAGAATTGCTTTCTGCTTGTTCAACTGCCTCTATTTAACTGTCTTGATAGAAAACGACCAGTAGAGGTCAGTAAAATACCAGAATTGCTTTCTGCTGAGGGACTTTCTTTTTTTATTTTTCTGGCAACTGCCTCTATTTAACTTTCTTAATAGAAAACGACCAGCAGAGGTCAGTAAAATACCAGAATCACTTTAGCATTCTCTAGATTTCAGTCCATAGAAATTGTCTTCCACGAGCACCCGTAGACAATATTATTTTTTTCAAATCTTGTATTTTCAGTGATATGACCACCGAAGGACTTGATTGTATATTAAAAACAGAGCTTTGGACTATACCATTTCCCGCTGAAAGGCAATATTTCTCTCCATGTGTTCCCATGCCTGGCATGTCACACAGGTGTACTTTCCCTCCATGTTAAAGAACAGTAGATGTTTCAGCACCCAGGCTAATGTGCTGCATAGCTAAATACATATAAGGTCCCAAAGGCGAGACCGATTGCATTGCAAATGCTTGTTTAAAAACCCTTCGTTACCGAGGGTGTGCGGCATAACAGATGGGGTGGAAGACTACTGTGGGCCTGCTGGTGGACACACTTACATTACTTTCCTGGCAGTGGCCGTGGACCACAGTGCAGCCAAGAGTTGTCAAGCAGCTCATTCTCTCATTGAGAAGTGATGCACAGGCGATAGTAAAGTGTTCTCTGGTTCGTATTCATACAGAGTACATATATAAATGCCAGTTTGCAGTATATTATTAGATCACATCACTGGCAATTGGTAGAGGCAAGAATAAGCTGAGCACTCACTCTGACTCGCCTAGAAGTGACACAGACAGATGGGAGATGTTGGCTAATCTTCATGCTTCGTGTGCTTCTCCTGCTTTCTTTCTCTTGAGCTGCAACGAGTCTTCGAAGTTCTTCGACCAAGCTGGGTAAGGGGGCAATGGGCTGCAGCAGAAGGCAGTTCAAAGCTTCTTTTGAGTGGGCGGAGAGTCAGTCAGTTCTCCTCTCGATGCTCCGGAGTGTCTTACTCTGGCAGGGGGCAGTGACGCTAAATATTTTCTATGTGAACAACACACATTGCATTACTTGTTTCATTCTCGGAGGCAATCTGCTCCAGCCTGAGACCAGAGGAAAAACAGCCCCACGCAATGACTCTTAATTTAGCAGCCGTCCCAGGCAGGAAGATCCAGCAACTACATGTGGGTCTCAGAAAGGCTGGGCTGACAGAATCTGTGTTCCTGGCATGGGAAAGAAACAATGTATCCCATTGCCAGATAACCATAACAACGAGTCGTCCAGGCCCGGCCTTGGCATCATGAATTCCTTCACAGGCAGAGTTGCAGTACAGACAGTAAGTGCTGCGTACAAGGCTGATTTTTGCAGTGCTGCGTGAGCCCCAGAGCATGTCTGGGAGCTATGAATGTGTGACTAATGCATTTTAATGGGGTGATGCGGGCACCAGCATGAAAATGTGTTACTCTAAAGTCTGATGTGTGGTACTTGGCAGGGCTGGAAGAAGGTGCTGCTTGGGGTAAAGCAGATAGGGCCACATGTACAAAGAATTAGGTTTGCGACTTACAAATAGTGACTTTTTGCAACTCGCAATAAGGAAGTCGCAAACACTGTTTGCGATTCCCAATGGGGTCGGAATTGACCTGCCTGATCAATTTTCATAAGACAGGTCGCAATTTGCGACCCATTGGGAATGGCCTGTAATCACAGGAATGGTAGCCTGCTGGGATCAGCAGACCACCATGTCTGTGATTGCTTTTTAAATAAAGCAATTTTTTTTTATTGAAATGCAGCCCGTTTTCCTTAAACGATAACAGAATGCATTTCAAAAATAAAAATGAAAAGCTACCTTTTAATTTTTTAAGAATAGGCAGTGGTCCTGAGGACCACTGTATGCTCTTAGAAAATGTTGGACCCCTTCCCCTTTGTGAATGGGTTAACACCTCCTTCATGGAGTCGGTAAAATATGAATGTTTTGTGACCGCATCTCGGTCGCAAAACTTTCATACATGCCCCTGCGCCTTTAAAACACCACTTCCTAATACCGACTCGCAAACCCTATTTGGGAGTCGGTAATAGGTTGCCGACTCGCAAAATAGGGTTAGTGCATGCCAAATTACGCTTTAGCGGTCGCACACGGCTCAATTCTCCGTTTGCGACCACTAAGACATGTTGTACATGTGGCCCATAGTGCCTACAAGGTTTGGAGAGCCATGTGATGGGGGCGGGGATGTGATTCAGCAGGAATGGTCTGCGAGTCAACTCGGGATGAGTCTCGGGTGCTTTCATGGCTGGGTGGACTTTGATGCAGTGTATCCTCACCTAGTATGGCTACTCTGGGCGGACTCTGAGCACTTGCATATACCAGTGCAGAAAATGAGACACACGCTCGGTCACAGGTATGGGCAGAAGACCCTGTGCGGTCTACGACCCTTTTATTTAAAGCCGCTGGCCATGCCTGGTCAGAGGATGTACAGGGTGCATACCCGGGTTAGTGAGCCACTTCTCTTGCATCCCGGTGGTTCATTACATTCCTCCTGAACTTGGCATTAAACTTTAACATTCGACTCGACTCACAAAGTCTTTGAGCTGCTGGCTCAGTTGAGGATTTGGCCTGAGATTGTACTGTGGGTGTTGTGAGGGGTCTTGTTTCTCCTTACTGTCCAGGATGATGCAGGTGTCCATGCTATTCCCCTCTCCTTCACTAGTCTATTCTGGAGTCATGCTGCCTGGCCTCTCGTCCCCATGTGCGTTGTCGGTCATGGTACCTTCTTCTCCATCTTCAGGCTCTTGCTGGCATAGTATGTCCACCTTCAGAACCATGAAATGTTTTGGGTGACCATTTCACCCCCTGGCACAGACAGTTATCATAGTGCCTTCCACTGTCCCAACTCCTGGTTCGAAAGGTGTTCTGAACTTCCACGCTGGCCTTCTGTTCTTGATTATCATTTTATCCCCTCGCACAATATGCCTGGTTTGCCTTTTCAGGCTCGCGTGCACATTGTCTGTGTGCGCCGGGTCTGGGTGTTTACCAGATCATAGAATGGGGAGTCCACTCAGGATGGACTTGGATTGTGTCTCTTCTGGGCCCATTGAAAATCAGAGACCAAGGGGGGCACTGTGTGGTGCAATGCAGTGTTCCTCGGTATTTGCACAGGAACCTTTGGAGACTGAGTTCAGGGTTGAGCCCTTTCACCATGGCAATTCTGAGGGATTTGTTCTTTGTGCGCATGAGGCGCTCGGCCTCTCCATTTGCTTGCGGCCACTGTGATGTGATGTGGCGATGTCGGAGCCCCAAGTGGTTAAGGAGATCTTTGAATTCTGACCCTTGGAAGGGTGGTCCATTATCCATTTTTATCTCCTCCAGCAGGCCGAATAGTGCGAATACCTTTTCTAACACTGCGGCTACGTTGGTGAATGCAGTTGAGTCGACCACATCGACAACTGAGTATTATGAGTAACTGTCCACCAGAACAACTGTGACCCTCACATCCAGGAAACTTCTGAAATCCATATTCACTTTGGACCATGGGGTGATGCAGGGTTCTTCTATGATGATGGGCGCTGGGGTCTCTTGAGAGCTGGTGAGCTGGCACTTGGGGCACCATCGTACCAAGTCGTCTACCATGGCTTTGAGGTTGGGAAACCATACTTTCTCCCGCATGCGTGATTTCATCTTCGCCATTTTCTGATGCCCACCATGGGCCAGAGGTGTCACTTGGTGTTGCAGGCTTTCGGGGATCACCAGCCTGCAACCCCGCAGTATGAGGCTATCATTGGTGATGCTGAGTTCTTCACGTACCCTCCACATTTGGGTGAGTCTTTCCTTGGTCTGTGCCATGCCAGTTATTGGCATCAAGCAGGAAGTTCTGCCTTGAACCTTGCTGTAGAGCGTCTGCAACCTTCGTCAGCACTGCATCAGTTGCAGGGGTTTTCTCGATTTCATGAAAGCTCCTTGGGACACCATGTAGACGTATTCCTCAGTTGTCCCTGTGCTATTATCACTTTCTTCAGCGACTTGGGGTGTATGACAACAGAGGAAGTCTGCTGGATTTTTGGGCCCCTGTTGATAAACCACTTCTAGGTAATGGTGTTGTAGCTGGACAGCCCAGCGTTCAATCCGAGGCGGTGAATGGGGAGCCATACCTCAGGATAGTGGGACGAGTGGTTGGTAGTCCGTGACCACTTTGAAGGGCCTCCCACAGAGGCATAGGTGGAAGAGTCCACACGCCCTCTTAATAGCTAGGGCTTCCCTTTCGATTTGGGCACATTGTGCTTAGGTTGGTGCGAGTTCTTTGCCGGCATATGTCAACGGTGCCCATCTCCCTGGTTCCACCGCTTGGGTGAGCATGGCGAGCACGGCTCCCAGACCCAATGGGTTCACATTGACAACAGCTCAATACTCTTCTTTGGGTCGAGGTATGATATTGTTGTTTTGTTCAGGAATGCCGCCTTTATCTTCTGGAAGGCCTCCTCCTCTTTTTAGCTCCCTGTCCAGCCCGCACCAACATTGGTCAGGGCTCTCAATGGCTCAGCGATCGTTGAAAGGTTGGAGATAAATCTGCCACAGTATGTGGCCATGCCCAGAAAACTGCGCACCTCGGATACGATGTTTGGTGCTGGGGCCTGCTTGATGGCTTCTGACTTCCGGGGATCGACCTCCACCCCTTCTTGATTGAAAACTTATCTGAAAAATTATATGGATGTTTGGAAAAACAAGCATTGCTCTCTTTGCAGAGTGGCGCCGTGTTCCCATGGACGTTTTAGTGTTGCTCTCAGATGCTTGTGGTGCTCCTCAGCGGTCGCAGAGTATATCAGGATGTCATCACTTACATTCATGACATCTTGTAGTCCTGACAGAGTCTCACGTATGGCATCCTGGAATGCCTCTGCCACTGAGGAAATGCCAAAATTGAGTCTTTTGTAACGGCGCAACACAAGGTGTGTGGAAATGTTGTTACGTATCTGCTCTCTTCTGAGAGGAGCAGTTGGTGGTATCCGGCATTGAGATCTAATTTGGAGAACCACTGCAGACGTTTAGATCAGCAATAATATCGTCCATTGTGGGCGTGATATGTCTCTCTCATTTTATTGCCTTATTGGGGAGGTGCATATCGATGCATAGGTGCAACTTTCCAGGTTGTTTCATTTTTCTGGCTATGACCCAGGATGTTAGGACCAGATACTTTCTCAATCACTCCTTGGCTTTCGAGTTTGTCCAGATTTTGTTCGAATACTGGCCTTAGTTGGAATGACACACGCAGATGGCAGACGGCTACTGGTTTGACTGCTTTGTCAATGTATATCCTAGGCCGCTAACAGTTAGCGAAATTAGCTAAGGAATTTGTCAACTTGATGGGCTTTTATACTCCGTGCAAATGAGATGAGCCCTAGGTCTTCTGCGATATGGCTCTTGATTAGGTGTCGGCCTCCTTGTCGACCACATGTAACATCGTCAGGATTTCCTAGTCATTTGATTGAACGCTTACTGTCATGCGTCCTTTGAGGGGTAGTGGGGACTGGCTCCTGTATGTGAATATTTTGGTGTATGAAGGGGTCAGTGTGGGTTTCGGCTGGAGGCATCATTATTGTTCAATGCCCATCACATTTACTGATACCCCTGTATTGATTAGGGCTTTGACTTCAGATCCCACGATCTCCACAACACATGACGGTTGCAGTCGTCGGTGCCTTTTCAAATCGCTTGGGAACGACATGAGGAAGGCTTCCTCTTTGTCTTCTGAAGATGAGTCTTCTAGTCAGTGTCGTTGCGAATTCTTTGCCGCTCCTTGGGGCTCGGGTTAATTTAGGGGCAGCGGTCGCACCGCTTTGGTGGGGGTGCGCCTCCCCCTGGTGCCTCTTCATCTTTGCCCTCTGCGGCATACTGTTGTAAAATTATTAATCTTGCCACAGTTAGAGCAGGTGCATCCTTGAGCTGGACAATCGTCTAGGGAATGTTCATTGTGACCACAGTACCTTCAGCGTGGCCCTCTTGATGGCGTGCTGGCATCATGGGTTTCTTTGTTTTTCTTCTAGAGTATGCCACGTCGGCCCACTTCATTTTCACATTGGGTGCTTTCTCTGGTGTCTGAGTTATGGCGATGTCCATCTCAGTGGCCCTTGCAGCAGATAGATCGTGAGATCTAGCCATGATGAGGATGTCATCTAGGCTATTTGGTTCTCTCAGGATGAGGCTTCTAAGTGTCTTGTTCCTGCACCCTTGGATGATCTGTGCCCTTATTTCCTTTGGCTGGTCATCAGCTGTACATGTGCTGGCTAGTTCGCACAGTTGTGCATAGAATGTGCCGATTAATCCCCTTCTCATTGGCGGGTCTGGCAGAGGTCAGAACGCTCGAGGTCCGGATCCAATTGTGGATAAGAATGTGCATTGAGGGCTTGTACTGTTGCGTCGTACTCATCTGCTGCAACAGTGTTGGGGAGATGCTCGAACAGTTTCTAAATCTCTTCTCCTGTGTAGTGAAGTAGTAGTGAGCGTTTAACGGCCCCATCGTTCTCCCGAGTGCTAACAAAAAATTGTCCAGCCTCCCTGCCCATATCTTCCAGTGCGGCGAGGCTGTGGCTGGGTCGACTAGCTCGCTGAAGGGTTGTACCACCCTCACTAGCGCATTTTGCTGGGGGGATCATTCTTTGTTGCTGCCCTTGTGGGGGCGCTGCATTGGCCTCATCTGCCTAGAAACGGTGGTGCCTTGCGCAGGACTCCCCTCTCCCTGGGGTGTCAGTCAGGTTTGGTAGTACTCACACTCTTTGGCTGTGTGTCTTGCTCCTTCGACGATGTGCCGTGCTGTTTGTTTTTTTCTTTTTTCAATATTGTTCTCTCCTTTATTTTATTTCCTTGTTGAATTGCCCAATAGAATGCACTGCTGTCAGGCGATTGCAGTGCTGCGTGTTCCCACAGGCAGATGGTGTCTGTCCTGTTCCCCTGTCCTGTCACTGCAGGGGTTGGCATGGTGGGGGCTAGGTGCAGCACAGCGATCTTGCTGGGATCATTCACCCGGTGCAGGAGAGTAGAAACGCCTTCGCTTGCGAGAAGGGGGAGGGGGACTCGCTGCCTTCAAGACAGTGCATGCTCGGCTCACATCGAGCGCGCTGTGGCCTCTAGACACATGGCTGGTAAGGCGCAGGCAAGCAGCTCACTTGCTGTGATCGGGGACATGCCGGCAGCAACGGTGGACACAGGCGGCTGTTTGTATCGGCTCGCTCGGCGGCAGCCAGCTCAGCAGTGCTGCAACAGTGCGAGCCAGTAGGTGAGGGTGCTGCGGAGACACCAGCGCTTGGGTGCAGCCCACGACGGCAGAGAATTCGACCTCGATGCGGCAGGGGAGCGTGGGCAAGGAACCTCGTCGCCAATGTTGCAGTGTATCTTCGCCTAGTACAGCTAACCTGGGCACACTCTCAGTGCTCGCACATACCAGTGCAGAAAATGAGATACATAAGTCACGGGTACGCGTGGAACACTCTGTGCAGTCTGAAACCCTTTTATTTATAGCCTCTGGCCAAAGGATGTACAGGGTGCATATCCAGGGCAGTGAGCCACTGCAGTACTGTCCGGGTGGCTCACTACAGACCCTAAAAGCATGCTACGTAAAATGACTGCAGTCTATACTAAGTGTATTTATAAAGCGCATGGTGACAACACTATTGAAAGAATACATTTGGTTTTTCTTTTAAATGAATGGTGCCTTGAACAAAGCTGGAGTTGTTAAAGCAGTTTGTTGCAGAACTCAGCCTGTTACAATTGTCAAACCTTTATTTTGCAATCAGTAGGTCACTGCAGTACAGCAAGCACATACCTGCCAAGCCATCGTGTGATTTTGTTTCCCTTCACACTGGCATACAACATGGAGCCGAAATCACACAGTGTTAGGGAAAAGGAGCTGAAAACCACTGAAAAGTGGCTTTCCACTTTGTCCCATGTCCTCATCCCAGTGATTACTTTTGAGGTGGCCCATCTCGACTAGGAGAGAAAAACAGATAGGGAAGGGGTAAGTCCACCCACCACCTGGGTGCTATAAGCACCCTCCTATGCACAACATTTTTTGTTATTTTTTTCGTCTCCTGCCTGGACCAGGATAAGAACATGGCATATTGGACCCCTGCCAGACTCCGGTCAGTAATGGAGCACTTGTGCTCTCTTTTCTTTGTGCTGGGCACAGGGGGAGGACGACGTGCAGTTGATTTGAGGAGGGGATGGGCTGGTGTATATTTGACCCTATCCCGCTTAAAGGGAAAGCCCCAAACAGAGCCCTGCTGCCGGTGCGAGGTAGAGGCAGTCCTTAAGTTGGGAAGTAAGAGGCTGACAATGTGACTGACCTGGTGAGGAGTGTGGTGTCCATGTGGTCAGCCAAGTACTGTCACGAGCACCCTGACTTGGTTGGAAGATGTAGATGTGGAAGATGTAGATGTGGTAAGGAGGACCAATGCAGTCCTGGCCTAAATAGTAGCGCACGCTCTGTATATTATCACATGCCAATGTTTGATACCTTCTTGCAGTATCCGCTCAGGTAGTGTTAGAGAGAGAGGGTTGTTTTTATGTTGCATTAATTGAAGAACTAGGAAAATGGGTTAACACTCTAGGAAGATGAGATTTTTGGACTCTTCTTCGTCCTGTCCTTCTCCGTCTAGGAGCAAGAAGCTTAGCTCCTTGGAGGACACAATTAAAAAAAGTGTTATGTAGACTATGGCTGGTTTGACGGTCCCTAAACCTGTACCTCTTACAGAGGATCAATATTCTGATATCTCCAGCTTAGATACGGTGGATGATGGTGCAGAGCTGTTTCCTCTGGATCTTAACGGGAAGTACATTGCTAAAGATATGTTGCCTGAGATGCCAGCATGGGTTAGGTAGAATCCTCAGTGAAAGAGTTGCTTAACACCTTTACAGAGCAGTTTTTGAGACAGTTTCTCCATCCATTGTCTTTGGGACTCCCGATGCATCAACATGCTTCTGAGGTGGTGAAAAGGGAGTGGAAGCATCCAGTAAGTTTAATGTACTCAGATTTAAATCCAGGTTGTATCCTATAGAGGAAATAGAGAAGAGCATGCCAAAGTCTGTCTCTGTGGATTCATTTGTGGCCAGTGAGGTTGGATGCACTTCAGTGGTTGATGAGAGTATTTTCAAGAATCATATTTAGAGGAAGATTGGCTCCGTGCTCAAGAAATCCTATGCGGGTGCACATCTAGCCTTGCGGGCTGGCATATATGGTGCACATATGGCACTATCTTTACTTTCCGACAATAAGAGTCACTTTAAAGGGTGCAGGAGGAGACAGAGTGTTCCTCTCTCATTGAAGCAATAGAGAAGCAGGTGGAATTCTTATCTATCTCTTTCGATGTGGTTAGGGCAGCTGCCCTTGCACAAGGAGTTACAATCACTGCCATATCAAGCTTTTATCTGAAGGAGTGGCATACAGATGCAGCACAGAAATAGGTGACTTTGCGTATGCCATTTGAGGGAAACAGGCTCTTTGGGGTATATCTGGAAGAAAAATTGCACAGGATCTCCAAAACAAAGAATTCCTCGTCTTTTCGTCAGATCACTGGGGTATCTACATTTCATTCCTCTTCCAAGTCATTTTTTCATCAACCCTCTCGGAGGGTGGACAAGCACCAGATCCTGTTTGCTAGAAGGTAAAGAGAACAAAAGACAAGGAAACCAAAAGGGGAAGTCTGGGTCCCCATCTAGAAACCAGAGTTCCTGACTATGCCAAGATGCATGGGTCTACCAGGTGAAGTAAGGATACCGTATAGAGTTTTTGGAAACTCCGGTACAAACTGAGATCATTCCTATGCCAGAAACTCCAGATCCAATCACAAAAGAGGCATTGAAGGCAACTCTTCATAATCTGAGAGTAAAGAATGCTGTAAATCGGGTCCCACGGGTGGAGAGGGGAAGGTCTATGTACTTGACCGTATTCCTGGTCCTCAAACCCTCTGGCCAGTTCAGACTGATAATAGATCTAAGAGGAGTTTTCAAATGCTTAAAAAGGATTCCATTCACGATGAAAACGGTACAGAGGATAATCCCTTTGATTACCAAAGAGTCCTTCATGATAACGATGGACCTGATGGACACTTTTTTCCACATTTCCATCTCATGAGATCATCAGAAATATCTCCAGTTCCTTGCTCTAAAGAACCATTATCTGTTTCTGGTATTACCCTAAGGTATCTGCCCCAAGTGTATTTACGAAGATGATGGCTCCCTTGGTGGCATTTTTACATCTACAGGTTTGGAATATTTCGTCGTACCTGGACGATTGGCTCCTCCATGCTCAGACAAGAGAGGAAGTGATGACAGGATGGGATGTGATGAAGGATTTCCTTCCACAACACGGTTTGTGATCAATCTGCCCAAATGACCAATCTCAGGACAGACCATTTATTAGAGCTCAGTTCAGGACGGACGTGGTTATGGTGTTACTGCCAGAGGAGAGAGAAACAAGGCTAATGTTCACACTCAACCCTTTGTTATCCCAGACAACAGCTCCAGTAAGGTTGGGCACATGGGGTCATGTGTGTGCCTGGTGTGGTGGACAAGAAATCACATGCGATCAGTTCTGGCACTCTTAGTGAAGTATTGGATACCTTCCTCTATGGAGTAAGAGAAAGAGATTCCAGTAGTAAACCTGACCAGAGGTCAGCAACAATGGAGGCTGAACCGGAATCCTTGATCAGAGGATTCCACTACGGTCCCTTTCAGAGAGGGTAAGAACAACGGATGCCAGCTCCACAGAATGGGGAGCAAGCATAATAAACAAGCATTGGCATAGCCAATAGGTCTCGCCTTTGGGAAGTAATAAGTGGCTAGTTATTGATTTTGAGTTTGTGTTTGTTTTAAAGTTGTGTTGTATAGAATTTTGATAGTGAGAGTGAGAGAGTTAATGAGTTAGTTAGTGAGTCTGAGAGTATTAGTTATTGAGACTGAGAGTGTTAGTAGTGAGAGAGAGAGAGTGAGAGGGTTAGGTATTTTTTTTGCGAGTTAGTTAGTGAGTGTGAGATAGTGAGAGAGTTATTTAGTAAGTGAGAGTTTGTTAATTAGTGAGAGAGATAGTAAGTTGGTGAGTATTTTTTTAATTGGAAATGAGTTAGTGAGTTAGTTAGTGAGTGAGAGCATTTTTGTTAGTTAGTGTAAGTGTATTTTTTTATTTAGTGAGAGTGTGTTAGTGCTTTAGTTAGTGTTAGAGATTTTTTTTTTGTGAGTGAGATAGTTAGTTTGTGATACTGTTAGAGTTAGTTAGTGATAGAGAGTGTGAGTGACTTAGTGAGTGAATGTGAGAGAGTTAGTTAGGAAAGCGCTCAAAATTCAGATTAAATTGGTTTAATAAAGCAGTGCTGGGTTGAGCGTGGGCGAACATGTTATTTTTTCTTTAAAACTGTTATTTTGTTTTAAACGAGAGCCTAACATGTTTATTATTTGTTTAGTAATGCTAATAATATCGTATTGTTGATGTGTAATGTTTTTGGCGTTTTTTGTCATATGCGTTTAGTTAAACTCTGGATGAAATTAAGCCCCTTTGAAAACAGTGTACAAAGGGGCTGACGGTAGAAAGGAGAGGCTTAGGGGAGATAACGTGATAGAAACCGCACGTTAACAAAGGGATCGGCTAAGGGGAAACAGGAATAAAGGAGGGGTGCTATGTCTGGCTTCTGTCACAGTGGCGCCGCTGGTCTGTGTCCTGCTAACACTTGTAACAACAGCACTGTAATTTGACTGTGGGGGAGCGGCGGTGAACCTGATTCCATCCATACACATAAAGGCTACAGGCAGTCATTAACAATAATGCAATATGAATTCAGGGAAACCTGAAACACAACATTTTAAAATAAGTACAGTGAAGCACCAACATGGGCGTGATTCCATAGTTATACATAAAGCACCACTTTAGAGCGTACCAAATATTATATATTTTTTTTGAAGCAGTGCTTTGTTTTAAATCAAATGCCATGATGTTTACTGTCCGTTTGCTAATGTTTTTTGTGTGTTTTCTAAAGAACTGTGTACATTGTAAAGGACAGACCTGAAGTGCAGTGGAAAAGCTGTGTGCATCGTGAGGAACAGATGTGAGGTGCACTAGGAGGTGTGTGCAGCGTAAGGGACAGATCTGATGTGCAGTGGGAAAGCTGTGTGAATTGTGAGGGACACACCTGCGGTGCATTTGGAAAGCTCTGTACAGCATGAGGGCCAGATGTAAGGTGCACTGGAAGAGGTGTATGCAGCAATTGCACGAATGTATAGTGCAGTGGGAGAGCTATGTGCAACGTGAATGACTGATCTCCAGTGCATTGGGAGAGCTGTATGCAACGTGAGGAACATACATAAGGTGCACTGGGAGAGCTGTGTGCAGTGTAAACAGACCTAAAATACACTGGGGGAGGTGTGTGCAGTGTGGACCGACTTGAGATGCACTGTAAGAGGTGTGTGCAGTGTGGACAAACCTAAGGTGCAGTGCAAGAGCTGTATACAGCATTAGGGACAGATGTGAGGTGTACTAGGAGGTGTGTGCAACGTAAAAGACACATCTGAGGGACACTGGGAGAGGTGTGTGCTGCATAAGGGAGAGTTGTAAGGTACACAGGGAGAGCTGTGTACGGTGTGAGGGACAAATCTGCAGTGCATAACGAGAGGTGTATGTAGAGAGGGACAGGTGTGAGATGCACTGGCAGAGCTGTGTGGGGTGTGAGGGACAAATCTAAGGAGAGCTGTGTGTAGCATAAGGGACACATGTGATAATCACTGGGATAGCTGTGTGAAATATGAGCGACAGACCTGAGGTGCACTGGGAGAGATGTGTGCAGCACGAGGGACAGATCTGAGGGGCACTGGAAGAGGTGTTTGCAGCAAGAAGGACAAATGTGAGGTGCACAGGGAGAGCTATGTGCGGTGTGAGGGACAAATCTGAGGTGCATTGAGAAAGGTGTGTGTACAGAGGGGCAGATCTGAGGTGCACTGGGAGAGCTGTGTAGGACGTGAGGGACAGATCTAAGGTGCATTGGGAGACCTGTATGCAGCATAAAGGACTGATATAAGAATCACTGGGAGAGCTGTGTGCAGCTACCAGACTCCGGCTAAAATGATGCCCCTGTAACGTAGTGTAATACAGGGCATGGTGGAAGAGAGAAGAAGCAGAGGGAAGATACGAAAGTGATAGCCGATACCTTTTGTTTAACCTCAGTTGCTGAGGGGAAACAGGAATAAGGGACGGGTGTTATGTCTGCTTTCTATCACATTGGGTGCGAAAGTAACTGAGACGGAAATGCAGGCCACCGTGCAGATAGCACACAATGTGAATGTGTGAAGGATGTTTTTTTTTTCCTGTAGTTATGCATGGTCTCCCATCTATATTCTACAGGAGTGAGTAAGATTGTGGTATGTGAGCATTTAAAGGATGTGTGTAACGTAAAAGGGTAGGTTGATAACGTTTTTCGACTAACCTTTTCTCCTGTGTATGGGGGAGGTGTGGTGTGTTTGTTATCTTTTACCGTTGTGTGCTAGTTAATACCCTACTAATATTAATACTATTAAGTTACTTTTATAATAGATGTATTTTTTGACGCAGAAACCCTGTGTTTTTGAAATATTTTATTATATGTAATGTGCCCGTAATTTTCCAACGTGAACATTAATTTACAAATGTACGTTGTAACTGTATATGCGTTAATGAAGGCTACTGTAGAGGTCTACATTAATCCCGTGCATGAATTAATCTGGAACTGTTTTGTTATGCATAGTGGCAAACAGTATGAAATAAGTAGTAATATGGAATGGTATGATACAGTACACTTAAAAGGGAGTTCAGCAGGAAAGCGGACAAGGATCTGATTAAATTGGGTTAATTATGCACTAGTGGGTTGAGCAAAGCCAAACAGGTTTATTTTTCTTTATATCATTTTATTTGTTTTAAATAAGAGCATAGCAAGTTTAGTATTTGTTTATTTATACTAATAATTCAGTATTGTGTAATAGATAATGTTTCTGCAGTTGTTTTTTATGTGCGTTTGAGCATACTCCGGGTGAAATTAAGCCACGCTTAGGGAAGATAGAACATGATAGCAACTGCTCATAAACAAAGGGATCGGCTAAAAGGGGGAAAAAATTACAAAAGAGGGGCTATCTATGGCTTAGGTCAAAGTGGCGCCGCTGATCGTTTCCTGGTAACACTTATAAGGCACCATAAGGAACAGTAACGCGGTTTGAGGCGGAATGAGGCACAAGATGGAATGCTGTTACACAGCTGAACCCGGGTCCCTGGCCTCTAGGATGTCAGTCTTGCAAGGACAATTGCTCTAAATTTAGAAAGCGCAATACTTACACAGTAGCCTTCAAAGCGCTGTACAGTTTTCTCTATACAATATGCATTATAGGAGTAAATGCAGAGAAAGGCGAAATCACTCTAAAGCGCAATACTTACCCAGTAGCCTTCAAACCGCTGTACAGTTTTCTCTATACAATATACAATATAGGAGTAAATGCGGAGAAAGGCAAAATAACTCAAAAGACACAAACAGATTAAATAAGGCACCATTAGGCAAAGTGAAGGATGGTTGTAAACAACAAAGCAGTTAAGGACAAGTAACCTGAAGCTGGAATGCAGCCAGCCCACCATCTGGCACACTGCGCGCCTATGCCCTGCTAATTAAAAACAGATGGCACACGGCAGGGCTGCTGCTCGCTCCCGAGCACCCTAGGCCACAACAAAGAGAAGGCGGGACATGCCCCCGCTTTTGGCCAATTGCGTGCTGTCTTTATTAGAAAGACGCATGCAAAGGCCAATAGCAGGTGGAGAAAAGAAAAGCACACGCACGAGCGTGTGTTCCAAACTTTAAAGCCCTTACTAAAAGCCTCGCAGAGCAACGCATGCGCGCTGGCTCAGGCGAGACCTAAAAAGGATGCAGAGGGGAGATGGTCATTGAAGGACAGTGTGGGGTCCTTACACTGGATACAGTTATTTGCAATATTCCAGGAGTTGCCACATTTCAAGGAAGACATTGTTGGTCATCATGTAATTATTCTGACAGACAATACATTAGCAGTATCATGTGAACAGACCGTGTAGTGAGGTCGGACTCTCAAGATTGGGGGATGAGCAGAAAGACATCTTCTTGCTCTATAGGCAGTGCACATCAGGGGGGTGGAGAATGTGGTGGTGAACAATCTGAGCAGGGTGTTTAACTCATCCTAAACTCTGTCCCCGACCCAGCAGGTTTTTTCCCAGATTTGCCTAAGATTCGGGTACCCCTTCATAGGTTTCTTTGCCTCTTGAGAACATACTCAGCTCCCAAGATTTTTTTCTCAGTATAAGGATCCACTAGCATAGGGAGTAGACATTCTGATCTTTCCTTGGCCTCAGAAGCTGCTGTATGCTTTCCCACTTATACCTCTCATTCCTCAGCTGCTCATGAGAGTTGAAAGGGAGGGGGTGGAGGTCAAAGTAGCGGTGCCGTTTTGGCCTTGCCACTAGTGGTTTTCTCTGTTAAAGTCATTGGCACTAGTCCCTCACTGAAGAATTCCTCTATCTCCTTATCCTCCGTGGTCAGGGGATTGCTTAACTATACAGAGGTTAGCCTTGTCTGTATTACATTTGAGAGGTGTGGCCTCCAGAGAAGAGAGATTCCAAAACAGTTAGTGGAAGTTGCTTAAGGATCTAGTTGCCCCTCTACTTTAAAAGTCCTACTCGAAGCACTGGAGGCATTTTAAAGAATGGATGTTCCTCTAGATCTTTGTCTCATTTGACATGTGAGATAACCTCGATTTTAAAATTCCTCCTCGATGGGTTTCAGAAGCAATTGGCTGTAACTTCTTTAAGAGCTCAGTAAGTGACTATTAGGGCATTTAGGGATCTATGGAGAAATTTAGACAAAAACTGTGATTTGGTGGCAAAAATATTAAAGAGTTTTACTTTGTCTAGATCTGTTTTTAGGCCTTATGTTCCTCTGCGGGATCAGAAGGGGTTCCAGGGTGTACCCTTTGAGCCCTTGGTTTCTGTGAATTTAAAGTATTTGTCCTGCAAGGTGGCTTTTTAGTAGCCATTACTTCAGCTAAAATTGGCAAACAAGAGGCCTTATTAGCAAACCCCTGTTCTTACAGATCCTGGAGGATCAGCCATTCCTTCCTACAGTAGCTTCCAAGACGCATAGGGAGCAGGAGATACTACTCTCTGGGTTTTGTTTCTCTCCCTACGTTAAGGATTCTGGAAGCAAGAAGGGCCGTGACCATTTACCTCCAACGTTCTGCATGGTACAGAAAGCCAGAATGTTGTTTGCAACTTTTGGTGGTGGTAACCAGGGTCAAAAGGTTTCTAACATAACTTTGAGCCATTGGATTTGGTCAACTATTGTGTTAGTCTATTCTTTGTCTAAGATGCCACTCCCTGAGTTATACAGGAAAGATTTACTAGAAAGGTGGCAGCTTATTAGGCTAAGGCACGGGGGTATTTTTGCCTGAGATTTGTCAAGCAGCAACTTGGGGTTCGGCTCGCCCATTACTCTAGCACTATCTAATTGAGAGTGTAGTGAAGGGGAAAATGTATTGAATGCAGTATTTTCCACATAAAAATTCTGTTGAAATTGGTGCACTATTTAAGAAGTGAAGTAAGCATGATTAGTGTGCAGTCCTGTTATGTATTATGATGGACTGGTAGTGAAGGCCAGCTTAGCTTGGGTAAGTCTCAAAAGTAAATGACTGGTGTTAGACTTGGCACCATTGGCGTGGGTCTCCCTTCCATTTTTTTGCTGTTGCCTCTTATGTTTTGCTGGTTTTAGATGCTTTTGGGCACTGTGCCACTGCTGTTCAGTGCCACAGTGCAAGTGCTCCCTACTGTAAATTGTGTTATGGATTAGTGACTCCATGATTGGATGATTGGTTTACTTGTCAGTCCCTAGTACAGTGCACTGCGTGTGCCCAGGGCTTGTAAATCCAATGCTGCTGGTGGGCTTGCAGCACTGGTTGTGCCACCCACAGAAGCAGCTTGTAAAACGGGTCTCAGGCCTGCCATTGCAGAGCCTGTGTGCAGTCTGTGACTGCCATGTCGACTTGGCAAGTGCAGCCACTTGCCAGTCCCTAAACCTTCCCTTATCTTCATATCAGACACCCCTAAGGTAGGCCCAAGGGCAGGGTGCATTGTAAGTATAAGGTAGGACATGCCCTGGTGTGTGTGGCATGTCCTGATAGTGAATTACAGCCATTTTCGTTTTTCACTATTGCAAGGCTACCTGCTCCCCATAGGCCAGAATGGGCAGACTGACTATTACACTTTATAGTCAGAACTGACCCAGGGAACATGGTAGAAAAACGAATTTAGTATGCCTGAACTCAGAATGATAAAATACATCTTTTAGTGAAGTTGGTTTTAACATTCTGTGTTTGAAAATACCACTTTTAGAAAGTGGGTATTTTCTTGCCTAAACTTCCAAGCCTGCCTCTGCTAGGTTGTGTATTCCTTGTCTAGAGATTGAGTGACAGGGGCTGGGGGTGGCTACAGGAGACAGGGTGAGTCAGCACAGGGCTGAATAGGAAGGTCTGCATCCAGAGTGGAGGGAGGAGTTGCACCTGGGTCTGAATAGGGCTGTGCCTGCCTTCCACAATGCTGGCTCCACCTCCTGCCGGGCGTCTGATGGCTCTGCCCCTCACTCACAAAGGAAAGAAGGAGTCAGAAAAACAAAGTGCTCCAGGACTGACCAGAACTGGTTTTGGACTAGGCAGAGGCCTCTCTGCCTTCAGAGAACAAAGGGAAAAGGTGTATAAAAAGGGGACCCAGACCCCTAGGAAATTAGATCACTTCTGGGAAATCAAGAAACCTGTTGCCAAGGAGAAGAACCGGAGAAGCTGAAGGAGGAGTACTGCCCCTGTGCTGTTTTGCTGATTGGGGTTGGCCTGCAGTGGTTGCTTTCTGCCAAGGACAGGAGAAAAGACTTTGCTGTGCTTTGTCATCTTGAAGAAGGGAATCTCCAAGGGCTTGAACTGAGCTTGCCTCCTGCCTGAAGTCACAGGGACACAAAGACTTCACCCCTTCTGTTTGCCTGCATCTGGAACTGCTGTTTTAGCTGCTAACAGAGGGAAATTGCAACACCGACGCCGGCGAGCGACGCCGTAACCTGCACCGAAGCCGTGGGCACCGCTCGTGAAGAGCACGACGCACCGCCCCGACTTGCACCGTAGGCCCGACGCCTGCCGACGCCGTGCGACATCGACTCCGAAGCCGTCATCGAGGCCGCTGCCTGCACCGGAGCCGAGGACACCGCTCGTGACGCTCACGACGCACCGTCCCGACTCGCACCGCAGCCCCGACTTCACCGACGCCAGGGCTTCATCATCGCGGAGCCGATCCTCGACGTGGGTGACCCCCGAATCCATCGACGCCGCACCATCGTAAGGAACCGACGCCTCGCCGCCATCCGTGACGTCACCTCCCCGACACAGTAAGGAACCGACGCCTCACCTCCCTGCGCTGCAGTAAGGAACCGAGACATCACCTCCCCTGGGGTCGTAAGGAACCGACGCCGCCGGCGCCAACGAAGCATCACCTCCCCGACGCCGTGCACCGTCTTTGTTTTCATCGAATTCCAGGTACTGTTCTTTGTGGGTCTGCTCGACTCCGGGCCCGACGCCGCGCACCTCGCGGTCGGCGCCGTACTTTGGGATTTCCACCGGTCACGACGTCGTGATAACTCCAAGTGGAGTTATTTGTTGCTACAAGCTTTATTTGATTGACTATCCTATTTTTGAAGATAACGTGAACTGTCTCTATCATTTTAAGTCTATTTTTGATTACAGTATTGTGGATTTTTGCTATTGGGTCTTGTGATAAGTCTATATAAAGATTACTTATTTTTACATAAACAACCTGTGTGGTGTCCATCTGTAGTGTTTTCACTGTATTACTGTATGTGGTCACAAATGCTTTACACACTGCCTCTGAGATAAGCCTGTCTGCTCGTGCCAAGCTACCAGGGGGTGAGCAGGGGTTATTTTAGGAGTGTTTCCCCCTTATCCTGACTAGAAGCAAGGGTCCCTATTTGGACAAAGGTGCAAACCATTGCCAACTAGAGACCCCCAGTTCTAACATTGGTGGTCAGCGGTGAGGATTTGGACTTGCATTTGTGATTCATATACAGTGATTGGTGTACACTACTAGTGAGTGCAGACCAATACGCGACCACATACCTTTTTGATAGGACTTTTTTTCCTTGGAACCTTTATTTTTGTTGAGAACTGCCAATTTTCACCATGAGCAAAAAAGGATCCATTGCACCTGCAGATATTGAATTTGAAGAAGATAGGGTTGATACCTACACTGTGCCAGAACTCAAAGCTGTTTGCAAAAAGTTTAAAATCTCTATGAGAGGCCTCACCAGGAAGGAGGAGTTTCACAAGGCGCTAAGGGCCTGGTTGGAAGCACGGAATGCCAGTGGGCAGTCCGAGGAGCCTGTGGAGGAGGCAGAGAATTTAGATGGGCAGCTTGAGGGGCCATTGGGCTTAACTGGGAGGAGAGCGCCTTCCAGGGAGGGCAGCAGTGTTTCTCAAAAGGGCCTGTCTCCAGAGGAGCTGGAGGACAGGGACAAAAGCAGGATGCATGAAATGGAGATGGCCAAACTGAAACAGGGAAGCCATGATAGCCTTGAGCATAAGAAATTGGAGTTAGAAAGTAAGAGGTTGGCTATGGAAGAAAAGAAGATGCTTTTAGAGCATGAGAGAGTGGTGAGGGAGCTAGAGCTAAAGGCTAGGAGCCTAGAAATCACTCCCTCTGGTGGCAGCACACCTCCAGTGCCTGTAGAAAGTAGAGTGTACATCCCCAAGGAGGTTATTAAGGATTTCATGAAGGGGGAGGACATTGGGCAATGGTTTAAAGCTTATGAGATCGCCATGACATCACACCGGGTCCCTGAGAAGGATTGGGGAGCGGGGTTGTGGGGCCGCTTTGCAGGTGAGGGAAGGGAAACCTTGCTAGCCTTGCCCACAGTGGATCAGATGTCCTATGCCCACCTGAAGGAAGCTTTAGTGGCAAGGTATGGGTTAACTCCAGAGCTTTATAGACAGAAGTTTAGGAACTGCAAAAAGCTGGAGTCTAGTACCTGGGTGGAGTATGTGTCTTATTTTTGCAGAGCATTGGATGGATGGGTGAAGGGTAGCAAAGTAAATGACTTACAGGAGTTCTATGATTTAATCGCATGGGAGCACTTGTCCAGTAGTTGTTTTCCAGAGCTACGCCAGCACCTAGTTGACAGTAAGCTGACTAATCCTAGGAAGCTTGCTGAGGAGGCGGACCGCTGGGTCAGTACCCGGGTCCACAAGGGTCTTGTGGGAGACTCCGCCAAAGGTGGGCAGGGTCCCCAGCAGAAGAGTGGGGGGGACAAGGGTAAACAGAAGGAGTTCCAAAAAGGGCCCCAAAGTAAACCCCAAGGGAACCAAGGTAAGGGTTCCCAGCCTCCCACTGAGAAAAGACCATGGGTCCCAACAGATAAGTCTGTTCAGAAGGGGCCCAAAGCATGTTTTAGTTGTGGTCAGGTGGGTCACTTTGTAGGAAGTCCCAAGTGCCCCAATACCGTGACCACTGCACCCACTGGTGCACCACCCCGGCAGATGGCTAGTGTAGCCCTGGGGGAGGAGTTGGGTGCCCAAGGTGGGTGGGGTCCCGCAGAGATGTCCCTGGTCTCTTTAGGAGACAGTGAGATGGTCCCTAGGACCCAGCTGCCTGATAACACTAAAAAATACAGGCAGTGGGTGACCATCAATGGCCATAGGGTGGAGGCTCTGAGAGACACCGGGGCCAGTGTGACAGCTGTCAGTTGTCGGCTGGTGTCTGAGGAGCAGGTGGTCCCCAATGTATTCTACCCTGTAGTTGCCGCTGACAACTCAGAGAGCCACTGCAAGGTGGCCCAGGTTCCCTTTGAGTGGGGGGGGTCTCAGGTATCCTTCAAGTAGCTGTGAGGCCAGCCATGCCTGTTGACTGTCTGCTAGGCAATGATTTGGAGAGCTCCCCTTGGGCGAAGGTGGAGCGGAGGTCTCATTTGGAGATGTTGGGTCTGCCAGAGTGGGCGTGTGTGACCACTCGGTCAATGGCAGCCGGTAAGGGTATTCAAGAGGACCTGGAGCCTGGAAGAAGGGCCCAGGTGCCTGCCTTAAAGAGAGGAGGCAGGGGCGCGGGAAACCGGCCCCCGAAGTTCCCACGGTCCAGGAGGAGGCAGACCTTGAGGGGGATGCCCTGGAACCTACAGGGGAACAAGTGGCTGAACTGGGGGACCTGCCTGAGCTGACCCATTGGCAGCAGGAAGGAGGCCCCTCCAGGGAAGAATTCTGCGAGGAGCAGAACAAGTGCCCTTCTCTTGAGGGCTTGCGGCAACAGGCTGTAAGCCAGGCAGCAGGTGATCAGTCTGGATCACACTGGATCTATTGGGAGAATGGTCTCCTGTATAGTGAGCCTAAGGTTGCTGAGCCTGGGTCAGCCCGTGTGCTGGTGGTACCCCAGCGCTTCAGAGCCTTCCTACTGGGTCTGGCTCATGATGTGCCTTTAGCAGGACATTTGGGGCAAGACAAGACCTTTCAAAGGCTTGTCACCCACTTTCATTGGCCCCAAATGCGCAAGAGTTCAGATACTCATTGCAGGACCTGTCAGACTTGCCAGGCAAGTGGTAAGAGTGGGAGGAAGCACAAGGCTCCTCTCCAACCTTTCCCTGTTGTCAGCACCCCCTTTGAGAGGGTGGGTATTGACATTGTGGGGCCTCTGGATCCCAAGACAGCCATGGGCAACAGGTTCATCCTGGTCTTGGTGGACCATGCCACCCGGTACCCGGAAGCCATCCCTCTTCGGACAGTGACGGCCCCCGTGGTGGGACGTGCACTGATGGGGATTTTCTCCCGTGTGGGGTTCCCCAAGGAGGTGGTGTCTGACCGTGGTACTAACTTCATTTCCAAGTATATGAAGTCCCTGTGGCAGGAGTGTGGTGTAACCTATAAGTTCACCACTCCTTACCACCCCCAAGGTAATGGGCTGGTTGAGAGATTCAACCGGACCCTTAAAGGCATGATTATGGGTCTGGAAGAACCCATGAGGCGTAAGTGGGACGTCCTCTTGCCATGCCTGCTCTTTGCTTACAGAGAGGTGCCCCAGAAGTCCTTAGGGTTCAGTCCCTTTGAACTGCTGTACGGCCATCCTGTAAGAGGACCTCTGAGTCTGGTCAAGGAAGGCTGGGAGAAAGCTCCCAGGAAAACTCCCCAGGATGTATTTAGTTACATGCTGGCCTTCAGGAACCAGACTCGGCGTTTCAGACAACTCGCTGAGGCGAATCTGGAAGCCAGCCAGGAAGAGATGAAACGTTGGCATGATCAGAACGCCACTCTGATCGAGTTTCAGCCTGGACAAAAGGTTTGGGTCATGGCCCCAGTGGAGCCCTGTGCGCTCCAGGATAAGTGGACCGGACCATTTGAGGTGGTGGAGCGCAAGAGTGATGTCACCTACTTGGTGGACTTGCAGTCTCCCAGGAACCCCTTGCGGGTCCTGCATGTGAACCGCCTGAAGCCCCACTTTGAGAGGTCTGAAGTGGGCATGCTCTTAGCAACAGATGCTGGGATGGAAGAGGAGACTGAACCTCTTCCTGACCTCCTGTATGCAAAAGAGCAAGATGGGTCAGTGGATGGTGTGAACCTCTCTCCCACCCTGACCCCGGAACAGCAGAATGACTGTCGCCAACTGTTGGGACAGTTTTCTGATCTGTTCTCCCTGACTCCCAGTATCACTGAATGGTGCATCCATGATGTGGATACTGGGGACAGTCCTCCTGTGAAGCATAAAACTTACAGAGTGACTGACAGGGTGAGAGCTTGCATCAAGGAGGAGGTCTCCAAGATGTTTGCCTTAGGGGTGATTGAGTCCTCTAACAGTCCTTGGGCCAGCCCAGTGGTCTTGGTCCCAAAGGCTGCCGCGCCTGGTGCCACACCTGAACTCCGGTTCTGTGTGGACTACCGAGGACTCAATTCAGTCACCAGGACTGACGCGCACCCCATCCCCAGAGCTGATGAGCTCATTGATCGGTTAGGGGCTGCCCAGTACCTCAGCACGTTTGATCTAACGTCTGGATACTGGCAGATCGCCTTAACTGATGGGGCCAAAGAGAGGTCAGCATTCTCCACACCAGATGGGCACTACCAATTCCGGGTGATGCCCTTTGGGATGAAGAATGCCCCTGCCACCTTTCAGAGGTTGGTCAACCAGGTGTTGGCTGGGCTGGAGGATTTCAGTGCCGCCTACCTGGATGACATTGCAGTGTTCAGCGCCACTTGGGAGGAACATCTGCACCACCTCTGGGAAGTGTTGAAGGCGCTGCGGAGGGCAGGCCTCACGATCAAGGCGAGTAAGTGCCAGATCGGGCAGGGTTCTGTGGTGTACTTGGGACACCAGGTAGGGAGCGGCCAGGTGGCGCCCCTACAGCCCAAGATAGATACCATCCTGGCTTGGGAACCCCCAAAACCCAAACAGAGGTGAGGGCCTTCTTAGGACTCACCGGGTATTACAGGAGGTTTGTCAAGGGGTATGGCAACATTGTTGCACCCTTGACTGAGCTGACTTCCAGGAAGCAGCCCAGGAAAGTGAACTGGACTGATGCCTGCCAAAAGGCTTTTGATGCCCTGAAATCTGCCATGTGCACGGCGCCCGTGCTTCAGGCGCCCAACTTCTCAAAGGAATTCATTGTGCAGACAGATGCTTCAGAGCATGGTGTTGGGGCTGTGCTTTCACAGATGAATGAGGAGGGCCTAGACCAACCTGTAGCCTTTATTAGTAGGAGGTTACTCCCACGGGAACAGAGGTGGAGTGCGATTGAACGTGAAGCATTTGCTGTGGTCTGGGCACTGAAGAAGTTGAGACCATACTTGTTTGGGACTCACTTCCGGGTTCAGACAGACCACAGGCCCCTCAGATGGTTAATGCAGATGAGGGGTGAGAATCCAAAACTGTTGAGGTGGTCCATTTCCCTACAGGGGATGGACTTTACGGTGGAACACCGCCCTGGTACAGAACACGCCAATGCTGATGGTCTGTCCAGATTTTTCCGCCTTAGTGATGAGAACTCCCAGGAGGAAGGGTAGTTCTCCCCACATTTCAGCTGGAGGGGACACGTGTTAGACTTGGCACCATTGGCGTGGGTCTCCCTTCCATTTTTTTGCTGTTGCCTCTTATGTTTTGCTGGTTTTAGATGCTTTTGGGCACTGTGCCACTGCTGTTCAGTGCCACAGTGCAAGTGCTCCCTACTGTAAATTGTGTTATGGATTAGTGACTCCATGATTGGATGATTGGTTTACTTGTCAGTCCCTAGTACAGTGCACTGCGTGTGCCCAGGGCTTGTAAATCCAATGCTGCTGGTGGGCTTGCAGCACTGGTTGTGCCACCCACAGAAGCAGCTTGTAAAACGGGTCTCAGGCCTGCCATTGCAGAGCCTGTGTGCAGTCTGTGACTGCCATGTCGACTTGGCAAGTGCAGCCACTTGCCAGTCCCTAAACCTTCCCTTATCTTCATATCAGACACCCCTAAGGTAGGCCCAAGGGCAGGGTGCATTGTAAGTATAAGGTAGGACATGCCCTGGTGTGTGTGGCATGTCCTGATAGTGAATTACAGCCATTTTCGTTTTTCACTATTGCAAGGCTACCTGCTCCCCATAGGCCAGAATGGGCAGACTGACTATTACACTTTATAGTCAGAACTGACCCAGGGAACATGGTAGAAAAACGAATTTAGTATGCCTGAACTCAGAATGATAAAATACATCTTTTAGTGAAGTTGGTTTTAACATTCTGTGTTTGAAAATACCACTTTTAGAAAGTGGGTATTTTCTTGCCTAAACTTCCAAGCCTGCCTCTGCTAGGTTGTGTATTCCTTGTCTAGAGATTGAGTGACAGGGGCTGGGGGTGGCTACAGGAGACAGGGTGAGTCAGCACAGGGCTGAATAGGAAGGTCTGCATCCAGAGTGGAGGGAGGAGTTGCACCTGGGTCTGAATAGGGCTGTGCCTGCCTTCCACAATGCTGGCTCCACCTCCTGCCGGGCGTCTGATGGCTCTGCCCCTCACTCACAAAGGAAAGAAGGAGTCAGAAAAACAAAGTGCTCCAGGACTGACCAGAACTGGTTTTGGACTAGGCAGAGGCCTCTCTGCCTTCAGAGAACAAAGGGAAAAGGTGTATAAAAAGGGGACCCAGACCCCTAGGAAATTAGATCACTTCTGGGAAATCAAGAAACCTGTTGCCAAGGAGAAGAACCGGAGAAGCTGAAGGAGGAGTACTGCCCCTGTGCTGTTTTGCTGATTGGGGTTGGCCTGCAGTGGTTGCTTTCTGCCAAGGACAGGAGAAAAGACTTTGCTGTGCTTTGTCATCTTGAAGAAGGGAATCTCCAAGGGCTTGAACTGAGCTTGCCTCCTGCCTGAAGTCACAGGGACACAAAGACTTCACCCCTTCTGTTTGCCTGCATCTGGAACTGCTGTTTTAGCTGCTAACAGAGGGAAATTGCAACACCGACGCCGGCGAGCGACGCCGTAACCTGCACCGAAGCCGTGGGCACCGCTCGTGAAGAGCACGACGCACCGCCCCGACTTGCACCGTAGGCCCGACGCCTGCCGACGCCGTGCGACATCGACTCCGAAGCCGTCATCGAGGCCGCTGCCTGCACCGGAGCCGAGGACACCGCTCGTGACGCTCACGACGCACCGTCCCGACTCGCACCGCAGCCCCGACTTCACCGACGCCAGGGCTTCATCATCGCGGAGCCGATCCTCGACGTGGGTGACCCCCGAATCCATCGACGCCGCACCATCGTAAGGAACCGACGCCTCGCCGCCATCCGTGACGTCACCTCCCCGACACAGTAAGGAACCGACGCCTCACCTCCCCTGCGCTGCAGTAAGGAACCGAGACATCACCTCCCCTGGGGTCGTAAGGAACCGACGCCGCCGGCGCCAACGAAGCATCACCTCCCCGACGCCGTGCACCGTCTTTGTTTTCATCGAATTCCAGGTACTGTTCTTTGTGGGTCTGCTCGACTCCGGGCCCGACGCCGCGCACCTCGCGGTCGGCGCCGTACTTTGGGATTTCCACCGGTCACGACGTCGTGATAACTCCAAGTGGAGTTATTTGTTGCTACAAGCTTTATTTGATTGACTATCCTATTTTTGAAGATAACGTGAACTGTCTCTATCATTTTAAGTCTATTTTTGATTACAGTATTGTGGATTTTTGCTATTGGGTCTTGTGATAAGTCTATATAAAGATTACTTATTTTTACATAAACAACCTGTGTGGTGTCCATCTGTAGTGTTTTCACTGTATTACTGTATGTGGTCACAAATGCTTTACACACTGCCTCTGAGATAAGCCTGTCTGCTCGTGCCAAGCTACCAGGGGGTGAGCAGGGGTTATTTTAGGAGTGTTTCCCCCTTATCCTGACTAGAAGCAAGGGTCCCTATTTGGACAAAGGTGCAAACCATTGCCAACTAGAGACCCCCAGTTCTAACAACTGGGATAAGGACATTGGGACAATGTCCAGTTACTTACCAGTAAATCTCATTTTCCTTAGTCCCTGATGTCCCAGTCACAGTCATTACAACCCACCCACCCAGATTGCTGGCCTTCAGAGTTTTGGTATTTTCATTTAAGTGTTGTGGTAGGAAGGTCTTCATAGCACCCAAGTGGTGGGTGGGCTTACCCCCTCCACTTTCTGTTTTTCAATCCTGGCCAAGGTGGGGTCCACCTCCGAAGTAATGACTGTGACGAGGAAATCAGGGACTAAGGGTAATGACAATTACTGATTAGTAAACGGGCATTAAGGGGTGTGAAAGTTTAAACCTGGACATCGGCGACACCCTCAGCGACCTTTTTTTTGTTTGTTTTTTATTTGGAGGTGGGGGGAATTGGTATTGGTGGGTCTTAGGTAGCTCTTGCCACAAGGCCCCGCCCCCTCCTCGCATGTCAAAATATATTTATAAGTTGGCAGGTCTTCAGGCAGGATAACATTAAACATGGGAACTCTTTCAGGCAGGGACTGATCTCCGGACCACATCATTTGAAGAGGAGCGCACTCTGCAACATCTTGCTTGCTCGCTTACTTCCCAACTGCGTTGTCACCTTCTGGCACATGAGAAGGGCTCTCACGTGCCAGAAAGTGATGCCCAGGTCAAGCAAAAGTACACCTCTTAAAATAGACAAAAAAACTAATATCAGTCCATTACTAATGAGTTGCTCTGGGAAAAAAGAGCAAAAGATGGGAAGGGTAATGTAAAGAGTTTTGGATGGTAACATCCATCTTGCCCAGGCTAATGAGTATATAGGAGCTTATAGGGAAGCATCTGGATCTGAGTGCTAACTGGGATTAACCTACCATCATCCCAGTAAAAGAGCTTATGACTTGTATAATAAGACAGAGAGTGTAGACAAATAGGTTCAAATATTTTGGAATGCATATAGTTCTGGATGCTAAGTACACATGGGACCTCAACTTAGCACCACTGATGGGATGGTTTCAGTGAGACATGAAAGACTGTGGAAAGTTTTGTTTAAATATTGTGGACAGAGTGGCCCTTTATAAAATGATGATCCTACCTACGCTCCTTTACATAATACGAAATTTCCTACTCGAAATCTCAAGGGAATGGTTTGAAGAAAACCACACTTTTTATGTAGGCAAGCAAACATAAGCGGCTCGCATATGATTAATGCACACTATCAATGTATGAAAAAGCGATGGGGATGGCGGGCATGCGTTCATAATGCTGGCTTTAGAGATCGTCCTTATAAATGAATGACTCTGGAAAGGGAGAGGATCCAGCATATACACTTGAAATATATCTACTGCACCAAATGGGCCTCTCTGGCCTGCTGTTCTAGAGACCCTCCCGATAATGATTAATGTGACTACGGAATGTTGGCACAATGCCCTCCACTGGATCCAATGGCACAGGAAATCAACGCTGTCTCTACAGCAATTAGAAAAGGCCTGAGTTTTCTTAGAATTAAACCCCATGCTGGTCGCGCACCTTGAAGCATGGACCAAAGATAACAGACCTGGCTGTGCCCCTGTCATGACAGCCATGTCCTACAGAATTATAAGACCCAGAGGTCAAAGTCAGTGGGATCTGTGGGGCATGACGTACCCATACTTTTTTAATTTAACAAAAACAATTCCCCTACTTTTTGTTAAAAGACAACCTGGACAGTTAATTCTGACAGGTGAGACGCCTCAGCTGAAATGGAAGGGAGTGAGTTTCCTGTTCGGTGAATGCGATGGAGGGACAGGCAGCTGAACAAGAAACACTTTCTTGCCAGGGTGCTTGCAGCCTGGAAAAAAATGTAAACATGTGGAATGGGTTAATCTACAAATGCAAGGACTGCTTGGAAGCCGCGGTTGGGTTTAGTTGATGGGAGTCACTTGACTATTTGTGATAACAAAGCTCTATTCTTTTTGAGAGGTATTGTAAGGGAGTTACCAACTGAACTGTGGAGAGCGTGCTTTTAATAGACATTTGTAAAAATGTTTGTACTAGGTACAGTCTGCATAGTCTAAAATCTATATTTTGAAAGCACTTTTTTTTAATCTCGAACCTAAATCTTTTTGCACATTTTGTGACAGCCTATCTTACACTGTGTGTAATGCAATTTTAAAATATGAACATTACTACTCACAGTGCTTTCAGTCACAGTCTAGGACCTTGTAGCACTAAAAATACACAATTTGGTATTTCCTACTGCAGCAACCTGTATTCAGTTCGGTCGCTTTCTGAGGACACACACACAGACATCTCCAGTGATTTCATTAACCAATAGAGGTTTTGCAATGTAAAATTGTACATTTCCCACTGATTAGCTAAACTTGCATTTGTGTTTTATTTAAGGTTTGTGTTATTTTATATGCAGTTAGCTAAGAGTGTAAGACCAACAAACTAGTTACAATATATTTAGTTTTTTTAAGCCATGCCTTTGACTACACCCCAGTGCACTTAGGATCACAGTTCCCATACTTTTTTTGTGTACTTTGACCACTGTATGGCCCACAGCATTAGAAGGAGGAGCAGGCCTGCAATCACATTGGAAACATTATGCAAAAAACAAACAGGACCTTCATCTTGTGAATTGGCCATGGGTTAGCCAGGAGGATCCCTTACAGGGGCTTTACCATTTCCCCCTCCCCTCTTCCCATCAATTAGGCCTGGCTACTACATCCCTACAAATTGATGAGGAAAATGTTACCCTTTTTTTCCCCAACAGCGAAAGTTGTATTGATTTTTGTATATTATTTTACCAATCAAAGTATCATGCCTCATTCAAACATCGTTAGTCAACAAGAAGCATATGCATGCAGTATATTTCTAGCCAAATATATGGAAAACTGGCATATTCTGACTCTGGCTTGTATCAGTGGGTAAAAAGGTTACAGATAAAACAAAACACAGAACCTCCATAAACTTCTCCCCTCACTCCCTCCAACCCATTTTGCATAATTACATGGCATTCTTTTCATATCCACAGTTATGAAAAACGTTTAGGACCATGAAGATAGAGGACGCCATGGAGCCTAGAAGCACAATGTGTGCCTCGCCGTGGAAATGCGACTTTTCTGCAGGAGAAATCGCTTTCACCGCAAGGATAACATTCTCTTCTCCAAAGGAAACACTTTTCCTATTTTCGTGTTTGTAGTGCCCTTTATGTAATTCAGAACCTTATCTGGGTTGGAAGTTGATTTTTGGAGGTTCACTTGAAAACCCACATTGTGCAATACAGATATTGTGATTAGAAAATTTAGCAGGGCAGACTGTATGGGCTGCTTGCTTTGATCAACCAGCTGTGCAGATATGGCCCCATAAATATCCTTTTGTTTCCAAAGAAAAGCTTCTTGCCATCCATTTGAAAAATGCTCTGGGAGGAGAAAAGCTAAGTGGAAGCATGTTGTATTGGTATTTAGTACTTCTTACTAAGAACATTAGAAATTCCCTGTGTTTTGGTGCTACTGGAATGTGAAAGTAAGCATCCAGAAAATTGACTGTACACAGCCAGTCCCCTAGTTTTAGTTGGGGAATGATTTGATGGGCAGCCAACATCCAAAACCTCTCTTTCCTTATCCACTGAATTGCTTTTTTGAATGCAAAATGTTCAGATTCAAAATCGGTCTTTACAATCTTCCGTACTTTAAAAAAAACAAAATTAGGTTGTACCTTCAGTGGATGCCTTTTCCTTCTTAGGTCGAACCTGGGCATCACCTGCGCTGCTCTGCGAGGCATGCTGTATTCAGGTGTGGACTTGAGGATCCCCCCATTTTTTCAATTGGCTGCTGTGACTGTCCTTTTTAGGTCTCGACCTAGCGACGCAGTGCGAAGCGCTGTCGCTAGCGAGACTTATTGTTGCTGACTTGCTTCGGAAGGGAGACAGGAGCTGTGCACGCGCAGGACGGACTTGAAATGTGAACGCGCCCGTGAACACGCGATGTGCACATCTCCTGTCCCCCTTCCGTCCTCGCAAGCCTCATGCAATATTACTTTCTTTTTTTAATGCGCACGCGAGCTCCAAGCGCGGCGCGCTTTACATGCACAGCATGCCTCACTCCACTTACCTGCTGTTGTGGGGACTCTGCGCTGCTCCTCGGCTGGTCTCCGTCTTCAGCCGGTCCCCGCAGCACTTCTTCAACTACGGCGGCGAAGTACGCAGGCGCCGCCACTGGGCACGAGCCGCAGGCCACGCCGATGTGCACGCTCACGGCGTGCCTACAACGCGCGCATGGCGCTCTTTTACTTTCCCTTGTTCTGGTTTGCTGTCGGAGACTTGTTTGGCTGACTATGCTGGAAATGGAACGAGGCTGCTTGGAATTCTATCAGTTCAAAGTTAAGTGCTCATCCTGCTATCTGCTGTTGACGCTCACATGAGAAGTTGATTTCACATGGCTTTTTTATTTGTTGTTAAAGCGCCCCCATGTCGCACTTTCATTTTAATGGCGGCGGTTGCTTTTCTTTATAGCGGCTCGCCGTATTTATTTTAACACAGCATTTGTTTTGCTAATGCGCCCCATGCCGCGCCCCTTTCTGTATGCCACGCTCGCAAATACACAACTCTGTAGGCTGTGGCGGCGTGCAGTGTGTGGTTTCATCTCCTGGTTCCCTCGGCCTCACTGTGTTACGGTAAAGTGCAGCATTTTCATTTAATTATGTGCTGCTTTCCGTGCCCGTTTTTCTTTCACGCCCGGCGAGGGGTGTTCTTGTTTTTCAAAGCTGCTCTCCACTTTGGTTGATAATACAAAATGCAGCCATTCACAGAGACAGCGTGACCAGGCTTCTGCCATTCTATGACTTAGAGGAAAGTGCGGCCACACTTGTTCTAGGACCCAGGGTAACAACACACAGATGTGTTGGCGGCTGTTTTTCCCATTCACAGCGCAGATACAGGAACTGTTTCCAATTTGAGGAGGGGGAGGGGGATGGCGCGGAGTCCAGCGCTCTGACGGGACATTTGCAATTCAAATGCTGCAGTCTTTCCGACCTCTGCACAGCCTCCTTTCACTGGGAAAAGCTAGAACCCTATTTCAGTGACACCAAGGGCTTGAAACTGCGAAATTTCTCCAGATCAGGGGGTTTGGTGAAAACTCTTGGCTCTATAAAACAAGCATTTGCAATGCACTAGGTCTCGCATTTACACGAGTTTGAGCTATTGGTATTGTAAATGACAATGCTCTTTATTTATTTTTTGGTTTTGAAAACATAAATAAAAGGCATTATCATTTACAATGCCAATACCTTAAACTTGTGTAAATGCGAGACCTATTGCATTGCAAATGCTTGTTAAATGTTGGTTTTTGATTTGTTAATAGGCTTATTAGTCCCTCCTTAGTACCTCCCTGTCTTTTTTTGTAACCTCCAATCAGGACTGGACTTTTTACTGTGTCCTTACTGAATAGCTTGCATTAGCCCTACGAGAGAACGCTTTGGTTAATTAATCTAAAGAGCACTGGTGGGACGCCAGCTTTTGCAATGGCGGGTACTTTTTTTGGGTATTTGCAGCAAGCTATGCGCGCTTTCACTTTTACAATTGGGCCACACACACCACTTGCGGGATGGGCCGCGCAGCTCACCCAAATCGTTTTTTTTTTGTTATAGTTACTGATTTTATTAGCTTTTCTGTTTTGTTCTGTACTGGTGGCAAACATGCATTCCAGCCTAGCCAATGCAGTACAAGCACCACAGTAGAAGTAGTAAATGTCTTCTTTTTCCAAGAATCGTAGAACTTACATTCCATTTTAACTCCAGCAAGAATGCCTCACAGTGCCGAATGTCGTTCCCTGCCCCCGCACTGTTTTTTTTTTTTTTTTTTTTTTTTAAAGACTGGAAAGGGGAACTGGGTGTTTTTACTAGAGCTCCAGCGCCCCCTGTCATTCAAATAGTAAATGGGAATGTTTTATTTTCCTCCAGGAAAGCTCAAGATTTACTTTGCTGCCTCAACTACGCACACCCACCACACAAAACTTTGAAGCACTCGACACGCAAACAGCCCCCCATCCGCAACGCACACATAACTGGAGTAAAGACATAAACAGCTCAGCTTCTGTCTCTCTGAAGGAATCGGTGGGTGAGCACAGAGTCCCAGACACTGTCTCCTCTGTCAGATGTCCCTGCCAGACTGGTTTTGTCAAAGAACACATGGCTCGTTGCTCCCTACCTACACATCCAGGCATTGTGGGCTGCTCCGCGGTGGGGTTTGGGTGATTGGCACATGCGCTGTGAAAACACTCCAAGGTGCTTCCAAAACACCCCTCTTCAAGGTGGCACGGGGCGTAGACCCGTGATTTCACATTTGTAGGACTTCTCCATTTCCCGCTGTTAAACAAAAATCCCCTGTCAGGCATGTTTGCAAAGGCAGCGGGTACTGCTCCTTGTCCTGCCTCCTACTCACGGAGGCACCCAGGGCTTTAGGTGGGCCTGGCCCTGCCAGTGCTCAGCACTGGCAGTTCTAAAAAGCAGGTGCTGAGGCGGGCCCCTGTCGGGCCCTTTATTTTTGCTCTCACCCTCAGGATGAAAAAAATAAATCTTAACTCTGCAGCAGTACCACCCTTCACTGGCTATGATGCAACTTCAAAGAGACTCGTTATAGTTCTTTAATAGTCTCATCATTTCATCACTGAAGCATTTTCAATAATATATACAACGAAGCAATAGTTGTTGCTTATTTATCTTATGCAACTAACAACCATTGACAAACCCAATAGTTTTGGCTTTTTGTATGTGTAATGATACTTGTTGTATTATAGATCTGGATGCAATGAAAGAAGCAGCAAAATGCCAGTCTGGTGGCGCACTAAGCACAGATTTTTAGCTCAAATGTCTTTAAGCCACGCCCTTAACTACATCGGCCACGCCCCTTTGAGAGACCTCCCAGTTTTTTTGTTGTTTTTTTTTTACGAACGAATGACATTTGATATGTGAACCTGTCTCCCTCCTAAAGTGTCCCTAAAGCCAAGGCAAGGTGATGGCTAAAGGCAGTGCCCCCTCGGTTCTCCCCAAAAACGCAAACCCATGGTGTTAGCTAATAGAGTTACCTAGTTATCGGTACGTTTCAGAAATATTTTGTTGCAGAAATAATAATATTAACCTGTCTCCTGAGGAGGATGTTTTAGCTTGCGAAAGTTAAAAAAAAAAAAAAAAAAATAAGTATCAACATTTTGCCTAACACAGGGGATTTCTATGTCCAATATAGCAAAAGTTAGCAAATTTGAGAAACGTGAACACACACAGACCCACAGATAAATACATACTTAATAACACACAGACACTCGCACTTATTAAAAAACTCATACAAACAAGTATAGAAGACACACAAAAAAACATACACGCCCAAAAACGGAAGATACACAGACACACAATTATACACAATATATTTATATACACAATAAACACATTCATGCAAACACAGTACGTACAAGAACACACACAAGCACGTATACGGACTCACAAGCATTCACATGAGAACGCAGGCACACACATATAAACACACAGACAGAATTAGAACACAGGTAAGCACACACACATGCTATCAGATTTACAGTATGGGCATATAAACTTTCTCTGCGTCTCTCTTTAGCACCAGGACGCACACCACCCAAGTCAGTGCTGCGTCTCCCTGGCCAGTGCTCTGGGGGCACCAGGAACCACACCACCCAGGCCAGTGCAGTGTGTCTCCCTGCCCAGAGCTCTGGAGGCACCAGGACTCCCACCACCCTTGCAGTGACTCTGTCCGGCTCTCTGGGTGCACCAGGACGCACACCACCCAGGCCAGTGCAGTGTGTCTCCCTGCTCAGCGCTCTGGGTGCACCAGGAAGCACACCACACACGCCAGTGTGGTGTGTCTCCCTGCCCAGTGCTCTGGGTGCACCAGAACGCACACCACCCACGCCCGTGCAGTGTGTCTCCCTGCCCAGCGCTCTGGGTGCGCCAGGATACACACCACCCACGCCAGTGCACTGCAGTGTCTCCCTGCCCAGCGCTCTGGGTACACCAGGACTCCCACCACCCAAGCAGTATCTGTAGTAAATCTTTGTACTTACTAACATTCTTATGTGAGTTTAGAATTTATCTGTATCTTTTATGTTATTCATGTACTCTGAAATCCTTATGCAATGTAACTAGTTCTATTGTAAAGTGCTCGGACACCTTCGGGTAAAGTTTGCGCTATATAAAAAGGCATAAAAAAATAAAATAAAATAAATAAATCCCTGGGAGGCCTCACTCCGTCCTCCTCCTCTCTGCTGTACACTGTATTTTCATTTACTGTTGCCTGCGTATATTTCCGTCACTCTGTCTGCCTCCTTCACGTACCAAGCATTTGCAATGCAATAGGTCTCGCATTTGCGAAAGACAGCTATTGGCATTGTAAATGACAATGCCTTTTATTTATGTGTTGGTTTTCAAAACAAATAAATAAAAGGCATTTTCATTTACAATGCCAATAGCTCAGTCTTTCGCAAATGCAAGACCTATTGCATTGCAAATGCTTGTTGGGATGTGGTGACTGGTTCTATGTCTCTCTTTTGTAGTAGAATCTGCATTTCTTTTTTAAATGTATATGCAGTTGAAAAGTTGGTTCTTGCCTCAGTGGTACAGAAGAGGTCTTGTAAAGAATAGCATAACGGTATTGTACAATATGCAGCACTCATATGCCTTTGGTTATGCTTCACCATCCTGTACAATATCGAATAGTTTCTTACCTGTCGGTGTAATTTTGCAGCTTGAAGAATTTTCTGGATTCACATGCTGTACATTATTCCGCCATCTAGTGGTTGGGTCCGGAATTGTATGTAAGTAATACATTTATTGTTTATGATTAATTAAACCATTACAAAAATACACTCCGATAAAACATTTTTGATTGATTACCCTTTTCAGTCAATGCTCTTATAAAATTCTTATCTATTATAAAAAGTGCAGGAATGTTCGAGCAGGGCAGAGTTCCCAGTGTGGCAATTTTCCTCTAAACCATCAGTCTGTGCACAGATTGCATTTCAGAAAGGTTTAAGTTTTTGTTGTTTTTAGTTTCACACATGATTACACCGGGCCTTGCTTAGATGCCACTAGTTTCAAGAACTTGACTAACTTCCCATTTAGCTGCGGGTCACTTGGGTTGAAGCAAGCAAGCACTGCTTGTCTCCGGGTCCGTATGCCTCGTTCATTAAAGTGGCTTTTTAGGAGGTCTGCCCTTTCCTCTTTTAGATTAATGCAGGAGCATATTAAATGTTCGATGTCTTCGTTTCCATCTCTGCATAGCCTGCATAATTTCCCGCAGTTCTCTCTTGGCCACGGTGGAAGGTGTGGAATAGCAGGAAGGATTCCTAGCCTGTATTTTAAAAAGGATTCTTTTGACTTCCTGGAGTACCCCAGGTCGAAGTATGCCTGTGGCCCAAATAGTTTTTAGCTGCTCAGTCATCCATGCATGGCTCCTATGTGATAGGGTGGCCTTATCCTCTATAAAGGAAAGTTTCTTGATGACCTTATTTACAATAACCTTAAAGTGCGAGTGCGTTGTTGGAACTTCCCATAGTTCGGCTAAACCTGTAATGGCCAGTGATTCCTCCAAATAGGCTTTGGCCGGTGAGATGGATGTGTTGCTCAGTTCCTGCCAGAGCCGGTGGTTCAGTGTGTTCCTGGGTGAGTTCTTGATTTTATGCCATCATTTAATATACAAGCCTCGCCTTCCGAGGAGTTGCTTTGTTAGTCCAAACTAGAGTCGGATCTGTGCAGGCGAGGTGTATGACGGGAGGTTCAGCATAACTCTGTATGCCTTTGCCAAGGTGGTATCCAGCAATGCGGCGTCCCTGCCTCTCAGCACTTCGCTGTCATAGGTGATTGACGGTGGGATTTTTGCTTGCGCAACACGTAGCAGCGGTGAAAAAGTTGGTCCAGTCAATTTTGTTTTAAGTTGTCTTAGCGTTGTCGCGATCATCATCCCTTTCCTTTTTATGGCCTCAAGCGGTTTCACAAATTGGCCGCCCTTGTCAATTTTAACACCTAGATATTTGTACTCGGTGGTATTCACAATCTGAGTTTTGCCCAAGAACCAAGCATGAGACCGTTTTTTCCCGTTGATTGTCAGGGTGTTAGTTTTATTGATGTTGACTTCCAGACAATTTGCAACTGCATAGTCAAGCAGTGCGTTAAGTAGCCGTTGCAGTCCAACTGGAGTGTGGCTTGCTAAAACAACGTCGTCCGCATATGACATACTGGAGGTGGCTTCTCCCCCTAATCGAGGGGCATGCGCATTGCAGTCATTTAGTGCCGATGTCATATCTGCTGTATAAAGGTTAAAAAGAGTTGGTGCAAGCACACAACCCTGTTTAAGGCCCTTTGTTGTTAGTATGCGCTTTGAAAGGTGGGAGCCGTTGCCTAGCTTAACCTGTAGCCATGTATTGGAGTGTAATTGTATCAGAAGATTCAGAAGGGGCGAAGGAATCCCCCAGAGAGCCAATTTCCTCCACAGGTTAGCTCTGTCAATGTTGTCAAACGCCGCCTTGAAATCCACAAAGCAGAAATGCAAAGTTTGTTTGGTTAATTTCGCCTTGTCGATAAGTAATGACATCGCTAAAAGATTTGTTGTGGTGCCGGTCTCCCTGGAAAAGCCTGTCTGACAAGGGGGAATTATGTTATGCTCTGATGCCCATTCTTGCAGCTCTGATAGTAAAATTCCCGCAAAATAATTTGCCTCAACGTCTAACAGTGCGATCAGGCGATAATTCTTTGGTTGGGTTTTGTCTCCAGCTTTGTAAATTGGTGTAATAATGAAGCCCTTCCATAATGCAGGTAGGTACCCAAACTGTCTAACAGAGTTGAAGAGAGGAGTAAGGATTTCTGACCAGTATTCTGGATCTTGTTTAAAAAGAGCTGGTGGAATCCCGTTTGGCCCGGGTGCTCCATCTCTCCTCCCTTTGGAGATTTGTTCCCTGACCTTGGCGGCATCGATTTCTTTTGCCTCGACCACGGCAGTCGTCACGGTTTGGGTTAGGGATGCTGGCTGGTTGTCCTTGGAAGCCGGAAATACAGATGTCTGTTGGTGGAAGTGAGGTTCTAAGTACAGTGTCCAAGTGTTTTCTGTGATATGCGAGGTCAAGCCGCCATGTGCTGATTTAAAAATTTTGTTTATCGTTAGCCAGAATCGGGCACTGTTATTTCCTTTAGAATCGTGGTAAAGTTTGGCCCAGAATTCATTTTCATTTTGTGTGTTCATGTCCCATTTGAATTTCCTGAGCTCGGCCTTGCTATTTCGGAGCGGTTGTAACAGGCCCTTGTCCCCTGGCCGTAGCCTCAGTAATCTCAATAGTTTTTTCACAGATTTTTTAAGATGTTTCAGGATGGTCCTCTGTGCACTTGTGGCCTTCCCTTTAGCCGTGGGGTCATTAAACGGAAGGTATCGGACTACAGATGAGTGGGTGTTCGCAACACGGTCGTGAAGGTTTCCCATGTACAGGTCGGGTTTCCGGTTGGGTAGTCAAGCTCGATTAGCTGTTCTTTTGCTGCCAGGAGCACCTCCCCAGAGTTTGCTACGGATGACTTAATTCTTTTTAAATTGATGGTGTGGCATGCGTGCATACCTACTGGGTTTGGAATAGACTTGTCTGGAAGTGCTTGGATTAGGACTTCCTGAGGCCGATGGTCACTGTCCCCTTTGTCTCCTAGGCGATAGCCTGTTATATGTTGAAAAAAAGAAAGACACTAGGGTGTAGTCAATTGTGGAGGTCAAGTGTCCCATGTGAAAGGACGCGGCCGGCGGAGAGTCATTGAGAAATCTTCCATTTAGCACCCTTAGGCCAATGTGCTCGAGGTCGTCTAGCAGCTCTAAATCAGACTTGGAGCATCTACTTTGGTCGCTATGGGTTTGCGTTGGAATATTCCAGAGAAAAGACTGGACCGGAGTATCTTCATTTTGAATGGTGCCTAGGAGATGTTGATTGAAGTCACCAGACAGAATGAGGTTTGATGTGGTGTGTGAGCTCATTTGTTGAAGCAGATGTTCGAGTAAGCTTTTTGATTCCTGTTTTTTCCGTTTCGGGTTTAAATAAATGTTGAACAGCAGCACCTCCTCCTTTTTCCCTCCAAGGTTGAGTTGAACCTTTGTGGAGTTCACGGCTAGAAGGGGAGAGGGCAGTTCCTGGGTGCTATGGATTTTTGATATTTTGATGTATGTGGCTAGGCCGCCAGATAGACGGCCATATTTACATTTCCTATGAGCAGGAGTGTGAAAGCAAATAAATCCCTCTAGTTGCAGAGGCTCCTCTAGCCATGTTTCCTGTAGGAAAAGGATATCAAAAGTTTTTAGATAAGCCAGAAGCTCAGCCTCTCCAGCCTTATTAGTCAGCCCGTTAATGTTCCATGAACATAGCCTCAGAGGTGATTCGTCGGGATTTTCTCGGTACCTCATTGGGTAGCTCTGTCATTGCCGATGGCTTAATGTATTGACAGTTCTAGTTATCCGAAAGTGATCGGAGTCAACGGAATTGTTAAATGAAGTACTCCATTGTGGGTTCGGTGCCTGTTTGCTCTGAGGTGACCGTCCTAGTGCTCCCCTGAGCACCGATGCTGTTTTAGCTCTGTGGCGGGGCGTTCCTTCCCGTGATCTATCGAGCAAGGGAAGTGGATATCCTATTTTGTAATACACAGAAAATTGTATCCCACACGCTTTGAAGGTTTCCTGTTCTTCCTGAATTTTATTTGCAAGGTAAGTGGACCTCCAGGTCGCTTTGGTGGATTCCCTGCCTTGTGCTTTATCCGACTTTATAAATTCTATTGAGAGAAGGTCCGTTGAGCTGATGCGCCTTTTAGTGTTGGTATAGCATCTAGGAGTTGAAGAATATTCCCTCTATTCAGTATGTCGAATGGACCTTTCGAGTCATATTCAGGCGTAAAGAGTGTAATGGCGGAATCCCTGTCTTGATTGGTTGGAGAGGCTAATACAGAGTTTGTCCCCAATTGATTAACTCTGACGCTGTTTGTGGGCTGGTGAATTTGCCCACTGAAGTTATCCGGAGTAGGCAGATCTATACACCTGGGGCCTGTGGATGCTTCTGGACCACAGTTTGGGTTTTTGTTTGGATTTCCCCCTGCGGGTGGACCCGGGTGCCCGGCAAATGTCGTTAGCTCATGGCGGATTCCCTGCACCTCGTTGTTTACTTTGCATGTTATCTCCTTTTTATGGTTTCCTGCTCCTGGGGCCTGGGTTGAAGCCAGGGTGATCCTATCCAACGGAGGATCAGTTGGCGTGATTGATGTTTTGAAGTTGGAGTCCTGAGGGAGCGACTTGAGCGAGTTTGAGGGTGCCGCCAACGCCTGGTTTGGACAGTGCGAGGAAATTAACTCCTTTTTCTCAGTTGTTTGTGGTGGTCGGCTAGTTGTGCTGTCATATTTTCCCTGTCCGACTACCCCAGGAGATGATGTTCGCTGTTGGGCCACGTCCTTATTTTCATTGTTTTCCTTAGGGTGGATTTCCGTTTGCTGGTTGGTTCCTCCGTCTGTTACAGAGGCGTGTACTGAAGTAACGTGCGCTGGCGCTAAGTGCTGTGGTGTTTAGTGAGAAAAGAGGTTAGACTTTTGTGAGGCTTGTGGAAGAATTTTTGTTACGGCCTTTTCTCCTAAGTTGGCACCTTTGCTTTGCATTCTGGGTTGAAATTTGTTCCTTGGGTGCGGAGATAATCCCAGGAGCCATGCTGCCCACTTGACTACTAATGCGACTTCTGCCGGCCAAGTTTTGAGCAGCAGGGGCCCTTTCTGCTAGCTCCTTGCACCCTGTTTTGTGCGGATTAGCCTTTGGAGTCTCTTGGTTTGGGCCCTTTGGCAGGCCCTCTAGGAGGGTGGAGACAATTGAGGGAAGTGATGATAGTTTATCGATGATGGGACCACAACTACAGATCAATTTCGCTTCCTGCTGGGCTCTGCAGATTAGAAGATTTAGATTACCCAGTTTCTCATCTATCCCCCCCCCCACGAAGAGGGCCAAAGTGTCCAGTAAGGTTAGCTGCAAGTCCATTTTGTCAGACTGATAGTGTAACATGTTGACAGTTCGTTGCATTGTGTTTAGTAAAACGTCCCATGTATTCTGAGCCGGTTTTCCTGTTTGACATAGTGAGCCTAGAGTAGAAGGGGGGGGTGGATGGGCTTTGGCGTAGGTTTGAGTTATTGATCGCTCCTTCCTGACCACTGTCTTGTTTGCCTCCTTGGATGTTTCTAGTTCCACCTGTAAGCAGAAGCTGTTTTTCCGGAGAGTCCAGGGTGTAGAAGGCAACTAGGTCCGCCAACTCCTGTGATCCCAGGTGGTAGGATAGGGCGTGGGAGGCAATCGGGTCCTGCCCACCTCCCCTGAAGTCCGGTGAGGATTCGGCGGGTTCGACGGACTCTTTGGATGTTACAACCCTCCCCCTTGTTTCCACTTCTGGACTCAGGTGTGCGGTTGCAGGCATGGTGGCCTCAGGCTGGGTTGACAAGATGTTAGTAGATTCATAATAGTCTATTTGGGTCCGGAACTTGTCCTGGAGTTCAAGAGAGTGGTTCAGATTGGATCTGCTTGACTCGTTATGCCCTGAGTTTGAGCCTTTACCGTCGTTTATAGTTGTAACTCGCGAATGTTGTTCTTCGTTCTGCCTGTTGTGGTTAGTTGCTGCAATTTTTGTGGTTTTGGTAGTGCTGGTGGAAGTGCAACGGGCGAAAAGAGGCAGGTGGAATGCTCCTCTGCTAATAGTGCGACTTCCCCCGCTTGTGGTTCAGTGGAGTTGATTATTGTGCATTCCAGAGTTTTGTCCGGTTCATGCGAGGCGACCTCAAGATGGGCTGCTATGTGTACTGCTGGATGGACTGCTGGAGCTTCCTCCGTGGTGACTGAGGTAGTAGATAGTTGAAGGGGGAGTTGGTTGGTTATGGAGGCCCGGAATTGTGCCACTAGAGGAGAATATGGACGATGCAGGGTCCTTTAAGAAGTGAAACTTTGAAGAGATTTTTGGTTGGTAGAGATGTGTTGGGTGACCTCCTGATTGCTGTTGTGCCAGGCCGCAGGGGGCCTCTGTTACCTTGGAAGGTGAGACCAGTTTTACGGAGCTTGGTGTTATCTTCCCCGTTTGTTTCGCTTGTTTGGATTTGCGCACAGGGACCACAAGCTGGCCCCTTTTCCTACCGGACCTCATAGTGGCGAAAGCACTTGGCACTCCTCTGCTTTCACCTTCTTTCTTTCTTACTTTCTTTACTCCTTTTACACCTCGTGTCGTGTTGTATTTTGTATTTTGCGTTGTGGAGACTTTCAAACCGGTCCTTTTGCTTTACGGAGACTTTCGAACCGGTCCTTTGACCGCCAAAGTTTCACAACACAGTGCGTTCAGAACAAGCAGGCCCACAAGACAGCACCGCTCCCACCCGACGTGGTTGATTCGGTTTATTCCTGATGGCTTCCTGAAGGATCCGGGCCTCCCAACAATTCCTGATGATATTGGTCGGGGGGTAACTGGACTGCTGGAACTATTAACTGGAGCTGCCAACTGGAACTGCCAAGCCGCCGCTGAGATGGGCTAGACAGCCAGCAACAGGGTTCTCGGTGATGTCCTGCGCCTTGCTGAAGAGGGCTCTCCCAGTAAGGACGTGCAGGGCAGGGCAGGCGGCTGTCTTCCAGGGAGCCCCTTGAGTCCCTGCAGATCTGCTGATCTGGTTGTTGTCTGCCTCGGCTCAGGTTAAAGGTTAAGGTTAAAGAGCCGAGGGGGGTGAGGCAGCGGGGGCGGGAGTGGGAATGGGAGCCAGAGCAGGAACTCCAGGCACTGCTCCAGTCACTGCACCAGCTCAGCTCGGCTCCGGTCACCAGCCCAGGACGGGGCAAAGAAGGCAAAAAGGCAGGTGAACCCAGAGAGCCGGGAGAGCCTGGGAGAGCCTGGGAGAGCCGGCCGCGTGGGAAAGCGGGGGAGGGGGCGGGGGGCAAGAACAGGCCACCGCACCAACACACCCGCACAACCCCCTGAGCAACCCAGGCAGTCCTGCGGCTTACTGCTCACGGCTTACCGCGACTCCTCTGGTCACCAACACCAAACTCCAGCCCCTGGCTCCTGACTCCTGGCTCGCACCGCTCCGGTCGCTCAGGCTGCGGCTGCGGGCTCCTCCTACTCCTCGGGTGAACGCGGTCAGTGGAGCGATATTTTTCCGGGTTTCCTCCAAGCCAAGAGTTGGAACACCTCTCTCAGCTCGCTGGCCGCTGTGGTATGCTCAGCGCCGGAGCTGTAAGGCTGTTGGTGCTGCTGGAGCTGCTGGCTGGCAGGCTGGCTGCTGGAGCGGCCGAAACAGCTGATGCGAGGTGATTCGCGCCAGGAAGATCACGACGGCGGAGGGCGTGCTGTGCGGGTGCCGCTACGGATGCAGCTGCGGGGGGCCCGCAGGGGGCCCCTCAGAGGCTTCGATATTGCCTGCTCTCTGACCCGGACCGCACTCTCAGCTCTCTCAGCTCACCCGCCTCCGCCGCTTGCCTCACTCCGCGCCAGCAACAGGAAACAGGAAAACAGATTTGAGAAGCACTGAAGAGATTTCGACTGTACCACCAAGGTAACTCCGGATCCGGAATTGTAGTATTTCTTTCCTTTTTTTTGTTGTTGTTGGTGGGCGTTGACATACCACCATTTGGTATCCTCCTGTGACGTCGACGGGCTTCCTCCGGAAGCTCCCACCTTTGGTCGCCATCTTCGGATTCTTTTTTTTTTTTTTTTCTTTTCCTCCTATTCTCATCCTTCCTGGCGGAGGAGGGTGGGTTCGCTAGTGAATCCAGAAAATTCTTCAAAGTGCAAAACTACACCGACAGGTAAGAAACTATTCGTTTTGCAGCGTGAATCTTTTCTGGATTCACATGCTGTGCATAGACTTTGTAGCAGTTTGCTAGTCTTGTGGTGGCTGGGTGGAAGATGAGCTTTGGTTTGTGAATAGATGTTGTAAGACCGTTTGTCCTACTTGTGCTTCTTTATTCATTTGAATGTCCACACCATAATGTCTTGGGAATGTGTGCACTGAAGACCATGTTGCAGCCATGCAGATGTCCTGAATTGGAGTATTAGCTAGAAAGGCAATACTTGCTCCTTTCTTTCTTGTTGAGTGTGCCCGCGGGGCACCTTGTAAGGCCTGTCCTGCTTGCCTGTGGCATAACTGTATGGCTTGCGCTATCCATCTTGCAATGGTGTTTTTGGTTACTGGTCTTCCTAGAAAACTGTTTGCAAAGGATCCAAAGAACTGTTTCGTTTTCCTTGGTTCTTTCAATGTAGTACATGACCGCCCTTCTTGCGTCAAGTGTGTGTAAAGCTCTTTCTGCTTTTGTCTTTGGGTTTTGAAAGAAACTTGGTATTTGTATACTCTGATTTATGTGGAATCTTGATACCGCTTTTGGTATGAATTGAGGATCTGTCCTCATGACAATCCTGTTACTATGTATATGGAAGTACGGTTCCTGTAGTGTTAGTGCCTGTAGTTCACTAACTCTACGTAAGGATGTTATTGCCACTAAAAAGGCAGTCTTTAGTGTGAGCATTTGTTGCGTTGCTTTGTGCAGTGGTTCGAATGGTGCTTTCATAATTTGTTCTAGAACTATGTTCAGGTTCCATGTGGGTGCTGGCACCATTTTTGGAGGTGCAATTCTTTTTGCTCCTTCTAGGAACCTTTTCACCACATGTGAAGTGAAGAAACGTTTCCCTGTTTCTCCTCTGGTATAAGCTACAATTGCTGCTAAGTGCACTTTCAATGATGTATAGAATAATTTACTTTCCAGTAAATGTGTCAAGTACTTTAGCACTGTTCTCTCCTTTGAAATCTTCTTTGAAAGACGTCTTTTAAGACACCATTGTGTATATCTCTTCCACTTCGCTGTATAACATTTCCTTGTCGTTGGTTTCCTAGCGTCTCTCAGAACAGCCATTGTGCTTTCTGGTAGTTTGAGATGTGAGAATTCTCAGGTCTCAGGAGCCATGCCGCTAGGCCTAAGCTCTCTGGTTCTGGGTGAAGTACTTTTCCATTTTGCATTGTTAGCAAGTCTTTCTTTTTTGGTAGTTTGTGCATTGTTCCTTGCGACATCTGCATTATTTCTGAGAATCAAGTTTGCCTGGCCCACTGTGGTGCGATGAGAATCATTGTCTTTTGGCTGATTTTGCATTTGCTGATCACCTTGTTCATTAATGGTATTGGGGGGAAAGCGTAAGCAAATATCCCCAACCAGTCTATCCACAGCGTATTCCCTAGGGACTGACTGCAAGGTCGCCTGGATGCGAAGTTTGGCATTTTGCATTGTGGGGTGTTGCAAATAGGTCTATTTGTGGTGTCCCCCATTTCCTGAATATTTTTGGGAGTTCTGTTTGATTTAGTTCCCCTCGTGGGATGATGATGTTTGTCTGCTCAGTCTGTCTGCTTCTACATTGTCCTTCCCTGGAAGGTGTACTGCTATCATGTCTATTCCCCTTGGAATTGCCCATCTCCAAATTTCTTGAGCTAGCGTTGAGTGCTACCGCCTGAGTTCCTCCTTGTTTGTTTATGTAAAACATTGTTGTTGTGTTGTCTGTTTGTATCAACACCCTTTTCCCGTATAGCTCTTTCTGAAAGGCTTTTAAGGCTAAGAATACTGCTTTCAACTCCAAGATATTGATGTTTTTCACTGCATCCTGCTGTGTCCACAATCCCCTCACCTTGAGGTTGTTCATGTGTGCTCCCCACCCCATTAGGGACGCATCTGTTGTTATGGTCACTCTCAGAGTTGGTGTTGTGAAAAGTCTGCCCTGTGCTATGTTTGTTTTGTTCCACCATGCCATCTCTTGATGAACTGTCTGCTTGACAACCACTAGATCCTCCCAACTCCCTGTTGCCTGTGACCATTGCTGCTGAAGCCATTCCTGGAACGGTCACATGTGTAGGCGAATGTTGGGGACTAAATGAATGCATGAAGCCATCATTCCCAGCAGTTTCCCCACTGTCCTCACTGTCAGAGCTTGCCCCCTGTGGTATATATGTGTCTCCTTCAGTAGTGCTAATGTTCTCCTCTCGCTTGGGAACACCTTTCCTAATACTGTGTTGATTTCTGCTCCTAAGAACACCTTTTGATGTTCTGGTTCTGTTGTCCCAGTGTATTGAGAAACCTAGTTGAATTAGTGTTTGTATTACTTGCTGTATATGCTGTTTGCATAGATTGTAGGAGCTTGCTCTTACTAACCAGTCGTCTAGGTACAGGTAAACATGAATTCCTTCTCTTCTTAGGTGAGCAGCTACTGCAGCTAGGCCTTTTGTGAAGACTCTTGGTGCAGATTTTAGCCCGAAAGCTAGCACCTTGAACTGGTAGTGAATCTTGTTGACCACAGATCTTAATAGACTCTTGTGTCTCTTGTTCATGGGAATGTGCAAGTACGCATCCTTTAAGTTTATGGTTGCCATGTAGTCACCTGTTTGCAGCCGAGGTATTACCTCTTGCAGTGTTGTCCTCTTGAATCTTTCAGTCTTTATGAATTTGTTGAGGAACCCTAGGTCTAGTATTAGTCGTAAAGTTCCGTCCAACTTTGGGATAAGGGAGCACGTGTAGTAAATGCCCTTGTTCCTTTCCTTGCGTGGTACTTGCTCTATTGCATGTTTGTTCAGAAGTTCTTGTACCTCTTGGAATAATTGAGATAATTCCTTTTTGGAATGCATCTTCTTGCTTGGTCTTTTGTTTGGAGGTTTCTTTGCCAGCTCTATGCAGTAACCGTACTGTATTATGTTTAGTATCCATTTGTCTGAAGTTATCTTTTTCCACTGTTTGAGGAAGTATGTTAACCTGCCTCCTACTGGTGTAATATGTTGCAGGAACTGTTTGCTTTTCTGTTTTTTTGGTTTGCCCTGCTTTTCTTTTGTGAAGCATACTCTGTGATGTCTTTGGAGTGTCCACAAGTTTTTGAGTTCAGTCACTTGGTGGTTGTTTGTGGTCCCCCTCGTTGTGGCTGGCCTCTTCCCTGAGGGCGCCCTCGAAAGGATTGCCTACCCTGTTGGTATTGCCAATTCTGCTGCTGTCCCTGTTGTTATCCCTGGCTTACTCCTTGGTAAGTCTGTTGAAAAGCTTGGTGCGAGGTTGTAGGTTGGTGGTTACCTCTGCCCATTGGTCTCCGTGAGGGTGTGCCTCTACGCACGACTCTGAACTGCAGTGCACCCATAGGCCTTGCTGTTTGATTGTCTTTCTTTAATTGGTTTAGTTTTTCATCCACCACACTTCCAAATAGCTGTTCTCCATAGAAAGATGAGTTTAGAATGTTATTTTGCACCTCTGGCTTGAAACCAGAGATTCACAGCCATGCATGCCTCCTTTCGGTGATGCCGATTGCCATTTGTCTGCTGGCTGTTTCAGCAGCGTCTAGGGCTGATTTTAAACATGTGTTTTGCCATGTTTTTCCCATCCTCCACTAAGTGGTTTGCCCTCTTTTGGAATTGCTCTGGTAGGTGTTTTAACAGCTCTCCAACTTCTTCCCAATGTTGATATGCATGCCTGTTGATAAAAGCATTAGAATTAGCTATGCGCCATTGAATTGCCGCATTTCTCTCAACCTTCCTTCCCATGAGATCCATCCTTTTGATCTCTTTGTCAGGTGGAGGGCCCACATTAGTAGGTGCATTAGCTCTCTTTCGAGCCATTGAAGCTATAATTGAGTCTGCTGGCACTGAACCCTTGATGTACATAGGAACCTTAGAGGAATGCTTGTATTTTTTCTCTCCTCTTGGTGCGACTGCCTTGCATGTGGCTGGTTCTTTAAAAGCTTCCTTACCTTGATCCAAAACACTTGGCAACATGGGAAGGAATTGACTCCTTGTTTGAGTAAGCAGTAAGGTTTCGAACAGAAAACATGATTGGGGTTTTTCTTCTTCCAATTGCACTCCATAGGTAACTGCTGCTTTCTTTATGACTTGGTTGTACATTCCAATGTCATCTGGTGGTGAAGGCCTCGATGGATATGTCTCCACTGCTTCTTCTGGTGATTCGGCGTAGAGATCTTGCCATTGCAGGTCTTGAGCCTCCGAAGTCGCCGAACCCGCATAGGTTTGCTCCTCTTCCTCGTCTTCAAAGAATTCTTCTTCTTCGTCTTGTCGTTCGGGAGTTGTTGGCGGCTGTAATTCGTCTACATGTTTATTGACGTCGATCGAAATTTTCGGTGGTATTTTGAAAAGTTTCTTCTTTTCGTCGAAATCTTTCTTGCTTTGCAAGATACTTGACATTTCTGCTTGGAGTCCCTTTCTTTTTCTCCATCTCTGACGTGTGAATTTCGGCGTCAAGACTTTCCGCCTTTCTTGTTGAGCTTGACGGCGCCGATGCAGCTGTCGAAGCCTGTTTCGACCTCTCTTTTTTGGACGTCTGAGCATCCTTTTCGTGACTGTCTTTCGACTTCTTTGAACTGTTGAGGGTCTTTTTTGCCGTCTCGGAGTCCTTGTCTAAGGGACCGACGGATTGTTTTCCCTTGGACGCGCTTGCGGACGTCGAGTGTTTTGATGTTGAGGCTTCTTTTAAGGGCTTAGAGTCCGTTTTCTGGACTCGCTTATCTTTTTCGAGGTCGACGGTTCCCTTACCTCCTTTGGAGTATTCTTCTCGACCTCAACGACTGTGACGTCTGTTTCCCCTTCGACTTCTGGACCTTCGGCGACGTTGTCCTCGTCTCCGCTGGAGAGGCCCAGGTCTCGAAGCGATGGTGGTTGGTCTTGACCTTGCATGTTATAATTGGCTCTTCTCTGCCTCTCTCTTGCTCTCAACGTCTTTGGGGTGAAAGCTGAGCATGCGTTGCAGTCGTCACTTCGGTGATCCAGTGGCAGGCAAAGGTTGCAGACTGGATGCTGGTCTTTTCGTGCGTATTTATGGTGACATTTGTCACAGAATTTGAAAGGTGTTTTGTCCATTACCGCGCACAGGGAGCCCCCTGCATGCGCATTCTTCGTGTCGAAGTTTTGTTTCTCCCTCTTTGTCGCACTCCGGCTCGTAGGATCGAAGTCCGGTACGTCGAAGACTCTTTCCTCCTGTTATCCTTAGGATAATTTTTGTTATTTTTTCGCTGATTCTTCTCTCCAATCTTCTGGAGCTCCTCCGTCTCGATCCAGACCCAACGGCGGATAAAAAGAAGCTGAAGATGGCGACCAAAGGTGGGAGCTTCCGGAGGAAGCCCGTCGACGTCACAGGAGGACACCAAATGGTGGTATGTCGACGCCCACCAACAAAAAAAAAAAAAAAGGGGGAAAGAAATACTACAATTCGAGACCCAACAACTAGATGGCTGAATAATGCACAGCATGTGAATCCAGAAAAGATTCACGATGCAAAAATAATACTTCCCCCCCCCAACTGGAATGGCATACAGAAAAAGGAAGTAGACAAGTCATTGTCGGTCATAATGGAATTTCTTGCCAGAATCCAGCTGATGTAGTGAACCATGGTCCCTTGATGACTTTCTGTTGTGATACTGCTGCCTCTGTTGGGGATGCTGGTTGACTGAAAGGTGTCTGAACTCTCAGAGGCTGATATGGGTGATACCTCCTGTGTTTGGAAGGAAAGAAGTGCTTATGATCTCAATGCAAATAGCCTTTATAGTCTCTGCCTCCATCCTCTGCATCTTGATGTCCGCATGAGGACAAAAAAGGACAATGGAAGTTTTATCATTTTTTGTTGTGCATACTTCTTAAATGAGGTGAGATGTAGAAAAGAAGATCTACGTAATATCACTTTGTGGCAATACCCTGTAGAAGCGATATAGGCTAAATCCAAAGATGCGTTAATCACTTGGCTCAGCAACCAGAAGATCTTCATGAAGGGTTTCCATGAAATTTTCCTCTTGTCCTTCAGAGGGCTATATTTTTAGATCTTCATGGACCCCCATAAGGCTCTGTTACAGTAGCCTAGCAAAGCAATTGCATTAGGCGATTTTAAACTCATGCTAGTAGCGCAAGCACATTTTTCTACCCAAAACATCTTGTTTTTTACTCTCCTTATCTGAAGGCATAGCCGGGGCTCAAACAAAAACTTCCTCACACCAGTCTATGTTATGGGGCAGATCTTAAAAAATACTGGATCTTGTCTAGGAGGATCATATCTCATCTTAGTCTCAGATCCACCTTGGATGTTGCCGGAGACAAGAACATTTCATTTGCAATATTCACACACACACACATACCATTCACCAGATGTATTAGACACTTTGATTGACCCCTGTACTTGAGCGTCTTAACAATTAACAAGACTGGGTCTTCACATGAATATTTAACTTCCCAGATCATTTTAACAATACCTCCTGGAAAATGGAGATATTATCCGCGGGCAAGACTATTTGGGAAGGCCAGGAGGTGATGTCAGAGTGTAAGATGTATAGTGTGTCTGAAAAAGAGCCGGAAGGATAGAGAATACATCATTGCTGTCTTTTATGTGGCAACATTGGCAAATCTGAAGAAGACACAGGTACTATTGTAGTTCCAATGGAACTATGGGAAACTTTGAGCAGGACTAGATTAGGATCCCTAGGTTCATGTACTGGCCTTTTCAGTACAGGCAACGTTTTTGCCAGAAAGATGAAGTATGGTGTCTGTGGTAGAGGCTTCAGCGAAGCATCCACAAAAGGAATAATGACTGCCAGAATTGGGTCCCTCAGAAGAGATTCATTGAAAGTGTAAATTCTCCTGGGGGCTTTCCCGTTCAAGTCCATTTGTGGATCGACACTGAATGCCTCACTCACAAACACCTTGAAACAGAGTGCTTCGACACTGATGAGCATCTTCTTGATGAGTGGCTCAACCATCGATGGCAACAAGGTACTAGTTTGTGGTGTTGATGTCGATCAGGTCTTCAAACAAAACAATACGGAACAACAGTAGACTTGAACATCAGTATCTTCAACATCAAACAGGCTTGAGGACCCTGTTTGGACTGGTGGTGTCTCTTATACTTACTCGTTTCCCCGTACCACAAGCTTGGAGTGCCCTAATGGACAAAGAATTAAGGCACAGTTGAAGGATCTCCTTCTCTGGCTGTGTTAGGTCGCTCCTGCACCTTCCTGATCTTCTGCTTCCGAAGGGTATCCTCCAACCTACCTCTGTGGTGAAGGCCCTGATAATCTTTCAGGTTCCTTCTAGACATCTTCTGGCAAAGAGGCATTCTTCAACATTATGGGAGTGCAGGTGACAAACCATATACAGGGCACCTGGGTAATAAACTGCCTTTTTTCTTCCACTGCTTGGACACTTGACAAATATAGATGGGTATTTTCTTGTCAAATAGCAGCGTAGAAACAAAATTACTGGGGGCAGACATTTAAAACAACAAAAGGAGAAAGAAAAAAAAAATAAAGAAAAAAATAAATAAATAAATAAAAAATAAAAAAATCGCTGGAGAAAAACAGGATTTAAAAACCCCCAGAAGTGTTCCGAGATCCTTTCAGCACAAAGCGAAAAAAACACAATGGTTGGTTTACAGCAACTACCAGTAAAAGGCATGCTGGGATGGGGAAAGGATGCTTGACAGTCTCTTTTGTCCGTATGTCTTAAGGTCTGCTGCCCAACTGGGTGCATTTCCCTGCATTGATATAAGTTTTCTGTCTTTCTTGAACTACTTAAAAAGAAAATGGAAGGGGAAAACATATGAAATGTGGACGAAAGGGTGCAGCAGTGCTTTAAGTTATCAACAGCACATTTTGAGCATTGTAATAAACTAATTGAGATATATATATACATATTTTGTTATTATAAAAAATGGAAGTGTCCTGGGATCTTCCGCAGGGTAGGACAAATTTAAATGGTTGTTACTATTGACAAGGATCCTACGATGCATAATCAGTGTGTACTACCTTCTAAGCTTTTATCTAAGAAAGGGTCTGAAACTCAGTGCTTGTTCTCTTCCACAATGGGTAATTCACCCACTATAACGGCTAAAATAGTACTTGCTTCCTTTGGTTTCGTTTTTTAGACTGCTTCAACTGCAATGTATCACACCAGTCTGAAAATATTATTTTTATATATATATATATATATATATATATATATATATATATATATCGTCAAAACCACAAATATGCACGCTCTCAGTAAACAAGGAACTCCGTGATAGTATATCCACAAGTTGTTTATTCACAACGCGTTTCAGGGCAAAAACCCCTTGATCACGTGAAACGTGCACAAGCAGTGGGTGACTAATAAAGCATTCAATGAAGTCATAAACACAAACGTAGGACTACTGCGTATCTCAATCATTCGAAATAAATGGCAGACATATTGGAACGGTAAATACAAACACGAAAACACAAATCATCATGTATAACGTATACTAGTGCCCCCGCTGTTCTGGACTGTACAGAAATGCATTAATGCAATGGATGGAATTATACAAATACTGTATTACTGGCAGCCTGCTGCTCATGATGTTATAAACGTTATCTCCATGTGAAAGAAAGAATGATGAAAATGAAACTAAAATACAATACAATACACAGTAAAACACTCCTAGGTTGGGCAAGTGCCCCGGTGAGACAGAATGTGAGACAGGGGTGACGTGTCCGCAATGCCTGACTGCAACAAAAGTGTTAATGGACTCCAACATCCAGTGCATACTATGGGGAGCTATATCAAAGTGCGTATCTACTGCTAAAAAAAGCAATGCTGGCCAACTGTATCCAATGTCGAATACAAAGTAAATATCAGCCTGCAGGTTGGAGTGTTGTAAAATACAACCCCAAAGGAAATGATCTGCTCCTGTGCTGGACAAATACCCTAATGAGACAGAAAGGGGGAAGATGGCCAATGAATTCATCAAGGCACTCAACAACAATGAATATAACATCATCCTCTCAGGTACCATCAGTAAGTCCAAGGCAGAATATTTAGATGTCAGGCTTGAAATCGTCAATAACCAGATTCAGACGGCCCTGTTTAGGAAATCCACCGCGGGTAATAGCATTCTGCATGCCCTCAGTAGCCATCCAGAGGCACTCAAATGGAGTATTCCCTATGGGGAGCTGCTGAGGGCAAAAAGAAACTGTAATACAGAGGATGCGTACCAGAGAGAGAGCATGATCATGTTGGAACGGTTTAAAACTAGAGGTTATCCCTCCTGGGTATTACGCAGAGCCAAAGAGAGGGCAGATGGGGTCAGCAGAACTGTAACCATCTCTGATAACATCATTGAACCCAGTGATACGGCAGATAACTGCCCGAGGATGATCATGACCTTCAACTCTGACTCCAGTAACATCAAACGCATTTTTGCAAAGAACTGGGACATCCTCAAACATGATAGCACAATTGGGGAGAGCATTCCAACCAGACCCAACATCACATACAGGAGGGGTAGGAATATCAGGGACTTGCTAGTCCATAGTGACATCACTATATACCCCAGTAGGCATGACCATGGTCTTAAGGGTTTCCTTCCTTGCGGGCACTGCAAAGCATGTAAAAACAGCAGTTACCGCAACAAGGTCACATATAATGGGATTAACAAAACTATTGACCAGTTTCTCACATGTAGTACTACCTTTGCCATTTATGCTATAGAATGTCCATGTAAACTCTGGTATATTGGCAGTACTACACACATGGCCAAAAAGCGCGTCCTGGAACATAGCAGGGCCATTACCAATTTTGATGCAAAATACCCTGTAGCACGCCATTTCCAAGAGAAACATTATTCCAACTTGTCTTTGCTTAAATTCTTCATCCTGGAACAGATTGTAGGTAACTCCAGGGGAGGGAACAGGGTGTTAAAACTCAGACAAAGAGAGTCTAAACTGATTGTGCAGTTTCAAACGAAGACACCTGGTGGGCTGAATTTTGACGAAGAAATGGCTATCCATCTCAAAGATAACTGAGTGTGCTGCCAGTTGAGTTAGTATATTCTGTTTTTACAGCTTTCTTACTCCTTGTGTGCATTTGATCGTATCTATTTGTCTAGTTTTTAACCTTTTGATATTTTATTGATTGTTTTGGACCACTTGTGATTTTAACATGTGTTCTATTTTTTCTTTATTTCAGGAGGAAAGGAAGGGGCCCCCTCACCTGTAATCACTTTCACGGGCCACCTACCCTTTTCCCCTTATCACCGTCACGGTCCTGAGACTGGGTAACTACGTTTCAATTGATTTGTCATCTCAGCAATCCATTAATATCATGCTGGACTGGGGACTACTGCCAGAAGTTTGTTATTTCTTGACTCCTCTCCTGATAACTGGTACATTTGGGCACTTGCCCGTTATCCGTTTTTGCTGGGGACTACTGCTAGAAGCCGGTTATTTCCTGACTCCTCTTTTAACACTATGTATTTTATTGGGCATTGGCCCGTCATCCAATTTTCTTACCATGTTGGCAATTCACGGTTGCCTTCGGCATATGGGGTTGGTCGCTGCGACTTACGTCTACCACCCTTTCTTCCCCCTTTCTGTCTCATTAGGGTATTTGTCCAGCACAGGAGCAGATCATTTCCTTTGGGGTTGTATTTTACAACACTCCAACCTGCAGGCTGATATTTACTTTGTATTCGACATTGGATACAGTTGGCCAGCATTGCTTTTTTTTAGCAGTAGATACGCACTTTGATATAGCTCCCCATAGTATGCACTGGATGTTGGGAGTCCATTAACACTTTTGTTGCAGTCAGGCATTGCTGACACGTCACCCCTGTCTCGCATTCTGTCTCACCGGGGCACTTGCCCAACCTAGGAGTGTTTTACTGTGTATTGTATTGTATTTTAGTTTCATTTTCATCATTCTTTCTTTCACATGGAGATAACGTTTATAACATCATGAGCAGCAGGCTGCCAGTAATACAGTATTTGCATAATTCCATCCATTGCATTAATGCATTTCTGTACAGTCCAGAACAGCGGGGGCACTAGTATACGTTATACATGATGATTTGTGTTTTCGTGTTTGTATTTACCGTTCCAATATGTCTGCCATTTATTTCGAATGATTGAGATACGCAGTAGTCCTACGTTTGTGTTTATGACTTCATTGAATGCTTTATTAGTCACCCACTGCTTGTGCACGTTTCACGTGATCAAGGGGTTTTTGCCCTGAAACGCGTTGTGAATAAACAACTTGTGGATATACTATCATGGAGTTCCTTGTTTACTGAGAGCGTGCATATTTGTGGTTTTGACGATAGTGACATTACCGGCTTGCTCCGCCGGGGAGCACGCCACTTCTCACGGGTCCATCGCAGTCGGAAGGAGCGTTTTCTTGGGATATATATATAGATATATATATATTTTTTTTAAATTATTTGTAGTATTGACAAATATTACAAACAATGGTAAATTACAACTATACTTACCCTGAAACTGTGGGATACTAAATTGCTTTAAAATGTTTTGAATAATAATTTTCAAGGTGGGAGGGAGAAAAACGGCTTGGTGGTATTTTTGCAAAGATAGCTATTTTCAGCTCAGATTTATTAACAAATTGCCTATTTTAATTATTCCATGCCTAATTCAACAAAATAATAAAAAGCAATGTTTCCATAATGAAACTCAAGTGTTTGTTATAGGTGACTGACTCAAGCATTGTGAGTCAGTTAAAGGTAAGTGTGTGTGTGTGTATATATTTGACGAAGACCGTGGAGGTCGAAACGAGTCAGCCTTCTAATTAAACTTTCTATGGCAGTAATCTTTGGGAGTGCAAGTCCTTTTTCCTGTGTTGTACGTAGGACAAAGGTTTTCTGTTTCATTTTCAGTGGGTCCTGCTCCCACAGATGCCGAGAGGTGGTCGGAGGAAGGCAGGAGATCAGCACACTAGATATATATATACATATATATATCTAGCGTGCTAATCTCCTGCCTTTCTCCGACCACCTCACGGTGTCGGTGCGAGATAGTGGGAGCAGGACCCACTGCAAAAGAAACAGAATATATATATATATATATATATATATATATATATATATATATATATATATATATATATATATATATATAGAGCGAGAGAGGGAGAGACACATTTGGTTTAGCACACAATTTCATATATGTTCTCTACACTATAACTTTGCTTTATTTTTGGTCTCTTCTATTTCAGGGGCATTTCATGACTCCTGGGACGCCCACATAAACTCACAAACGTGCAGTGCATAAAGATTAAGAGTCAAAATTTGTTTTGGCTTGATCACTCTGCATAACTGGTCATCAAGCAGGGAAACATGTCAACCTACTTGATTAAGTCAGTACATAAGAAAATGTATTTTTTAACTGGTGCTGGCTCACCATCAACTAAACAAGTTCTTCGTATCTAGACATTTCAATTCTTTCTACACTACGGACTATACAATGCGCTTCCACTCACGGTCCCAATTATTCCATACTATCGACCTTTATCTCCAAAACATACAGATATTTAGACCCTCTTTACAAGTAGCCAATTAATTCTGTTGGGGTCAGTTACATCAGATACGCACATGCCCCTTCAGAACGAGGAGATCTACGGAAACACCATACATTTCCTCTTTCTCCTAGAGATTTTGGCTGGTGAAAGCAGCCACAATCGCAGTGTGAAAGTACGGAATAAATATGGAACTAAACGGAATATGACCTAAACTACTGATTTTCACTATAATTCCTCATTTTGTAGCAGATCCTGGGGGTTCAACTTGTAAAGGGCTGGATTTTTTCCACCTCCCATAGTTAGTGGTACCCTCAGTGTCAGTAACTTCAGGGATGAGGAAAATCGTTCCCGTTTACACAGTTCACTCGTGAGGACCATATACTTTTTAGTATCGACGGCTCAATAATGATGCACATAGTTGCTGGTCTTGCAACTGAGTGTCGACTTGTTCCTTGGTCATCTTTCTTGGGATCTTGATCAGATATCCCTCTACAGTCTGATAGCACCTTCTCCTCTTCCCAGATCTATCTAAACATGGGGTAGAGCATGCCTACTGATGTTTCAATATCTCCCTTAAGTGCCTCTGCAGAAATGTTGTCAGGTCCTGCTGCGTTCCTCAGATGTTTGATGGTTTGCCATAATTCATACTTGGTTTTGTCAGTTGCAGTTAATTGCCAAGTCTTTATCTGCTAGCTCTATGTCTGGAGGAGACTGAGGCAAGGGCTGGTTCAGCAGTTCTTCAAAGTGCTCCACCCATCTTCGTTGTTGGCATTCATTACCCATGATTGTCTTCCCAGCTTTGTCTTTTACAGGTCTTTCTGGCTTGTGTATTTATTAAACAAAGAAAAACATGGCAATTTTTTATTATTACCGTTTTTAAACGTGTTTAAGGATAACACTGGGTCCACCATGCGATCCACGTTCTCCCTCGTGGGATTCTGTCTTTTTGAAAGATGACCTCTCTGAATTATTGAAGACAGAATATCCTTGTGCAGGATCCAGCACATGCACAGAAATACTCCACCACTAATTAATTCAGATAGTATCACATGATGGAGAAGGTACATTAGCACAAGTATTCAGACTGAGCAGGCCAGGCCTTTTCAGCCAAGTACAGCCAAGTGCACAGAAACCCTCTATTTCACAATATTTAAGTCATGTGTCTAATGCTATTCTATGATCAGATTTGGAGGGATGTGCACATACCAATTTACTCTGTGTGAGCCATTTAATAGTTGAGGACCATACCCTTTCCATTTTTTTCTTCTTCGGTTTGTAAATGTGTTCTCCAGTACAAATGGGAGAGTGTAACAGATGGAATCCTGGACTGCTTTGTCCACATTTTGTATGTCCTTAACGAAAGTTGCACTCTCTCCCTATATTTTTCTTCTTCTATGTAAATTAATGCTTGTTCTATGAATATTAAACATTTTCACTTTTTTTTGTATAAATTGCCTTTTCTGTGCGTTATGGATGCTTGTTTTGCTTCCACTCATTCTGTCCCTGTGTGACAGGAAAGCCTGCAGCTGCGTGGGCTGCGTTGAGTTTGTGTGTGGGAAATGTGTACTGATGCCGCCCATGTTGTCCCAGTATGTGGGAGAGGTGGCTACACTGCTGCTGTCTGTTCTGTGTGCATGAAGCATTCTATGTTGTTGCATATACTGTAGCTGACTTGTGTGAGAGAAATCTGCACAGCACCTCCATCTAATCTGTGTGAGAAAAGCATGCCCCGTTGTTGCCTGAGCGGTTCCTTTTTTCACTGCGTGAGGGACCGGAGCAGTGCTTAATTTGAGCCGGTCATTTCCGGTGCTCAGCACCGGCACTTAATTGATTTCCGGTGCTTGGCACCGGCACCTAATTGTCAACACCATACTCAGAGCAGTCTACCACATGGTTGCGCTGCTCATCTAATTTAGAGATGAGCAGAACAACGGTTATTTATGAACACAATATACATTAAAATAGTGCTAATACCTGCCTCCCCAGCCATTCTTTTAGCTTTGGGGACCTGGAATAATCTGAACTGTCGAATTTACATGCAAGAGAGATGGTTAGTAGGGGGCGTGGCCGGACGTCGATGGAGCAGGGAGCCTGAACCGGAGCTCCTGCGGGTGATCCCCCATCACAGCCCATCCTGCCCGATATAGTGGGGCCCTCCACCTCAACAACTCACCCCCTGACTAATAAAGGACGCGGGAACGGGCAGGAATTGACAATCAGGGTTAAAAACTTGCCTACCGGTAGAATCCAGCCAGACGGAGGAACCGCGAGGTTGACCAAGATGGTGCCCGCGGTCTGAGTTCCGATACCAGGGGACCGCATGGTGAGCGTCTGCAGCATACGGCGGGTCGGAGCGGTGATCTGGCACGGCGGAACGCCCGACTTGAGCGGCAGCCAGAACAAAGTGGAGAGAACCGCCAGGGAGCGGGCCGCGAAAGGACAGGGTGCCGGCAGCCTGAAGGCGGCTACCGCTGCGGGACTGAGTGCTGGGCAGCTCCCCGGTCCCGATCTGGCGCTGCAACATAAAGCGGAACGGAGCGGCGGCCCGGCCCAGTGGAGCACCCGACTTGCGAGGCCCCGCGGCCCCCGATGTGTGGAGGGGTGGCCCGGGCGAGCGGGCCGAGACGGGAAAACAGTGCAGCCGACCAAGATGGCACCCGCGGCCTGAAGACAGCCTTGACTGCGGAGCCAGGTACCGGGCAAACCATAAGCACTAATCTAGTGTGGGGAGCGGACGCGCACCTCCCGCCCCTGAGACGGTGAAGAGAGGCGGCGGCGGGGAGGCGCGGCCAGCGGCGGCGCGGCGGGGGGCATTGAGCCGATTAGCATCCGAGTCCAACACACAGCGGGACCCCCAACTGGGAGCGGGAGCCCGACCGGCTGCTGTGCGGAGCCCTGCCTGCACGGTGGAGCCGGGGACACTGGGAACACCCCTGAAACCGCAAAGAGCGAGGCAGACTGGTGAGAGGAGACCGGGTCGCTCCTGCAGAGCTCCCCAACCCCCCATTGATCACGAGGCTGAGACGAGCGAGAGCAGAGGACCCCTGAATGCACAGAGGTGAGGAGGTGTGCCGGCGGGGGGGCCAGACGAGGACGCAGCGGAGAGCACTGAGTCACTGCGGACCCACGTATTGAGCACCGGAGGGGACCCCCACCTGGGTGCAGGGGGCACGGCTGCCAGAGGTGCCGCACCATACTTGCCTGGCGAGGCTGGGAGACGCAGTGTCACCATCACCGCCGCTGCTGCGGTCCTTCTCCTTGGCAAAGACACCACCCGCTGCCGCCGGGTCGGATTGCCTCCTCGACTGGGCTACTCGCTGCCTCACCGCGACGCTGCCCTAGTGCTCTGCGATTGGAACCCGCACACTGCGTGATCAGTCTTGCCGGCCTTGGCTCTCTGGTGAGATCCCTGCACAACCGGGACTGGAACCAGTGGGTACCCTCACTAAGCGGACTGCGCCCACACTGCACCCAGCATGGGGAAGGTCAGTAAGCGGCGGGAGATGGAGCAGCAGGAGTCGGCGGGCGAAGATAATGGAGAGCCGCGAACATGCACGAGAACTCAAAGTGAAAAGCCCACACCCCAAGGTGAGGTATCGCTCCACGACATCCTACAGGCCTTAGAAACATCGCGCACGGCCTTAGAAACCAAAATAGATACGCTCCGCGAGGATCTCGGACTCCTGAGGGCCGATCACAGAAAGTTGGCGGACCGCGTCACGGCAGCAGAGGGTGAGGTCGAGGACCTGAAACCGCAAGTCTCCACGACCTCGCGCCAAATCACGGAAATTGAAAAAAGGGTGCAGGTGCTGGAGCGGCAGGCGGAGGACTCCGAAAATAGAGCAAGATGGAACAACATAAGGGTCATTGGCCTGCCGGAACAAATCGAGGGGAACAACATGGTGGCCTAACTCGAGAACTGGATCCGCACTGAAGTGGCAGAGGAGGGCCTATCACAATACTTCGCCCTTGAGAGGGCTCACAGGGTCCCTGCTCAGGCACCGCCGCCGGGGAGACAGCCGAGGCCTGTGGTGGCTCGTCTCCTCTTTTACAAAGATAGAGATCACGTGCTGGGCCAAGCGCGACTCAAGGGACAACTCAAAATAGGGAACAGCATGGTTTGGATCTTCCCGGACTTCTCCAGGGAGGTACAGAGACAGCGAGCTTCCTTTGTCTCGGCCAAAAGGAAACTGCGCCAAATGGACGTGCCATACTCCATGTTGTTCCCGGCTAGACTCCGGATAGCGCACGCAGGGGGAGACCAAATTCTTCACCACACCTCAAGATGTGTGGGACTGGATAGAGGAGAGAGGCCTGCGAGACCGGAGGCACGATGGCAAAGATCGGCCCGAGAAAGATCACGCACGATCGCCGGGAGGAGGAGGGAAACTCAAGAACCAGCCAACGCCGGAAGAAAGTAGGCGACACAGAGAGAGGGCGGTGGCAGCAATAGCCTCCCTGAGTGCCACAAGCCCGAGGGGCAACCCCTCCCTCTCAGGAGAGGACCAGAGAGACTCAGATTCAGAAACCAGCTCGAGCACTGTGGGGGAGAACAGTCAGATTCTGCCAGAGGTGACTCCAGGCACGGCGGACAAACTGATTTAGCTCATCCATGACACGCAAGTATAAGCGGGACATTGCAGCTGGAGGTGGGGGGGTCGTGGCTTGCGCCTGATCTGAACATAAGAGGAGCCCTGGAGGGGTGATACGAGAGCTCAACACGGGATGGGGGGAACCCAGGGGGCGGAGGGGAAGGCTTTCCTCCAGATGGGCACTCGTCTAACCACCACCCGAACGTTGGACATTTGACTGTTACCATGCCAGAAGGCAGTTTGGATAGGGGAGAATTTCTCACTTGTCCTGGGGAAGGGGAGTTGGGGAAGTTTTGTTGTCTTAAGTTGGGGGCACTGCTGTCTATACACTCCCGGGGACACGAGATACAACGAGGAGGGTCCCTCATTCCTTACATTGCACCGAACGTTATGCAGGGGCGCGGGGGCTGGACGGCTGTAACGAGAATACCAAGTGATGCCGAAACGTAAGGTATATAACCTCCTCTCTTGGAATTTCCGGGGGATGCACTCCATGCACAAACGCTACAAAATGTTCTCTCATCTGAACAGGCGAGGGATACATATTGCAATGTTACAGGAGACGCACACACTGGCATCTGAGGGGGTGGCTCTACAACGTAGATGGAGAGGGCAGGCATACTATACCTCATACTCGGCGTTCGCCAGGGGGGTCCTGGTGTGGATTAGAGCAGGGGTCCCCTTCCAGCATACAGGGCACAAAGTAGACCCAGAGGGGCGGTACGTGGTGGTTACGGGGCGTTTGGAAGGACAGGACGTCACGCTCATTAATATTTATGGCCCAAATGTGGACCAAGGAACATTCCTGGAGCAGCTATCTGGGACCCTGGCGCCCTATCTTACGGGGTCAATTATTATGGGGGGGGGGGGTTTCAGACCCGATACTGGATCGATCTCATCCACCACTACGAGATGCCCCGGCGCACAGAATAGCTAAGGCGTTTAGGGACTGGCAATCTCACTGGGGATTAGTAGACACGTGGAGACGCACGCATCCAGCTGACAGAGAATATTCCCACCTTTCACATGATCTGCACGTCCGCCTGGACACCTTTCTATGCTCCCCGGACGTACACGCCAGAATGCACGACACGGAACACCTCACCCGGACAGTGTCGGACCACAACCCGATACTGACCCGACTGCACTGGGGGACCCAGCAGCAACCCATCCCAACATGGCGCCTTAAACCAGAGGCACTAGAGGATCAAGTGTTCCTGGAGATTAGGGGCCATATCGGCACGTACTTCGCCGACAATGCGCAGACCACGGACTCCAGGGGGACGGAGTGGGAGGCCTTCAAGGCTGTCATCAGGGGGCGCTGCATGGTGCTCTCAATTGGGGTCAGGCGAACGTTACTCACGGACGTGGAAAGGGCCGAACGAGCACTGAGAGAGGTGGAAATCCGCCGCCCGAATCACCCAGAACTCCGGCAGGAACTGCTGGAAGCGAAGGAAGAGGTGGCCGTGCACGAGGAAAGGCTGAGGTGTTTCGATTATAAGGCCTATATGGACAGGACGCACGCAGAGCGGGACAGAGCGGGCAGATTACTAGCATGGCTGGCTAACCCCACCCGCAGGGGGAACACAATTATTGAGCTCGCAGACTCTGAGGGACAATCCCTATATCGACAGGATGCTATTAATAATAGGTTCCGTGGATACCATGAACGGCTGTACAAGAGCTCTGGGCCGCGGGGGGGAAGGGGAGATAGAGGGCTACTTGGCAGACCTTCCTCTGCATACCCTAACGGACGAGGACGCGGACCAACTAGGGGCGGCCATCACAGAGCGCAAAGTTCGGGTGGCCATCAAGGAACTGGCCAGAGGGAAAACCCCGGGCACAGACGGGCTTCCTAAAGAATTATACGTGGCATACGTGAACGAACTAGCCCCCAAACTAGTGGAGATGTACGCAGAGGCGGGAGAGAGGGGACACCTGCCTGCCACTACGCGAGAGGCGGTGGCGATCCCGTTATTGAAGCCCGATAAGTCCCCCCTGGAATGCACAGCGTATAGGCCCCTGTCGATGTTAAATCTCGACTTTAAGATATTAAGTAAGTTGCTGGCAACGCGGTTGCTGCCGCATATGACCTCCCTTGTGCATCGGGATCAGGCGGGCTTTATTCCCTGCAGGAACACGATTCTGAACATATGCCGCCTGTTATCTGTACTTGAGCTTGGGGCAACGGGTGATCAGGCAGGAGCGGTGTTTGCCATTGACATGGAAAAGGCATTCGATAGCCTAGAATGGGGGTTCCTGTATGCAGTTTTAATCAAAATGGGCCTTGGGCCAGGGTTCCTGCGATGGGTGCAGCTGCTATACGCTGACCCGGTGGCAAGAGTCCGCACGGGGGGCACGATATCAGAGCAGTACAGAGTAGAGAGGGATACGCGGGCAGGGGTGTCCCCTCTCCCCGCTGCTATTTGCCCTGGCGGTGGAGCCACTGGCATGTGTGGCGAGGTCGGACAGGGCTTACAGAGGGCTACAACTGAGGGAGCAGAGGCACAATATAGCGCTATACGCGGACGATCTCTTATTATTCCTACACCACGCAGGGGAGGATCTCCCGGGGGCACGGAGGATGATAGACGAGTTCGGAAGTCTATCGGGCCTCCGAGTAAACTGGCAGAAGTCTCGATTATTTCCCCTGAAGGCGGACATGGTGCCACCTGAGGATCTTGGTAATCTGAGATGGGAGCCCCGATGTTTCCGCTACCTGAGAGTGCGCATCTTCCACGCTGTGGCAGATGTGAAAGAAGGGAACATAGAGAGGGCACTGCGCGCGCTTAAGGATAGTATGGATTTCTGGGGAAAGCTTCCTCTATCCGTGATGGGCCGTGTCTCCCTACTCAAAATGGTAACTCTCCCTAGGCTGCTGTACTTTTTTACTACATTGCCAGTGTGGATCTCGGTGGCTTGGTTTCAGGAGCTGGACTCCCGACTGTCGGCATTCATCTGGGGTGCGGGCCGGCGGAGAGTGGCCCTTAACACGTTAAAAAGACCCCGATCAGAGGGGGGCCTCGCTGTGCCGGATATGGAAGGGTACTACTTGGCAGGACAGCTACAGAGACTCACACAGTGGGTGGCGGGGAGCATAGACCCGGACAGGGGGATGCCACTATTCACCCCGAACAAACTGGATGCGTTTCGCACACTGTTAAGGGTCGCCAAACCGCAGCAGATCAGCAGTAACGAACATTGGGTGATTCGACGGTGCTGGGGCAGATGCCTACAGAAAACTAGGACAAAACATCCATACTCGCCCGAAATGGCGATGGCGCTGCTCAGTGCCCTTCCACACGGGGGACAATGGCGGGGGATAGACGACTGGGTACAAGCAGGGCTACAAGGGTGGGAGATCTCTTCCGTGATGGAGAGCTACTCTCCTTTGAGGACTTCAGCGCCGACTGGGATATCCCACCAGGGCATTTCCTACTATATGGAGCAGTCACAGGGGCCATGAGACGACACTGGGGGAACAGGCACGACTGAACCGGTTCGACACGCCACCTGCGAATACATAAGCCTCGCCGGGGGCACCATCAAGGCGGTGGCATGTCTTTATAGGGCCATAGGACGCGACTCCATGCAACCGCTGGACAGGTTGAGAAATCAATGGGGGGGGGGGAAAGACATTGCCAGGCCACTGGAAGACAAGGACTGGGAAAATATCCTTGACCGGGCACCCAAAGTTTCTAGGAATGCCCGCTTTAGCCTGATTAACTTCTACATACTCCACCAAGCCTATCTTACGCCAGAACGTATCAACCGATACTTTACCAGAGATGACGCCAGATGCCCGAGATGCACTACACTAGGGGCGACTTTCATTCACATGCTCTGGAGCTGTACTGCTTTAACACATTACTGGAAGGAAGTGACACAGGAGACGGCTAGGTTACGAGGTTTGTTAGGCAGAGGGGGGGGCAGGGCTGGACTAGCACTATCCCTACCGAGCAAGACGGGAAGGGATGCTCGTTACGGAAACAACGAGAGAAAGTGCATAAACTGTCCATTGAGATGTAACGAATATGACAAAGGTCCGAATGTAATGTTATCTTGATGTATGCAACTCTGCTTGAACATAAAGGCAATAAAGTTTGTTTAAAAAAAAAAAGAGATGGTTAGTAGTTGTTTTGGCAGCGATGAGAAGGGCGATGGGTGGTGCAAGCTGCAGTGTCCTCCTGATCAGAGCCCTGGCACTTAATATTTTACAAATTAAGCACTGGACCGGAGTACTGCATCTTGCCATGATGTAGATATTTTGTGCGTGGGGAAAGCATGCAAAGCGTCTGCATGTGGAAGAAGTGTTCTGTTGTCATCCTTTCTCCGTTTCACATGCAAATTCTGGTGTCAATAAGTGGAGAGGTATCGACACAACAGATTTAACTAACAGCCATATGTTCAAGGAAAAATAACTTTCCCATTCTTTACCTCAACTACTTCAAAAAAGAGAACATCTTAACCATGTAAAAGAATAGAATTAAAAGACCCCAACGACTAAACACACAACCAGGTTCACATGATAGATACACACATTCTTCCCTCTATGCCAAGCATCATAACCTTCATAAAGTATTAATAATAGATAACATTTAATTACAGTGTAAACAAAATATGTGCAGGGTTCATACACACTTCAAGCAGCAAAGTTCCCTTCAGCCTTTGGCTACAGGTTTGTTTGGCACATGATTAATGAAACTGTACACCAGTGGAATTGACCTGAATTAAAGATCAGCACAGCGCATGTGCAAGGTCGGCCATTTCCTGCTGCTCACAGGAGTAGTGGTAGCTTCTGGGTCCATGTCCTACAGCCCAGCAAGATTCATAGAGATGGCTGGATTGCTGTTGATATGCAATTTACTATCAATTAGCTATTTCTAGCGTAATCATTATGAGATGATAGCCAAGGTACTACTTGTTCTGTTCGGAATCTAAAGTATCCAAGGCCGTCACTGAAGAGGCGAGATTTTCAGTGGTATCATAATCCGAGACTCCATCTTCCGAACCAGAGGTACTGTGAAATAAAAACAACCATTACTGTAAGGAAGTTGCATAGAAAGGCGCAGAAATGCATGGCTGTAGGAAGTGTGGGGGTACATAATGGTGCAAGAGTGATGTCTATAGTGATGTATGTGAATTAATAGAAAACTGAGAAACCACATTGGAGGAAACAAGATCAGGGTAAACGAATTTTAAGGAAAGGCAATTTTAAGAAAATTCATATAAATCGAAAATAGATGGAAACATTTTAAAGAATGTTTTTTTTAGGAAAATCTAAAATTACATTATACTTGAGTGGAGTTTAGGACTAGTGATGGGTTTTTGCGTTCCTGGATGGGTAATGTTTAGGTGTCCTATGGCTTTTTGTGTGGTCAGGAATGGGGGGAGTTCAGGCATAGAAAGGCGATTCAGGATTGCGTGGATTTTAGGGTAGTGCGGGGTTTTAAGGATTCAGGAATAGGTGGAGTTTAGACATAGAAAGGAGTTTTAGGGGTCAGGAATGGGTAGAGTGTAGGGGTGGTAAGGGGTCATGGACGGGTGGTGTTTAAAGGCGGTAAGGGTTCTTTTAGGGTTCAGGGATGGGTGGAATTTGAAGGTGGTGAGGGTTTTATAGGATCAGGGATGAGTGGGGTTTAGGCATAGAAAGGGGTTTTTAGGGTTCAGGTAGACGGAGTTTAAGGGTAGTGACGGCTTTTAGGGTTCAGGGATGGGTGGAGTGTAGGGGTAGAAAGGCGTTTAGGGTTGACAGATGGATTTAGTTTAGGGCTCAGGGGTGGGTATAGTTTAGGTGTGGTGAGAGATTTTCAAGTGACAGGGATGGGTGGTGTTTAAGGGCTGCAAGGGGTCAGGGATTGAAGGGGGTCAGCGAATTAAAAGCATCCGAAGTAATTCTTTGACAATGTAAATTATATAAATCTGAAATAATGTCCCATGAAGTAACACTCTGAAATAAATACCCCAGACAAACTGTTTCTAAAAGTAGTACTTAAAAGTAAGCATGCTAAAGCCAATTTCGAACAAAAAGACATTTTATTAATTGGTTTCTATGAAATGGTAAATACCATTCATTCAGATAATTTCCATTAAACAGTTTAGGTGAAATGGTTGCTCAGTAATGGTATTCCATGAAATCAATTTTCGAGGCAACCGGATATATAGGAACTGTAGGCAATATTACAGAAGTGCTTGCTTTGTCAATTGCTAACAGCTGATGCAGGATTACCCACTATGTGGATCTCGGCTCTAGGAAATAATTAGGATGATGAAGCACTGGCTGTGAGGAGACTTGTAGAAAAATAGGGAAGTGTTAGCTATGTTGCAAAAACACAAATTGCATAGAAGAACTCGCATATAAAGCTGAAAGTACCAGTTATGACTATGAGTGTACATCATTCCAAATGCTCCAAAAGAGAGCTGCTGAGCTCATGCTCACCTGTATAATACACATTCTCATCCCACCCTCGCTTGGTCCAGGCAGCGTTACGAGTCTCCTCCCTGGACTGCAGGTCCTTGTAGGCTGAAAGGAGAAGACAATGGATAATGCAGTTCAAGATTGGTATCAGTGAAGCTCCTGGGTACTCAAGGGAACTGTAACATGGCAGGTGGGCCTTCATTAAAACAAATCGTCTAAACACGTGTCTAGGGTACACAGGAGGATGCTCACTAGAATTCTTAGTTCTCCAGGAGGGAAATCTTTACTTAACTGACATGTAGTATCGTTATTTAGAAGCATGATTTTCCATGACTGTACCCAACAGAAAAACTTTGCATTTTATTTATTAAAGAGGCAGCCAAATTAAATAGATCTTGACAAAAATAACATATACCTATGTTCTAATCTACAGAACCAAAAAGAACAGATGGACGGAATGCTGAAAAAATTCAAACTTTCACCCCCAGTCACAGATCTGGATGTTAATCCATCATTTTTTTGCTCACCACGCCACCCCAGTTTGGACCCAGCCATATGCAAATCAGTCTTGGCCCTGATCCCCATAGGAAAAGTCCAGCCCGAACTAGCAAACCAGGTCCTCCCTCGACCGGAAACAAGCATCTTGGGACCGGTTTAGAAATATCACCCCTCATTAGCCATGCTAGCTTCAATCCAGTGGCACAGTGAGCACGGGACCCACTTCTGGGCATACCCTTCCCACTTAGCGCGACAGAAGTAAAAAGAACAATGATGTTGAATGCTAATCATCTGTTTGTTTTGCTTTTGTCGCCCTAAGTGCGCCGGGTATGCCCAGACGTGGATCCCATGCTCACTGTGCCAATGGATTCAAGCTAGCCTGGCTGATGAGGGGTGATACCCCGAAACCGGTTCCAGGATGCTTGTTTCCGGTCCAGGGAGGACCTGGCCTGGCAGTGCGGACTGGACTGTTCCCATGAGGAGCAGGGTCAAGACTAATTTGCATACGGCTGGGTCCAAGCTGGAGTGGCATGGTGAGCAAACAAACATGGATTAAACAAAGATCTGTGACTGGGGGTGAATGTTTGCATTGTTCAGCATTCTGTTTATCATCTGTTCTTTTTGCTTTTGTCACCCTAAGTGGGAATGGTATGCCCAGACATGGGTCCTGTGCTCACTGTGCCACTGGATTCAAGCTAGCCTGACTGCTGAGCGGTGATCTGCGACTGGGGATGAATGTTTGCATTGTTCAGCAATCCGTCCATCATCGGTTCTTTTTGCTAATCTACTGAACTGCGCCAGGACACCCCTGGGTAACCGTTGCGCTTCACAAATTAAATTAACATAACTGCATTTTATGAAAAGAAGATGAAAAAAAAAATTGCATTAGGTTGTATGTAATTAAAAGATAAAAAGGCAACAGTGCACCTTTAAAGCTCCAGGATACACAGATTTCAGACAGTGCAGCACTGACAGCTCTGAGATAATTCATTTTGGAGCTCTTTTGGATGTCAATACCTTCATTAAATTTGCGCTTCTTGGGCAGGTGGGTGTTTTGATCATTAATTCAGTACAAATTCCCAAAATGGAGACATTAGATTAGTAAGCTTCACTTCTGCAACACGGCACCATTGATACAAATGAACATTAAATAGAATGGCAAGCTATAGTGCTAGAGGCACTCCTTTGGTTTGACACCACATGAGGACCTTTGATTACCATGATTTTATTTGACTTTTGGTGTTTTTACTTCACCCTAGCCTGAATGTACATCCTGCATATGCCTTTTTTCCCTTGAAGATTTCTTCCATGTAATCTTGCAGTCTTAAAGTGGGAGCTGTCACAGAGTAGAACAGCTTGCCATGAACAGAACGTTTGGGAAGTGCATTTGAAAGCATGAGAGAGAGACAGAGAGATGTGGGATGTACTTTTTGGTCTCGAAGTGCAGTGTTATCAGCAGTGGAGCTCAAATGTGCATTATGTTGTACATTGAGCGATGAAGTATGTGATGCTATAGGCAGTGGTGCACAAATGTGCACTGTGTTGTACATTGGGAAGTATTATGAAGTTCTTACTATTGGCTTTGACATGCCCTCATGTCATCTTGAATTCTGACCATCTTGCTTGAGCTTTTTGCACGCACAGGCAGGCCCCCCAGAGTGCTCTAGTTGTTTGGGTTATTCACGTTCAAGGTTGCTTTGTTTTTTGAGAGGAGATTGTTGAATGTACCGCTGGAGACTTTTGTATGCTTCGTTAAGATAAAGGCTGGAACATGTGAAAATACAGAGGGAACATGGGAACTCCTTTTGCCTTTGGAATGCTTGCATGGAAGGTGGCCAATTCCAGTAAGTTTCCTTGGTGCAGAGGGAAGGTCTCTCAGAACCTTCTAGTGTGTTTTGAGATTATAAAGCAGGGGCTTGTTGTCTTGGAGACTGGGATTGTTTGAGTCTGAACGGTGGATGCATCTTCAGTGCAGCAGTTCCGGGTTTTGCTGAGTCTCTTCTCCCTGGCTGTGAATCCCCCAGTCTGGAGTGGCCAAGATGAAGTTTGCAGCTGGTGATGTATCTTGATTTTGACTAATGCCATTGTGATGCGTGGCTGTTTGCGTGCATATTCAGTTTCCAGTGCCTATAACAGTCATTGTGATGCGTGACTGTCAGTGTGCACCTTCAGTTTCCAGTGGCTATAATAATCTGAGGTGTTTTGAATATTGACTTTGTGATGTGTGAGTGAGTATGTGCACATTCAAGGTAATCATCCGATGTATTTAGTGTATATATCTTTCTGATTTCTTACAGGATGTCCAGTATTATCTGCTGCTTATGTTTATTATTATCTATGCATTTAAGTGTTGCATTTGCCAAGTGTATTATTATTGCATGTATATATATATATATATATATATATATATATATATATATATATATATATATATATATATATATATATATATATATATATACACATTTTAATGTTGTTCATTTGACATCTGGGAAAGCCTTTCTGTTAGAGAGCATTGCATAACTAAAACCCCAAGACATATTCTGAAAAGAGAGCCTTTGATGTGTTTCATTTTATAAAGTGAAATCCCTCTCCAGGGGGTGTGGTGTTGTGTCTATTGCTTCGTCGTGTTTGAGCCACTGTGTCGTATTCTGTATTATCTGGAAGTGCGAAGCAAGACACAAGCATATTTCCATTCTTAAACGAGAAGATGTAGGAAAAATCAAATGAGATGCTGGATACCATTAACATCTTTTAACAGGAAATGTTTCGCAGAGGTGATCTGATGGTAGTGGTAGATGACTTGAACAGTCGGATAAGTTCTTAAAGCAACTCACTCATATTGATACAGTATAATCTTTATTTCAGCACAAAGGTTGAATCTTGCCAACTCTGCACACAGAGTTATTGGCTACTAAGATAGCATTCTTCCTTGATAGATACTATAAAGACGATTTATGCATGGTAGCAAAATTGAGGGCCCATTACCTCAGATAGAAGCAGCTCCTGCTCCCACGGAAACCCAAGTTTCCTGATGGCAGAAAGCAGTTTATGACCTTTCAGAAATTCGTCAATTACTGTTGCACTGAAAAATTAGATACGAGATGGACTCTACAACATGGTACAGCCAGTAGGTGAACTTTTATGGAGCACGATTGTAGGCTAGACTTTGCTAAATTCAGGAAAAGCGGTAAAAGTCTTTTCCCAATAGTAACTTCATTTGATCAGTGTTTTTCTCGATGCACCAAAAGTACAACTTGTTTAATGTCAAATATTAGAAAGTCCACCTGACAGGCAGTCTCTTAACTTCCTTTGCAATGCTCCTGCACTTAGGCAGTAACTTCAAGTCTCCATCTTGAAAGAGTTAAGGAGACAAGCCACCAATTGCAAAGCCACATTTTTGGTGTTGTATTCTGCCATGTGGGCTGACCAGAAGATGTGCATTGAAGTTTTCACTGTGGTTGCTCGGATAGGTGAAAGACCTATAAACCACTTTTGACATGGCCACTACAGGGCTATTAGAAGAACTCTCACCCTGGTTTGTTTGATATTCATGACAATACTCTGTATCAGTGTGACTGGATGACAAGCATATAGATATGTATCTACCCAATCGATAAAATCCGCTCTCCCCTTGGAACTGAATCAGAAAACCTAGATTTATAGGGATTATTTATAAAGTTAAATTTATACATGTAGATTTACTCATGTGCAAATTTACTCTAGAACTTATGTGTAAATCTACACTCTGAAATGGTGAGTAGCACACAAATGTGAATTTACACATAAGCTTAGACTTGTGTCTCCAGCCCCTGAAATCAGGCGTGTAGATTGTTAACAGTAAATATCTAGATGTAAAGTAATTACTAATAACTTTGAAACGTAGGTGTCAATCTCCCTATAGGACAGTATGGGGCAAATAATTAAGGTTTATTATTCTTTAAAAAATATAAATATTAAACAATCTAAAACATGTATTATTAACATAGAACTAACAATAACATGTTACAGCACATTAATTCATTAAATTAAATGTGTATTAAAAAGTAATTTAAATATATTTATGTTATAAATAATATTTCTTAAACAATAAACAATGCCCACCCACAAAAACATTTTTATTTAATATGCACTACATTTTGTTAAAGGTTGCATGTTGAATTAAGCAAACAAAAGGAAATGATGGACGAAGCGCTGAAACTTTTCAGACACTCACCCCCAGTCACAGATCTGGGTTGAATCCATCATCGTTCTTTAGCTCACTTCGTCACCCCAGTTCAGATCCAGCTATATATAAATCAGTCTTGACCCTGTGCCTCATGGGAACAGTCCAGCCCGAGCTGCTGAATCCAGTGGCAAAGTGAGCAAGGGACCCACGTCTGGGAATACCCTGCCAACTTAGGGCGAACAAAGCAAACACAAGGAGATGATGGACGGAGCACTGAAACCTTTCACTCACCCCCAGTCACAGATCTGGGTTGAATCCATCATCGTTCTTTAGCTCACTTCGCCATCACAGTTCAGACCCAACTATATGCAAATCAGTCTTGAAACTCATCCCCAGTCACAAATATATTTTTTAACAGAAATTGAATTTTACTTTTTTAATTAAGATAATTACATTTAAAAATAATAAAAAGATAATTTAATAATTAAATATATCTTTAACATTAAACAAAGTATATATTTTAGAAGTCAATTTAATTTTATTTATGTAACATTATTTCCTAAGGGGTATTTTCTTAAGTCTCTGCCTCCATGATTTTCTCCATTATAATCTAACAAAGTGTTTTACAGTACCTGTGAGTGACGGTGTGTGGTGCCCCACTTACTCCAAGGCTGGGCTGCAGTACATTTACTACTGTTTTATCACCTTAAGGGCTGTAATGACTTTAGAAGTGTAGTATGTGAATGGAAATGTGCTTACTCATTTGATGGTGGGTGTTTGTAGTAGGTAGCCTGTCCCTTCCTAAACCCCTCCTTACTTTCCCCACCCCCCTCCCATTTTGTTGTAATTATTTCTCATTTTCCCACCAGTCCCCCTGGTCCCTCCCATATTTACAAGTACGTAGTAAACTTACATGTGTGGAGATTACCCCATGAAAAAGACAGCAGAGGTGGAGATTTCCAATGGTAGATTTATGAATTATATTTTGTACTAAGTAGTACTAATGTAGTACTATTTTACGTACTACAAAATATAGTTTGTGTATTGGCCTTTTGGAAAGTTGAGAACAGATCTATTTGCAGTTTTTACTCAATCACTGTAGAACTGATTTAAGATATTGTCAGCGATAAACCATTTGGTCATTTCCAATATGACTCTTCTTAGTGTGTTAGCATTATTGACATGTGAACAACTGGAATGGTTATTCCCATACTTATACACACAGAATAAAGTACTGGTTGCCAAGAGCTATCATTTGCCAAAAGAATCAGGAGTCAAAGTTATTCCAGTGTTCAGGATGGAAGACCCTCATCCATCTGTCAGGTGGCATGCTTCATCAGGGGGCCACTCCTGACAGGGGTCAGTATGATCCAGGTGCAAGCTACTATCCAAGTGTTGGGGATCTCGTGAGGTGTTCTGCAACTTGAATAACAGGAGGAGGACAATGGTGAGCAAAGAAGATATTGGGGAGTTGGCCAATTTGCAGAGGGGAATATAAGGCAAAAATGTGTCTATTAATACTACCTATTGGTATACTGAATGATCATTAGGTCCCCAAAAGTAGATAAAAATGTTATGGCATGACACGGAGGCCTACATTATGCAAATCTTCTTTATTGCCAGCTCAAAGCAGCAACAATTGAAGAATATGTAACTTCAATGAACATTCTAAGATACTATAAAGTCCCCACGTGCAGCCATCTTCCTTCTTTGTTGCTGCTGCTCACAAGATAAGTACGTTTTACCTTATACTTTATCATCTCTTATAACCGTTATAACTCTTCTGTATTTTTTCTTATGCGATGTAATGGGGACTCAACTTGACTACCCTACTCTACCTTATGCCTTCTTTCAGCTTGTTTAGACTGAAAGTACCAGCCCATAAAATTAAAGCAATTTATTTTAAACCGGATTTATTGGACTTTGTCTCTCCTCCCTCGTCAATTTGAAATGAGGGGCAACCCCCCTCAGACCGGGCCTTCAAAGACCGGCCTTACCTTTCCCAAACAGGCAAGCAGAGCTTACTTTCAAATAGGCTCCTGCGTTGTCTGGGAGACGCCTCCTCCGACCGCACACGAGCCAACAAGCCAATCTCTCGTCAGCCCTGGGGAGCCGCATTCACTTCTTCTTGCAACAGAGGAGGGGGGGGGGAGGGGGGAGAGGGGGTGCCTCTAATCTAATCACGTGGTCCCATCCTCCTGCCATGGCAGTGTGGCGCGTCCTGCCCACACTGCCCAAAAAGAGCGCTAAAGACCCAAGAAAAGGGATTGATAAAGGCCTGAAATCCTATCAAGACCACCTCATTGACATCATAGGGCCACTAACAAAAATATTTGAAATGGCAGAGCTAGCCTACCTTGGTGAAACCCCAATTGACCCCAAAGAGCTCCGCCAATGGGTCCAAAGGACCATCTACCTTCTAGGCAATGCTAACACAGCAATCTCCACAGAGAGAAGAAAGGGCGTTCTACTGAAGATAGAACCCAAATTAGTAGAACTAGCTAATAAAGGCGGGGGACCTAGCTCCCAGGTTCTCCTCTTCAGAGAGAACTTCATAAGAGAAATGGCGAAATATGTTGGAGTAGTCAGTTCTATCAAGAAATCAGAGGCGTAACAAAGTGCCCCGCAGACCCCGCAGTTTGGGGGGCCCGAGCTCCAGGTGCCCCCCTCAGCAAAGTATGCTGACCTGAGAGCTCCTGAGTGAGCCGGAAGGGGGGCCCTCCTTGTACTTTGCAGGGGGGCCCCCTCGAGTTTTGTTACGCCACTGCCAGAAATCCCAAAAGGACAATAAAAAGGTGTTCCAAGATAGGGTTTTTGGCAGGGCCGGGAGAACACGGGGTCGGTTTCTCGGCTGTGGCCAAAACTCTACAAGACCCTTCCTGGGCCGTGGTGCCAGATTCTCTCAACCAGCCTATACTAACCACCAACCTTTCTACCCACAAAGACAACGTAACCGTAGAAGATCTTTCAGAGGTGAACGAAGACAGTGAGGATTCACCACAGGTAAGAATATCAAAAGACCTTTTAGGTACCCCTATAAAGGTGGGAGGCAGATTGGCCCAATTCTCTGGGAACTGGAATCTAGTGACACAGGATGCCTGGGTCCTGAGAACAGTCCGGGGATACAAGATAGAATTCCTGAATAACTCTACCCAAGTGAAGAGACCACAGGACATGTCCTTCTCACACAAAGACAAGAAGCTAGTGTCTCAGGAAGTAAAGGATTTAATAGCAAAAGGAGCAATAAAGGCGAGCTCAGAGTTAGGTTTTGTCAGCAACATCTTCCTCGTGGAGAAGAAGGAAAACGGGCTGAGACCAGTAATAAACCTCAAAGATTTAAACCAATGGGTAACATACCACCATTTCAAAATGGAAGGGGTCCATCTTCTAAGGGACATACTGAGAAAAGGGGACTGGCTGACAAGACTAGACAAGACCTGACCGTTCCAGTTTAGGGTCATCACCAAAAATTCCTTCAATTTACCTGGGAGGGAAACGTCTGGGAGTTTTGTAGTCTCCCCTTCGGACTATCGTCGGTCCCGTTGTGCTTCACCAAAGTCCTACAACCTGTAGCATCTTGGCTCAGGGAAAGAGGAGTAAGACTAATGATATACCTAGACGATACCCTAATAATGGCTCAATACAAATTAGTGGTCTGTCGTCACACAGATCTCACCATACGCTTATTAGAACACCTGGGTTTTATAATAAACAAGAAAAAATCATGTCTAGTGCCAAACCAAGAGACACAATTCCGGAGCTTTGTTGTAGACACAGTAAGAGCAGAACTAAAACTCCCAGGAGCAAAGAATTGAGAAAATTACTAGCAAAAAAAGAATTTCCCTTTAAGGCTCTTAGAAAGGATCCTAGCATCTACAATCCAGGCCATTTTTCCAGGCCCCCTATACTATCGAGCCCTCCAGAGACTCAAAGCAAGAGCATTGAAGACAACACAATCGTACTCCCAGATAGTATCGCTAGACCAAGATTCAAGGAAGGAACTCCTATGGTGGCTCGAAAATGCAGAGGCATGGAATAGCAGAGCCATTTTTGGGGAGGAACCAGAGTTAATAATAGAATTGGATGTAAGTTTAGAAGGACGGGGTGCAAGATATGTGGCAACTCATCAGCAGGGGTTCGCTGGACAGATCAAGAGAAGGAATTGAATATCAACTGCTTAGAATTACTAGCAGGTTCATTTGCAGTTTGTTGCTTCACCCAGAATTCAATGAACTGCTTGTGATGTCACGCATGGACAATAATGTGTCAACAGTCAGGTATGTCAACAAGTTGGGAGGACCTCACTCCAAAGGACTTGCAGATCTAGCGAAGGGTTACTGGGGGTATTGCTTGAGCCAAGCACTCTCGGTTATAGCAGAACACATTCCTGGCTTAAGCAATAGTGTAGCGGATTGGTTCTCCAGGAATTTCAGGTACTACAGCAACTGGAGACTAGACAGAGGGATATTCCGGACTATCCAAACCAAATGGGATCCCTTCGGGACAGACCTTTTTGCAGACATACTGAACACGCAGTTGAAGAATTTCTTCAGCTGGAGGCTGGACCCTCAGGCTCAAGGGATAGATGCTTTCCTCCAAGACTGGAAGGGTTTAGCACCCTATGCTTTCCCTCCATTTTCCATGTTACCTCAACTACTTCTACATGCACAACGGTACAGAGAGAGCCTGGTAGTAATAACTCCCCTTTAGAGATCACAAGCTTGGTTCCCAATCATTCTGGAAATGACCATAGAGTTCCCAAATCCTAATGCCATCATTCAGAGAAATACTCTTAGGCCCAGAAACAGAGTTTCACCCCCTTGTAGAACAGGGGCTACTGGTTCTGACGGCCTGGAAGATTTCAGGAGACAGTGGCAAACCCCAGGCCTTTAGCCAGACACTTTCCGACTCATATCTGAATCGTGGGCTTCTGGAACAAGGAAAGCTTATCAACTGGCTTGGAACAAATTGGTTTGTTAGTGTTTTCAACAGGATTACGATCCACTTTCAACTGATCTAGTGCACATTGTAAACTACCTGTCAGACCTTTTCACATCAGGCCTAAATTATAGAACAGTTAACCTTTACAGATCAGCTATAGCTGCAGGGCATTCCTTAGTGGACGGCGTCTCTGCAGGACAAAATTTATTGACTAAGCAAATAATGAGAAGTATGCGGGTACTAATCCCACCAACTGCAAAATACACTGCCTTATGGGACGTTAAAGATGTTTTATGGGTTAGAACTTCCTGGGGCAAGAACTCAAGCCTCCTTCTCAAATGTATCTCTTACAAACTTACAGTACTACTGTGCCTAGTGTCCTTTAGAAGAACTTCAAACGTAAAAGCCTTAGACGTCACCAGCAGGGAATATCAACCAGAGGGAGTTTGCTTTTACCTCAAAAAGAGAACCCAGACTATGTCATCCTCTATCTTCTATCCTTTCTTTCTTCAGAACGAAAGACTGTGTTGTAAAATGCTTGAAAGAGTACAAAAGGAGAACGGAAAGCCATAGAAGAAATTAGAAAATTTATAATTTCCCATAAATGGCCTCATAAGGCAGTTTCTTCCCCCACACTACACTGGCGAGATAGGTGAAAGAAGTTATGTACGAAAGTGGTGTGGATGTCTGTTTTCGGGGCACACTCCGTTAGGGGTGCTTCGGCTTCCAAAGCCTTTATCCTGAGAGATCCTTAGGGCAGCAGACTGGTCGAATGAAATATGTTTAAGAACTGTTATTTTAGACCAATCACAAATGCAATTGATAATGTACTAAATACACTTTGAACTTGCATAATGTTAGCCTCCGTGTCATGCCATAAAATTTAGATTTTTCACAGCCTGGTGGGTAGAAAATCTGGATTTTATTAAAGACACAGAGGCTAAGATTATCCTTCCACATAACATTGTAACCCACCCTGGTAGTACTAAAGATAAAACGTAAACCTGTTTTTTTCTCTTTCAGAATAAAGAGTTTCATCTGCTTGGAATTACTACCGGGAAACTGTTATCGACTGAAGTTTAAACCTTTTTCGTTGAAGTTATCTTGTTCGCAGCACCATAAGAAGGAAGATGGCTGCGCATGGGGGGACTTTGTAGTATTTTAGACTATTCATTGAAGTTCCATATTCTTTCATTGTTGCTGCTGTGAGATGGCAATAAAGGAGATTTGCATAATCTTAGCCTCCGTGTCTTTAATAAAATCTAGATTTTCTGTCCACCAGCCTGTGAAAAATCAATTATGTGGTCATCAATTTGACCTACAACATATTTCTGCCCATATGAAATCTCAAATGTGATGTAGGGGCATTCTTATGGATGTGGTCACCATCTCTGGATTGACTAATAGAATAATTAAAGATAGTTTTTTCCCCCCGTCAGACAAACCGGATGAGAACTACGGGGCAAAATAGAAGCAATCAAGTTTTTTTCTTTTAAGTTTCTGCAATTGTAGAGATACTATGCAGTGGGGCGGGGATGGGTTCCAGGCTACCAGTGTCCTGCCCTACGTATTTCCATCTAACTAAGTAGACGCTGGCTGAGACATGAATAAGTAGTTAAGATCCAAGCGATCATCCAATGGCGCCAGTGCCATTGTGTCTTATCAGACGCGTGGGGTAGATGGGTAATGCAGTGCAATAAGATGCTGTGGGGTCAGTGAGAGTCCTGTTTGTGTTGTTGACATCAATGAAGTGTTGTGAAAGCTAAAGTTTGCCGTAGCTGGTTGTGTCATCTCAGTACAGAATATCGTGTCAATAGGTTAATCTATCTCTACTTATATCAGATAGGCATGTTGTGCCAACTGCTCACCTTGAATGTTGGACAAAGTGATATTAGCGGATGTCAGTCATGCTGTGAGTATTCAAGTGTCCCAGGAAATAGGGTTTGGATGACAGGGGACATGAGGGGCATAGTGGTTATAGATGTTGCTGTATAGTGAGAACAGGGCTCAGGAGTTGGGGTCAAACCATTATTATACCCAGGTTAACATAACATTGATGTGTATTTGGGCCCAGTGGCATTTTGGTCCATGGGATGCAAAAAAGGAAGAGTCTGAGTGGCTTGAGCAGGTTTGCATTATAGCAGAACAGAGTCTTTCTCCATGCATCAAGGTACAGAATACACATTTTCGGGTGCAGGACTCTGCCCTGCTGCTGTAACAGGAGATCCTCCCGAAGCAGTCGTCTAATCTGAGGACAAATGCTCATGCAGAGATTTCAGAGTACCACACTCTCCTTGCCCAATCCAAACCGCTAGGAGGACTTGAGCTGCATCGTTTCTGATCTTCTTCAGAAATTGGGTCAGGAGAGCAAGGCGGAAATGGATATAATAGTCCTGTGCTCCACTCAATCCGGAATGCGTCTCCGAGAGGGAGCCTTCTTGGAAATTCCAGCATCCAAAAGTTTAGGAACTACGTGTTCAACAGTGGCAAAAAGATCTAACCTGGGTACTCCCAGTTGCTGGAAGATGCTTTATACCACCTCTGGATGGAACCATCACTTATGATCCACCAGGCACCGCTGGCTGAATTTGTCTGCCCCGGCGTTCAAAGATCCCACCAGGCACTTCACGACCAGAACTGCCCTGAAGCTCAAGCTCCAGAGGGAAAGAGCCTCTTGCACAGGATCCAATACACCTCCCCGATTATTGCAGTATCACATGGTGATGTTGTCCACAAGAACCTGAACAGCATCCCTTTAACGGATGGTACAAAGGCTTTTAATGCCAGGCAAATGGCCCACAATTCGATCATACTGATGTGGAGACATGTCTGTGCCAGAGACTAGAGTCCTCTGATCTCCACCTCTTCCAGATAACCTCCCAAAACCAGCAATGATGCATCCGTCACCACCGTCAGCTCTAGGCGGAGCAGGTTGAGGGGCCTGCTGCTAGTCCAATTGTGGTCACGCAGTCCCCACTGGAAGTCTTTTGCAGGACCACCGAATCCAAGGCTGAAACATAGGGATCAGAGACCAATGTTCTGGACTTGTGACAGAGGGAAGGCCCAAAACAGCACCACATCCAGAATAGCCCTGATGAAAGGGAGCCTTTGCAAGGAAGTCAGGTGTGAATTTAGCACATTGATAGTGAACACCAAAGAAGTCAGGAGGTCGCCGTCGTCATCTAGAAGCGTTCTACGACTGACTGTGGCAAGCCCACCTTCAACAGCCAGTTGTCGATGTGGGGAAAACTGGAACCCCTAACCTCTGAAGGTGTGCTACAGCCAATTCCAAGGGGCACTGGTGCGGCCAAAGGGGAACACTGCAAAATGCTCCTGGCTACCTTCATTCCCAAGTAACATCTGTGGGACTGCAAGATGGGTACACGAAAGTAGGCGTCCTGCAGGTCCAAAGCCACTGTCCAATTGCCTGAATCCAGAGCAGACAGGACCTGGGCCAACATGAGCATCTTGATTTTGTACTTCAGCAACAAGGTGTTCAGAGGGCTGAGATTTAAAATAGGACAAAAACTTCCATATTTCTTTGGCACAGGGAAATAGCAGGAGGAACAGCCAGTCCCCATTTCTCGGGACGGAACCATCCCTACAGCTCTTTTGGCCAAAAGAGCCTGCAACTCTTGGAGCAAGATGGAGAGGTGCTAGTGCTAGTTTGAAAGCTGCTCTGATGTGGGCGGAATATTTGGCAGTTAGGAAAGAAATGGCAGGAAAAGCCGTTGAAAGATTTGGACGACCACCCGGTCTAATGTTGCATTTTGCCACTCTTGGAGGAAATGTCTGATCCTGCTTCCCACAGGGTGGTCATGTGCCACTAAGGGCAAAGTAAGGGGGTTGGAGATGAATGCTGTGGGGGAGAAGGTGGGTACGGGGGGAGGGACTTCAGGGTTCCCTGCTTCTGGTAGCCTGAACGTTGTCTGATTGACAGGGCTGGGGTGACAGCTGTAGAGGAGGTGGGTCTTGGAGTTGCTGGTATGCCAAACCTGTGGAGTAGTCGGAGTAGAGCGATCTAAGGAACACACCATGGCCCGGCTGTCTTTGAAGTATTCCAGGTCAGAATATGACTTTTCACCAAACAGCCGAGAACCATGACACCGAAACACCATGCTAGTGTCAATTGGTTTGCCCAAGTAATTGGTAGTGTCCAGCCTAGAACAGATGGCGTATTTGGCATCAGACTATCCTGGATGGTTTGAACCAAGCCGAGTTGAAATTCCTCAGCGACCGCCAGCAACAGCTCACCAACGATGTCCCATAAAGTGTAGGAATATCTCCCCAGCGGGCAGCTGTCATTGTCTTACTGGAGGGCTAGGTTGGCCCATGACAACATCTGTTTCACGGAGACTTCAATTCCCTTCGACTCTCTGCTTTGAAGTCTTGAGGGGAAGGAATTGGTGTTTACCCTACTTGTGAAAACCTGAACCACCAGACGTTCTGGTGCAGGGCGCTCCGTCAAGAAGTCCGGGTCGCCTGTTGCCAGCCTGTGGAACTTTACTACCTACCTCTTCACTGGTGGATAGGAACAAGGCTTAGCCAGATGTTCATTAAGTGTCACTCAGGGCTGTATTGAATAGCTGGAAAGTCTCAAGGGAAGCCTGCTTGGGTTGCAAAATTTATGTTAACACGTTGGTCGTAACTTCCATAGATGAAAGCTGTAAATCTAATACCTCAGCTGTACGCTTTATGACCACAACAAGAAAGCACTCTCTTCCGTTGATGGTCCAGTGGGAGAACACAACCCAGTTTCCAGGAAGTGTCTAACCCACTGGCCACCGCTGGCCATCACCGTGGTCTGTGGGTCATAGTCTGGGGGAGAGTGACGACCGCCTGGGGTGAGCCCACCTTCAAAAGACAGTCGAGGTAGGGGAAAATGGTACCCATGACTTATGAGCATATGCTGCGACCACTGCCATCGCTTTCATCAACACTCGAGGAGCAGTGGTGAGACCAAAGTGGCGCACAGCGAACAGCAAGTGATCTTGGCCCACAGTGAACTGCAGGTAAGGCCTGTGGGTTGGCATGGTCAGGATGTGCCAATAAGCGTCCTGAAGATCAAAACCTACCTTCCAGTATCCACGTTCAACGGCAGACAGGGCCTGGTTAGGGTGAGCATCCTGAATTTGTCCTTTCTGAGGAAGGCATTGAGAGTGCAAAGGCCTAAAATGGGGCAAAGGCCTATGTCCTTCTTCAGCACCAAAAAGTAGCAGGGGTAACAACCAGTTCCCACCTCTGATGTTGAAACCCTCTCTATGGCTCCTTTGGTCAGAACAGCTTGCACTTCTTGCTGTAAAAGGACAGGTGATCCTCCTTCAGCTGGCCTGAGGGTGGTGGAAGGGGGGGGGGGGGGGAGTGAAAATAAAGAGGTGGGCATAATCCAGCCAGACAATCTGCAGGACCCATTTGTCCAAAGTGATGGCTTGCCACCCTGGGACAAAATGCTGGATCTTGTCTCCAACAGGGCGGCTGTGTGCCTGGAAGGCCCGCTATAGAGGTTTTGTATGTGCTTCAGCAGGGGTGGCTAGGGATTGGCCAACTCGCTCCCCTGCTGTTCACGTATGTGGGTGCTACGGCCGTAGGGTCTGCAGGGCTGGCTGCATGGACAGTTGCTGGTGGCATTGAACACCTCTACCATAGCCAAGGAGACAGAGAAACTGCTGGTGAAACTGAGCAGACAGGACAAAAAAGTGTGTAGAGGCTGCTGAATAGGTGAGAGCCATCAAAAGGACATGTCCATTACGAAAGATTGAACAACTCCAGAGAAGCCTGTAGGTCTCATCTAGGCAGGACTCCTGAGTGTCACACTGGTTTCAATTGCTCAGCGAAGGCAATCTGTGGTACCTAAACCACATAGAAGTGTGAATTTTAAAACATAGAGGCCATCCTGAATGGCTTGTGTAAGACGGGGGTGCAAGTCCACTGGTACGGCAGGCAGTACCTGATCGACAGTCCCAAAGCACAAGTTACTAACTTGTGTAACGATATATCTGTAAGAGACAGTAGTTAGTGACAGATTCCTTACCTTAGAATATCCCCAGGAGTCAGGCTGGATCCGGAAAGTTTTGCGTAGCAGTACCCCTGCGCGTCGGTAGGCGGCGTCGTGCGGCTCCGCGTCCGTCGTCGGCATCGCCGGGATGACGTCGCGGCCAGTACTTAGATGCCGCCCATGCGCGCTGGCGTCAGTTCTGTACACGACTTTCCGCGCCAGAAACGCAGAGCCATGCAAGAAACTGACACTGGTGTCTGAAAACTAGGGCCCTGAAAGGGATGACCTTAACCCTAGAAATCAGTTCGCAGAACGGGGAGGATGGGTGGGGCGGTAAGGAAGGATAGGTTACTTACCTGTAATCCTAGTTCTCTTCCAGGGGTATCCTCATCAAAGTCATAAGCACATGAATATTCCCGCCCATGCGCGGGACCCCGGAAACACATTACATATATGTGAAAAACCATATATGTAGCTCTATATATATATATCCATATATATATATATATATATATATATATAAAAATACACAATGTAGCCTCCCATAAACATGCTGAGCAATGTTGTAAGGAATTCTCTTGCACATAAACATAATCCAATAAAGCAGGGAGAAAAAAACTTTTGAAAATTGCTTTAATAAACAGCAGACAACACAATCCTGCACGGAATAAATGAAGAAAACATTGCCAGCACATAGGCTGCATTGTGGAAACATTAGTGTAGAAAGCTGAAAAGCTAACCCACATAAACACTCAGATAAACTGGCACCGTGCCTTTAAGGCAGCCATGACCCCTAGCTTCCCATCATGCCTCAGGGGTGACAGTTAGGTCAGTTGTTCTTTGCGGATATCCGCAGACCTTTTTACAAAGAGATGTATGAATCATGTTCACTTGCCCGGGAGGCGGGTGGGTTGCTTATGACTTTGATGAGGATACCCCTGGAAGAGAACTAGGATTACAGGTAAGTAACCTATCCTTCTCTTCCAGGGGATCCTCATCAATAGTCATAAGCACATGAATAGAATAGCAAGCCCATCCCCTCATCCTGCGGGCAAGTAAACGGAGTACCATCAAGATACATAAACGCCATAAGGCCTATACCGACTCCAATAGGTTAGCATTGGAACAGATTCCTCAAGGAGGCCTGGCCCACTTGGGTATCTGCTCTGAGTCAGAATCCAGACAGTAATGTCTGGTAAACGTATGGACCGATTTCCAAGTTGCCGCCTTCAAATCTCGGCCATCGGTACATTATTTAAGAATGCAATCGTAGCAGCCTTGCCCCTAGTAGAATGAGCTTTAGGGGAGGCAAACAGAGGCTTATTTGCAATTTGGTATGCCAACTTTATACAAGATACTATCCATCCATCTTGAAATGGATCTTTTAGAAGCTGGGAAGCCTGTTCTAACAGAGCCATAGTTTACAAACAATTGGTCCGTTTTTCTAATGGATTTTGTTGCATCCAAATAGAATTTGAGAACCCTCTTGAGGTCTAGCGAATGAAGAGACCTTTCCGCTGGTGTGGATGGACTGGGAAAGAAAGAGGGTAGAGAAATTGTCTGATTAACATGGAACTCTGACACAACCTTAGGTAGGAAGGAAGGGTGAGTTCGCATAACCACCCTATTATGGTGGAAAACCGTATAGGGTTCTTTAGAACAGAGGGCTTGTATCTCACTCACTCTGCGTGCTGATGTAATTGCTACTAGAAAAGCTACTTTACAAGAAAGGTGTTGCAATGTAGACTTATGAATGGGTTCAAATGGAGGTCCCATCAATTTAGACAATACCCAATTCAACTCCCAAGGAGGAGGAGGAGGTCGAACAGGGGGATAAACCTTTTTCAACCCCTGTAGGAAGTCTTTGACCACCTGAAGCTGAAAGAAAGAAGGCTGGTTAGGTGATTTACGATATGCTGTGATAGCCGCCAAATGCACTTTAATGGAAGAATATTTCAAACCAGATTTGGCCAAATATAGCAAATACGGCAAGATTACCTCCTCTTGCCCGTTAATTGGACTCCAATCATTACTGATACACCACAAGTAAAACCTCTTCCACTTTAGAAAGTATGAGGATCTTGTGGAAGGTCTCCTTGACTCCCTTAAAATGTCCATGCAGTCCTGAGGAGGTTCAAATGTCCGTACTGCAGGACTTCAGGAGCCATGCTGTCAAGCTGAGCGAGGGAAGGCTGGGGTGCAGAATTTTCCCTCCCATTTTGGTGAGAAGGTCCGGCCTGCACGGAAGTCTCCGATGCGGGCGAACCGAGAGTTGCAAAAGGTCCGGATACCACCATTGGCGAGGCCAGTCCGGTGCTATGAGTATCATCCTCATTCTGGATCGCAGAAGTTTGGCCACCACCTTCGGAATTAGAGGGAGGGGTGGAAAGGCGTATGCAAACGTCCCTGACCAATCTATCAAAAGAGGATTCCCTCTCGTTCCTGGTCGGTAAAACCTGGATGCGAAGGCGTGGCATTTTCTGTTTTGATCGTCTGCAAAAAGATCGATGGAAGGATGACCCCATTGATGAAAGATTTCTGCCACCACTTCGTCGTTGAGCACCCAGTCTTCTTGCTCTTGGAAGTGACGACTGAGGGCGTCTGCTCGCACATTCTGCTCTCCCGGCAGATGTATTGCCGTGATCGATAGGTTCCTGGCTAGCAGCCAGTGCCAGATCGCCTGGGATTCGAGAGACAGAGGGCGAGAGCGAGTTCCACCTTGTTTGTTCAAGTAATACATGGTGGTTGTATTGTCCGTTTGAACTAGGATCGATCCGAGCTGAATTGACGGATGAAAAGCTTTGAGGGCTAAATGAACCGCCCGCAGTTCCAGCATATTGATGTGATATGTCTGTTCTCTGCTGGTCCATCTGCCCTGAGTTTGCAGATGACCCAGATGCGCTCCCCAGCCCTGCAGTGATGCATCCGTGATCAGAGATTGCTCTGGCAGAGGTTGATGAAAAGGGACTCCCACCAGTAGGTTCTGTGGTTGCAGCCACCAGAGAATGGACTTCTTTGCTGCAGGAGAGAGGACAATCCGGTCGTTCCACTGACCCGAGGATTGATCCCATTTGTCCTCGAGATCTTGCTGTAACGGTCTCATCCTCAATCTGGCGTTGGGTATGAGAAAAATGCACGAGGCCACCGAACCCAGTAGAGAAGCCACCTGTCTTACTGACGGCTGATGAGCCTGAAGGATGATGTTGCCTTTGTCTTTCATTGATGACAATCTCTCCTCCGAAGGAAACACTTTTCCGAGGTCGGAGTTGAGGTTGGCGCCCAGATAGTGGAGTGATTGAGTTGGGTGAAGGATCGACTTTTTCAGGTTGACATGCAGGCCTAGGCGCTGAAGGAGATCTAGGCCGGTGCGAAGATGTTCCTGCACCATTTGAGGAGAGGATCCCTTCAGCAGCCAGTCGTCCAGGTATGGATATACGAACAGGCCTTGGCGATGTAATGCTGCCGCTACTACTGCCATGCATTTGGTGAATACCCCTGGAGCTGATTTTAGGCCGAAGGGTAAGACTTTGAACTGGTAATGTCTTGTTCCCACCGTGAATCGCAAGAACTTGCGATGTCGTGCTGTGATTGGGATGTGAAAATACGCATCTTGTAGATCCACCGAACACATCCAATCGCCTTTCCTTAGATGTGGAAATATTTGGTGGAGCGCCAACATCCGAAACTTTTCCTTTTTGATGGACTTGTTCAGAGAACGTAGATCCAGAATTGGTCTGAACTTGTTCGGTTGATCTTTTTCTGAACAAGGAAGTATCGTGAGTACACTCCTTTTCCTCTCTGCGCCTGAGGGACCTCTTCTATTGCTCGTTTTTTGAGAAGGGTCGACACTTCCTGACGCAGGAGGTCTATATGTAGATGACGAGATTTCACAGGAGGAATGTCTCTTGGGGACGTCCAAAAACGTAGTGTGTACCCATTTTTTAGTATATTTAGCACCCACTGATCTTTGGTTATGTTGCGCCACTCTTGAATGTAACTTGAGATACTTCCTCCCACTGGAGTGTGCAACGGTGCTAGAGGAAGCAGAAACTCATTGCTTCCTGGAGTTTTTGATGCAGAGGAGGACTGTTGTTGATGTCCTCCTCTTCCTCTCGAGGAACGGCGGCCTTGATACTGGGATTTGCCCTGTTTGTTTTGCGACCATTGAGGGGTTTGAACCCTCTGTTGGTAGTTTTTCCGATTGTAGGGCCGGTATCTCTTCCTAAATTCCTTTTTCTTCTCTAGGCCCACCGCCGTTAAGGTGTACAACTCGGCCTTCATCCTCGCCATTTCTTCGTCTGTGTGAGCACCAAACAGTGAAGTGCCAGAAAAAGGGAGATTCAGGATGCGTTGTTGTGCTTCTGGTTTTAACGCTGTGAGGCGCAGCCAGGAAGATCGTCTTGCACATATGCCATGTGCATACGAGTGAGCCGACAGGGACGCACCATCTGCTGCAGTGCTGATTACCTGGTTAGCCACCAGAGCACCTTCGTGAAGGATTTCAGAAAAGTCCTGCTGATCCTCCTTTGGGAGCTTGTCCTTGAAGCGCTCCAGTGAGTCCCATAGTGATCTGTCATAACGACCCAGCAGAGCCGCAGCGTTGGACACTTGCAGAGAAGACGCTGCAGAGCCACAAGCCTTCCGTCCCCAAGAGTCTTGTGCTCTACTCTCTTTATCCGGAGGAGCGGAGGAGGAAGATGCAACCGCATGTGTCTTTTTCGCTGCTGCAATTATAACAGAGTCCGGAGGCGGATCCGATCTAAGGAAAAGAGGATCCGATGCAGCTGGCTTATATTTTTAAGAATCCGAGCTGGTGCTGCTTTAGCCGATGCTGGAGCAAGGAAGAGATCCATTACCGGCTCGATGATGCCAGGGACCAAAGGAAGCAATGGTCTAGTCGCAGACCTTTGATGGAGAGTCTCAAAAATGATGGACTTGGTTGTCTGAGGAGCTGACATGGTGATGCCCAGCTTCTGAGCCCCTCTGGTGAGAACATCATGAAAAGTGTTCACATCATCAATAGGCGACACTCTGGAGGGAGGACTATCCTTCAGGGTAGGTGAGTAATCCCTTTTGGATGAATGTGTCGAAGAGGAAGACCAAGATGGTGTACGCCGCCTCTTGCGATGTCCCTGAGACGACCTGCGTTCAGGGGATCTGCCTCGGTGTTCCCTGGCCCGAGTGGTGGGTGATTTGTCCACTTCCTGCACAAGACGCTGTAATGGTGATCTGTGCTGCGGACTGGAGTAGGTCGTTGAGCGTGACCTGTGGACCCCGTCTGCCAATGATGGAGTGGTTGAAGCCATCTGGGAGAGAGATGGATGGAAGGAGATCGCTGTCTCCTTGGAGAACCTCCTGGCGGTGCTTTTGTAGGTTCCTGCGAATGAACAGAAGCACTGCGTGATGACGCCACCGTCTGGGGTGAGCTGCGGATGGAGTGAGATGACTCTCTGCAGCTTCTAGAGCGTGATCGGCGTCTGGATGAGCGATGTGACGTCGATGGGGTGTGTCTCGACGTCGACCTGCTCTGTGTCACCATCACTGGTGAATTTCTCTTCGACGTCGACCTCAGTGTGTCTGGCGCCCATAGACCTCGCCTTCGACGTTGAGCTTGGAGACCTCAACGATGAGCGGGTAGACGGAGAAAATCTTCTCGACGTCGATCTTTCTCTCGACGCTCTTCTCGCCGTCGACGGAGACCGCCGTCTCGACGTCGATCTTTCTCTCGACGCTGACCTTCTCGCCGTCGACGGAGACCGCCGTCTCGACGTCGAACGCCGTTTGGTATATTTTACCCTTGGTCTTGACGTCGAATACCTCGCCGTCGGAGAGGATCTTGCCTTCGACGTCGAATGCCGCCTGGACGACGGCGGAGGAGATGAGCATCTATCCTCAGGTGACGATGGTCTTCTTGTCGACGTTTTTGTTGCCGATGAAGGGATTTGAGGCGCCGAGCCCGACGCCGATGGAGAGCATAATCTTACTTGTAGATAAGCTCTCTTTCCTCTTCTTCATCGGAGGCTTGTCTCTAGAAGGTGATTTTCTCTTCTCAGCCAATCCATGGAGACGAATCCTTTCTCTGTCCTTTAAAGTTCTGTTGGACAGCAGCTTGCAATGCTGGCAGGATTTAGGATTATGCTCAGAAGGAAGGCATAGAATACAGACAGGATGGAAGTCTGATTTGGCCTTCTTCTTGCCACAGGAATGGCAAGAGTCAAAAAGAGAGGGCATTCTGTTGTGAAACAATGCTCAATTCTCTAAAAAAAACAGTAGAGAAATACTTTAACATCAAAAAGATGTCGAAGTAAGAGGTTTTATCCAAAATTGAAGTATTTTCTGACAGAAAATCAGAAAAAGAAGTAGAGCTGAAGTAACCAGGGTCCTGACAGAAGGAGCCGGAAAGAACAACTGACCTAACTGTCACCCCTGAGGCATGATGGGAAGCTAGGGGTCATGGCTGCCTTAAAGGCACGGTGCCAGTTTATCTGAGTGTTTATGTGGGTTAGCTTTTCAGCTTTCTACACTAATGTTTCCACAATGCAGCCTATGTGCTGGCAATGTTTTCTTCATTTATTCCGTGCAGGATTGTGTTGTCTGCTGTTTATTAAAGCAGTTTTCAAAAGTTTTTTCTCCCTGCTTTATTGGAATATGTTTATGTGCAAGAGAATTCCTTACAACATTGCTCAGCATGTTTATGGGAGGCTACATTGTGTATTTTTATATATATATGGATATATATATAGAGCTACATATATGGTTTTTCACATATATGTAATGTGTTTCCGGGGTCCCGCGCATGGGCGGGAATATTCATGTGATTATGACTTTGATGAGGATCCCCTGGAAGAGAATCTGTCACTAACTACTGTCTCTTACAGATATATCGTTACACAAGTTAGTAACTTGTGCATCTGAAAGAGACACGTTAGTGACAGATTCCTTACCTAAGAATAGATACCCCAGCAATACCAACCCCGGTGGTGGGTCTGCGAACAAAGATCAGACGAGGAAGTCTCGGAGAACAGAACGGCCAAAAAAGCCGTCTCTCCGGACTTGGCTGTCAAGGCAGTAATGCTTGGTAAACGTGTGCAGCGAGGCCCACGTAGCTGCCTGACAAATGTCCTGCAATGGGACACCACGTCCCAAAGCCGTGGTGGCGGCTGTTGCCCTGGTGGAATGGGCACGTAGCCCAACAGGGGGCTCCTTCTTAGCCAAAGAATAGCAGGCTTTGATACACAAGACAACCCAGCGGGAGATGGTCCGCTTGTGTACCGCCCGACCTTTTTTGGCGCCCACGTAGCCAACAAAGAGCTGGTCGTCCACCCGGAACTGTTGTGTGCGGTTCAGATAGAAAGAAATCGCACGTTTTGGGTCCAGACGGTGGAGCCTCTCTTCCTCTCTGGAAGGATGCGGAGGCGGAAAGAAGGTGGGCAAAGTGATGGTCTGCCCAATGTGGAAGGCAGTAACCACCTTTGGCAAGAAGGACGGACGTGTCCTAAGAACAACCTTGTCTGGATGGACAGACAGAAAGGGGGGCTTGCAAGAAAGAGCCTGGAGCTCACTCACCCGCCGAGCGGAGGTGATAGCCACCAGAAGACGAAGAGGACAGTTACGGAGAGGCTCAAAGGGAGCGCACATTAAAAAGGTAAGAACCAAGTTCAAGTCCCACTGAGGCATCACAAACGGAACAGGAGGGAAAAGGTGTGTAATTTTTTTTCAGAAACCTGTTAACAACAGGGGACTTGAAAAGGGAGGGCTGATCAGGAAGCCTGAGGAAGGCCGAGATTGCACAAAGGTAGCCCTTGATGGTACCCAGGGCAGAACCCTGTTGGGCCAGAGAAAGAAGGAACAGTAGAATCTCAGAAAGAGGGGCAGAAAGGGGATTCACAGCCTTTGCTGTGCACCATGCCACAAACTTGTTCCACCTGCAGGCGTATACCACCTTAGTGGAGGGACGCCTGGCTGCCAGAATCACATCACAAACTTCGGGAGGCAAGTCGAAAGGAATCAACTGCCGCCGCTCAATCTCCATGCAAGGAGGTGGAGACTGGACAGGTTCGGGTGGAGGACCGTCCCTGCTGCTGCGACAGAAGATCCTCCCGAAGAGGCAGACGGATCGGGGATCGATGCTCATACCGAGTAGCTCGGGATACCAAACTCTTCGAGCCCAGTCCGGAGCCACAAGAATGACTTGGGCCCGGTCGCGCCGAATCTTCTTCAACACTCTGGGTAGAAGTGGTATAGGCGGAAAGGCGTACAACAGACCGCAACTCCACTCGCGACGAAAATCGTCGCCGAGCGAGTGCCGCCTTGGAAATTCCAACGCGCAGAATTGCTGACATTGCGCGTTCTCTTCGGTGGCGAATAGATCTAACCAAGGCTCTCCCCACTGTAGAAAGAGTCCTTGCGCCACCTCCGAGTGAAGACGCCATTCGTGATCCATCATGCACCTGCGGCTGAGTTCGTCCGCCCTGGCGTTCAGGGAACCTGCCAGGTGTTGAACCATCAGGAATATGCCCTGATGTTCCAGCCATGTCCAGAGACGCAGAGCCTCCTGACAAAGGGTCCACGACCCCACCCCGCCTTGTTTGTTGCAGTACCACATGGCGGTGGTGTTGTCTGTGAACACCTGCACTACCTTCCCCTTGACAGAGGGAAGGAATGCCTTCAGTGCCAGTCGGATCGCCCGGAGCTCCAGAAGGTTGATATGGAGCCGGGACTCCGCCGGAGACCAGAGGCCTCTGATCTCCGCCTCTCCCATGTGACCGCCCCATCCCAGAAGGGACGCATCTGTCACAACAGTGTGCTCTGGCTGGGGAAGGGAGAGGGATCTGCCCGTGACCCATTGCCGGTTCGAGAGCCACCACTGCAACTGTTGTGCAGTTCCCTCCGAGATCTGGACGTAATTGGACAGGTTCCCCTGATGCTGCGCCCACTGGAACTTCAGGTCCCACTGCAGAGCCCGCATATGCCATCTGGCATGATCGACCAGCAGGATGCAGGAGGCCATGAGGCCCAGCAGCCTCAGGGTCATCCGTACCGAAACCCAGGATAGAGGCTGAAAGATCGGAATCATAGCCTGAATATCCCGGACTCGCCGTTCGGGAGGATAGGCCCGAAACTGCGTTGTGTCCAGAACCGCTCAGATGAAAAGGAGTTGTGGAGAAGGAACCAGGTGCGACTTCGGCACATTGATGGAGAACCCCAGCGAGTGCAGGAGTCCGGCCGTAGTTTGGAGGTGGGAGACGACTGCCTGGGACGAGCCCGCCTTTAACAACCAGTCGTCGAGGTAGGGGAAGACTGGAACCCCTGACCGGCGCAGATGAGCTGCGACCACCGCCATCACTTTCGTGAACACCCGAGGGGCGCTGGTAAGGCCAAAGGGAAGCACGGTGAACTGAAAGTGCTCGAGGCCTACCGTGAACCGCAGGTAACGCCGGTGGGCCGGCAGGACGGGGATGTGAAAATATGCGTCCTGCAAGTCCAACGCTACCATCCAGTCTCCAGGGTCGAGGGCAGTCAAGACCTGAGCTAGGGTGAGCATCTTGAACTTCTCCTTCCGGAGGAAGCGATTGACGTTCCGGAGGTCCAAGATAGGACGCATGTCCTCCTTGTCCTTTTTGGGCACCAGAAAGTAGTGGGAATAACAACCACGCCCTACTTCTGGGGTCGGAACGCGCTCGATGGCCCCCTTGGCCAAGAGGGCCGCAACTTCCTGTCGAAGAAGTGCCAAATGGTCCCCCAACATGCGGTGGTGCTGAGGTGGCATGGCTGGAGGGGTAGTCTCGAAGGGGAGGGAGTAGCCCCTTCGGACAATGTCCAAAACCCACCTGTCCGATGTGATGGTGCGCCAGTGGGGAAGGTGATGGCGGACCCTGCCCTCCACTGGCGTGCTGTGGACCGTAAAGGACGGACTAGGAGGGTTTGAAGGCCGCGGACGGGGCGGAGGTGGTGGCCTGACCCGCTCGCTGGTTACCCGACCCGCCTCGGCGGGAGCCACGTCCTCGGCCGCGCGAAGGCGTTTGCTGCGCGGGCCGGTGGCTGGGCAATGGACGTGACTGGGCGCCCCTTCCGTGACCACGAAAGGGGCGAAAAGCAGACTGCTGCGGAGGGCGCAACGCGAGAGGCCCAAGGACTTGGCCGTAGCCCGTGAGTCCTTAAAGCGCTCCAGCGCGCTGTCTGCCTTATTGCCAAAAGGGCGGATACCATCAAAGGGCATGTCCATAAGGGTGTTTTGGACATCGCCCGAGAAACCAGTGGTCCTCAGCCAGGCGTGACGGCGAAGCGCCACTGTCGTAGCAAGCGATCTGCCTAGCGAGTCGGCGGTGTCTAGGCCACATCTGATGGTGAACTTCGCCGCGTCTCTCCCTTCCGCAACAGCACGGGAGAGAAGTGCCTGGACCTCCTCAGGACACTTGGGCAGCACTTGCGCCACCGAATCCCACAGAGAGTGGGAGTAACGGCCCAAAAGGTAAGCGGTGTTCACGGACCGCAAGCCAGCACTGGAGGAAGAAAAGACCTTCTTCCCAAATTGGTCCAGTTTTTTGGATTCCCTATCCGGCGAAGCGGTAGGGAAGGCGCTCTGGGAGGCAGAGGCTTGGACAACCAAGCTCTCGGGGTGGGGTGTTGGGAGAGAAACAGAGGGTCGCCCGGGGCCGGGCGATGGCGTCGGGCTACGTTCCTGTCCACAGGAGCCCGTGGTGGGCCTGGACCAGGTGCCCAAAAGAACGTCCGAAAGTGCGTCGTTGAACGGCAGCAGTGGCTCCGAAGAGGTAGCCGCCGGCTGAAGCACTTCCGTCAGGTGGTTAGTCCTGACAGCCACCGTAGGGAGCTCGAGGCGCAAGGCCTCAGCCGCCCTACGCAACACCGTTGCATAACTTGCTCCCTCCTCCGTAGCCACGGAAGGAGGAGACAGCATGCCAAGGTCAGGAGAGGTGTCCAGACCACTGGCATCCCCCAGTTCCTCAGCCCAGTCCTGATAAGGCTCACATTGAGCTGTGAGAGGGTCTTCCGACCCCTCCCAGTCCTCCTCGTCCTCCAAAACAGGTGAAAAGTAAGGAGGAGGGACATGAGGGGAAAAAAAGTCCCATCGGCGTCGGAATCGGCGTCGAGCGACGTCGATCCGGCTCCGTGTCCGGTGCCGGGGAGAACCTGGGGACTGCGCCGTCCGGGGCCTCGGACGGCGCCGTGAACGGTACCGGTGAGGTCGGCGTCGACCGGGATCCAGGCCTGGATCCGAGGGGGTCCTGCGGGGCCGGAGCCGCCGGAGACACCGGGGCCGGAGCCGCCGGTGGTGGTGGTGCTGAGGGAGGACTCCCACTGGGGCCCGCGGGGCCCGAAGGCGCACCGGGGGAACCCTTAGGCCCAAAGAGGCGGGCCATGGCCGACAGGAACTCCTGTATCTCGGCCGGAGTCGACGTTGGACCCGGAGCAGGCGGGTAGGCCGGCGTCGGCTGCGCGGGCACCCCCGGAGCCGCGGGGGCGGCACCGTCTGGACCCTCGGCCGGGTCGCGAGACCGGCAAGGGGAGGTCTTAGAGCGATGCTTCTTAGACCTCTTGTGCTTCGCCTTATTTGAGGACGAAGACTTTGACCCCGGTGAATGACGACGACTCCGCGACCGGCCCCTCGACCTCTCACGGGACCAGGACCTCGAGCGGCGCGGAGCAGAGTGCCGGGCTTCGAGGAGCTTTCGAGACCGCTCTCGCAAAGCCTTCGGAGCGAGGGACCGGCACTCTGGGCACGACTGGGGGTCGTGGCCGTGCCCCAGGCAGAAGAGACTCACGGTGCGGATCCGTAATCGACATCATGCGATTACAGACCGCGCATGGCTTGAAGCCGGGCATCCCTACTGACTCCTTTGGAGTCGAAACGACTCGAAAAAACTTGGACAAAATATTCAGTCAAAAAATGACTGGGGAACTGCTCAATCCGGATCTGCGCTTACTGGCGCAAAAAAGAAAGAACTGACGCCAGCGCGCATGGGTGGCGTCTAAGTACTGGCCGCGACGTCATCCCGGCGATCACGACGCCGACGACGGACGCGGAGCCACACGACGCCGCCTACCGACGCGCAGGGGTACTGCTACGCAAAACTTTCCGGATCCAGCCTGACGCCTGGGGATATTCTAAGGTAAGGAATCTGTCACTAACGTGTCTCTTTCAGATGAGTAGGAGTGTATTGCCCAATAGGCAGCTGGCACCAACAGACCTTAATGCCAGACTGCTGGAGGAGAACCTGAGTTTTTCAAAGGTTTCGAGGCGCTTTCTCCATCTATCCGGTGGGGTGGTAGGGAAGGCATTTGGGTGGACCCTGCTTGTGGATGTTTGCACCACTAAACTTTCTAGGTCTGGGTGCTGTGTTAGGAAAGCCGATCACCAGGGGCAGGTCGGTGGCACCTTGCTAACTGCCTATTTACAGACAGTCTGGGACTCAGCTCTACCTATGTCCTAATAGCGTGTCTGTGAGGGCCTCATTAAAAGGCCATAGGAGCTCATTAGTGGTCGGACCGGGTTGGAGTACTTCTGTGACATTTGTTTTCATCTGCAAAGTAGGCAACTGGAGGTGAAGGACCCAGCCATGCTTTACATCACTCCTGCGAAGGAGCTGGCCCAGGTGGAGAGACCTGTTCAGGTTCTGAAGAGGTATTTAATCCACTGCCATCTTGTAGCTTATTATACCAGTTGTCTTCAGAGTATGATTGAGCAAACTCGTTCCCTTCTCCATAGCAATCATTATCAGAATCTAAGCCAAAAAGTCTGACTGAGCTAAACCCTCCCTTCAGGTGAGGCAAAGGGTCAATCAATTGGTTGCCAAAAGGCTGAGGCATATTGAGATCAGACTGCGGCCTCAATCGAAGCCAAAGCAGAGTTAAAGAGCACTGTGGGTAGTGCTTTGTGGTCTGGCATCGGCATCTGTGTCGATGTTGCAGGGTTGTGGCACTAAGACAGACACCGGCACCAAAGCTGGGTCCAGAGGTTCCAGATGGTGCCAAGGGAGGAGCCGCCTGCGAAGTTCCAGTCGGAGGTCCTTGTGGGTCTTTGGGACCCCAAAACACACCAGATGGAGCCAGCAGCATGCAAAAGAGACCCAGCATAGCTTCAAGGAACTCGTGGCTTTGCTGTGGGGGTCACCGAAAGGGCCGGAAACCCAGGTTGCCCAGAACGCAAATCAGAATGCGCTCCGAATTAGATAGAGTTCAGGAGCGAATCAGAGAGGAACATTCATGCCCTCACAGAAATTCTCCGAAATTCGAAAGTGGCTGGAAGGGACCAAGTCACGCGTAGACTTCTTGTGCTTCTTTTTGGACTTACCAGATGACTGAGACCTTGGAGAAGAAGATCTGCCACAGGAACACTACTTTCCCTCGAACGATTAGGATGTGGAGTCTTTCGGTGTTTGGCGACATACAGCATCACCTCACAGTCCATGATAGCCTTTGGATCCATCAAGGTGCAGTTGCCCCGGCCTTGGAGTTGTGATCCGACCCTAAGTGCCAGAGGCAAAAAGCTGGTGGGGACCTGTCACAGACATTTGCTTGTGACAGCCCCTACAAGGTTTGAACATTGTGGTGTTAGGAGAGGATACTGTCTCTTACAAACTGGTATTTTAATGTCGAGAAATTAGTCTTGTGAAGAGACGAGGGGAAGCTCTGGATCATTGTCTGGTGGTTCATATAGAAAGGAACTGACATCAGCGCACTCTGGTGGCTTATATGTGGTTCGCCCATCACTTCAAGAGGAGAACAAAGTTAGGGCAGAGCCATATGAAGTATTGCTTGAACATTTCTGGTTCCAGTCTGACATTTAGGGAATATTCAAAAGGTGAAAAATGTGTGGTTAAAGGTATCTATCAGGCGGCGGGCTTGTTTGATTCCATTATTCTGTATCGAATTTTTATTTCTTGGCTGCTCCTGCACCTGTTGAAACCAATAAACATATTAAAAAAAAAAAAAAGAAAAAAGGTATCTATCAGAAGAGACATGCAGGTCTTCCCAAGTAGCACCCTTTTCAAGACAGCTCTTAGACAAAGGAATAGCCCACACATCAAAGGGTTGCGTTTTAAGCCACACCGTGTAGACATTGAGCCTGGATATGCTACTTCTGGGCCATGTTTCAGTGATGTATGGTGTATTTCTTTTTCTGCTGGTAGCTTGTGTGTGGTAATCAGCAAGATGTGGCTGCTGGGCTTCAGAACATGTCACTGCCTGGTCTACATAGCAAGTCTAAGGGTTTGCCAATGTGATAACTTTGAGGGTTATGCTTAGAATCAAACACATGATGGTGACTTTGCCAGTGTGCATAAACACAGAGATGATAACACTGTTACAGACTCTGCTTTAGAAAGTAGGGCCTAGATTACAACCCCAAAGATCCATGTACTTGATAGCAGGTCACAAATCTTCCAGGGCTACGGCACAGATCATTCACAGATTCAACTCCATAGCATACTCATCTTGGTAGGCACATGAATGATCTTACCCCACAGATGATGCACAACATAAAGCTCTCCAATCTGGGAGAAAAATCCACCCACAGCCTCATCGTTCTCTTGTCTGTGATGAATGGCTCGTGCCCTGGGGGTACAGTAAGGAAAACTAATTGCAATACAATGAAAGGAAAAACACAGAGGAAGATAGTTCTTGCACGCACATCGAAAGGAGGACATACACCATGCACTGACCACACAATGTGGTGAGTGGGTCACAAAAGGTAGCCTTTGACAAGGAAAGTGTGGACTAGAAACTATATCATGTACGTGTGTGAAAGAAAAAACAGATAGAAATGTACAAGGGGAAACAACAAAAGGAGTACAGACACTTTGCCGGGCACAGCAAATGTCAATGAAGACAAGAGGAGGGAAGAAAAGTTACTTACATGTAATCCTAGTTGTTTGTCATGGGTATTCTCTCTGAATCCATAAATAGCAGAACATTTCAACACACCTGCAGGATCCTCAAAACAACATTTCTACAAAGGAAACATGCATGTAGGAAGCAACATTTTGTACAGGGTTCTCCCTTTTTATGGATAAAAAAAGTAAATCCAATTAGCCAAATTGACAAAACAGTACTTTTGGCTCAAAACACCACTGTTCAAGACCCTTTTTAAAACCCCAAAATAAATACAAAGCCTAGCCTCTAACAGGCACAAACCTTGCTAAATAACTACTTTAAGGAACTCCAGGGTCTGCCAGCCTTCCCATCATGTACAGCAGGGTTAGTGGGACAGTTTGTAAGAAAGAGATAGTAACACAATTACTTACCTTAGCACCTTATCACCAAGACCCTTGAAAAACAGGGAGGTGGGAGGGTTGTTTATGGATTTAGAGGTAACATCCATGGCAGACAACTAAGGTAAGTAATGCATCCTTCTTTGTCACAGGATTATTTCTGATCTCCATCAACAGTAGAACAGAGTAGCAAGCTAGAATTATGCTCAACCCCTGAGGAGTGTCGAAGGACAATGGTGAACATGTATGTATGCATGTATGTATGTACATTACTGGTCAAACAAGTTGCACAATGATGCCTGATCTACCAGAGTATCTGTTCTGTAGTTGCAATCTAAGCAGCAGCAGTTTAGCGAAAGTGTAAAACCGATTTACAGGTTGCCACTTTACAAATATCCGGAACCTGCATTTTCCACCTTATAGCTGCAGTCACTACACTTTGCTATGTGTCGAATGAGCTTTAGTAGCAAGTAATTATGCAGGAAGGTATCCATCTACCTGTGGTTTGTTTAGAAGTAGCCAACCCAGTGCAGATAGCACCACAGAAAAACAGTGATTTGTAGATTAACTAATGGAATTGGTATTATCCAAGTAATATATTAGAACGCTTTTCACATCTAGGTAATGGAATTATCTCTCTAAGCATAAATCATTTGAGAACGTTGGGAGGAAGATTATTTCAATTATATGAAAATCTGAAATATCTTTGGGCAGGAACGAAGGATGAATTCTTAATGAAACCTTGTTACAATGGAAAATCAGATATGGTTCCTCCAAACACAGCTTGAAGATCACTCACACACATGGCTGATGTTATAGCCATAACAAAATACATTTTCCTACGTACCTCTTAAGAATGGGTTCTCCTAGCTTGAAAAGAGCATTTTCAAGTTCCCAAGATCTCTGGATAGAGGGAAAACTTTCCTCAATCTCTCAAAGAAATCCTTAATCAGGAGTATGGTAAACAAAAAGGATGACTGAGACCTGTCCTAAAAGCAGTGACAGTAGCCAAGTGCACATATTGCTTAGTAATGAAGAAGGGTAATAGTTTCATTTCTTGCATGTTTTTGGTCCAACTGTTTCACTTCTACTTTAAAGCATATGAAGAGCAAGTGGAGGGACTTTTTGCTTCTTGCATCTGTAGGTACTCAGGAGCCAGGCAGTCAAGTTCAGAGAGTGGAGTCTTGGGTGAAAAATCCTGCCAGACATCCTGGAAAGCAGTTTTTATTTGAGTGGAAGTCTCATGTGAAGTTCAAATTACCTGTGAAGCAGATCATAATACCACCAGTGTCTCAGTCGATCCAGAGATATGAGGATCATCTTTGTCTTACACTCCAGCATTCTGATGATGCCTTTATGAAGCAAGGGGAATGGAGGAAAAGTGTAAGTGAATGTCCTTGACCAATCTATGAAATGGGAATTGTCCCTGGATCTGGGAAACAATGTGAAGGCAGGGCTGTGGCAAGGGCTCCACGGATGACAGCTGCATATTCAAAATGGCCACCACTGAGTGGCCTGAGAGAACAACAGTGGCGGTTCTAGCGGTACACGCCGGAGAAGAGCCCTGCATGATGATGTCACCGTCAGAACCAGCCACAAAAGCAAAGATGGGGGAAAAAGGAAGTGCGCGATCTGGAGGACACCGACCGGCAGGAGAGGAGCGCTGTCATTGTTACCACAGGAGCGGAGACAATGGGATGCTGCCAGAACAGAGGCGCTGCCCAGGACCGGAAAACCCAGGATAGCACGACGCGCTTCACAGGTGAGAACAGGCGAGGTTGGAGCCGACCGGGAGAGTTCGGAAGTTGATTGGAGTCAACTTAATGGGTTTGTGTCTTGCTTGTCTGTCAGCCTACCACAATGGCGTTTTGTGTTTATGCCTGTAGCAGGTTGATTTGCAAACTGACCCATTCATAGATGATGCTTAGCGGCATGTTGCTCTAGAAGACTTCTACTGAGCTCTTCCTCTTTTCCGTTCTGTAAGCCAAGGATGTGAATTACAGTCAGAGAAACGTCTGTCGCCAGGGTCCAGTGCTATATCAACTGCACCTCTTTGAAAGGTCACGATCTTTTTCTCCCTTGCTTTTTGATGTAATGCATGGTTATTGTGTTGCTGCTCCCCACAGTGGCCCTACTCTAACCCCACCACTACCCCGGATCCGCTTCAGCCCACCCAAAACATGGAGGTATGGCCACTAATGAACTGCGAGGGTTTTCTGTCCATCCTAAGGGCTATCAAATCAGGATTCCCCCCTGGACCCTCTCCCTCCGGCTAAGCTGAAGCTCCTCGACAGAGATCTATTGCAGGTAGTGATGAATCTGCTCAACGGCTCTATCAAAGAGGGCTATATACCACAAACATGGAAAAATGCCATGGTTCTTCCATTACAAAAAAAGCCCAATCTTGATCCAACTATCTCGGCCAACTACAGACCCATCTCTTTGCTGCCACTATTTGCTAAAATCTTAGAAAAACATGTAAACACATGCCTGACCACCTATACTGAAACTTATCAAATCCTTCACCCATCACAATCGGGGTTCAGAAGAGGTCATAGCACAGAGTCTGCCTTACTAGGGGCAATGGAGCACCTAAAACTTCTGCTAGATGAGGGTAACACGGTAGCCTTGATACTGCTGGACTTGAGTGCAGCTTTTGATACGGTGTCCCACCCAATTCTACTGGATAGACTGAGATCAATCGGCCTGAAGGGTACCACCTTTGAATGGCTAGCCTCTTTTTTTTTTTAAATAGATCTTTTCGGCCGACTGTTGGTCAGAGATTCATACCCTCCATTCAGGAGTTCCACAAGGTTCTGACCTAAGCCCCTTATTATTCAACCTTTATGTGAGTCCATTGGCAGACGTTGTGGAGAGTTGTGGTCTTACACTCTAATCGTATGCTGATGACACTCAAATTACTTTCTCACTGACCTACCATCAGGAACGCCGCGCTAAATCAATCAAATACGGTCTCCAGCGGATCGCCGATTGGATGGATGGCAATCTGCTTAAACTGAACGGAGACAAAATGGAGGTCCTGATCATGGGGAAAAATCCACTTCTTTGGGGCCCGGAGCACTGTCCGCCCTCCTTAGGCTCTGTCCCCGCCCCTTCTACAGAAGTAAAAAGCCTAGGCTTCTGGCTAGATGAAGACTTGTCTATGCGCCCCAAGCAGCCGCAGTTGCTTCATCCTGCTTTGCAGTTATGAAGCGGATGAAAAAAATCAGCTTGATCATTCCTCATTTAGCAATGAGGGCGCTTATTCAGGCGCTCATTCTTTCCAGACTGGACTATGGTAACGTCTTGTACCTGGGTGCGGATAAGGCAGCCATCCGCCGCCTTCAAGTGGTACAAAACGCTGCGGCTAAGTTACTTACTCGCTCCTCAAGGACCACGGCCTCCCCAATTATGATTAAAAAAAATACAATTCAAAGCCCTATGCTTCATGTTTAAAGCCAAGGCAGGGCTTGGTCCTAAATATATACAAGATCTGGTTTCCTTGTATATTCCGTCTCGAAACTTGAGATCCGCTAGCCAGGGACAATTCTGGACACCTAGAATACACAGGGTACGAGCGAGTGGCCGCTCATTCGCGTATCAAGGTCCTAAATTGTGGAATGCCTTGCCTCAGCACATGTGGGGGTGTACATCACTGATGAAGTTCTGCAAATTCCTAAAAACATGGCTTTTTAATGCAGGGTCGTTCAGCTTGCCTCTGTAGTGCTTAGTGCCGGGAAACCCGATGGGTAGCTGCACGCTTTACAAATGGCAAATAATAATAATGTGAAGTAGTAACTTTGTTGCAGAGATGGATGGAAGGAAATACTTCACAGTCATATGATCTGCCCTCAACTTGGGTATGTTGATATGATGCAATTTCTTTTTTGGAGACCGTCTGAACTGGGCTGATAGATTTCCCATGTGGATTTCCCAGCCTTCCATCAAGGCATCTGTAACAATTGAGACTACAGTGGGAGTATTTTGGAACCAAACTCCCTGCTGCATGTTCACTTTCTTGTACCACCACTCATAAGACTAAATAGCAGAGTTTTTCAGAGTTGACACCACTAATCTTCCAACCGTACGCAGTCTGACCTTGGGAACTAGTAAAATGCATGGAGCCTTATTGTCTAGACCAGATGATACTCGTCTGACTCATATTGCTGGTGTTGCTTTCAAAAAAAGAATCTTCATACGTTTAGATTACACCATTTCCTACAGAGGAGACGCTTGTAACTGGTCTATTGTGGCCAGGAAGTACGGTATTCTTTGTTATGGGCACAGAATTTATTTCATGGCAAGACCTGGTTTATGCAATCTGCTTTTTTTGCCACTACACACAGAAACCTCTTCAAAGAATCTAGAACCACTAAAATTCTAAAGAACATAAAAGTCCTACACACTCAGCCATCTTGGGCACAATTGATTTTGTCAAGTTGATATGAAGACCCAGACCGCATAAAGTCAAAATGGTCTCCATGTCCCATTTAAGTTTTGATGGTGAATTGGCTTTTACCAGTCAATCATCCAAATACGGGTAGACAAAATTTCCCTTCTTCCACTGCACTCTGCCACCCGCACCAAACTAATGGAATAAAATCCTTGGAGCTCACTTCAGGACACAAGGGATGACTCAATATTGACAATGAGCATGGGCAGATGGGAATGTGACAATAAACAGCTTGCAGGTTTATAAAAGCCATCCAGTCTCCCTGGTTACAGCGAGGGAGTATTTGAGGAACATCCAGCAGGTGGAACTTTTCCCTTTTGAACCATTTGTTGTCATATCTTCATATCTAAGCCCAGGATGGCCCAAACTCTGGCCTTTTTTCTGAACCAAAAACAAAACATTAGTAAACTCCCTTATTTTTCTGCAACTAGAGAACATTCTCAATTTGCCAAGAAGAATTTTTACCTACTAAGTTAGACATTTCAAGTGTACTGGTTTCAACTCCTTTAGTTTGAAATCTTTTTATTGAGTTATCGACAAACAAATGCAGTAGATTAGGAGGCCTAGGTCATAGGCCGGTAGCTGTCATATTGCTGCACAGAGCATTAAAACAACAAAGAGAACTTCCCTGCCCCCTCCCTGTCCCTGCCCTCTCCTCCCCCCTCCAGTCCCTCCCCCGGTTAACATGCCTGGACGAAAAAAACCAAAAAGCAGTCCTAGCGCTCTGTTGCGTTGGATAGTGGCAGTTAGTCTACACTGTGACTCAACTCTGGCAGGCGGAGTAGCCGTAAATATCTTGGGCAGGACAGCTCCCGGAATTCAGTGCATAACAGAGAGACAAAGGGTCGCCACATATCAGCAAAAGTAGCCCCGTCACCTTGAAGCGAGAAGGAAATGCGTTCCATACCAAGAATGTACCACAAGCGATGTAACCATCCCTGCACTGTCGGTATTCTATCTGTGCCCCAGTGTGATAATATATTCTGTAGAGCCGCCCCAAGCGCTATACCCAATTGCTTGCCCTTGTGGGACTTGAGGGGAAAGGTAAGCCTGTCGGACACTCCCAGGACCATATATGCAGGAAAGCGTAAAAGCGTGGTGTCAAAATGGCTATCAATCTCATCCAGCACCTGTGACCAGTAGGCGGTGAGAAGGGGGCACTCCCACAACAGGTGCAGGAGTGTGCCTTCAGCTTCGCACCCTCTCCAGCAAGTAGGTGAACGGTCAGGGTCGCTCTTGTGAAGTCGGGAGGGCGTAAGATACCAGTATGTCATGATTTTAGTGGCTGTTTCAATGCTAGATGTATTACTTGCTGAGTGTCGGGCTCTATAGTAAACATCAGTCCATTCTTTAGGAGTCAGGGTCCGGCTGAGCTTGGCCTCCCACCGTCTTTGCCCCGCTGAGTTGACCGCTGGTTCTGGGGAGTGTAGGATATGGTAGAGTTCTGTGATGAGTCGCTTTGCGGGTTGTTTCGAAAGCAACCAGCGCTCATACAGAGTGAGGAACCTCTCCGCTCCTGTGCGGAGTTGGGGTTGCAGGACCCAGTGCCTTATTTGCAAATAATGGTAATGTTCCGTTTCGGGTATGCGAAAGTCAGACTTGAAATCCTCAAAGGATCGGGGGCCATCGAGATCAAAAAAATGCCCTATAGACCTATGCCCAGCTGAGTCCCACTGGCAAATGTCTCCCAATCAAGGCCCGGAGAGAAGTCCGGATTCTCCGTAATAGAAGTGAGAGGCGAGGGGAAGGTTGTCAGGCCACTGCAGAGAGCTGTAGCTTCCCAGGCTTTCAGTGTGGCGCGGGCCACAGGGGAGCCATAGAGCCTGGGGGGCTGGAGGCCTTGCAAAGAAATGGAACCTTTCAGAGAGCTTTTTTTGCTAGTGCACGCTCCATGAAAAGCCAGCTCTTCTCAGATTCCGGCTGAGCCCATTCTAAGAGAATCCGCAACTGTGTCGCTTTGTAGTAGCGGTCAAGATCAGGGATCCCCAACCCCCCCTCTTCGTGGGGTCTGAAACCCAGGTTATTTATTTATTCGCGGCCGCTTGTCCGCCCATACAAAGGTGTTGAATTCGGATTGTAGCTGCTGTATAACACCCAGGAGGGGGGAGGGGCGGGGGGGGGGGGGGGTTGGTTCCACCGGAAGGGTTTGAAAGAGATAGAGGACTTTAGGGAGTATGCTCATCTTGAGAGCTGCTACCCTACCCAGCCATGAGAGATTAAACGGCCGCCAACATTTGAGCTCCTGCCTTGTCTGTTGCAGCAACCGAGAGTAGTTCAGAGACGTCGTCTCAGCGGTGGATAAGGACAGCGCAATACCCAGGTAGGGCATATCCTTTTGATCCCATCGAATAGGGCATGCCTGGGTCAGAACCGTGATGGTGGTCGGCTTCAGGGAGAAGCCCAATGCTTGGGATTTAGCCACATTGACCTCGAAACCAATGGCTGCTGCAAATGCTTCTAATTCGGACAGAAACGCCGGAACTGAGGTATGGGGGGGGGGGCAGGGACTCCAGTGTGGCAACAACATCGTCCGCGTAAAGGCTAATAGTATGCCGTTCTCCCCCAAAAAGGATCCCCTGTATCCGCTGGTTTTCCCGGACCCTTTGAGCCAATGGCTCCATGTAGAGAGCGAACAATAAGGGGGAGAGCGGGCAGCCCCGACGCGTTCCCCTGGTGATATTAAAGGGGGCAGAAGTGAAGCCATTTACTCTGACTGTGGCTGAAGGGCCTCTGTAGCCGCTAAAGACCCATTGGCGGAACCGACGCCCAAACCTCTCTAAGACGGTCTCCAGGAAGGGCCAATGGACCCTGTCAAACGCCTTCTCTGCGTCTATTGACAAGAAGACGCGCTCCTCCGACTGTCGGTGGGATTTGTCCAAGAGATGCAACAGCCGTCTAGTATTATCGCTGCACTGCCTTGTCGCGACGAATCCGGCTTGATCCGGGTCTATCAATCCCGGCAGCATAGGCCCCAATCGAGCCGCAAGAATCCCTGTGAAAATCTTGAAGTCGATATTCAAGAGAGATATTGGCCTGTAAGAGGCGCAGAGCCTAGTGTCTTTGCCGGGCTTAGGCAGGACTGCCACTGACGCCAGGAGCATGGTGGGCGGGAGCCCCCTAGTTTCGTCAATGGCAAGGAAAAGTCGCGTCAGTATAGGGGCTACAATGGAGCAGAAGGTTTTGTAAAAAAGAGCGGTAAAGCCGTCTGGGCCGGGGGATTTAAGGAGTTTAAGTCGAGCTATGGCCGAAATAACTTCTTCGATTCTGATGGGGCTATCTAGGGCCGTTGCCTGGTCAGCCGTCAGCTTGGAGTGTGTTATGCCTTGACAGTAGCTAGATGGGTTCTGGGCAGGCAAGGGCTGTGCGGTGTACAACTTTGCATAAACATCCCTGAAGGCGTTTGCTACATCCTCACCCCGTGTGTTCTCGACGGCCTCGTCGGTTAGGATAAGTGGGACTGTCGCTGCCTGTCGTTGCACACGCAGCTTATGGGCCAATAAGCGACCACATTTGTCCCCCCCGGTATAGAACGCTTGCTTCAGACGAAGTGCAGCATATTCCGCCCTGCCTAAATCAAGACTGGCTAGCTGCGCCCTGGTGGCTTTCAGTTTCCTCCAGATTCGAGGGGCCCCCGTCCTCTTATGGATCCCATCTAATTCAAGCACCTGCTTGGAGAGTTCGTCCCTCTTCTCTACGCGCACCCTGTTATCAGCAGCCGACGTAGCTATAAGGTCGCCCGAGCCACTAATTTGAGAGTTTCCCAGAGGGCACAATTGAAGTGTTTTGGGTGTCATTTATAGCTAGAAAGTCTTCCAGTCTCTTTGTGAGGTGGGCGACGACTTCGGGGCGGTGAAGGAGTGTATCCCTAAGTCTCCATGAGTATGACGGTCTAGAGGTAGAAGGGAACAGCAGAGTCGTGGTCAGGGCCGCGTGATCTGAGAGTACCTGGGGCTCAATGTCTGAAGTCTGCACTACCTGAAGGAGAGAGCGCGTCGTTAAAAAGTAGTCCAGTCGGGCATAAGTCCCTCGGGTGTGTGAATAAAAAGTGTAATCAAGTTTGTGGGGGTGAAGGTGCCGCCAGAGGTCCACCAGTCCCAGGTCATGTAGCCATTGTCGGTGTGTGGCAGAAAGTGCCCCCGTCAGTCCCTGCCTCTGTGCAGAACGATCAAGTTGGCTGTCAAACACAATATTCAAGTCGCCCCCAATAAGGATTCGCCGGTCAGGTGTGGAGGTTAAGTCGCCTATTGCCTTGTGTAAAAAGATCTCCTGTCCCTCGTTAGGGGCATATATGGTGGCCAGAGTCAGGGTGTGTCCCCCCTATGGTTACAGGAAGGGCCAAGAGCCTCCCCCTAATCTCCGATACCTTGGCGCCTACCTTCCCAGGAAACGTATGCGCAAGCAGGATGGCTACCCCCGCGCCTTCTTGGTAGGGAGGGAAGAGTAGTACTGTTGCGGGAAAGCCTTAGCACGCATTCTATAAGTATCGCTGGGCAGCAGATGGGTCTCCTGTAATAGACCGATATGGGCCCCGGAGTTTTCCAAATACGACAGGATAGCCCTGCGTTTAACTGGATTGTTGAGCCCTTTTACATTTAGTGTCAGGATCTTAACACTCATCTGCATTAAAAATGGGGAGACGCCCTACATCGCAAGTGTCTAAAGGCCAGCCGAGCCACAAGCATCCAACAGCCGATGTGGCCTGAAGAAGTTGCTGACAGCATGCATAGGTTACTGCCCTGCGCACACGCGTGGAAAACACAACAGGGGGGAGGGGGGGGGGGAGACCCCAACATTGAAAAAAACAAAACCGCATAAAGAACAAACATAATGTGATACAGAAAATTGGAGTCAATGTCCAGAGCGTCCTGCTCTTAGGAAAAAGAGAAAAGGGTACTCGTGGCCCGCAGCTCCCCACTCCCACCAGTCAGACCCGCACAAGTCCTTCAATACCATCGGCTAAAAGCGAGGATGCGCTCTCTGAGTGCCAAGATGTAAGCAGTGGATGCTCCGCCTCATTCCGAAGATGCCCCCGTGGGAGATGACAGGACAGCTTGCCGCTCCTTAGCAATAGTGTCCGGGTCAGGGCGTGTTGCAGGGCTCAGGCGTAATGGTGGTCCAGCAGTGGCCGCTCCGACGTCTGCGGGGACACGAGTTCTGGCTGGATTGGTCTGGTGCGGGTTCATCAATGCCTAAGAGTTTATAGGCCGCCGGGAGTGAACGAATCTGCCGCAGTTCCCCCTTGTAGGAGAAAATCAACCTGAATGGGTGCCCCCAGGAATACTTTATGCCAGCGTTCCGTAGGTGGAGCGTGATCGGCCGAAAGGACTTGCGCTTGAGCAGCGTAGATGCGGCTAAGTCCTGGAATAAGGTGGGCTTCTGTCCCTGATACGAGAAATCTGGGTTCCGTCGGGACTCACGGAGAATCCTCTCCTTCAGTTGGTAGTCATGAACGCAGGTGAGGATGTTCGACGGGGGCACAGGGGCCGCCCTGCGTGGACCCACCTTGTGAGTGCGGTCCAGCTTGACCGGGGATTCTCTTAAGATGGAGTGAAACAGGCCTGCCAAATAGGCCTCGATGTCGCCGTCCCCCTCCTCGTGCGCCAGACCTCAGATGCAGATGTTATTCCGTCGGGACCGGTTTTCCAAGTCCTCGGTGTGGGCCTGTAGGTCCAGGTTCTGCTCCTGCAACTGGAGGACTTCTTGTTGGAGGGTCTCAATTTCTTCGTCCCTACCAGCTTCATGTTCCTCCAGCGTGTGAACCCGCTCTCCCAGAGAATCCACATCACGGCGCACGTCCCGCAGGTCCGCTTGAAGGTCGTGCTTCATGGTAGCTAGATCATCGCGGAGGGAGGAGAAGAGGGACTCCAAGAATGCATGGCTGACCGGGGCCTCCGGGCCCTCGCTCCCCTCAGCGTCGTCCGCGCGCCCCGGGCTCGTCTGGCGCTCCGACGCCTGGGCGGACTTGAGCAGGCGCTCTCTCACGGACCTGTCTTTCCTGCCCTTAGGGGCCGCCATGACTTCCGCGGACGTTGGGCCCACTGCCGGGACAAAAGCAAAGTGTACAGAGGTCCGCTGGTGGGGGGGGGGGGGGCGTGAAAGAGCGGTGAAGAGGGTCTTCGGATGGGAAGGCCACAACCCCTCGTCCTCCGACTCGAGTCCTCCCAGGCCACCTCACGACGGACAACACGGCAAGAGCTGGGTGGTGAACCGTGGCCTACTGCTGAGGCCCGTCCGCAGGAGGCAATGGGCCCAGGTCTAGTCGCAGGGCCGACACAACTGCCGGGGCTCTGCGTTCAGGCCCACGTTAAACGTCGACCAGTTCCGCCCGGTCGGGCTACCAGAGAGCTGTCCAATAGGTGGAGGGGGCTCCGCCGCGGTAGGGGGTGCTGATTTCAGGGAGGGCGATTCCAATTAGCCCCCCACCCTGGCCGATGTGCAAGAGAGCTTGGGTTAGGGCCTCCGCCGTATGTGCTCACCTTTGAAGGCTCGCTGATGTCCAGGCCAAGTCCCGAGGCCCCCCCCCGCGACAGGCTCGAACGGCTATGTGCGCACCTCCCCGCCTCTGCCGGTCGAAGTCGCACTGCCGCCGGTCGAAAGGGCAGTCTGACCAGGTTCTTGAAACTCCTCCGCAGGCCCTGCAGCTGGCAAGAGAGGGAAGGCAGCGCAGTGGGAGCTGGATGGCACGCAGGCCGCTGCCGCGGTTGCTCCTCTCCCCCAAGTCGTCGGGAGTAAGGCCTGTTTGCAGTGATGACGCCGGGGACTCGCGTGATTGTCACGATCCGATCCCGCCCCTGCAGCCTCAGGTATAATCAAGTTCTGCTGTGCTGGGGGGAGCTACAGGGTTGATGTGTGGCAGCAGTCCCCTAGAGCGCACCGGGGCCGCCGAGGAATGCGTGCTCACCTCCGGGAGTGTATTGGTGTCCAGGCCGGGTCTCGGAGCCTCGTGTGCTTCCTCCTATCTCCACTGTCCAGAGGCGCACTGCCCCAGTTCAGGGAGGCCGCCCAGCCAGTTTCCAGGGGCACCTCTGTAGGTCCTTCAGTTGGCAGCAGGGAGCGGCCGTCAGTGGCAGGGCGCCGCGATGGTCGCAGCCGTATCAGCTCCTCCCCCTAAGTCATCGGGAGTGAGGCCTACTGGTGGCGATGGAGTGAGGCCTACTGGTGGCGATGGCGCCAGGGCCTCGCGTGACTGCCACAGCCTAGATTCGCCCCTGCGGTAACAGGTGGGTACCTTTGCTGTTCCGCCGGGGGGACGCTGCAAGGATAGTGCGCAGAGGCGACCCCCAAGAGCACACCGGGGGCTGCCAAGAAGTGCCGGTCTCTCTTCCTCGTTGTAAGATCGTCGCGGGCCCTCTGATCGCTCTACGGCTCCGCGAGGCGACCCAGTCGGCAGGAGATGGCTGGCTCCGGAGCGTGGGCCGCTGCCGCTGTGCCCTCTTCGCCATGCAGCACCGCTCCAGGGAGGTTTGTCGCCAGTATCGGCACCCTCGCGCCGCCGGAATCGCTATTAAGGGCCCGGTGGGAGCAGAGAGCTCCGTGTAAGCGCCCTACCAAGACGCCATCTTGGCCACGTCCCTCTTCAACTCCTTTAATGGAAAAGAAGGCGGGGAATAAATAAATCTGAATTTTTAACTAGATGTGACCATTTTTAGCATCCAGATATTTACTGTTATCTTCTGGCATGAGGGAAGGTGGTTGGAAATTTTCCCAGGTCACTGAACAGTGGTGACAGATTCATTGTTGTGATGGAGGCCCTTTACCTGCAGCCACAGGAGCTGGTTAATAGCCACTCTTTTGTTGAGATTTGTGCCTCTAAATAAAACTATTTCTGTGGTTGTTACTCCTGGTGCTGTAATTGTTACTGCCTTTTCCAACAAAGAATATGGAACACTACTGGCCTCTACCATAACCTTTAACCTCCACCTTTGCAAAAATATTTTCTTTTCTCAAGATTAAATTATAGGGATTTTTGTTTCTGCCCTAATGTATTGTAGTTCTTAATCTGCATAGGTCGCAAACATCGCAGAACCTTATTAGGACACGTCCATAAACTTTTGTGCATCCGAAGGGTCAAAGATGTGAATCTCAATCTTGAGCTTCATCGAATAGGTTTTCCATGGCACGTCACATGTTGCCAGAGCAGCAGAGTTCTTGGATGTACTTATGGTCTGGTATGTGGCAATCATAACTTCTTGAAATAGATTTTTTAAGTTCTCCTGATCCTTTTCTGAACCAAATGAATGAGTCCAACCTGAGACTTCCACGATTCCCTGTTATAGTATCCTAGAACAGTGGAGCTAACAACCCTCAAGAGCTACGCCCAAGGTTACACACACTGTCTAATAAACAGCGCACAACCTCTTGCTCTCTATCTTGGTAGGTGCTGAGGAAGTAGATTTATGGGTACTGTAATCTTTCCTGGCAACAGACACAACTGGTCTGTATTTTCTTTTTTCATGGCTGCAGACAAGTGGTTTAATGGAGGCTCAAATCAAGAATGTATGCATCGGAGGCTCCAAAAGACCTGGAACCAGGGCTACCATGGATTTTGCCTGTGGTTTTGTGAGAAAGATTTCAAAGACGATAGAAGTTTCGTAAACAAGAGCAGATGCTTAGATGTTCAATTTTCTAGCTGCTCTATTCATGACCTCATGAACTGATACATCATTTACTAGGGATATTCTACAAGGTAGCAAGTCTAGAGATATTATAGAGAAACCACTCATGTCTGAGTCAGAGGAGGACAAGACCCTTCTTGAAGGACTGTGATATGTGTATTTGAGAGACCAGTCAGAATTATTATCCGTAGAAAGTGTAATGCCATGGTCCTTTTTTCTCTGGAGGCTCAACTTCCGTGGTACAGTGATGGCTATGCTTGTTCTCTGTTTTTGTGGAGCTGATGGAGGGGGCTTTGGTAGGAAAGAGTTCAATGATGTTGGTGCACATGGATCCCTCGACCCAAGGCAGTTGTGAGTCTTACTCCGCCAATGGCACAGGGGAAGATGTTACTCTGTAGAAGGTTGCAGTTTCAGAGAAAATGAATATCCGCAATGTGGTTCCAGGTTTTTATCTGCTCACTGGACGCTGGGCCTCTCAGCACCATAGGATGGATGGGAGAATCCACGGGGATCCTTGACAGAGAAGAACAAGTTACATACCTTTGGTAATGCCTTATCTGGTAGAGATTATATCTAGCTGCAGATTTCTTACCTTAGAATTTCCCCAGGCGTCAGGCTGGATCCGAAAGATTTTTCTTTGAGCATTACCCATGCATGCCAGTGGGTGACGTCGATTGGCTCTGCGTCTGTTGTCATCTGTGACAGAAGTGACGTTGCGGTACCTATATAGGCCCCACCCAGGCACACGGACATCAGTTACTTTTCATGACTATCCACCCGAAAAGCGCAGAGCCATGAAGAACATTGATCATTTGTGTGTCGAAACTAGGGCATTGAAAGGTGTCATCCTTGTCCCTAGAAATAAGTTTGCAGAGCGGGGAGGATGGGTGGGTCGGTAAGGAATCTGCGGCTAGATATAGTCTCTACCAGATAAGGCGTTACTGAAGGTAAGTAACTTGCTCATTTGCTAGAGACTTCTAGCCACAGATTCTTTACCTTAGAATAGATACCCAAGTAATACCATCCCCGGAGAAGGATCTGCAAACCAATTTCAAATGAGAAAGTCCTGCAGGACCGAACGGGCAAAGTGCCCATCCCCGAGGACCTGACTGTCCAGACAGAAATGTTTGGTGAACGTGTGCAGGGAAGGCCACATTGCTGCCTGGCAGATATCCAGGACCGGAACTCCGGGTGCTAACGCAGTAGGGGCCGCATTAGCTCTAGTGGAATGAGCTTGCAAACCTTCAGGAGGTTGCTTTTTGGCCACTGTGTAGCAGATTTTGATGCATAGCACAACCAATCTGGAGATCGTCTGCTTCTGCACAGCCCGACCTTTCTTTGCACCAACATACCCAACAAAGAGTTGGTTGTCCACCTGGAACTCTTATGTGCAGTCAAGGTAGAACAACAATGCTCTTTTTGGATCCAGACGGTGGAGTCACCCCTCTTCCTTAAAGGGTTGTGGAGGAGCATAAAAGGAAGGCAAGGTGATAGATTGGCCTACATGAAAAGGGGTGACCACTTTTTGTAGAAAGAAGGCCCTTGTGTGAAGCACCACTTTGTCAAGATAGACTAAGAGGTAAGGTGGCTTAGATGGTAAGGCCTGCAATTTACTTACTCTGCAGGCAGATGTAATCGCCACAAGGAAAGCTATATTCAAGGTGAGAAGCCTGAGGGAGCAATTGTGTAGAGGCTGAAAAGGAGCACATATCACCAAAGTTAAAACCAAATTAAGGTCCCACTGAGGCATAATGAATGGTGAAGGAGGGACGAGATAAGTAAGACCCTTGAGGAACCTATGCACAATACGGGGCATGAACAAAGAGGGTTGATAAGGCAACCGGATGACAGTAGAAATGACAGATAGATAGCCCTTAAGAGTACCCAGAGCAGAGCCCTGCTGGGCAAGACAAAGAATGAAAAGCAGAACCTCAGAAAGAGGGGCAGAAAGGAGGATCAATAGACTTTTCTGCACACCATGCCACACATTTTATACAACGAAAGGCGAACACCGCCTTGGTGGAGGGACGCCTGGCTGCCAAGATGACATTACAGACTTCAGGAGGAAGGTCGAAAGCTGTAAACTGTCACATCTCAATCTCCACGCAAGACGGCGGAGAGTGGACAGGTTCGGGTGGAGAACCCTCCCCTGTTGCTGCAACAGAAAATCCTCCCGAAGGGGCAGCCTGATTGGAAGATCAATGGCCATGCACAGAAGCTCGGGACACCAGACTCTCCGTGCCCAGTCCGGAGCTACAAGGATGACTTGGGCCCGGGTCACTCTTGATCTTCTTGAGAACCCCGCCCGGGTCACTCTTGATCTTCTTGAGAACCCTGGGTAGGAGTGGTAGGGGCGGAAAGGGGTACAGGAGGCCTGAGCTCCACTCGAGAAGAAAACAGTCTGAGAGAGTGCCACCTTGAAAACTCCAGCGCGAAAAACTGCTGACATTGCGTGTTCTCGGTGGTGGCGAACAGATGTAATCAAGGCTCTCACCACTGTTGAAAGAGACCATGCACAACCTCCTGATGGAGACGCCATTCGTGATCCGCTAGACATCTTTGGCTGAGTTTGTCTGCTCAGGCGGAACCACCAGAGATATGCCCTAGTGTTCCAGCCATGTCCAGAGACACAGGGCCTCTTGACAAAGGGTCCACGACCCCACCCCACCCTGTTTGTTGCAGTACCACATGGGGGTGATGTTGTCCATGAACACTCCAGCATGTTGATTTGGAGTACGGATTCAGCCGGAGACCAGAGTCCTCTGATCTCCACCTCTCCCAGATTACCGCCCCATCCGAGGAGTGACATCTGTCACTACTGTGAGATCCGGTTGAGGAAGGGAGAGGGGTCTGCCTCTGACCCAATCGCGGTTCGTTAGCCCATACTGAAGATAGTTTGCAGTTACCTTCGAGATCTGGACCAGGTTGGAGAGATTCTCCTGATGCTGCGCCCTCTGGAACTTCAGGTTCCACTGCAGAGCCCACATATGCCATCTGACTTGTGTCACCAGCTGGATGCAGGAAGTCATTAGGCCCATCAGCCTTAGAGTCAGCCTCACCGAAACCCAGGATAGAGGCTGACATATTGGTACCACACCATGAATATCCTGAACTCGGGAGGATAAGCCCGAAACTGCACTGTGTCCAAAACAGCTCAGATGAAAGGGAGCATCTGAGAGGGAGTCAGGTGTGACTTCGACACGTTGATATTGAACCCCAGCGAGTATAGAAGATTCGCCATACTCCGGAGGTGGGAGACGACAGCTTGGGGCAAGCCCGCCTTCAGCAGCCAGTCATCAAGGTTGGGGAGGACTGGAACCCCGGACCTCCGCAGATGAGCTGCAACCACTGCCATTACCTTGGTGAACACCCGAGAGGCACTGATAAGGCCAAAAGAAAGCACAGTGAACTGAAAGTGCTAATGCTTACCGTAAACCGGGGATAGCACAGGTGGGCAGACAGGACGGGAATATGAAAGTACCCTGAAAGTCCAATGCTACGATTCAGTCTCCTGTGTCCAGGGTAGACAAGACCTGCGTTAACATGAGCATTTTGAATTTCTCTTTTTTTTCTCAAACTTGGTTTTATTGAGTTTTACACAGAAAAAAATTGTCATAACATATGGAAATACAGATAGTCGTTCCTCCCGTATACAGCAGTCATAAAGCTATTTCCGTGTACAGAGTATTGCGGTTGTTACGGGGCATAATTATCTCAAGTATTCGTATACTGATTACCAGAACAGTACGGACAACATATTCTTCTTAAACTAATCCCTCCCGTGTACCCCTAACCCTCCCCCTCCCCAAAGCCCAGCCCCTTTGCCAAATAGTCATTCCTGCTACCGCTTATATAGCGCGGGTAGGGAAGCCTAAGAAAAAAAACCCAACTGTGTAAGAACAAAACACAAAAGGGAAAAAAAAAAAAAGACAATCTGCTGGGCTTATGCAACCCAGTCAAAGTGTGACCCTGGGTGACTAGATAGTGCGGAACAAGGGCTGCGATACGCTCTGGTGTGTGGCGGTACTCGGATTAGAATTGGAACAGGTGTAGTGCTCTAACCCTGGGGGAACATGTAGTCATCGGTAGGCCAGTGGACAAGTGATTGACCAAGGGACCCCAAGCGTATTCGAAGTTTTTAAAAGCGTCTCTGTAAATGTCACTCATGCGTTCCATGGTCAGTGCTCTCCAGAGGCGTGCCTGCCATTGCGTCATGGCCGGGGCCTCCCTCCTCTTCCAGGCTGCAGCCAAAGCCGTTTTGGCTGCGCCTAGACAAAGCCACATGATGGCCTGATCTGCTGTAGTTTGATATTTCAGACCCGGGTCCCTAAGCCCCAGGAGTACAAATTCAGGAGAGACCGGTATGGGGTACCCTAATATGTCTTTGATATGGGCAAGAATTTCATTCCAAAAGGGACGAATGGCCGGGCTGTCCCACCAAATGTGACGAAAATCGCCGAGGATGCCGCATCCCCTTCAGCATAAGTCTGTTGTATTGGGGAATATCTTCTTGCGTTTGGTGGGGTATAGGTACCAATCATAGAGTACTTTATAATGTGCCTCTCTTTGGGTCAGTGAGTGATTGTGGCGCCGAATGTCCCTCCATAAAGCCTTCCATTGAACTTCCGTAACATCTTGACCGAGTGTTCTTTCCCAAAATTCAAGGTAGCGGGGACGAGGGGGAATTTCTCCTTTTTGAGGAGGAGATTGAGAGTTCGGAGATCGAGGATAGGACGAAGGCCCTTATCCTTTTTGGGAACCAGAAAGTAGTGGGAATAACAACCACAGCCTACTTCTGGCACCAGAACCCGCTCTATGGCTCCCTTGGCCAAGAGCCGAGACCCCCTCCCGGAGAAGGGAGAGATGATCCTCCGTCAGCCGGTCGTGAGACAGTGGCATGGGGAGAGGGGGAGTCTCGAAGGGGAGCGAGTATCCCCTTCGGGGAACATGCAAAACCCACCTGTCCGATGTTATGGACTGCCAGTGAGGCAGGTGATGGCGAATCATGCTGCCAACTGGGTGCCCATGGTGGTAAAGGGGCAGACTCGGATGTTTTGGAGGCTGTTGCAGTAGGGGGGTTGCGGACTGACTAGACCGCTGGCCACCTGACCCATGAGTTCTGTGGGTGCTGTGCTCTCGGCCAAGCAGAGGCTGGGGATCCTGCGCGGCGCAGTGGCTGAGCGGGAATTGGCATGGCTGAAAGCCCCTTCCATAGCCATGAAAGGAGCGAAAGGCAGATTGAGGTGAACGTGGGCCAGCAGAGAGGCCCAAGGACCTGGCCGTAGCAGAGAATCCTTAAGGCACTTGAGCGCCAAATTTGCCTCGTCTCCGAAGCGACGGGTGCAATTGAAGGGCATGGCCATAAGGGTAGCATGGACATCCCCCCGAAAAGCCAGTTGTCCTTATCCAGGCGTGGCACCTAAGTGCCACTGTTGTGGAAACTACTCTGCATAGGGAGCTGGTCGTGTCAAGTCCGCATCGAATAGTGAACTTTCCCAAGCTGTCACCGATGGAAGAGACGCAGCAGAGTACAGCCCGGGCCTCCTCCGGGACCTGTGGCAGCACCTGCACAACTGTATCCCACAAAGTGTGGGAATACTGGCCCAAAAGGCATGCAGTGTTCATGGTCCGCAATGGCAGGCTGGCGGGAGAAAACATCTTCCCAAATGAGTTCAGCCTTTTGGATTCGCTATCTGGGGAAGCGGTACGGAAAGCGCCTAGAGAGGTGGAAGCTTGGACCTCCAAGCTCTCAAAGGTAGGGTGTTGCGTGAGGAAGTTTGGGTCCCCAGGAGCGGGGTGATGTGGCGGGTAATCGTCCTATTCACAGGAACCCCAGTGCCGGGTTTGGACCAGGTACCCAACAGAACATCAGTAAGGGCGTCACTGAATGGGAGTTAGGGTTCTGACGTGGAGACTCAAGGTTGCAGCACCGCTGTCAAGAGATTAGTCTTGACTGTCACTGTGAATAGTTGAAGGTCAAGGACCTCAGCCGCCCTCCGCACCACCATTGCGTAAGAAGCTTCCCTCCTCCATAGCCACAGTAGGGGTTGAAAGCAGACCAACATCTGAGACATATCCAGCCCGCTGGCCTCACCCAAGTCCTCACACCAGTCCGCACTCTGTTCTTCCTCATAGGACTGGTATTCTAAAGTATCCAGTGGCCCCCTCCCCCAGTCGTTCCCAAGGCATGGCCGATAAAAAATAAGCCTCAGGCTCCGATCTAAGAGGCAAGACTCCAGCTGGCATCAGAGTCGGCATCGGGAAATGCTCTTCTGGCTAAATGTCAGAGTCTGGGATGACACTGGGGATGGCACTTCCAGCGCCGGGTGCATCGAGATCGGGGTAGGTCGAGATGGCGCTTCCGGCGTTGGTCCGGATCCAGGAATGGATCCTTGGGGCCCCACTGGAGCCGCTAGTGTGGAACCAGTTGGGGACCCTTCCGATACAGCGGGGCCCTAAAGCGCATCGACTGGGTCGGGCCGCCAAAATAGGAGGTCGCTCCAAACTTCGTAAATTCAGGAAGGCGCGGAGTTGGCCCCAGTGCAGGTTACGGGGAACGAGACCTAGAACCAGAGGCTCCTCAGTCTCGTCAGCCTACAGATGTGGAGAAGTCGAAGAGTGCTTCGACTTCTTGCTCTTCTATTTGTGCCACCTACCTGAGTGTCCACAGGACTTTGAATGGGACCAGGAGGACTTCGGGCTATGCAAGCGATCCTGGCACCTTGCTACCAACCAGGATCTCGACTTCCGCAGAGTCGCATGCCGGGCTGCTAGCAGCTTCAGGGACTGCTCCATCAAAGCCTTGGGAGCTATGGCCTGGCAATCAGAACACATTTTGATGTCATTTTCGCGTTCCAGACACCACAGACAAATGAGGTGAGGGTCCGTCACTGACATCGGTCAGTGCCAGGCACCGCAGAACCAAACTAGTGCAAAGACATTCCTCGACACACCAGGAGATAAACCTCAAAAATAGCCATCAAAAACGCTGAAAAAAGCCTGTCAAAAATGACAGAGGGGTAGCTCTTCTTTGGATCAGCACTGGCTGGTGCGGAAAGAAAAGAACTGACGTCAGCGTGAATGGGTGGCGCCTATATACGTACCGCAACCTCACTTCCGGTGCGGAAGCTGCCGCCGATGGACGTGGAGCCAATCAACGCCACCTACAGGCGCGCACGAGTACTGCTCATGAAAAATCTTCCGGACCCAGTCTGGCGTCTGGGAGAAATTCTAAGGTAAGGAATCTGCAGCTAGAAATCTCTATCAGATTGACCACACAGAGGAAAAGTCACCAGACGTTGATGGGGAAACTCCTGAAATACTCGACATAGCCATTCAGAATGGCAAACGTCTCGACCTAGAGGGTCTCAAGCCAAAAGAAGCTGCCTGAGGACACCAAAAAGGAATCCGAACTGGTCACATCAGGGGCAAAGGAAGAGGCTGAAGTGCCCACACCCATTTGCACTGACGGCTAAAAAATAAAAATAAAATAAATAAAATGGAGGAATCCAAAGAAAAAGATGAAACATATTGAAGAAAGCTAAAAAAAACTCCATAAAAACGAACGTTTACAAAATGCCTTAAAAAGGCAAGGCTGTTATTTAATACTTCTCATGTAAGCCATTGAAATGCACAGCCTTATTGACCCTGCACCACATGATGGGAAGACGGACAGACCTTGGAGTTCTTTAAAAGTGGCATGCCTAATTGTGTGCCCAGCTCATTAGAGGCTACATTTTGCAATTTAGTATTTTAAAAAGGGTCTGGTATAGCAGTATTTTTGGTCAAATGGATTGCATTGTCAATTTGGATAACTGGATTTACTTCTTAAAGCTGAAAATGGAAAACACAAAAAATATTGTAGGCTTATGTTTTTGTAAAAATGTTTTTAAAATGGTGCTCTGGGGATCCGATACGAGTGCAGAAATATTCTACAGTTTATGGATAGCAGAGAGAATTCCATAATGGAGAAGGAAACATTTTTTAGTTGTACACTATAGGAATCTTCATTGAAGTAAAATATGAGAAGGGTCATGCCCACACACGGGATCCTGGAATACTTAACACATACATAATTACAATAAATGGTAAAAATCATAGACATTTCAACGCATTGTCAAACACCGAAGCCTATCAAAGGCTGAGTTTATCAATTTTCTGATTTTTAAACTTTAAAAACTAAGTCCAAATGAAAAAATAATACATAAAACAATCTTGCAGCCTAACTATCACTATGTCTTAGAATCCCTGAGTAACCACAAGGAAAATAAAGGGGAAACCAACCAGATAGGCAGAACTCTTTCACGCTACAAATTAGGACCTTGCTCCTTTAAGAAACCAGCAGCTTTACAATCATTTCTTTTTTTTTTTTTCTTTTTTTTTTTTATTCATGTTTTCAAAACCAAAAACACAATAAAATAACACATACAATACAATTAGCCAGCATATTATCACTTATTACAAAGCAAATTTTAGTTCCGGACAATTGGACATAATACAATTGGTGATCTCCGTTGGTCGCCCCATGCACCCATCTCCAAAAACATCTCTAGACTCCCAGGCCCACAGGCATCTAACTGGAACAGATTTTTCATGCTGACAGTGTAGTCCATAGAGGGTGTGTGAACTAGAGTTACATACAGGTCAACCACCTCTACATCCCAAGCCCAAGGAGGCATATCATGATTTGAAAACACCCACCAGAATGGCATAGGCAAGCACATCTAGGTGTCCACGACCTGCGCCCGCGCAGGAGACCCGGGCAGGTTCCGGGCCCAGTCCACAAATGGCTCCCACACATCCCGAGGCCTCGAGGATGGGGGCATGAGTTCCCAAAAAGTACTCAATTGCGTGTGGCCATACGTGACATCCCTCAACCAGTCCTTAATCGTGGGAATCCTCTCCCCTCCCCAGCGAAGTGCAACCTGCCTTTTAGCATAGAGTAACAGGAGTGCATGTAGTTTTCGATGCTTGGGTGGTGTATCCTTCACGTACCCCAGAAGTCCCATTTCCGGTGAGGGAACATCCGTCCTACCAACAATTTGGTTCACTGCAGCAAATATTTTAAGCCAAAAGTCCGCTATCCGAGGGCATTCCCATGCAACATGCAGGAAAGAAGCTGGCGTGTAGCTACACCGCCAGCAGCACTCGTCTTCCCTAAGCCCCATGCGAAACAGGCCAACAGGTGTCCGATAGTATCTATGTAAGTACTTGAAATGAATTAGTTGTAACCTGTAGTTCGGGGAGAGTTCAGTGAGTTGTCTACAGCAGAAATCCCATTTAATTTCAGTGAGCGGAGTGGGAAGCTCGCTGTTCCAACCCTCGAGACTTAGGCCGTACCACAGGGCACGTGTTCTGCATTTGGGTGTATAGCCGTGTGACAAGCTTGCGGGGGGAGGGGGATTTCAATACGTGTTCCAAAGCCAACAGCGTAGGGGGTGCCTCCGGGAAGCCAGCGCACATGGCTCGGCATGTCGTACGCAGCTTGTGATATAGGAATAACTCGGCAAATGGCGTCACCCGGTCAGTGCTAGCGTCGGGAGGGGATCTAAACTTATTGTCTGGATATATATCCGCAAACGTGTGCAAGGACATGCTATCGGTTAAATTCTTGCTAATACCATCCTGGACGCAGGGAAGCATGGGATTACGCGCCAATGGTATTGAGGGGGCGTATAATATCGGAATGTCAGCCCTCTTACGCAGCTCACCCCACGCCCACCGCAATGTGCCCGATGTCCACATCCCCACGGGGCCATTGCGAAGACTGATAGAGCGCCACCTTAAGTGGGAGCGGGGCCACCGCATCCATTTCTACTGCCACATGGGGCTGATACGGCGTTGGGTGGACCCAGAAATGCAAAAATTGGGCTTGCGCGCATAGAGCATATAAATGCATGTCTGGTGCGCCTAGACCCCCCTGTCTCAATGGCAGAGTTAATAGGTCCCATGAAATCCTGGCCTGCCCTCCAGCCCAGATCAGTGAGATCATCTGCGACCTCAGGGCGCTGAAAAAATGTTTTGTGAGGGGGATCGGTACGTTCACAAAAAGATACAAAAACTTCGGTAAAATTACCATTTTGGTAAGTGCTATTCTCCCAGCTATGGAGAGAGGCAGTTTAGACCAGAGCCCTACTTTCTCCTCTAGCCAGGCGATCGCCCGACCGAAGTTGAGGTTCCATATCTCCTGCATATCCCGGCTTAGCCACACACCCAAATATTTAACCGCTGCAGCCTCCCATCTTAAAGGAAATTCAGATACCACCTGGGGTGTGCCATCTGTCAATGGGAACACTACCGATTTAGACCAGTTAACTGACACCCCGCCAAGCCCCCGAATCGTATGAATTCTCTGAGTACAGGATCTAGATTCTCTTCGGGTTTAATAATGTACAACGTCACATCGTCCGCGTATAGCGAAATAAGGAGATTTCGAGTGCTAAATCCGATCCCCCGGGCCGTGTGATGCTGACTGATCCGGGCTGCCAACGGTTCCATCGCAATAGCAAAGAGCAGGGGTGAAAGCGGGCACCCCTGTCTAGTGCCTCGCGATATGGGGACCGGGCCTGAAAGCAGGCCGTTCACCCGAATCCTGGCAACCGGTAAAGTGTACAATAGTCTGATACGGCTCATAAAGGACGGACTCAGTCCCATACGTGTTAATATGGTAAACAAGTAGGGCCATTCAAGCGTATCAAACGCTTTTGTAGCGTCCAGAAAAATTGCGGCAGCGTGTTCCTCCGGGTGGAGATAATGCAGCACCGAAAAAATCGTCCGCAGGTTGTGGGCAGTCGACCTCCCAGGAAGGAACCCTGATTGATCCGGGAGTGCAATCATCGGGAGTAAAGGCTGTAGCCTATTGGCAATTAACTTAGCCAATATTTTCACGTCGACGTTTATCAGGGACAGTGGTCTATAGGAATCCACCTCCGTCTCCGGCTTTCCGGGCTTTAACAGGGTTATAATTATTGCCTCTCGCATGGACTGAGGCAAGACCCCCACCTCCAACGCCTCCTCGTATACTGCCAGAAGTCTGGGCGCCAGCTCCTCTGAATAAGTCTTATAGAATGAGGTAGAAAGGGGCCCCGGGGCCTTATCAAGTGGTAGACTTTTAATAACCTGTGTCACATCCTCTACTGTTATGGGGAGATCCATGTATTCCCTGTGGGCATTATTGAACCAGACAAGGGCCACAGAATCCAAAAAATCCTGCATTCCCTCCGGGCATACCTGTTGGGTGGCCGTATAAAGTGTGGAGTAAAATGACGAGAAGGCATCCAGAATTTCCGCCTGACCCCTGATTACATCTCCACCTGCAGTGCAGATTTCGTGCACAAACGTAGCCGATCTGGAAGGGCGGATCATACTGGCCAATGTGCGACCCGGTCTGTCACCCTCTCCATATCTACGGGCTTCAACATATTTACCCAGGAATTTAACTTCCCGTTTGGACTCCTCCGCAAATTCAAGTAGTTTAATTTTCAAGGAAGCAGCGGTGCCCGGTTCACTCATGGCGTAGAACTGGTTTTCAAGGACTCTTATTTGATTCTCCAGCGAGGCCAAGGTGCCCCTAATGGCTTTCAATACTCCAGCCTGCCTGGCAATACAGTTGCCCCTTATCACAACTTTAAACGCCTCCCACAAGGAGGCCGCGGTATCAACGGATCCTTCATTAAGAGCAAAATAAACTGTAATGTCAGAACGGATTTCTTCCTTGAATGCCTCATCAAGGAGGGCATGCGGAGGCAATCGCCAGGAGAAAGCTCGGGGTAGCGCTCCCGGTAGTAGCAGTCTGAGCAAACAGGGGGCGTGATCTGATAAAGAGCGTGCTAAGTGTCGGACCTCTAACGTCCAGGTTGCAGTGTCTCTCGATATCAACCAGTAATCCAACCTGGACCATGCACTATGTTGACTTGAAATACATGTACCCTCTCGGAGTTCCGGATGTCGGCACCTCCAAACATCAAGAAGCTCCCCATCTGACATAATAGCATTAAGAGCATTACTGGCATGTGGGTGCAAGGGCCTGGCCGTGCCCTGCCTGTCGAGCCCATCATCTAACACAGCGTTGAAATCACCACCCCACAATATTGTATTGCAGCCGGTTGCTCTGATCCTAGACCAGATGTCACCAAAGAAGTCGGGTGAATCTACATTAGGACCATACACTGCAACTAGAACCAGCGGTATGCCACCCAGTTTGCCTTGAATGAGAAGGAATCTCCCCTCCGGGTCTACAATTTGGTGGTCCTCCCTCCAGTCGATCCCCCTTCTTATCAACACTGCCACACCCCGAGCATAATTTGAATAAATGGAGGAATACACATGGCCCCATCTATTATGGCGTAGTCTGTGTGACGGTTTGACATTTAAATGGGTTTCTTGCAAAAACATATATCAATGTTATGTCTGGTTAAATAAGCATGCACCAACCTGGCCTTCCTGTTATCGTTCAACCCTCTAATGTTCCATGTCAAGAAATTTATTGTAACCGCGTGTAGCCCGGCAATCCTATCCCACCTGAGCAACTTGCACTGAAGAAACATGGCGACACCCAACAGCAAATTTCTGTCCTGATATGCAACTGATCCCACATGCTGGCTACCAACAATGAAACGACCCCTACCCACCTCCCACCACCCACACCAACCCCCCAATCAGGTTGCAGCATACCCACCCCAAAATTTTCACACAAAAACACATGAATTAACAGTGGGAAATCTCCCATGGGGGCGAGGAGGAACCGGCGAACTGCCCTGCTTATACAGGGTGGCCGGGAGATCTGCAGAGAGGCAGGCAGCTAATTAAAACAAAAAGCAATAACCCATGTACCAGAACCGCTTTCGGGTCACGGTGCCCCAAACATCAACATGCTGCGAATGAAAGGGACCTCAGCGAGGGGAGCGCGCAACATTGCCCACCCAATTTTCTCCTACTCATCTCAGCACGACCTGTTTATGAGCAAAGCAAATACAGAGAAACAAACTAGTCATTGTCACTTAAACGGCCTGACGAGCTTCCCTCTGCAGCATTAGAAGTTTTCGCCTTTTTACCACCAACATGTTTGGCGAACTTCAAAGCAGACTTCGCATCAGTGAAATAGTGTGCAGTGCCATCATGGGACACCTTCAGCTTGGCTGGATAAAGCAGGGAGTACGGAATCTGTGCTTGCAACAGGATACGCTTGGCAGGAATGAACTCCCGACGCGCCGCTTGTACAGCCGGAGTAAAGTCCGGATAAAATGCAATATTGTTCCCTTTATGTGAAATTTGACCTTTCTCCCTGGCCAGGCGCAGAATGAGATCTCTATCTTGATAGTTCAGTATCTTGGCCAGGATCGGCCTAGGTGTTGCACCCACTGGAGGTCTCGGCCCTAGAGATCTGTGGGCCCTCTCCACCGCAAATACTGTCGACAAGTGAGGGTCAAAGAGCTCATGAAGGAGTTCCGCCACAAAGGTCTCCATTTTGGAAAAAGCGGTGGTCTCCGGAATGCCCGTAATGCGGAGGTTGTTCCTTCGAGATCTCGCCTCTAAATCCTCGTTTTTGGCCCTGATGACGCCCAACAGGCGGTCCATATGCAGCATTTTCTCTTTAGTGTCCATCTGGAATTCGTGGAACTCTGTATGCCGGTTCTCCAGGACGTCTAACCGGGTCTCATGTGAGGCCACCTGCGTCTTTACAGAATCCAATTGTGTAGTTAGGGTATCTAATTTAGTATCTATATTCCGCAGGCTGGAACGCATCTCCAGCATGAGGGTCCGCAGGTCCTCCCCATGGTCGCCCGTTGACATCTCATTGTGGCTGCCCCCGGTGCCTCGGAGTCCGGGTCCGTCTGCCTCGTGGAGCGTTTGTTTTCGAATGGCAGTTTGGACTGCCTTGCATCTGGTTTCCCCATGACGCCAGTGGTCCTTGACCGCTATGGTGCAATCGGGGCCAGCACACCGGTCTCCCCTTAAGTGCAGCACAGTGGATCCGCACTCCGCCCCTAGGCCCCTCCAGGTATCACACCGGCACCGCGACTCACAATGCCCGAGCAAGTCCAGCAGGGGCCGAGCCGAAGACCGCCTCCCCACGCAGCCGCTTTAGGCCCAGTCTCCGCAGCCCATGAGTCTCAATCACAAGCCATCCGCACACAGCCCAGGGGCATGCGACTCCAGGGCTCCCGATGTCTCAAGGGCACCACAAATCACCGACTCACCCAGTCCGCTCGTGCCACACGCGTCACTCCAGGCTCCGGCTTCGCACCATCCCCCAACCAGCCATCTCCAGGATGCACGCGGTATTATCCAGGGTCCACCGCTGTCCGGTGTCACTCCACAGCGGCCCCCCACCAGTGGCTGGGCTCCAGAGAAACAGTGCCACACTCTCACAGTCTCCCCTCAACAGCAGGGCTCATAGCATGCAGTGCACTCCTTCCACCAACCTCCTCCACCAGCGATCCGCTCTCCGGCCGGCTTCAGGTGCCTCCTCCGATGTCAACGGGCGCAGAGCAGACCAGCCGCACCCTCCCTACCGCTTCCGCTCTCCACGGTCACCAAGCTTGCGCCCGCGAAATGGCGGCCGCGACCCCGTGAGGAGATGCAGCGCGGCGCTTCACAACCAGTGTCTGGTCACTCTCGTGCTCAAAGCCGCAGCCTGCAGCTGTTCCGATCCGCAATATATCTCCGACGCCCCTCGACAGGGAGCGGGGGGGTTCTCCACGCTGCGCAGCCCCGTCAGGTCTCCAGGCCGCACCGCAGCCGCGGCGTCGAGTTCCAGGGCGGCCCGGCTTCCTCCAGCGGCTCGCCTCGACCTCTCAGCCGCTTACTAACACTCTGCCTCACCGCACCGGCGTCACGCGCTCCCCGCTCCCAGGAGAGCCAGCTGTAGGACCAGGGGCACCTCCGCAGTCCGAATATCGGCTATATGCACCGCATCAGCCCTCCGTGTGTAGGATTTTTTAAGGATTTCTGCCCGGCCGGCGGAGCTCGCTCACAGAGCGGCCATTCCGCAGCACGGCAAGCCACGCCCCCCAGCTTTACAATCATTTCATGACTTGTACTGACAGTTGCTTCAGAACATAAGTTCTTTTGAACAGCACCTTAAATAAGGATTCTAGGGAAATCTTCGAAGCTTTTGGGATAGCTATCTGGTAGCTTCAAACCAGAGAGTATTCAATGAAGATTCCAACAAAGCAAAACTAGGATTACAAATAAGCACCTTTTCCTTCTACAAGGTAGTATCCTCCACGATAGTCATTAATTTGAGAACAGAATAGCAAGCTTCTCCCAAAACTCAGCAACTGAAAAGGACCAGAAAAAGAAGATGAAAGTTGAAAACTGATAATATAATCAAACCAGGTGTACTCTTCATGAACAGGTTTTTCAGAGTAGACTCGCCAACTACTGACTCTTTTGTAGCATCAGAGTCTAAACAATAGTGCATTGTGGAAGGGTGACCAGTTTCATGTCGCACACTTGCAAATTTCTGACATGGGAACATTGCGTAACCAGTCATAGCTACTTTACCCTTTGTCGAATGAGCTTTCGGTTTACCTGGCTAACTGGTAATGTAATACTATGCAAAAAACAATCAACTGGATTGGTTGGAGATCACCATACCCATTCTTACATGGTTATATAGTTGACAAATAATTGAGAAGTCATCCGAAGACCCTTAGTCCTGTCTAAGCTAAATGTTAGGACTTTTTGTATGTCTGAGGAATGTAAAGATCATTCCACTGGTGTTGTGTTTTAAAGAAGACCAGCAAGGAGACAGATGAATTTAAGTGAAAATCTGATCCTACATTTTAGTAGAAAAGTAGGTAAGGTATAGTTACTCGATCAAAACAAAAAAAATGTGGAAGGATCATGCATCAAAAGGACTTGGATCTCATCTGCGCTATGCACAGAATTAGTGGCAATAAAAATGGCGGTGTCCATGACAGATGCTGCAAAATCAATTTTTATAGAACCATACTGATCCCGAGGAGGGGTTCCGATTCAGCTGGAAAACATTTTTCAATCCTTCTTATAAGACCGTAATTCCCAGAATCATGTACAACAATTTCTGGGATGGAAACCTTCTATACGCAGTAATTACTGCCAGGTATACCACAGTCAATGAGAAATGAAGTCCAGATTTGGCCAAATATTGTAGGTAAGGCAGCATGGCTCTTTCTGGGCAGGATATGGGATCAGCATCCTTTTGCCAGCAGTGCAGCCAAACGTTTCCATTTAAGAGCACAAGTGACACTTGTAGTTGGCTTCGTTAATGTCCACACAATCTTTGGCCAGATTTACATGTCTGCGTATGACTGTATTCAGGAGATTTGCTCCGATCCAGCTCCTCTAAGAATTCTGGTCCAGGGAATGGAGACTATCTTACCAAGGTTGAGCAATCCGCTCAACATCTCCTTCGCAACTGGCATAGTCCCTACTAAGTGGAAGCATGGTATGTAAAACCTCTCCTTAAAAAACCCTCATTATATACGTCCCTTACAGAAAACGTCAGGGCCATCTCACTTCTTCCCTTTTTTTTGTGAAAAATCGCTGAGAAACATTAATGCTCAACTGATAAGTTTCATGGAATCAAATAGCATACTCCACGAATCACAATCAGGATTGTGCTCAGTACAGCACAGAATCAGCCTTACTGCTGGCCTCAGAATCTCTTAGATTCTGTGCTGACCGAGGCCAAACAGACACTCTGATTATGCTGGACCTTAGCGCAGCACTCAATTCCGTATCCCATGCCTTTTGCTAGAACGCCTAGGAAACTACGGTATCAGGGGCCTAGCCCCAACGTGGCTGGCCTTCTTCCTCCATGACCGTACTTTTCAAGTGGTGCAAACTCCCTTCACCTCGGAAGTGCTTCCCCTATCTCAGGGGGTGCCTCAGGGCTCGATATTGAGCCCTACATTGTTCAAGCTATACATGTGCCCCATGCTGATGTCGAGTGACACAATGTCACCATATTGTCCTTTGCCGATGAGACAGCTTTTTGTCACTCTCTCTCTCTCTCTCAGGAGGAGGGGGCTGCACCCCAATTTAGATCTTGCCTGAGGGATCTGGCAGAATGGATGAATAGGAGTTGCCTCCAGTTGAACGCAAATAAAACGGAGGTACTCGTTGGGAAACAACCCTCCGTCAGGTCATAAGCTTGGTGGCCAAAGGAACTTGGCCCTACTCTAGACCCTAAGCGCAAGGTGAAAAACTTGGCCTTTCCATTTGACACCACCCTTACTTTTGACAGCCAAATATCCTGTGTGGCTGGGAAGTGTTTTGGTATTCTTAAGATTCTGTCCAAAATCATGGACCTCCTTCCTATATCTGCCAGGAAAACAGTTGTTCAGGCCCATGTTATAGCAAATTGGACTACTGTAACATACTTTACATTGGAGCCGCACAGGGCAACTTAAATAAACTACAGAGTGCAAAATGCGGCGGCACGTCTCCTGTTGAAACTTTCGAGGCGGGCACCTGCAGGCCCTGCCCTGGAAGATCTCCACTGGAAGCCTTGCAGAAAATGAATTTCCTGTAAAGCCATGTGCTTCTGCCATAGGATCTTTAATGGAAGAGGCACTTGCTATCTATTTCCAATAATTAAATCCCACCAACCCAGTGGAAGACTCAGATCGTCGGATGCCTCGCTGGCAACAGTGCCTGTCATAAAAAGATCTCGCTTGGGTGGTTCCTCATTTGGTTTTCGGGCATCGAAGCTGGGGAACGCCCTGCCCCTCCATCTGAGACAAGAACCCATTGAGAAAACTCTCAGGAAGAAATATAAAACATGGCTGTTTAGGCTAGCTTAACTTTTGCCTTTTTTTCCTGTTCTAATCTCAGTCTTCCTTTTCTGATCAGGCTCTTCTTGCCCCTTCATCACTTCTGCATCTTGATAGGGAAATCCTAGTGCGGGGAGGCTCCATTGGGAGAAACCATTGCGCTTTAAAAACTCTTAACATAACATAACTTGCTGCCAAATACAAGGATGCTAGATTTAGGCAGATTATGTGGCCCTGGCACCTGGACAAATTTTGGATTTGCAAAGCACCTTCATGTGAGGTTTTTCTGATGAATGCAGTAAGTCGGTGTACCATCATTGCCTTAGCCATTCCAGTGCAATCAAGATCATCTTGGCCTTTATATGCCCAAGTTTCAGCAGAGTGGTCAGGATTAGAAAAATCCGGGGAAAGGTGTACAGAAAACTTCATGACTAGTTCATCAAAAGGGCATCTCCCAGGGATTACTGTCAAGGATCTGTGGATGCGAAATCTTGCCATCTAGTATTTTTTGCTTTTGCGAATCTATTAGTGGTGCGTTTTAATCAGCAAAAATGGCCCTTAAATGTAGTAATTTAAAACCCTTTAATGATTTTCTTTTTGCTGTCCTAAAGCATCCGCTTGACTGTTCAGTGTTCCTAGCAGATTCATCAAAGCTTTATGGCTAAACCACTTGGAATTAACCCCTTCCATATGAATTGTGCTTCTCTCAACAAATTTCTGGCTCTGTTTCAGTCTTATTTATCAAGGTAATGAATTGTGGTTGTACTGTAGTTTGAAACAGAATTTTCTTCAACATCAGAGAAGGAAGAAAGGACTGAAGGGTCTGACAAACAGTTCTGAGCTTCAATAGGGTGATTTGGCATTATGTCTTCTCCTGTGATCAGCTGCCACGTACTTTTAAATTGCCCATGTGTGCTTCCTAGCCAAGCAACAATACATTAGTAACTGATTACCGAGTTGGGGGATCCTGATGGAAATGGAATCCCCATAGGAGACTGTGACAATTGTTCCAGTGGGTTAGAGAGTGTAAGACTTCTTGGGCTAGAACAATTTGCTCTTCCCATGACTGAGCTTTCAGTCATAGTTTTAGTGCCATATGTACAACCAGCCACTCAGAATATTAGGAACATGCACAAATCCATTGACCCCATCAGAGAACAAACTTGTCTCGCTGTTGAATTGAGCATCAATTGGAGTTGGTGATGGTCGAAGTGTCGAGTATATACTCTCTCCACTAAATGAAACACTTTTCTTTGTATAATGTACAGAGCTGACACCAGGCATATTGCTATCAGAACAGGTTCTGAGGTTGATTTTTAAAGTCTGCCTTTCAGATCCAGTCTGTTGAGGAACTTCAAATTAGACTAAAAATCTTTCCTTCACTTTGTTGGTTCCCAGCTTTGATTAGCCAGTCATTTAAGTGGAGACATATATTAAAAAATTCTCCATTTCTTTAGATGTGTCACAACCAATGCCATGCATTTTGAGAAAGTTAGAACCATTTACCAATAGTGAGTTTGGTCCACTGTGGATCTCAGGAATTTTCTGTGGCTGATGGGAATATGGAAATATGCTTTCAGTAAGTCCACAGCACACATCCTAACCCCCTTGTTTAATTGAGGACAATTTGCTGAGTGACAGCATACAAAGTTTTTCTTTCTTAATATAGTTGTTGGAATGTCTGAGATCTAAAGCTCGCTCTAAAATCCTTGCTTGGGCTCTATTCCGGTGCCAAACAAACCTTAAATAAAGGCCTTTTCCATTTTGCGACGGTGGTTTGCACTCAATAGCCTTTTTAGGAGGTATAGTTGAATCTTTTGAGGCTGCTTTGGTGGAACGGTCATGAAATGCGGAGCATAATGTTTTTGCACAATATTCAGCACTCATCTATCTTTGGTTATGCTATGCCACTTTTCGTCACTCTTTAAAATGATTTGTAAAACGTTCCCTCCCACCCACCCACCAGAATGCCACAGAGGAGGAAGTCATTGGTAGGAGTTGTCATGGGACTCATGTCCTAACTCTGGCTGAGGATGATGTGATCTTCGGTGTCTAGAGGACAGGTGTAGAGTAGTGTTGCCATTGCTGAGCTTGTTGCTGCTGATGCTGCAACTGCCAAAAACAGGTTTCAAAATTCAGCGACGGTTAAGGGTGGTAACGCTTGTAGCTATGTTTGCATTGAACTGTGAATAACCTAATTTTCTCTTCTAGACCCATCACTTTCAACGTCTTTGCCTTAGACAGCATCTCTCCATCTCCTCATCTGTGTTAGGGCCAAAGAGGAAAGCACTGAGAAAGGGAAGATTTAATATCTTCATTGATGCATTGTTCTTCAATGAAGTTAGCTTCAACCATGAGGTTCTGCACAGGGTGAGCTTGTGACAATGGCTAAATATTGCCAAATCTCCCATGTCTGGAGAGGTGTTTATTACCCGATTAGACAACAAAACACCCCCACCAACTACATCCGTGTAGTCTATGCACCTATCCTTAGGCAGGTCTTCTATAAATATGAGCATTGTTCCCGCAGGGACTTATCACAATGGCCTAATAGAGCAATCAAATTGCCCATTTTTAGAGATGCTGTAGCAGTCTCACTGATTTTACCCGCTAAAGAGATAAGGCATTTGCCTAATGCCGCATGGTGAGTCTTTTTCTATGTTGTGAACACTGACAAATGTGTTTTTATATGGCCAAAAAGTTGGGTTTGCATCAGTTTTTGTCATCATCCTCGACAGCTTCTTTGGCGTTAAATGAACAGGATGCCAAAGCCTGGAGTGGCCGAGCTTCTTATAACTCCTTCTCTCCTTGATTCTTCCTCTCTTGGAGGACTTACAACTCTCAGCCAGCTGAAGTCGCCATTTACAAGTTGTTCTTTGGTGATCCTGCACCTCCTGATATTTTGCTTCTACAGCTCATCATCAGTCTCCTTTTTAGGTGCAGGCATTCATGAGCTCTCAGAGTTTTTTTTTTTTTAACACAAAAAAGATATTCCTACACAGTGTGGGAGCTCTGAAGGTAAATGACACAAAGTGCGTCAAGATCATTTGGAGCTTCTTTCTGCCACAGCTGATGCATTTAACAAACAGAAAAGGCATGACTGACAAACTCCAGAAAAAAAGAGTGGACCGAGACTTTTTACCAGATAATACCCTGGTCTATAGAGCAGAACTTTCTCCCATGAGCCAGAAAAGAAAAAGGGAATTGGCCCCCTGAAGCAATTGCCAGTACAAGGCATAAAGGAATTGAGAAGCTGCTGGCTGATTCAAGGATAAATGTTCTCATTATAGAGTTTCACATATCTGGCTGTTTTCTCCTTCATTTTGACTGCTTTTGCAGAGTCTCTAAGGCAGCAAGCTGATAGTTATGCTGCAAACTAGTTTTAATTTTCTTGGCTGGACCTTATTATTTTAGGAGATGAAAAATCACCTGAAATTCAGTAAACACAGCCATTGATAAGCTGCAATGAATGGATTATGCATCTAACATTAAAGATTTTTCTTTTCAATTTATTGCAATTTTTATATGTATGGTAATAAGCGCTCCAGGATCCTGCATGTGGCTAGGACAATTCTAATGTTTATGACTATCAATATAGATCCTACGATGCAGAAGGAGGAATACTCATCAGAACAGAGGCACATATTGAAGTGAAAAGATGAGTGCAGTGCGTTGCCATACACATACATGTGAGCAGAGCCCAAGAAGGGTGCCATGCACAGCTGGTAAACAAGGAGGGTACAAGAAAATTGGGCACACAATGAGAGGTACACAGCTATGTCTTGCACAGTTCACATGCACAAATAAGGAACAGCAAGAGAATGTGGTGTGCTATACCATGCAAAGAGCAATGAGAGCAACAGCATCTGATGCTTACCAGTTATTTCCCCATTCAATCATCGTCCCTGGCTGAAAGAAAACCAGATGAGACATTTAGTATATAGTAGAACGGGCAAGTCAACAGAAATAACATGATAAAGCACGCTGATTGGGAGCAAGTAAATACCTAGTGTGAAATGTATCCTAGGTTATCTCTCAGAAAAACAAGCACGATCCAGCGAAAGACTACTGCAATGAGATCTACTTCTGTGAGAAGGTCCTACACAGTTACATGTGTATTTCAGGGGCAATGGAATAAGCATGGGGAAAATGCCTTCCTGGTCTTAAAACCAGCTGACCATCTTCTTTCTAACCTAGTGATCAAATAACCAATCCAATGGCCTTGGCTGAAAGTCTATGAGGTTCTTGAAGCATACACCCTATAACATAACAGACAACTCGAGGCATCTCGTAAGTCACTCGAGGCAGATAGGATGAGCATGGCACATTCGACCCACATTGAGGACAACTGTAATTTCATCTGAGTGTAGACAGTACTCAAACTTGTGTGCTTGAAGCACATAGCTGTCTAAAATTGGATGCAACTGGACTGTGGGAAAGAGTTGGATTGCTTTCACGGTGCTAATGTCTGGACGAGGCATATGCAAAATGTGAGGTAGCTTGCTCTGCAACAGAGGACTTAAGATTGTTATTCCGCTACTAACCCACTTCCTAACTTGGATACAGAGACCCAAGCAAAAGGTGATCATCTCACAGTAGGCAAAATGAGAAACATTCTGCACCTTTTCAACCTGTAATTCATAGTGAAACCACTGGTTGGTACAAGTACTATATGTAAATAAATAAAAATTCACACTTAAGACTAGTGATGCACAAATAAAAATATCAGATTGTCCTTAATAATCAGGCAGATATCTAAAGAGACTAAAATATTTCACTTTATCATTAGGCATGGTCTGTAGGGATGACAATGAATGGAAAGAGATTCTACTGAGGTCACCCTTTGAGAAATAACCTTTTGTGTAATACAGGACCTGCAGTACCACTCCAGGTGCTTCCATATGCTGCTTCGCAAAGCTACTGCCTAACAGCCCAGCGATAGGGAAATTGATGAGCAAAACCAGCAACCAAATAAAAAAAAGAACAAGACTTTCTTTATCAACTTGACCTTTGTTACAAATCCTGTTCCTCGTCAAGAACTCCCCAAGTATGGCAAATACTATTCAAAGTACTGTCTTCTGAACTAGGTCATTTTCCACTACATAGGTTAAAGATACCACTGTGCTCTAGGATGTCAAGCATCTCTCCTGTATTTATGGATGGGTCAAGGTAATTCACAAGAGACAATGGAAGGGGCCCTCATAATACAAAATGGTAAAAGTGCTCGCTAAAATTACATAGGCAGGGTTCTGGTAAGAGAATCACAGCAACAAGACCTGTTCTTGCAGGACAGCAACATCAATGTCTCCTCCCACCCCCACACAATAGCATCATCGGGGTTTCAACACCAACTCCCCTGTGAAAATACAGTAGCACGAATTACTCTTCCCCTAAGTGAACAGCAGTGTCACATCCCCCTCACATGTGAGGAGCGCATGAGACAGGCATCATCACACCACTGATGTGGGATATCATGGCTTTACCCTCACAGGACAATAAGTTAAGGACACTCTTTTAGAGGCCTCATGAACCCCACCTTGTAGGAAAGCAGCACAAGAGGATCCTTGTGCATGACAGCAGCACCAGCAGGACAGCAGTAAAATGGGCCCCACTGTTATTCTGGACACTTGTTGCCAATGAAAGATTCTAAGGGTCCGATCTAAGTGAAGAGGATCCACCTTATGAAATGATGCCTTATTATAATTAAAAAATGAACGGGTAGTGTCCGCCTTTGACTTAAACCACTGAAAATAGAATTCATCCTCAATTTAAGAGTCACAGGCCAGCCTCAACCCCAGGGCTTAATCACCAGCACATACCTGTATCACTTAGTACCAAAACTCTCCAAAATATTAAATACCTCTGCTTTCTCATCAGGAAAGACCTCTACTTCAAAACATACCTCACCAAAAAGACTCAAGAGCCTAGCAGCAGCTATCAGTCCTCCCAATAGAAAAAAACCTATCTTGCTGAACTTGACTTCAGATCCAATGTCCAGTCCGGATCTTCTGCCCAACCGCCAGCATCCATAAGCTAATTCTAGTTCCTCTGAAGAGAATCATGCACACCACTGTTGATCTTAACAAAGGACAAAAGAAATGTCATTTATATCCCGGTCTTTGAAAGACGTATACTGATAATCACGAAAAGCATTCATCATCTTCAAGACATGCTACATTTCTTACAAGGTCATAACAACAAATGCACCTCTGTATTAAGCCAAAGAATGATTATTTCATAAGGCCGACTGAACCCAAAAAGCTGAGACATCCCTTTATTATAAGGCAAGTTGAAAAGATTAGAAGACATGCTTTTGCAAACTACACACCTCAGATTTTGGATAGCATCCATTGCAACTTCAATTCATAGCCGCTGCAATTGACAAATTAATTAAAAACATCTCTTCAGGGAACATTTCAGATAAAAAAATAAATTTAAAAAACCACACAGCTAGGAGATTTAATTTCCTCCTGTCAATAGACAAGCCAAGAAACTTTCTTCCTATCCCCTCCATCCAATCTTCCTGTGCTCCTTTTACATGCACCAGATTGTCCTCTATAAACAGCTATACGTACATAAATGGATATAGCAGATCTGAACTGTCCAACCCAAACAGGACACTAGTATCAAGTTTTCCTCAAATGGCTTCTACGTCAGGGTCCCCTCTCAGTACAGGAATTTCATGCCACTCCTTGCAGAACCACGTTATCACCCTCCCCCATCTTGCCTTCAGAGGACAGCAACAACAGTGCCACCTCCCAATACAGCAGTGTCCATCACCCCACCACAGAACATCAGCGCATAGGACAGCAGGGACAAAAAAAACACAGCACTATAGATTAGAACCCCTGGAAGGATCCCTCGTAGGGCTACAGTATCAGGCCATACAGTGTAGTTTAGCTCCATCTGTAATGTAATGTAACGTAAGGGGTTATTTATAAAGCGCACTGGGACCAAAAATGGTATCCTGGCGCTAAGCCATTGTGTAAGATGCAGCAGATGAAAAACTGAGCAGTGACCACTAGTGGGGAAATAACCAGCTCTTCAATGCTTTCCTGAATTTTTGTAGATCAGATTGAGATCGTAGGGAGGATGGAAGTCTATTCCATGACCGAGCCGCGTTAACCGTAAAGGTACGTCCTCCTTGTCTGACTTTTTGGTACCTAAACTCCTGGACATAGTTACCCGTAGTGGAGCGAAGGTTTCTGCCAGGGGTGTACTTTTTTAGTTTGTTTTGAAGAGGTATTGGCCCTTTGTTTTGTAGTGCCTTGTGAACAATACATAGAGATTTAAAGGCTATTCTCTGCCTGATAGGTAGCCAATGAAGCTCCCTCAAGGCATCTGTGGCCGATGAGTATCGGGGTCTGTTTAGTGTCAATTTAGCGGTGATGGTCTGGATACGTTCCAATTTTTTTAAAAGGTAACTTGGGGCTCCTAGCAACAAGGCGTTGCAGTAGTCCAGCCTACTTAGTATTACCCCTCTGTTATGTTATGTTAATAAAAATTTCTATAGCGCACGTACACCCAGAGGTTTCATGGCGCTTAACTTGATCAGTGTCACGGCAGAGGCGGATTATGCATAAGCCTGCTCAAACAGCCATGTCTTGAGCATTTTTCTGAAACCCAATAAATTATTGCAAGATCTGATCGCTAGTGTGAGAGAGTTCCAGAATTTGGGGGCCAGATAGGAGAACCTGCACCCTCCCTGGCGTTTGAGCTTATAGGTAGGGGTAGTTAGCAGCTGGAGATGTGCAGATCGCAGGTTACAGGTGGGAACATGTCTTGATATCATGCAACTGATGAATTTAGGGCTCCTACAGTGAAGGGCCTTGAAAATTAAGCACCCTGTCTTAAAGGCTGCCCGCTGGATGATAGGGAGCCAATGAAGTTTTGCAAGTAAGGGGCTGGCAGATTGCCATTTTGGCAGTTTGTGGATGAGTCTCGCAGCTTGGTTTTGTACCAGCTGGAGACGTTTAAGTAAGAACAATGGGAGGCCGAGGTAAATAGAGTTGGAAAAATCAAGACGAGAGAGAACCAAGGCTGTGACAACCTGTATGAGAGCGGTATGAGTAAGCAAATGGGCAATCTTCCTGATTTTGCGTAGTTGGAAGAAGCATGAGGAGACCACTGCCCCTACTTGACCTCTAAATGAGAGATCAGCATTTATGGTGACTCCTAGGCTTTTTACAGAAGAGGACGGGATGGGGGGGGTCCCAATTCAGTTGGCCAATAGTGTGGGCCCCAATAGATCTGGCCTTTTCCGGGCAGGACTAGTTCGGTCTTGCCCGGATTAAGTTTAAGATGGTTATGGTCCATCCAACTCTGGATATAGAGCATGGTGTCTTGAAATTCCTGAATTGAGTCAGGGGAGTTGTCGATGGTAAAGACAAGCTGAAGATCATCAGCATAGTTAAAAGTAGTTAACTTCCTGTTCCTTAGAGAATGAATCAAGGGCAGGAGGTAAAGATTAAACAGGTGGGGGGACAATGATGATCCTTGTGGGACCCCGCACGTGATAGCGGTCTTGGGGGCAGTAAAAGGAGCAAGGCGTACTGCTTGGGTGCGGCTCTCGAGAAATGACTTGATCCAATTGAGAGCTGCACCTTGAATGCCAGCCTGTCTGACACGGTCCAGCAAAATTTGGTGGTCGACCGTGTCAAACGCGGCCGACAGATCCAGGAGCACCAAGGCCTGAGGGGTACCCTTGTCTGCGTTAGCTCGCAAGGCGTCTAGAACCGCGAGGATAACAGTCTCAGTAGAGTGGCCGGCCGGAAGCCTGCTTGGTGAAAGTCCAGATGTTCGGAATGTTCAATAAAATTGGATAGACACCTGGCAACATGGGCCTCCAATATCTTAGCTAAGAAGGGGAGCAGAGAGATGGGACGGTAGTTTGATGGATTAAGGGGGTCGGCACCCGGTTTCTTTAGAAGAGGGACCACGACTGCATTCTTGAATGCATTCGGGACCCTGCCCTGCCCAAGGGACTCATTTAAGAAAGGAAGTACGGTATGTGGTAAGGCAGAGAAAATATCCTTTAGAATATAAGGGGGCAGCAATCTCTAGGAGAGCCTGATTTAACTCGGACCAATAAATCAGAGAAAATCTCTAGGCTGATAGCGGGAAAATGTTCCATGGTAGCTGTATTAATTATCATACTGTCGGGGTGCTCCACATGTCCAGAAGGGAAAATGCTGGCTTTAATGCTGGCGATTTTGTCCACAAAATAGTCATTCAGGGAATTACATAGATCTTGAGTGGGGGTCTGTTTGGGGATGATTCGCTCAGCATTGCAGAGATCGTTGACTATCATAAAGATTTCCTTAGACCTGTATTGGGAGCTTAAAATTCTGGCCGAAAAGTGGGCGGCCTTGGCTGCAGTGATTGCGTTTTTATACTCCTTTCGAGCCTTAACGTACTGAGTTTTTCCTTCTAAAGAATAGCTAGCTCTCCATCTCCTTTCTTTTTGGCGGAGATCTAGTTTTTTCTTTTTTAACTCCGCTGAAAACCATTTCTGAGCGTCAGCTGGGCGTGCACGATTGAGTTTAGTGAGCGGGGCATGTGTGTTACTAGCAACGAGTAACCAGGAAGAGATATTCTTTTCCATGGAGTTAATATCAGGGTCAAGGGTAGGTGGAGAGCTAGCCAAGGTGTCAATAAAATCTTGTTTAATCAAGGACCTCCACTTCCTAATCATGCCACCCTCAGCCTTAGGGGTCTTGATATTAAGGGGGATCGTTGCCGTAAATGTTATCAAGTGGTGGTCAGACCATATGCAAGGTGAAATGGTAGGTACCGACAAGGTCAAATTGGTTGACCAGAGCTGGTCCAATGTGTGCCCTTTGATATGAGTGGGCGAGAATATATGCTGTGTAAGATTAAGATTGGAGAGTAAATCAGATAATTCAGTGGCGAGCGGCCCTCCAAGAGTGTCGTTGAACCAGTAGTTCATATCGCCTATGAGTAAGATGTTAGAGTAATTCGTGGCCAGATTAGCCATTTGTTCACTCAAAGAGAAAGGGAATGAAGGCATGTGCTGTGGGGGCCTATAGACAATGACACAGATAAGGGGGCCAGCATAAGAGTCCAGTTTGATGACCAAATTCTCTGTCAGCGGGAGGCTAAGAGGGGTAATGGTGGTAAATTTATGATCCTTGTGGATAATGGCGGCTACTCCGCCGCCTGTTTTGCGGAGCCGATTTGCCTGAATTATATAGTAGTCCTGAGGAAGTGCAGCTAATATATCTGGGGTGGAATCGAGGTTAAGCCAGGTCTCCTTAACCAGAAAAACATCTGGTTTTTCGGACGCGAGCAGCAGAAAAATGTCTAACTGGTGTTTAACCAGTGAACGGGTGTTAAGATAAAAGATACGTAAGGTGGTGTGTTTTAACTTAGTAAGGACAGAGGTTTGAGGAAAGTGAGGAATGGGGGGGAAGAGGAATAACAGGGGGACCTCGTGCTCGATATATCTGATTGACGCTAATGCACTTATAGGTGACTGGGTCAAGGGGCACAGCCGGCTGGGCCAGCGATCTGAGTTTCTCCGAGGAGTATTTTATAATTTGACCATAAGTTGTGGCCCCTGGGCCCGTCAGGGCACGGACGGGCGCAGACGGACTTGCCTTTGGCGCGCCGCTTGCTGCGCGCGTCCGCTGCGCTCCCGCGTCGCGGCAAGCATTTAAAGCCAAACCCCGCCTCTGACTCCTCCCCCTCCCGGCGAGATTGGTTGAGGCCAAGGGGTGGTGACGAGCAGAGTAAGAGGAGCTGCCCACTGATGAGGAGAGATGGGATCTAGTTGTCAAACATATTCACAGTGCAACAATACAATTTTAAGTTTAAAAGTTCTAAAACAACGAAAGCGCTACAGCAGCGGTACGCGCGGCAATGACACTGACTGGAGATCAATGACCTGGCTGGTAGATCGAGCAGAGGGTATAGCTGCCCGAGAGCCCGAATCAGAGCAAAGCAGGTCCCAGTAATTCTATTCACGTGATTTTCCAAAGATAATCCTTGGTCGATAATCACACCCAGGTTTCGCACTGCCACTGGGTTGCCCAAAGGCTTTTCCATGGGTAGCGGCCAGAAGTTCGGTGGTAAGGACACCGGAATTTTGTTAGAGGAACAGCAGAGGAATTCCGTTTTATTTCCATTCATTTTTAGCGAGTTGGAATTCATCCAGTCAAGGATGTCAAGAATGCATGCATGGAAATTTCCAATGGTGTCCTCCTGATTGTTATTTAATGACAGACTCAATTGAGTATCATCTGCGTAGTTGATTAATTTGATATTGTGGGTTTTTATGAGTGAAATCAGGGGCTTAATGTAGACATTAAACAAGATAGGGCTAAGGGAACATAGACCTAGATGGACACTCACACAGGACTGCAGCATCTCTAAAAGGACAGCTGTCAAACGTATGCTATTCCCTTGCATGGACTGGGCAGCCCCACCCGTCTCAGGAGAGGTTAAACCTAAAGTACCTTGAGCCTGTAGGTCCTCAGTTCATATATGTTGGGCCCTGGACGAGGTAATGGTTCATTCCAGAAACTGAACTCAAGAAGCAGCTGATTCCTGCGGGACAACAACATCTGACTGCGCTCCTTCCGGAACTCGTTGTATTCCTGCCAGGAGGAAGAAACATGACAGTATGAAGGGCATGACACCACAGTATGTAGGGAGTGGTCACATTACTATAAGGAGCGGGAGACAGTAAGCAAAGAAGAGACAGCACATACAGTAACCAGGAGACAACTACACTAAAGGGAGCAATGCCACTGACCTCATTGTACTTATGGTTAGAGAAGGATCACAATGGCCTCACAAGACCAGCTGCCCATGATCCAGCCTGCTCCAAGTTATGGACTGCAGCAAGAGATCCCACTAGTTCTACAGTAAGGACTGATGCAATTGATTTCACTGGCCCCATAGGAAGGAGTGCTGCAGATGGTTTCACTTTCCCGCTGTTAGGCACCACGGAAAGGAGAGCAAAGCTGCAGGAGACTAGCCCCCCCCCCCCCCATGAGGATATTTGTACACAATCTCATTGGCACAGAGCAGTAACAGCAGCAGATGATCAGTGCTAAAGATCTAAATGCTCCTCCAGGGTGCAGTGCTTACGATTAACCCACTGGCCCCAAAGTAAGGACTGGTGAAAGTGATCCCACTGGCCCCTGTGCTGCAGATCATTGAAAAGGTCCCCAGACCAAAACTAAGTGGTGCATCAGAAGAGCTCACAGACTGCATAGTATGCCTTGTTGCAGGAGCAATCAATGGGCAACAGTAAGGACAATGACAGGTGACTGCATAAGCCACGCTGTTCTGACAGCAAGAACTGCCTGTGCAGCTTGTGATCGCCTCCTTCCAGCAGAGCTTATATAAAGTGAATAGATGTCTCAGACTGCTTCTGCTACACAAAATGAAGTGTGTATTTTGTTAAAAATCCAAGTACCTTATCGGTTCTCAGCTTGTTCATGCATTCCGTAAGAGCTGGGTATCCCCCAGAGAACCGCCACAGGTGCACTACAACAAAACATGCAAGGGCTATTACTTTTAATAATCCATTCAATAGCCTAATTGGCCAACCAATGCCTAGACTGCACTACAGAACATTACTTGTGTTACTGAGCAAGGTGTACAACTCCCTAGTAGAAAGACCAGTCTGCCTAATTCATGCTCAAGGAAAAAAGTCCAATGAGGGCCCTGCCTGCAGTACAATTCATCTTAGGGCAGCTTGTACCTAAAAAATATATCTCAACATAACCAATATTGGGGTAACTACCAGCTGAAGAGCTTCCCCTGCATGTAAAACATGGACTAGCCTCATGGGACAGGTTTTTGCAAGCTGACACTAATTACACATCACAAGCACAACTCATGCACACTAATATAACAGCAATATATAGTGATATTACTGTATCACTGGCTTGTGTAATACAAGCTACTAATCCAACTGACTCTTAAAAAGCTTGAGAATGTCTCTGCCTCGGAAACAGATGCCACACAACCTGTGAACATGGGTCGAACCATGCCCGGAGAACTAAAACTTGGAGACCCTCTGGAGACAAATGACTGAAGGCCAATCACTAACTGCAAAACGTATAGCTGCTTTTATTTGTGCTTGTTTTATGGCTACCTATAACCTACACAATGCTCGTCAAGGTAAATTGTGCATGGATTACTCATCCTGCTTCTAAAAGTCATGCCCGGTACACTTACTTGTATAGCAGTTTGTGCTGCCAAAACTAATGCCAGACCTAGAGTGCATAGTCAGGTCATTCCCATTTACACAACTCGTGAGTGCAAGATTCCATATGTCTAACACTCTCTAGCGTTGGACAGTTCCTTGCCTGTATGACCCTTCCGCCCCGGCACTCCACCTCATACGTTACATCAGTTTTAGGACAATACATAGTGTGATCTTGTCCCTACAACTCACCAGTGTATTTTTGTTTTTAACCTTGCCTAGCCTAGTTAGTCTCACCTGCCTGGTCCTGATCTCCATACCAGGTGTTCCAGTTCCCAACCAGCTCACACGGGTAATCTGTGGCCTTGTGCAGCCTTGGAAGCACTTCCTCTCTGAAAGAAAGGCAGAAGCATCAACAAAAGATTCCTTCAAGTGTCTAATCTTCTTGTTATTGTCATCATTTTGGACTTTTTCTACTGGAGAGTTAGAACAAATGATCTTCTTTTAAACCTTAGTCAATCTTGAACAATGGTGCTGAGCTATAGGGTGGATGGTATTCATGTAAAGGCACTAGTGGCATTTCCTACAAAAGTCAAAGTTTGTTTACAAAAAAAAAAAAACTCTTGTACCAAGGTGGAAAATAGAAACCGTTGTTTCCTTTTTCACGAAACTAACAGTGAGAAAGGCATCCACCTTCTCCTTCACTAACCCTTAGCAAAAACGTGGCATCTGCTATTGAGGTTCCACGTAAAAAACAAACAACCTTCATGGATGATTGTCTAATGAATACCTTAAAATGGCATAAAGACGAACCCACCCAAATATTACTGATCAGAGTATTCTAGAGTGATCAAAAAGCACATATTTGCATCAAAATGTCATGCTCTCCTTCCCTCTCATTAAAGTAACACATTAGATTCTGGGTGTGCTCTTAATTTTGGACTCAGAACTCCACCTGCAGCACATCAGACAAAACGTCAGATGAAAGCGATTTTGTTTGATGGTAGGGAAATTAAAGTCTTTGTTTATGTCAATGAAGGCTTGATTTGCCTAAGCCCAATACGTCTCTGATATGTTTTAAAGAATATCAACAATATTCAAATATCTTGAGTTTAAAGCTTTAGACTGATAAGAGGATTCATGAAGATGATCACACTCTCTGGATCCACTTAGTGGCCAACAAAGCTATATTTTGACACAAACTTAAACAATCCCACTGATCGAGTCAAGAGCTCTCTTGGGAGTTCACTACTGCTTTCCCTTTCACTGTGGGAATGAGTCTTGATTCACTGAGGAAGGTAATCAGTCAAACAATTTAAAAAAATCTTCTCATCTGTGACATCCTGCATATCAGCTATAATTATATCACCATGTAAGCCTGCTTCTGCTCATGCCATCCACAGGGTTATTGCACGGTTCTACTCCTTCCACGATATTTAACTTACCGTAACTGAGATCTGAACATAAAGGATATGTAATCATGTGTATTGTATACAATTCCCTGGGAGTCATTCATCCAAAATGACAGCCAGACTAGAACAGCTACATCTCAAATGGCTGTAAATAAAGGAGTAAATGGTAGCAAATTTAAACGTGATCCCTTTAAGACAGGGTTAAATGTTTTCAGGCCCAACACACTGGCCTGGAGTTCCTCAATTGTACCTTCTGCCTGTGTTTTATCCTGCTGCTATTATCAAGAACGTTGTATTTATTTATTTTTAGATCAACAAGTGTCTTACAGTAGCGTCACAATTTACGATTACAATATAACTTGCACTATTTGAGGTTGATTAGATTATGTTTCTTGTTCTGCACTTTCCTCAACAGTTAGGTTCGGCAATTGCCTTTGTGCTGTCCCACCTGGAGTATGTAAACGAGACGCACCTGAATTACCCCAATTTCACACTTCACTGTCTGCAGCAAGTAACCGACGTGGCAGCTGATCTTCTGACACTGCTATCCTATCCAGACTTTCATTATTGGAATGGATTTTCTATGTTGGCTGGCTGACTGATGACAAAAAGATGGGGTGGTCACTGCATCTGGCCCTTCCCCTTTCGTCGCAGCTATGCCTAGGATAGTTCTATCCTAGCCACTAATGTTAAAGCAGGATGTCAGTTCTGACCACCAAATAAGATACAGGCGTAATAGAAAAAGTAGGAGACTTACGTTAGGCTGTTGTAAGCATCCAGGTACTCTGGCTTCACATTGTGAACTGCAAGAGAGAAAACGAGCATCAGTAAAGAAATTGCATACAAAACATTCCAACAAATCCCCTTGAACTCGACCAGAAACAAAAGGTTTGGCATCTCTGGAGAAGGTCCATCATGCGTCTCCATTCATCTCATTGCAAAGGTATCATAGACTTAAGAACTCGCTGCATACTTATTAATTTGCATTGAATTCGTGCATCAGTAGAAATGTATTCAGCTACGTCCTCAGAGCAGTGAAATGGACTTATTTTTAGAGATGCTCAGGTGAACTGATGATGCAGTTTGAAGACTCCTTTGTTCTGCAGATTTGTTAAGCAAATGTTATTATACTTAAGTCTATTATAGATACCTCTGAATTGCGTTTCACGTATTGAAAATGTAAAACTTTTCTATATTTCAGTGAGCTTGTACTATTTGAAGTCATCATTCAGATTTAAAAAACACAGTGTCACTTGATGACTTCAACTGGGGCTTGGACAATATACCTTTGGACAGCCAAAGAAAAAACACAACTGTGCACTCCCAATAGAAGGGTCAAATAGTATTCTTTCTCCTCATCTCCGAAGTGCAACGCAAAATAATTTAATAGAGATCCGAAATGCAAGTGAATAATACTGTACTGAGATAACCTCAGGGCACGAGTCGGGGGTCCACGCGGGTACACGGCGTCCACCCACTCTTTCAGAGGGTGGACGCCGTCCCCCCTGCTAAGAAGTTGGGCCCCATAGAAATATGTTGAACTTGTCGCAGTGTAATTTTGAAACACCGGGACACGTTCCTCAGCTCCTGCACGTTGTCTGCTTTCCATTCCCAGCAGCAACTGCAGGCAGGGAGGGGGCTTTTTTCCCACCTCCAGCTGGGCAACGATGAAGACATAAGTTAAGGGGCCATGAGGCCTCCTTTTGATCGAGTGCAGGACTGAAGGCGTCCTGGACCCTCACAAATGCAAATACGCCGTGGAGAAAACAAGAGCATACAGCTTGTTATCTCTTCACAGGTACTTAAGAGATGCATCAATTTTACTTTGTTTTCTATAAGTGCATGCACTGTAAGACTGTCAGATGGGTTGGTCTGTCTCAGTATTTACACAAATAAGAATTTAAATAGCACTTTTTTTATTTCTTTTATAGCGCTACTCATCCCAATGCAGAGTGTTTAGAGCACTTTACATAACATACACATTATCCATTCCAAATAAATAATGTAAGTAAGTAAATTAATGTACAAGATGGGTTACATGAGACAGTCAGGGTTACAAGGTGTAGGAGTCAAATACACTTCATAGCTCACTGTGGTCTACTAGAAGGATTACAATTTATGAACTGCAAGTAACAAAAGGATCTCTGGGTTCACAGCAGTAATCCACCTCCCTATCTACATAAAATAAAAATCTGTGATCTGCATGTTACATGATCTGCTTTGCAGGAGACAACTTTTTAAAAACAACATATTTTATTGCATTTTCAGTTGGCATTTGTTATAACATACACAATCAGAGCATCACTTCCAGTGAGGTCACTTCCTGTGATGCCACGTGGAATGTCACACGTCGTGACATTATTTGCTTTGATAGCACGTATCATGATGTCACTTGCATACTGACTGACGTGGTCAGTCCCCCCACTTCTTTTTTTAGGACTTGTGCCCTGGATAACCTGTACTGTGTGAGGTACAGGAAACGCTTGGAAGTTTCAGTGTAGAAAATGTTCACAAAAACATGCATTATGACAAAACAGCAGGTAACATGCAGCGCACGCCAATCAAACACACATTAGTGCAACATTGGATCGTAAAGTAGAAGTACTGTGCAAAACACACAATGAGGAGAGGCAAAACTGTTGCCCAAGTAAAATAGTCTTAATGCAGGGATTTAAAAAACACAGCTCTGCCCGGGTCCAGCAAAATGAGAGCCTCGCCGGAGCTAGGGACTGAATGAACAAGCACTAGCTACTTGACAACTATGCAACCTACAGCTACCTCAACGAACATTTTCTACATCAACAGAGACCTCATTAGCTAGACATGCATCCTACAGCTACCTCAACGAACATTTTCTACCTCAACAGAGACCTCATTAACTACCTCAACAACGATACCTCAAGGCACACAGGAAGCAAGCTCCACAACACCTCTTTACTTATGGAGCAGGTTCAGTCTTCGCCGAGGGCAAGCAGCGCCTGGACGTTCGTCACCAGAAGCCGGATGTTAACTCTACACAAGGGACAATCCTTTTGCCTGTACAGCAGCTGGGGCAATCTACATAGCTTTTTTCGTACATAGGAGCGGGGGAGGAGGGAAAAAAAAAAAGGGGGGGGGGACGCACATAAAAACAAACATAGCCATAAGGGACGCACAAAGACTGAAGAATAATTTTAATAAGCTGCTAACTAACTATCAATAGAATCTCTTGGGATCTTACAGACACTTGACAATCACAACTGGACTATTCCCTGAGAGACGGGGTCGGCGACCCTGTCGTCGCACGCCCAACAAACAATGTCTTTTTTGTCAGGGGGGAGGTGCGGGAGGGGGAGAAGGGGAGGGGGGCGCTCAGAGCTTGGCTTTCTTTACTTCCTATCTTATCTATCTTTTCCTTTTCACTTTCACCTCTTTCCTATCCACACAAGGGTTCCATCAAGTAAGCATAGCCTACCTATTTGTGAGTCCAATCGCTTATATCTACACAATACGAAATACAGCCCACATGCAGCCCACAAGCGGCCGCTACAGGTACAGCAACGGGTGAGTGGGGGGGCAACACCACCTTCCTGCCCGGGCTTCGTAGACAAGTTATCCAAGTATGGGGGTCCCAGGGTAGTATCACCAGACGTGCTTTACCATAGATAATGGCCCACAGAAATACTCTCAACCTGGCTTCTGACCTGACGATAGTGTCCCTCAATGTTAAAGGGCTCAACCACCCCATTAAACGCAGGAAGATCCTAGACTACTTGGCTAGGACTAAGGGAGATATAATCCTTTTACAAGAGACCAAACTATCATTGGAGGATGCCAAGATGGTGAAAGGCAACTGGATATCACAGATGGCCTGCTCACCTGCCGAAAGGAAGAAGGGGGGGTCATCACACTATTATCTAAAAAATCCAACCTAACACTGGAATCACAACACCACGATGTAGAGGGCAGACTGCTGATCTCCCACCTGAGAAGGGGAGAGGAACTAATCCACGTAGCTAATCTATACGGCCCAAACACTGATGACCCAACCTTCTGGGAGGGGGTGTCACACAAGCTAGATAACCTCCCACAGAACGACCTCACGGTGGTGGCGGGGGATTTTAACATCCCACTAGACCACATAATAGATACAGTCAGCCTGCCAATATCAGCCGACGAACGCACACGCGACACTCAAAAATATGTGCTCTAAATTCAACCTTAAGGACCCATGGCGCCTCCAGCACCCGGACACTAGGGACTACACATTCTACTCCAACCCACACAAATCATATAGCAGGATAGACTATGTTAGAATTGGGGGTCTCTAGTTGGCACAGGTAGGTACTTGTGACAAATAGGGACCCTCGCCTCTAGTCAGGGTAAAGGGGTACACTCCTAAAATAACCCCTGCTTACCCCCTTGGTAGCTTGGCACGAGCAGACAGGCTTATCTCAGAGGCAGTGTGTAAAGCATTTGTGAACACATACAGTAATCTAGTGACACACTACAGATGGACACCACACAAGGTTTTATATCAAAAATAAGTATTCTTTATATAGTTTTAACACAAGACCATAAACGACAAAAATCCACAATACTGTACTTAAAATGGTAGTTTTAGCTTAGTTCAGTTCTTAAGATGCGACACTTTAAGTCAATGTACCTTACGATGCGGGACGCTTCCACAACAAGCAATGTTGCAGCGATGGAAATGCGACAAAGTTCTGGTGCAAAGAAATAAAGACGTCAAGTTCTTCCTGATGCGGCACGCTTCTCCGAGGTTGCGAGAAGTCTCGACACGTCAGCTACAGCGGCGACACCCTTGTTCCGTGATGCGACGGCAGCGGCTTTGGCGGCGACCCTCTTCTCCGACGTTGCGAGACGCTTCCGCTCGATGCGACAACTGCAGCGGCGACACCCTTGTTTCGTGATGCGACGGCAGCAGCTCCGACGGCGGCACGCTTCTCCGTGGATGCGAGGCGCTTCTCTTGATGCGGTGCAATGCGACAGCTACAGCGGCGTCATCCTCCTTCGGAGTTGCGACGGCAGCAGCAGCGACGGCGACACGCTTCCTCTTCGTTGCGGGACGCTTCTCTCGATGCGGTGCAATGCGACAGCTACAGCGGCGTCATCTCCGTGATGCGACGGCAGCGGCTGCGACGGCGACACGCTTCTCCCTCTTGAGTCGCGCTTCCAGCTCCTTGCGACACGCAGTCCCTTCAGAAGGCCCAAAACAGCAGCAGGCACTTCCAAAGGATTCTTGGGGAGCTGGTGGTTGAAGTCTGTTGTCCCCGAGACTTCAGCAGGAGGCAAGTTCTTTTCTCAAGCCCTTGGAGATACTTTACAAGTTGAATAAAAGTGCACACAAAGTCCTTTCTCCTTCCTTTGGCAGTCAGGCAACCACTGCAGGCAGATCCCTCTAGCTTAGGGATAGTCTTCTCCTCAGTTCCTTCTTGGTTCCGCTCCTCAGCAAAGGTTTCTTCTTGTTTTCCCAAAGTGATCTAATTTCCTAGGGATCTGGGTCCCCTTTTTATACACAGTTTTCCTTTGTTCTCTGAAGGCAGAGAGGCCTCTGCCTAGTCAAAACCAGTTCTGGTCAGTCCTGGAGCACTTTGTTTTTCTGACTCCTTCTTTCCTTTCAGAATGTGGGGCAGGGTGCTCAGCCGCCCGGCAGGAGGTGGAGCCAGCATTGTGGAAGGCAGGCACAGCCCTATTCAGACCCAGGTGCAACTCCTCCCTCCACTCTGGATGCAGATCTTTCTATTCAGCCCTGTGCTGACTCACCCTGTCTCCTGTAGCCACCCCCAGCCCCTGTCACTCAATCTCCAGACAAGGAATACACAACCTAGCAGAGGCAGGCTTGGAAGTTTAGGCAAGAAAATACCCACTTTCTAAAAGTGGTATTTTCAAACACAGAATGTTAAAACCAACTTCACTAAAAGATGTATTTTATCATTCTGAGTTCAGGCATACTAAATTCGTTTTTCTACCATGTTCCCTGGGTCAGTTCTGACTATAAGGTGTAATAGTCAGTCTGCCCATTCTGGCCTATGGGGAGCAGGTAGCCTTGCAATAGTGAAAAACGAAAATGGCTGTAATTCACTATTAGGACATGCCACACACACCAGGGCATGTCCTACCTTATACTTACAATGCACCCTGCCCTAGGGCCTACTTTAGGGGTGACCAACATGCAGTAAAGGGAAGGTTTAGGGACTGGTAAGTGGGTGTACTCACCAAGTCGACATAGCAGCCCTAGGCTGCACACAGGCTCTGCGATGGCAGGCCTGAGACACATTTACAAGCCGCTTCTGTGGGTGGCACAACCAGTGCTGCAAGCCCACCAGCGGCATTGGATTTACAAGCCCTGGGCACACCCAGTGCACTGTACTAGGGACTGACAAGTAAACCAATCATCCAATCATGGAGTCACTAATCCATAACACAATTTACAATGGGGAGAGCATATGCACTTTAGCACTGATCAGCAGTGGTAAAGTGCCCAGAGTCATAAAACAGCCAACCACAGGTCAGAAAAAATATAGGAGGAAGGCAAAAAGTTTAGGGATGACCCTGCAAAAAGGGCCAAGTCCAACAGACTACATACTAATCTCAGGCCCACACACGCATCTAATAGAACACTCCGAGATAGCACCTAGATTAGTCTCAGACCACTCATGTATCAGCCTAACGCTAAGCGGCTGTCACAATGAGACCGTACCCCGTAGGTGGCGGTTTAACAGCGACGTACTAACAGACCCCGAGAACAAGGAAAAGATTCAAGAGGCCATAACAGACTATCTCAGACACAATGACACACCAGGGACTAGCACTACCACACTATGGGACGCCCTTAAGGCTACCATTAGAGGCACAATAATTGAAATAAAATCCAAGCTAAACAAAAATGCAAACCTGCACTTGACGCAGCTCGAGCAAGCCATTAAGAGCCTAGAAACGGCCCATGCCAGAGCCGCTCAAGATAATACACTGCTAGCAGACCTAGCTAAGAAAAAGTATGAATACAACAAAATCCTGAGTGAAAGGGCGGGGCTGTGGTTTAACAAATACAAAGCACTTAACCTTTGCGAAGCAAACAGAGCGGGGAAACTGCTCGCCTCTTACCTAAAACATAAACGCAACCAAACCACCATCTCATCCATCACAGATTCAAACAAGAAAACCCACACAAGACACAAAGACATACTCAAAACTTTCCAAGAGTTCTACCAGGAACTCTACAAAAACGACCAGACCATGAACCTAGAGGCATGCACAAATTACCTCAATAGACTCGGTCTCCCACAACTAGCCAGAGAAGAAACACAGAGACTAGGTCAGGAAATTACCACCGCAGAGATTGAAATGGCGGTTAAATCCATGAAAGACAACAAAGCACCAGGGCCGGATGGGTATACAGCCACCTTCTACAAAACCTTCCTAGAGCAGCTGAAACCCACCATGAAACAGGTCTTTAACCACTGCGCAGATAGGGGGATCGTGTCTCAATCCATGACGGAGGCCAACATAATAGTCATTCCAAAGGAGGGGGAAGGACCACCGGTCACCCAAAAACTACAGACCCATATCCCTTATTAATGTGGACTGCAAGATTTACGCAAAAATCTTAGCAAGCAGACTCAACTCTGTCCTACCCAAACTAATAAGCAACTCCCAGGTGGGTTTCCTACGCACGCGGATGTCCAACGACAATACTAGACATTTCTGCCACATACTGGAGCACACGGCCACAAAAGCTGAGCCAGCAGTAGCCATTACCCTTGATGCCGAGAAGGCCTTTGACAGGGTCTCCTGGAGCGATGCATGCAATCTTTCAACTTAGGGGAAGGGTTTATACGGATGGTGATGGCCCTGTATGGGGGTCCAAAAGCCCGTATTTTCATCAACGGGTCTCTCTCAGAACCACTCACACTACATAGAGGCACCAGACAGGGCTGCCCACTGTCCCCCTCGCTATTTTTGATGGCACTGGAGCCACTGATCCAGGATATCAAGATAAATACGAAAATAAAAGGGGTGGACGTCAATGGAGTTGAAATAAAACTTGCCGCGTACGCAGACGATATACTAATAGTAGCGGAGCAACCGAAAAACTCAATAGAGGCCCTAATAGACACCATAGAAGAATACTCCGGGCACTCGGGTTACAAGCTCAACAGAGACAAATCAGAATGCAAGCCACTAAACATCCACTGCACCAGGGAAATCATAGGGGGGGGTCAGGTCTAGTCTGGCAAACAGGATTTATCAAATATTTAGGTATACACTTTGGGTGTGACTTAATGAGCACACTAGGCCAGAACGAGAAATTATTGCTGGAAAAGATAAAGAAACTTCTGGAGGCCTGGTCCCCAAAATTCATAACATGGTGGGGGCGAATCGAGACGATCAAGATGATTATCACCCCAATGATTAACTACCTGATCAGCATGCTCCCACTCCTACTCACAGATGACTTCCACCGCAAGGTAGATACCCTAATCTCAAAATTCCTTTGGCGAGGGAAGAAAGCGCGTATAAGTATCCAAAAACTAAGATTAGAGAAAAACCTGGGAGGAGTTAACCTAGCAGACTTCAGACTATTCCAAGTTGCGTTCCTGGCAAGGCAGGGATCTTATTGGATATCACCCCCAAACGGATATACACCGGCCTGGCTACAGGTAGAGAGGGCATCCTAAACAACCTAGACCCCGTGGCACTATTAACAGCGAATAAACAATCATGCCAGCAGATCCATATTTAAGAACACAAAAATTGCCTTGCTAAAGATAGATAAGAAAATGGAAAGCAGCATCAGGGGATCTAGGTTAGAATCACTTTGGGCCAACAGTAGGATCCTATACAAGGGGAAGCACCTAGCCCTCAACACATGGATAGAGAAAGGCATCCACCACCCATACCAACTAGAAGACGGGGCATATCCCGTTACTTTTGCTGAGCTGAAGGCTAGGCATAACCTAACAGACATCGTACTTTACAACTTTCTGAAAATAAAAACGGCCCTAGCCAAAATCAAATTATCGTCCACACAGCCGTCAATCACCCAGTACATGTCAAACCTAAACAGACTAGGACACCAGGTCTCACACCTCTACAAACTTATACGCCCAAAGTCATCCAAACTTAATAATAAGTCAATAGACTATTGGGAAACACAAACCAAAACACACTTAATGAACAAGATCGGGCAACACTTTGGACCTCAGCCTCGCGTAGTAAAATCTCCCCGGTGCTGTCACAAACAAAGTTCTGGCTACTCCATAAGGCCTTCTGGACCCCGGCACGCCTATTCTCACTAGGTCTCAGGGAGGACGCACTATGCTGGAACTGTAGCAAGGAAAAAGGGGACCTAGCACACCTTATCTACCAGTGCCCAACCCTTAAGACATACTGGGAGAAAATCTTTGGTTTTATAAATAAAATACTGGGATGTACATTAAAAACTGAGTTCGCCTCCCTCGCCACCGCATTTATTACCGCAGAACTAAGATCAGAGCACGATAAGGACCTTCTAGACCTGCTGCTGACCGCAGCAGTGAAAGTGGTTCTAGCCAATTGGAAGGACACAAGCAGGGCTTCATACAAAAGCTGGTTCAACTGGATTACGCACCTCAGAGGTGCGGACAACATTGCACTACAGAACTCACCCTGGAGACCAGCATCCAGGGGGATGTGGAAGTCACTTGACACATTCCTAGATTTTTACGAACCCCCATGAGTTCGCCCATGAAGCCAAGTCTCCCAGGCTACAAACCCCATGATCCCCCTGACCCCTGGTAAGTGCTGTAAAAGGAACTGAATTGAGTGTAATTACGGTGGCCTACGGATCGGTTGGACTGACTTGCCGGCCCTTATCGCCACAAGCAGCCCAGGGATGTGGCGGCCTGATCAGGCTATAATAAGACCCACGGATATAGAGCCTCTCTTGTGCCCTTCTCTTCTGCTTTCATTCTATCACTTTCTTTCCTTCTTTCTTTCTCTTACTAAGCCACGCCAGGTGGGGTTAGGCAAACATTGGTTTGGAAGTGATTGTAATACTACCATACAAACCACGAATAGCTAACCCTGTAACAGAAATGCTAATGTCTTTTGTACATAAAAACCAATAAAATACCTTGAAATAAAAAAAAAACACAGCTCTACAAGAAACACCAGGCTGCACAAGGATCCACTTTGAATTAATGCCAACTTTCAGTAGATAATGCAGAGTGGCAATCCATACTGGCAAAGACCGGTGCCAGCCAACAGTTGGTCTGTATAACTGCAGAGGCAAAGTAGATTTTATAGCTGCACTCGTGCTGAAAAGGACTGTATCCTGTGTAAGACACTCATAAAAATCATGAGCCTCCAAAGAAGGAATGTGTGTCTGCATAATTAGGAGTCAGCAGACTGTTTTATAGACAGCAGGCCCCAAGCCAAATCTTTGACTGTCTGAAGCATGGGTCCAGCTTCATATGCACAGCCGCTAACAACAGAGCGTGACCGCCACTTGAGGAGGAGCCTGGATTGTTGGACCAGAGGGCAGACTACACACAGACAAACTCACTCATTCAAGAAGAGACGTCATTAAGGTCATCAAGGAGGGGAAAAACAAGCTAATACAAGTCATACAATACGTTTTGAGTGATACATAATGAATAATCTATTAATATTTCAGATTGAATTAAATTCACCGGGCAGTTGGGATAGCTCTCACTTTCTTATCCTTAAACTAAATAAAACTTTCTGATCCGAAAGATAAGAAATGTTGTTTTGTATGCAAGAGCCCGAAGTGCAGATCAGGTTTGTTCAAAAATTATTGAAGACCCAATGATGCCAGATCTGAAAATAGTCTATAAAAGGACAAGAGCAACTCATTATAGGTGCGCGCCACAGGCTCAATTAACACAAGAATGAATTCAATTAATAAGCATTAACACAATTACTGAAGGCAATCAATGCAGTTAAAAACGCTCAACTATCCTCAATTAGAGTTCATTAGAGACATTTTTAATATATCGAAAAGAGGTTGAGATAACTCACATTCATTTGAAAAAAATATGTTCAGCGCATAGAGGAAGAAAAAATAACAATGTGATGGAGCAAGGACTCACAATGAGACTTGCTCGGAAGCAATTCTCACAGTATTAATTAATTTGTACTAAAACCTTGTAATGTCTTTATTAATAATGTGCAACACAAACATATTTTATCTAGAAGATGCTTGCCTATGTGTTTTCCGCTAATAAGTAATCCTTATCTAATCCAAAATGGCCGCTAAAACGCGGGAACTCTACTGCGCATGTTTCAACCATGTCACATGGTATGACGTCTTTCTTTGCTTGGAGGGAATCTTTTGCTTCTGCGCAGTGTATGCTAAAATGGCCGCTTTAATGTTCTCACATGCTAAAGCTTTCGCATTGCTGCAATTAATAATGAGGTATTCTAACGCTACTAATGCGGGATAGACATTTATAATTAAATGGGATTAGGGTAGAAGTAGGAGGTATACAGTGAAAACATTTATTTTTGATTTTAATATGTTTCTTCTTTGATTTTCTATTAGTTCGTAAAGTGGGCCTGGGTTGGCTAAACGGCAGCTCGAGAGTCATGTGACCTGCGCATGCGCCCTGAAAACTAACAAAGCAAAGCGATGAAGTCAACTTGGAAGATGTCCAAGGACATGACCCGCTGATCACCTTCAGAGTTCAACCAAAATGTCTTATGAAATGATACATTTTGTATATATTTTGCATTAATATTGTAGTGAAACGGGTGGGAAATAAAGCAAATGTATTAATTGAGAGGGGCGGGATTCTAAAACAATGAGCTTAAGAAAATTGAACTAAATTGACATGGTGTGAGGATCAACCCCCTGTCCCTGTCCAATCAGAATTAGTGGGCCCATAAATTTGAAACATTAATGGGAGGTACATGGGCATAGAAGAGTATAATAAATATAGAATTAGCTAAATAGTTAGCATTAGGAGAGCAGATGAACATAGATGCAGTAGCAGAGAACCGATGCTATTGCAGAACAGACTGAACCGCTGCCCGAAGAGGTCATGAGGTGGGGGCGGCGGACCGTATTAGAGGGAGACGCGGAAGAATCCACGAGGAGGAACGAAGTGTCAGAGAGGGGAACGACGCAGGTGTCGTTGGTAGAGAGGTCATCTATCCTGTCCTGAACCTGGTCCGGAGGTCTTGGTCTTCATCCTTTCTTGGGGACCCTCTTTCCAACTCCTTGGCCAAGGGGTTTGGTTTTCACACCATTAGGTAACTATAAATGCGTAAATCTTTAGTTTGTACTGCTGTCTCTATCTTCTCCTTTCTGAGGGACCGTCATTTGTGATTAATAGGTGACTATATAGTGTGCTTCCCCCTTGATATGCGATTAAGTGCCATGTGGCTTGTATTTTACTCTGCTAAATATTTTAGATAAACGTTTTAAAACTTCCTGAGTCAGTGGTTATTTCAGGTGTTTAATGAAATATGTTTTGTATGATCGCATATCAAACCCAGTTATCAAAGGTCCATTGATAAGTCATTACTCTTCAATCAGAAAAGGTAATTGGTAGCAGGGATTTTGATAAAGAGTACAACTGACTCCCACCAGCTGTGATTACTAGTTAGTGTGAATGAATGGGCCCAGGTGAGTATTTAGTGTATGAATGCTTGTTGCTAGTAACCCGCTGGATCAAATGTGCCCCTTGTCCCAAGTTCTCACACACACAAAGGAAGAATTTCAACCAGAGAACATTAAAAGATGGATTACCATTTCACAATTTCCTCAGACTCAGATGTAACTAGACTAAAAAAAAATAGATAATTTTTCAAAAGCAAACGTCCTTATCGAAAGGACAGAGGGGATATCCATGAAAACTGGTCAAGTGCACTATGACGTGAGTATGGTCCTCACCTAGAGAGAACCTGCTAAAATCATGGCCCAAGAAAACCAATGATAAACTTGTGTGTGATACTACCTTCTGTCCACGCACAATTATGCAATCACTTTGCAAACCTCTTTCAATCGCGCCCTTTCTTTAACAGCACACTTCTACCTACGTGCATTGGATTCCCAAGGAGACAGTGACCGTTTATGCTGCAGCATACACATTACGCTGACTCTACAAATGGCTTTAAGTTTAATGGGCAATCCGAGCCTCAGAGTTATACCCTTGCAGGCACCGTTAGACGGGTGCATTTACGCTGTGGGAGAAACAGCCACATTGGACTTGCTTCCTCGCCCCGTCACAAACCCTACCATCTTGTATCGACCAGCAGATGAGAAAACTCATGTGGCTGAATCACCCACCCTTTTTATAGCCATTCAAAGAGCAACATCGTTAATTTTGTTTAACCGACCAAGGACTTATTTTGTTCTTGGGCGTGCGTAGGCATGAACATTGTCCCATTCAGTGAGCATGCACTTTTTAATTATTCCTCCTGCTATGTTGATGCGATTTACGACATCACGGTAGCCTGTGGAACAATTTACCTATAACTTTTAGAGGGAATGGACACTCCTTTATAACCACTTAGTGTCCAGCATCCGTCTCTTTGATACGAGCCAAACGAAATTCAGAGCAGATCGTTTCTGGCTCTACTTAGAGGTGGTACTTAACTTCTACGATATTTGGATTTTACTTGTCCCACTTACATTTTCATGTCCTTAATCTCAGTCTTTTTTTGTTTTTACATAGGTGCCCCACATTGTAACAACTATCCTAATGAAACCTTGAAATTCTAGACATGGTCGAAACTTTGTCAACAAAACTCCACACACTGAGTTGGCCAGACATTAACTTAAGAAATTAGGCACCAAAATCGTTTACTAGAACTCAAGATGTGATTTTGTATATACACATGTGTCTGCATATATTTTATATCGTTCCCATCCCTGCTTTGTGCCAACACTGGGGGCACAGGGCACATTGTCACTTTTTTCCTATAACCGCCAAATATGTTTTTTTCAAACGATTGAGTTGATTTTGAAACCTCTTCTCGATAGGATACCAAAATGTCTCCATAATGAACTCTTGTTAAGTGGGCTAGGTAAACATTTTAACTGCACTGGTTGCCTTCCGTAATTGTGTTACTGCTTATTCACACTTGTGTTAATTCAGCCCTTGGCGATCCATTGTTTATGGTGTATAAATGTGAAAATAGGCTTAAAATAAATCTCTCCAAAGTTGCCTAAAAACAATTAATCAGCATTGAGGTCTTTCAATAGGACTAATAAGAAAAAAGGGTTTCTTGCCACCACACCTCTCAGAGTGAGAAAAGCTCATATTTCCACTGTGACCAATTTGATCCAACAAGCCAAAGAATAAACAACGGTCTGGTCCGCTTTCTCACACAGTTCCATTAACCAGCTCTACTTATCCCATAACATTACCTCCCCATCAACATTTAAAAGTAATCACTACCTTGTACCCTCTATTCATCAGTCTGAACAACTTCCAAATACAATTGAAATATATAATTCCTAACACACCCTATTAACCAAGTCTACTCACCCTTCTGTCAGACCAAAGTGGAAACTAAAATCTTTTGAGAGTGGAGTCTTCGATTAGGCAGAAAATGGACTACTAAGGAGTCTTTTAAGATGTACAAGTCTAAATCGAAATCCATGATTTATTATCTCACAGCCCTATTTTTTCCCCATAAAAATTTGAAACTACTTACCACCCCGCACTCCTGATTCATCAGCTTGCAATAGCATACACTCACAACCCTCCCAAATGTATGACTCCGAATTAAACTATTAAATATTGTGACAATTTATGCTATGTATTCTTCCTATGTCGGGTTTAAATTCTGTTCACAAAAGGTTGGAGTCCCAAAGTGATAATGCACAAAAAAGCCAAAGGTGGAGGTGACACAGGTGCAAAAGGTTTCCTGAAAGAAACTAAAAGTTGAACATTTCAGTGTTCTATCTCGCTCACCTTGTCCTCATATACTCTCATGTGTCCTGCCAGGTTTCTCCCGTAATAGGATATGAAAGTGATCTTGTACTTGATTATTTCTCACAATAGTAAAAATTACTTCCTCCAACATACACATCCTACCATCTAAATCAAAGGTTCTAACATCAGGTACTCTCCTGCAGAAGATTAGACCATATAATATGGTCAGCATGGCCGATAGTCTTTTCTTTGATAAATCTTCATTCACAATTCAGTTATTGACAAAACATAGCACAGCACTGACATGCCACACCCAAGAGTACCTTGATACTGGATGAAAAGGCAAGTGAATACTCCGTTTACAGGCCAGTGGGTGTCCGAGCAATGAGCCTGTTACTGGAAGGTAGCCTGCTAGAATGCTTGCAACAAATATAGTGATGGAAGGAATGCTTGAATTCATCGCAGCCCCCACCTCTCGCTCAGTTCCACATCCCAAACCATTGGTAAAATGGCTGGCCTACAAAAAGCTGTGGCTCACAAGACAGTCCCTTTTCAGCACACAGAGAGGAAATTAAAGACATTGAGTTCATCTGTAAACAAGAGACTGAAATCATGTTCAGCACACCTACAAAACGACTGCTTCAAGGCCAAAGAATAAAAATAGTGTGTTCTTCCTAACCAGATTTGATGGATGTAGAAAGCACCTTGCTCCACAAGGCTAAGGACTTGCCATCATTACCCAAAAGTTTCCAATACATGGAGTTTTTCAGAATCGTTTGAGATGGATGTAAACTGATTGGAGAAGCCCAGGAAAGTTTCAGAAGAATTGGAAACTAAGCTTGCAAACTCCAAAGTAGTGTAACCAACACCAAATCTGCTCTCTGTCTCCTGAGAGAGGCTGTTAGCAATGGCATCATCAGAAACACAGCAGAGGCATACCCTGGGTCCAATCCTGGGAAAAAAAAGTATCTTTCACTTGGGCCTCTGAGTCAGTTCACCAAACTGAATAACAAGGGAAGCCGGTTGTTTAGTCGTAAAGCAAAATGTATCTATTCTATATTGACACACATCTCCAGGATTCTCCAGAAGAGATCCAGTTCTGAGTTGTTGGAATCTTCAAGGTAGTGGAATTCCCATGTGCCTGATGGCACTTTGACTTTACAGGTAATTTGAGGTCTCAGCATTAATGGCAAAAAATCTTTGATAGCTTGGTCAGCGGCGTGAATCTCATGCATCCAACCAGTTTATTTATTGAACTGCCGATATTTTGTTCGGCTGAGACGACACCAGGAGGAGGTTCCACTTTCTTTTTGCTGCAAGTTGCACACACAGCTATTTTCATAACAGAGGGCCTCACCTAGACCCATTAGAAACGCCCCAGTTCTTCAACCGCGCTACAGGACCGGATTCATTATCGGTCTCAGTTTCTCTACCTTTGCACAGTTGTGTTCTCACTGAGTACCCAGCACCTGATGCAGATTATTACCCATTGGGAAGAGAATCCACGCCTCTTTCAGACTTGGAGAGGAAGACATCCTCACAGCCATTTTACTTCTTGATGATACCCTGACAAGACGCCCGCATTCACTCCATCCAGGATTGGAGGAGTTCGTTTCTTCAAAACTTGGCTGTCACACCACCCTTTTCGTTCTGAAGAAGACCCACCATGATGTCCTCATAAAACAGATATTTTGGGTCGAAACGTCGACGTACCAATCTCTCATGTCTGATAACAGTGTAACCAGAAATAATTGAAGGCTCAGGTTACTACTGTATTTATACACTTGGACAGAGATTTAAATTTACTGCCCATCAATCTGTGTTTTTTATGTATTAGTGTTTTCATTTCTTGCTTTCAGTTTTTCACCATATTCACTTCATGTTACAACAGTCATCATCAAAACCACTTTATTCGGTTATTGAAAACCATAAAAGTACCATACTTAGATCACAATACAATACGTAAATCACATGCAATACACAATAAAATATAACCGAATCAATAAAAATAGGGGCGACGGTAGAGAGTAAGGGAGGATATAAATCAGAATTCATGCAATTACATAAAAATCTTGGCCGTCGTTAAAACAATTAAAACAATACATCATTGCGTTAAAAATAATATAGTAATAAAAAGTCAAGTTTTAAAAGAGTAATAAACTTTTGCGGATACTCTTAAGGTATCATAGGGTGCCGTATTTTCCTAAGTCTGACAGCTGCGACAAAGAAGCTTGCGATGTTAAAAATCTCCCATGGGTCATTAAGCAATTGTAGGTACAGTAAAGCGGGTTTAACCTGTATAAAACCTTTCCCCTTTAAAATTGGAACTAAGAACCTCCTGCGGATACCACTGTAATGGTCACAGAACATAGTAAAATGCATTGTATCCTGAGTCGAGAAATTGTCAAAGGTACAAGGACCTAGATCACGCGTCCTACTCCAGCCTTGCGAATTATCCCCAAAAAATGAATTAAGTTAAAACGAAATCTAGTTAAGAGCAGGCGGTGGAACGGCTTCGAGACGATCCTCAAGTAAGTTTCAATCTCGGGGGAGGTTTTTAACAAGAAATGGACTTTAACTGACGGTTTCATTAACTCGTTCTCCTCCCGCTCTACCGACTTCAAATTCAAAAAATGTATTTTTACCCACGCCAAGTCATCTTTTCTTATTTTATCAGGGAAATCAAATAAATCTGGGCGTCCAAGCTTGGTTAAAGTGTTCTTATCATAATTTAGCCATGGAATATTATTTACTCCGTCCAGGGTGACACAATCCCTAATAATCTTATGATTCAGAGTTAATTGGGGATTTAGCCATGTTTTAAGCCAGCAAAGCACCAGGGCCAGCCTCAACCTGTCTGCCACATATCCAACACCTAACTCCTGGTGAATTACAAAAGTAGGAGTGGATTGGGGGACAGACAAAAGGGTACGTAAACATTTATTTTCAACTGTCTGTATCCCCTCCATTGACTTGTAGCCCCAAATGGCTGAGCCATATAGTGCAATAGCTATACATTTAGACCTGTAAATATTGAGCATGGCATCTATTGGTTTGGCCCCCAATCGCTGCGCAAACAACTGTCACTATTGAACCACTTTTTCCTTGTATTGTATGACAGCCCGCTCTTTATGAACAAGGGTTGATATATATATATATATATAGACCACATCTTGTAACAGCATTTTACAAGCTAACAGCGCACACCCAAAGGCCCTAAAATGGAGCATCCCCTACGGAGAGTTTCTACGGGTGCGCAGGAACTGCTCGGTGGAGGTGGAGTTCAACAAACAGGTCTCTATAATGTTTGATCGTTTCCAGAGAAGGGGATATCCCTTGATGGTCCTAGAGGATGCGCGAATAAGAGCATCCAATGCCAAAAGAGAGGATTTACTACTACCGAAAAACATCATAACAGAATCTGTATTAAATGAGGAACCTGTGAGATTCATCACGGATTTTAACAACTCGAATCAGAGGATCAGGCAGGTGATCAACAAACATTGGAGTGTGCTTAAAAAAGATCAGGAGTTAAATTCCTTCATCAAAGAAAGAGCAAATATCACCTACAGAAAAGTACCCTCATTGGGAGGCCTTTTGACACAAAGCTACTTCTCAAGTAAAACTGTATATCAGCAAAAAACAACTTGGATATCACAGAAGGGCTTTGTGAAATGCACAAAATGTAAAGCTTGCAATTATGGCCGCAACAGGACAGAAATTACAACAATTCAAGGCCTGAAAAAAGTTATTAAAGATAAGATCACGTGTGAATCCACTTATGTGGTCTACCTTTTGGAGTGTATATGCGGCCAGAAATATATTGGCAGTACTGTGAATAAATTAAAATTGCGTATCCTCCAACATTTGCGAGCCATATCAAATAAGGACTTTACTTATGCAATGGCCAAACATATCTGGAGAGAACATGAAGGAATTTTAAACAAGAATAAACTCTCATACTCTGGTATTGAACAAATAACATCTCATATCAGAGGGGGAGATAGAGAGTTGACATTGAGACGTGCAGAATCGAGATGGATTGTCAACTTAGGAACAGAGATACCATGGGGACTAAATGCTGATGCGGAATTATACACCTTTCTGTAAAAACATTCCTGGTTCTCCTCGTCTTAATGGAATGTCCTGATTTTATTTGCATTTTTATGCCAGGCATGTGATAGGTATAGGATCACAAACAATGGGCCTGATGTTGATTAATTAACTCCGTCTGATCCATATGAATTGCATTGATGTATCCCGTTTAGGACTTTTAATTATTGTGATCATGTGTAATTTTTGCATTGGCCATTTTTAGAATCGTGGGAAACAAACTGATTATTTATGTGGGCTTTTTAACAGAAATATTGATGCGGGGTAGCCATGAATAGATGAATTTCTATCGGTAGTAATCTTAGATTATGAAGGATTGCTTTCCATATAGATTAGGAATTTACGTTAACATTAAACAGGACAGCATTCATCTAATTGGGAAGCAATTTGGCCATCTTTTGGGGATTAAGGGAGGTGGCTGGTTTTAGACCATGATATATAATATGGTTTTTAACATATAGGCACCTGGCATTTTATTATGGAGTGCGTAATACATAGGAACAAATGTATAGCACTTCAGTATAAGCTGGAGAGTAACTGGGAGGGATTAGTGATAGTTGGTCAGGATAACTAACATCATTCTCTTCTATATCCAGCAATTTTGTCCTTATGCACCCATTTCCCATCTTTTAGAACAAATGGTAGCCGCACTTTTGCACTTTAATATGTATATGCACTTTGAGGTTCTTTCTGCTATTTTGCACATATTTATCTCCGGACTTTGTACATACATGTTGTAGAAACAACACAATGCATTTTTTAGAAGCATGAGTCACTTTAATTGTCTGTTCCTGAAGGGATATAAGATGAATAATTGTATCAGAAATAGACGAGTAGATATGACCAAAGAATTGGCCATATGGGACCAAGAGGCTTGGGAGGATTCATCATACAGTAATGACTGAATGTCAGATTATGACTCCAGGGCCGTCTATTTGTGAATTAGTTGGGATAATAACAAAGAGTTGAACTCGGCAAATTATCTATTTAAATTTTGGAATAAGAATGCGACAACTTTTGCTTTGCCATGCAATCCACCTAGTATAAATGTAATGAGTTGATATTTGTACTTCACAAGTGGATATCATGAAAAGAGATATGCAGATTGAAAAAATGAAAATAGAGATGGAAAAAGAATTTTCGTTTAAATGTCATAATGTAATTGAACACAATGCATGTATATGTCCCCTTTAAGAAACTGACCTTGTTTTTAATTGGTGGTGGGGAAATGAGCCATGCTTCCCCTTTAAATAGCACATTTTGTTCTGCACATGTTGACCCAGTAGAAGGCGCAAGCCGAAACGCGTAGGTCAATTCTGTTTCTGTATGCACCTCCTGCACTTTGCTTTGAGAGGCTTCTAATGCAAGGGGCCTCCGGAAACAACGAAAATTAATAAAGGACTTCGGAAGCCAGTTCCTGGTAGTGCCATGCTTCATTTCGCCCTGGAAATTATGTGTCAAGAGCGAAGGGCATTTGTGTGGAGTAAGTGAAGGAATATATATATATATATATATATATATATATATATATATATATATATATATATCTACTGGCGGTCGCCAGTAGATAGTTATAGTTACAACCTATTATCCATAGGAAATCCGCGACATTCTATTTGAAATAACGTTGGCGCCGGTTGACGAATCTTCGTGAAAGTTTCCAACTTGTTGGGGCGCTCCGCTCCGCTCCTACCCTGAAAGTCTCGGGGTGATACGTGAAGCGGGGGCCAAGAAAAAGGGGGTCCCAAAACGCGTTTTCCCCATTCATTTTTCCATAGGAACCTTTAGTCGCAGCTACAGCCCGAACTGCTGAACGGAATTACCCCAAATTTGGCAAAGAGGTAGTCCTTGGTTCAGACTGGTGCCTTTTGCTTAAATGGTGTAAATCCGTTCAGTAGTTCCTGAGAAAATCAAAAGTAAAAGTACATATATATCTATGGGCGCGTCGGATACGCGTACCCTCAGCGCACCTCTGCGCGCACCGTCCCGATCACGAGCTGCATGCTAATTGGCTGTTAGCTGGCTGTCAACATTCCGGTTCAGGAAATGTTGGCAGCCATTTTGTCTCTCGGTAGAACCGAGGGACAGAAACAAGTGCGGAAAGCGCAAAAAGGGGGCAGGGTAGAAGGATAAGTTACTTACCTGTAATCCTAGTTCTCTTCCAGGGGTATCCTCATCAAAGTCATAAGCACTGAATATTCCCGCCCACGTGCGGGGACCCCGGAAATATAAAAATTATATATGGAAATCACATATATACAGCTCTACATATATGCATATACATATATCATTTTTCTCATACCAATGCAGCTCTCAATAGGAGGCTAAACAATGTAATTACACACATAGAAAACTACTTTTGCCAATATATAAAAACACCAGAGGACAATTAGTACTTGAACTCGGTTTTTTAATGAGCAAAATACTCATAAATAGTAAAAACTGCAAAATAAGTAGACATTGTTAGCCTACAGGCTGCATTGTAAACCAATAGCATAGAAAATGAAAACATTTTCAACAAAAACTGGCACCGTGCCTTTAAGGCAGCCATGACCCCTAGCTTCCCATCATGCCTCAGGGGTGACAGTTAGGTCAGTTGTTCTTTGCATAACCCTGAAGGTCAGGGCACAAAGATATCCTTTAACACTTTAGAAATCTCTCATTTACCTGGGGAGGCGGGTGGGTTGCTTATGACTTTGATGAGGATACCCCTGGAAGAGAACTAGGATTACAGGTAAGTAACTTATCCTTCTCTTCCAGGGGATCCTCATCAATAGTCATAAGCACTGAATAGAATAGCAAGCCCATCAACCACCTGCAGGTAAATGAGAGTAAAGTGACCCAACACAAAGAAACATAACAGCCGAAATCAGCTGTTGAACAGATTCCTCAAGGAGGCCTGGCCTACTTGGGTGTCTGCTCTGGTGTCTGATTCCAGACAGTAGTGCCTCGTAAATGTATGGACGGACCTCCAAGTTGCCGCCTTACAGATTTCAGACATGGGCACATTTTGAAGAAAAGCAGTAGTAGCCGCTTTTCCTCTAGTAGAATGCGCTCTGGGAGTAAACCCCAGGAGCTTCTGCGCTAATTGATAAGCAAGCTTGATACATGAAACTATCCATCTGGAGATGGAGCGCTTTGAAGCTGCGAACCCAGATCTGATCGACCCATAGTTAACAAATAGTTGATCAGATTTTCTTATAGATTTGGACCGATCCAGATAGAATTTTAAAACCCTTTTGAGGTCCAGAGAATGCAAAGCCCTCTCAGCTGGAGTGGAGGGATTGGGAAAAAAGGTGGGTAGAGAGATGGTCTGATTCACATGAAAATCCGACACCACCTTTGGAAGGAAAGAGGGGTGCGTCCTCAACACAACCCTGTTAAGATGGAAGACTGTATAGGGCTCTTTGGAGCAGAGCGCCTGTATTTCACTCACTCTGCGAGCTGACGTGATCGCTACCAAGAAAGCCGCCTTCCAAGAAAGATGTTGTAAGGTTGCTTTGTGTATGGGTTCAAAAGGCGGACCCATCAATTTTGATAGCACCAGGTTAAGCTCCCAGGGTGGTGAAGGAGGTCGTACCGGAGGATAGACCTTCTTTAAACCCTGCAAAAATCCTTAACAGCCTGTAACTGGAAGAAGGAAGGTTGAGAAGCTGAACGCCTATATGCAGTTATAGCTGCTAAATGCACCTTAATGGAAGAAAACTTCAAACCTGCTTTCGCCAGATAAAGTAGGTAAGGAAGGATGACCTCTTCCTGACCTTTGATTGGGTTACAATTGTTCTGCATACACCACATGTAAAACCGTTTCCACTTGCATGCATACGAATGCCTCGTGGACGGTCTTCTTGCTTCCTTCAAGATGGACATGCAGTCCTGCGGCAGTCCTAAGTGGCCATACTGGAGGACCTCAGGAGCCATGCCGCCAAGTTCAGTGAGGGAAGGTTGGGATGATGAATCCTCCCGTTCATCTTGGACAGCAGGTCCGGTCTGCACGGCAGCCTCTTGTGAGGACACTCTGATAGGTGCAGAAGGTCCGGGTACCACCATTGTCTCGGCCAGTCCGGGGCAATTAGTATCATCCTCGTGCACGAATGGGACAGCTTGGTCACCACCTTCGGGATCAGCGGAAGGGGTGGAAAGGCGTACACAAATGCCCCTGACCAGTCTATCAAAAGGGCATTCCCTTTCGATCCTGGTCGGTAGAACCGTGAGGCGAAGTTTCGGCATTTGGCATTTTCGTCGTCCGCGAAGAGGTCGATGGTGGGACGACCCCATGTCTGGAAGATGTCTTCGACGACCTCGTCGTTGAGCACCCAGTCTTCTCTGTCTTCGAAGTGACGGCTGAGTGCATCCGCTCTCACGTTCTGTTCTCCTGGCAGGTGGACTGCTGTGACTGCCAGATTCCGAGCCAAGAGCCAATGCCAGAGTGCTTGAGCTTCCAGGGAAAGTGTGCGTGAGCGAGTTCCCCCCTGTTTGTTCAGGTAGTACATGGTGGTGGTGTTGTCCGTCTGTACTAACACTGAGGTTGCCTGAATCGAGGGAGGAAAGCTTTGAGGGCTAGGTGTACTGCTCTCAGCTCTAGCATGTTGATGTGATAGGATCGCTCCTTTGGAGACCACAGTCCTTGAGTCTGGAGAGAACCCATGTGGGCTCCCCAACCCTGCAGCGAGGCGTCCGTGATCAGTGTCTGAGCAGGCGGAGGTTGATGGAAAGGAACTCCGACTTGCAAATTTTGTTTTCTCATCCACCAAGGTATGGAAGCTCGAGCCGCGTTTGATGGACTTATTTTTTCGTCCCAACGAGCGGTCTGCTGGTCCCACTTGTCCTCCAGATCCTGCTGAAGAGGACGCATTCGTAGTCTGGCATTGGGAACCAGGAAGATGCAGGATGCCATCGACCCTAGCAGGGAGGCAATCCGACGCACAGGTAGTTTTCTGTTGCGCAGAACCAGCTGGCATTTCTGTATGAGGGAACACTGTCTCTCCTCCGAAGGAAACACTTTTCCTACCGTGGAGTCTAGCAGAGCTCCTAAAAATGTATTTTCTGTGTTGGCTGTGAAGTTGATTTGACGAAATTCACATGCAGGCCCAGCCGGTGACACAGCTCGAGACAGCTCAAGAAATGCATCCTCACACTGTCTGGGGAAGGACCTTTCAACAGCCAGTCGTCCAAGTACGGGTATACGAAGACGCCCCTGCGGCGCAGTGCGGCTGCCACCACCGCCATGCACTTCGTGAACACTCTGGGGGCTGACTTCAACCCGAAGGGTAGAACCTTGAACTGGTAATGAGCGGATCCCACTAGGAATCGCAGGTACTGTCTGTGATACTGATTGATCGGAACGTGAAAATATGCATCTTGCAGATCCAGCGAGCACATCCAATCCCCCTGCCTGAGATGTGGATATATTTGATGGAGAGCCAACATGCGAAACTTTTCCTTTTTATGGATAGGTTGAGTGACCGCAAGTCCAGAATGGGTCTGTACTCTGCTTTTTGGCCTTTTTCTTCACCAAAAATATCTTGAGTAAACCCCTTTTCCTCTTTGAGATACTGGCACCCTCTCGATGGCTGACTTTCTGAGAAGGGTGGCAACCTCTTTCTGCAAGAGTTTTAACTGGTGACACGACGGAGGAACTGGAGGGATTGATGGTGGGCGATGTTGAAAACGTAGAGAGTACCCATTCTGCAACGTGGCTAGTACCCACCGATCCTTTGTGATAGCTCGCCACTCTTCGAGATGATCTGCGATACTTCCCCCACTGGAGTGGTGAACGGCGACAGGGGAAGTGAGTGTTCATTGTTTCGACTGCGTCTTGGCGGAATTGTTGCCTTGTTGCTGATTTCTTCCTCCTCTGGAGGAGCGTCTGCCCGATACTGCGTTTTTTGCTGGCCTTGCTGATCCTGATTTTTCTGCCAATGAGGGGTTTGAACCCTCTGTTGGGAGGATCGTCTATTGTAAGGACGGAATCTCCTACGGAATTCCTTTCTTTTCTCCAGGCCCACCGCTTTAAGCGTGTCCAGTTCCGTTTTCATCCGTGTCATCTCTTCATCCGTGTGAGTCCCGAACAAAGAGGAACCAGAGAACGGAAGATTGAGGATGCGTGACTGCGCTTCTGGCCTGAGTGCTGTAAGACGTAGCCATGATGTTCTCCTTGCGCATACCCCATGAGCATAAGCATGTGCCGAAAGGGTAGCTCCATCCGCCGCAGCACTGATGACCTGGTTAGACACCTGACTGCCCTCTGTTAAGATTTCTTCAAAATCTTTACGGTCTTCCTGTGGCAACTTTTCAGTGAATCTCTGTAGTGAGTCCCACAGAGATCTGTCGTAGCGGCCCAGGAGTGCCGCTGCATTGGAGACCTTCAACATGGAGGCCGAAGTGCCACAAACCTTCCTTCCCCAGGAATCCTGCACCTTGCTCTCCTTGTCTGGTGGGACAGTAGAGGAGGATGCCACCGCATGAGTCTTCTTTGCCGCCGCAATTACGACTGAATCCGGAGGAGGGTCAGCCCTGAGGAAGAGCGGATCGTCCTCTGGTGAACGATACTTTTTAAGATCCTCGCTGGGGCGGTCTTAACACTCGCTGGCGTGAGAAAGATATCCATCACTGGCTCTATGATGCCTGGTACCAAGGGAAGCAGAGGTTTAGTTGCTGCTCTTTGGTGTAGAGTCTCAAAAATCACCGAGGACTTGCTTTGACGAGTTGGCATAGGGATACCCAGCTTTACAGCTCCTCTGCCAAGAATGTCCTGAAAAGTGTAGATGTCGTCCACCGGAGAGACCCTCGACGGTGGACTGTTCGTCAAAGTAGGCGAATAGTCTCTATGGGATGTATGAGTGGAAGAAGAGGACGGAGTAGGCGATCTGTGTGCTCTCCTCCTGCTTCTTGATCTAGACCTCCTCCTGTGTGAGTGCACCGGTGTGCGGCTGCGAGCTCTTGTTCTTGAAGGAGATCGCTCTTTATCCTGAGTTAAACGAGCCAACGGGGATCTGTTCTGATGGCTCGAGTAATTCCTGTCCGTAGCCCAGTGATGTAGAGGCCTGTGCCATCGTGGCAATAAATGGATGGAAGGCGATCTGTGGCTCTCTCTTTCCTTAGGAGACTGAGCAGGAGGCGTGAAGCTCAGCTCTTCATGCCTTGTTGGAGAATCTTGGTGACCCCCTGACACTGGGCTGTTGGACGTCGAGATAACCACCTCCGGGGATCTGGATGAACCTGAAGGAGACGAAGACAGGCTCACTGGAGGTGAGGTGTTTCCAGAAGGGCGCTTTGACGTTGACCTAGAGCGTCTAGCGTCGACTGCCCTCTCAACGGAGACGTATGTCTCGACGTTGACTTTCTTCTCTTAGAAAGTGGACTTCTCGGCGACGAACGTCTCTCCAACACTGGTGCAGTGTCCTGCTTTGACACTCCCTGCACCCTTTCAGGAGATTGCTGTGTCGACGTCGACCGGCGTTGGACTGCCGGCGACGGAGGTCTTGGTCTCGGCGTCGAAAATCCACTCGGCGGAGTCATCCGCCTCGACGGCGTGGAATGATGGATCGTCTGCTTCGACGCCGAAGGAGGTGTCCTGTGTCCCGACGCCGAAGATCGTTGCTTTGATCCCGGCGGAGATCTGTGTCTCGACGTCGATCGCCGATGAGGAGGCGACGACGGAGAGATGCGCCTCGACGTCGATCGCCGCTGACGAGACGGGGAGATGTGCTTCGACGTCGATCGCCGTTGATGAGGCGACGACGGAGCGCTGTGCCTCGACGTCGATCGCACCTGCGACGACGGAGCGCTGTGCCTCGACGTCGATCGCGCCTGCGACGACGGAGCGCTGTGCCTCGGCGTCGTACGCCCACCCGGCGCCGACGGAGACCTGTCTCTCGACGTTGAGCGCCGCCTGGTTGACGTCAACGGAGGACCTGTTACCTTCGTCGACGAAGATTTCGTGAGTCGAAAGATGATGCGCCGGCATCACCGAAGTCTTCAACGCCGATTTCTTCGTCGCCGATTTCTTCGACGTCGATACCGACGCCGACGGAGAACAGGTCGGGACTTTTCCTCTCGGCGTCGACCGAGTTCTCCTCTTCTTCTGCCTCACAGGAGACCTACCTCTTTCAGAGAGGCCATAGAGACGGATCCTGTCCCTCTCCTTGATAGTCCTTCTTGATAACTTCTTACAATGCTGGCAGTTGTCAGAAGAGTGGGACTCAGGGAGGCAGAGAATACACACAGGATGTGTATCTGTTCTGGCCTTCTTCTTGCCACATGACGGGCAAGGATCGAATAAAGAAGGCATTTCCAAAAATAAACCTTTTCTGAAACACAAAAAGGTGCTACTTGCACTCTAGGACCAAAAGACGTCGAGTGAAAGTAGAAAAAACTAGATCTTTATAGATATTTTTTGACAGAAAGTCAAAAAAGCAAGAGCTGAAAATCCAGGGTCCTGACTGAAGGAGCCGGAAAGAACAACTGACCTAACTGTCACCCCTGAGGCATGATGGGAAGCTAGGGGTCATGGCTGCCTTAAAGGCACGGTGCCAGTTTTTGTTGAAAATGTTTTCATTTTCTATGCTATTGGTTTACAATGCAGCCTGTAGGCTAACAATGTCTACTTATTTTGCAGTTTTTACTATTTATGAGTATTTTGCTCATTAAAAACCGAGTTCAAGTACTAATTGTCCTCTGGTGTTTTTATATATTGGCAAAAGTAGTTTTCTATGTGTGTAATTACATTGTTTAGCCTCCTATTGAGAGCTGCATTGGTATGAGAAAAAATGATATATGTATATGCATATATGTAGAGCTGTATATATGTGATTTCCATATATAATTTTTATATTTCCGGGGTCCCCGCACGTGGGCGGGAATATTCAGTGCTTATGACTATTGATGAGGATCCCCTGGAAGAGAAACACCCTAACCCCCTAGGTGTGCTCAGGGGGTCCCACAAGGACCCCCTGGGCAAAAAAAAACATTTTTTTTTTTTTAAATCGGCAGGATGCGCTCAGGGTGCGCGTATCCTGCCGGAAAAAAATCGAAGCGCGGTCTCCCGCGCTTCGATGTTAATTGGCCCCCGGGTGGGCCAAGTCCCGGGGGCATGGGGGGGTATTTATAATATGAGGGGGGCCTCTAAGGCCCCCCAAGCCCCGGGGTCCGCAACCCCACGGGGCTTTAAAAATAAATGGTGCGGGAGGGCTCTCGGCCCTCCCGCAGCCCCGGGACCGCCACCTCCCCGGGGCACTAAAAAATTAAAAATGGGGGTCCGTTTTGGACCCCTGAAGCCCGGGGACCACCACCTCCCCGGGGCTGTAAAATTGTTGGGAGGGGGCCGCGCGGCCCTCCTCCTGGAGCCCTTGATGGCCCTGGGGATCACCACCCCCAGGGCCGGCTCCTGCAGTGTCCCGGGGTGCCTACCCCGGGACACTGTAGTTTGCTATGACAGGACGGGAGCCTCGCGGCTCCGTCCTGTCATAGCAAACTTGGTTTGCATTTTGAAAGAGAGAGCAGGAAACCTGCTCTCTCTTTCAAAATGCAAACCTAATTGCTTTCCACATGGGGAGCAACATGTTAGCTGCTCCCCATGTGGAAAAGCAATGCCTGCTCCCGTAGGACGCGGGGAGCCGGCTGGGACTGTGGGGGTATTGGGGACCCCCCACGGTTCCCAACGTTGTATATAGGCCCCGGGGGATGGGGTCCCCGGGGAGAATACAAATGAGTACAAGGTGCTAATTTTTTTTTACGGTAAAATTAGGAAACGCGCATCCAGCGCGGCCCCTGGTGTGCACGTGTTGGATACGCGACCTGTTACACGTTTGGTACACGTTTCCAACGCGTTGGGTACGCGAATCCAAGAAAAAAAAAATGAACAAAAATTTCAGATATAAATGAAGTTTAGGTGTTTAGGTCTTGGGTGGCTCTAAAAAGAGCCGTTTTGTTTTGGGGATATTTTGGTACCTACAAGTAAGTACCGATGCAGAGTCTAAAGTTGATGAGGAAGACTCTGTTACCCTCATCTGTAAAATGTACACCATCTCTCCTATAGATGCCGTCCATATTAAAACGCAGATTGTTGTTGTAAATGGAGCCCATTCTATAATCTCTGAGATAAGCAGAAACAGCTTTATTGACGTGTTTCCTAGCTTTCTCAATCTGTGGACAAAATTTATTGGACCAGTTCCATTTCTGTCTTTGACATATATTAGAATATACAAAGTCAGTTTGGGGGAAAAGTGATATCAATTCTCCAAAGGTGTCCATCATAAGCATTTCCAGACCTACCCCAGTCAAAGTGCCTAGGTCATTGCCACCACAGTGCACAATTATGAGGTCAGGGTGTTGGAGATGCAAAAAGGATTTAACCAATGGCATCAATTGGTGCCACTTTAATCCTCTCTGTCCAATCCATTTAATGTCTACATTTGGCAAAGCTAGGTCTTTGTCAATGCCGCTGTTTTCTGCATACCTTTGGCTCCAGAAAATATAGCTGTGTCCCACAATCCACACTCTAAGCATCTTGAAAGGAGGTCTGGATGCACTCAGAAGGTGTCTGTATGTGAAATGGCAGTTTGACTACTAAAGTTTTTCTGAAATGGTGGATAAGATGCAGTTTAAAAAAAACTGAAAAAAAAATGATTGGCTGTTTGAGAATATTATAGACTAAAAAGTAGGGTGCATGTTTCTGAGTTTCAAGAGCACGTTTCTTATTGGTTAATGAAAAGCGTTTGAAAGGAAGAAAAGACAGGATAAGCTGATATTTTGAAAAGTCAAGCGCACTTGTTGTTTGGATTAGCAACATTGTGTGCTGAACTTGTGACCTGTGAGTTCAGTTCAGTGTTCCATGAACTGTTACTATGGTAACAGGCTGTAAGCAGATTGGGGTAGGGTTGAAAGTTATATCAATTGGATAGGCTTGAAATGTGTAACCAATAGAAATGTGTGTTAGCTTTTGAATTAATGTGGGAAGTAATGTAATTTGATATTTACATGTATATGTGTGCAGAAAGAGAGGGAAAGTTTGCCATTTTTTGGTTTTGGTAAGAGCAGTGCAGTACAGACATTTGGTTTAAGAACATCTGGTGTGTGACTGACATACTTCTTAATCAACAAATTAAATTGAAAGGTGAGTTATTAATTTGTGAGGTGTTGTATGTTGTGTCTTTGTTTTTAATAAGACTAATGTTTTTCTCCTGCTAAAGTCCAGGGAGTAGTGTTGCTTGTGTAGAATCACACTGTGAGTCTGTGTGCATTTGGGCAACCACTGTGAGAGAAGCATTTGGGTACTTCATGTCTTTGCAGACAGATAACCGCTTTAAAACCTGTCATGTTGTCAAATTTTCGTAGTATTAGAAGCCAGTTATTGCTTGTGCATTCGCAGAATGAGGCAGTCATTCACAGTAGACTGCAGTAGTGAATTTTGTAAAAAGTGTGCAGTCACCTTACCCCTTCCAGACTAGTGAATGTGTTTTGGAAAGGTCCAAGGAACTGTGTTGCTTGTCTAGAATCACACTGTGAGTCTATCTGCATTTGGGCAACTATTGTGAGAGAAGCATTTGGGTACTTTATGTCTTAGCAGACAGATAACTGCTTTAAAACTTGTCATGTTGTCAAGTTTTTGTAGTATTAGAAGCCAGTTATTGCTTGTGCATTCGCAGAATGAGACAGTCATTCACAGTAGACTGCAGTAGTGAAGTTTGTAAAATGTGCGCAGTCACCTTACCCTTTCCAGACTAGTGAATGTGTTTTGGAAATGTCCAAGGAACTGTGTTGCTTGTCTAGAATCACACTGTGAGTCTGTATGCAATTGGGCAACCACTGTGAGAGAAGCATTTGGGTACTTTATGTCTTTGCAGACAAATAACTGCTTTAAAACCTGTCATGTTGTCAAGTTTTAGTAGTATTAGAAGCCAGTCATTTCTTGTGCATTCGCAGAATGAGACAGTCATTCACAGTAGAATGCAGTAGTGAATTTTGTAAAATGTGAGCAGTCACCTTACCCCTTCCAGACTAGTGAATGTGTTTTGGAAAGGTCCAAGGAACTGTGTTTCTTGTCTAGAATCACACTGTGAGTCTATCTGCATTTGGGCAACCATTGTGAGAGAAGCATTTGGGTACTTTATGTCTTTGCAGACAGATAACCGCTTTAAAACCTGTCATGTTGTCAAATTTTCGTAGTATTAGAAGCCAGTTATTGCTTGTGCATTCGCAGAATGAGGCAGTCAGTCATTCACAGTAGACTGCAGTAGTGAATTTTGTAAAAAGTGTGCAGTCACCTTACCCCTTCCAGACTAGTGAATGTGTTTTGGAAAGGTCCAAGGAACTGTGTTGCTTGTCTAGAATCACACTGTGAATCTGTGTACATTTGGGCAACCACTGTGAGAGAAGCATTTGGGTAGTTCATATCTTTGCAGACAGATAACCGCTTTAAAACCTGTCATGTTGTCAAGTTTTCGTAGTATTAGATGCTCCAGGAATTACGCTGTCACTTCCCATGCACTCCTCTAGTCAGCAATCCAGCACCATGTGCTAATGCAATCAGTGCGTCAAAACTTAAACACTTATAAATTCCCTTATGCACACTCCTTGCAGTACCAAGGCCTTAGCACATATACTGCTACAAATCCCTATCTTCTACGCATGAAGTCCTCTAACCATCTACACACTTGTCTTTCAGTCCTTCAATTATCAGGCAGTATCCATACACTCCAATAAAGACATTGTTACTCCCCATGCACTCCTCCAGTCAGCTATCCAGCACATATACTAATCCAAACACTGTGCCATAACCAAACACTTATAAATTCAGTCAGGCACTGACCTTAAAGTACTCTATTCATTCAGTCAGTACCCAATTACTCATGCAGTGTCCCAGGCTTTAGTACATAGACTGCTTCAAACACCTATCAAGTATGCATGTAGTCCTGTAACTACCTACACACTTGTTTTTCACTTCTTCAATTCTCAGGCACTATCCATACACTTCAATAAACACCTTGTTACTCCGCATGCACTCTTCCACTCAGCCATCCAGCACATATAGTAATCTAAACACTGTGCCATAACCAAACACTTATGAATTCAGCCAGGCACTCACCTTGAAGTACTCTAATCATTCAGTCAGTGTTCAATTACTCATGCAGTGACCCAGGCCTTAGCACATAGACTGCTTCAAACACCTATCCAGTACGCATGTAGTCCTGTATCTACCTCCACACTTGTTTTTCACACCTTCAATTCCCCAGTCAGTATCTATACACTCTAGCAGTCTCCTCTAGTGACCCATTCAGCTCCATGTACTAATCCATTCAATGCGCCAAAACCCAATCACTTAAAAATTCACCTAGGCACTATCCTTACAGTACTGTTTACATTCAGTTACTTTCCAAATACTCATTCAGTGATTTAGAGCCTTAACACATATTGTGTTTCAAACTTCTATCCACTATACATGTCATCCTCTAACCATCTACGCACTTGTGTTTAAGGCTTTTAATTCCCCAGTCAGTCTCCTTACACTTTAAGAAACACCCTGTCATTCCCCTTGCAATCCTGTATTGACCCATTCAGCACCATGTACTAATGCATTCACTCTGCCAAAACCCAACCGCTTATAAATTCACCCGTGCATTCTCAATGCAGTACTCTAATAATTTAATCAGTACACAAGTACTCATGCAGTGATTCTGGCTTCTGCAGATGGACTGCTACAAATCTTTATCGAATATGCATGCACTCCTTTAATCACTTACACACTTATCTTACACACCTTCATTTCCCCAAGCAGTATCCATACACTAAAGTAAACATCCTGTAACTCTCCTTGCAGTGTTGTAGTGACCCATTCAAAAATATGTACTAATCCATTCACTGTGCAAAAACTGAATCACTTTTAAATTCACCAAGGCACTCTCCGTGTACTACTCTAATCATTGTTTTGCAACCCAACTACTTATACAGTGAGCTATGTTTTAACACGTGCAATGTGTTTCTATAGTAATTGAAGGGTATAATTTGTAAATTTATTAAAATTAATTTATTTATAATTATTTCTTACAGATATTGTTTATCATCATTAAAACAAACTTATCATGCCTTTAAAATCAAGAAAGAGAAAACGACAGCAAAAAGAAAATTATTTGAACAAATCTGCAGAAGAAGTATTGGATGACCAACATCATGTGGCTAAAAAGAAAAAGTCTTTCGGTAAGACAACAAAAGAATTCCTTAAAAAAATTTCAAAGCCTAGAAATAGTGTACAAATTGTACAAAGTAAAAACAATGCTTCAACTAGAAAAAAGAGTATGAGTAAAAAGAAAGGAGTAAATGGAAAATTACATTCAAACGATACAATGAATGGTAAAAGAAGGCAAAATCAGTATAAAGAAATCAGGAAAAAGATTTTTTATAATAGAGTTGTTTTTAACTTGCTTAAAGATGTTAAAAAATATAAAAGAAGAGCACTATTTTATAAAAAGAAAAAGTATATTGAATCCATTGTTCAAAAAGCTTTGGAATTAAAAAGGAAATTATTTATTTTAGTTTTGAATAGAATTCGATCAATACATAAACCAATTCATTTTTTGAAGGCCAAAAGTAAGAAGAAAAAAGTAATTAACAGAACTAATTTTTGTGAATTTTTTTGGGGTGAATGGAAACATAGTTCAAGTTCAGAGCCGTTCTTTAATGAAGAGAGTTATTTTCAGACCAATAATTTATTGCATGTAGTTGATACCAGTGGTCGTGCTTATGAGGTTAGAAATGGTTGTGCAATTGAGAAAGAGAAGGTGGTTCCCAGAAATGTAGAAGAAGTGATAGCTGATGAAGCTCTAGGGAGACGTCCTAAAGCCCCAGTGTATACTTGGGATTGCAGTAGTATTTGTAGTGTACGACAGGAATCTATTGATATTTTACGAAATTTCTTACGAGAGTATACTAAAAAAAGTGTTAAGCAAAAGATTAAGATGTTACAAGGACTAGACCCTTGCAGAGTGAGAAAAAATACTGGTTTGCAAGGTCATTCTCTGGCTTGTGTTTCTAGAAAAGTATGTCAAAGTGTTTTTCATCATTTTAGGATGTTAGCAGTACATCATTCTGAAATGCGGAAGATAGTTAGAAGATTGTATTATGCAAAAAGTCCAGCACTTAAATTAAATGAGTTGAACAGTGCTCTTTTGTGTGGGTCAGTATCTGATGTGAAGAAGGTTTGTGATGAAATTGAGTTTTGTTACTTTGGTCCGGAAGAAGAGAGTGCAGAAACTGACACATTGATAGAAGAAAATGTTGAAGAGAATGTGCAACATACTACTCCAAAAAAATTTGAAGAACAAATTACAAAGTTTATGGTGATTTCAGGTGAAAGGCCAAATTATTCTTGTATTTGTTGCCGGCGAACTCACTATAGAAATCAGACTAGGAGTGTTGATCTGTATTTTAAAAGTGAAAAACAAAATAATGATGAGTGGAAGAATTTTGCAACTTATTTGTGGGTAGAGAATTGTTTTGATTTGGGTACTGATCAACGTATTTGTAAATATTGTTATAACAAATTGGATGAAAATAAAATGCCTGCTAGAGCTGTTCATAATGATCTAGAGTTGATAACTATTCCTCCGGAACTAATAGATTTAAACACGTATGAGTCTATACTCATTCAATGTGTACACCCATTTCAGGCTATTGTTCGTATGGAGCCAAAAACAGGTAAATTGCCTCCGACTGATTTACAGAGAGGATTAAAAGGAAGAGTTGTATATTTACCACTGGATTTAAAGAAAAATATTGACACTATTGGTGTAGAGAATGTAGAAAGTGAACCATTAGTTATTCTAGTTAATGGTGTTCCTACTAAGAGTAAGAAAATCTGGCAAGAATTAGTGGATGTTAGAAAAGTGCAAAAGGCAACATTATATCTAATAAAAAACAATGAGTACTATAAAAATGTGTATGTGGAAGAAGAAGAAATACTTTTAGATGATGATACTGAAACATCAAGTGGTCAAATTGAAAAAGTGGATATGTCAAAAAATGAAGAAATCTATGAACATTATAGTGTACATCCACTTCATTCGAAAGAAGTGATGGGAAATACTATTGAGTTATTCCAAATGAAGGAAGCAAAGGGTACTCCCATCAGTGTATGGGAGAAAAGTTTGGAAGCTCGTTGTTTTCCGCAGCTTTTTCCAACTGGAAAAGGTGGACGATATGATGAACGACCTGTGCAGATTCCTGCATCTGAATATCGGACAACAAGATTGTATGCAAAAGATCCAAGGTTTCGACAATGTATCCCATATATATTTCATCTTTTGTTTGAGAGTGACTTATCTGGACTTTCATATGCAGTCAACCACATTTTGAAAACAGGAGTACATTTTCAAAATGTTTCTGCAAAGCAATTTATGGATAAAGTACATCAGAGAGACGATCATCTAGAATCTCAGTTGATTAATTTGATGGCATGTCAGCGTGGTACTAATGAGTATTGGTACCGTCGTCATGGAGAACTTAAATGCATGCTAAGGAACTTAGGAACTCCTACATGGTTTCTTACCCTAAGCTGTGCTGAATACGCTTGGGATGATTTACTTGAATTTCTTCGTGAGGCAAATTCAAATGTAAAAAATATTGAATACAAGACACCTGGAGAATTGTGCTCTTTGGATCCTGTTAATGTGTGCAGGTATTTTAATCATAGATTTGAAGCTATGATGTCTTTTATCTGCAATAAAAAAATCCTCCTCTTGGAGAAGTTCTGGATTTTTTTGGGAGAAAGGAGTATCAAGCTAGAGGTGCTCCTCATATACATATGCTGATATGGATCAAAGATGCTCCTAAATTCGGAACTGATTCTGATGATACTGTTTTGTCTTTTATTGAAGAATATGCCACATGTGCTATACCCAAAAGAACAGAAGAAAAAAACTTAAAACAACAAGTTTTACGATTCCAAAGCCATCGATGCGGAAAATACTGTCGACGAAAGTACAAGTGTAAGGAAAAGTTTTATACCAAATGTCGTTTTGGATTTCCACGTCCTGTAATATCCAAAGGAAGAGTAAACAGTTTTATGTCAGCTATGAGACATACCATCACTAGAAAGTCTCCAAAAAATACATACAATTTGAGAAGAAGTGAAGATTCAAAATATATAAATGATTATAATCCTGTTATTCTCTCAATGTGGAATGCTAATATGGATATTCAGTATGTTGCAGATAATTCCATTGCTGTTGCCCGGTATGTGACATCTTATATAACAAAATCTGAAAAGACAGAATTGAAAGAAATGTGGGAAGAGATTTCTCACGAGAAGAGTCTAAGTAAGAAATTATACAGTTTCAGTTTGAAGATGTTATCCCATCGAGAAATTGGAGCGTATGAATGCTCAGATCGGTTATCATCTGCAAGTTTATACTCAAAATCTAGAAGAATCATTTGGGTGAGTCTAGGTCTTGCTGCAACGCGAAATCGAGTACTTAAATCTGTTCAAGAAATTGAATATTTAGCAGAAAAAGAGCCGGAAAGTACAGATATTGTGAAAACAAATATGTTGGACACATATTATCCAAATAGAAGTCATCATCTTGAGAACATATGTCTTTATGAAGTGCTGCAAAACTACACTTTTAAACGGAATACTACAGAAAACATCACTGAGGGAAAATATGCAGTAATTGGTTCCGAAGGATGTTTGGTGAAACAAAGGAAAGGAAATTTGATTAATCACAGAAAACTAAGTTGTGACAGTACTGATAAAAGAGAATTTTACTATTTTGCACTTTTGCAACTGTTCAAACCGTGGCGTTCAGAATTGGAATTACTTGGAGAATTTCAGAGTTATGAAGATTCCTTCAATGCTTGTAAAGATACCATACAATGCACTGTTTTTGCACATTATGTAAAGATGTTGAACGATGAAATTGACCAAGAAGCTACTATTGCAGCAGAGATTGCTAGAGACAGTTCTCAAGACAGTCAAACTTCTGCTGCGAACAGTGAAGATCCACTAGGACAACCAATTGTTGAAAATGAAGCAGCAATTGCTATGAAGGAAGTTGAAACAGCAATGCTTCAAGGTCGAGAAGATATTATGGACTTAACAAACTTGGAAGAACAACTAAATGTTGAACAACAAGAAATATATCAGCAAGTGAAGCAACAGATTGACCATGGATTACTTCATGAAAACAAAGAATGCTCATGCACATCTTTTGAACCTATCCGGATGTATGTAAGTGGACAAGCTGGAACAGGAAAAAGTTTCTTAATAAAAGTAATGACCAGTTATCTACACAAAATAACTGAGTCACATTTGTCTTGTGTTGTAACTGCTCCTACTGGGTTGGCAGCACACAACATTAAAGGAATTACATTACATCGTTTACTAATGCTACCTGTGGAGCATGAAAACAAATTGGAATATCATAAGCTATCTGGAGAAGCTTGTTATGAAGTTTCTAGAGTGCTGAAGAAAATGAAAGTTCTGATTATTGATGAGGTAAGCATGGTCTCAAACTTAATGCTTGCTTTTGTGCATTTAAGAATGCAGCAAATTCTTAAAACAGAGTACGATGTGTTATTTGGAGGAAAACATGTTATAGTTTTTGGAGATCTACTGCAACTTACTCCTGTAAAAGGACAACCAGTATTTAAAATGCTTGTGCATGAAGACACCAGAAAGTCTATGGGTAGTGTTGGAAATGTTAACATTTGGTCATATTTTGAATACAAAGAACTCATTACGAATATGCGACAGGCAAATGATGTTGATTATGGAACTATTCTTCAAGATGTAAGAATTGGAGTACTGACAGAACATGGGAAACAGGCTTTACAGAGTCGGTTACTTTTGAATTTGTTTCCAAATGAAAATATAGTTCAGGAGAAAATATATAAGAAAATTGCAGAAACCAAATCAGTAATCTGTTTAATGCCAACACTGCGACAGTGTTCTATATTCAACATAGAAGTTTTGAAGCTTGAAAATGAAGAAATAATAAAAATGGAGGCCATTGATAAAATAGAGCATGAAGGAATCACTATTATTTTGACCGAAAAATTGCAAACAAAATTGCATTCTTTAGAAAATTCAATATCTAAAACTGCTGGTTTAGAAAAGAATCTATATGTATGTATAAACTGTCGGGTAATTTTAAGGCGTAATTTGGATGTAGAAAAAGGTTTAGTTAATGGAGCAATGGGTAAACTTGTGGATTTTGTAAATTATCAAAAAAGAGATGGAATTGAATTTTTAAAAATCAAATTTGATGAAATTGAAGAAGTAAAACAAATTGGTCGTTGTTCAGTTCGTTTTTTGCTTGTAAAAGATTTATATGTCCGTAGAAAACAATTTCCACTTTCTTTGGCATATGCAGTGACTATTCATAAATCTCAAGGATTAAGTGTAGATAGTGCTTTGGTGAACATTGGAAGTACCGTGTTTAAAGAGGGTATGGCATATGTTGCTTTGTCCAGAGTGAGAACTTTATCTGGTTTGTTTTTAATTGATTTTGATGACTCAAAGATTATTGCAGATACAAACTGTGTAAAAGAGTATAATAGATTAAGAAGAGCGTATGCTCCCAATTTAGGTCAGTTTCCTGTATTTGAAAAGCGTGTGGTAGGTAGAAAAAGAACACATGACAATATTTGTAGTAAAGTAATAGCAAAGAAAAAAATGAAGAAAATGTTGTAATTGCAAGCAAGAAGACAAAGGACGCTAATGAAGACATTGTTGGTTATCAGTTTGAAAATAGTTCAGGTATCAACTGCTATGCTAACGTAGTAGTTAATGTTGTTTTTTTCTTGAAAGTTTGCAACAACAAATTATGGAGAATCGGGAAAAAATATTTTGCTCCATGTTGTATTCTGTTTATGAAAAATTGAGGACTGATAAAAGTAAAATGCAAAGCGTTTCTGAAATTCGTCAAGTTTTGGATATATGTTGTGGATCAACACAATTTAGACAAAATATACAACAAGATGCTCAGGAATTTTTAATGTATATGCTTACTGTATTGGAAAATGAAGGGATAGACATTGAAAATCTTTTCGGCCTTTGTTATAAATGGGAACATGTATGTGAAAATTGTATGTTTACATGTACCACTGATATAGACACAGAAAGATTTATATATTTGACATTACCAGAGTGTAAATCAGTATCTTTTAATAAACTAGTTAAAGCAGCAAATCAAAACATGAAGTGTACCCAATGCAAATCTGAAATGTTATCAACATTATTTATAGAAAAATATGGACAATATATAATTTTAATGATGCAACGTTGTACAGCTGATGGAAGAAAATTGGACACTTTCATAAAAAAATTTGTAGCAACTCAACTATCAATATCAGGAAGGACTTTTGTTGCAGTAGCAATTATTTTCCATCTTGGTGCTTCCACTACATCTGGACATTACACTGTGTATCTAAAATGTAATAAAGGCTGGACATATTGTAATGATGCTCAGTTGGTTTTTAAACAACGTTTGCCAAGTGAATTACCAAATTCTTACCTAATATTTTTAAAACCAAAGTTTTAGGAAGATAATTTGGCCTCTGAGGAATTTATTAATATGTATTAATACGATTACTATTGGACAATTTTAATGTAAAGGACTTCAACAATACCATTTGGCCAAGAGGAAAGGTGTATGTTTCAATTGTGGACTTTTTCTTCTACATTCTCTCTGCATATATTTTTAACCAACAACATTTACAGTGTATATAAATTTACGTTTGAAAATTTTCATAGGAGTTAAGATTTTTATATATATGTGATTTGCATTATATGCTATGTTATTTTTGGATGTAGTCTTGGGTTTTTAAAACAATATTATTTATTGTTTTTTTTTGCCCTCTGTTATGTGATGAGTATGATTGAAAACACTGTTTCTAGTGAATTTCAATTTATTCTGATGACAGTAAAAAAGACAAACAAAATAATTTGTAAAATGATAAAATTATGCTGTATTGTAAAAAATATAATATTATATATTATAACTATTTTTTCTTCTCTTTCACAGATCGTAATTCTAAAATAACATTTTTAGAAATTTATTTTATAAAAAACAATTGAAAAATAATGTGTACCATTTTTTATTTGTATTACTGTGAAGGTAAGTTTAACTAAGTATTAAAATGCACAATAGCCTGTGTTTGCACAGAGGTGAAGAAAGGACAGATGGATGTGGTAGATATGTGTAGAAAGATGCTCTGTGCGTGTTTTAAGTTGCACAATAAAGTTAACATGAATACTGAGTGTCACTGGGAGCCAAGAAACCCACCAGATATGTGCAGTAACTGCCAAAGAGTTGTATTTTAGAGACATATAAAATTTGATATAGTTTTAGAACACATATCTGCAAAATGGGTATATGGGGGCAGATTTACAAGCCCCTTGCGCCACTTTTGCGTCACTTTTCCAATGTTAAAAGTGATGCAAAAGTGGTGCAAGGGCTTGTAAATCTGCCCCATGGTGTTCAATAGAGAGACGTAGTGGCTACTAGTGTTTTGGAAGCTTCAGGATTTGATGAAGGAAGGCACAACTTGGAGAATTGGTTTTATTTCTCTTCATTTAATCACTTTCAATATATGCTAGAATGCACAGCATACATAGAAGAAGAGAAATGCCTTCATTTATTAATTTTTGTGCAGGAATTGGTGTCTTCCTGTACAAAAAAAAACTCTACACGACACAGCTATCCTTGCACCGTGGTGCAAGGGTGCCTGTGTCATCACATGCCTGCAGTTTAAGCCACAGTGCAGAAGGAAGCAGAAACTTGCAACATATTTATGTACATATGTTGCATGCCTGTGCTTCGGAAGTACTGCAGTACATTGCAGCTAAAGAGCTTACAGTGTTATGCTGCAGCATTTCCTTATAGTTCTGCACTTATACATTCACCATACACCACAAATGCATTCTTTCAGTCAATTATGCACTACAGATACATTCTTCTAAACTTTCACACACTAGGATAAAAATTTAGCTCTTTTTTTAACCAGAGTAGGTAGTTCTGAAAAGAACTTTTTGTTTTTGTTTTGTTGTTTTATATATATATTTTAATTATTTTTGAACAATTTTTTATTTTTTTAATTATTTTTTAGCACGAACAAAAAGTCAACGGGACCAACAAAAACCATGAAAAAAAGCCAACAAGATGAAAAAAACTGTCATTTTAGAAAAGAAAACCAAAAAAAAATCAGCATCGGTGGTTTCTTTGTGCTGTGCATATTAAATCAATAGACTGCTCCCCATAGCATAAAAGTTTGTTGCATTTAATGCAAACAATTTTCAATTGGCCAAATTCAGGACGGATATCAGGATGGCCAGGTGAAGAGGCTGCCGTAGATGTACTGGCCACTGCTGCAGGTGGAATAACACGCAGTCTTCTGCACTCCTCCCTTGCCAGGTTCACTGGATGCAGTGTCTTCAGATGCTTTAGCATACTTCCAGTTCCACAAGAATATTTTTTGGTGGGGTCTCCTCTTGATAGTACTCGGCTGCATATTTTGCAGGTCACCTTCACTGCATTTACTTTTTTTCCCCTGGAGGTATGGTGAAAAATTTCCACACCACAGAGGTGTATTTTTCTGGTCGTGGTGGCTCTACAACAAAATCATCATCTGATGAATGATCAGAGTTGGAGGCAGGTTGCTGTCCAGAAGCCATAGTAAATTAAGCAGTTGAAGTGTCCAAAACAAAAGTATTGTAGTCTTCTAACTGGAGATGTTGTCCCAAGGAAGGTCTAAGAAAAGTGATTAAAATGGGTGGGGTCCTTCAATACTTAGAATAGGAAGTGTTATGAACCAATCAAATCTCTTTTTTTATGGTCACATGGGATCCGCGTACAGTACACGCACGCAGCACGCATCCAGCGCGACTTCGCGAAAACGCATTTCAAAGTAATGTTTATTAAAAAAAACCAAAATACTATTTATATAATTATGTGAGATAATCTCTTGTGTTAATATTCAGGTTAAATATATATATATATGTTTATAGAAAATAAAACATTTCGCGGGATTCGCGTACCTACCGCGTAGAAGATATATATGACGTCACGCGGAAACGTGCAAGCGTCGCGTAGCGTAAAGTATTATGTGCGTATGCGTTTGAAATCGCGTACGGATCGCGTTACAAACGCGCAGTAAAATGCGTACCCAACGCACACCGTACGCGGATCCACTCAAGAATCCTAAAATGGAGGTTACGTTCCGCGTCGTAGTCGAGGAAGGTGCGCTTTGAGTACGCGTCTTCAAATTTTTTTATTTTTTTAAAAAAGTAAATATAATATTTAAAAAAATATAAAGAATAAAAAAATGAAAAAGAATATCAACATTTTTTAAAACATTTTTTTTCAAATTATAGAAAAATTATTAATTTTTTTTAAAATAAAAAATTTGAAATTAAATTGTTTTAAAAAATGTAGTAAAGAAATATAAAAAAAATAAATTCAATAATTAATACATTAAACAATTGTCATTCAAAAAACCTTTCAAATTCACTGAAAAAACCATAGGTTTCAGACACGTTATAGTTACAAATTAGCATTTAAAAAACCTTTGAAATTCACTGAAAAAACCATAGGTTTCAGACACGTTATAGTTACAAATTAGCATTTAAAAAACCTTTGAAATTCACTGAAAAAACCATAGGTTTCAGGGACGTTATAGTTACAAATTAGCATTTAAAAAACCTTTGAAATTCACTGAAAAAACCATAGGTTTCAGACACGTTATAGTTACAAATTAGCATTTAAAAAACCTTTGAAATTCACTGAAAAAACCATAGGTTTCAGGGACGTTATAGTTACAAATTAGCATTTAAAAAACCTTTGAAATTCACTGAAAAAACCATAGGTTTAAGGGACGTTATAGTTACAAATTAGCATTTAAAAAACCTTTGAAATTCACTGAAAAAACCATAGGTTTCAGGGACGTTATAGTTACAAATTAGCATTTAAAAAACCTTTGAAATTCACTGAAAAAACCATAGGTTTTAGGGACAGTTATAGTTAGTTGGACATTGCACTCGTACAAAACCCGTGAAATTCCCCCGTTATAGTTAGTCCAGCTAACTATAACTCACGCCCCGCAATGCACTGCTGATGACGTCACATATTACATCACTCATGACATGGTCAGTGACATCACTGATGACATCACTGATGACATCTCAAATGACATCACTGATGACATCATCCACGTGATAATCTGATGCACCTCCTCACACCCCAATATAAACTTTGATACACCCACTCTAAATTACAGACTGCCATTCGCAAAACCATAGACACTCCAACACCAAAAACTACATACCCACTCACTGATTCTTAGGTCTACGCACACATCCATTCACTCACCCGTAAAGTCACTCATACTTACGGTCACTCAGTACAGGACTATCATATGCACTCATACACCTATATACACACTCACACACCGCCACTCATCCATAGAGGTACTCACACACCTAGTCAGTCATGCAAATAATTAAACACACTACCATTTACTCACCTATACAGTTATACACACACCAGCTCACTTACTCATACAAATAGTAGCACATTCTTACGCTCTTATACAATCACTGATACAAGCACACACTCATCCATACAGCCACTATCACAATCACTCACTCTCGCTTATAGCTATTTATATACTCCAACACACATATATACTGCCTTTCACATATGTAGTTACTCACACATGTACCACTGGGACATACATTCACTCACTAACACACTCTTAAACACACTTACCCACCCATACAGTCTATCACAGATGCACTCTTGAAACCATCCACCCAGTGAATCACCCACTCACACATCTATGCACAGAGTCGCACACACCCCTCCCACACAAACACTCAGGCACCCATACAGATACTCAGACAAGCATTCAATAACTCATATAGACACTCATGTAGCTATTCACAAACACATGCAGCCACTTACACAGCAACACACAGACGGATACAGACATTCACCCAGTTTAGTCACTAACCCATGCATTCAGTAAGATACGTTAAATCACTCACTTATAGAGTCAGTCACGCACCTACTAAATCATCCATACAGACATTTACACACCCACTCATTCTTCAATACGTCTTTTCCTATATATTAAAAATATTTCAACTTTACAGAAACACACAGTCACTGGATGATGTCATCAGTGATGTCATTTGAGATGTCATCAGTGATGTCACTGACCATGTCATGAGTGATGTAATATGTGACGTCATCAGCAGTGCATTGCGGGGCGTGAGTTATAGTTAGCTGGACTAACTATAACGGGGAATTTCACGGGTTTTGTACGAGTGCAATGTCCAACTAACTATAACTGTCCCTAAAACCTATGGTTTTTTCAGTGAATTTCAAAGGTTTTTTAAATGCTAATTTGTAACTATAACGTCCCTGAAACCTATGGTTTTTTCAGTGAATTTCAAAGGTTTTTTAAATGCTAATTTGTAACTATAACGTCCCTTAAACCTATGGTTTTTTCAGTGAATATATAGGTTTTACTGAACCACCAGTCCCAGGAAGCATTGCTTCAGATGGTTCACCTGAGCATAATTATTACGGGGATTTACTGGCGGTTGCCGCATGCCGGCACGTCACATGGTCTGCCACTGAAGAGGGCGTTGGCCCGAAACACGTCTGGCAGGTAACCAGAAAAGGACTTTGTTCATGGCGTGTGCCCTTGCTTTGGCGTAATTTCCACCTGGGAGTGCATCCCACCTAGAGGCAACTCTTTTTGTATTTTGTACAGCGGCCTGCCTGGTCGCGGGATTGCACCACCGCGAAACACTTGCGGGTCCGCGGCTGCTTTATTGGGGCAGCTAACTGTGGAACAGGAGGTGCCTGTTATATGCAGGGGTGCCGGCGCGATCATCGGCAATCCTTTTAAGACATTTTTGAATGTGAGAGCCGGCGGCGACCCACTTGGGTTTTACTGAACCACCAGTCCCAGGAAGCATTGCTTCAGGTGGTTCACCTGAGCATAATTATTACGGGGATTTACTGGTGGTTGCCGCATGCCGGCACGTCACATGGTCTGCCACTGAAGAGGGCGTTGGCCCGAAACGCGTCTGGCAGTTAGCCAGAAAAGGACTTTGTTCATGGCGTGTGCCCTTGCTTTGGCGTAATTTCCACCTGGGAGTGCATCCCACCTAGAGGCAACTCTTTTTACCTTCCAGATCCATTTAAGAAGTTCCGCCATCCCAAATCATGGACTCCTCAATGTGGTAGAAATCCTGTTCTTGATACATACATTTTATCCATCAACAAACTCATCAAGGAATCAACACCTAAGAGGATTTTTGATAACATTACCCGAGAAGAAAGAAAAGCTCTCCACCTCCTTCAACAGAGAATGGATGTCATTATAAAACCGGCAGACAAAGGTGGTGCAGTGGTTGCCTTGAAAGTAAGTGATTATATTGAGGAAGGAATGAGACAACTAATGGATACCAACACTTCAAACCTTTAGAAACTGATCCCACAGAGGACTTAAACAAAGAAATTAAGAACATGGTTGTAAGGTACAGGAGCTTAAACCTCATTGATGAAACAACAGCAGATATACTTGTTCTACCCAAACCAAGACCTGGGAGATTTTATATGCTTCCCAAAATTCACAAAATGAACTGTCCTGGCCGTCCCATCATCTCTGGCAATGACACAGCCACTGAGAGACTATCTTTATTTGTCGACCTGCACCTCCAGCCCATTGTACAGGAACTTCCATCATTTGTTAAAGATACCAGTCACTTCCTTCAGATTATTGAAAAATTAAACCAAACCTACACATTTGATGATGATACTCTTCTGGCTACATTTGATGTTACATCATTATACACCAATATACCACATGAGGATGGGCTTATGGCATTATCTGAAGCTCTTAATAAAAGAACTGTGAAAAAGCCATCAACAAATGTGCTTACCAACTTTGCAAGAGTTATCCTTAAATCCAACAATTTTACATTCAATGGTAAACACTATCTGCAGATACAAGGGACTTCCATGGGCACTCGGATGGCTCCATCCTATGCAAATATCTTCATGGGCAAACTAGAGAACTGTATACTTGCTACTTATAGCATCAAACCACTGGTATGGCTAAGATACATTGATGACATATTTATAATATGGAATGCAGGAAGTAGAGCATTGGAACAATTTACAGCTTATATCAACAATATCCATCCTACCATCAAATTTACCAGCAGCAATACTAAACAGAAGCATCATCTCCCTTTTCTGGATGTGCTACTCACCATTCATGAACAAAAATTACAACTGATCTGTACCACAAGCCTACAGATGCTCATTTGTATCTAAACTGGACTTCATGTCACCCACACCACACTAAACTGAGCATCATCTACAGCCAAGCACTCAGAATAAGACGCATCTGCAGCAATGAGGAAACCTGTAAAGACCATCTACAGGAGCCTGCTACATTATTTAAAAGGCGAGGCTATCCTCTGCATATCATACAGCAACAAATTGACAAGTCTTTGCAGTTACCCAGAGAAGCACTTATTTGGAATACCAACGGCAGAAACAAAAGTGACAGAACTCCATTTGTGGTGGACTATCATCCATCAGCTCCCAACTACAGAAATATAATGAAAAAACATTTCCCTTACTGTCTACTTGTGAAAAATTGCAAAAGGTTTTTCCAAAACCGCCAGTCATTGCTTACCGCAGAGCTCCAAATTTACGATCTCTTATTGTGAGAGCTGAACTCAGGCAAGTTGTAACAAATGCAGGGGTTCATTGCTGTGACTCTAAAAGGTGCATCACGTGTGAATACCTTTTACAAACATCATCAGTAACTAGTTCTGTTACGAGAAGGACCTATGGAATAAGACAGCCTCTTACATGTCGCTCAACATGCATTATTTATGTGATTCAGTGCCAACGGCAAAGCTGTAAAAAACAATATGTAGGCCAAACAGTGAATGACCTCCGTACACGATTCAGGAACCACAAATCGGCAATAATTAATAAGAAAATTGACCAGCCTGTAGCCAATCATTTTAACCTTGTGGATCATTTACTATCAGATTTGAAGATTTTCCCGTGGAACATGTCTCAAAGGAAGAACTACTGGACTCCAGAGAAAACTTCTGGATGTACCGTTTAAAATCACTGCATCCAGATGGACTGAACATTACTGATAATACAACCTGATTACTGCATATCTCAAGAGCTCTCAGGACTGCATTGATTCCACATTCCAAATGGAATCTTCACTCATGATGCTTTTTGAAAATTCAGCTGTGTCATCTGTGCAGCCACTGAGCAAACCATCTTGTATTACCTGAGGAAGGCGGAAGCTGAAACGTTGTAGTGGAAATATATTTTTGTTCTTTGGTGAATCTATCTGTTTGAGTCACTTCTTTCTTGGATATATATATATATATATATATATATATATATATATATATATATATATATATATATATATATATATATATATATAGAATATATATACACTTTTTGATCAAGAATTGGTGTAGTGTGTTTGTTTCTAAGAATTCATGTTCTTTGCTAAAATGATTATATCATTATTGCATGTCTAAAGTAATTCTTGGCTACCCGACGGAACTACACTGTAGACTATCTCGATATTTTGTTCACCTTCAGACAATTCAGGACCCCCATTTTGTTCTGAGGGAGACACTAGTTTCAAGTTATCCTTTCAAGAGTTCCAGGCAATTTAGGAGTGCACTTTATTCAACACTGGACCAATTTCCTGCAGCTTTAGCTCACCACGCCCATCTCCCTATCCGAGCTGCAAGCACCGGATATGATCACCATATACAACAAAGAACCGAAAATGGCTATGCTGTTCCAAGCTTTCATGACATTCAGCCACCACTGGAGCTCCTGGTCGGCTTTGTCGGATTAAGTCATGTCGAGTCACGGCAGGGCATTGTAATGAAGGGAGACCCATGAAAATAGCAGAAGGGTCATATAGTCCATTTTTCTTGAGAATAACACGGTTTGGAATTCAGGTGTGGTGAAAAATGGCAGTACAAGCCGCTTTCTTCCTTAGAAATGCCTCAGTTTTATTGTTTACTACCCTCTATTGCCTTGAAGAGGATAAAACCGGTCTGGGAAGAGAAGGTTTGAATAGAGTTTTTAATAATTATCCAAAAACCATTGATTCCTTCTAAGACCCATGCAGTTTCCATAGCCTCTAACTGTGAATAAACTCTTTGTGCAGCTATACTTATTTGAGAAGAAGGGTTTAGACTCACCTAAATATCTTACGAGAAGACATTGGGCCTGCGCATATTTCCTCAGTTGAGGTGCTTGTGGAAAGAATGATCCAGAGTGTTTCTGGTCTGTTCAATCTCCTATCCGATATGATTCTTGATATTTTTGGGGCTTTTGCAGCTGTAAATGGCCAGTGCCACACCCTTTACAGTAATTACTACAGCAGGCCTTTTAAAAAAATTCAACCATGTCATGGGCTGGAAAGGTATTCCCAAACCTACCCAATTTCATGACCACAGACATCCAAAGAGAAGACCATCCAACTCGGGCTGGAATCTGAGCAGGATCTCCTAGTTTTGAGACCAGGAGACTGGAGCAGCATCTCTCTCAATCAATCAATCAATCAATCAGTGGCATTATAAGCGCACTACTCACCCGTGAGGGTCTCAAGGCGCGGGGGGGGGTCAGCAGTTCCGTATTCATCGAAGAGCCAGGTCTTCAGCGCCTTCCTGAAGGTGTTCAGGGAGGGGGCACGTCTGATGTCGGTGGGGAGTTCGTTCCAGGTCTCTGATGAGCTGATGCGGTTAGATTTGCCTAAAAGACATGCAGCTCTCTGTGCCCATCCCACTAAATGTGTAGGTCCATAATCAAACCCTAGTTCATGGCTGTAACAGCCATATCTAGTATTATGATAATAGGGCCTGGCAGATCTAATGTTCCCAGGTTGGCCAACACTATCTGAGGATTTCAGTCTTTGCAGTAACAATTACCTTTACTAGTTGACAGCTTGGTGTAGATTTAAAGAGTTGCCGGTAGCCTGCCCTCCAATAGGGCATTCAGTCTTAAGACATTCGTGCACCACTTTGCCAAATGCTTTCCGCAGGCATGTCTGTAAATGCAGTCACCTTGGGAAAAGGGATCCATTCAGATGAACTGGCGTGAACAGAATTTTCAAAGTTAAAAGTATCCTCAAACGAAATTAGTATTTGGAGCATAATCACCACACGCATCTTCTTCACTATCAGAGTCAGGAGCTTATTAATAATAGGCCAAGACAAGAGTGCTGATTTTTTTACGTCCTCCGCATCCTCAAAGCTCAGAGTTTGAAGCATGTTCTTCTCGCTCTTTAAGTGCATGAAAAAGTGAACCTGATTTGGTTCTGCCTCAGAGTTTTTGCATTTTCACAAGGTGGGAGCTTGAGCTTTTCGAAGTTTGTGCGGCCTGTCTGAACCTCAGTGAACTAAATTACAACGGGCAAGACAAACAAGGTAAAAAGATTAAGGCAAGATCATGGTCGTGTTATGGACTCGTTTATTAGCAGTAGAAAACTCCTTACTACAAATGTAACGCAAAATAAAATTGTTAAACAGTTTGATGCATCAATATGAAAGAATAAATAAAAGTACACTCATTTGAAGCAGATCAGCAAAGAAGGAGGTTAAGATGGAGAAGTAAGCAAGAGATATGACTGTTATGGACTATTGGGTGTTAAGTTTCATGTGTAGTTTTTGTACTAAAAGCTTTGACGTTTTCATAAGGCTGCTGGTATTTAGTAAAGGAAATGAAAAGAGTCATTCCAACACAGAATCATACATTGGCATACTGGGACAAACGAAATATCTTTGTTGGGTTTTGTTGCAGGCAGCTATAGGTCATTCCGCCTTCAACAACTCTGAGACATTGATACAGGTGACAGATTGCAGCCTTGATAAAAGCAGAAAGAGCGGCATATGACCTGCCAAAGTGCATACTGTTGCATAACGATGATGAGGCACTTTATCAATCTCCAAGAAGTTTCACAAACAGAATAACCAGTTTGGGCAAAGCCCAGATTCCCAAGGTACACCAGAGGCTTGAGGGCTTGAAGATGAATCAGGCTGAAAGTACCCAATGCATACAGATATCAATGACGAAGAGGGAAAACCAAGCCACAAGCTTTACCACAAAGCCCAAGTATTGCCTACTAACACCCCCTAACTAAAAGGGGCAAGAGCCACTGAGAGACCCAAGAGGCTCGAATAACCGCTACCACCATCATCAGTATGCAGAACGTGTCAATCACTTGCAAGGTTGCCCATCCATCTGCATCCTGCTTTAAAACCGGATTAACCAGGTACCAAAGTCCTAAAGGCTGGTGATCTTTCACTGGATATGCCAGCCAGGCAGCCACAAAACTTTCAACTACCTTGACTAATGGAGGGAAGGTTATGATAGAATAACCTTTATTCGAGGCAGCATAGTCCAAATTTCAAAGCGACAAAAAAAAAACACTTTCGCTAGAAACTGGTCGGTTTTACGTCTGAGAAGGCATTGCATGAAGTGAATAAGGTCGGCTTCTGCAAAATATCTCGTGGTTTGATAGTTCATTTTATATCAGGGATCCTAACTGTGCTGCACCGGTTCTCTGAGTGAAGGAAGACTGCACTGTCCCTGTGTGTTTGCACGTGTAGAAAGCACAGTTTCTTTCCTACAAGCAGTACCACTTCTGTGTGCAAAGAAATCTTTCATTTCTACTTACTGCCTGTGCTACACAATCTCATGGGTAGCTTCCAACACCGCTGCTTGTGACTTACCTATTCTGTGCATGAGTGAAGCATGCACTTCTGATGCCTGTTTTGTACCCGTTGGTGAAGGACCCTGTACTGCTACTACTGGTACTGTTCATGTTCGGTGCTTGAGGTTAGCTTGCAGTGCTGCTGTCCACGTTCTGTGCGTGAGCCTGTGTACGTGGAAAGTTCACTATGCTGTTCCTCATCTGTGTTAGTGAAACCTACCGCCCATGCTGCACCTCTTCTGTTCCAGTGTCTGCTGCTGCTTGAGCTGTGTCTGCTCTGCATGAACATGTTTGTACCAATACTGTTTCTACTTTACTTTTGGGTGCTTCAGGGTTGCTGGGACTGCTGCCGCCTATGCCATGTGTTCTGTACGAGAGAAGCTTCTTCTAGCCACCAGTAAAGTGCCTACCAAGCTTATTTATGTCGTGTTTATACCAGCATGTGTTTATACCATCCGCACACCCTACCTCGCACCAGAGCCGTCACAGGTTACACACAGCACCGGTTGTTGTATCGCTCATCACGATACTTGGTTATGAGTGCACATGTTGTTACCAATTGCTGGGGTTGTATTCTGACTCCCCCCGGCTGCGTCAGGACATTGTGGTTTGGCCCGCGTAGCGTGGGCGCCTGCAAATAAATAGCGGTGCCGCGCGGGCTGGCGTCAGAGCCGAGTCACGCAAGCATGTTTGAACACCATACTGAGTGTGCGCTCATTATTGCGGCCTTCACCACGAGGCCTGCTCCAAAGTATAGCGCGGCAGGGCGCGACCAGCAACGCATGTCGGGACGACGAGTGTTTACCGTCCCGACATAACATTGGCGACGAGGGTAAACAGACACACGTGGCATTCTGCGGCGGCCGCGCACATTCTCCCATGTGCGTGGTGCTCGTGCTGCATGTGAGCCACGCCTCGGGGTCACTCGTGAAAACGGCAGAGGGCCAAGGAAAGCAGTGCCTGGAATGAACTATGAATGTGTGCACCGGGCACTGATTGCTGATCCAGCGTGTGGTGTCGAGCTCTGGAGTCATCGGTGGGCACAGACAACTGTGAGTAATGGCTGAAACAGGGCCCCTTCACACATCCTGCCGCACTGTGGCACCACCACAGCAATTGTCCTGTGGGGTAGAATACCGGCGATACTGGTGCGTACACCATGGCCCACATTCCTGCGATAGAGCCATTCGTGGTGGAGGGGGCCAGTCTGCTCAGGCCTCGAGGTGGAAGGAGTGGGTGGAGCGAGTGCTCCTCTTCTTTGAGGCCACAAAAGTGGAAAATGCACAGAAGCGTGCCATGATACTGCACCTTGGAGGGAAAGAGGTCTATAAGATATCCAAGACGGTGGCAGAGGCAGCACCAAAGACTCACCTCACACTCATTGAGGCCCTGAATGCCTATTTTGAGCCCATGGAGAATCAAGATTACGAACGCTTCATGTTCAGACAAGCGAGGCAACAGCCTGAGGAGTCACTGGATGTGTTTCATGCACGTTTACAGGAATTAGCAAGCACCTGCGGGTTTCAAGATGAGACAGAGGAGATTCAGGGCCAGATTATTCAGGGATGTGCCTCAGCAAAGTTGAGGGAGAGAAGACCTGGAAGAGTCAGGGAAATCGCTGGTGGATATACTTACACTGGGAAGAACAAATGAACTCTCAAAAGCACGGGCAGCACACATGGAGGCCGCTCTTCAGACTCCCATCAAGACTGAGCCTGTCAATGTAGTTACCCCAACCGCCACGGCATCGTCAATCCGGGTACGAAGCCCACAGACACGAGTATGCTGATACTGCGGGGGACCCTCCCATCGGCCGTCGGAGTGCCCAGCAAGGGGAAAGAAGTGTACAGCATGCGGGAAAATTAACCATTTCATGAAAGTATGTCGATCCAGCAAAGGACGGGCCTCGAGGTCCCACGTTAATATGATCCCGGAATATCAAGAACAAAACAGCGATATGGACGATGACGACCGAGAAGAACACACAGTACACTCAATGTTTACGGTAGGGTCAGCGTCCCATACGCAGAGTCGACTGCCACAGTGCCAAGTCCTGGTGGGAGGGCGCCCCTCGACTGCAATAATAGACACCGGAGCTACCATAAACATCATGTCCCATGAGGCCTACCAAGAGATGACACCCCCTCCACAACTGGTAACTGCCAAGATAAAAGTTTTTGCGTATGGTCAGACCAAGCCATTGGCCATCAGAGGGAAATTCAAGACCACCATCGCCTATGATAAACAGGAAATGGAAGCACTGTTATATGTGACGGAGGAAGGACACGGAATGTTGCTCGGATGCAAGTCAGCAGAAGCCCTGGGCATAGTCACTTTCGTTTTTGGGATACATCAAGAAGGAGTGAGTCAAATACTAGAGGAGTTCCCGGAAGTATTCAGTGGCATTGGATGCTTACGCGACAAGCAAATACATTTACACATTGATCCCTCGGTGCAACCAGTAGCTCTGAGGCACAGGCGAGTGGCGTTTCATTTGAGACCACTGGTAGAAAAAGAACTGAGCAAACTGGAAGAGGCAGGAATTATTGATAAGGTGAAGGGTCCGACCCCCTGGGTATCACCTATTGTGGTCGCAAGAAAGCCCAAGCAGCTGGGGGAAGTAAGAATCTGTGTGGATATGCGAATCCCCAATGCTGCGATCAAGAGGGAAAGGCACTTAACTCTGACCATTGACGACCTGAACGGGGAACTAAGCGGAGCCAGCTGGTTTTCGAAACTTGACCTTCGGGCTGGATATCATCAACTAGTCCTCGACGAACCGTCCCGGTACATCACGATATTTTCCATGCATGTCGGATTGCGACGCTACAAGAGGTTGAGTTTTGGAATATTGAGCGCAGCAGAGGTATTCCAGAATACCATCAAAGAGCTTCTCGCTGACCTCCCTGGAGTAGTTAATGTCAGTGATGACATTCTGGTCCATGCAAAGTCCATACAGGAACACAACAACCGGCTGAGACAAGTGCTCCGAAGGATACAAGAATCTGGGCTCACGTTACATAGAGACAAGTGCGAGTTCCTCCAACAGAAGCTGCAGTTCTTCGGGTATATCTTTTCGGCGGAAGGAGTTGCTCCTGATCCCGAAAAAGTAAGACATCAAAGAGGCCCCAGATCCCACAAATGTGACGGAAATGCGCAGTTTCCTGGGGATGGTAAATTACTGCGGTAGGTTTATCAAAGACCTCTCATCGCTGACCACTCCGTAGAGAGCTTACCAAAACATCCACTCCTTGGTCATGGGGCCCCGAACAAGAGGCTGCCTTCCAGGCCACCAAGGACGCACTTTCCAGCACCACCAGGCTGAGGTATTTCGATCCGAGGCAGCACACTCAAGTTGCCGTGGTCGCCGGCCCAAAGGGACTAGGAGCGGTTCTCCTTCAACAGCCCACGGATGAGTGGGCTCCAGTCGCATTTGCAAGCAGGTCATTGACTGCCACGGAACAAAGGTATTCACAAATAGAAAAAGAGACGATTGCGGTGCATTGGGGGTGCCGACACTTTCACTTATATGTATATGGGAAACCATTCCTCGTCACCACTGACCACAAGCCCCTCATTCCGCTGTTCACCGGAACCACTTCAAAACCTCCGCCTCGCATCGAAAAATGGATGCTTCAGTTGCAGGAGTACAACTGTAAGATTGAGTATCACCCTGGAACAAGGAACCCGGCGGACTACTTGTCCCGTCACCCACGAGAGGCAACACTCCGTGAAGAGGAGGATGCGGAGGAGATGGAAGAATATGTCCGATACATAGCGGACAGATCTCGCCCATTACCCATCTCTCTGGATGAATTGTGCCAAGCGACCACTCAAGATGAATGTCTGCAGAAGGCATTAGAGGCCGTGAAGACCAACAAGTGGCATCTCCTTAGAAGTCATGGGGTGATCTTCACTCCTGAGGCCCGAAGAATAATAGAGAGCCTATACCAAGTGAGACATGAGCTGAGCGCTGATCCAAATGGGTGCTTACTCCGAGGTCATAGGTTGGTCATTCCGGCAACCCTAGTGGACAGAGTGGTCAGGTTAGCCCATGCCGGGCACCAGGGCATGGTAAAAAGCAAAGGTCGGCTCAGAACCAATGTTTGGTTCCCTCTCATGGACGGCAAGGTAGAGGAGGCGGTGAGATCATGTTCGTGGTGTCAAGCTACTGGCAAACCGAATCATCCCGCACCAATTGTGACTGAACAGCGGCCTGATGGCCCATGGATGAGAGCCAGCATGGATTTTGGGAGCCTCCCGGATGGAAGACATTCCCTGGTGGTGATAGATGATTATTCGAAGTACCCCGAAGTTGAGGTACTGTCATCCCTGAGCGCAGGAGGTAATACCAAAGCTGGAAAAGGTGATGGCTACCCATGGACTTATCAAGGAGCTAAGAACTGACAACGGTCCTCCCTTCCAAGGACAAGAATCTGCATCGTACCTGGCCTCTCTCAGGATTGTTCACAAAAAGATAACACCGAAGTGGCCACAAGCCAATGGGGAAGCTGAACGCTTTATGAGAACTTTGAACAAAGTTATCAGGATAGCAGTGGCCAAATGGGGAGTGTCTGAAACAATCCATATACTCGTTCCTCAGGGATTACCGACAAACTCCCAATGCCACCACCGGCCGTGCTCCTGGGCATCTATCGATGGGACGAGTAGGGAGTGATTCCATCCCACACCACCCTCAATGGGTCCCGGAGAAAATGAATGATCAAGCTGTGGACCGCAGGAGGAAAAGGTCGAACGATCAAGTCAACCAGCAGATACGAGCGGAAAAATCATGTTTCAAAGTAGGAGATCTGGTCCTTGTCCAAGACAGACACCCAGGCAGCAAGTTCAGGCTCCCATTTGAGAAAGATCCCTGGTGCATCACCCACATTCGTGGCACGCAAGTTACTGCAAAGCGAGGCCTGGAACTGGTCAGAAGAAATGTATCAGCCTTCAAGAAGTTTAATTTTCGTCCCGACGCTGCACTGAACCGTCCGGATGGAGATCTCCGTGATCGAGTATGGGAGGAACAGTCAGAAGCCGAACTGGAAACGTATGGAGCTGGTGGTTTGGACAGTTCTCCACAACCTCAGGAGGGTAGTCAAGGTTCATCTGCGCCTCCAGTGACCCCTGGTGATGACAGCGAGTGCCGGGAGAATAGAACCCAGTACAGACTGAGAAGAAACCCTGAGACGTCCAGCAGACTACGGGACGATCACTGCTATAGTCTCACCTGAACGGACTGGAGTTCGGCATGCCGTGTGAGGACTATGGACACTCAGGTGGTGTGGCTGATGCATTACTGTTTCTAAAGTAAGGTTTTCATTATAGTTCTTTAAGTCCATTTTTGGGGAGGAATGTTGTATCGCTCATCGCGATACTTGGTTATAAGTTGTGCGCATGTTGTTACCAATTGCCGGGGGTGTATTCTGACTCCCCCGGCTACGTCAGGACATTGTGGTTTGGCCGGCGTAACGCGGGCGCGTGCAAATAAATGGCGGTGCTGCGCGGGCTGGTGTCAGAGGCGAGTCACGCAAGCACGTTTGAACACCATACTGCGTGTGCTCTTATTATTGCGGCCTTCACCACGCGGCCTGCTCCAAAGTATAGCGCGGCAGGGCGCGACCAGCAACGCATGTCGGGACGACGAGTGTTTACCGTCCCGACATAACACCGGTCTCTGCCTCCACATAATCACCATGCTCAACACACTGAAGATTTTTGGCCTTACTACTGACTTTGTCAATTCCAGTTTGATTAGGTCTCTGATTTTCCATCATCACCGCTCTGCGTGGATGGCTGCTCCATCTGTCTACTACTCAAACAAGACCTATTCTATGCCTCCCTGTCCGAGTACTAACTCCTGTCCCTCCTCTGGCCTAAACTACCCAGATGTATGTCCCTGTAGCTCTCTTTGCAGGCTTCCCAATGCAGACCTTGCACACTGATGATGAAAACCCCCCTTGGGGAACTTCGGACAGTCACTGGTGGAACAGTGAAGTCAGGGAGGACAACTTGTGAAATCACAAGACAACGGCCAGGAATATACATTACTCCTAAAAAAGGCTCATTCGAAGCAGGATTAAATGAAAGGATGGTCAGGGGCGGTACCATACCTGCTCATCTTACATCGAGTGAGACCTCAGGATCCACTTTAATGCCAATTAAATACTATCTGTTGAAAAAATGCTAATGAGCAAGAAAACACACTTCATATTATATTTATGACATTAGAACTGCCGTAATTCGTCATGAAAAAAGTGTTTAAAAAAAGATTTTTCTTGCCAAACTGCAGAAGAGATGGGGTGGAAAGGTTAAGCAACACAACCGCAAGAAAAAAACCCTATAAAAGACTACAATATGGGGGCTTCTCGGGACACCACTATGAAAGAAGGATAAACAATTAAGAAAAAGGCACAAAGTGTTAGGCAGTACGGGGCCAATGGTAGTGGCTTCCTAGTACACACACAAAAAAAAAAAACAGAAAGAAAAATGAAACTTCAAACGAATGAAAACTCGAAAATTAAATTGAGCAAAACAAAAAAACTTGGGAACCAAGAGCATCTTCGCACCAAAAGTGGGTGGGATACTTAGATTAGACAGAGACATGTACACTCCATGGGGCATGATCGTAGCGGCTGTACTGCCATCAACGCCTTGTACGGTCTAGTAAGCGCTATATAAATACAAATACACAGTAGCCATTGGTCTCCTCTCTTTCATTAAAAATAATCAGGCAAATGTTCTCTTCGTGGGAGATGCTGGAGGTTTCATTAAAGTCTTGGGGTTTGCCCAGTATCTGAAGACAGCTTGTTGCCAGAAAGGTGTCTCCATGTGCCCAACTAAGGGAAAAATGTCAAGTTTTTGGTAAAACCTCTTAGTTGGCGAATTACAGTACCTAGCTTATCTGTCTGGTGGACAAAAATACTTCATGCGACAGACTATGCTGGTGAAGAAGCCACAGAAATAGATGACAACACCAAAGGAATGGAGACCACTCACCCCAGGGGTCTGAATTTGTAGTCCTTCTTATCAAGTATTATGTCGGTGGTGACGAGTATATCTCAGATTTTAGTAGCAATTGCTCTTCATATTTCTATATTGCCACAGAAGATTTCCATGTGGATCTTCTTGGGCGTATGGTGGAAAATTCATTTCTGTAACGGTCTGGCAACCTTAAATGTCTGGTACAGGAAGCTCTGCACTTACCTACATGTCAAGTTATTTGCAGTGCGCTCGAAGGCTTCTCAAAACCTGCCTTTTAGTATTTTGGACGAGTTCTCCAGTTTCACCGACCTTTTGTTATGAGGATATTACTTAGTCTGCCTGTAATTTTCACCTTCCAGTGTGAGGGTCTTCCCTTCTTTCTTGCACTATTGTCATTCATAATGCAAGCAGAGATTCGAACCACTCCAGCACCAGATCAGTGGGACTCAATGTGAAAGTGGAGGAGGGCTTGGAGCGCTTTCAGTGGAGCACTGTGCGCGCATCTATTTTGGCAGTTGTGGGGCAGTGCTATACATGGGGAAGGACATACATCTGTCAGAAAATATATCAATGTGTGTTGTCCAACCTCAAAGAAGTGAGGTAACGCTTTGGAAAAAAAAATCTATATTTCACCAGATCTGTCCAGAAAGGCAATGTGCATAATTGTATTTATGCACTACGTTACCTGTGCCCGCTTTGAGAAGACTTGTCTGGCCAGAATGCCAACGAAGTATTTTGCTATGTATTTCAAATCTAGGCCCTCCTATTTTGCCTTGAGCCCCCTAGTTGCAAAACTCTGGCTTCTTCCTTTGTCCCAGGAATCATGAAGCAAACCTGGCAGGATCCTGCAGCCAGCATATTGAAAGCACCCCAAATGCAAGCACCAGGCCTCGCTGACTTCAAAGAACTCCACTTCAGTCAACCCTAGGATAAGTAAGGACTAGGATCAAGCTTTTAGCAGCTCCTTGATGGCTCTTTTTCCAAGTTGGAGGCCTTTGTCTTCCCATTTGTCCAAGCATATAGGGAAAGGAGCTAGCCACCCAGCTCTCCTCCAGCTCTGGGTACAATGGTAAATGTATCTATTAGTGAGAAACTGCATATAGGTCTTGCAGCATACACTACGATGAGGCTTTCCCCTACTCTATGTTGCCAATCATTGTATCTCTTTAATCACCTAAATTGTTATCCAACGGGCATGCCTTGATTCCTTCCAGTCAATCAAACATTTATAGAGAGCAACAAATAACCTGTGAGGGTCTCGAAGCACTGGAGCTGCGTGGAAGTTTGATTATTCAAACATCCAGGTCTTCAGTTCGCTTCGCTCACTTACCTTAAATGCCTCAAGTCCAGATCTCCAATAGATGCCGGTCTCGCTAAACTATTAGCATCTCTTGCTCCTACTATTAATTTCACAGTAAAAAAGGTACTTAACTCATCTCTTTTCTCCGGCAAAGTGCCAAGTATTTGAAAGCAGGCTAAAATGTTACCACTTCTAAAAAAAAAAAACTTCTGCCGATCATAACGATCCTGCCAATTATAGGCCGATTTCTCTCCTTCCAGCTCTCTCTAAAGTCTTAGAAAAACATGTGAATAAATCTATTTCAGATCACGCAGAAAGCTATAATCTGCTTCATCCGTCCTAATCTGGCTTCAGGGCTAATTAAAGCACTGAGACTGCCCGGTGGAAGTGACGGAGTACATCAAGGAAAAACTGGATCAGGGCGGTAGGGCCATTCTTCTATTGCTGGATCCGTCGGCGGCATTTGGTACTGTCCCACATGAGACTTATTGACAGATAGAGGAACCTGGGTATTGGTGGAACAGTACTGGCCTGGATGACCTCTTTTCTGCAAGACAGATCCCAGGAAATACGGATACCCCCTTTTTCATCCCCCATGCCTAGCATGAATGTAGGAGTACCCCAGCGATCTATTCTTAGCCCAACTCTTTTTAACCTTTATATGTCCCCCTTGGCATCCTTGGCAGAGGCAAATGGTGCTAAGATTATATCCTACGCAGAAGACACAACTGATTTTCACCTGTGAAAAGGGAGCCGACATCGGGTCGTGTCTTACAAAGGTGTTTCATTGGCTCAAAGTGAATCCGTTGAAATGCAATCCGGATAAATCCGAGATTGTCTTTTTTGGCCAACCTGCAGTGAGTAATTGGAATGTATGGTGGCCGGAAGAGTTATCGCCGCCACGCATAGAGCAAACATCGGTTAAAAATCTAGGCATTTTCCTGGATAGTGCCCTCTCCATGAGGACCCAGGTTCAAACTCTGGTAGGCTCATGCTTTGGCATACTGCTTATGTTAAAAAAAATTCTTCCACTTTTGACAATAGATACCAGGAAAATAGTGATACAGGTCTTGGTGACGTCAAGACTGGACTATGATAATATCCTGTACCAGGGCCTACCTTGCTATCTTATCCAGCGCCTGCAAGAGTTGCAAAACTCTGCGGCCAGGGCGATTCTCAGACTTAAACCAAGGTCTCATATGTCCCACCTTCTTAAATCCCTCCATTGGCTGCGATTGAAAGAAAGGATTACATTTAAAGCCCTAGTTGTTTTTTTCAAGGCCCTTCATGGAAAAGGAGCAAGCTATCTCAGCAAACGAGTTAACCGTTACACTCCAGCACGGTCCTTAAGATAGTCTTCCTCGGACCTTGTCCGTACCCCCCAAAGTACGTTTGGCCCGTATGGGAGGCAGGTCTTTTGGGTTCCTGGGCGCACAGGCATGGAACAAACTACCTGCTACACTGAGAGCCATCTCAGAACTTTCGATTTTCAAGAAACATCTTAAAACGTGGCTTTTTAAAATTTAGCTGCGTATCAAGTTTCCTGCCACATGCTCCGTCAGCGCCGGGACACTCTTTTTGAGTAGCTGTTGCGCTATATCAAATGTCCTTCATTCATTCAGGTGCTGGGGGAGCCTTGACTGCCAGGTGCAAGAAGAAGGATCCTCCGCTGTTGGCTCAATAGATCTGTGGGGAGTCTGAGAGGGAGAGGGAAGCTGATCGAAGGTGTCTTGTCGGTTGGGGGAAGGTCAGGAGTTCGTTGATGTATGCTGCCCCTTCATTGTGCAGGGCATTGTAGTCATGGGTCAGCATCTTGAACTGGCATCTCTTCTGAATTGGGAGCAGTGTAGTTTCTTGAGATGGGGTGTGATGTTGGTCCTTCTGGGGAGGTCGAGTACGAGTCTTGTCGCTGAGTCAGATGTCACTCCAATTTCCACTGCCCTCAGATGCTTACCTTCTTTTCTCTCTTGTTCACTTCTGCACTGTCCTGAACCCCCCTACTCATGGCCTCTCTCTGGCTCCTATCTCCCTGCCTAGTAAGACCGCCACCCCACAACACACCATAGTGCAGCTTGCTGAGATCAGAAAATGCCATTAAAAAAAAAAAATCAACATTCATGTTCCTTCTACATTGCTCCCTTCCTTCCTTCCTTCCTTCCTCTGTCCTGGTCGCTTCTTTTCCATCTCTCATGTCCCACCCTGACTTGAAGAGATACTAGGGTTGTGTAAAGCTCTATGCAAATTAACAACATACCACGACTATATGAAAAAGAAGGTAGAACTGTGAATGATTCAGTATGTTTGGCAAGACCATGAAACTGTCCCAGAGCCAGCCTTCCAGCCTTAAAAAGGTACCAGCCAAAATATGGAACCTGTCATGTTTCCCCATTTAATGGTAGCTCAGGGGTCCCAGTTTGGGACTGGTCTCGGTGCCTTTGGATCGCTTCTTGACTCTCCGGCGTAACCACATTTTTCAATCGATGGACATGGATTCATCAAAATGAGGTAGCAGTAGCGACATCACATACACTTTGAGCCCCATGACATCACAAGTTGACTCCTTGTTCTACCTATGGCCCCTCAGCACCCTTTTCTTTGAGCTTAATGAATTAGGGAGAAGGACTAGGAATGGAAACTACAAACCCTTAACAGGGCGATCCCGGTTTATTTTATTTTCCTCTTGTTGCCCTTATGACTTCGGGAGCACAAAAGGTAGCAAGGACAATGCCAGGGGTTCCAAGAAGAAAGCCACGGCTACCCTTGAAAGCCACCACAATTGAAACATTATGGATACATAAATTATGGGCTGTGGTTGGGTTTGACAAGCTGAGGACATATCTTGAGTAATAGTTTTAAAGGAATGTGATATGGAAACTTTCTGAAACAGACTAAATTGAAACACTTTAAACTACATGTCTGTAAAATAAGAATATAATTGAGACAAAGTTGCGATTCCCTGCAACAACTTGAGACTAGCATTTTGAGATATTAAGTGTAATTATTACTGACCTGTTCTAAGTTACATTTATAGCAAACTTGTAATAAAGTTGTGATTTACAATATTGTAGTAATACAATACTTTGAAGTAATGAATTGCGTGCTCAAATAAAAGCAGAGTTTTAGCGTGAGATGACATATTAAGAAGTAATGAAGCAATAGAGTATAATGCAAGAAAAGCGGCAAGAAATGACATTTAGAAGTGAGAATGGATACCAAGAAGAGTAGCTACGGTTGCATTGAATAAAAGGTAAATTGACCATTAACATGGGTTTGAGTTACGTTGATGGCTAAACCTACATTTGTGTGCTTCTGGACAATGAGACTGCAAAGCTAAATTATGCAGAGCAATTTATATTTTATGAGCTACATTTTATTGGGATAGATCCAAGGGGGCATAAAGACATATAAACCTTTTTATAAGGTAAGGTGCAACAACTTTAAACCCAATCATTTTAAGGGTGGTTATAAGAGTTGAGAAGTTATTGTTTTCATTTTTGGGATTAAGATACATAGTTTTTTTTTGTTTTTGTTTTTTTAATCAACGTTAGTCCAGATCGCAATTATTAATGTCGTTTGTTTGAATGAATTTTTCACATTGGTGAAGTTATTTAAAATGGAATGTTGATACAGGATTTGAGACGGATTTGCAGCTACACCCTATAAGCTAACCTTATAGCTAGGACTATACAGTTGAACACACTTAAGAATCGAATATGGCATATCATAGAGACTAAGAACGCAAACTGCATGAGTCAGCAGTCAATTTGGCATGCGCATAACAAAATGGTGGCCATTGTGTGAGACCATAGAGTTGATTATACTTTTGTGAATAGAATAACATATACTACAGACTGAGAATACAAAATGCACTGTAGCCTTTTGGGATACACATATATAAGGGGTGGCCATTTTGAAGAGACAGTTTTGCATTTATCTGCTATAGAGGAAACACTAAGCCTGATACGCTTTTGTATAATAAGGTATGGAATAGAGGTGAGCAAAATGTGTTTAATTTGCTTTCATGTAGTTCTGACAAAATAGCACAAAATGCAAATCTGTCATTTTGCACTATATTTTAGTACAAAATGTATTATCGTGTCAGTTTTTGGTGCAAAGATAATTTCAGCAAAAGCGCTGTGAGCAGCAGCCATTCTCGCTGTTGTTCCTGTGCATTCAAAATATATTTTCACTGCAAATTGTGGAATTCTTGGTAAATTTTGTACCACAAATGCCAAACATATATGCTAAGTGGCATAATTGCGGAATTTCGCAAAAGAAGTGTAAAGAGAAAATACCAAAAATTACAGGAATTTCACCAACATAAGCTACCTTTCACCCAGGCCTCATATGGAGTAACAATAATGAAGTTATTCATAGTAATATATCTCCTCATAGACCTTGTTAAATAACTTTGAGGCTACTGAATGCCAGAATAAGAGGCACTATTGCAAATGAAAATGTAGGGTAGATTTACACTTAATATTAGCAATTGAGTATTTAAAAGCATTGCGTTTCCACATGTGATCTAGAGTGATTATAGCAAAGAAAGGAACACTGGCAAACTAGGGCTCTTCTCTGCGTTTTTAACTGAAAATATTAACAAGTTTCTGCTCGTATTGGGTTGCTCGTGAATTAATTTGGCAAGAGGCACTTATTAGTAAACCCAATAAGTTTAACAAGGAAAAAGAACAGATTATGATAAACTGACATAATTACGCTTAAAACTCTGGCATGGAGAGAAGTTCTATTTACATAAACATAATATGAATAATGAGGTGAAAAATGGGATCGTATGAATAATTGCGATTAAATAACAAAAGTGTTGCGTTGAGCTGTAAATTTGGTCAGTCTAATTTCTCAGAGTGAGGATTTTAATATGAATAGGGAGATTTAATGATTTGAATTTTGTCGGATTAAATGTGAATTAGGTTAATAAATATGCATGTGAGAATTATGGTGAGACATTAAAATCAAATTTCGATAGGTACGTTAGGATGCTGTGTGTGAATTATCTAGTTTAAGATACTGTCAGCTCAAATGCAAAATTAGGAGAGAGATAAGAGGATCATTATTCTTCTCAATTAGGTGGTTTTGAGGTCACAGATTATCAAAAAGATCCATAAAACAACAAAATTGGTATATGAAGTGGTTATTCCTAGAATTAAAGTGTGAATTGGATTAGAGGAATTTCGCTAAATTTAAAGTTGTGCAGTTTTTGTTTTTCCCTAAGTTCTTTTTATTCAACATGTCATCCAAATATCACATAGTACATTGAGAAGTATACAGGGCTTCGTACATAAACCAGCAGCTAGTAGGTGTCCAGTTTCTTGTGCTGAGAAGACCCATCACCTCCCTTCCGTACTTCAAGTCATGTCTGTTTTATTGGATCAAACATGAGGGGTAACCCCCCAAACTAAAACAGTAAACAGACCCTCCCTAACCCTCTCCCGCCCCCCCCTACCCTGGTGGTGGTGGAACCTCAGACACAAACTTTCGGACATTCAGAAGTGCATCAAATAGAAGGGAATTTAGGTTATCGTTTGTTCCCCTTTGGGACACTACCATTCCTCGTGTCGAGGCTCAAATCTCCACTTTAAACAATTTTAAAACTGGAAAAGGTGCATGGCTCTTATGGAAGGTGGACAGACCGCCAATGGAAGGCCACGAGACAGAAAGGCCACCAACGGACCCCACTTGTATTCAAAGTTCTTGTACTCGTCTCTGAAAATATCAGCTAATCTTTCCATGGTGAGAATTCTCCAGAGCCGAGAGTGCCACAGCGATATAGCTGGTGCTTCTCTCTTTTTCCAGGCTGCCGCTATTGTAATTTTGGCCGCCCCTAAGCATGCCCACATTATTGCCTTGTCTGCTTTTGTCTGGTGTTCTAGAGCAGGATCCCTGATGCCCAGGACCGTTCCCTCTATAGATATCGGGATGGAATAACCAAGCATGTCTTTAATGTGTGATAGGATTTCCTCCCAAAAAGTGCAAATAGCGGGGCAATCCCACCATATGTGGCGAAAGTTCCCTTGAAGGCCACAGCCTCGCCAGCAGAGATCGGAAGTGTCTGGGAAAATCCTTTTGAGTTTAGTGGGGTACAGGTACCAGTCGAAAAGCGTCTTGTAGTGGGCCTCCTTCAGGGCCACGGAGTGGTTGTTCTTGGCTATGTCACCCCATATATGCTTCCATTCCCCTTCTGCAATATCCCTCCCAATCACTTGTTCCCAAAAAGGCATGTATCGTGCCCGTGGTGCGTGAGCGGACGATAATAACAAAGCATACAGTGAGGAGATTGCCCCTTTTATGGTGCCCGCTTTCCGTAACAACTGTTCTATTGGTGTGTATTGCCTAGTGGCGGCGTCTCATCTGTGGCTGGGATACCCAATGTTTGAGTTGGAGGTAATGAAAGTGTTCACTTTTTGGGACCTGGAACTCCCTTTAGCAGCTCTCAAATGTGAGCACGTCGAAGTTGTGGAACATGTGTGAGACCATCAAACAACCCCCCCTCCAGCCACCGGTTAAATGGGCATTCTTTCAGAGCTGGTGGAAAGTTGGGGTTGAAATGGATAGATGTGTAAGGTGAAGGGAAAGATGTCCATCCCTCATTTTTCGTAACCTCGTCCCAGACTTTGAGGGTGGTTCGTGTCGGGGTGCTGAGGTATGCGTTGGCTGGCCTATCTTTTTTCGGTTTCCAGAGGACATCCCAGATCGATCTGCCCACTATCGCCCTGTCCATGTGGAGCCAATGTTTATCGGACTCCCTCAAGGACCATTCTACCAGTACTCGTAGCTGTGCTGCTTTGTAATATAGAGAAAAGTCTGGCAATGCTACCCTCCCCCCCCCTTCCTTTTTTGAGCACCTTAAACGTGGAACGGGAGGCGCGCCCTTCCGCCCTGCCATATAAATTTAGTGATAAGGGAGCGCAATCTGGGCAACAAGTCGCGGTCTAATTCAACCGGGAGCGCCTGAAATAGATAAAGAAACTTTGGTAGTACTGTCATTTTGACGGCGTTTATCCGTCCGAGCCAGGAGATGTAAAGCAGTTTCCAGCGCTTAAGGTCCTGTTGGAGTTGAGACAGCAGTAAGGGGTAATTAGCCCTATATAGATCTTCTATCCTCGGAGTGAGCTGTATGCCTAAGTATAGAAGGGAACGTGTAGCCCATTGTAGAGAGGTCTGCCCTCGGAGCTGTGATGCCTCAGCCTCAGGGAGTATGAGATTTAGTATGGAGGATTTCGACAGATTGACTTTGAAGCCCGCCACCGCTTCAAATTTCCCTAGTTCCGTCTGTACTGCTTGTAGTGAAGGGCCTGGGTCAGTGAGCGTCATCAAAATATCATCCGTGAAAAATGAAGCCTTGTGTTCCGTACCCCCAAAGCGTATTCCCTTAATCTCCGGGTTAGCTCTAAATTGGATAGCCAGGGGTTTGATACTAAGGGCAAATAAGAGAGGGGAAAGCGGGCAGCCCCGTCTCGTGCCTCTACTAAGTGCAAATGGGAGTGACGGGAATCCGTTGACCTGCACTCGTGAGTGTGGATGTTTATAGTTGGCCCTAACCATGTTAATGAATCTATCCCCAAAGCCGAACTTTTGCATAGTAAGGAAGAGAAATGACCAATCCATCCTGTCAAAGGCTTTTTCGGCGTCTAGTCCCACCAAAATCGCCGGGATTTTGAATTTAGAGACTTTTTCAATCAGGTGTATTGTTCTCCGAATATTATCATGCGTCTGCCTTCCTTTTATGAAGCCCGATTGGTCAGGGTGGATTAGTACGGGCATTAAATTTTCAACCCGTGTGGCCAATATTGCAGAAAAGAGCTTAGCGTCTACATTCAGCAGCGCAATAGGCCTATAAGAGGCACAGCTTTGGGGGTTCTTCCCAGATTTAGGGATAAAGGTAATGACTGCCTCCGCCATAGAAGTCGAAACAGGGGAGTCCTCTGCTATCGCGTTAAATAACAAGGTGAGGTGGGGAATAAGCTCTGGCGCAAAAATCTTATAAAAGTGCGCCGTCAGACCATCAGGACCCGGGACTTTGTGAAGTTTGAGCTGCGAGATTGCTTTCCCTACTTCTTCGGCCGTGATTGGGGCATTTAACCGGTCCAGCTCCGCTGGCATGATGCGGGGCAGTTCCAGAGAATCTAGATATTGTTGTTGTAGGGCTATATCTGGAGGTGTGCCTGTGCACAGGTCCCCATAAAATGTACCAAAAATGCGGGCTTTTGCTTCATCTGAGTGGGTTAAGAGACCGTCTCTATCCTGGATTCCCCCTATGTACACGCGTTCCTTTTTTTCGCGCAGCTGTCTCGCTAGGTGGGACCCCACCTTGTCCCCCTGGGCATAGGATATCTGCCTGAGCTTCAGTAGCGTATATTCGGCCCTATTGGTGTAGATCGATTTGATTTTCCCCTTCAGTGCGGTAATTTGTCGCTGCAGTATTCGGGATGGCACATTCTTGTTGTCTCTCTGCTTTCTCTAGTTCCTCCTCAAGCTCCAATCTTTCCTTAGCCCTCTGTTTATTCAGAGCTGCATTAAGTTGGATGCATTTGCCCTTGAGGACCGCTTTGAACGCGTCCCAGTTGTTCTGGGGGGAAGTGGCCTGTGGTTGATTTAGATCAAAGTACTCGGAGATGGAGGCCCTTAACTCATCTCGGAGGGTTTTGTCCCTGGTAACTGAAATTGGGAAGTACCATCTGGGGATTCCTGGCTTATTACAACCCCAAGATAGGTCGATGGTCACCAGGCTGTGATCTGAAATCGTAATTGGGAGTATCTTCGCCGCCTGCAGGGTGCCCAGCAGAGGTTGACTTATAAAAATATGATCTAGCCTGGAGTAAGACTGGTGTACGTGTGAAAAAAAGGTGTAATCTTTGGCGGTGGGGTATAGCGTGCGCCATGCGTCTGGTAGGCCTAGGGCCCGTATTTTCTGTTTGATCCCCTTGGTGAAGTTGTTGGCGGCTGCCCTATGGAGGTGTCCAGTTCGGCCTGCCAAGTCAAATTAAAGTCACCCATGAGTACTACGGGCCCTTCTGCGAATTCGCTTATCATGTCCAGAAGGGAAGTCAAGAACGCTGCTTGCGCAGAATTGGGGGCGTAAATGGAAATAAAAGTGCAAAATCTGCCTCTCAATTTCCCCTTTACTATAATTACTCTCCCTTCCCGGTCTGTCTTTATGGCTTCAGTTTGGAACTTTGCCGAGCTGCGAAATAGGAGAGCAACTCCCCTCTGCTTAGTGTTTGCAGACGATCTGTAGATTAAGGGATAGCTTTTATGACGGAGCCGTAGCTCTTCGGTCTTTTTAAGGTGCGTTTCCTGCAATGCCACTACCTCAAACTGGTGGTCAGTGAGATATTTCCAAATTTTCTGCCGTTTGAGAGGCGAGTTTAAACCTTTGACATTCCATGAGGCTATTGAGACCATTTTAAAAATGTCCCCTTTCCTCGGTCTCTCGTGTCTTCCCCCTTGACCTTCGCTTTTCCTCTTGCTCCCCCCCCCCCTGTGGTCTGCCGTACCTCGGGCGACTTCAAAGAAAAATGTCTACATTCCCCATTTGTGTGGAGTATCCGATTGTCCCTCCCCCCCCCCCAAAAAGAACAACCCCAAAAACCCCTTGAAACCTGACGCTGCAGAGCCAAAGGGCTCTCAGCGCGTCCCTTCTTAAAGAAGAGTAACATGGTACCGGGCGTTACGGACAGGGTCCGAACCCCCGACTGCCACTTGCTACGTGTATAGAGTATCAATTGAAAGTGTCAGAAATAAAGGTCCAATGTACCCAGTCCTTCATGGTGGGTAAGCGTGGGCACTCTCGGCACCAAAGCGTCCCTTATTGCGAGCGCCCCGAAGCAGTGCTGCCACATAGTCAGCCCGGATGTCTACCCTCTCGTGGATCGTTTGTCCCATTAGTGTCCTCATTTTTGGCTGGTTTTGCCTTTTGAGGTCGTGCGCCATGGTCGAGCGGGTTTTTGTGTCGTCCCCGCTCCTTTCATGAGGTCTGAACTGCCTTTATCCTCGGGAATCGGAAGACCTAGAATGCGGAGACCCTCTGTCAGATCCGAGACGTGGTGCGGTTTATTGTTGCGCTCGAAGGCGAGTCCAAAGGGGAAGGTCCATCGATAGCGCACATTATCTTCTCGCAGTTTAGTAGTAATTGGTCTTAGTTGTTGTCTGCGTGCCAGTGTGGAGGGGGCCAGGTCCTGAAAGAGCGCACACTTGTATCCCTGTAAAAAGGTCTCCTTTTTTCTGGCGGCGCTCAAGATCGCCTCTTTCGTTTTGAAGGAGTGCATCTTAACTAGAACATCGCGGGTGCGTCTGCGTTCACCTGCCTGCTGATTTCCCACTCGATGTACCCTATCGATCTTGAGCTTCATCTGGCGCGGGCTCAGGATTTCAGCAAAGAGGCCCTCCACAAAGGCCTCTAGGTCCGGCCCCTCTGCCCCCTCCTCCAGGTCTCAAATTCGAATGTTCTCCCTCCTAGACCTATTTTCTAAGTTTTACGCTTTCAGGAGCACCAGGTGAAGTTGCGACTGGAAATCTCGCTGTTTGTACTGCATCTGAGAGGTGTGGGCGTCCAATTCTTGTGCCTGTTCCTCTACTTCCAGTACCCTGGACCCTACAGCCTCCACATCTTGTTGCAGAGTTGACATGCGGTCGGTAAGATCTGCCTTCAATTGGTCTATGGAAGACCGTAGGTCCCGTTTGATCTCCAGGCATAATTCTGCTTTAAAGTCTCTAAGTGAGGCCACTTCTCTGGTGAAAGCCATCTTGTTTGCCTGCCCCCCTTCGTCGTGAGTTTGACCTTTCTCCGTTGATGCAAAATAGTTGGAGACCTTAATTGACGCTTTTTTTGGTGGCATATGGGCTACGAGAAGAGTCCTCCTTGCTGGGCCTTGAGATGCCCCCTCTGGTTTGTGACCCCTCGGGAGATGTTGTGTAGCAGTGGCCAGCTGCGGCGGTCGCAAAGTTCAGGCAGGGGTGGCCATCTTAGGGTCAGGCACTTAGTGTATTTCTGTGCACCCCAGCGAGTTGCTCCGCAGACATCTCCTAGTGCCAGGGTGTGAGCGCTTCAAGAGAATGGCTCTTCAGACGTTGCTCCTCCAACCAGTTATACCAAAGGGGGCAATGCCTTAATTTCTTCAGGGAAGCCTCAGGTCGGGCGCCATCTTAGGATCAGGCGCAGCCGTCAACTTCATCCTCCCTCAAGCCCAGCTTTCCCTGCCCCACCGGATCAAATATTGGTGTGGGATGCCTCCCCTGGGCTGCCTCCGCGCAACATGCTGCCACAGACTCTGAGCCCCGCTCACCTCCACGAGGCGTCGCCTCCGCCAGGGTGCCTCAATCTCTCCCCCCTACGCGTCGCGGCCGCACGTCCCTACCGGCCTCTGGGAGCAAGATCACGGGGACGGCGAGCCTCGTCCGGCTCCCCCTCGCCCCCAGGCGGCGTCTGTCAAGCTTTTCCCAGCTCCGCCGTTGACTGCTTGGGTCCCGCTGTGCCTGCGCCCGTTCAGGCCGCCTCCGGTTCCGCCACGGTCCTCGACGCCATTTTGTGACTGCTCTTTGCTCCCGGCTTCGCTGTGGATTCCGCGCCCGGTCACTTCTGCTGCATTAATTTTGCGCCTCCTGGCACTCTTCAGCCTCACGTCTTCATGCCGGACCGGGTTTGGTGAGTCTCGGTCCTCTAGCTTTGCGGTGGCGGTGTTTGACAGTCACGGGCCTCTGGAGCTGATGTGGATCACGTCCACTCAGCCATCTTGCCTGGCCACGCCCCCAATTGTGCAGTTTTTACATATATTTATTTGATTTTGTCTGCAGTTAGGGTTTTTTAGTGATTACGAACATTTGTGGTCCTGAAGAAGCAACCAAATCACGAAACACGTTGGCCTGACATTATATTAAAGATTATGGACTGAATTTTAAATTTGTGCTCCTTGCCTTATTTTATTATTATTTTTTTTAAACAAAAAGCCCCCACTACTAACATTCATGGAAAACATTGTACCTTCCTGCACATCACTTCCCTTAACTGTAAAGATTGGTAAAACTTAGAAGCGAGCTAAAATAAATACAAGCAGGTCTTAAACAGAACCAGAGCTCCATCATGTTAAAACAAAAACTACTTCAGGTGCACTACTGACGTATTTGTTGTATGATTACACCCCATTACAAAGGTGTATTCACATTAAACAAACTAGTGTTGTTCTATGGAGCACAAGTAACCTATATAAAAATTCCCAAGCAAATTATATGCACAGAACCATTCTCTGACACCTGAATGCCATTTCCAAGGCAAGGTCACCTTAACAGGACCCCGGGCTGAGGCTGTAAGCACCAGATGTTTTTGGCGTCCTATGCTTTTTCTGGATACCCTGAGTTAAGGATAATCCAGTAGCCACCGTGCCTGTACACAACTACCATCATGTAACCAGCAAATGCCTCTGTAAGAAATCATCAAATGGCAAATCCAAGGCAGAAAAAAAAAAAAAAAAAAATCACACAGGACAGAGATTTAAGGAGAATTGTACAGCACATAACCACCAACAACCAAGAAGACAGAATGGACTGAAGGAATATGACAAGGTAGAAGAGGATCTGTAAGACCTGGACAGGAACCAAGTAAAAACATAACAGGATAAAAAATAGAGATGGGTGGTAAACTCAACAGCACGAAGGGACCAAAGCGTTGCATAGTCTGCCGGTCAGGCTTTTAACCAGACATCAACTTCCTGCAAGTGGACATTCTCCTACTTGAACTGGAACAATACCAAAGTGAAAACATGAATGAGTGACATCCTCAGCTGGGAAAACAAGAAAAGGAATTTCTGCTTTTTTCTCTATTTCTGTAAAGGCAATTTACCGTGGGCTTAGTCCTTCTGGTTTCCTTGAAGGTCAATTTCTGGGGAAAAAGACGACATCCCATTGACCTGCCTTTCTGGGATGGTGCCCTGAGATACAGGTAACAGGCTTTTACCCTGAGGGATGGTGCTTACAAGTGAACTCAGATCTTTGATGAGAGCTGCCTGTGATGTTAGGGATTAGAAATGTCTTTGGTGATGCTGGCCTCAAAGGCTGCAGGTGAGGAGCAAGAGCAATGTGATAGGGCACTACAAGCAAACTTCAATTGGCTTTCTGTAGTGGATATGGCACAGGAGGTACATCGGCTGTACAGTAGAAGCACTCAATAGGCTTCTTTGCTCCTTTACAATCTAGACTAGAGTGAGGACAAGTGGCCAAACTTCCTCAGGGGTGTAGCACAACGGGTGGGGCCACCTACCAGGGAGAACAACAGAACTTAGTCATACAGACTAGCATATGGGGCAATTGGTGGAATGCGGAAAACTCTGCTGGCCTGGATAATACGCACAGACAGCAACAGGCATGTAAATACAGCTGACAAATGGAATCCCTTCTTGCATGTACACATCGGGGCAGCAAGTCCAAAGAACTTAAAAAGTTCCTTAACGAACCGATAATATAGAAGGTGGCAATGAAATCAAACAAGACGTCAAGGTCTTTTTATAAAGCATTTACAATCTTCCCTGCGATGCACCTTGCAGACCTTCCTGTGGTCAGAATGGGTGGCACGTTTAATGCTGGAAGACGCATGACCCAAATTCCATGAGAGCGCAAGGATGGGGAGTGTTCCACCTCATACCAACCAATTGCACTGCTCAATTTCGACTTAAAAAGCCTTAATAAAATATTAATAGCAAAGCTGGGAACTCTAGCTATTCTGGATCAAGCTAGAAGGGTTTCACTTCATCCGAGACTGGCACCTTCTATAAAGTCAGAAGGCTGACTCAACTTGCCGAAAAAGTCACATGTAAAATAATACTCGCTGTCCTGAATGCTGAGAAGAAATCTGACAGTGTCAACTGCACCATGGGTGAAAAAAATGTTGCAAAAAGTGGAGCTGTGTAACATTGTGATCACATATAAAAGGCTAAATATGCAAGTCTTGTGGCCCATATAAATACATGTGGGTTCTCTGTAAATATTGTTGGGAACAGGAAATAAACAACTATTACTATCAATGACATCATGGTGGCTGTGACCATCCCCCACAAGTGACTTCCAGATCTGGGGAGGAAACTTAGACTTCCAGGGATTATCAGAGCTCAAAATGAACCAAAACAAAATAGAATTTCTCAACCCGACCCTGAATGGAGAACAACCTTAAAACGAAGAGCATCTCTCTATTTTAGTGGGAGAAAGGCAAAGTTAAGTAGGGAGGGGGTCGAATTCATGACTCCGTGCAGGCCATGTTTGGTGCTAATTACCAACCAATGCTGAACAAGATGTTAGCAAATGGCTGGGTATAACTGGAGTACTTAAGAGAACTAGTCTGATACACCTCTTGTATTAGTTCCAACTATTACCCCAATGTACACTCAATTGACAGAGTGGGACAGCGCACCTGTGGTCTGATTTCTGCAGGCGATAGGGCCTGCCATACCATGCCATCCAGGGCTCATGGTGAGTTATAAATAGGCAAGGCCTGCTGAAGCGGTTAAGTCCTGATACCCCCACTTCTCCAAGAAGGGAAGTGAGTTCTCACAGCTTCTAGTATGAAGAGGGAACATTTCATCTACAGTTCCCCAACTGAGTATAAACTTCAATTCAATCTAGTAAATCTTCAAACACATAACAAAAGAGGACCCAGGGACAGAAAGTAGCACGTTCGGTGTTCTAACTGACTTCTGCTTGTTGGTGTAAGCAGAGGGTCACATGGCGTTTTTCGAGATGCTCATGCAGTCATCAGGAAGGCTTAAATATCTGCACAGTCGGTTCTCTTGAGACAGGCAATCAACCGCAGTGGTGAGAAGGTCTGCACTGCATGGAAGTCTTCTGAGTAGTTGAACTGGGTATCTGATGATTTCATCCATTGTGGAATTCTGATCTCCTGGAAGGTAGAATTATGTGATGCAGAGGTCCCTAGCAGCAGCAGTAAATGGCAAACTTTATGCACTCCTCTTAAAGATTCTCTCTCTCTGGTACCTTGTTTATTTATACGATTCATGGTAGTGATGTTCATTCAAAGGAGAATCGAGCTGAACTTTATCAACGTGGGGAAAGGCATGAAGACTGGAGGGGCAGCTCCTAGTTTCAGAATGCTGATAGGGTTGTCCAGAGTTCAATTTGAGCCGGAATTCATCTGCTAGCGAGTAGTCTCACAGAAACAAAAAGTGCGAAACGGTTGGCACTAACCATTTAACAGTGGTGAAAAGATCTAGTAAGGGTTCTTCCCACTGCCGGAAGGTGCCCTGAACCATCTTGAGATATAGTCACCATTCGCTGTCTGCCAGACACCATCTGCTGAACTCGTTTTCTCTGGCAACCAAAAAACTGTGACAGATGATTCACAAACAGGAAGATGTCCTGACGCACAAGCCAACTTTAGAGGCACAGAGCCTTGTGGCACAGGGCCCAGGTCCAGACTCATCCCTGCTAATTGCAATACCGTATCATGGTGGTGCTGGGCATGAAAACTTGCACCAGCCTCCCTTTAATGGACAGCAGCAAGGCCTTCTAGGCCAAGTTATTGGCTGATACCTCTAACAGAGTTATATCAAGTCAGCGAACCAGAGCTCTCTGATCTCCACTTCTACCAAATTACCTTCCCAACCAATTAAGTGACGCATCCAACATCACCGTTAGCTCTGGGAAAGGGCCTGCCATTGCTCCAAATGTGGTGAAGCAGCCACCATTGCAGATCGTATGCAGTCTACTTCAAGATCTGAACAGCCTCCAATAGGGCTCCTTGGTGCTGGAATGGAACTTTGGATTCCATTGCAGAGCCCGCATATGCCACCTGGCGTAGTTGACAAGGAGGATTCAGGAGATAAAAGGGCCAAGAAGTCTCAGGCTCAGTCCTGGGTCTCAGCGAGAGTAGTTCTGAAATATTGGGATAATAGCCTGAATGTCCTGGTCTTGTTGTAAAGGAGGGAAGGCCCTGAAATGTACTTTACCAGGACAGCCCCAATGAAAGAAAGCCTCTGAGAAAGAGTTCAGTGGGTCTTCAGCTTATTGATTGTGAACCCCAACTATATCATGAGGTTCACTGTCGTCTGGAGGTGGACTACGATTTAATATGGCGAGCTTACCTTCAATAACCAGCCACCGAGGTAGGGGAAAATGGATATCCCGACCTTCAAAGATGGGCAGAAATCACCACGATCATTTTCATGAAGATCCAAGGGACCATGGTGAAGCCAAAGGGGATTAGATCACAATGAAAATGGTCCTGGGCTACCGTGAACCACAGGTAACGTCTGTAGGACTGCTGGATGGGTATATGGAAATACCCATCCCGCAGGTACAAGAGCACCATATAGTCACTCAGGAACAGGGCAGAAAGATCTGGGCCAGCGTGAGCATTTTAAATCGGTCCTTCCACATGAAGGCATTTAGAGGTAAAAGGTCTAAGATGGGCAGAAGGCCTCTATCCTCCTTTGGCACAAGGAAATAGTAGGAGTGGAACCCTCCCCTATCTCTGAACCCACAACCCTGCCTATTGCTCCTATGGAAAGTTAAACTTACACCAGAACTAACAGTTATTCCCATGAAATTAGTTTTGATGGGGTGGGGATAGGGTGGGATTAGGAGTATAGAAAGAAAGGGTAAAGCATAGCCATGCTGAACGGTTTAAAAAGACCCATATGTCAGACATGAGGGAACACCCTCAGAGAAAATGCTGGATCCTGCTTGCCACAGGTTGGTTGTGTGCCACTGATGGCAAGCTAAAGAGAGTTGGTGACTGTTGATGCAGGGGAAGGGGACTGGGAGGACTGATGCCCTTGTAGTCTTGCATGGTTCCTGCCAGATCCACAACCCAGGCCTTGAAAAGACTAGGGTGATTGAAGCAGTGGCTGGGTAGACGGACATTGCATATACACCAGCCACCTTAGGAGTAGCCTTGGAATATCATAAACCAGTGAGGAAATTGATTGACAGGGGTCTAAAGAGCTAGGGACCGTGCCATGGCCCTATTCTCTTTTAAAAGTTCCGAACGGTGAATCAGCTTTCTTTCTGAAGAAACGTAAGCCATCTAAAGGCTCATCCACAAGAGAGCTGTGTGCATCTCCAGAAAATCCTGTGGAGTGCCTCTAAGCTTGGCAGCTGACTACCACACTTGTGCCAACCGACCTTTCCAGACAATCAATAGTATCAAGGTCAGTAAAAATCCCGTATTTTACTGCATCTTGACCATCTTGAGGCAAGATCTTGCTGGCCATATCCGAAAGGGCATCAGTATACTAGCCAATAAGCAGCTCCTTTGACTGACTTCAATGTTAGGCTAGCTGAAGAGAACATTTATTTTCCAAATGCCTCAATATTCTTAGACTCCCTATCCGGAAGAGTCAAGGGAAATGAACTGGTGTTCACCTTTGCTGGTCAAAACTTAACCGACTCTCTGGAGCTCGGGGGCCCTCCGCACCACAGGTGCTGCGGGGGCTATTGTTACACCACTGGCTACACACCAAGGATTTAAGTGGTTTGTGGGAAAGGTGTGACCATGTTTTACAAAGAATAAAGTACCCGCTGCCGTCGATGATAAGAATATTGTAAGTCACCTTTGGCCTCGTTCCGCTATATGGTCATGGAACTCCTCAGTGAGTTGCAATATCCTTATAATGTATGGCAGGGGCTACTTTAACCCATAAAGTACTTCCACCAGTTTAACTGTGGCCTAATGCATGCCCCCCTAAAATTTGCTTCGAAGGACGCTACAGATAGTTCCACTAGTGATATTCTAGACAATGCGTAGAATAAAAACGGCATAGAGCAAATAGTGCAGATGTCTGTGATAGTCCACGCAGGAATGAATAATTGTTGATTTGGGTAATACATTTAAAATACTAGTAATTGTATTACCTTTTCAATTTACCTGCATGGATTGAAATATATTACGTCCTCACACAACCAGTGCTTAATTAGCACCAGTTGTTTCCAGTGCTCGGCACCGGCACGTAATTGTCAACACCACACTTCGGACAGTCTGCCACATGGTGGCGCTACTCATCTAATTTAGAGATGAGCAGAACAACTGTTTATGAGTACAATATACATTAAAAAATTACTAATATCTGCCTCCACAGTCATTCCTTTAGCTTTGGGGACGTTGAATAATCTGAACTGTAGCACTTGCTGGTGAGAGAGATGGCTAGTAGTTTTGGCAGCGATGACTGGGGCGATGGGTGGTGCAAGCTGCAGTGGCCCCTTGGTCAGAGCCCTGGCAATTATTATTTTACAAATTAAGCACTGAACACAACATCTCCCCTTGGTTTATTGTATATGCAGAGGACACCATGTCTGCATTTAACTATTTTAAAAAATGCTATCCCGGTCTCCTTACAGAAGACTGTTAACAAAACAAGATCCCTGTGCAAGGCACAACTGTGCTTGTCATTGAGAAAAAAGGTTGGTGGTGTAGGAGAGCCTTTTGGGGGAGGGGGGTCCACTTCCTTAGCACTCACCTACCACAATCACTCATATGCAATCACCCCTTCACATCCTTCACCACTCATTCAACATTCTAGCTATATTTTGTCCCTCCATTGCCCCTAAGCAGAATCAAGGTTATGTTTCTGGAGTTGCACACATCCTCTTCCTATTGTGGCCAACTAACTGGTTTTATATGGTCATGAACTGAATTTTAATGTCCCGGCCGGTACAACAATTAGAAAAATAAGACTGGCATTTTTCCCCCTCATTAGTTCATATTTTAACCAGGTAATGTAAGAAGAAAACACTTTAAGTGTGCTCTACAGTTGCCCTGATGACCCCCGATTGAGAAAGACAGAAAGGCCATATTCAAATGAATAACGATGATTTCTTATAAAGTTCTATTTCAGAACAATGTTGGGGCCTTTGCAGAATGTTAAATTGTGAACAGATGGCTAGATTTGTCTGTTAGAATTAAAGGTAGCAACCTTGCCTCTGCCCCAATAAATTCTGTGCAGCCTCTTCCCCTCTCAGGCAAGCAGTGCTCTATGAAAGACGCTTTCTGTGAGGGGGGAAGTGCGGGGGGGGGTGGGGAGTGTGGGTGGGTGGGGGGGGGGCGAGTCCGCTCTTGTAAGGGGCCTGGCAGGCTCGGAGTGAAAGAGAAACAAAAGTTTCTCTTTGGTTTCTCTTCACTTCCGAGTCAGCCTGTGTCAGCTCAAAGCAAGCTGCAAACTGCATCTGCTTTACAAGAGACGAACACCCTGGACAAACAAGCTGAGCCCCCCCCCCCCTTCATATATAGAAGAATGAGCCCCCCCTCCGCACTGCGGGGGCAGCGGGGGTGTCCATTACGCCACTGATCTGGCCACCTTCCTATTCATCGGTGAGCAACAGCAGGGCTTTGACCAGGTACCCATTAAGGTGTCACAGAAGGAGTCACTAAAGGGAGCAAGGGCTCAGATGTGGCTGGTCCAGGCTGCAAGACTTCCATAAGGAGATTTGTCTTAACCTCAACTGAGGGGCGTTGTAGGTCCAAGACCTCAGATGCTCATGGGATTACCACTGTAAATGATGCCCTCTCTTCTGTGGGAAGTTCAAATGGCTAGGCTAACCCTGGAGCAGGTGGAGTATCGCACCCACTCGCCACTTGTAAGTCTATATACAAATTATCATCATCATAACGAGGCGCTAAACCATTCCCATCACTACCATCATCATCATCTCTGGATGGCGGCATGCTTTGGTGAGAATCAAAGCCAAAAGGACAATGGAGCCTCTAAAGGCAATTCGGACTAGCATAGGATCAGAGTCAGGCTGCATGGCGACTGGTTGCACTTTAGCAAATTCATAGTGTGACATTGGTTGGGATTATGTTGATACTACTTTGAGGTCGTACATCAGAACCAGCTCCAGGATCCTCCTCTGGTGGCGCCAGTGTCGGTACTGGCATTGACAATGAAGAGATTGCCGTGGAGCCGGGGTGGAAATCTGTACCAAGGGCATCAGACGGCACAAAGTATGGATCCACATGTGGGAACCTGAGTGAGGGCCACTGCGAAGGCACATCAGAGGGACCCAGAAGAAAGTCAAGTATCTGAAGCATGGTCTCCTGGTGTCAATTCGCTGTGGCATCGTTAATGGTACGTGGAATTCAAGTCACACTGGAACCAACTGTGGAATAAGTTCCACAACTGGAGATCTGGAAGGAGTCAAACAATCACTAGAACGACCTCACACCTTCTTTTTGGTACAGAGTGGCAGGATGGGATTGAGTCCTGTTCGCTTTCTTGACTGGACTTCGCCGATTTTGACTTATCAGAGGACTCCAATCGCAAAGTTGACCTCTAGCAGGAGCAGAAGCGACCTTGGGAGCTGGAGGGAGTCTGTGCGCTCAATTAAGGGCAGCACTAATGAAAAACCTGCGAGTTCTTTTTGTGCTCAGTGATTTACAGCTTTGCTTCTTGGTCCCGGATCGGCTTTGGGTGCATGAGGCACATTTGTCACAGAACTTCTAATCTTGTCCCAAGCTCAAACACCAGAGACACAACTTGTGCAGGTCAGCGACCGATATGGGTTTTCTGCATTTGCATCATGGTTTGAAACCAGCATCTTAGGAGTGGACATAGTTCCGTAGCACACACACCTCTTTTAGGAGTTGTCAAAGACCTTTCGAAATTGCGAGCAAATCTCTGGATCAACGTTGGAAGACGCAGAAAGAAAGGAACAGACATCAGCGTGTAGGGTTGGTGCTTCTATGTGGCTTTGCTTCATCACTTCCATGGTAGTATAGAGTCAGCGCAAAGCCCCATGGCGCCTCCTAGCAGTCAAAGGAGCATTGCTGGTGAAAGCTTTCCGGATCCAGTCTGGTACCTAGGGAGTATTCTAAGGTGAGGAATCTGCAGTTAGAAGCATTCATCAGAAGTCATGGAGTTTCATTTTAACATCTATACACCACAAAAAGGATAGTCTGTCAAACAGTTATAATACTTGGAAAAAAAAGGTAGGGAGACTGGTATATTTACAGAAAAAACAGCAAAAACATGATCTTACTGTGAGAAAAAGCTTGATAAAGAAAATTAGACATCCGTACATGGTGACTATAAAAAATAAAATTAAAATAATAATAATAATACAGCCACCTCACCACTTCTCTGGATGAATTTCTGTAGAGCTCCACAAATGACCACTGAGAAAGTGACAAATAGGATGCTGGATGCCACTGGTACTCAGACAGTTGCAGCCATTGTGCGAGTGGTTAGAGATGATGGGCCAACTGATGACCAATGGCGATATTGCTATGCTCAGGCACGTGCGCTGTCCCCTAACTACCAACTGCGTCTTCTACATTTCAAGTATCTGCATTGGCTATATCGCACGCCAGAGAGGCTACATAAAGCAAGCGTAATTGAAGATGCGCGATGCGTGCGATATGCAACTGCCTGCGCTAGCATCTTATGCCTCGCGGGGTCACTGCCCGGACATGAGGCAATTTTGGGATGCGGTATTTGAGGTGCTAGAAACGATTGTGGGAAGCGTACTAAAACATTCTCCGCGAGTCGTGCTATTAGGATATGTGAAGGACGTGCTGCCAGAGGGACGCAGACTTACTGCAATGCTACTCCTGCTGGCTTAGCGCCGGGTGGCGATGAGATGGGTACGGCACGCAACGCTGTGCGTGGCGGACTGGCTCAGAGATACAGCATTTTGACAGGAGCAAATTAATCACTACTGGGAATTGATGCCGGCACGTGCCCGCCCTAAAGACATGTGGCCCCCCCCAGAGGAGTATTTACGGACCCAAACTAACTTGGAAGAAGCTGCAACTGCTGGCAGCGATGTGGATCTGAGGGGAGGCTTGTGAGGTGGAGCGGGCCCATGTAAAGCGGCCTTTGGGCTCTGAGAGGGCGAGAGAATGAATGTTAGACTGCGATCTAGATCACATTGTTGGAATGCCATTGTTGCCATACTTCCCTCCCCCCTTTTTTTCCTCCCTACCCTTTTCCTCTTTGTTGACGCACTGTACTTAATGACAACGCAAATTATTTGTAAGCATATAGCCTTGACCTCAGTCTGAACTGCTTTTGCTATACACTGTACTGTCATTTCTTGTTTGGAACATAATAATAAGAATTGATTAAAAAAAAAATGTGATGGGCCATGTTGCATTTATAAGTTGTGGTCCAAGTCCTTTCTTCTCTGCTTGGCCTACTCCCTGAGAGACTGTGATATCTGGAAGATGAGAGTGCTTCAGTTTGAGTTAACACTGAATGGTGAAAGTGAGGTCCTTTTTGAATTGGGCCAGGTCTCCTCACACGCGCAAAGTCTGCTCCAGTTCTCGGTGACTGCCTGTCCCTTAGTGGACAAGCGAATGATAACTGACAGCAACAAAACGCAGAGTGGTAAAATGGACACATAATAGTGCTTGTGAAGAGCTAAGATATGGGAGATTATGTCAAAATTGGAGAAGATGGCCACAAACCAGGAAGACAATTCTATGATGAAGAACCAGGGTCTTTCTGGTGTCGCTAATCAACATGAGAACTAACTACAAAACATGGAGGAAAGGTCGCAACAATGGGAGATTCCTGTATTTGTCAGATGGCACAAGAGCGGCTACCTGGAAGTTTGCATCGAGAGACTCATACAACAGGTAAGTTATTCTCACAAAAAACAGCATTAGAACTCTTGGTTATTCATTGTCCACTACTCGCTTACTCAGTAACATCTGCTACAGTCCGCTGCCCCCAAATAGGGATTACGTTATATGACCTGCCAGTTCTCCATTGCAAGCAAAGTTGGTGAATGTATGGATCAAGGTGGCAGACTATACTTTTATCTATATTCCTACCCAAGGTGACTGATTCAGGTATGCGATATGATGGAAATAGAAAAAAGCTCAAATCAGACAGAAATGTTTTTCTACTGCTTTTTTCAACATTACAGTATCAACCATCTTAAGTTTGTCTTTCCCTACAGACATTGGATGCCCACTTTAATTACATTTCTGCCCTGAATTTGGGGGAGGGAAAGCTTGGTAAACAACCGGTCAGAAGCAGCACATCAGGCAGCAAATACTACAATTCTTCAGGTGGGGGAAGGTTGAAACTGCACACTTTTAGAAGAAGCACTTGGAGAATAAAATATTAGACCTTCCTTTTATTTCCTCTGGTAGAGAATTTTGCATCCTTATTAAAGAGAAACTACAAATAGAGGTAATTTCCTAAAGGGAAGATATAAAAGGCTGATGTGTACAGATTACTGTTCCATTTATGGAAAAATGGTGCACAGTTTCGAAGTTTATGGCACCAACTGTGATGGTCCCCATGTTCTACACAACTTTTGCTGCTGACCCCTTGAACGGTAATGCAGACAAGTGGTTTGGGGATTTGAATACTAAATGCCTTGCGGGGCTCAGAGAAAGTTGTTAGGCAATGCAACTATACCTTTTACACCCTGTCACCCACATTTTGTACTGCCAGAGCACCCAAATTTCTCTTTCCCACATTAGATTGGGCTAAATGTTAGCAAGCAACCAGACAGTGTATTGCTGAGAGTACGAGGTTTCGGACAGACCAACGCACATTGCTTGATCCCTCGACAGCTTCTTCCTGGTCCTTCCAGAAATCCTGGAAAGAAAGCAGAGGCTAATGCACGCTTTAAAGAAAATGTGGGCACTGGTTAGCCATAACTTACCACCTGTGCTCACAAAGCAGGATTAATTCCAGCGTAGTCTACTCAGCACTTCTACTTTGTCCGATCTTGGATGGAGACTCAGCACTTGTCCATAGATATGTAGACCAGTGATCGGACTCTGCTTTTTGCTATAACCCTGCCTCAAGGCCAGAGTGAGGACTAGCAACTGCTGAAGCCTTCCTGCTCCCTACCTTCCTTGGAAGTAAAGGGCACCAGCCTACTCTGGAGCTAGGGAACTAAATTACATTGTGTATATTTTCCTATATGTGGTATTTAGTTCTAGTGTGCGTTAAACTACTTTTTTTCTCGAAAGTCGAGAACTAAGTTGGACAATCATGTGTTACACTAATATGTGTCTGTGTAGTACTGAGCTCGAGCACCCCCACACTATTTGCCTGAGAAGCCTTTGACTTCTTGCTATCACTGCCACTGAGAATCAAGTGCTGAATGGGTTTACTTGGCCCTATTACCGACTCTCAAAATAGGGTTTGCGACTCGCTATTAGGAAGGGGCGTGCCATGGGCATCCGTTCCTAATAGCGACTCGCACTTTAATGTAAGATTGTTTTGCGGCCGTATCGCGGCAGCAAAACACTCACAGTTTACCACCCATTTCAAATGGGTTGTAAGCCACTCGCAAACGGGAAGGTGTCTCCAGGGGACTCCTTCCCCTTTGTGACTGGCATTGAAAATATTTTTTAAGAGCAGGCAGTGGTCCCACAGACCACTGCCTACTCTTAAAAAATGAAACAGTAACGTTTTTCTTTTTTAAATGCATCCCATTTTCCTTTAAGGAAAACGGGCTGCATTTAAATAAATAAACTGCTTTATTGAAAAAGCAGTCACAGACATCGTGGTCTGCTGACCCCAGCAGGCCACCATCCCTGGGAGTGCTATCCATTCCCAATGGGGTCGCAAATTGCACCTGCCTCATGAATATTAATGAGGCAGGCAATTTGCGTCCCCATTAGGAATCGCAAACAGTGTCTGAGACACTGTTGTAAATTACAACTTGCGAGTCACAAAATGACGCAATTTGCGACTCGCAAATTGGAAGGGTCGTACATCTGGCCCCAAGTATTTTCTTCCTAGTCTTCCTTTTGTGATGGTTGCACAAAGGAGGCCAGCACTGAAGTTCGATAAGTAGCTGGGGGTCAGTGGTTCAGCTTTTAAGGAAGAAATTCGTAACAACATTCATTAGCTGGTAGGGTATATGTCCTGCATGCATTGGCAATGCTGTAGTGGGTCCTGTGTTTTACAGAATGGATAGCAGAATCCCAACATTTGTGGTCCTCTAGCAATGTTGCAGGTGTGGTGAGAGGACATTCACACAACACTGAAAGGCTGCATGGCAGCATTGTGGCTATGGCCATCTTGGGGGCAGCAATAAGAAAGTGTTGCAGAACAGGACTAACGTGCAACAACAGAAAAGCACAAGGGTCCACTATCTGACCTTACCAATGGCACTAGACTAGGTCCACTGGCAAACTTAGAATTGGGCAAGTGTTAGTTTAACTTGATTCATAAGATGCTTATTGTTGCTAGTAATATCCATGTGATTTAGATTAGCTTTGTGTTTTTCTAAGAATTTCACATTTAGAGGAATATGGGAAGCTTAGCAGCAAAGGCGTTCTCCCACTTTTCTACAATTTGAGCAGAATCAGGCTGTTCCTGGAAGCTATCATCGGAACAAGTAGGATGGTCTGGTATTTATCATCTTTTTAGAAGTTATATAAAAACTGTAGAACGTTTCACTTGAATGCAGTGTTCCTTTAACTTTTTTGTCATTTCTCACCAACCAGGGGTTTGCACAATTCTCACAACAGCTCCCATTAGCTGCATTTCTAGATGTCAATGACGAAGATAAGGCTGCAGATGGCTATAAAACCTCTGTCCTTACATGCTCGTTTGGCTATTAAAATGGGACTGTGAACCACATCTCTAATATAAAACGATCCATTAGTCTCGAAGAAAAACCACAAAAAACATGAAATGTCAGTAACACTGTTGACAGCAGTTACCCGTCTCTGGTTCACCATCACAAGCATTTACGCCCCAAGCAAAGTTCATTTGGAGTAACAAGGTTGCCTCTGTTTTCAAGACAGAAAGGCATGGGTGTTGTAAAAACGAGGCCCTGGGATCTGTAGTGATAACCTTGAATCTATAATCCACAACCCTGCTGCAAGACACACTCCTTTAAAGAACAATACATACACCGCGAAGAAGTAACAGATCAATTCGACTCTTCCAACCAGAATACTCCTTCAATCACTCATTGAATCCATCTTTGACTTTTGATCCTGTACACCGCTCCACTGTTACTCTGCTAGGTTTCATGTGCATACATGTAAAAAAAGAAAACTAATCTCAGTGTCACTCTGGAATAGATCAATCTAAAACTTGATTTATGATACAGAGGCTGTAGTTGGCACTGCCACAAGTTAAACAAATACTCTTGTCCATAACAGAATCTTGAGAGAGTTAGTAGCTGCAGTCAGCAGCCCGACAAACGATGTAGTCCTTCCAGAACATTTAAAGGGCCACGCAGATCAATACAAAGTACCACTAGCAGTTAACAAAAGTACCAGAGAAGGGACAACTTACACTGGATCTTGTACAGGCCCCTTGTCTCCCTCTTTGCCAGCAGAGTAGAATGAGCATCCTTTCGTGGGTCCACCTTGTGCACAAACAAGGATCGAAACCAGCTGCCTTCATTTTCACTGGAGTACCCCCTGAAAAACAATGATCAAAATATTAATAAAAAGAGGCCAGGCAGCCAGGAATGATATAAACAGTAAGGAATTATACTACAAAACTTTATTTTCCTTTTCCTCTATTATTCCTTGATATCCGCCCATCTGACATTATGGACAAGGCCTGATGATACTCACTGCATACTCCTGACTACTACCCACACCGTGCAAACGCTATACGCACATAGCGACCATGTAGTCATTTCTAATGTATAATTAACCTGCATATGATGTTTGACAATGTCAATACAAATACATTGAAAAAGAAAACAAACACAAACCGAAACAGCTCATCTTTAAAAGCCAAAAGCAGGAGTGTCCTAACGTCTGCTAAGACAAAAAAACAAGCATTTACAATGCAATAGGTCTCGCATTTGCGAGAGTTAGAGCTATTGGCGTTGTAAACTACAATGTCTTTTACCTATGTGTTTTGGCATGGAGCATGATGAGTGCATGTAAGGTTGTGACGGAGTCAGTTACCTATAAAATAGTGTACTTATAAATGACCAGTTAGGGTGAAGCAGCCAGTGTTAAAGGCCATACGTCACTGTGTCTGCAAGAATAGTTAACCATGTGTTAGATGTTAATGGTAGACTGGTAGATGATAGGCTTGGTTGGGGGAGATAAATCATACCTGCGACTGCACCGTAAGAGCCTTATTTGTGTTAATATACTTTGTGAGAGCAACAGAAATTACACAAATTCACGTATGCGCACTGGGATTACCTGACAGCAATTTGATTATTGGAAAATCCAATCAACAAGTACTGTATTTCCCAATAAATACATATATAAAACATATGAAAAAAAATAGAGCTGCAATGGGCTGAGCACGTTTTTAGTAAATAAAGGTAAACACAATTTCGTTTTTTAAAATAACCCTATCCCTATAACCCCTTTACAATGGCAAACCCTCTGCTGAGATCAACAGAGGCTGCCATAAATCAACCACATGCGCTGACATTACAGAAGAGCACACTTTGTTCCCAACAAATAAACAAAGGAACTTTTAAAGCCTCAGCGTGCTAAATTAATATAAAAATGTAATGAACATACTAGCATAAAAATAAAATCTCTCATCAACTGTGTACCTTAAAGAACATATGAAAAAAAAAAGCATTTTCAATGCAATACGTCTCGCATTTGCGCGCATTTAAGCTATTGGCATTGTAAATGACACTGCCTTTTATTTATGTGTTTTTTAAAGCAACACACATATAAAAAGCAGTCATTTTTAATGCCAATAGATCAAACTCTCGCAAATGCGAGACCACTCTAATAGTGGGCCGCGCCCTTCCTATAGACGCTGCTCGCCGTACGCAGGTTACAGCGAGTAGCGTCTAAAGAAAGGGCATGGCAACATTAAAGTGAAAGGGCGTATGGTGCGCTTTCACCCAAAGCGAAAAAAAAATTTAATTTAAAAGGTTCTGTAGCGCGGCCGCTAAAGTGAAGGTGGCCCGTGCTATTAATTAAATAAATAAGTGCGGCCACTAAAGTTGAAAGAGGCCCATGCTGTAAATTAAATAATTATATAAGCGCGGCTGCTAAACTGAAAGCGGACCGCGCTATAAATTAAATACAAATAATATAAAAGCAGGCGGCCGGCTGCGATATCGTGGATGGAATAGGGAAAGATCATTAAATAAAATAGTGCTCACCGACTTATAAAGCAGACCATGTAACAACACAAGTAAAAAGTACCTTCGTTATGGGAGGTAACAAATGCAGACAAGGCGGTACCAAGGATGACTACTAAGCCAATTTAAAAATGAAAAGCAACGATTTCACAAGGACAGTAACAGGAGCCAATTTAAAAGATGGGCGGGAAATGGGCAGAGCTTCTATGCCGTACCTCAGTACAGCATGCCTCGCCGAGCAGCGCATGCCCTGTCCAGGCTCGACCTAAAAATAGGACTGTCGGGTGGGCAGGCAATGGAGGAACAGGTGGGGGCAGCAACTAATAGGGACTGGGAGAGGCACAGCACACTAGAAGAGAGAGAAACAGGAAGCACTGTGAGAGGGATAGGTGCATTCTGGTGGGACAGATTGATGGGAAAAAGCACACAGGCGAGGGAGAACACAGTGCGCGAGGCGAGAAACAGGCGAGAGAGAACAACAAGGAGCAGATAGAGAAAGAAGCAGATGAGAGAGCAACTAAAAAACACAAGCACACTCATGGGGTGCAAAAAAAAGTAGTTCTCTCCAAGTGAGCAGTGAAAGGACACAGGTAAAGAGGACATGATCAGGGAAGGGACAAACAAACTGCACAAAGCAAGCCATTGAATAAGAAGAAAGCAAATGAGAGCAACAATAAAGGAAACCACTGCTAAGCAATGGGCAGACTTAGATTCTGGGTAAAAGAACAATACGCTTTTTTTCAAGCTGTCTAGCAGACTCAATCTAGAAACATCTTTTTATGAAGCACGCTTCTACCATTTCTGAGGGCTGCACAGTACAAGAATTAATATTATATAATTTAACCTCAGAAGGCTGCGCTGGCCTTGCTGGGATTCGAACTTGCTACCCTGCACATCACAGTATGAGGTCAGTAGGGGCTTTTTAACTCCTTAAACAAATTTGCCTTGACTCACTGCCCATATCATGGACAATCATGTCCTTCAATGAAATATGCAACTTTAATATTTATGGATTTCTGTCTCTGTACAAGTTCAATTCCTCATCAACTACACTCCATTGCCATTTCTACATGTTCAAGCCATTTGCCAATGTACTTCCTTTTACCATGTATGTTTATGTAGGAAATGCTTTATGTTCCTGATAAATACAAATATAAACCCTAGTAGTGTCTGATTCTTATACTTTTTTTATAAAATTACTATCTTACTCCTAGAAATTCTGGAGTAAAGACACATATAGGGAGTAAGTCACGCTTAATCACAGAAATAGATTTGTGAATCGGACTCATAGTTGTCGGGTGCAATGCACGTATTTCAAGCACGAGCATAACCCGCCAATATGCATTTGTTGTGCCACACTGAAAAAAACTCTGCTAGAGCTAAACAACTGTCACACTGAATTATGACCCAACTTGTTTTCATACTGTAAGTATGACCTACATAAGGCATTTCCTGTTGAAAAAAAGCACAGATGTGCCCAAGTTATGTCTGACAAGCAGGAGCACGTGGTAGACACAGGTGACGTCATACTTCAGAGACTTTCAATGACAAACTTTCACATATCTGTATAAATAATGGGGGTGGGGTTAGCAACACCTGGGCAGTATCTGGTCAGACGCATTTTCTGGCTGCACACACCCACCCTTCCTCCTGTATCACTATCAAGCAAAAGCTGTTTCAAAACTTTCCCTTCACTGGAACGGAGTTATAATATCCATAAACTAGATGCAGTAATTAACCATCTCCTCCTTATAAAACTGTGATCAAGTTTAAACAACAGATGTAAGACCACCCAGCGAAAACAGGTATTTAAACATATATTATCCAAATCACAAAAGATGACCCGTTCTAAGGTTCTGTAATTCAGTTCCTCTTATGTGTAAGTGTAGAAAGTACTGCAAGGCCCCAGGAATCCTTATTTGACATTACTTTAAAGTATATAATTAAGCCCATTGTTATCACTGCGAGGCTAGAAAGAACAATCTGCAGTTTGCATATGGTTCAATCTGAGCACACCTCTCCGGCAATATTGTCACTGGGAGGCCTGCTTGGCTCCGTTTTTTGCCGACTTATTTATGTAGGATGTTTTAAATAACATTAAACTGCATAATCAGTAAAACGGTACCAGATGTCCGAATACTACAGCGAGTGCAGAGAATACTGCAGGGTCTCGGGCGCTGCCACATTTTCAAAAGCTACGCCTTGCGAGAGTCATTTCTCAAATTAACAGTGTACATGAAAACATTCAGTTAGTGACTCTCGCGGGTGTTGTACAACAATAACACGTGCTAAGAGATCAGAGAAACGATCGCAGGCGCTTGGAGTGGATTCAGCCTTCAGGAAAATGGTCAACGTAAATGATTCTGCAACCACTACAATGTTTACAATGCACTGAAGTAGTGCGGGGTTGGAAAAAAACACAACTTATGAGCATTTTTGTAGCGCTTTCCGTACAGTAAGCATAAAGGAGATTGCTTTTTCAAACACTAGATCTGCCTGTGGCTTGTGATTGCGGCACATTAGTTTTGATCATCCCAGAAAAATTGTGTACGGCAAGAGCCGAGACATGTAGAAAAGCTGCTTTAAATGCGAACACAATCACAAAAAACGCAGGTAAATGTTTGGGCGGCGTGTCCTGATTGAAAGAGAGTGGATCACATTACAATAAGGGCTATGAGAACTGCCCTTGGCTGCCTCGTAAGGGCGCTCTAGTCCCGATTCAGTCTGCTCTCACGAGTTTCTGAACATTGAAGCACCTTGATTTCCTAGGTCTGGTTTCCTAGATGAACGTCGTACACTTTCTAGAAAATATATTTACCAGAATAAGGATCTGGTCACATATATACATGTGGACAGGGAGAACCAGTTGAGACTGTCTAACATGGCTTTTGACAACACTAAAAGCGCAGCAGTATCGATAGCCATAAACAATCACGGATGTACTAAACCAGGGTGGTAGGACAAGGCCCTAACTACTAACCCGATATCTTATGTCCTATGGGAAATTTAGTATGTGTTCTCAAACGTGAACCACACTGACCAGATGCGGTCTGATCCAATTTTCCTCAGGTTTGCCCACTCGCCAACTGGTGTATCACAAAAAATAAGGAGCGAAGTACGGCAGACGTCCCTACCAAACCAGAACACATGCCGCTGTAAAATTCTGGTTCTCTAAACCCGTTCAAGAACATACCTTCATCTTCTCCCAGGTTCGGGCCAAGATAGGCAATAAAAGCAAAGCGCATGCACATCACCATAGTAATCCCACCATGCATCGGGTCTGAGGCGTCTGTTCTGGGAAAGGAGGCGTTTTAACCAACGAGAGATCCTGTACGAATTGTCACAGCACCGCGGCAGCATTCATAACACTGTGGCGAGCAGGAACACAAAACGAGTGCTGTGCGCTCGCTGTGGAAAAAAAGGCCGCAGGGAGGGAAAGTAAAGCGAGCCATGGGCCTGATGGAGACAGGAAGGGAGCGAGCAAGAGGGAACGCGAAAGCTCGCCATGCTGTGAGCGTGCACATCGGCTGTCCGGGATCCCCAGAAAAGACACGTCGTGAGCGTGCACATCGGCTGTCCGAGTGTCCGGGCGCAAGCTCAGCATTGCCAGCGAAGACACGCCGTGAGCGTGCACATCGCCTGTCCCCCTTCCAAACTCAAGTCGATAACAATAGATCTCGCTAGCGACAGCGCTTCGCGCTGCATCGCTAGGCGAGACCTAAAAAGAGACAACCAAGTGTTGAATAAGGCTATATGTCACTATATAAGGCGTATCATTACATTGCAAATTTGTAAGTACGTTTTTAACTACTTTTTCATGTGTATGTATGATGATAATAAATATATATGCACATGTTTCTACAGTGGTTGCAGTTGTCTTTTGAAAAGGGCTTGTGAACAAGGACGTAATGTTCGAAACGGGTTAAGCCTTTCCATTTGGATTAAAGTTGGAAATCTGATTTGGCTACAGTCCTCCTTTGTCAGAGGTCAACTTTCCGGGAGGGCGTCCTCACGAGGGCAATCTGTGTTCGTGGTGGGTGGATAGATAGATAGATATATATATATATATATATCCACATTTGTTAATCTTGTTATTCCCCGCTTTATTTTTATCAATAGATATATATATATATATATATGCGCCAATCTCCTCCACTCCTCACTGGCTTGTTTTCCTCGCCGAGATAGAAGCACGGACACCGATTTCTGTGCAAAATAGTGCTTTATTGTTTCCCTTCAGCAGTTGCCGGCCACAACGCGTTTCAGCCCCGGAGGGCCTTGATCACATGACGCGCCCACAGTAATGCTACCATCTTTTTATGTCTTTTTTCCATTGCTTTGTTAAAGTGACAAGTGCATATATTACTATCAGTTATAGATAACGAGAACAGACTCATTTACACATATGGGAATCAATTGTTAGTTTTTACTATTTAAATATTTTCATGTTGCGTTGTTATTAACGGCAAATGGAATCACTTAATTTGTTTTCCACATTACACTCTATAATGATTGAGTCATAATTAAAATCAAAGTATAAATACTTTTACTAAAATTTAAATAACACAATATAACATTATAAAAGCCCTAAAATATCTAAAACAACAATATGGTTGGGATTCATAGAATATTTTTTTCTCATTTAATCCTCCCTTTTCATGAATCTAAGTGTGTTCATACCATATATAATGTGCAAATTCGCTATTCTATTCTGTAAACATTTACTATGTAAACCTATTGACTGATCAAAAGTGCAAAGTGCTTAAATATTAAAATTGTATATCCCTTTACCTAAGATTGTGAAATGAAAATTGTGTTAAAATTAGTGACTAATGATACCTTAAAACTATGCTAAAATTTTTGTTTCGGAAGGGGTATACGGCATAATTCCTGTCTGATGAAAGTTTACCCTTTTTAATCCCGGTTTCAATACCTACTGGCAACTAATGATTCACTTCTCAATTTAAAGTGCTTATAGACAGGTGTATAAATCCTCCGTTACGTTTAGACCCCCGGCTGCTTGGAATCGAGGTCTAAGATATACCTTGTTTCAAGCTTGCGCAACTGTTTTTCCCTGTCCCCACCTCTTTTGGTGGGTGGTATGGAGTCTATTAAAAAGTATTTTAATTTAGATGGGTCAGATTCGTGACATTCTTCAAAGTGTCTGCGACTGGGTATGTGACATCTCTATTCTTGATGGCTCTGATGTGCTGGAGTATCCGTTTATGGCCCTGGAGTCTAGTACTCCCTACATATCTTAGGCCACATGGACACTCCAGCACATAGATCACATAATCAGTCTTGCACGTAAGTGATTTTGTGATTGTTTTCTCTTTGTTATTAAAAGGGCTACTGTATGTTGTCTTGTTTATCCCATGTTGGCACGCCTTACATGTTTTACAACGGAAGAATCCCTTTCGTTGTGCGAGCCATGTGGTGCCGGTCTGTGTTTCCACATTGTTCTTAACCAGACTGTCACGCATGGCCCGTGCCCTACTATATGTAATAGATAGGTTTTTAGGTAATAAATGTCCAATTGTTGGATCATCTAATACTATGGGCCAATTTCTTTTAAGTATTTTCCTTATGGCTTTCTCTTGGCCACTGTACTGTATGATCATTCTAAAATCACTTGGCTTATCTTCTCCCTTTGTTGTGCCCACTACTGTGGTTTGCCCAACTTTTGTCGATTTGGTCAGTAAATTAATTCTGTTTGTTATGTTACTTTTCTCAATCGCTCTATTAATACCTTTATCAGAGTAGCCCCTTCGGAGAAAACGCTCTTTGCTTGCCTGTTGCGCTATTTTGAGTTCTCCCTCATTACTGCATATTCTTTTTAGTCGCAGCATCTCACCGTATGGTATGCTTTGTATGAGATGGTGAGGGTGAGAGCTGGATGCATGAAGCATCGAATTTCCAGCGGTTTCCTTTCTGTAGGCCTTGGTCTCCAACATACAGTCTTTCACGTAAACCTGCACATCCAAAAAACTCACCCCTTTGGTACTAATGTTTGCTGTGAAATTTAAATTGATCTCATTAATATTAATCTTATTTACAAAATCCACTGCACTAGATCGAGACCCTTGCCATACAATAAAGAGATCGTCAATAAAGCGAAGCCATAGTTTTACATTTTCATTGTATTCCTTTGTACATTGTTTTTTGAGTACCAGCTCCTCCCACCAGCCCATGTGTAGACACGCGTAACTGGGGGAGAAGCTGGCCCCCATCGCTACTCCTCGCAGTTGCTGATAAAACAAGTTTTGGAACAAAAAGACATTGTTGTAAAGACAGAATTCTACCATATTCATTAACATTCTGCTGTGTGCACTTGCATGGTTCGGTCTGGTATTAAAATAATGATGTAATGACCTTAAGCCGTCTTGATGATTTATGCTAGTATACAATGCACTTACATCTAGTGTAATTAACAGGTAATCCTCTTGCCATACAAATCCCTGTATCTTATTTAGAAAGTCACTAGTGTCTCTGATGTACGATGGTAACTGCTTGACAAATTCTTGTAGATAAAAATCCACATATTGGGACGATGCCTCCAATAGGCTGTTTCGTGCTGATATTATAGGTCGCCCCGGTGGTTTGGTTGGATTTTTGGTATAAAATAAATTATTGGAACAGTTGGATTTTCATTTTTCAGGAATTTGTACTTTTCCATCGATAGTAGCCCCGCACTCTTCCACGCCAGGAGCTTGCTATAGTACTCATTGTATATGCTTTTAACTACTAGAATGTCATTTTTTTTGTAGCATGTTTTATCTAGAAGCTGACTCATCGCTTCCTCCACATAGGATTTCTTGTCCCAAATAACCAAATTGCCACCCTTATCTGAGTTGCGTATTATGATGTCTGGATTATTACTAAGTTTTGATATCAACCGATTGTATTTGAGTTGTTGAGAATTAATTCTTTGTTTCCGTTCTTGTTTGTTTTTCTTAGTGCTGTACATTTTGTAATTCAACTGTTTGATGCCTTTGGTTACATTCTCATGGAATATATCAATCGCATCTCTCGGAGTAATTGGGTTGAAAGTTGATCTGGGTTTGAATGGTGATCGCTCGAGTTGCTCTATCTCTGCCTTCGTTCCTGCTATTGTGTTTAATTCAATTTGTATGCTGTCGCTTGTCTCACCCTCATTGGCTAGATCCTGCAAGTCTTGCAATGTTAACAAATCTGAAGGCGTTAGATTGAGGGTAGGTGATTCTGTGGTGCGTGACAAATCTTCTGGTGATGACTCGATTGGTTTCTTCTGTAGCAAATGGAATTTTTTGAGTTTTAGTTTGCGCACACTTTTAAAAATGTCCATCCGAGTTGTGGCATAGTTAAATGTACTTTCTGGGCAATACGATAAACATAATTTTAACAATTGTTCCTCCGCTTTATCCAGATTGATATCTGCAAGGTTAATGATTGTATATATATATTCCAAATTACTTTGTGATTCCACAGAAAGAAACCGAGCCCAAATCCGTAAAGCGTGGTTGTGCAAATTTTATTTCATATGGCAAATACGCCAGACGCGTTTCGGAGCAGCCCCTCCTTTCTCACGGGTCAAAGAACGTTTGTAATTCCAAAATACATATAGTGCTCTGATCAAATTACAGAATAAAGGTAGGACTACTACATCACATCTGAGGTTTTGCAAATTGGCAGCCATTTTAGAGTGGTGACCTGTTATATATTACACAAACAAATAACATGCCTGCAGCAAAACCAAAACTTTCAAGTACGCTCAAATGCATATAGCGTTTTCTCATGGGTCCAACACTACATTAATACTGGACCATTTGATATTAAATCAGCAAAACTTTTATTTCGTCATACTGAATTCCAAATCACCGCCCCAGTGGGCTTGAATCATTTTGAAGATGAAACGCATGAGCAAAAATATTTTCATCGGTATCGCTAAAGCATCATTGTAACCAATATTATAATGTCCATTCTCTATAAAAGTGATGTATAAATAACAATCCTGCCCCAGTGGGCTTTTTACATAAACATCACCGATATCACGAGCTCTTTTGCATTCCTCCACATCATATGATGATGATGTCTTCGTCTCCTACAATATAAAAAACCAAGTGCATGATCAATAATCCACCTACCATCAATTAAAATACAAACTTCACCAAGAAGCATACAGTCCATTTCAACAGTAAAATAAACATCATTCTATCACAATTCTACCCTTAACCCAAATGGACAGATAGTTCTTCATTCTTATTTAAGCCTAAAGGATACATAGTTTCATATTTAATAATCATTCTCGATTCTAATCGTCTGAGTTCTCTAATTCTATTCCCTCCCCTTTCAGAGATTGGAATTCTGTCCAAAGCACAGTATCTTAAAAGACAGACATTTTTGTCACGAGCATCCTAAAAATGCCTCGCTGTTGGATACTGCTTGTCCTCATTTACAATGGCTCTCATATGTTCCAGGATATGTTTTTTCACCTGGTGAATAGTACTTCCGATATAAATTAACGGGCATGGACAGCTCAGCGCATATACACAATAATCAGATTTACATGTTAGGTGCTTATTAATTACAAATAGTTTCTGATTTTTAGATAACTCAATTTGCTTCCGATTAACACTATGCTTGCACGCTTTGCATGATCTGCAAGTAAAGAAGCCTTGTATCTGCTGGCTCTCCGTAGCTGTTTGCACAGTGCTACTGCATAGCATATCACTTAAAGCTGTGCATTTCCTAAAGGTGATTTTAGGATTATCTCCAACATGTTTTTTTAGGGTTTCATCTGTGCATAGAACATTCCAAAATTTCTTAAGACACCTTCTGACTTTCAAAGCTTGGTTACTGTAAGTTGTTATAAATCGTATGGGTGGTCATTGCGAGTGGCTACTAGCAAAGGAAGCTTAGAATCTAAGAACTTCCTGAAAACAATAATATGATATCGGCAAACAGGGAAGCTACACGAAGACAGGCAGCGGAGCTGCGGTTTATTCCTAAACCCAAGAATACGGTGGAAGGGGACAAATCAGGCAATAATACAGCGAATGAGTCACAAAGTAAGAAAGGGATAAGCTTTGGAAGGCTGCCAAATTAGAACAAGTGAAGTGGTGGGAGGCGACAGCCCTCCAGAAATATGTAGACGTTGAAAGGGTCCCGAGAGGTCTGCAGATATTTATAACCCCAACATTTAACGATCCTGATCCCGAGCTGATAGAGGAGTGGGCCTTAAATAACCACAATTTCTCAACGGTGATGCTGCGGTTCCTAATTAAATATGCGGTCAAGGATACACAGAGACTGGCAATTGAAATAGAAATGTTGTCTACCCCTTTGAAAGAAAAATATTCAGAAAACGAATTTGAATTGGAAATGAAAAAGTTTAATCTCAGATTGGAGAAAGCAAAAGAAGAGATTAAGTTGAAAAAACAACGGAAATTCCATAGGGACCAATTGGATTATGAATTGGGACAAATTTTCACGTTTGGGAGAAAATTTGATCACCTAAGGGAAACCAACCAAAACAAAGGAGAAAACAATGCAGTTCCGAAACGAGTGGAAACCATGGATGTAACTGGGGCTGTCAGCGAAATAATTAGTGATCATCATGAGGATGCGACCAATGAGGTGATCGAAAATGCAACGGCGGGACAAGAAGTACAATTGGGAGTAAAATCCAAAATTTTAAAAGAATTCGACCCGATGGCCAGAGGGCGACAAGGACTAGGAAGTCCAGGACCCCAGGAGAACAAAGGTCATGGGCGAGGCGCCAGAGGAGGAAGCAAGCGAGGTGCAAAAAAACAAGGGAATCTGGATGGCTTCATGGGAATGACAACGCGAGGCAAATCAGCAGCAAAATGAAGGACTTACTCACAGTGGTAAATTTATCAGACATTGCACTTTCTATTAATCAGATTAATGTTTTATCTTTGGGTTTAACATTTTGTCCAACAAAAAGATTCAACTACACTGAGGGCAGAATAGATTTGTTCCACTTCACAAGGAAGTTAAAGCTTAAAAAATGGTATGAAAATAAGAAAAGTGGGGAATTGGTTCCAACTGGTGTGAATTCCAATTGGACGATTGCAGATTTAGAAATCCTGTACACCATGCGAGAACTGGAGGGTGGTGGAGGGTGGAGTGGAAATCCTCAAGAAACTTTGGTTGAGGAACAATTGATTGTGGACCGTATAAGTGATAGTGGTTTCAAACCAAAATCTATATTTGTACCCCAGTGATGCCATTGAGATATTTGAGAAGGGGGTGAAAAATGAATTGAAAAAGCTTGATAAAAGCAAATCCTGTAAACGAGGCAATCTCACTCTTGAACAACAAGAAGCGATTAAGGAATTACAAGACAATAAGTCTATAGTGATTAAGAAATCCGATAAGGGTGAGAATATTGTTGTTTGGCTGTTACAGATGTATTTGGAAGAGGGTAAGAGACAATTGGACGATGTGAATAACTATGCGAAAACAAACAGAATGTGTTATGAAAAAAGTAACGAGCAATATAGAATGGATTTGGTTAAGTGGAGGAATGAGCAGCTTTTAACCAATGAAGAATTTAAGTATTTATACTGTGAGTATCCTAAACGGTTGGTAATGTATATGTTACCAAAACTCCATAAAGACAATCTCAAACCACCCGGAAGACCAATTGTATCTTCCATGGGATGCCTTTATGAGAATACTTCTAAGTATATAGATTTTTTTCCTGAGACCTTATGTACAATCCCTTCCATCGTATGTACGTGACACTGGAGACTTTCTCAGACTGGTGGAAAAATGTATTTGGGAGAAGGATATGTTGTTAATGACATTGGACGTCAACAGTCTATACACTTGCATACCGCATGAGTTAGGTATAGAGGCTAGCCGTTATTTCTTGAAAACAGGTGAATTGTCATATTTCATGCATACTGAAATGCTTCTGACCATGATGCATGCATGTTTAAACAACAACTTCTTTTTATTCCATAATGTGATCTATCGTCAGACCCACAGGTCGGCGATGGGGACCTGCTTCGCCCCCAGCTATGTGGGTCTTTACCTAGGCTGGTGGGAGGAGCAGGTGGCTGGTAAGATCGAGGCCTTTTCCCAACACGTCGTTCTCTGGGCCAGATATATAGATGATGTATTCTGTATCTGGAGGGGATCCAAAACGAGCAACAAGATTTGTGGAAACCATAAATGACAACAACTTCAATCTGAAGTTCACTTGTACTATTCACATGGAAGTAATTGAGTTTTTAGATGTTGAGTTGAAGGTGAATGACAATAGACTGGAGAGTAGATTGTTTCGAAAAAAGACTGCTGGCAACAGTCTGTTGCATGCAGACAGCTGCCACCCGAGAAATCTCATCAACAGCATACCATATGGTGAGCTACTAGAGCTAGAAGAAATTGTAGCTCAGATGCGGATTTTAGTGCAGCAATGGAGAAAATGGCAATACGTTTTAGCGAAAGAGGATACCCTAGCAAAATAATAGATCAGGCATGCGAGAAAGTCAAAATAGTCAATAGAGTAGACTTGTTGAAAGTTAAAAATAGAGATAACAAAGAAGAACCCATATGATTTATAACAACTTACAGTAACCAAGCTTGGGAAGTCAGAAGGTGTCTTAAGAAATTTTGGAATGTTCTATGCACAGATGAAACCCTAAAAAACATGTGGGCGATAAACCTAAAATCACCTTTAGGAAATGCACAGCTTTAAGTGATATGCTATGCAGTAGCACTGTGCAAACAACTACGGAGAGCCAGCAGATACAAGGCTTCTTTACTTGCAGATCATGCAAAGCGTGCAAGCATAGTGTTAATCAGAAGCAAATTGAGTGATCTAAAAATCAGAAACCATTTGTAATTAATAAGCACCTGACATGTAAATCTGATTATTGTGTATATGCGCTGAGCTGTCCATGCCCGTTAATTTATATCGAAAGTACTATTCACCAGGTGAAAAAACGTATCCTGGAACATATGAGAGACATTGTAAATGAGGACAAGCAGTATCCAACAGCGAGGCATTTTAAGGATGCTCATGACAAAAATGTCAGTCTTTTAAGATACTGTGCTTTGGACAGAATTCCAATCTCTGAAAGGGGAGGGAATAGAATTAGAGAACTCAGACGATTAGAATCGAGAATGATTATTAAATATGAAACTATGTATCCTTTAGGCTTAAATAAGGAAGAAGAACTATCTGTCCATTTAGGTTAAGGGTAGAATTGTGATAGAATGATGTTTATTTTACTGTTGAAATGGACTGTATGCTTCTTGGTGAAGTTTGTATTTTAATTGATGGTAGGTGGATTATTGATCATGCACTTGTTTTTTTATATTGTAGGAGACGAAGACATCATCATCATATGATGTGGAGGAATGCAAAAGAGCTCATGATATCGGTGATGTTCATGTAAAAAGCCCACTGGGGCAGGATTGTTATTTATACATCACTTTTATAGAGTATGGACATTATAATATTGGTTACAATGATGCTTTAGCGATACCAATGATCATATTTTTGCTCATGCATTTCATTTTCAAAATGATTCAAGCCCACTGGGGCGGTGATTTGGCATTCAGTATGACGAAATACGAGTTTTGCTGATTAATATCAGGTAAACGCACCACGGGGCCTGTTTGCACACATGTCACCTGAAGGCCCGCCCCTCCCTTCACCACTGTGCAAACGCGCCCCGTTTTAAGTTGGGGGATTAAGTCCCCTTGAATCCTGAGGGTCCCTGGGGTCCAACTAGCCCACCAGGTACCTCCAGTAAGCGCCACAGAGCTGCGTTGCAGAGAGGTGTAAAAAGGGGCGTGGCCTCTGTACACCTCTCTGCAACGCAGCCCCTGGCGCATACTGGAGGTTCCTGGTGGGCTAGTTGGCCCCAGGGACCCCCAGTATTCAAGGGGAATTCGTTCCCCATCTGCAAACGCGCCAGGGGCGCGTTTGCAGAGTGCTGAAAGAAGGGGCGTGGCCTCCGGCCGATGCCGGTATTTTTTTTATTTTTTTTTAAGAAGGGGGCTGTGTGGCCCCCTTCTTTTTCTAATTTATTGGCCCTGGGGACCCCATCCCCCAGGGCCTGCCCCCTAATATTTTTTTTTTTTAAATAAATTTGGAAGGGGGCCGCATGGCCCCCCTCCCCAGGCCTTAATCGGCCCCGGGGACCCCCTCCCCCGGGGCTTGGCCTTTTTTTTTTTTTTTTAAACTGATGGAGGGGGGCTGCGTTGCCCCCCTCCTCAGGCCACTTATGGCCCCGGGGACCCCATCCCCCGGCCTTTATTTATTTTAAATTTTATTATTTTTGGAGAGGGGGGCCACTACTTGCCCCGGGGACCCCATCCCCCGGGGCTGGCCCTATCCTTTGGGGTCCGTGGGGGGACCCCAACTCCCCCACGGACCCTGCCGGCTCCCCGCCTCCTGCGGGAGCCGGCATTGCTTTTCCACATGGGGAGCTGCTAACATGCAGCTCCCCATGTGGAAAGCAATGTGCTTTGGATATTGGAAGAGAGAGCAGGTTTCCTGCTCTCTCTTCCAATATCCAAAGCAGTTTGCAATGACAGGACGGGAGCCGCGAGGCTCCCGTCCTGTCATTGCAAACTACAGTGTCCCGGGGGTAGGCACCCGGGACACTGCAGGAGCCGGCCCTGGGGTGTGGCGGTCCCCAGGGCCATCAAGGGCTCCAGGAGGGGGCCGCGCGGCCCCCTCCCTTCACATGCACAGCCCCCGGGAGGTGGTGGTCCCGGGGGCTCGGGGGTCCGTTCCGGACCCCCAAATTAGCATTTTTTTAGTGCCCCGGGGAGGTGGCGGTCCTTGGGGCGTGTGGGGGGGCTCGAGCCCCCCCACACAGGTGTATAATTTTTTTTAAAAAGAAGCCCCGGTGGGGTGGCGGTACCCGGGGCTGCGGGAGGGCCGAGAGCCCTCCCGCACCATTATTGTTTTAAAGCCCCGGGGGGTGGCGGTCCCCGGGGCTTCGGGGGCCTTAGAGGGCCCCCCCATATTATTAAATAAACCCCCCATGCCCCTGGGACTTGGCCCACCCGGGGGCCAATTAACCACGAAGCGCGGGAGACCGCGCTTTGTTTGTTTTTTTTTCCTTGGCGGGATCCGCGCACACTAAGCGCATCCCGCCGATTTTTTTTTAAAAAAAAACATTTTTTTTTGGGCCCTGGGGGTCCTTATAGGACCCCCTGAGCAGGCCTAGGGGGTCAGGGTGTTTCTACCCTGCCCCCTTTTTGCGTTTTACGCAGTTGTTTTAATGGTTTCTTGTTCCTCGGTTCTACCGAGGAACAAGATGGCTGTCAACACTTCCTGGTTTGGAGTGTTGATAGCCAATTAGCATGCAGCTCGTGATCGGGAGGGTGCGCGGATCCACCGCGGCCATAGATATCAAAACATTTTATTTTGGATTTTCTCAGCAACTACTGAACGGATTTACACCATTTTTAAAAAGAGTGCTTTCTGAACCAAGCACTACCTTTTTGCCAAATTTGGTGTAATTCCGTTCAGCAGTTTTGGCTGTAGCCTTGCATAAAGTTTCCTATGGGAAATTGATTTTTTCACGCTTATTTTTTGAATTTCTCCGCAACTACTGAACGGATTTACACCATTTAAAAAAAAGGTCGCTTTCTGAACCAAGCGCTACCTTTTTGCAAAATTTGGTGTAATTCCGTTCAGCAGTTCGGGCTGTAGCCGTGGCTAAAATTTCCTATGGGAATTAACATGGAGAAAACACGTTTTGGGACCCCCCCTTTTTTCTCGGCCCCCGCTTGATGAATCACCCCGAAACTTTCAAGACAGGAGCGGACCGGAGCGCCCCACTAGTTTTGAAAGTTTCGCAATGATTCGTCAAACGACGCCAAACTTATTGGGAATAGAATGTTGCGGATTTCCTATGGATAAAGGTCCTAACTATAACTATCTACTGGCGACCGCCAGTAGCTAATATATATATATATATATATATATATATATATATATATATATATATATATATATATATATATATATATACATATATACACAGACATACATATATACACACACACACACACACACACACACACACACACACACACACACACACACACACACACACACACACACACACACACACACACACACACACACACACACACACACACACACACACACACACACCCCCAACGCTGTAATCTTCCTCACAATAACAGCATGCCGTGGACAACAAATGTTGCAAAGCGGTATTTATTCAAGGCTTGACAAACACCCTACGCGTTTCGGAGCTTGCGCCCCTTGATCACGAGATATATATATATATATATATATATATGTGATCAAGGCCTCGTGGGAGGCTGAAACGCGTAATGGCGGAGGTGCAGGAGTTTTCCAAATAAACTAACTATCGCACTGATCCTGGGTCTGCATTTTCGTCTTTTTGGAGTGATATGGTGGCGGAATCCTTTGGATAGATATATATATATATATATAAATAAATATAAATCGGCAACAATGACGGCAGTTTTGATTTGGTCAGAGATTACTTTGAAAAGGCATTTTCTGTTTTCTTATTGACTTTGGGCTGTTTGGCGAATCAACATGACAATTTCCCCAAGTCATCCATATTTGGATTCGGTATGGCAAGTGTGCCAAGTGAATCGCTCGCAACTCCAATACGTTTATGTGGAGTAGAGACTCTGCCACAGACCAGAGTATTCTGATCCCTACCTTTCCCAGATGACCTCCCCAACCCAGAAACAATGTATCCATCACTACTGTCAGCTTTGTGTGGGGTAGGGAGAGGGGTCTGCCACCGGTCCAATTGCGATCGAGCAGCCACCACTGCAGGTCTTTCACAGTCTCCTTTGACAACTGAATAGAATACGTTAGGTTGGTGCTGCACCCACTAAGACTTCAGGTGCCACAGCAGAGCCCGTGTGCCACCTGGCAGGGTCAACAAGCAGGATGCAGGAGGCTAAGAGGCAGATAAGTAATAGAGCCGGTCTCACAGAGACCTGGGTTAAAACATCAGGATTATAGCCCAGATGTCCTGGACTCTGGGGCAGAGAACAGGTGCTTAGCAGTGCCATGTTCAGGATGCCTTCAATAAAGGGGAGCTATTATGAAGGAGCCAGTGTGACTTCGGCACAATGACAGAAAAGCCTAGCGATCTCAACAGGTGGACTGTCGTCAGGAGGTGGCTTACGGCTGTCATCTAGGTACGGGAAGACTGGTAGTTCCAAAATCTGCAATCACTGCCATCAACTTGGTGCACTGTTAAGACCACAGGTGAGCACAGTGAACTGAAATTGCTTTTGGCCTACCTGAAAACGAAGGTAGCATTTGTGGGAATGGAGGACAAGGATATGAAAATAGGCATCCTGCAAGTCTAATGCCCCCATTCAGTCTCCTGCATCTAGTGCAAACTGAAGTTGGGCCATTGTGAGTATTCTTAACTTGTCCATAAGGGGGACGAAGTTCAAAGGGCACAGATCGAGGAAAGGACAGAGGCCTTAATCCTTTTTAGGCACCAAAAGTGATGGGAGTAGCAGCCAGTCCTAATCTCGGACATCAGCACCCTTTCTGTGGTTCTCTTGGTCAAGAGACCAAGATTCAACAAGCTTCAGATTATGAACAAGTGGTCCTCCAGGAAGAAGTGCAAGGTGAGTGGCATATCCGGTGGATGAGACAGGAAGGGTAGGGAGTAACCATGTTCAACAATCTGGAGCGTCCACTGACTGGATGTAATGTTTCTTCATCTGGGGAGGTAGAATGTGATGCAGCCTCCCACCAGGCGACAGTGTGCTGCAGAGGGTAAATTAAAGCAGTTTTGCAGCAGTCACAGGAGGAGGGCCTAAGGTTTTCTTAGAATGCTGCCCCAGGACGCTTTCTGCTTGATCTTTGAGCTCTACCTTGAAAGGACCGGGAAGCTTGTTATTGCTGAGGTACATACTGACGCTGCCTCTGCTGAAATCCCCTTCAGAAGCCTCGAAAGGGGTGAGTTTGTTGGTGGAAACTTGCAAACAGGTGGATATAGGCATAGAGAGTGAGGATTGGATTTGCTCTCTTTAAATCTTTCCAAGGCAGAGTGCACGTTTCCTCCAAACAGCCTAGAGCCATCAAAGGGAATGTCCATGAGGGATTGTTGGACATCAGAAGAGAAGCCAGTAGAGCGAATCTATATGTCACCGTAGCATAATGCTTGTTATGAGTTGTATCCAGGCCCGAGCGAATAGAGTACTTTGATGCTGCATGGCAATCCAATATAATGCATGGTAGGGTTGGTCATATTTTATCCGGGACAGCTGGTAAGATATCCGCCACTCTGTCCACTGCACATGTGAATAACTGCCCAGGAAGCAATTAATGTTCACTGACCGTACGGCAAGGCTGGCAGAGGAAAACATACTTTTCGCGAATGTCTCCATGTGCTTTGACTCCTAGTGAGCGAGGGTCGTGGGAAACACACTAAGGGTAAGGCAATGGTTCCCGCTTGTTTGACCTGGGTTGAGTACCTCTGTAGGACATTCGTTCTGAACTCTTTTGCAGACAGAGTAGGGTTCACAACTTTTGGCACTCTCCTAATCAATGTAGTGAAGGAGGCAGACTCTTTTGCTGCCATAAAGGGTTAGGGGAGGAAAGACCAATGTCCCGAGAGATGTCCAGTCCACCGTCATCCTTCAATGCCACAAATAAGTTCTCATCTTAAGGGTCATCAACATCATCACTGTTGTGGCAGGGCAAGAAACAGAAGGTCAGGGCACTAAAGGCCTGCACCAGTCAGTCTAGTTTTTAATAGTTTTTTACAGAAGTATGGTGCAGAGAGCCAGGAACGTGACCTCCTTACGTCCCTATTGATTGGGAAAGCCAAAAACACAAGAAACAAAAATGGCTCAGCACACACCTATAATTAAATACAATGTAAAAATCAACAATAGTGTATGGCAATAGTAAGTGATAGTCAATATGCGGAAAATAGCACGTCTCCCAAATGAATCAAATAAGACTTCGGTTTGTTAATGGTGTATCCTTCCTTTATTCTTTTTCCAAATTTCTTTTGTTAAAAGCACAACACAAATTCATAGCCGACGTGGCGCGTTTCGTCCCAACGGGACTTCTTCAAGGCTATAAAAACATATACAAGACAAACATTAATTTTACAATTAAAATATGAACAACATGTGATTTAGACTGAGCTATCAATCTAATCACCACAAGATTCTTTACACAGTAACAGCTAAAATATATGCAGTCTAATCATGGGGAGACATAACTAATAATATTTTTGTACAGGGAGAATATTGCAGCAAAAGGAGATAGTACATAGCAATTGTTGCGTATTATACATAACATAGTTTAGTCATATTATAAGCAAAAACAACAACCATAATTAAGGTCCAAGAGCAACAGCGACTTTTGTAACATCCTAATCCTATCTCAATTGTCATCTACTTCAGTGCATATCATTGCATGGACAATAACATAGTATCACAGATTGTCATATATGGTAAAATAAAACAAATGCAAAGAGGGAGCAGGCCTATAAATTCACTACAGTAGATATCATTGTAGTCCATGATTAAGTGGATCACTGGTATATTTCTTATCTTATTGTAAAGACCATAAACCTGAGTGCATATCATGCCAAGAGTGGTTGTTTGATGTCCTTGAAAAACCTTAATATTTGGAATACGCAAAGGTCAAAAAATGATAACTTTTGAATAAAATATGTACTCAATTTTGGCATACCTGTTGCGTTTGTGAATGGTCTAGATGAAAAAATACATAACACTTCTTGTCGAAGGAAGGTACCTTAACGAAAGGTTTCTGTAAAGAAATTTCGAATTGTTTGAATTATTTTTGATTTATGTACTGCAATGAGTTATAAGTTCAGCATTTTATAGCATAAGCAGGACGTGGTCATCACATTATACTAAGCGTATGCCGAGAAATATCTAACATACCTCAACGAGGAGGAAACGCACGACTACTATATATAGTATAAATTCATGTATAGAGGGATATTCGGTGGCCTAAAATCTATAACAAAAAGTAAAATTCATTTGGGCTTCCAATTGGATCTGCGAACTTATGCATTTTGAATATGTACTCCAATGTCAGCTTCTATCGTCAAAAATGAAAATATTTTAAAGATACTATACATTGGACCAACTCATTTCTACTTCCACATCTATTGCTCAGAAGGTAACATAACCACACAATAGGGATAGGTCCTGACAGCGTGCAATTTCAGTGAACAACATCGTTTAGATATATCCAACATACCTCTGCAAAGAAGAAACACTCATCTACTGTATATAGTAAAAATTGATGTGTAGAAGGGTACTCGGTAACCCAGAATCTATAACAAAAGACAAAATTCATTTATGCTTCCAATTAAATCTGTGAGCTTGTGCATGTTGGATAAATACTCTAATTTCCAGCTACTATCATCAAAGAGAAAACATTTTATGATACTATGCATTAGACCAACTCATTTCTGGTTCCACATCTGACGCTCAAAAGTTAACACAGTCTCACAAAAGAGATAGATCATAGGCAACGCGCAGTTTCAGAGAACAACATAATTTCGGGCAGAGTAGGAGGGAGAAGGCAAATAACATAGTAGACGAAAGAATATATATAGATATATATATATATATATATATATGCAATCTATCTTTATTTCTGTTTCATTAAAACCGCATCGCGATGTAAAAATGTGGGAAAGTAATTTATACAGAGGCGTTTGGTCAAGCGTGCTCGTGATTTAAGTTTAAGAATAATTCACGTAGCAATATGTACGGTCCAACTCCATTTGTGGTACATTATAGCCACATCATGATACAGAAATATGCGGAGGACATTTTGGACAAACGTGCTCGCGATTTTGAATTTGGAAATCATTCACGTAGCGATGTTTTTCATGAAAAGGCGCCATCTTTAAAAGTGCATCTAGGTATATTACACTACTAATTTCATTATTTCAAGGATATTTATGATGTTATAATCCTTAAACAGCGCGATAAATATTGAAACCAACTGTTAAAAATAATTAAATCTGGAAAAGAACAGAAATGGTTGAAACAACCAGGCTACGTCAAAAATGCAGAACATTGGTCTATAATAACTTACAAATGCGATGTCGCGTGACGGCGTGGTCCGAAGTCTTGAAAGAAAAGGATTTCGTCAGAACCGAACCTCATGATCAGTTTGTGTATATATATACAGACTGAAGCACACACACCTGTATGCTGTCAATGTGCTGTCGACAGAGACAAAGGTTAGATGTTAAACCGCCCGGTCAATAGTATGAAAGCGAGTCGGCCATTTTGAAATAGGTTTCATACATCCCGAGTTATCAAAAAATGGACCAAGGATGCCAAAAGTGACTACACCACCGTAATATGAGATTGATGTTTTAAGATTAACAACCATAATTGGTCCATGGCAGGGCCGGCTTTAGGGCAGTGCGACAGGTGCGGCCGCACTGGGCGCTGACCTGTGGAGGGGGGCGCTGACCTCAGGGGTGAGCGCTGTGTTTAGCAATAACTTATGAGTGGAGCGATGAGGGCCACTTTTGCCCGGTGGTAGTGAGAGAATCCGAGGAGGAGGTTATGGGGGTGAGGGCGCCAAAAATGATTGTCGCACCGGGCGCCACCTGCGCTAAAGCCGGCCCTGGTCCATGTCAACTAACAGAAGTACATGGACGGTTTGTTACAATGAATATTTAAAATTGTGAGAACTACAGACGTGCGAATAGCGCACCTCACAGGCTAACATTATGAGAGATAGATTCGAAAAGACCGGCCATTTTGTAGTGTGTCTAAGAGCCCAATGATGGTCCAAAATGAACGATGGTGCACAATAAAAAATAATATAATAACCAACCTGTTCGACATTATCATACTGTTAGATTTGTATCGCAATGTAAAAATCAATAATTCTGCCGTGGTACCAATCAAAGATGTAATACAAAGACGCAATTGTCAATATTAAATATTGCCCAATCGTGAATAAGACCACTAGGGTTTGTGCTAGTGTGAGTGCTATTTATTAATGATTGCAGCAAGAAATCTGAATTGTGAATTGTCTAACTATATTAGAGAGACCTTGACAGATGGAAATAAAGATAGTCAATGAGTTCAGAAAGGGCTAAATTTCCTTATGATATAGTTACGTAATCTAAATGTCCCCAAGGACCATAGAACTATGTATAAAGATTGAATAAGACCACGTCTAATTTCAAGATATATCTCCCAACATAGTATGTACAAGTACTTCCATGTTAGAAAAACACTCATCAAGTAGTTCCTAGAGTTGAACATTTAAATTACGCCCAAGATGGTAGTTTGTTATCTAAGGTGATTTGCTTTAAACAGAATAGGATGGTAGTTTGTTATCTGAAGTGATTCATTTTAAAACAGAATGTAAAAACCATCCTTCTGAAGCTTATTCGAACTGTCACATGAATATGGTACTTTACAAAAAATGATGAAATTCATTATTAATGTTCAAACCAAACATTACAGTTCTCAAGCGACAAATCCAGCGGGCTTCAACTTGCCTGAGATAACTTGTCTTATCTCCACCTCTCTCACTGCCGGTCACATGATCTATAGCATGAAAGGTTACTCTTGTATTTTCTGGATGCATTTCATGTATATGAACAGATACAGGATATCTCTCATCTTTATTTTTTATGGCCCGTACATGTTCTTGTATACGTGCTTTCAAACTGCGTACACTGCTGCCAACATATGCTTTATTACATGCACACTTAAGCAGATATACAGTGTGTGTGGTGTTGCAATTGATATAGGATTTGATTTTAAATTCCTTTGAGTTGTTATATTGAAAGGTTGATGTTTTGTTTTCACCTAAGTTGCATATGCAGCAATTGCCACAGATGAAAAAACCACATGGTTTTTCTGGTAACCAAGTTTTGACTGATGGCCTGGGCTGTTTTACATAACTAGGGCATATCATGTCTTTTATGGTTCTTCCTTTTCTATATATTACCTTAGCTCAGTCTAAATCACATGTTGTACATATTTTAATTGTAAATATTAATGTTTGTCTTGTATATGTTTTTATAGCCTTGAAGAAGTCCCGTTGGGACGAAACGCGCCGCGTCGGCTATGAATTTGTGTTGTGCTTTTAACAAAAGAAATTTGGAAAAAGAATAAAGGAAGGATACACCATTAAGAAACCGAAGTCTTATTTGATTCATTTGGGAGACATTGTGCTATTTTCCGCATATTGACTATCACTTACTATTGCCATACACTATTGTTGATTTTTACATTGGATTTAATTATAGGTGTGTGCTGAGCCATTTTTGTTTCTTGTGTTTTTGGATCATCACTGTTGTGATCAACATGTGGTTGGGAGGTTTCAGGGTACAAATAGGAGAACAGGCGTGCCATGTGGGACCTTCAGGTGGTGGGGGGGACATGGAGGTTCAGACCCCAACAAAAATATTGGCTCTGGTTACAATGTTGGGGCCAGTGTCAAGAATCGGGGCTGAGACACCAGGTCACAGCACCAGACATTACACCAGTGCAGGAGGCAGTGGCACTAGGCTCGGAGACTGGGCCAGCCTCAGGGATGGATCCACTGGCAGTAACTAGACTGGAGGCCACCTCGGATACTTAGGGCCTGAAGGAGCTTTGGAGGTATCTGGGGAAGTACCAAATATTCTGCCTAGGACCATTTTAAACTTGTTACGGTTCATGTGTATTCTGATAATCTGGTCACAGTTCTCACATCACCGGAATCACATGTGCAATTCCGGTGACTGAGGAACTGTGAACCGATTATCAGGCCACTTGTAATTGCCCACTGCATGGATTGACACTTTAATACAGCGTTACTGTTTGTGACTGAACATCAGTGGGCTCCGCTATTCACTAAGATGATGTGAGCAGTGGGGATAGGACTACAAATTTATAAAGGCACACTTGATTGACCATGCTCCGAGACCTGGTCTCAGATTACCCTGCTTTGCTTTTGGTTCTATGGTTTCAAAATCTATGGAGGGCTTGCCCTCACTCACCAATCCTTGTCACCTGAAATGGGGCCTTCTGAATGTGCACTCTAGTTAAACATTCAATTGAGGCCCATGATTTAATCATAGATAATGAATTAGACCTCACTACACATACAGCCTGACTACGTACTCCAAACTAGGCCTTCCAATTCTGCACACACTCCCAACTACACACACTTCCTACAAACATTCCAGAATGCACATATACTGTAGTCTACACAGACTTCCCCAAATTTGGGCTCTCTTCCAAACATGCACTGTAGGCTACACCAACAACACACACTCTGTACTACATGCAAAATCCTTCCTGACAGAAGATTCCTCATCTTTGATAGCCATTCCCTCACACGTCGGATGGTGGTGTCAAGCAGCTCTGTATCAGATACAGTCTACCCCAGATGTGACGTAAGGGTCATTATATCTGCACCACTTCAATGTGCCGACGTCAGTTGCTTTCTTTATTTAGCATTCTTTTTATTAATTTCGGTTTATTATACAGTATTCCATATTAGAAACAAGTCAGTTCACATCATAACAGACACAGGTGACAACGCCATTATTAGGGTACAACTTCTTGTGACAGTCGATTCCTGTTCTTGCCCCCCCCCCCCCTGCTAGTTCGATCGATGGGGAGATGCAGATCTCTCCTCTGTATGAGTTCCATTTCCCCACTTTTTATCCCATTTTTTGGGGCACCCTCAGTTTTTAAAAACCTCTTTTTCGGCAATCATGCATTTGTCCAGATCGTTTGCCCAACCCTTCGTTGTTGGTGTGTCACCGGCCCCCAATCGCATAGCTATATTACGTTTGACTAATGTGAACCCAAATGTGACCCATTGTTGTTCTATAATAGAGAGATCTGTGGCATCCAATACATTGAGGAGTCCCAGTTTGGGTGTTAGTGTGATTTCTTTCCCCATTCCTTTTTGCAGTTGTCGTATGACATTTTCACAGCATGGTGATATGTTGGGGCAGCTCCATAGCACGTGATGGAATGTTGCCTCCTCCATACAGTCAGTTGCTTTCTTGAGGCACCTTCAGACGCGGAAACGGAGCCAATTTTGAATCCTGACAGACTGAAAGTTTTCTTTTTACCCCCTCATTATTTCAGTGTGCAAGGGACTTGTCCTATCCAAAAATAACAGGATTTAAAACTTGCAAAGACTATAAACAAACAAATGTTTGTGACAGACACCCGCGATGTCAGTCTCTGATGCCTCGATGAAGATGAACAAGAAGGCAATCTTGCCATTGCAAACGTCAGAGGGAGTCAAAGAAAGCCTGGTCCAGGTTAAAGGCATGGTCATGCTCTCACACCCAGGCTGCTCTTGTGACTGTTCTGTCTTCGAGGTCCAGGAGTTCAGGTAAGCTGAAGAAACACAAGAAGCTGAAGTATGGGTCCCCTTCGTCCAGCCACTTCCATCATTCTGAGTCGCGCAACACCCCTGTACTGTTAGGCCCTGTGGCTTATCAGTACCCTGCGCTTTGAACAGATTGTGCAACTGACACCCAATGCGCCTCGACTTCCCCAGGCCATCGGCAATGCCTCAACTGTTTGGTGCAGGGTTAAGTTTTGACAATTAGCCTAACTGTGCATAGACTGTCTTCTGTATTTCTTGACAATCTGTTGTTATGGGCCTAATGGGGAGTGCACAAACCCCTTCTGGGTTAAAAGAGGTGCCAGATAAGGGTGTGCTGTGGCCCAGTTTTTATTTACTCTATACATTGACAGTCTTGAAAAGTACCTAGAGAAAGAATGCTCTGACATGCCATTGATTTTTACTTTTTACATTGAACAATTAGATTTGAATGTAAATTTAAGCAAATCCTTTACTATGATCTGTGATGAAGGAGTACCCAAAATAAGCTCTCAATCAATAAATGGCGTCCAGATCTCGACTGAATACATTCTCATACTTGGGTATACAATTTGATTCCATAGGAAACAAGAGAGTCTATATTTAGGTTTGCAACTAAGCTGGTATCCATTTTATCAAGGAGATGTGTACTATTTATAAAACTAAATGCCTTTCCACTGCAACTTATGGTTCAGGTCTATGGGGTTACATTGAGGGATGGCAATTACAAAAGGAGAGAAGTCCTTTTTAAGGAGACTTCTAGCCATTCCCCATAGTACTTCTTAGATTTGTGATAAGAAAGTAGGTGTGGTGCATACTGAAGACCATAAAAATGAGCCCCATGCAGTTGTGGTATTCCGTCTAGTTTAAACCAGAGGCTACTTTCAACAGAGTACTCGTATTGGACTGTTTAGCCATTGTTTATGCTTCTATTATTCCTTGGCTTGATTTTATTAAAACATAGATTTCTTGATGAATCGGTGTATTTTGAAGTTCCATTAACCATCAATTTATAATCTAAATTAAAATTGAAATGTGCGTAAAAAAATGATAAGAGGGATTGCTGAAAATTTGGATGACCTACAGATCATGCCCACTTATTTACCAGTGTGGGCATTCAACCATATCTTTTAAAGAGAGCCAAATCAACATTGTTTATTGATATACTTCCGATTACACATTATTGATTTTTGATTGCTTTTCCTAGGATGGGTCAGTGGCATAGGAGCAGCTCAGTCTGCCTATGTGATGGCTGCTGTAAACAAAGCACTTAGTACTTTGTTTTTTTGTACGTTTTTTTTAAATTGTTGTGTCATATTTTTAAAAACCTTTATTATTAAATTTTAACTCAATGGTAGACTGGCACTTATTTTCTTCCAATCATTAGAATCATTGTCTACCTGTACTGAGTTATGTCAAGATGGCGGTCAGGATCAGAAAAGGCCTGTTAAATGTGGATAGACAGAATATAAACTGTATGTAACCCTTAACTTGTGAATATGTGATCATTCAACTTTGTATTGTTTTATATAAATATTTATTTCCGAATGCACTGTACCAAACCTGGTGTATTGTCTCCTCCCGCACTCCTTAAGGTCCCTTGCGGGTTCCAACTAATTGTTTACCGATCCTTAATAAAAGTGAATTGAAAAATATAATACATTTGTTGACAAAATAATACTTTAGGTACTTGTCTCGATTTTATTGAATCAATCTCATTCTTTGGAGTAATCTTCAATCTTTTGATTTTGTATCTCATATGCCAATTAAATCGAATGTATCATATAATAAAAACACACTCAGAAAAATCCTCAATGCATTTCTGAACCCTGATCCTTCATCAGGAGGTTATTTATGCAACAAAACAAAGGAAATAATTCAATCGAACAAACTTATATTTACAGTGATTATATATATTGAGTAAACTTTCTTTGTGTGTGTATATAACACTTACCCCCAAAAAATAACTTTTGTCAATCACTTGCTATATGGATCTTTGAATAATTATTGCACGCTTTATATCTTAGATGATTATGTGATGGGTCTTCACAAATTAATCTGTAGTCAGTTTAAAACATCCTGAATGCTAGTTTATTCCAGCATCAAAAGATTGTGTAGTGAAATTGTACTCACTAATAGCTTCTGGTATGAAATACCGCGGCTACTGTAAAACTCTTACATTCTTCAATGGTATATGCAGGTGGAGTCCATTTACTTTCCTCCTGCATTTCAAGTCTGTAAATCTCCCATTCCTTGATGGAAATATTTAATTTTCTCTTATTAGTCAATGGACAAACCTAAGGGTACACATGTATGCATGAATATTCTCTGCGAAATAAGAGCTTCTCCAAAGAAAGTGTGGTGGTAAAAGAAAACTCTCATGGAAGCTTACCAAACGTTCACTGGTGTCATGTAATGCCGGTCATTCAATACTGCAAATCTACTGTTTAAAAATGGAAACGATCCGTTTCCTTGTGCGATTCAAAAGATGAACCTGAAGGATACATGTGTACAAGTATGTATGTATATATATATATATATATATATATATATATATATATATATATATATATATATATTCTTTATTCGGATGCAAAGTACATCATATAATAAATAAGCACACAGTTCATATAAAAAAACAGCATTTACAATGCAATCGGTCTCGCAATTGCGAGATTGAGCTTTTGGCATTGTAAATGGCAATGCCTTTTATAATATTAAAAGGCATTGTTATTTTACAATATCAATAGGTCAAACTTCGCCAAAAGCGAGACCTATAGTATTGCAGAGCGCAGTGTCCATTAAGCGGGCATTACTCTATAAAATAAGTTAAAAGGGTCATTATCAAGCTCCACGTCTGTTTACCAATGTTTCCCTCTTCAGACATTTATACGCTCAGTTGCACATTAGATTGTGGAGAAAATATGTCTTTTTTTTAAGTAAAAAAAATAATTTGACATATTGTTTTCACATTTGTGTGAGACTACATTAAATTGATGTTTGTGTAAAATGCATATGCAGTCAGGAGCTGCTTTGATAAAACAAACACAATCACAAACCTCATGCCCTACGACATATTTTTCAAAATATAAATTACATTATTGGCGCGTGGCATCCTAATAAATTCCATTATTCATCTTGTTTATATTTATTTGAACATCACCGATATACCCGTCAGTTATCACAGGGAAAACAAATGATTAAATGTTTATAAATATGCGGATAGAGAACCGCGGCGGCAATTCCGCCGCGGTTTTATTGAGTGGGCGGGGCCGCGTCGGCCAACGGACGTGCGCAGCACTACGGAGGTAGTGCTCGCGACGGCTGTTAGCCGACGGGCGCACGGAAGGGGTTAAATGTAGACTAGGTGATGGTCTCTAAACAGTCACTGCTTTGCACTCAGACAAGTAGATGTACATTTTCGTTTTGGTTTAAGTAATAATGCGTATATTGTATACAAATCTTCATATTCTTAAAAATCACAAAGGAAGCAGCTCTGCTTTAAATGTAAACTTGAAGCCGTGTCACTGTACTCCAGGCTACTAACTCCGCACACACAAACACGTTGCTTTCTGCATTTGGAATACGTTTACAAATAAAGTTACTTTATTTTATGTAAATGCAAGATTCACGAAATGTGTTTCCCAACATCTACACCAAATAAAAGATGATACCTGCAGTATTGTAAATCTTCCTTATATGATCCAAAACATGTGAGACATACGACCCAGATGGGACTCGAACCCACAATCCCCAGCTCCGGAGACTGATGCCTAATCCATTAGGCCACTGGGTCAATGCGCAGTTGATAAGCACGCTAACTCCTTACGCATGCGGCATCATTCCTATCATGCAAGGTGAAGCCTGCCTGCCTGCCTGTCTATAATGTTTGCTAAAGCCTCTTCTAAAAATGTTGTTTCAAGCCTCGGTTTCTTGGCACGAGCATTTGAATACAAACAGCTACACTGAAATAGATCTAATACTAACCCGGTCAGAGCAGCCGGTTGCTTCCCGGCTCGCAGCGCCACTAACCTCGTGTCATCAATGAACAAGAACAAATCAGGTTTCCGGCGAGGGCTCTCCGAACGTTTAATCAATGGTGATTATTTTAAGTGCTATGAAAAACAAGTTATTATTAAAACGGTCATCACACATCATGCCTTAAACCTGATATTGGAAGTTATTCGCATATCTTTCATAGATGTACATCAAATGTTACTCTAAACATTAAGGAAATTAGAAATAAAACTGCTGCCACATTAATCTAGGAAATGGTCGTTTCCGTAGTTTAACAGACAGCTCCTGAAAATGGGCCGCTTTCGAATGAAATCACTTATCGAAATAATCAGTGATACGGACAAGCTGGAAATAGTTCCTCTTCTACTTTGTGTTTATGAACTGTAAATAGTTCACATTAAAGATGCCAGGTTTGTAAGAAACATGCCATAAGGAATGACTGTTTTTAATGCCGATCTCTGTTGTTGGGAAACCGAACGCCTACTATTCTCTAATGGCGGTCTCTGTTCCTAAGCTTCAGCAGGGGTTAGTGTTGTCATCCCCTAAACTCCGCCGTTTATAAACCCGACGGTGCTTGAAACTAGTAAGGCTGACAGTTTAAAATGCCCCAAGGCTGCTCTGCACGACCGTCTGCTGAGCCCGGGGCACGAGGTGACAATACGGACACCCACAAGCCTCCGCCAGCTTCGGGTTAAAAGGAACCGACGCCCTCTCAATAACAAGTGGCAAGTAGACGCTGTGTACACTGCTAAGCAATTAATATGTACAGCTGTGTGTAAAGCTAACGCTGCGCTGCGGTGGTATCTGGCCCAGAGGCCTGAAGAGCCCACTGAACCCCGATTATTCCTGTATTTTATTCTTCAAACATTAGCCAGGAGGATCATACTCTTCCTTACACTAGGGCCCATGACACACTGCCTGTGTTGCTAATCCTGTTGGATCCACAGTACAGGGTTTGTGCTTTCTGACATCATCCAGCTATATTGAGAAATGCAGTGACCTTCCATTCCACTAATGTTCAATACCAGACCCTCTCCTTCCACAGCATCATAACCCGCTATTCACTCATTTAAGAAGGGAGCTTGATCTTTACATTTTAGACATATATGAAAATTAGCTGCATTTCTGTTTATCGCAGGCCCTTCTTCCAATATGCCCCTTGGAAACCACAGCCTCATCAATGAAACTTAATGTGATATACCTCCTTACTCAGCTTTCATTAATTATTGTATTGTTTCTTCTTGACCCTCTCAGCCCTCTAGTTTTTACCTCACCACAAGTTTTGCAGCCCACTCCTTGCTCTGCCAAGTCACCCTTCAATGCTTTGGCATGCCTTTTTGTTATTTCACCCTGCATTCCATAGAAGAACTAGAAAATGCTTCAGACATTTCAGGAAGCACTGATCCACGATATGCCACGTCATTCAGAGGTGGGAGCAGTGGCGTAACATAGGCCCGGCGTGGGAGACCGCTACAACGGTGGACTCTAAGCAAAGACATTGAAACATATTTGCGTTTGCTGCCCTAGAGCTGCTGACCTGGACTGCAAGGGATAGAAACATTTCTTTATCTCCACAGAGACAAGCACCTGCACCCTTGCATACCGTTTATCGTGGAGCCACCATACACACAAGCATCAGCAACACAGAAAAAAAACAAAAACATTTTTAACAGAAACTTGGCACTTGCCCATACCACCAACTCAGAAAATAAACAAACATGATGGAACCATAAGATATGCCTTTTAATTCCCTACAATGTTATAATAATTATGTTTACTGTATTCTAATGTCTAAAGAAGCATTGCACGTATAAGTCACACAAATTATGAGTGGGCTTTTCAATATCAGGACCCAGCACAATGCTGAGAAATCTATCACTTAACCGATTTTTTATAAATTTGCTACAAATAAAAAAGACAGGAGAAGTTATTCAAATCCTGCCACAGGTATCAATTGTAAGCGGCAATCCAGAAGCAATGTCAAACACGCCATGTGATTAAATGTTGAAACACACGACGTCTTACTGGGAAAGTGGCCTAGACAAACTAAAAAGCTGGATCAGAAAATACCTTCGACAAGAAAGCTGCGCTCTGCCACTTGTAACCAAATGAAATTCAAATGGCACCACTGTGGCCGACCAGCTGACTCGCCGCTAAACTAAGTACTGTTAAACATATGTACACTGCAACCATACTGTTGGACCTGGCCCTTTTTGGCTGGTTCACCCCTAAACTTTTTGCCTTTTTCTGTGACCTGGTATTGGTTGTTTTAGGCCTCTGGGCACTTTCGCACTGTGGTCCAGTGGAAAGTGCGTGCGCTCTCTGTGTTACATTGGTGAGCTTGGCCTGCCCTCCCATAGGAATGCATTGGGGATTCCCTGATCAGTGTGTGTCAGTGGTAATTCCTGTTATGAGAGGAGCAGGGTGGTCAAGTCTGGTATGTATTAAATTTATTTTATTTATTTTATTTTATTTTAAGAGTTTTATATAGCGCTGGCTGGACCCAGAGGTATCAGAGCGCTTTACAAGAGAAAATAATATAAAGCAAACATGACATACAGATAGATAAAAAGATAAAGAAACAACGTATAAAATATACAAAATAAATATACAGTAGCAAGAACTATACATTTAAAGTAACTAGGTAAATGATGTTCGTGAAGTGGACAGATAATACTGAACAAAAAGTAACATGGTGATTGGAGATCAGGTCGCAGATTAAAACCCCCAATAATAGTTGGGCCAAACATGGCGTATACGTAAATAAAAGATAATAATAACAACATGTGAAGTATACAAATCAAATAGATAAGCAAATCAAAACAAATAGATAAAGGAATCAAATAGATAAACATGGGCAGGAGCTATACAAATATCAAGTAATTAGGCCGATGATGTTCATGAAAATGGACAAAAAATTACTGAACAAATGTAACATGGTGAAATTGGAGATCGAGTGCGGGTCACAAGTTAGGATCCCCAATAATAATTGAGGAGGTGGATTTTGAGGTCTTTTTTGAAGCTGAGATAGGAAGGGTTGCAGCGCAGGTATTTTGGGAGGGCATTCCAGATGATAGGGGCATTCCCAGAGAAGGAGCGTGATTGTGTGGCTTTCTTTTTATGCAGTGGAGGTATAAGGAGGAGGGAGTTAGTGCTTCTCAGGGGTCGTGTGGTACCCGCAATGAGGAGTTTCTTGGAGAGGTACTGCGGAGTGTTTTGGTGGAGGGCTTTATGAGTGATGCAGGCAATTTTGTAGGCAGATCTGCCTTCAATTGGGAGCCATTTAAGGGATTTGAGAGCCGGGGATATGTGATCGAAGCGTTTGCAGTCAGTAATGAGCCTGGCTGCAAGGTTGAGCACTGCTTTGATTGGAGCGAGGTGGACCTTGGGGATTCCGTTGAGGATGGCGTTACCATAATCGATACGTGAAAGAACCAGTGACTGAACTACAAGTTTAAAATCATCGGTGGGTATAAAGGGTTTGATTTTCTTGAGGTGACGGAGAGTGAAGAGGGCTCCTTTAGCAGAGTTTTTGATGTGGACGTTAAGGGTCAATGTGTTGTTGATAGAAATACCAAGAGATTTGACGGAATTGGATAGGGTGAGAGAGCAGTTGAGTGCGTTGAGGTCAGAGATCCATGATTGAACGGGGAGAGGGTTGTTTTTAGGGGAGAAGAGAATGATTTCAGTTTTATTAGGGTTAAGTTTGAGATGATTGGAGTGGAACCAGGTTTGAATCTTGGTGAGGGTGTTGTTCAGGTGTAAGATGTCGGCGTGAGTTTTAATCTTGCAATAGATTTGGGTGTCATCGGCGTAGAGGTGGTAGTTGATGCCTGCTTGTTTGAGAATGAGGGTGAGGGGTTCCATAAAGAGGTTAAAGAGGGAGGGAGAGAGAATAGATCCTTGGGGGACTCCAAGGGAGACAGGAGTGGGTTTAGAAAAACAGTTTTGAATTTTGATTTGCTGAGTACGGTGTTGTAGGTAGGAGACAAACCATTTGTAGGCAGTATCATTGAGGCCGAAACGGGTCCTAAGCACATTGAGTAGGGCTGAATGGTTGACTGTATCGAACGCTGCGGAGAGATCAAGGAGGATAAGAAGGCAGGTTTCGCCATTATCAAGTGAGTGGTGGATGTCATCGACGACATTGAGCATTGCCGTTTCGGTGCTGCAGCCTTTCCTGAAGCCTGATTGAAAGGGATCAAGTAAGTTGAAGTTTTCGATGCGTTTGTCTAGTTGTAGTAGGACACATTTTTCAAGGACCTTTGAGAGAAGGGGGAGGTTAGTGATAGGGCGGAGATTGTTTAGGTCATTGGGGTCAGCATTGGGGTTTTTGATTATGGGAGAGATTTGTCCAAGTTGAAGGGAGGTGGGGACACAGCCAGTGGAGAGAGAGGTGTTGATGATTGTGGTCCAGTATGGGGTGATGATGTGCTTAAGGGCCGGGACAAGGTTCGAGGGTAAGGGGTCTTTTGTGTGGGAGGACGGTTTAAGATTACCAATTATTTTAAGGACTTCTAGCTCAGTCACGGGGAGGAAGTTGAGCAAGGAGGCATTGTTCTTTAATTGTGAGTTAGGGTAGTTGAATTCCGGAGAAGTAGCAGGATCTGTTGGTTGAGGAGATGTGGAGTAGGCGTTTGAGGTGAGGACAGGTTTGCATTGGGAGTTGGAGGGGGGTTGAGTGAAACGGAAGGATTGATCAATTTTGTCTATTTTTTCCGAGAAGAAGTGGGAAATTTCTTCACATCTGGCTAAAGAGGCGATCAGATTTGGAGGTGCAGGGGAAGTTTGGTTACGAATGATTTTGAAGAGTTCCCTAGGTCTGTTTTTGGCATGATCAAGTTGTGTGCGGAAGAAGGATGCCTTTTCCTTGAAGATGTGTTTTTTGTACGTGGATCTAGCTTGTCTGAGGAGTGCAAGATGGGAGTGAGAAGGATGGTGTCTCCAGGTTCTTTCCGACAGTCTGAGTGACCGTCTTTCGTTGTTAAGCTCGGTATTAAACCAAGAGTTGGAGGGGGTGATTCTTTGGTTTTTGAGTTTCGGCGGGGCTAATTCGTCAAGAATATCAGTGACAGTATTGTTAAAGTGTTCAGTGAGCTCGTTAGCATTTTGTGAGGGGGAATGAGAAGAAGTTGAGCTTTGAGTTTAGACTCAAGAACCCCCGGGGGATATGTTTTAGATTTCTGGTCAGTTTCTTAGGTCTGTTAATTTTGGAGGTGGGGAGATTTGCATTGTTAGCAATGGTGAACAGTATAAGGTGATGGTCAGACCAGTCAATGGGGACGATATTGGTCACGGAGGCCAGATCATCGTTGGAAAGAATGGCGTCAAGGATGGCTCCTTTGGTGTGTGTCGGGGATAGGCATAGTTGTTTGAGTTCATTGATCTCAAGTAGATTGGTGAGGAGGGAGATAGTGGGATCATCGGTATCGTTCCAATGGAGGTTAAGATCCCCCAGAAAGAGATTTTTGAGTTGGATAATGAGGATTGTGTCAGGAGCTCGGATATGTCTTCGATGAAGGGTTGGGGGGCCCGGAGGGCGATAGATGTTGTGTAGACGAATTGGGTGGGAATTTTGGGTTGTCAATTCAGCTTCTAGGTATTCGCAGGAGGAGTAGCCAGAATTATTGACAAGGGATAGCTGAAGTTCGTTTTTAAAGATAATGGCTAGACCACCTCCAATTCTGTCAGGTCTATCTTTTCTGAGAATAGAGTATCCTGGGGGGAGAGTAGGTCAAGAATGCTCGTTGAGTCGTCTTTGAGCCAGGTTTCAGTGAGGAATGCAATGTCAATAGATTCACTCAGGATAGTTTCCGAAATTTCCGTGGCATGTTGGACAGCGGAGCGACAGTTGACCAGCATACATGTAAGTGGTGTGGGGTTGCATATGGTGGGTGGGCAAGAGTGGATCGACATGAGTTGTGGCGGTGGTCTGGGGGAAGCGGGGGAGGAGGGGATTCTATTAGTCCCTAAGATAACAGGGATGTGGGAGTAGGTGAGTGGAGAATTGGTGGTTGGTAAGCTAGGAAGGTAAGAGTTGCATAGGTCGGAGAGGTCGAACGGGGAGAGATGGTTTGAGGTGCGGTGAGGTCTATGTATACGGCAGCGGAGAGGAGTCGATCTCCATTGATTGTTTTTGGTGTTGGGGATTTTCGGGGGAGTTTTTGGGGGGTTTATTGGGGGGATTTTTGGGCAGGGTTGTGTGGGTATTTTATGGTGGGGGAGGGTTCTGGAGCTGTAGAAGATAAAGTCTTTCCTGAATTGAGAGAGTTTAGTAATCAGATTAGATAGGTCAAGTTCAATGTTGTGTAGGCTTTGGGCAATTAGTGTGAGGGGAGATATCGAGGGGGTGGTCTGGGTTAGTTACGGAGGGTGGGCTGATGTGTGGGGGGAGATAGTGAAGCGGGTGTGGAATGAGGGGTGACGGGGCTGTTAGGTGTGAGGGGTTCGGTAATCAAATTGGGTAGGTCAGGTTCAGTGTTGAGTAGGCTCGTGTCAATTGGGGTGGAAGGGGGTAATGAAGGGGCGGGGGCGTAGGGAAAGATATGGGTTAGTTGCTGAGGGTGGACTGATGTGTGAGGGGGAGATAAGAAGGAGGGTGTGGAATGAGGGGTGACGGGGCGGTTAGGTGTGAGGGGTTCGGCAATCAAATTGGATGGGTCAGGTTCAGTGTTATGTAGGCTCTTGTCAATTAGGGTGGAAGGGGGTAATGAAAGGGCGTGGGCGGGGGGTAGGGAAAGATATGGGGGTAGAGAGTGGTCTGGGTTAGTTGCGGAGTGTGGGATAAGGTGTGAGGGGGAGATAGGGTAGTGGGTGTGGAGTGAGGGGTGTCGGTGCTGAAAGGTGTGAGGGGTTGGGTTAGGTTAGACATGAGGTTAAGAACTTCAGGAGATGTGGTCAGAGGGGATAGAAGGGAGAAGAGAGAGTGGAGAGCAGATATATTAGGGTGGAGGGGTTGTGTATTTATCGGGGGTTGGGATAAAGGATTGGGAGGCGGAGTTAGGAGTGCCTGAAGGGGTAGGATAAGGGGGATGGGGAGGAGAGACGGGTGTACGGGATGATTAGGAGGAGGGGGTGAGGAGGAGGAGGGGGATGATTAGGAGGAGGGGGTGAGGAGTTGTGTTAGGGGATTGAGGGGCAAGGACGGTGGAGTACGTGAGTAGTTGGGAAGGGGGAGGGAGGTTGTGGGTACAGGCAGAGGCGAGGTTATGGGAGGGGAATGATAAGTAGATGGCAGGGATTGGGGGCAACCTATTTTGGTGGAGGGGTCCGAAGAGTGTGAGTACCGGGTGTTCAGAGGAGAGAGGGAAATAGGAGGGGGATGAGAAATAGGTAGCGGTGGTTGGGGGATGTCATTTGCTGTTGAGAGGACTAGGGAGGGTGATGGTGAAGTCGATTGTTGGAGGATGGTGTTAGCTGGATGGTTTGGGGTGGAGGTGGAGGTGGAGTGAGGGGGAAAGGGGGTTTGAGGGCGTTATTCAGTAGGGGAGAAGGAGTGGAAGGTGCAGAGTGGTCGAGGAGGAGAGACATAATGCTGAAGTGGTGTTCGAAGATGGAAAGGTGGGCTACCGTGGCTTGTATGAGGATGTTACCTGTTTTGAAGATGGAGATATCAATAGCACCCAGAAAGGCTGGGGAGGGAGTGGTGGATATTTTAAATCCATATGGTATTTTGGTTGAGTTAGAGATTGGGAGGTGTTGTAGGAAGATGCTTTTCCATTTGGAAGGACGTTTGGAGTAAAAGATGTAGTTGGTTATAATGGTGGAGGTGAGGCTGAGGTAGTTGTCAACAATGAGTGTTTCAGGGTTAAGGATAAGGAGTTTATGTTTGAAGTTTTTCTTGGCATGTTTGGAGAGATTGGGGGTAAAGAATGGTCCATGAGTTGGGGCCATGTTTGGAGAGAGTGGGGTCCTGGGGGTGATGGTTAATGCTGAGGGGGGCATGTTGGATAGACGTGATAGGAAGAGAGAGTGGAGAGAGGGGAGTTAAGGAAATGGGGGGAAGAACAGGAGATGAGGATTGGGAACTAAGGGGGCACTAGGAGAGTGGGGGTAGAAATATGGGGGCCAGACAAGGAAATAGGGTAGACAGGCGGGGAATTATGAATCGGCAAAAAGGAACAGAACAAATAAATAAACAAATTTTATCGACAACATAGAGCATATCAATATATAAGCTGTCGGCACAAATGGAGCAGATCAGTAAACCCGCAGCAGGGTCTGCAAACAAATAGATAAACAATCGGCAAGTACGAACAGACCAATAGAAGATAACAAAAGGAGCAAATCAATATACCAGCAGCAGGGTGTGCAAAACAAATAGTTAAACATTCGGCAAGTATGCGCAAATCAGTAGAAGACAACAACAATGCTTGGGAGGGCGTGGAATGTCTAAATTAGAGAGGGAATGCCGTAAGAGAGAGTAATACAGGATTAAAAATATAGAAAGAGTTAGAGAGGCATGAAGATAAATCAATGAGCCAAAGAAATATTAAGCGGTAAAAAAGTTAGAGTAAGAAGAACAGAGTCAATAATCAATAGAAACAGTTAGAAAGGGAATACCTGACGCAAAGCAAAGTAATAAGCGGTAAAAAATTAGAGTAAGAGGATAGAGTAGACAGATCAATAGAAACAACAACAATACTTGCGAGGGCGAGGAGGTTCAGAGTTGGAAAGGGAATGCAGGAAGGGTCACATAAGATTCGCAGAACAGATACATAGGCAATGTTGAGCTCAGTATCTCAATAAGGTGTTGGGCTCAGTATCTCACCTGCCCCAGTAGACGTGTTATCTGGGGACAGTGGGCTTTAGGAAGTTAGGAAGCGGAAGTATTTTTCCCCTTTAAAGTCACGGGTCTAGCAGAGGCTTCATTTCTCACTTAGTGCACTTCAGAGTCAAGGGATATTGCACTGCGTGCATGCAGTGCGCAAAGCAGGGCGAGGTTTCCTTTCTTTTCCCAGTTACAAAGCTAGTGTTAAGTGTAATGTGCGTGACCCATGTGTTCAGTGCTGTGTCAGTTTCCTGCATATTTACATCCACATAGGCAGGAAATCGTCAGAGATATAGGGGCTGAGCAGAGCTTTTTAACCCCGTGTGTGATAACGAACAGATTGAGGACTCCCAGCTGCAACAGGATATTTGTAGAGCCCAGCGCGACACCGTGAGCTCCTTTTAGACTTCCCGTGTCTGGTGGTGAGAGGAGTGTGGTGGTGGTGAGAGGATAGATGAGGGCCTAGGACGGAATAGAAATTCTCATCTGTGTACATGTGGCGAGGGAAACCGGAGACTTATCTAGCGATGTCTAGGGGCTAATCCAGTGTGAAGGAGTCGGTCTAAGATGGCCGCATCATTAGGAGTGATAATCAGAGCCAGGAAGGTAGTCCTATCCCTCTTTCAATTAGCTGGGCCATAGAGGCGTAGTCCTGTTTCAATTTCTATAAGTGAACAGGGTGCTTTGACCTTATCCCCTTCCTCTGTGATCTGCTTCCGGGGAAAGATCGGTGTCTTTTCCTGCCTAAACAGCAGGCTGAGAGCAGGCCATTAATCATTGGAAAAGGTAAAGTGATGCGGTCGCCATTTTGTGAGCATCGGGGCAACTGCTGCGAGTTGATTTAAAAAAAGCAGGGAATACCCGAGTAAGATTCCCAGCATGACGATGCGGGACTCTGGAAAGGGCAGTGACAGCCTGTTTTAGTGAACAGGCGGTAAATCCAATAAGTGTGAAGCCTCCCTGTCTAGGGGATCACGCCGCTTGACACAGTAAAATCACACATAACGTTGCAAGGAGCGCAAAGGCCGAAAGTAGGCCTAGCCGTTCACAGTCTTGAGCGCATGGCAGTTTCAATTAGGACCAACTGTCTCTATGTTCGTGAGGGGCGGAGTCAGACTACGAGAATCTGTGCAGTCTCGCCGCTTGTCCCCGTAGAATCACAGGCGATTCTTAAACATAAGCGGGCAGAGGCGCTCCCGGTCTTGCACCTAATCCGCTCAGATACTCGTGAGAGGGCGGAGTGCTCGGCAAAAACGGGAGTTCCAGTCCCAGCACTCGTATCTGAATCCTGTGTGTGCCCTCGCGGAGCAATAAGGGTGTGGACGAGCTCCGTTCCTCAAGTGTTCCCTGACCAGCACAAGGTGAAGCCCCCGTGACCAGGGCCTCAACACAGTCACGTCGCGAAAGGACCCGCATAGAGGGAGCACTTATCCGTGTCTCTGCCGCTCTCATACGAAAGTACCGTGAGGAGAGGTCTGTAGGTGAGCTCCGGTCGCAGGTAAATTCTCCATTGGCAAGGATTAGCGTTGTGGTGGCTTCAGCAGGGCAAGAGGTTCTCCTCCCGATCATCCGAGGCCCTACATGCTGCGCAATGGTGCACGCAGATTTATTGTGGTTATTTTAGAAATGCCACTTTTAGAAGTTGGCATTTCTGTGTGCTATGTGTCTGCCTGCCTGATGTGAATTGCATGTCTGGCTTGTGAGTGACAGGGGCTGGGAGGTGTGTGTGGCTCCAGGAGGGGCAGGGTGAGTCAGCGCTGGGCTGAATAGGACCTCTGGGCTGGGGGTAGTGGGAGGAGTAATCCCCTGACTCTGAATAGGATGGTGCCTGCCCTAGTGAATGCTGGCTCCGCCCCCTGTGGTGTGTCTGATCACCTAGCCCCCACCTGACAAAGGGGAAGAGGAGCTTGGAAAACAAAGTGCTCCAAATCCCCCCTTAACCAGTTGCATCTGGTTCCCCCATGCCCTGCACTACAGACAAAGAGAGTTTGTGGTATAAGTATAGGGGCTGTGACCCCATGAAGGTTCAGTCTTGGTTCCCGATTCCTGCCGGGGCGTGCTGCTGCTGGGGCCCAGGGGGGGCTGCCACGAGGGCTTGCCCCCCTGGGCCCTGCATTGCCCCTTCATCTCTATGGACCTTAAGGACCTGATTCTGCCTTTAGCGCCCTGGGAGCGCTGTGCTTTAATTGATTGATTTTCCCCAGAAAAGGAGCACGAGGGCTCCGCAGCGCTGAGCTGCCCTTCAGAGAGAGGGAATCCCCGGCGTAGGGATTCCCCCGTGCTGCCGATCTAAGCGGGAGCCCACCCCGCGTTTGGATTTGTAATTGCCTATTTGTGGAGAGTGGGTGCCCACCCCGCTCTCCTGCTATTTTAACTAAGGCGGGTGCCCACCCCGCGGTTTTGCGCATTAGAACGGGAGCCTACCCCGTATTGTCGCACTGCCGAGATCGGCAGAGGAAGTCAGGCAATTTGGCCTGAGACGTGGGCGGGGCCTCGCCCAAGCGGCCCGGAAGCAGGAAGTCTAGAGCCTTGAGGGCTCCACCACGAAATCCCGGGTCCCTGGAGGGGGACCGGGTGAAGTAGGGGGAGTGGTGACGGAAGGAGGACGGGAGCCCACCCCGCCTCCGCGAGACACTGCCAGGAGCCTCGCAGGCTCCGCATGAAGTCCCGGTCCCAGGAAGGGGGACCGGGCGAAGAGAGAGACCAGAGCAGGATTCCAGGCGGGGCTCCTGTGACGAAGACGGAGCCCCGCATGCTGCCCTGGTGAAGTCCCGGTCCCAGGGGGGGGGGACCGGGCGAAGAGCCGAGTGCCAGCGCGGCCAGAGACAGAGTCCCAAGCCGCCTGGAGAGCCCGGTGAGTAGGGGCTTCTCCGTTGTGTGTGCCGGTCGAGGCACAGAGTCGGTGCCACTGTTCTGAGCGGCCCCCGCCTGATATGGGCCGCTCCAACGCTTGGGGGCATTTTCATTTAGTGAGTCCCGGAGAGGGGCTCCATCATGCGGCACGCAGGTAGTGCCCATTTCCCTGAGCGGGCCCGCCGTCGCGGGCCGCTCCAACGAGGGGCATCTTTGTTTCTAGGGCCCCGGGGGGGGGTCCCCAGGGCCCGTGGTGCCCGTACCTCCCTTTGGCCACTTGTCTACAGCTGCCCCGCTTGCGAGAGGGCAGCTGCAACGTTAGGGGCATTTTGATTTAAAAACCCCAGTGGGGGCCCCGAGGGCACAGTGGTGCCAGGGCCCCGTTTCCTATTCACAGCTGCGCCGCACCAGCGCGGGCAGCTGCAACGTTTTGCGCAATTGTTCAAAGGGCACAGTGAGCGCCAGGCCTTGGGTTCATTCACAGCTGCCCAGCAAGTAGTGGGCAGCTGCAACGTTTAGGCCACAGTTCTTTGGGGGCATTTGTGATTGAGACAGGAGTAAGATGCACTCCTCGGCCCCAGTACTTTCACAGCTGCACGGCAATTAGTGTCAGCTGCCACATTTAGGTATGGGCAATTGCGCACTTGAGAATTCTGCTGCATTGGCAGCCGCCCTGACTTTGTTGGACATAGGGCATTTGAGCCCCTTTTGAGAAGGCCAGTTGGCCAGGGGGACTGAGAGTTTGATAGGGCGCCAGGCCCTAATGTGATTTATGTGGTGCTAGGAAATGGGATTCCTGTATTGTGATTTACGCACCCTGTTTCATGCCTCTAAGTGTGGTTTATGTATGAGGTTATTTGCCTACTGTGGTTTTTGCTAGTGAGATTATGCTCTACTGTGAGTTATGCCCCTAATGTGAGTTATGCTTAGGAGGTTATTGTCTAATGCGTTTAGACTTATGAGATGATTGCATAATGTGTTTATGCTGGTGAGGTTGGCGCAGAATAGATTTCACGCCTAATGTGATGACTGCATAATATGGTTTATGATTGCAGGACGATGCGGAGTACGAGGTTTTGCCAGTAATTACTGGTTGTATTCTACATCTACAATTTGTGCTACATTTATTATAAGTTCTACATTTACTAAGTTCACTTTGTGATGGTTCTGACAGTGGTCCAGATGGCCCTGTCAGGTGTAAATAATCCCTTGTAGATATTACCTAGTGCCAGGTGGCACAATGTATATTATGTGATTACTATTCTAATGCGTTATGAGAATACAAAGGCTATTTTTGATATAACCTTGTGTGGAGTTCCTTTTGTGGTGTGCCTAGTGAGTTGTTGCGGTGTGTGTGTTGCGCAAACGCTTTACAAATTGCCTCCGGGATAAGCCTGACTGCTCGTGCCAAGCTACCAAGGGGGTGAGCAGGGGCTATCTTGGGTGTGTAACTCCCTCGCCCTGACTAGAGTGGTGGTCTCTGCCTGGCTTTGGCGCAAGCCTTGGCCAACCAGAAATCCCATTTCTAACACATACCAACCAAAAGTTAGACAAGCAGCACAAGACATCTTTTAAGAAGGATGCGGAGTTCAGAAACACGCATACTCAGCTACAATGCCTCCTTAATAGTGTTTCCAGCTGTGTGCCTCAAAGCAGCCTAGCGCTGCCTAGGGCACTTTATATAACAAACATTGAGCGCAACTTGAAAGCAGAAATAACTCTGATTCTAAAATCTTCAATGCCCCCTCTGAAGCACATACCATGTGAACAACCATTTAGAGAACTAAAAAGACAAGGGGAAGGCAGAAGTACAAACAAGAAAGCAAATAAATTAAAAACATTAAGGTACTTATTGTTCAGCATTGTGACAGGAAAAGCATCGCCAAGAATGTGGAATGTCTTTGTTTGGGTTTTGGTGACATTAAACCGTATGTCTCGGCTTTCCACTGCGCCCATAGGGTTCCCAGGGGGAGCATGTTCAGCGCGCTCTTCAGGCACTGTCACTTAAAATTAAAAATTAATAATGGCCAAATCAGCACGTGGCTGTAAGGGATGGACTGACTGGTCGATTTGAAGGTTGAGGCCACGCTGCGGGGCCACGCTGCGGGCCCACACAACTCGCCCTTTCACTTACTACTCGGAAACGAACAAAGGGGCTAGTGAGGAAGTCGCAACTGCCACACAGCATGCCAGAAAAATAACAAGAGAATGTGAAAGCCATTTTCTGGGTTTTGGGAGATATATGCGTTTCCGTGGTAACTCCTGTTTGTTTACAATAACACCACTCAAAGCCCCTTCGCATACAAGCAATGGTGGATTTGCTCCTACCTCCTTAAGATGGTTAAATGTCTTTATTAGAACACCAGAAAACATGGATTACAAAAAGAAACAAGCCCTTTCTGTATACAACAGAGTATAGCAAGAGAGACGCATGCTCTCGCTGACTCAAACCTAAAAATAAGTGACCTATACTGAAGAAAACAGAGACTCTACTATGGAAAAAAATAGAGACTCTGAAACAGTATTTCAACTCAAGCAAAAACTCCTTTTTACAAGAAGCATTAGTTCGGAAAGTTATTCAATCCTTGCACTATGAACACAAATGCTACAGGTAGTGAAACTATTTACTGGACTGGTAAAAGAGACTATGCAATGGCAGTACAATGCATAAGCTTAGAAGCAACTCGGATGCCCTTATAGGCAGCAGTAACACACTCGGACTACAAAGCGCATGCAGCTGAATAATGCAAAAGGGTGTGTTCTCATGTCCCCGTTTGTTTTCGAATGCACCCGTTATGGTTATGTTCGTATGTGATTTGAAACACACTCACCCCCACAGCACGAATCAGAGTATAGATTATTAGTGACTGACAACAGATCTGCAGAGATTTGAATGGCACGGCCCACATATGCCCCTGCATACTAATAGTGTTCGGGAAGAGATGCTTCGAGGTATTCAGAACGCCTGATGTATGTACACCGAAGTCTCAGTCCCATTCCCAGATGACATTCCACAGAGCCAACTCCCTCCTTCGCTTAGATCGCCCTTCGTTTTCTGCCCCTAGCCCGCCCCCTATCCGAGAGACCTGGATAACAATCGAGTTAGGCTGAGCCTCGTAGCCCCACAATGAAGGGGTCTTTACCTGGTCTATGGGCAGCTGTACAGCGTTGCTGATGGGCTGCAGGAGCGTGGACCCGGTGGTGGTCGTCACCATGGTGATAATCCCTCCGGTTCAGGAGGCGGCTGAAGGATGCAGGAAAAGACGACGAGGATGCTTCGGTCGGCGGCCGGTACTCCCCCGGCCTCCGTTTTAGTAAAGAAGGCGGATCTGTAATCAGGCGCAGCAATCACCCAGAAGACTCCCTTCAACAAGCATCGATCTCTTGTCTTTATGGGGCCATGTGTTTCTAATTAGAAACACATGGCCCCATAAAGATAAGAAAGTGCTTTGCGACAGCAGCAAAGCAGGCGACCCAGTCCGGATCGGAGGCCAAAGGGTGTCAACAAAAAACCCTCATTTCCAATGGCAGGCTACCGTTTAGCATAAACGGTGACGCCAGCCAATGGAAATGAGGGGCGGGGCTTCAAGCCCTTTTCTGAAACGCCTCGTTGACAATAAATCTCGCCGAGCGAGCAGCGCATGCGCTGCAACGCTAGGCGAGACCTAAAAAAGGAATACAGTAAGATTTTAAAAAACAATACGCATGAATAAAACCCACCTCACTTAATCAATCGACTCTAGATAATCTGGATTTATAAGCGGCCCGCAAGAAACTTAACACTGCACAGAGAGTCAAAGGGTTAGGTAGCATCTGTAAATGCAGAAGGGCCACTTTAGCATGCCTAAACTTCAAACATTTGAGCAGGGGCCGGAGAAAACGTTTTCTGGGGAGTGAAAAATATTTACACAGTAGGATAAAATGTAATGTGTCCTGAGGAGATCGAAGATCGCAGCCACAGGGACCTCGGTGATCTGGTGACGGGGAAAAAAAACCACTGGGGATGCTAAAATGTGGTGAAGTTGATTGAATCTAAAACGCGTGATTAAAAATCTATCGTGAGCACTAGTTAAGGCCAGGTGGTACGGTTCCATACCCGCTACCGATTTTAACATTACATATGCCCGGACTGAAGATTTGCTGCGCTCCAGGCTTTCACGATTCGAGCTTAAAAATTTATGGTGTAAATCTTTTATAATATTAACGTCCCCCTTATTTAAAGTGTTATGTGCAAAGAAAATATCTGGCCTACCTATAGCCTGAAAAGACTCCCTTATATAATGTATCCAGGGTATTTTATTACCATGCTCCAATTTCAAGCAGTCCGATACCATCATACGGTTTAAATGCTTGTGCTCGGAGGTCCAAATCTTTATCCAGCACACTAGGGGTTTGATTGCCAGTTGGTCTGCCAGAAAACCCACCCCTAGCTCTTCGTGTACGGTCCAAACTGGCGTACTTGGGGGGACTCGTAAAATCCGTCGCAGAAATTTATTTTCTGCCACCTGTAGCCTTTGTGGGGGCACATACCCCCAGATTTCACTCCCATATACTACTCTTGAGATGCCTTTGGATTTATAAAGTTTCAGAATAACCTCCGGAGCCCCAGAGCCTAATCTACTCGCAAAACTAGTAATGGCTCCCACATATTTATTCAGCTCATTCAGCTTGCCTTCTAAGAGGGCTTCCCACTTTAGCTTGTCATCAAATAGCACTCCCAGATAGGGGAAGGTCGGGACCCTACCAAGAGTGTGATTCCAGACTTTAAAGCTTTTTGGCCGGATCCCCCGTGGGCCCACCACCAGTACATACGACTTGGTCAAGTTCACTGACAGATCCAGCCCATCCATAAATACCGCGGCTACTGTATAACTCTTACATTCTTTAATGGTATATGCAGGTGGAGTCCACTTACTTTCCTCCTGCATTTCAAGTCTGTAAATCTCCCATTCCTTGATGGAAATATTTAGTTTTCTCGTATTAGTCAATGGACGAACCTAAGGGTACACATGTATGCATGAATATTCTCTGCGAAATAAGAGCTTCTCCAAAGAAAGTGTGGTGGTAAAAGAAAACTCATGGAAGCTTACCGAACGTTCACTGGGGTCATGTAATGCCTGTCATTCAATACTGCAAATCTACTGTTTAAAAATGGAAACGATCCGTTTCCTCGTGCGATTCAAAAGATGAACCTGAAGGATACAGGTGTACAAGATTATTATCTGAATAAACGCTTCTCGAAGTGAAGCGGTAATAAAAAAAACTTTAACAGAAGCTTACCAAACGTTCACTGATGACGTGTGCCGCATCTGGCGCATCAGTTATGGGCCACAATGGTTTACAATCCTATTAAAAGCCCTACATGCTAGTAAACCAAGATGTAGGACTTGTTGTGGTCACTGAGTTGTACCTCCTAAAGTGGCCGCCATGTTTTAGGTGTGTTATTTGCCAGATTAACGTAAACTTGTCAATATTTTATTGATAATGCAAAATTCTAACCTTTACTGGCTGCGTTAACGAACACATTATTTAGCAATCATCCAGTCATTATGAATGTTTTGTGATATCAATAAACAATAAATTCTGAGTGTAAATTCCTGTTATCCTTGTATTATTATTAGCGGCCATGTTTAAACCAAGAACCACAATGAATCAAGAACATGAAACGCTGATGTTTTGTGATTTATACGAGTATAAGACCCATTTGAATATGAAGATGCAGACATTTCAAAGAATCTATCTTTCGTGTCAGTTTTAATGACCGTGTTTAAATGTAAAACACCAGATTCTAATCAAGACCATGCCGATTATGGAACGTTGATATTCATAAATTATATGAAGTTGGTTAACATTAGAAAAGATGACTGAGTATCTTTCATTGTATGTGTTTAATGAATTGTGATTTAGAATCTTACTTCCACTGAAGTATTTCATCAAGAAGATGTTTGTACTATCGTGTATATCAATTTGAAACAGCATTACTGATGACTAGCTTTTTTCTACTTTACGAAAATGTAAACAACAAAAGTTCAAAATGGCCTGATCTAAGCACGTAATCACGCATATCCTGTAATCAAATGCCTGCTAAAATCAGGTCTTTACTTGCTTTGTCAAGGTTATATCAGCATCGCAGTATGTACAAAAGCATTATTGGCAAATACATAGTATCAATCATGCATCCAAATCTGAATAGAAATCAATAACATGCAAATAATCTCTATTTAAAAAGAAATCGTATTCATGTGTCCACTTGTTATTATCCCAGTGTCCGCGTCCAATTCTTCCTTAATTTGTTGATCTTCCATTGAAACTTTATAAGAAGCATGCATATTCAACCCTGTCATTTAATCCTGTTAGCACCAGTGTGTTTAATCTTTTTATCCAATATAATTCTCTTTTTAACAAGGTCTTCCTGTTGCCTGTGTTCTCAGATTATGACTTGTTCCAGTACAATGAACTTCAGTTGGCTGATGCTGTGAGCAAATTTATTAAAATGTACTGCCACTGATGTCTCATTTTTCAATCTTATATTGCTCTTATGTTCCGTCATCCTTATCTTAATTGTTTTGCTTAGTCTTCCCCACATAGGTAGGCCACATGGGCATTTCAATATGTAAACGAAGTTCTTTGTCTCACAAGTTGGATTCATTTGAGTTTGATTTTGGTACCTTTGGATGATTTCTCAGATTTCTTAATTATGTTATTGCAGTCGTTACAATTGAAGCCAGGGATAGTACCCTAGTACTCTTTGTTCGATTTGCTGTTGTCCCTTGTTACATTATTTGAATATGATAGTTATTTTAAATTCTTAGATCATTCATAAGCGAACATTGGGGTCTGATTGAATTTGCCTTTGAAGACGCGTTCCAATTCTATCATAAGCCAATATTTCAAGATTGTTCTTTTAACAATTACACTTATTGAACATTTTTTTATGAAGTTCATTCTTGTGGTATCTTTCTTCTGTTGATTAAGCTGGCACAATGCATGCGAGACTGGATCTCAAATATGCAAGTCCATGATGCATGGCGTAGTAAACACCCTCTGACACGTACATACTCGCACTACTCAGCGTTGCACGCATTGTATACTAGGATAGATATCATATATTGTTCAGATAATGCCCTGCACAACGTCCTCCAGGCGGACTATCTACCTCAAACACTCTCTGACCACAACTCGTTAGCAATGAGCCTCTCCTGGGGTGCGAAAAGACCTGATATATCGACTTGGCGACTGCCATGTGCTGCGCTCGCTGACTCATCATACCGGGCCACTCTCTCGAACTCCATTGATTCATATTTTTCAACGAATGCTGGTACTGCCTCGTCCATAGGTACTGAATGGGAGGCTTTTAAGGCGGTCCTTCGAGGCCACGCAATTAAAACCACGTATGGGGCCCGTAAATCACTGACAGATGCACTTCGGACTCACGAGACGGAAATACAGAGATGTGAGCAACTCATTCTTACTGACCCTCAGGTGGGCCCATCCCTGGCCCGAGCCCGACTGGCTTATAAGAGTGCAATGGACTATCTTTGCGCGTTGGATTACAAGACATACCTCGCACGGCGACATACAGAGGGAGACAAAGCAGGTAAGCTGCTAGCATGGTTACTGAACTCTGACGCCTCTCAACCCCCCATTGCCATCATACGCACGTCCAACGGAACTCTTGTGAATACATAGGAGGACATTAACCAGTCCTTCCTAGAATATTATACGACGCTGTATGCGACTCCCGTCCTCCCGGACCCTGCCCCCATACAAGACTTCCTTACTGGGCTACAACTCCCGCAAATTATACCAGCGCATTACGATGCCCTGGAAGAACCCATCACTGTGTCTGAGATAGGGGAGGCAATCGGGCAATTGGCAACAGGAAAGTCGCTGGGGACCGATGCCTGGCCATCTGAATTCTACACCACGTACACTAACAAGCTGGCGCCGCGATTGGCGGACATGTATACCGAAGCCTTCGAGACGGGTGAGCACCTGCCCACTTTGAGGGAGGCCACACTGGTGGTACTACCGAAACCGGGTCGAGACCCTCTTTTAATGGCCTCATACCTCCCCCTATCAATGTTGAACGTAGACTATAAGATTCTCGGCACGTTACTGGCGAATAGGTTGATCGCGTCGGTCCACGAGGACCAGAACGGTTTTATACCGGGGAGGAACACAGGATTGAATCTGCGACGTTTATTTACATTGCTAGAATGGGCGAGAGGAGGAGAGGCAGAAATGCCTTGGATAGCATCCCTTGATATCGAAAAGGCGTTCAATACACTAAGTTGGGAATATCTGCTGACGGTGTTATCGAGGTTCGGTATCGGCCCTAATTTCTTGAAATGGATACGGTTACTGTATTGTAGGCCACAGGCCAGGGTGAAAACGGGTCGAGTTAATTCCTCACTTTTCGCGATAGCGCGAGGTACGCGACAGGGTTTGCCCATGGTCACCGATACTTTTTGCCCTGGCTATGGAACCACTTGCATGTAAACTACGACAACGGGTAGCAGAGTGGGGCCTGTTCGTAGACCGCCGATGGCATATAGTGTCGCTTTATGCGGACGATGCCCTGATTTATCTACGTGGCCGGACTGAGGTACTCCAGCAGATAATGGACCTGCTAAATGCTCACGCATTGGTATCGGGACTGCGGGTTAATTGGTCTAAATCGGTGGTGTTCCCGATGTCACCAATGTCAATGGCCCAGAGACAGACCGCGCCACAAACGGTACTGGAATGGGCGTTCAACACATTTAAATATTTGGGGATACAGATGTACCACTCGGGGACGGATATTATAGACGGTAACTTAGGGCGTGCTATTTCTAGAGCCCGGTCGACTCTTCCGTTCTGGTTAAGCCTCCCCTTGTCCCCTATGGGTCGGGTGGCGATCTCCAAGATGCTGATCCTCCCGCGGCTCTTATATTTCTTCTCTGCACTCCCCTATACCCTGCCACGAAAACTTTTCAGAGATCTGGAATCTCTTCTGATCTCCCTCATTTGGGGACACTCTAGAGCCAGGGTGGCCTTGCATAAATTGTATCTTCCGTTATCGGAGGGCGGTCTGGGCGCCCCGAACTATGAGCGATACTACACTGCAGCTCAGTTGCTATGGCCAATGAGATGGCTCTACAAGAGTAATCTTACTGAACTGATAACCGAAGCCATTCCATGGGATTGTCCAACACTATTGGAATGGTTGTCGGGCGCCACAACACCGATCCAGAAATATCAAGGTAACATACTAATGATGGCGGCTAGACGAAGTTGGTCAAGATATGTGCTTCCTAGGGGCCGGACTTCCCCATACGCCTCCAGCTCGCCACTGGAGGTACTTCCCGGCACATTCATTCGCCACGAACGCTCGGAGCTTGGCTCTTGGAGGGGGAGGGGGTTGGACTCGTGGGGAGACATGTACGCCGACTCACAATTGCAAACGTTTGAAAAGCTAGTGGACACATACGGGATACCACGGGGTTCCTTTCTCCTACATGCCCTCCTTACTCGCCACTTCCTACGAACGTGGGGTAACGACCGGACAGAGCCGCCCACATCGCTTCTCTTGCAGACACTATTGACACATGGCAAGGGCAGACATGCAGTAACGGCCATATATACCTCCTTTAGGCTGGATGATACGCCCGCGTTGACGGCACTGCGTGAGTACTGGGAAGCAGAATTAACCACCACCATATCGGACAAACACTGGACACCCAAAAACGGTCTCAACCAACGCTAGGTTGAAATACACCCAATTTAATTACCTACACCATACGTACCTCACGCCTCACAGACTAGCGCGCATATACCCAACATCTATTGATAGGTGCCCCAGATGCCATAACTCGGAGGCCACATTTACACATATGGTATGGACTTGCATAAGTATACAAAGATACTGGAGCACAATAGCAGCCGTACTCACAGAAGCAGCAGGGACTCAGGTACCAATACAACCCACTCACTTCCTGCTCGGTGCTACAAAGCGCTCCGCATCGCGTAAAGCTCTGAACAAATTTCTGGACCTAGCTCTGGTCCTCGCCAAACGTAAAATAGCCACGACGGGGAAAGCCCAAGCGGGCCCCAGCATACACTCATGGCTGTTGGATCTTCGGAGGGCACTGGTACCGGAACACACGAACCAGCTAGCACAGGCCTCGCGGGCGCTGGCACTACCGCGAAGGCCTATTACCAAATGGAGGGAATACCTGTCGCTGGTTGAAACCAAGTTAGCCGAAACGGGCCTCCTCCATAGGCGGGATTCCCGCCCCTTCCTTCCCCCGCCTTCTCTCCCCCCCTTTCCCTTCATGTCATGTCATATCATTCTCTTTTCCTCCTCCTTCCACTTACGCTCCTGCCGCCCCCCTCCCCTCCTCCTTTCTGTGTCCCGCTCCCCCCCTCGTTGCTCCCCCATTGATGCACCCAAGCTGGGTGGTGCATTGCGCGCGACTGTCCACATCTGCGACACCCACTGACACGTTCTACTGACTGATACACTATGTCCTGTGCCCATATGTAGAGTTCGACTCATAGTTTTGTTTTTCTATAAATTGTTTTATATTGATGCCTACCTGTGAATCAGTGACGGACTTGTATAGAGTTTACATGAGAGACCATTTGCTGAACAGCAATTTTGTATATTAGTTTGTAGGTGAATGCACTCTAATATGTACATGTGTAAAATTACAGACTACACGATGGTCCATCCTTAACGGTGGCGGGAGTTCTCCGGGCATCCCACCCAAGCCATTCAAGCTACTGTTCTTGTATTACCAATATAACAAAAAGTAAATTGTTGTAATACGGAAGCTAACAATATTTTGTTGCGGAAAATCAATAAAAATTATTAATAAATAAAAAATAAAAAATCTTTCTTCTGTTGCTTTTTTGCCAGCAGTAGTTTTTGACTTCTCTTCTCTGCCCTTTTCACTGTTTCTCCTATAAATTTCTTGTGGGTATCCTCTTTTGGTAAATTTATCACATATAGTTGGTTTGCCCGTCTCATAGGTGCTCACGTCTGATGTTATTCTTCTAATACGCAATAATTGTGAGTAGGGTAAATGTTTTTCAAAGCAAATTGATGAAAACTTGTGTAATGCAATAAGTTATTCCGATCTGTTGGTTTTACAAAAATGTCAGTTTTGAATTGTCTATTGATTAATCATACTTTGACATCCAAAAATGTTGTTTGAGTGTCATTTATTTCATGTGTGAATTGTACTCGATCATCGAATTTAAATGCGTAATGGCATTTTTAAATTCTATCCTGGTCCCCTTCCATAAGAGAAAAATATAATCAATGAACCTCAAGTATGTTTTCAAGTTGTTTTACCAATCACCTTTGGTGAATATATGCTCCTCCTCAAACATTCCCTTAGACAAGTTGCGTAACAGGGAGTTGCACAATTTCCCATAGAAGTTACAGTCAATTGTATACAATACTGGTCCTCCCATTGAAAGTAGCTATGATACTGTGTAAAATGCATTCGTTCTAACAAAAATATCTTGAGATCTTCATCTAGAATCAAAGTCAAAGATTGTTTTATGGCTGTTAAATCCAAGTCACGTGGTATTGATGTGTAAAGTGATTGTACATCGATGGCGCGCACTAGTATGATCTCTTGCTCTTCAATTGTAATTTGTTCAAGTTTGTTGAGGAAATCAATTGTGTCTTTCGCATGGGACCTCATAGATTGTACATTATTCTGTAGGTATTGATCTATGTACTTCCCTACTGGTTCATGAATTGATCTTTTGGTTGACACAATGGGCCTGAAAGGAGGGTTCTTTATGTCCTTATGAATCTTTGGTAACATATGTATCCAAATAATTTGTGGATGTAATTGGGTTTAAAATTGTGTCAGTGTATGTGATGGTTCCCTTGTAAAAAGCCATCTTCAGTATTATTTCTAATGTCTTAAATTCTTTGGTGGGATTATCTTCAATCATCATGTATGTTGATGTATCCGATCCATGGTTCCTCACACTGTTCAAATAAAATTGTTTGTTCATAATCACCATGGCTCCCCTCTTGTCTTCCAAGCAAAACTTTATGGATGTGTCTATAGCCATTTGTTTGATGATCCCCAATTCTTTGTTGGTTAAATTCAGATGACCTTATTTCTTGTTTAGAAAAGTCCCTTTAATCTCAGTTTTTACCATGGTCTCACATGTGTCTAGTATTTTGTGGCTTACTGGAGCTTGAAACGCACTTTTTAAATTTAAATTAAAAAAAATGGTATTGGTATTTTCTCGTTGTAAAAGTAGCATCAACTACAAGAACAAATAAAACGAACAACATGAGGCCCGCTGTTCCTACTACACGTGCCCTCAGTGACAATCACATTGATCTTTACATTTTTCACAGTTTTACATATAGTGCATTATCCGTCGTCCTCTCCAGCTGGCTTAGCTTGCTCCCTTGTTCTCAAATAGTGCATGAGTGGTTCCTAAATGTTTTTGGGTCTAGAAGGGGCTGGCAACTCCTCCGCATAAAGTTCCAGGTTCTCCTTACAGTACACCAAGTCTTTTATCCATTGTTCGGGCAGTGGAGCCGCCCTACTCTCCCAGTTCATTGCCACCCTCCTCTTTGCTAACAGCAGTGCAATTTTAGTGAATTTACCAATTGCACCCTTCAGATGCAGCGTTAAGACACAGAAGACAAACTTGTGGGCTACATTGTAGGGTAGCGGCAGACATAATCTGAAGCCGGTGTACCACCTACACCCAGAACTCAGACACCCGCCCTCATTCCAAAGCCAGGTGCATGAAGTCAGCTCCCTGAGCCCCACATCTCTTGCATGCATTGTTTTCCCTATGGCCATATTTATGCAATCTGACTGGTGTATGGTATACTTGGTGGAGGTGTTTGAAGTGAATAATGCGCAGGTTGCCATTCGAAGTAAAAACGCCATTGAGTTGGCGCCGTACTCCCATTCCTTCTGCATGATTTGGGGTTGAAGCCTTTCATTCCAACGGGCAAGGCTTCTGGCCTCGACAGCGACCCTTTCGTCCCTGGCCGCTCTATATAGTTTGGTGACTAATTTATGCCGTGTACGACTGACTAAAAGCATCTGCAGTGTTTGCAATGTCGGTGGCTCATCAGGAAAGGTGTGATAGTGCGCTTGCACCGCCATCTTAAGCCTATGAAATGTGAACAGGAATAGCGGCGACTTGTTGTGTATGTATTGTAGCTCCTCTGTCGTGAGAATTCTGCCATTTGGGTACAAATCCAGCATTTTTTCTATACGTGCTAGCCTCAGGGTTTGCATAGCCCCCACCTCGTGCGTTACCGATAGTGCTGCATGATGCGCCAGAGGGAGCAAAGGGGCGTATAGTGGAAGCTTCGCTGCCGAGCGACCTATAGCCTGCCAAGCTGCAACTGTGGTGTCTATAGTGTTAATTTCCGCCTTTGGGAGTGCAACAGTATGCAGCGTAAAGGGATTGGGTGAGCATCGCCATCCTCCACCGCCACATGAGGAATGAACTCATGAGGGCTGTACCAGTAATGTGCGTATTGCGCTTGCGCACACAGGTAATATAAATGCATGTCTGGTACGTCAAAGCCACCTTTATTGTAATCAAGGAGGAGTGTATCCCAGCCCACACGGGGTTGCTTCCCTCCCCATACCAGCTTCACCAATAACGAGCGTATATTTAAAAAAAAAAATTGACAGGTCAGTTTTATAGGTATGTTGCTAAACAAGTACAAGAATCGAGGCAGGACGATCACCTTAATGAGGGCTATTCAGTCCGCTAGTGATAACGGCATCCCCGTCCATCTAGCTACCTGGTGTTCCAGCGTGGTATACGCTTTGCCGTAGTTTTCCCTCACAACTATCTCCAGGTCATGATGATCCCATATACCCAAGTACTTAACGGGGTCAGCGGACCACACAAGGGGAAACTCCAAAGCGTGGGGGGCAGTGCTCTCGGTCAGGGACACCACAAGCGATTTATTCCAGTTAATGCTGAGCCCCGAGAAGCGCCCAAATCTAATGTACTCACGCAAAATTGGCGCTAGGTATGTCTGCAGCTCCCTGACGAACAGCACCATATCATCGGCATATAGCGATATACTTGCAGGCCGATGTGCAAATCGCAGAGTTGCCGCTCTGTGGCACTGCCTAATCATGCAGGCCAGCGGCTCCAGCATCAGCGAGAAAAGGAGCGGCGAGAGAGGGCAGCCTTGTCTGGTCCCTCTGCAGATCCGAATTGGATCAGACGTAAGCCAGTCTATCCGGACACGTGCTGTTGGGTCGACATACAGCAACCGCACCCATCTACTGTAAAATTCAGGGATCCCTATACGTTGCAAAATTTGAAACCTGTAGCTCCATTCAACAGAATCGAATGCTTTGGCCGCATCCAGCATAACTGCCGCGGCTTGGAGGTCGGGGTCAAGGATATGAAACATAGCAAAAATCGTGCGCAGGTTGTGCAACGTGGACCTATCTGGAATGAACCCAGACTGGTCCGGCAGGACCAGCTTCGGCATTAGAGGTTGGAGTCTAGTGGCCAGTATTTTTGCCAAGATCTTTGCGTCTATATTAATTAGGGACAATGGGCGATACGATTCGCAACGGGTTGGTGTCTTGTCTTTTTTTAAAGTGTGATTATCAGGGCCTCTCTGAGTGTTGGCGGCAGCCTGCCCGACTCGTAAGCCTCCTCATACATGTCTAACGAGTGCGGTATCAGCTCATCCGCGAACTACTTATAGAATTCGCACGTGAGGCCATCCGGCCCTGGTGCTTTTTTGTTTGGTAGAGACTGAATTGCTTCACGTATTTCAGCAGCCTCAATCGGCTGACATAAATATTCCCGTTGCCCGATGGACAGCCAGGCGATTGCAATGTCTGCCAGATAATCATCCAATTCACTGGAGTGTGTTCCACCTTTTGAGGTATACAGGTCAGCATAACAATTCCGAAATTGCGCAACTATTGCCTGCGGAGAGTAGAGGTCCCTCCCGAAGTCTGTGATTTTTGTTATTGCGTGATCATCAGTTCTGAACTTAATCTTGGAAGCTAGGTTGTGCCCTGGTGTGCACCCTTCACCGTATGCACGGGCCACATCTCTTAGACAGGTAGCGCACCTCTCCTGCCACCAGCTCATTGTATTCTAGGATTAGGCCTTTGATTTGCGCCAGGGTGTTCACGCATGGAGAGACCTCAGTCCCGCTCAAGCTGCTTTAGCGCCGTCTCGACTCTAGAGAGCTGGCCCGAATGTCTGAGTATGCCCGCCGTTGTGCTAAGGCATGTGCCCCTGATAGTGGCCTTAAAGGCTTCCAAGAGAGTAGGGGCCTCACTCACCGACCCCTTGTTTATACTGAAGTATTGGGCTATGGCCTCCCTAATCATGGCCGTGTACAGCGGGTCTAGCAGTGCCTCCGATCTAAACCTCCATGTGAATTGGCGAGGAACGCACACCGGGATGTGTAAAATGAGTCGGACAGGGTTGTGGACAAATGGAGTTCTGGGTAACGTGTCTATGGCAAACACCCATGCATTCGCCCCTTCACTCAGCAGCCAGTAATCCAGCCTCGACCAGCTTCAGTGTGCAGTGTATGTGTGTGCGCCCTCCAGCTTGTCAGTGTTGCGAAGCCTCCACGTGTCTACAAGTCCCAGCTCAGCCATCCCGCCTTTGATAATATGAGCTGCCTTGGGTGAATGCCCGCCTTGTTTACTTGATTTGTCTTTGCTAGGGTCTAAGTGTGTGTTCAGGTCACCTCCCCATATAATTTCAGCTTCTGGCCAGTCACGTAACACATTCAGGATACCTGCAAAAAAAACCTGGTTTGTCGGTATTTGGCCCGTAAACATTCACCAAAGTTATAAGCGACCCTGCTAGCTTACCATGAACTATGGCGTACCTTTCGCCATTGTTTATGCTGGATTTAATCATTGTGAACGGGAGACCTTTCTTTAAGAGTATAATTACCCCCCTTGTGTACGATGAAGCTAAATGGTACCCAGCCCAATGCAAGCCCACCCTGGTTTCAGTTTGTCTCGTCAGGTGCGTTTCCTGGAGGAGAGCAACCTTAATGTTGCGTCTGTCCAAGTAGGCCAATACTTGTCTCAATCAATCAATCAGGGGTTTGTTAAAGCGTGACTACTCACCCGTAAGGGTCTCAAGGCGCATGGGGTGGGGGGGGGGGGGGGGGGGTGCAGGTTCCATTCCATCAAGGAGGGGGTCTGTCGAAGAGCCAGGTTTTGCGGTTTCTTGCGAAGATGGGGAGCGATGTGGTCTGTCTGAGGTGGAGCGGAAGGACGTTCCATGCTTTGGCCGCGAGGAAGGAGCGGCCTCCCGATCTGGTCTTTCTGGTGCGGGGGACCACAGCGTAGGAGAGCCGGGCTGATCGTAGGGTCCTTTGGGGTGCGTGGAATTTGAGTCGACTGTTCAGGTATGCTGGTCCGGTGCCGTGGAGGGCCTTATGTGCATGGGTGAGCATCTTGAAGGGGATTCTCGCCTCGACGGGGAGCCAGTGGAGTGTGCGCAGGTGCAGGGAGATGTGGCAGTGTTTTGGCAGGTTGAGTACCAGTCTTGCGGCGGCGTTCTGGATGTTCTGTAGCTTGCGGGTGAGGTTTTTGTTTATTCCGGCGTAGAGTGCGTTGCCGTAGTCGAGTCTGCTGGTGACCAGGGCGTGAGTGACGGTTTTTCGGTGTTCGAGGGGGATCCATTTGAAGGTCTTACGAAGGAGGCGGAGGGTGTGGAAGCAGGAAGATGAGACGGAGTTGATCTGGCGGTCCATTTTGAGCTCGGAGTCCAGGATGATTCCCAGGTTGCGTGCGTGGTCCGTGGGGGTTGGCGGGTTTTCGAGGGCGGGGGGCCACCAGGTGTCGCTCCAGGCGTCTGGGTTTGGGCCCATGATGAGTACTTCTGTTTTGTTGGTGTTTAGTTGTAGGCAGCTGTTTTTCATCCATTTGCCGACGGCTTCCATGCCTTCTCGAAAGTTGCGTCTGGCGGTGTTGGGCTCGTTGGATAGGGAAAGGATGAGTTGGGTGTCGTCTGCGTATGACACGATGTTGAGTCCGTAGGTTCTGACGATGGGGGCGAGTGGAGCCATGTAGACGTTGAAGAGCGTCAGGATGAGGGAGGAGCCCTGGGGGACTCCGCAGGAGGTAGGTGTGGGGTCCGAGAGGAAAGGGGGGAAGTCTGACCCGCTGCGTCGTGCCGGAGAGGAAGGAGCGGATCCAGTCGAGGGCCTTGTCCTGGATTCCTGCGTCGTAGAGTCTGCGTATTAGGGTGCAGTGGGAGACTGTGTCGAACGCCGCTGATAGGTCGAGGAGGATGAGGGCTACTGTTTCTCCTTTGTCCAGTAGGGTGCGGATGTCGTCTGTTGCGGCGAGGAGGGCGGTTTACGTACTGTGGTTTTTTCTGAAGCCGAATTGGGAGGAGTCGAGGATGTTGTGTTCTTCAATGAATGTGGCGAGTTGGCTGTTGATGGCTTTCTCAATGACTTTCGCTGGGAACGGGAGCAGGGAGATGGGTCTGTAGTTTTTGAGGTCGGTGGGGTCCGCTGAGGGTTTCTTTAGGAGGGGGTTGACCTCAGCGTGTTTCCAGTCGTCGGGGAACGAGGCGGTCACCAGGGAGCGGTTGATGGTGTGGCGGAGCATGGGTGCGATGGTGTCGGCTGCTCTGTTGAAGATGTGGTGGGGGCAGGGGTCCGTGGGGGCCCCTGAGTGGATTGACTTCATTGTCTTCAGTGTGTCTTCGGTGGTGAGGGCTGTCCAGTCGTCAATCGCTGGTTTCCGGGTGTCGGGGGTGGTTGGTGAGGGTTCAGTGTTTTGGTTGTCTTCGTCGAAGTTGTCGTAGATGCTCTTGATTTTGTGGTGGAAAAAGGTGCTGAGTTTTTCGCAGAGGTCTTGTGAGGGAGGGATGTCGGTAGACTTGCTGGTGGGTTGGGCGAACTCCTTGATGATGCTGAAGAGTTCCTTGCTGTTGTGCGCGTGGGTGGAGATTCTGTCTTCAATCGCTTTTTTCCTCGTTTCTCTGATGAGTTGATGGTGGGCGTTGGTGGCAGCTCTGAAGTTGTTGTGGGCTTCTGTGGATTTGGTGTTCCTCCAGGCCTTTTCGAGGCGGCGGCATGTGCATCTGGACTCTCGAAGTTCGGTGGTAAACCATCTGGCTTTCTTGGCGCGGGTATTGTTGTTTTTCGAGAGGGGCTATGGTGTTGGTGCTGTCCGAGATCCATCTATGCAGGGTTCGGGCTGCGGTGTTGGGGTCGTCGTTTTCTGCGATGGTTGGGGTGGAGTTGTTGAGTGAGGAGGTGAGCTGGTCGTCAGTGATTTTGGTCCAGTTTCTTCGTGGGAGCAGGTGCTGGTGTCTGTGGATGGTGGGTGTTCTGAAGGTGAAGTGGACGCAACGATGGTCGGTCCATGGGAGTTCGGTGGTGTGGCTGAAGGTGATGGAGTTTTCTGTAGTGAAGAGGGGGTCGAGGGTGTGTCCTGCTGAGTGCGTTGGCTCGGTCACGATCTGGCGGAGTCCAATGTTGTGGAGGTTGTCCAGGAGGGATGTGGTGTGGGGTCCAGTTGGTTGTCGAGGTGGAAGTTGTCTAATTTTTTTCAGGGAGTTCAGTCCACGGACTTTCCATGTCATACAGGAAATCGATTCTCTATCCCCCATTTTCATGCCAGCTATCTGGTGGAGACACGTATTACAACCATGAGCGAGGGCAAAATGTAGAGCAACAATCGAGTCCATGAGTTCCAGCAGGCCACATAAAACATCCCCATAATTCCCCTCCACCCCCCTACCCATCCCTCCCACAGCAGCATCCCAATTATGCTGAAGACAGAATCCCCAACTACCCCAAACCCCAAACAGTAAACAGTAAACAGTACTTATCAGTTCAGCTGGGGATCACCCACTGGAGGGTCGTTAGGAGCTCGAGCACCCTCCTCAACAGGAGGTGGCCAGACGTGGAAAGCCCCAAACACCCTTAGCTGCTTCAGTTGTGTGCCAACGATGTGGGCCCTTCACCTGCACGAGCCCCGCTTGCCAAGGCCCCCCGAGGGCACCCCAGCACACATGTATGTTGTTAGTCAGAGTCTTCAGCTGCTTGCAATAGTTGATTGCGTTTTGTTTTCGTAACTTTTTTCAGGAATTCCTGCACCGCCTTAGGGGACGTGTATATCTTGTGTTGTCCATCGTGTTCAATCCGTAGCCTGGCTGGGTATAGCATTGCGTAGGTTATGTTCGCCTTCTATAGTTGTTTTTTAACCGTCTGAAACTCTCTTCTCGTCGCTTGCACCGTGGCCGTGAAGTCTGGATAGAATGCAACTTGGAAGCCTTGATGTTGTAGATCCGCCTTCTCACGGGCCATCCGAAGTATCACGTCTCGGTCACAGTAGTTCAATAGTTTGGCGATGACCGGACGTGGAAGAGCGCCCGGGGGCGGTCTCGCCACTAGTGTCCTGTGGGCGCGTTCGACCACCAGGACAGATGAGAAGCTTTCCCGGTCAAACATCTCAGTGAGCATTTGCTCCACATACAGCTCCATCTTGCCTGTATTTGTGGACTCCGGTATGCCTACTATGCATACATTGCTGTGATGAGAACGCGCCTCTGAATCTTCATTCTTAGCTTGGATGACACTAAGGAGCTTCTCCATTTCCGAACACCTGCTCGTGGTGGTCTGCATGTCATCCTCGACCATGGACAATCGTTGTTCCGCTTCCGAGATTCTGGAGGCCTGTTTGTCTAGTTTGGCTGACATGAAGTCCATGCGCTGATTTAGAGCGTCTATCTTGGCGTCAATGGATAGCAAACTCTGTTGCATAGCTTGCAAGGTCGCCGCCAGCTGCAGGGTTCCCTGGTTCGCAGGATCCTGCCCGGAGTCTTCCTGGTCGCTTTGTGCTGGACGCAGTGTTTTTTTGGTCTCGAAGGTGAGCCTTGGCTGCCCTTTGTCTGGCTTTCCCATCGTGTCTAATGAAGCACTTGCGCAATTAAAGTTGGCAGCGATCGTCTTCTATATAGGGCCACGATGGATGGCCGTGTTCAGTCCCAGGCCCAGCCCCCCCCCCCCAACAATTCTATATGGGATGCCTGGAGAGTAGGGCGGAGGTGTAGTAGGCGCTAGGCCGTGAGGCCGTGCTCCAGGCTGGTAATGTTGCGTAGCTCACACGGCGGGCCCAGCTCTGTCCATGCAATCACGCCGCTCAACTGCCGGTGCTCCCCCCTCAGACTCAGTTCATAGCGTGTGTAAGACCCTGAATTGCTCGCTAACTGCCCTGTGGGGGGGGGGGGAGCGTGCAGCGAGTACTCTTGTTCGCGTCTGCCGCATTAGGCAGAGGCCTACCTTGAGCCGGTAATATGGTGCGTTTATTTTTAAGCCAGCTGCGGTGTCATCCGGTCCCTCCGCACCCGCGGCGCAGTTCTCTTGTTTTCAGCGGCCACGGCGTGTGTAACCGCCGCGCCCGCTCCAGCCGCTCTTCACTGTGTTGTTAGGCCGCAGCCCCGCGAGGCCCGGTCCCCACAGGCAGCACACTGCGACGCGGCGCCGCAGGCCCCAACCTCTCACCTCGGTCCTTGGTGCGCACACGGGGGGCAGGCAGCCGTCGTCACACCACCCGCCGGCCAGCCAGCTGCTCCTCCGATAAGTCCCAGCGGGGTCCGCTTAGTTGTAGCGCGCTATCCTCACAGCGCTCGGCCCCACAGCAGACGCATCAGTCTAGGCCCGGCGCGGCCCGACACACGACGCCGCGCGGTCAGCGCCACACAGCAGCGGCCGTAATTCCTTCCGGGCAGCACAACAGGTTCAGGGTTCCGTGGCATGGAGTTAGCTCAGTTTGTGGTCATAAGGGTGTTGGATGAACGGATATTTCACGGATCTTGAACGCCTGGTCGGCGGAGCTGCACTAAAGTGCGGCCATCTAGCGTTGCGCTCTCTAGCGGCCCCCCCCTCCCCCCCGAGCTTGAAACGTACTTTAAAGCTTTAAAGTGGGGGCGTGGCTTAGCCTGCTGCAAGATGGCCGCACCTTGAGTGGGCTCTGCCGGCCAAGCCGCATTATCCGCAAAAATCCTGCAGAGATCTTACCTGCTACCGCCCAAGACGCTACTGCTGCTCCTCGCCAGCGCTCCGGGAGCAGACCGTGCCCGCTCCTGTTCCTCTGCGACATTGGGGAGCTGAGTTACGCTGCTGAGCCTGCCGGGGGCCTGGTCCGCGCTACCTTGCTGAAGACTCCTGGGCTGCCCTCCGGGACCGGATGGGGATCCGAGCGCCGGCTGCAGACTCTGCCGGTGAGCTCTCGCCTGCTTGATCCGGTGAGTGTCGTGCTCGTGGGGGCGTTCTGTGGCGGGGCTGGGGGCGCACCCGTTGTACCGCCAGGCCTGGGCGCCATTTGCTGCCTCCATACACTTGCGGCCCCGGCCTCCTCCTCCAGGCCTGGCGAAGAGGGCATTGCCCCCCCCGCGACTCCTCGCTGCATTCGCCCCCCCTTGCTCCCGGGGGGCTGCTGCTGGGCCTTGGACGCCGGTCCCCCGGCCTGCACGGAGCCTCGCTGCCCCGAGCCGGGCGCCCTCTCTGTGGTGGGTTGGGCCCTGGCCTACAGCCTCTTCGGCCCTTTACTGCCTAGACACTGTTGCGGGGAGTGACGCCCGACTGTGGCCCTGACTCCACACCGGCCCGCCGTGCCTGGACTTGCCGCCTTGCCACGCCTGCCCCTGGAACCCTTGGGGGGGGAGGGGGAGGGCGGACTTCACGGCGCTGCACCGGCTGGGCCCCCCTTGCCAACAGCTTGCTGCCGTTAAACGCTTCGGACCGGATGGCCGCCATTCTGTGCCCGCTAGTAGTACCGCCTGGCCCGGCGCTCTGTTCCTCTGCCTGGCACCGCTCCTGTGAGCCCTCCTCCGTGTGTTGCCACTGTGCTGCCACCTACTCTGCTTGGCGACCTCCGGGTGGCACTTCTCCCCGGTCTGGCGAGGTCCTTCATCCTGGGACCCCCACCGGCTGCTTTCAACACTGACTGTGGGTACCGAGGGGGCGCTGCCTTACCTTACCACTGGTACGCCGGCTTCTGCCAGCTTATTCCAGTGCTGGTGGTCAGGGGGTTCGGGCGGCTGGCCCGCGACCGTCGAGCCTGCGACGCAGCTACTTACTCTGCCATCGTGTCTACGAGTGCGGGCGCTGGCCACTCCTGAGCCTGGACATCGCCCCTGCCCCGCTGGTTCGTCGTCATTTGGGCCTGACTGCCCCCCGCCGCACTTGGGTCTGCTCCTCACTGCCCGATCGCCATGGGTCGAACGGATCCCAAGCAGCCCAAACTCACGTTTGACCAACGGCGCCAGATGCGCCAGGAGGGTGGCGGAGTGGAAGGGGAGGACTCTGCGTCGCCACCCGACCCACCGCAGTCTCGCGAAGACGACCTGAAAGCCATTATGCTGGATGTAAAATCTACCGTCACCAGCATCGCGGCCCAGTTAGACCAACTGTCTACTCGCTTGGACACTGAAGGCCCGGGTGGACACGCATGACGCTAGGCTGCTTCACGTGGAAACAAGAGTGTCAGACGTGGAGGATGCGGCCACCCAGGATCGTCAGAAACTGCTACACATGGACAAACTCCTGGACGTAATCCTTAATAAGAATGAGGATTTGGAGGCGCGCTCCCGGAGGAGCAACCTCCGTATCACGGGTGTGCCAGAGTCCACCAACATATCCCGTATGGAGGATTTCGTGGAGCAGCTGGTCCGCGAGCTGTTCGGAGATGCCCTCTCGCCCGTGTTCATCGTGGAGCGGGCCCACCGTTCCCTTGGTCCTCGCCCTGCTCCGGGCCTGCCGGCTCGCCCCATTATCGCCAAGATCTTGAACTTTAGGGACCGGGACGCCATCCTCAGGGCGGCTAGAGAGAAGGGCGAGATCCGCCACCAGGGCAATTCCCTCTCGTTCTACCCAGACTACACTCAGGCTGTCCAGGCGGCGCGTCGTGAGTTCCTGCCTGCCAAGAAACTCCTTCAGAAACACGACATTTCTTACTCCCTGTCCTACCCAGCCAAGCTACGAATCAGTCAGGGCTCCAAGACTCTCACTTTCCCGGATCCTAGGGAGGCGCTGGTGTTCGCTAAGAAGCTTGACCGTCCAAATCGTTCCTCTCCTGCAGGCTCCCGGGCCGCCTCAGAGGCCCTACTCAGTGACAATGACTGACCTGAAGATTGACTTGATCTCTGTGTTTGTGGGCGATGTTAATTTATCGGACTCTTGGCCGACCCTGGGCACTGCGGGTCCTCCGTACCGCCACTGGCACTGATGTTCGATGCTTGGGACTGGGCGGTGCACTTCTTTATTCTGGGTGTATTTACCTGTTGTCTGCTTGACCACGTAGGCTTGGCCACCCTGTCTTATTGGCAGGGGTGTACGCCGGGCGCTGCCATGCCCCCACGGGATAATTCCCTTGTTGGCTGCGCACTGTTTCCTTCCTAGTTGTGGGTTCCTGGGGCGGGAGTGGGTGGTATCTCAGCCTGATTGGGGGGTTGGTGTGGGTGCGGGGAGGGTGGTGTTCTGGGGGGTCTCTAGTAGGGAGGATGGGGGGTGGGGGGGGGGGGGGGTGGGTGGGGGGGGTGTTCGGGAATGTGGTCGTCTGCACTCTGTATGCTATTGACTTGCCAGGAATTGGTTTCCAGACTGCGTTTTGTGCAGCGGGCTTGGTCGGGTTGGGGTGGGGGTTTTTTCGTGGGTTTTGTTTATCATTCTATGGGGATCGTTTTGTTGTGTCCTCATCTTCCGTTTCTCATCAGAATGCATCACTCCACTGCTAGTCATGTTCAATTTAGCACGACTGTTCACGACATCCTCCACCTCCTGGATGGCACTGTTTTTCCTTCCCTTTTTGTTCTTAGCGCACTGGATGATCCCCCCAAGGTTGGGCCTTCCCGAATGGCTGGCTATTGGCTGGCCCCACTATCTGCCTCTGGCGAATGTCCTGTTCCCCTCCTGGTCGGGTATTGTTTGTCCCAGCGCCTACATTGGCTCTCTCTGCCATCTGGCCCCCTGCTCTGCGTCCTAGCTTTACTCAGTTATTGAGTACCATGACTGACACCATATGTTGGACCTGGAATATCCGTGGTCTTAATGATCACCGTAAGGCCAGGCTCATTCACTCTCACTTACAACGTCACAGGGTCGACGTTTGCCTATTGCAGGAAACCCATCTGCTGCCCGAAACAGCTACCAGACTCCAGTCGCGATATTGGGGGGAAATGCACTCTTCTTTCTATTCCTCTTATTCTAGGGGAGTCTCCATTCTGATACGCAGGGGGCTCCCCTGGCAGACTACTCAGGTATTCAAGGACCCGGACGGACGGTATGTTATCTTGCAAGGTTCCCGGATGTCCCAACCAGTGACGATTGCCGCTGTCTATGGCCCTAACTCGGACGACCCTGATTTCTTCACACATATATGGCACCTCATCTCTTCCCTGGGCCCGGCGGCCCTCGTCTGGGGTGGGGATTTCAATATTACACTTTCTGCGGTCCAGGACCGCTCTGGCTCACACTCATCGCACCCTCGCTCTACAGCTCTCCTCCAGTCCATCCTTACTGACAACTCGTTATATGATGCCTGGAGGCACATGTGGCCTGATGCCCGTGAGGGCACTGGCGTCACCGCAATCTATGGATTTCTTCACCGGATGTCCTCACTTGGCTTACTTCTGTTAACCATATGGCACGCACTTTCTCCGACCACGCTCCCGTCCAGCTCTGTCTTCGCCCCCCCCCACTCCCCACAGCGTTCATTCACATGGCGGCTCCCTCCGAATGCCCTCCGTGATTCTGTTTTTAGTGACGAGATCCAAACGGCGATTACCAACTACTTTGATTTAAATGTCGGTTCAGTGGAATCCCCGTCCATCCTGTGGGAAGGCTTTAAAACAGTTATACGAGGCGAGTGCATCTCCAAACAGGCAGGCGTCCTCCGCTCCATCCGCGTGTTATTGGACAAGATCGAATCGGAGATTAAGGCCCTGGATGCAGAATATGCTGCCCACCCCAGGTCAGAGACCCTTGAGATATTGCGTGCTAAGCACTCTGAATTTGTTGCGGAGGCCGACAGGGAACTCTCTTTTCTGGGTAGGGAGGCCAGAGCCCGTCGCTTCGGAGAGGGCGATCGACCCGGCAAGACCCTGGCCAACCTTCTACGTCCCCCCCGGGTGGCGTCGTACATCGCGGCTCTTCGGGATGGTGGTCCAGCCAGAACCACCTCCCCTGCAGAAATCCAGGTCCGTTTTATGGATTACTACTCGCAACTCTACGCTGCGGGCCCCTCTCCTTCGCCCGAGGCCTTTGAACAATATTTCGATACCCTTGCGCTGGTGTGGCTGGAGGACCACCATCGTGAATTTTTAGATGAGCCCTTCTCTAGGGAGGAGATACTTGCGGCTATAAATAGTCTACCCAGCGATAAGGCCCCAGGACTGGACGGCCTACCCGTCTCGTTCTACCAGGCTTTTGCCGTGCATCTGGTGCCACATTTGGCCGCCATGTACAACGACTCCTTTGATACAGGCCTCTTCCCGTTGTCACTCCGCGAGGCAATGATAACGCTACTCCTCAAGCCGGACAAACCTGCTGACAGTAGGGATTCCTATCGCCCCCTCTCTTTAATTAACATCGATAATAAGATCTTCGCTAAGTTATTGGCCTCCCGTCTTCTCCACCTCATGCCCCTTATCGCCCTCCCCGATCAGTCCGGTTTCATTCCGGGCCGTGCCACCTCGCATAATCTTCGCACTATTTTTTCGGTCCTTCATCAAATAAACCCTAACCTCCCCGCGGTAGCCGCGCTACTCGATGCCACTAAGGCATTCGATACGCTGGAGTGGCCCTTCCTCTTTTTTCTCTTACCGCGCCTAGGTTTCAGTAATGTTTTTATTCGTAAGATATCTCTTCTCTACACTCGCCCCTCTGCCCGCCTACGAATCAATGGTCAGGTATCAGCACCCATATTGATTGAACGAGGCACTCGACAAGGTTGCCCGCTCTCCCCTATGCTCTTTGCGATTGAGCCGCTTGCGGCCCGGCTCCGGCAACACCATACTCAGAAGGGTATTGGCTTTGCAGCCCGCGCCCTCTTGGTTTCCTTGTATGCCGACGACATCACGCTGTATGTCCGACATCCAAGATAACCTCAGCCCCCTAGTCCGTGAAATAATTCGATTTGGTGGACTGTCTGGTATCCAGGTGAACTGGAGCAAGTCAGTGTTGTTCCCTCTTACCGATGCCACCACGCCGTTCACTCCGGACTTTCCTTTTGTCTGGGCCTCTGGTCCCACCCGTTATTTGGGAATATGGCTGAGCAGGAACTTGGACGACCTCTGGAGGGCCAACTTCGGGCGCGCAGTGGACTGGCTGGAATCTAGAATACCCCATTGGAACCGACTCCCCCTGTCTCTGGCGGGTCGCATAGCTATTGCCAAGATGGTGGTCCTCCCGAAATTCCTTTATCTCTTCTTAAACATTCCAATACCTCTCACTGCACATTTCTTTCGCAAAATCCGCTCTTTGATCATTTCTTTGGTCTGGGCGGGCAAACAGCCGCGGATTGCATATGACATCCTTACTCTCCCAATGTCATCGGGCGGTATGGGCGCTCCCAATTTCAAACTCTATGCCTTAAGTGCCCAGGCCAGTTTCCTACATTTCTGGATTCACCCCACCCCTTATCAGCCGCATGTGGCGGTTGAAGCTGACCTGGCGGCTCCCTGGCCGCTGACTACCGCCCTGTTCGCCCCGAAGTGTCGCCCGGGTGCCGAGGTGAACACGGTCGAGACACTGCGCTGGGCCTGGCTGGGACTGCGCCGTCTATCCAATGCACCGTCGTTATCGGCTAACGCTATGCCTATTGTGCGACATCCTGCCTTCCCCCCTCTCCAACCCACAGGCATGGCTAAACATTCTGCCCGTATGAAGCGGACGATTCTGGCGGACCTTTACCCCGGAGACACTTTTTACTCCCCTCCAGCCTCATCGGGTCCGATGGACACACTGCTCTTTTACCAACTGCGGGCTATCTGCAAGAAGCTGCACCCCACGTTTCCCCAACCTCCATCCTCAATGCCGGCTCTTGACTACATATACACGTCCCCCACTCCCCGCAAATTGGTAACTAAATTATACGCCATAACGCTGTCGACCACCTCCATCTCCACCGACCGTGCACGCGCGGCATGGGGCGATGAGTTGGGCATGGACATCGCACAAGCAGCTTGGCGGTATTGTTGTAATCAGACGAAGAGGCTATCTCCCAACTATCGCCTTCGTCTCATTCATTTTAAATATTTGCACAGGCTGTATCGCACTCCGGTTCAGCTACATAGGCTGGGACTTATTCCCCACGATAGATGCATGCGGTGCTCTGCCCCTGCCGCGGATTTTACTCACCTTGCGTGGTTGTGCCCTAAGGTATCGGATTTCTGGCTGGCGGTTTGTGCCGCCATATCTGAGATCACTGCTGCGCAGGTTCGGCCTGACCCCCCGTTGTGCCTGCTGGGTTTTGTTAAATTCTGCCCGGATGCTTCACGTCGCCTGATCGCGATGCTGCTCGTCCTCGCCCGGCGCAGGGTGGCTATGTGTTGGGGCCGTAGACCGGCGCCTAAGTTCACTCACTGGCTTGAGGATGCTTCGCGATGTCAGACCTTACTATCTGAATTTTGGGACTTACTGCCTGCAAGATCCCGCCCATCTGATATATGGGGTCCCTTAGTGTCGTACCTCCATTCCCGCCCTCAGCTGAGCCGGGCTGCCTCTCCCGCGCTCCCCGGCAGCACTCTGCCCGCGGCGGGCGCCGGTGTTGGACCGTGATTGCCTTTCTCCCTAACCCCATCTTTTCCTCCGACTGGGCCTCCCCCTCTCCCTGTGGTGCTGACACCCCCCCCCTTTTTGCAAAATGTTGTTCACGGTGCCATAGTCGTGCAGTACAGAATAACGAGTCTATCTGAATGTGATTGCCTTCTGATATATAATTCAGTGAACAACCAGCTGATGCAAATTTGTATTTTGTTTATGCAGAGTTTGTCAATAAAGGTTTTGGAAAATTTAAAAAAAAGCTTTAAAGTGTGCTTAAACTTGAAAAACAGACTGCAATCTCAAGTTCATTCGAGTGATAAGTAGGTACAAAGGATGTACCCTTTTGAAGTATTTCAAGTTGTAAAGGTGTCAATTATTTTTGCAATATGTTAATCAACAAGTTGTCTATTGTAAGGTTTTCATTTGACTTCTGGTTTAAATGCCTGTTTCTTTCAGTGCCATGTCCCCTTCTGGTCTTTTGTTTGTGGTGGGACTTATTTGAAAAAAGGAGGCACATTGGTGGATGTGGATCCAATTGAAGAAGAGGCTATCTGTGAAGCATTATCATTGCTTATTGTAATTATTTCATTGGTTTGAACCGTGTTTTTTAGGAGTACCTCTTTGGTTAATATTCTCATCAGATGTTGAATTGTCACTTTCCATTGTTCGTAACATGGGTTTAGTCTGCCTCATTCTCGCTTGCACTTCAGCCCAACTGTATACTTCACCTAGTTTTGAGTCAATCGTGTCTATTTTAAATTTCTTGATTTTTCGGTCATTAGTTTCAGTTGTGAATTTAAAGTTATCGCATGTTGCTATTGCAATTTTATGTAATATCTTTCATGGCTTGTGTTACAAACCAACTAAAGATCAAGTGAATATTTAATCGTGTTTCAATTATGCACCAAGTCTAGACTGCTTAGGCTATTTTTCCAAATAAGGTGGAGAAAATTTGCTTTGAGACGGTTTTGCTCAAATGGTAGTGTTTATGGTTTATGTTACGAGTACACAGTTATTAATAAATACCCTCCAGAACAATAATAACTGAAATGCTTCAAGAAATATTTAGAGAAATATAAATAGGAGCATGGCATGTAGTACCTATGTTATTTCATTTTAGAGGCATTCATTGACATATGTCCTATTTATGCAGGGTATCAAAAATTAAAGTTGTGTATGCTTAAGAAAACAGCCCACCATTACGTCAACATGTTTCACAAAGAAGGCTTCTAAGGATGGATTTATCAACTACAAAATCAGAAATTTCAATGTACATCAAGAATTTCAGATATTCTGAAAATGTGATCATGGTTGACTGTGAATATAATTAGATATCATTCAACTTTTATTTTGAAACAATTGTTGTTTATCACCTTTTATAAACATTGTTAGTTGCAAACTATAAATACAAAACTGGTTAATTGTGTCAATGACTTTAATATTAAACTTGAACTTCCAGCTTATACATATAAAGTCACTTGCCAGTTCCGAGAAAGTACTAGTAAACTGTGGGAAAATATAAACTTGAGCACTTGTGTGACTGTGACAAGATTGTTTTACAAGAATTATTTGTGCATTATCACTATTAACAATATACTTTGCCTACATTGTAGGTGCATGAAGCGAAGCAGACTCCACCACATGCTCAGACGATACCACTGGTGGGCCTCTCAAAAACCAGGAATAATTTAGTGTTACTAGATTGGTAACTTGGACCAGGGTGGGCATAATTATGGAGGGCAAACGTTACAAAGCTAGGGAGCTAAAGACCCCGAGGACTCTCTACGAAGAGTACAATCTAGCTGCCAGTCAACTGGTGAAGTAGGGTGCCATTATAAGCATCTTACAGTGTACAGGGAGGGGATGGACCAACACGACAGAACGGAAACCACAGGCGGTGCTGTGCCTCTTATCTACAATAGGAAACATCTGCTAGTTGATGGTTTTGTTCTATAACGCCCTCTTAATGGCCTGGGTGAACTAAGGGCTACTTTGGAGGACAAACTGGGAAGGGAACTGAATGACAGGGAAATGTGTTATAACTCTCAAGTAAGTGCACAAAGTGACCAGAAATGGCAAATTCAAATGGGCTCAGTGAAATTACTGCTATAGAACTTACAGGACATTCCAAAGAATTAAGTTAATTGGATCCAATGCAAAGTGCCCCAGATGCAATCACCAGATGCTAATTATTTTTTTACATGGTCTGAGGTTGCCCAATCATGAACTACTTCTAGAAGATCACTGAACACTTCAAGAGGACGCTGGAAAGAGCAAGAGCATATACACCCAAAGCAGCTTGTTGGGTCTTTTCTCCTGAGTGAAGCAGAATAAAATAGGTAGTAGGTTCTTTATCATTGCATTTGCACTAGCTAATCAAATCAAAGTGGAACTTATAAAGCGCACAGATACTCCAAGGAGTGTCCCAGCGCTGCAGGTGTGTAGATGACTGATCACAATGTATATGTCTATGTAAGGGGACACAGACTAAAAAGCTTCATTGAAAAGTCTGGTTTTCAGGCTGCGTTTAAAAGAGCCTGCTTCCTTAATAGCCCGCAGGTGCCGAGAGAGAGCATTCCAAATAGCAGCGGCTGGCGCAGAAAAGGAGGATCCTCCCCATTTCTTCCTCCTTGTCTAAGGCACCGCAGCCAGCAGTGCTTCAGCGGAGCATAGGGTTCTGGAGGGCAGACAGTGAAAGACGCTTAGATAGATATTTAGAACCTAATCCATAAAAACCTCTATGGGCAAGCACCAGTCCCTTAAACTTTACTCTCGCCAGAATGGGCAGCCAATTTAGCTCCTTGAGATGGACCTGAACAGAAACGTTCCTCAGGATATTCAGCAGGAGTCTAGCAGCAGCATTCTGCACCAACTGGAGTCTCTTGAGTAGGTACAGAGGGAGGCCCCAATACTGTGCATTAGCATAGTCCACCCGAGATGTTTTAAGGGCCTGGACTACCATCTTCTGACAAAAGGCAGGGAGAAGTCACAGAAACTTCCTCAGGAAATGCAGGAGGCCAAAACCGGTCCCCACTGTGCTCTCAACCTGTTGTTTGAAGGACAAATTAGTGTCAAACTTCACTCTGAGGTTCTTCACTACCACAGTAGGTGTCGGAGGAGATGGAGCAGAACTTAGCCAAATCTCACCACCCCACAGAGGGGGAGGAGATCCAAAGACCAGTATCTCTGTCTTGCTTGTGTTGCTCCGACACATCCATTGAAACACAGCTGACAGACACACTCCAAATCTACATTGGGCACTAGAGATGTTTCCGTCCCAAGTGAGAATAATCAGCGTGTCGTCAGCATAGGAGAGGACTTGCACTCCAAAGGATTTCACCAGAGTTGAGGCGACATATAGATTTGAACAATGCAGGACTCAAGGAAGAGCCCTGGGGAACCCCAAACTCAACGGGCTTCGAATCAGATGCAAATGGAGGCATCCACACCGACTGAGATCTGTTTGATAGAAAAGAACGCAGCCAGGCCCAGGCGGTTCCACCTATCTCGATGTCCCGCAGACGGTGCAGCAGGATAGGATGGGTAACGGTATCAAACACTGGCGATAGGTCTAAATGCAGCAAAGCCACCTTCTTCCAATTGTCTACTAACATTTTAATAGTATCCGAGACCTCGACCAGAGCAAACTCAGTGCTGCAACTGGGGGGAAAGCCCAATTGAGAGGGATGCAGCAACTGGTTGGCGTTGAGATAGCTAGAAAACTGCGTGTTAATTTATTTCCAAAGGATCTTAGAAAAAGCCGGGAGCAAAGAAATCGGCCTGTAATTGGCCAGGTCGGATCTATCTTCCAAAGGTATTTTAAGCAATCATCCTGGCGTTCTTCCAACAGCTGGGAACAGTAGGAAGGCGCAGCGAGTTATTTAAAAGCACAAGCTAAAAGGGCTTAAACGATGCAGTGACAAGTTACAGCCTCTGTGCACTGCAGTAAATGGATGAAAGACGTGGAAAGATTGACCCAGAACAACAGCCTAGCTTTACATAAAGAGCAGTTGTGTGCAAGTAGACCCCCCACTGAAAAACCTCAGGGATAAAGTTTTCTTCTTTCAATGAGCCCTGATTATGAGAGAAGGGGAGATTGCAATTCAAACAATTTCCGGTAAAGAGAACTGAATTAACTCAGAGCTGTGAGCCCTCACTACACAGTTTGAGTGCAATCACTTGAAGATAGTATAAAAGCACAGGCACTAGAAGCCTGCACCACTCAGTCTAGTGTAATGGCAGTTAGATTGAAGGCGTGGTGCAATGAGCCAGGGACGTGACCCCCCCCTTCCCCCCCAACGTCCCCAAAAATGGGGGAAAACCCCAAAAACACAAAACGGCTCTGCACACAAGTGCTACGGTAAACTGCTAATTAATGGAAATTGGTATCCAAAATTAAATCCCAAGTCTTTAGAATATACAGTACTGAATGTAAACGTCAACAATTAAATGCAAATACCATTAACATTGCGTCTCCCAAATAAATCATGTTGCCAGTCAAGTTACTGGAAAAGTGTTCTCCTGTTATTCAAGTTTTCTTTCATACAAAACACATCACAGAATTGATAGCCGACGCGGCACGTTTCGTCCCACACGGGACTTCAAGGCTTTGACGTATTTAAGATATGACACACAGACGCTTCATGTCAGGCTTACTATGGCAAAAAAATATTTTGAAAGTTGAACTTTGGTATATTTGAGATAGGACACACAGGTGCTTCGTGTCAGGCTTACGGTGACAAGAAAATATTTTAAACGGTAAGCGGGATATGTATCTCCCAGTGTCGCATTCTGATGTCTGGTTCTTTTGGAACCAGACATCAGAATAAAGAATAAAAGGAGAACACTTTTCCAGTAACTTGACTGGCAACATGATTTATTTGGGAGACGGAATGTTAATGTTATTTGCATTTAATTGTGGACATTTACATTCAGTACTGTATATTCTAAAGACTTGAAGATAGTAGGATGCTTGCCCAGCCACCTCATGAACGTAACAGTATTACCCAAATGCACAAACTATTAATTGGGCCACCTAAATGGAAATAATAGTAAAATAAGGGAACTGAGCAGAACTCAGAAGCCACAGGAAAGCACTAGTTATTGTTTTGGCTATATGTTGATGCAAATCTGGACATAAATTACACACCGACTGCTAGTTGTTTCCAATCTATGGGACTGAGATTGAGAGTACAATGACTACTTTCAACACTATGAAGTAAATGATACATAGCTTCTGCTGTGACTTATAATGATGATTTTGCAATGAGAAATTAATAAAAAATAATTAAAAAATAGTGTTCCACCATAGTAGGCCATCTTCCTCTGTGTAAGAAATTGGTTTATTTTTTGGGTGAGCTACTTCCCACCTCAAGGAATAATCACAACTCTTGTCAAAGTGAACCCTCAAAGTCACAAAATTAACCGGAGCACAACACCCTAGTAGCTAGGGCACAGAGAGCAGAAAGGCTTAACTAAGGGCATTGTGTAAAGTATTTATGCAGTTCTAAAACTGTAAAAAGTCAAAAACACCAAACAATATCAATCCCAAAATGAATTAGAAAAATAGAGTAACATTTAACAAACAAAATGATAAAAATTCAGGACCAAAAAAGGGCTATGCACCAATGATAGTATATGGTTGCATTAGACCGGGACCTGAACACAACTTCAGGCTGACTAGGGGGGGCGCTAGGTGGCGCACAAGCAGAATGGACGCACTGTAGTGAGGCTCCTGCAGCTCGGGGAACTAATCCGTTAAAATATCCTGCCTAAATGGTCCTACTCGAAGATTAGTCGAAGCGCTGTCACACTGATCTGTTCGCACCTGCCTACAGTAAGTTGGGTGCTGGAAGGCGACTCCTAACTGCCACAACAAAGCCGATTGAAAATCGCCGCCGTCAGCGACCTTTGCGCCTGGAGCGGCTGCTGGGCAGACCCCACTACGCGAGCACCGCGTCGCCCACGAGGAGCTGAGGCCCCATCGCGAAAAAAACTGCTGCTCCACACCACAGAACACTCGGGGTGAGTCTCGTCCGCCCCTCCTCAGAGCCCATTACTCTGCCGCACCCAGCGCAATCCGCTACTGAAGGAGCCGCACGAAAACCAGCGTGCCGCCGCAGCTCCTGCCATCCCTGCCTCTCCCACCAGCGGCGCGCCGCCATTGTCAGCAGGGCCATACTCGCGGCAATAGCGCTACACCCCTTACGGCCCTTCAGCTCCGGCCCGGACACAGCCGGCAATAACGGGAGCTGACCTGAATACGCCGCATAGAATCCTGGATACAGTAGGGGACCGATATTATCTGCGCACAACATAGCGCTGCAAGTCGCACAAGTTGGGCAGGAATCCGCATTGAGAACCTTCTCCCCCACGTGCGAGTTGCATAAAGCACTGGGATACCGCTGCATTGCATGCCCAGGAGCCATGAGGGGAATGAAGACCAGGCATCACAGGAACATAGCGGACCTTACTGACCCCCTGTGACACCATAGCCTTGATGCTGAGAGGCGCGGCGCTGCCCAACCAGTGATCCAAGACCTACCGAGGCTTACACAAGCACCCGCAAAGACGGGACGTAGAGGCCGGCGGCGACCACGGAGCAACTTAGCCACGTCGCGCCTTTAACAGCGCTGACCGCTATTCTTTAGCCGCTCAGCGGACTCCCAAGCGCACCCGCGCGGCACACAGTTGCTAACTGGCCACGCCACACAGAAACACTACAGCAAATATGGGAAAGGCTGACCCGAAACAGCCACGGCTGGTGTTCGATGCCAGAAAGAGCACCTGCGCACAGCAGGAAGACGCCGGTGCAGCAAACGACGCACCTATTCCGGGCCCAGCTAACACACCTGACGAAGACATGGAACTGATACTCCTGGAAGTGCGCCAGGGCCTCACAACAATAGCCGAAAAAATGGACGCAATGTCCACTCGAATGGATGCCATTGTGCAAAAACTTGAAGGCCACGAAGAACGCATCAAGGAAGCAGAGAAGCGTATCTCGGATACTGAGGACACCACTTCCCAGATCCAGGCGCACGTGGAACATATGGACAAATTGTTGAAGGTAATCGTGGCGAAAAATGAAGATTTAGAAGCACGCAGTAGAAGGAATAACATACGGGTCCTGGGCATTCCCGAGAGCACCAATACTGGAAGGATGGAAGAGTATGTCGAGCGACTCCTGCGCGATACAATTGGTGCTGAATCTTTCTCGACTCAATTCATCGTTGAACGCGCGCACAGGTCGCTAGGAGCTAGACCCCCTCCGGGAAGCACACCCCGCCCAATCATCGCTCGGTTGCTGAATTACCGAGACAGAGACACTGCCCTCAAAACCGCCCGGGAGCAGCGCCAGTTGACCTTTGAAGGCAATCAGTTCACTTTATACCCGGACTTCACTGCAGCTGTGCAAGAAGAGTGACGCAAATTCATGCCGGCTAAAAAGAAACTCCGTGAGGCACAAATTGATTATGCGCTTCTCTACCCAGCGCGCCTGCGAGTTACTCACCAAGGGCAACAGACTTTTTTTACCAAGCCACATCAGGTTGACGATTTCCTAAAACGCCTCAAGCGCCGAAACAAGCTCTCCACCACGCCAGACTCACCTCCTAGATCCGGATCACCGACCACTGATTAGCTACTGCCGGAGGTGAGACAGGTCTACATCCCGAAACGACGGAGCCAGAGCGCGGATACAATGGCGGCAGACGACGAGAACCAAATACTTTGGACACTTGGCAGTAAGATCCTGCTGGGCGATCGGATCAATCGCATGGTGACAAACGCCAGATAAGGGACAATAAAAAGGACCACAGGACACTAAGGTACCCTTGCCCTCTCAGAGCTGAGCCATTCCAACGTTCGGTCTCTCTGAGGGCGAGGAGTATACGTGCATGACCCTAGGACTACCCCCCCCCCCCGAGGGCGCTCCCCCTTTGTTTTGAGCTGCGGACCGAAACGTAGCCCATTTTTGAGGTTCTGGGGGGTTAGGGAGGGGGGAGGGACACACCAACCTTGCATGTTTGGGATGCTTCAGTGGGGGGTGGGGGGGGGGGGGAGGGTGGGCACAGGGTTGTTTCCCAAGTTTACTTCCAACGAACGGACCACATGTGATGAACAATTGCATTTGCACTGTTTTTATCTCCTTTGCAGGCATAGAGTAGTTCCTATAATGCTTGTTATAACTTATCACCATGCATGGCTAACTTAGCGTCAACTCCGATTGTACAAATACTCACTTGGAATGTCCGGGGCCTGGGGGATCCCAGGAAACGCCGCCAAGTCCTGGCATATTTAGACAGACATCAAATACACATAGCAATGCTGCAGGAGACCCACATCAATCCCAAACATACCAACACATTCGCACATAGATGGGCAGAACATAGAATTTTCTCTTCATACTCCTCGTACTCTAGAGGGACGGCCATACTTATCAAAAAAAACGTTCCGTTTGCCCTGGCCGGATCAACACATGATCGGAATGGCAGATATTGCATTGCATGGGGCAGACTGGGCAAAGACTCCGTCACCTTAGCCTGCTGCTACGGTACCAATGTAGACTCCCCTGACTTTTTCAACACGCTCTGGGGTAAGATCGCAGACATAGGATCTACCCACCTCATATGGGGAGGCGATTTTAATGTTGCCCCGGACCCTACCGTAGATAGATCCAACCCAGCCCCACATCACTACACTCGCTCACAAAAAACTTTGCACGGCATAACAACGTCTAATAGCCTAATAGACGCCTGGCACCATCTCCATCCACATGGCACCGAAGGCACACACTACGCGACCCAATTTGCGACATGGGCCCGCATAGACTATTTCCTACTCACAAGAGGGATGGGCCCACTGATATCTCGTGTCACGCATTTGGCGAGAACATACTCGGACCACGCACCCGTAAGACTAGCCATTAAACTTCCAGGATATGACGTCCCACACAGGACTTGGCGGCTTCAGCCCCTCGCGCTGCTGGATGCAGTATTCCACGAAGAATTAGGCCAAGAAATACAAGAGTTCTTTCAGAGAAATAAAGGCTCGGTAGACAGCGTGGAAACTGTCTGGGAAGCCTTCAAGGTCACGATTAGGGGCTTCTGTATTTCTAAAAGCTCGGGCGTACTACGGGACATTCAGGGCTCGCTAAACAAGTTAGAGACTGAAATCAAGCAACTCGAGACACGACTGGCCGCCAGTACTGATAGGCAAGCCCAACGAGAGCTGCGCGACAAATTAACCGATTATACCGATACTGCTAACAGGGAAGCAAGATTCAGAAGCAAACACTTCGTCGCCAGACGGTATGGAGAGGGGGAACGGGCTGGGAAGTCATTGGCTGAAACAATCCGCAAACCCCGCTTTTCCAATCATGTACTGAAGATCTTAGGGCCTGGGGACACTACATATCGGGACACTGCTGACATACTTCGTATATTTTCCACGCACTACTCCACCTTATACACAACACAGCGATATGACGTACTAGACCTAGATGCATATCTGAAGGACACAGCTTTGGGTTGGCTGGGTGACGCCCAACGGAAATTTCTCAGCGCCCCATTCGAGTTGGAGGAAATACGGGAAGCTATAATGCACACGAAATCAGGGAAGGCCCCTGGCTCGGATGGGCTCCCAATAGAATTTTATAAAACCTATATAGATTACCTAGCCCCCATCTTCCAGGAGGTGTATGAAGATGCGCTGGACAATGGCATACTCCCCCAGTCTATGAGAGAGGCCCACATTACATCCCTACTGAAACCTGGGAAATCCGCACTCCATTGTGACTCCTACAGGCCATTATCCCTTATCAATTGTGACACTAAAATCCTGGCCAAAGTCATAGCGACTCGATTGAATCTGCTCATGGACAAGCTGTCCCTCCCTGACCAGGCGGGCTTCATCCCCGGCAGAGCGACCACACATAATCTCCGCACGTTTTTTGCGATTCTCAATAACGTAGACCCAGACATGCCGCTTGCTGCGATATTCCTAAACGCTACCAAAGCGTTCGATTCTGTCGAATGGGATTATTTAATAGGGATCCTGCAGCGAATGGGCTTTCCCCCCAGTGTTCATCTCCTGGATTAGGGTACTATACAACCTTCCAGTTACTAAAGTCTGCGTTAATGGGTATCCGTCGCCGGCCTTTCACATCTCGAGAGGCACTCGGCAGGGGTGCCCACTCTCCCCCTTACTCTTTGCCCTGGCGATAGAACCCTTAGCAGCCAAACTGCGACAACATCATCAGGACAAAGCATTGCGCTGCAACTTACGGCAAATTCTATTATCTCTGTATGCAGATGATATTGCCTTATATGTCCGTGACCCGCAAACAAACCTTAACCCACTCCTCCGTGAATTCATTGTGTTTGGGAAATTATCAGGGATTCAAATCAACTGGGGCAAGTCGCAAGTCTTCCCCCTAACTGCAGCAGCCAAACCATTCCCCCTAGACTTCCCGCTAGAGTGGTGTCACTCTGACCTGCGCTACCTCGGGATCCGAATCACTAAAGACAGGGAAGAACTCATGCGCTTGAACTATGGTAGAGCCCTGAGTCACATCACAGACAACGTTACCCGATGGGTTTCTCTACCTCTATCGATGGCGGGACGCGCATCTCATTAAAATGGTGGTTCTCCCGCAGTTGCTATACTTGTTTCTCAACATACCGTATAATCCCGGACGACATTTCTTTGCAGCCCTACGCACGGAAATTATCAGACTTGTAATTGGAGGGGGGTGGGGGGCAAACAGCCTCGCTTACAATGGAACATACTCACCAGGCCCTATGCGCAGGGAGGCTTTGATGTCCCGGATTTTGAGCTTTATTATACATGTGCCCAAGCGCACTACGCATATTATTGGTTTCACCCTCCCTGATACATGCCGCAAATTGCTGGGGAGCACTGGCTGGCCGACCCTATACCCCTAGAAGGCGCAATATGTGACCTTCCGTCACTACGAGAAAAGTCACCAACTACAATCACCTGCACGGTCAACGCCTGGCATCGTATATTAAGTTTAGCACAGTGCCCTATGCTCTATTCTCCACTACTTCCCCTGACATATCACCCCGCATGCCACTCCTACAGGAAAAAGGGTTCCATAAGCTCCTAGAACAGACGAACATCACCACATGGGGCAACCTCTACCATAATGGACAGTTTCGGACACTACCTCACATATTTCGGGAAAATCAGCCGTCCCCATTGGACGCCTTCCTCTATGTGCGGCTGCAGCAGGGCCTCCGATCTATCACACCAGAGTTTCCACATGAACCCCCTACACTAGCCCCCCTACATAGGGTGCTACAAACTACCTCCCCAGGGCACATGGTCTCTATTCTCTATCACACCATACGCACGACACAAGAGATATCACCGTGCCCCCTCCAGAACATGCTGGGACTCGGAGCTAGGTTATGGGCTCACAGATGACCAATGGACATACTGTTGAATGCGAAAGGAACAAATCTCTGCAAGCAATAAATTGCGTATCACACACTACAAATTTCTACATCGCCTGTATTATACCCCCAGTAAAAATGCACAAATATAAGTTAAAAGACAATGATCGGTGCGCACGATGTAACGCTCCGCAGGCCGATTTTCTTCATCTAGCTTGGAATGCCCCGAAGTGAATACATACTGGGAGCAAGTGTTTAGTGCCTTGAATCAGATGACGATGCTATCCCTGGAGTGTACTCCCCTGGTCGCCCTGCTCGGTTACACAAAACTTATCGCCAAACCATATCGCAAATACCTTGACATTACCTTGCTATTGGCCAAACGCCGTGTCGCATGCCGATGGGGTAGAGGGCGAGCACCAAAATTCAAGGAATGGTTCACAGATTTATTATATTGCCAGGAGCAACTGACTCACTACGCGGAGTTACTTCCCCGGGCTTCACGTCCCAGGGATATTTGGGACCCCCTAAAAACCTACCTTCTTACGCATCCCTCACATATAGCTGCAACCGATTTATCCACACAGGCATCGCCAGTACGCACTCACCCGACACCCCCCTGAGAGTGCACTCTTCTCACACCTTGCTTTGTGCCCATCTCCGATCCCGTTCTGGCGCCGATATTGGCGCGTATACATTCGCTAATGTGTTAATGCTGTCTGTCAGTGTACCGTGGCTATTAATCACATTCAATGTACAGAGGTGAATAATGCATGTAACGCCGAATAGTGTACGTGAGCTTGTACTGTAATGATGTACTGTAGAAATCACTGCCACAATAGTTCAGGAAGAGACGCTGATCCTGGCCACCGAGAGACATTTCTGCAAGGCATAGTTCTATTGTCATATGTTTATTAATCACATGCCTGTCCACATTTTATGAAATTGTGATTGAATGACTTCACTGTGGTAAAAAAAACTAATAAAAACAGTAAAAAAAAAGAAAGAAAACTTCAGGCTGACTAAGATGGAGAGTATGTAGGGTACACCAATCAGGTTCAAGGCTCCTCTCACGTCACAGCCAGCAGGTCCAGTCCTCTTCTGATCTTCTGCAGGTCCAGAATGTGTTCTGAAGAGGATGCCTGGGGATACCACATTTATGCTGGGCACAGGCTAGTCGGTGGGTGTGACTCCCACATCTAACACTAAAATCCAGTTTGAAGCAGGCACTGCACCTACAACAAACCCAGAGACAGACATCGGATAGGAAAAAAGCAGGGTTATTCAGCAAATGGGACAGCTGAAAGAACTGTCAAGCAGGATTTGATAGTGTGGTGTCAAACAACAGCTACAGCCTAGACTCTGAATATTCTGTGGAGCTCAGGGGAGAGCAATCATCTCTGCCCATTTAGGTCAGAATATTGTTTGCTCCTGGGAGGCATTTTACACCTCATTAACACCTATTCAAGGCTGAGCACAGGGTGAGAGATAGCAGAGGCGTATGCTAGTTAGACTTCTGAGAGTTCAGGCAGATAAAGGGTAACTTTATAAAAGTTACTTTTCCTTAATATTTATTACAAATCCTACTTCATCACTGAATAGTATTTTTTTAAATAAATATTCTATACAATCCCATTTGCAAGGTACAGTATTAGTATTTAAATCCGTACTCTGGTTGTCTACCTACTACATCTAAGCCTGTAACAGTGAAAATAGCTTTTTGGGTCTTCTCACTGTAGGGATATGGTCATAATAATTTTCTACATGTCCCACTTTTAAATACAATGCACCCTACTTTGTGGGCTACAAGGCTAATATAGGGGTAACCTACTAATATTTAAAAGTAAGGTTTTTACCTGTCAAAAAGGGTTATTTTAACAGGTCGTACTGCAGGTGTTACACGGCACCGGTGAAGCTTCAATGGTAGGCCTGAAGCCATGTTTTCTTTTGGCACACTAGTGGATGGCACAATACGTTCTGCAGTCCTTGAGTGACAGTTAACTCTTCATGCCTTGGGTGTATTTTTGCACCATATAATATGGCTTTAAAGAAAAGTGATAAAAATAAGTCAATCAGGGATTAGTAAACTGCTCCATTTTTTTTAAAAACAATTTTTGAGTTTTCAAAGAAACTAGAAAAGACCAGTACTGGACAATCGTTAATACATCAGTAGGCCACAGGTTCCCCAGTCTGCGAAACATCAGTGGCCCTTGTAGTGGGGTTGAATCGGCATTCTGCTCAAAGGGTGCCAGTGCAAATAAGCGTGAGGAGCCGACGTACCGAATGGCACAGAAACGGCATCACGGAGATTGGAGCAGTCCAGGACAAATTCTTGGGATCTCACATGACGCCACAATCATACAGGGTAGAAACGGGGGTCCAACCATAGAACTGAGGACTGGGAGAGGGGCTGAGGGGGAAAATGGGCAGAGAGCTGGAGAGGTGGGGTCACAAACCTTTGAGGGGCCAGGGTTGGTATGGGAGACTTCAGTTGCCGGGAAAGGATAGGGGAGTGAAAGGTGTCGTCTGGAGGTGAGGGCCCCAATGAGATTAGCTTTGTACCTTTTGCCTCCCTAGCGAGGAAACTTTGTAGAGTCTGTAGAGGAAGCGGAGTTAGGGCCATTACTTGTGAATGAGGAGTCAGTGGAGCCAGGTGGGTCAGTCAAGTGGGACAGCAACCTTTCCCAGTCATGAGCTATAGGCCGGCGATGTAGGCCACCTAGCCTCCTCCCAGTGTAGGGTTGTGGCTTTACCCATTTTATTAAAGTGTTGACCCATGCTTCCAAAGATGTGGGTGTAGGGAGCCTTCATCTCACCTTTATGAATTTTCTGGCAAGATTCAGGACGAGGTCCAGGAAACAGGTCACCGTCTTGCATTTTTGAGGACGTTTAAGGCTACCTAAGGTGCATACCTCCCAGGAATTAGCTCCTGATATGCCTGTGAGCTCTGCGAGGTGCCACAGCATTGCCTCCCAAAAAAGCTAGATCCTGAGGCAGTCACATAACACATGCCGTAGCCCCGTAGTCCAAGTGTTACAGAAGGAAGATATGTCCTATTCAAGACATAGAACTGGATCAACCTTTAGCAGACATTCCTGGAGACCCTTCTCGAGAAATCCAGTGCCTTGGCCCATTCCTTCTCGTGCAGAAATCTACCAAATTCTTCCTCCCATGTTTCCCCTCAATGGTTTTAGAGAGATCTGGATTTGCACAGTTCAGCTCCCAGCAAGCCAGCTAATCAGCCTACAGCCCTTTCCTAAAGTATACAAGCCCTGGAGAAGTTTACTGTGCTATAAAAAAACAGGATTAGGGAGTGAAGAGGTAGTGTCCTTCGTGGGCACTGGAGGTGGATACGTCCTCCTCTAGAGATTCAAACAAAACATAAGGATCCACTTCAAAGGAGGTTCACATGGGTGTGTTTCCTATTTTGATAGGACGCACACAGTGTTTGCTTAAATACCCCTCACACACCAAAAGGGCCCTTGGTGTCATGCTTCATCATAGGGGTCTTCCGGCGTGCTACGACCAGCGACTACGCGGGAGCACTGTTTTTACAGTACTATGTGTAGTGTGGGGGGTAGTGAGAGGAAGGGTCAGGGGTGAATGCGAAAAGTGAATTAAAAAGGACCTGGCCTCGTGGACTTAAGAAACTTTAATAGGTCGTGGAGGCTGGTGCTGTTAAAAAGGTGGTTCGGAGATGTCCTGCGTGTAATGTGCGGATACTCCTGATCAAGTCAACATGTTTCAAAGCATCAAGGCTTCATCAGGACTAGGAATGATCCATTCAGTGCTCACTATGTTGCTATCAATGTGTAATGGAAAAGTGTGCTATATACAAAACGGTGAAAAAATGCAAAATATCATGCACTTTATATTACCCAATCAGTATTTCTAAAATGTAAATCTGTAAAAGAGAGAGCATAGTTAGTTACACAATTGCGCCTCCCAATGCGCAAACACGTTATAACCTGTAAATACAAAAGTGACTATGGTGTCATTAGCCTTAGTTGTAACTTGAAAACAAGTGCCGTGACCCGTTAGGAGAAAAGGGACAAAAACAAAACCTACACACACAAAACAGAAAACACACTCTCTATGCTAGAGATCAGAATAACCGTAAATCAAGGTGGATAGTATGTAAAACAAACATCCATAGGTTGATACATACTGGGATAAGTAGGAGACAATGCTCCATGAGCCTTCTGAACGGGTGGGAAGGGTGTTGCCACTGTATTGTAGTAGTCAACACTGCCTCGCTCAAGATATCGCCAACCCGCGGCTCCGTGGTGTAGGTGAGTCCGCGAGGGACGCCCTATTTATGAGGACGTTAATTGGCACTTAGTAAACATAAATGAATGCACCTGTGCCGAAGTTCGTAGGCATCCGGAAGTGGATGACCGTTCACTTCCTGTGACCGCAAAGTAATGAAGACTAGAGCGGTAATGTCCAGGAAGGCGTCCAGATGAAAGTAACTGCAGCTACTGGGGTCGAAAAAGCTAGAGCGATAACCCGTTATTATGGAGCAGGAAGTGATTATTATTACTAAAGTGCCGGTATACTGGATGTGTATATCGCGACGTTGTTCACGATCTCTCATGAGTATAAAATGTTGTAAAATAGAGCGTCGTGAGTCTGAATGCTAATTCAGAATTAATTAAGGTGGGTTTTAAGTGTAGTTGGGCGCGATACCCCGAGGGGTGCATAGAGAATCCTGCTACCACTCACGTGGGGGGGTGGGGGGAAGTGATTACATTGGTGATGCCGTGGTCTAACCACGTTCTATTTAAGAGCACAAGAACTCATAGTCTAATTGCGATTACTGATGTTTGGCCCATTACAAGGGGAGGGGGGGAAAACAAATCACACGTCCCAGAACCTATTAGGTTCGTGTAGACGTCCACAGAATGTGAGGGCTAACTCAGGAGTACGCATGGCTCCAGGAATGTGGGCGCTCCTCCCGGCTTTCCCTCTGAAATGATGCTTCCTTGGGGATAAAGAAGCTTATGAAAAAAGAAGAAAGAAGGGGGCGAGAGGTAGGTTATCTTCCACGGAGGTTCCCAAAGGTATGGACTCGTAAAGTCTCCTAAATCCAAGAACAGAGTGCATCAATGATATGGTCATCTCTACATTAGGGTTCTCTTAGGTATTGGGACTTAGGGGTTTAGGACAGTTGAGCCCAAGGAATGTCGTCGTTCAGACCAGTTAGGTAGGTGCCCAAACGGAACACCCAACGTTGTTCCTTTTCCAGCAAGCCATTCTCGTTGTGGAGTGGTTCAATCACGGTCCATTTTAAGTCATCCACGCTGTGTGACATGGTTAGGTAGTGGCTTGCCATCTTTGTAGTGCTCTTCTTACAGCGAACATTACTCTTGTGCTCGCCGATACGGATCTTTATTGGTCTTGATGTCATGCCGATGTATTCTTGTCTGCATGGACACGTGATCATATATATCACGTTTCTGCTGTTGCAGTTTGTGAATCCTCTTAGTTCTCAGACTGTGCCGTTGGTGAACTTGATGTTTTTACTTCTTTTCGTAAGATTGCATGTGCTACAGTTACCACACGGGTAGTGACCCTGTACAGGTGGGAGGGTGGTGGTGGTGGCCAAATTCCTTACTGGTGTCACGCGTGGTCTTGTATGGACCAAGATGTCCTTCAGATTCCTGCCTCTCTTGTGGGAGAACATGGGTTTTGGAAAGTTGAGACTTCCGCAGTTCAGAATTCTCCAGTGTCTATTCACTATTTTAGACACTAGATTGGAGTGGGTGTTAAAAGTAGTTACGCAAATAGGTCTTCTTTCCTGTTCTTTGGGAATGCGGTTTTCCAAGAGCGCGTCTCTGTTGTTATTTCTTGCTCTTTTCAACCCTCTCTTCACAATCTGTTCTGGATAGTTGCGTTTCAGTAGCTTGCTTTCCAAATCGGAGGCTTGTCTCTTGAAATCTGTGAGCTCGGAACAGTTTCTTCGGAGGCGGAGGAACTGTCCGTAGGGGAGGTTATCCCGAAAGTGTCTGGGATGGAAACTGTTGTATAGTAATAGGCAATTTTTTGCCGTCGGTTTAAAATGTGTGGTAGTTTTGAGCTTACCACCGTCCGGATAGATATTCAGATCAAGGAACACCAGACTTGTGTTGGAAAATGTGTGCGTGAATTTCAAAAATGTATTTTGTTGGTTGAGCCATATCATGAAAATTCCAATGGATTCGGCGTCACCTTTCCATATCACCAGCACATCGTCGATGTAACGTTTCCAGACGACAATATTGTCATGGAACGGGTTGTGTTGATGAAGTATCTTGTTGGTTTCTAGGTGGTGTACATAGAGACCAGCTAGACTGGGGGCAAAAGTGCTCCCCATGCTGGTCCCGTGCTTTTGTAGGTAGTGTACCCCCTCGTACAGAAAGAAGTTACTTTTCAGGGCCAAGGAGATGCATTCCATCACCATGTTGCGAGGTGTATGGTAGTCCCATATTGTGGAAAATAGTACTTCCTCTATGATGTCCAGGGTTTCACCGTGAGGCAAGCTAGTATACAAGCTTTCGACATCAAGTCCCAGTAGGAGGTGTTGCTCTGGGTCAAAAGGGAGGTCTTCGATAAGTTGTAACACGGCCTTGGTGTCTTTGAGATAGGTGTCTGTTTTTTGGACTAAGGGCCGCAGGAATGCATCGGCAAACTTGGAAAGGGGTTCTAGTATGGAACCGATCCCGGACACAATCGGGCGGCCGGGGGGTATTCCAAATCCTTGTGGATTTTGGGAATGGTATAAAAATAGGGTGTCTTTGGTGACTTCTGAGTGAGGACATCCGTCTCCTTCCTTGATACCCAGTCATGTGCTGTGGCTTCTTCAACCATCCCCATAATCCGTACCCGGATCTCCTCTGTTGGGTCAACATGGAGGATCTCGCAGTTCCTACGGTCATCCAGAAGTTTCCTGCATTCGGTTTCGTAGTTGTGTTTTGTTTGAATAACGATGGCTCCCCCTTCATCAGCGGGTTTTATAACCAAGTTGGTGTTGTCAGCCAATTGTTGTAATGCCTCTTTTTCCACTCGTGTGACATTCTGGAATATTTTTGTACCCTCATTTGGTATGCTGATCAGTTCCTCCATTACTGCTTTTTCAAAAGCGAGTAATTCAACTGGTAGTGTGGCATCCAAAGGGGTCTTGCATTTTTGAGGACGTTTAAGGATACCTAAGGTGCATACCTCCCAGGAATTAGCTCCTGATATGCCTGTGAGCTCTGCGAGGTGCCGCAGCATTGCCTCCCAAAAAAGCTAGATCCTGAGGCAGTCACATAACACATGCCGTAGCCCCGCAGTCCAAGTGTTACAGAAGGAAGATATGTCCTATTCAAGACATAGAACTGGATCAACCTTTAGCAGACATTCCTGGAGACCCTTCGAGAAATCCAGTGCCTTGGCCCATTCGTTCTCGTGCAGAAATCTACCAAATTCTTCCTCCCATGTTTCCCCTCAATGGTTTTAGAGAGATCTGGATTTGCACAGTTCAGCTCCCAGCAAGCCAGCTAATCAGCCTACAGCCCTTTCCTAAAGTATACAAGCCCTGGAGAAGTTTATCTGTGGCCACCTCCACGTCCCTAATTCCCCAAAGGTTGCAGAGAGTGCCTTTCAATGAGGCGTACAAGAGAAATTGGCCATCATGGAGGCTGAATTGGTCCAACCAGGGCAGGGAAAGATAGGAGTTGTCCATTCTGGAATAAATCCCCTAGAGTGCAGATCCCAGCTTGGATCCAAAGACTCAGTAAAGGGGAGCAGGCACATAAGGGATTATGGGACATAAGAGCTGTAGCGCCCTGCTAGAGGCAATAGAGCACCACCCACAGCAAGCGCGGGGTGTCGAATTTGGGCTGGATGACAGCACCAAGAGTGATACCTGGGAAAGCAAAGGGTTTACCGTGCAGGTTTAATTTAGTAAATAAACCCACTAGCCAGTATGCACTACAGTTGAGAGGCCACATAGTAGTATTCAAAATTGGGGGTCCCACGGCCTTCTTAGTCAGGTGGAGGGGTGGGCTTGGGGGGAGGTGTAGTTTATCCAAGGGCCATTCATCTGTGTGAGTTGTGCCATATGAGGTCTCCCTAGAAGGCATGCAGCCCCTGAAAGAATTTGCTAAAAAGATAATAGGAAGATTAGCAAAATAGTAGAGAAGGAGCATCACCATCTTAGAAATGGCTATTCTGCCTATCACCGACAAAGGGAGAGAGCGCCAGAATGTCACTTGTGAGTGGAGTGACGGCACTGCCACTGTCAAATTGGCATAGAGCAGGTCGTGGTAGAGTGGTATACGCAAATCCCCAGGTACCTGAAGGAGGTGGGTTCCCAGCAGACTTGGCCCTCTACCATGTCGAGCTGCACTGGTATTTTCACCAGAGATAGAGGGAATATGCTGAATTTAGCAAATTTCTCCATGTTTTAGAGGTCTAAGCACATACACTGAACTCTGTTATTCAGATCTCAATGTAATACCTAGCTTTCCCCTTACTCTATAACAGATGAAATACAAATTGATTTTTTCCCCTACATACATTTCATCCTTTGGCTCCCTCCTCCACCTTCCCATGCTCTATTTTTTATGTGGCAGCATGAACCCCTAGTTTTTCAAATTTCTTGTGTGGTTTCTTTGTTTTATATCAAGAGGAGCCATGACACCCCTTTAGATTAAGAAAAGTGCTGTATAACAATACTTAATACATTGGGAAAATGTGTCCAACACAGTAAGCACAGTCAGATCATTAACAATTGATAAAAAAACTCCAGCAACCAACTTGTTGCCAACCACCTCAGAAAAAGTAGGATCTTACACAAATACCAATTAAAAAATGTGAATATTATTTTTGAGGAATATAGTACCCAACCATTTCATAAGGTATGTGGATGCTGCAGAAAATGCAGTATCTTTTTTTTTGCAGAACAGCCAACACATACTCATTGACTAACTCTAGGAGATGTGTGTGCAGGTGGCTATAGGGAGATCCACTTTTTCACACAGGTACCCTCATTCTAAGCTGGATTCTTTTAGTATTGCGACTGTGAAATGAGAAATAAGTAACTGGTTTCTCAGTGTATGAGTTTCCTTTAAAACAAAGTCAGGGGCCTGCAGCCTAAAGCATGAAAGGGTGGGGTTGGGAGGGGGAAGAGGGAGGCAGTAGACATGACATCCCTACTAAGCACTGTGAAGAGATAGCAAAGGAATGTAATTAGTGTTGGGATGTGGGGACTCGGCCCACTGCTACCATGAGGCTTCAAAGGACCAGAGGTGATGAGATGGCAGAATGGAGAGAAATAGGGAGGACCTTGGATCATGGTTTGGCTACCCTCTTTGGGTCAGACCTCCGTTTTTCCACGGGAGTGAAAAAATCTAAATGGCATCTAAATGTCATTAACAAGGCAACTCCCATTTAGTTTTTTTTATTTACTGTTAATAGTTGTGACATTTTAAAAGCTTAGAAATTACAACTTGCTTTAAAGAATTTCAGTTGTACGTGAGAAAGTAACCTCTAGTAGTAATCTAGGGAGTGCCTTAAGAGGGGAGGAGGATCAGAATAGGGACATACAATCGATCTCTGCTACGTTTGCTATATCTGAAGCCGTTTTGAAACCCAATATTTGGGTTTACACTGGCATACTTCACTGGGTGAAGCCTGTTGCAGGAAGGACAAGACCTTGTTGCAGACCCTTAACCAGAAGCAAACCGTTGATGTTCAAATGTGGCACGTTAGCTACAGGAGTCTAGCCTTGTGAATGCTCCCAAGGGATAGAACAACAGGCAGTCTGCTGGGAAGACAGACCAGAACATATCTGGTGCAAAACTTGGAAGCAGGAGAGAGACTGCTGGGACAGTGGAAGAGGACTGTAACTGCCTATGCTAAAAACTGCACATTCTAACAGAGGGATCAGATTGAACTTATCTCCTGGTGGCTCCCATGGATACAAGGTGCCAAAAAGCCACTTATTGAGAAGATCAGTAGACAAATTGTAACAGGTCTTTGGAAAGGTTCTTGCTGGAACTTGAAAGTGGGGAGTAAAGCAAAGTTCCACTCATTGTGAGCGGATATTGGAAGGTAAACTTTTGAGTGGACGGCAAAGACATTTACTTCAGCACCAAGAACGGACCTTGCACCCGAGAAAGGGGAAGCAATGTCTACTAGCCTAGGCAGACCTCAAAGGCCCAGAAGAGATTATGTGCTGCGGAGATGCAAGCCAGGGATACCCCCAAACAAACACTGTGTAGTTTAGAAGCTTTGAACTGTGCCCGCCTGCACAAGGTGAATGACTCTCACCCTGACTGACTGAAGGCAAGAGGATGCTTAGAGTTAAGAGACGCGCTTTGCTAGCAGAATGGGATGAACGCTCCAGAGGCCATTTGTGTTGCAAGTTTATTTTATTTGCATAGTTACTTAAAGCCAATGCAACAACACCACCAGCAATAAAACATTGAATACACTTCGCTTCGGCCCTACTTAATGGCCCGGGAGCAGATGCGCATCGCTCGATAGGAGTTCTACATTCTTAACTGCCAAGTACTTTCCTGCACTGCTCTTTCCACGCTGCTAATGTTTTTATGAATTTGATGTGTTGTATAATTTTTAACCTTCCTAATACTGTTGCACTTTAACTTCGAGGCTCCTGTCCTCTGGAGGCTATTTTGTGGTGCCGGACGCCACGGGCGGTTAGCGCTCTAGCCTGCTCACGCCGAGTCACGCTTCGGCCCTACTTAATAGCCCGGGAGCAGACGCGCAGCGGGCGCGCCAACAGTGCGCCAAAGGCAAGCTCGTCTGCACCAGTCCGCGACCAGCAGCCACGACCCCTGGACCAAATAAGGTAACGAGATTAGTTTATTCTACCAAGCAACTGACCGAGTTGCGCCAGGCTTTTCCCCCCAAATGTAATATTTTAAAAGCAGATGAACACCACACCGACTGCCAGCATTGTCTGTTTTCTACTGCTGGGTCCATTCACAGCAGGGATTTCAACACTAGGGTTAGTCTCACTTGCAGTGAAGCTGGACAATCCTACCCAGTAGGGCTACCTAACAGGGCGTCACCCAAGAGTACACTCCCATCCCATACAGATTTTACATTTTATAATATTAATTGCCGCTCTCTGCCTAAACAGCAAAACAACATCTTCGATCTCCTGACTAATAATCAACCGGATGCTGTCTTTAACAGAAACCTTGTTACAGGAAAGCTCAGGCCCTGATGTGGCAGCAGCACTTCCACCCAACTATTCAATTATAAGGAAAGACAGGAAGTTGAAGATGGAGGGCGGCATAGCTATTATACACAAAAGCTCTTTAGTATGTAAAACAGATGACTTTTGTGTCACTGATTGTGAAACCTGGTTATTCAAAACCGCTCTCACGCCTAATTTTACTTTCTCAGGCATTCTGATGTACCGCCCTCCCGGCCCGGCAGGGCCGTGGGCGCTTTCTTTTGCCGATCAAGCAGCCCCACACATCCTGTAGGCCACAAATTTTACCTTTCAGGGCGATCTGAACCTACACTTAGACGATCCAAAATATACTAAGAGTTTGTCACTCATTGCCGAGTTAGAAGCAATGAACATTAATCTATGCAACTCAGGTCCGATCCATACAGCAGGTCATTTGTTAGATCCTATTTTTTCCAATCTACCTGATCTTAGCTGTGTCCCTGCTCTTCCCATATGTTGGTCCGATCATTTTGCTGTAGCTTTCCCCTCCAGCGACCGGTCTGATGCCTGAGCAAAAAAGGAGAAATTGGGCTAAGCTTGATGTCCCGGCTCTAAACAAACTTTTAGTTGACAGTAAACCAGCGGCAGAACAAAATTGGATTGCTCAAGCAGTAGACACCTGCCTCCTGCTGTCTAACAAGCGCGTTAAAAGACAACTGCCACCAGCTCCCTGGTTCTCAAAGGAGCTAAAGAGTGAAACATTATCATGAAGAAGATAAAGTGGCATATATAAAAGCCCTTAAGGAATACCACATTCTTTGTAAAGTAGCTCGAGCCGAGTTCTTTACACATAAAATCTCAGTCCCAAAACTGCTCCAAAACGCTTTTTAAGGTGGTAAACTCAGATTACCCCCCTTGCTCTTACTGGCGCCCAATGTGAAGAACTCGCCCTTTACTTTAATGATAAAGTTGAACAAATACACTCTGCGCTGCTAGGTAAACACTCAAATTATTTCACCGGAGTCCGAGACCACCATTACTGTCACCCCGGAGTCTGCGGGACTAGGGTCACAATTTAATAGGATCTCCTCCAATATATTGGAAACTTGGGCCCTCTTGGAACCTAGCTCCTTCGGCCACCTCTTGGCAAACATGAAATCGGGCTCCCCCGTGACTTACTCCCCTTTCATGTGATTAAACAGCTGGACGCACCCATACTCTCGATATTTATGGATCTCCTTAATGCCTCCTTATTGGAGGGCGTTGTACCGCGGGAATGGAAACATGCTATGGTGCTCCCTCTTCTGAAGAAAGCCAATGCCGACCCCACAAAGCCATCTAATTTATCATCACATCTCGCTGCTCCCGGCCTGCTCTAAAATTCTGGAAAAGCATGTAAACGGTCAGTTGATTGCTTATGTGGAATCTCAGAACGTGCTCCACACCTCTCAATCAGGTTTTAGAGCTGGCTTCTCTACCGAATCAACTCTTCTTGGAGTTACGGAAATTAGAAGGCACAGGTTAGATGAGGGTGAAACAGCAGCCCTTATCTTACTGGACCTTAGCGCCGCATTCGACACGGCGTCTTTCTCGGTCTTGTTGAAAGCCTTGCAGGCTGTGGGCTTAGCCTTGCAGTGGATCGGATCTTTTTTAGCAGACCGAACCTTCCGGGTTTTTTCGGCGTCAGCAAATCCCAACTCTTATCCGTCCCCTAATGGAGTTCCTCAAGGGTCGGAGCTGAGCACACTGCTGTTTAGTGTGTATGTACGTCCTCTGGCGGACGTTGTGGAAGAGGCTGGTCTCTCCCTCTTTTCTTATGCTGATGACACTCGGATCATTTTTTCCCTTTCCTCTGTTAAGGGGTCAGACCCCTCTTCTCTTCAGTCAGGTCTGAGTAAAGTTGCGTCTTGGATGCGAAAATCTACGGTGAAAAGACTGAAGTTATGATTTTAGGGAAAAAACATGATCTGTCAGGTGTCTAAATCTTCATCAGTCACTGGCTTCCTCCTTAGCTTTCATTGGCTGATGGTGGAGAACTTATAAAATTCAAAGCCCTATGCTACATGTTTAAATCTAAATTGGAGTGGCCCCCAAATATTTGCAAAAGTTAGTTCAACGCTACCAACCCTCGCGTCTTCTGCGCTCTGCCCACCAGATGAAGTTCTCTGTCCCGAAATTCAATCTCTCTCGTATGCGCGGCCGGTCCTTTTCTTATTTAGGACCAACCCTGTGGAATTCTTTACCTATCTCACTACGTGAGGAAACAGTTTATGGTGTATTCCGCAAAAGTTTGAAGACTTGGTTCTTCAATTCTTAGATCCTCTTGCTAGATCTCAGATTTCCTACCGGGCCGGAGCCCGGAAACCCCTCGGGGTAGCTGTGCGCCCTACAAATTCTATTCAAAAATTCAAATACACACAATACCGTGTTACACATATGTTAAGGTAAAATCTTTCTCATGTGGTAGGATAAAACCTCTCTCATATGCTAAAACCAATCAAAATTACTTATAAAATAACTAATAATTATACTAGAATTAACCATAAAATGACAATATTAAAACATATTTTGCACGTGCAACAAGTAGAGGTCCTTCCTGTTGGAGGCAGATTCACATAAAATGAAAACCAGAAACCCTTGCCCGACTTGGGTTCAATACCCATGTCCAAGAAGTGCAGGAGATCAGAAAGTGCTCTGTGCAAAAACAGGGATTAGGAATTGGGCAGGTGTCTGCCTGGAGTGGTAGCCTGAGACCTGTTCCCAGTGTCCCCACTCCAAGCTCATGTACAAAAGGGGCTGAGAGCAGCAGTAGTTCGTAGAGGGAGAGGTGTGGCGCCGCGGCCAGGGCGACTGACGCTGGAAGCTGGGGATCACGGTTCGATCCCTGGCTCCGGCGGCAGGGTCTGCCCAGCACCATGCGACTGAGCAATAGCTCGCTTAATCTTCCCAACGGCCCCCAGCGCCAAGATACCCCTTCGGGGGTGATTCGTGCGCTATACAAGTACTGGATTTACATTTACATTTAGATGCAAGGATCCAAGAAAGAGAGTCTTCTCAGTGTGTTGTATCCTTTGGCAATATCCTACGCACCAATGCAAGGAATTTTACCAATCGACAGTTCAGCTGTGGATCGTCTGGGGGGGAAGCAAGCCAACACGGCCTGTCTCTGTGAGTGAATACCTCTTTGGTTAAAAGGAGCTTTTAGCATTTGTCTTCTTTTCTCCAGCAGCTTTTCACAAGTGCATAGCAGGTGTGGTATGTCCTCAGTGATAGTACCACACAAGCAGCAGATGTTTATTATGGATTCTCTCAGCCAATGTGGAAAATGAGATGCATGGTAGCAACCCTTGACGGTATTTCAAGAATTGCTCATTGATGGATCTAGAGAATCCTAGGCTGAAGTATTCCTGGTGTGCTGGTGCGGTGTAGGTGTTTAATGATATCCTTCTGTGCTTTTTCCGGGACAGGGATTGTGATAGGGGTTGGAGAGAGACTGGTTGAAAGTGCTCCTGGATTCTGCTGTGTTATAGTTTAGCCCACCTGTGCTCATGTTGCTAGGTTACTTCCTCAGAGGGGCCCTCTTTTGCACGCCAGGGTTGTGCACTGGCTGGGAGTGTACAGCTATTATGGGTAATGGCTGTGATCGTTGTATGGTTCTTCACAGGGCCTTGCCAGTGGGGAGCCTCTTCAGTTGAAATTCGCTCAGAGTCCCCTAAGGATTCCCCTGGGAGCTCAGCCGTCCAGCTGGGTTGTTCCGTTGCTGTGTCCGTTTTTTGTTCCATTATAGGTCTGAAGATTGGGTAGATGTCCATGTGGTTTTGAACAGGTTTTTATTCCGGCCCTTCCTCCTTTGAGCCCGCCTTTGCCTTGCATTTGTTTTTTTATTGTGGGGGCTGATAGTGCCATGGCAGTCGGGTGTCCTGTTTGCGGGTCTTGGCCTTTTGCGCTCCTGTCCACTATTATCTTGTTGAGGATTTGTACTACGCCGACGGTTAGAGGTGTTGGAGGAGGGACTCGTTCTATGTCCGGTTGCATGTTTAGCATTTTTTGAAGCAGAGTGTGGTTACTCTGTGGCCTCCTTTGTTAGGTCTTTACAAAGATTGCTGAGCATGGAAGGTAGGGAAGATAATTTATCAACGATTGGACCACAGCTGTAGCGGAGTTGTGCAGCAAGCGAATCAGACTGTGCCTGTTTGAAGAGTAAATTCAGATACCCTAATTTCCCATCGATGCCTGCAACAAAAACTGCCAAGGTGTTAAGTAGTGTCAGCTGAAGGTCCATTTTGTCTGATTGATATTGGAGAGCTTCCACCAGTAGTTGCATGGTTTGTAGTAGAGATGCCCAGGCACTGTCCGTACTTGTTTGGTCGGTGCTTGATCGGTCCTCTCTGCCTGGTTTAACCTTTTTACCTTCTGTTGTGCTGGAGGCCACTGCCCCACCTTGTGTGATGACTGTTGAGTCAAGGGCGACTCCTGTGAGTAGGCTGTTAACATGTCCTCCCATTCTTTTGTGTCGAGGTATGATGGTGAACCATGCTCTTCCATTGGATTCCCTTTAATTTCCTCCTGATGCACTTGATGCGCGGGGGATGAGTGATATAGTTTGTCACCATTTGGGGGAGGAGAGAGCTGTGAAATTGATTGAGAGTTCAGAACCTTGGTTTTTGTAGGAGATGGGTTGGCCTCCTGGGTTATGGTTAAAGTCTTGTTTAATTGACAGTTCTGCAGCCTTATGCTGTGTCTTTTGCCTTTGTGTGCACCGTGTCCTTCTGTGATCCTTTTTTGGGGTATAGGCGTGAGGGGGACTGGGTCCTATGCTGTTATGTTGGGCCGATGCCTGCTTCTGCAGAGTAAACCTGAGCCCGGGTCCTTCTCATGAGCTGCAATAACATCAACTCGGACCGTTGGCCCCATTTGTCTTGGCATCAACGATGCCTGACCATTGATTGCTGGGCTTGTGGCAGTAGTAGGGCTGGGAACCATTCTCCTACTGCCTTAGCACTGGATGACTGAAGGGTGCTTTCCCTCACTTGAGTGCTAGCGTCTAGCTGCTGAAGGGGAGGCTGCAGGCCTTGGATGTTGCGGTTACTCGAAAAAAAGGACTGAACCTGCGTCCTTCAAGAAGAAAAGTTTTGAGTACATTTTTGGTTGAAATAAATTAGTCCAGCATTTCTTTGCGTTGACTGTTTCCTCGCCAGCATTGCTGCTTGTTGGGTCTTCTTTGTCTGACACAATCTCTATAAGCGAGAGGCCAGACTGCAGTTGCACATGTTTTGGAACCAGTTGCAATTTCCTCTTGCGCTTCGCGCCCAATGATTAGCTGGGGGAGGCCCCCTTACTCGTTCTGACCTCATTTGGAATTTTTCCTCTTGATCGCCGGGATGGGGGCCTGGTAGTCAACAGTCAATGGGCACTTCCTCCTTTGGGCTTGGGCCCAGACAAATTGAGCATATTGTTTGCCCTTTAGTTGGCCCTTTTGTTGGCTGCGTCACCCCCCCCCCCCCATACCCTCGTGGGTTATTTCTTGTTGGGTGGGAGGGAAAGAGCATGCACGTCTGGTGGATAAAGGGTGAGTCTGCGTAGGTGGGAGAAGTAAAGAGTGTCGGAAAGTGGATGGGTGGACGGGCATCGGGCAGCACCAAGACCTGGTTTGATTGCTTCTGCTGGCCTGCCCCGCCCCTTCCAATAGGTGACCTTTTGTGTAGTTGCACTCACGCTGTGTTCCTGATACTCTCTTTGACAGTCAGTGGGCTGTCCTGCGATTAGATGGTGCCGCCACACCCCCTCCTAATGTGTAGTGGTTGGATGGGGGGGGCACGAGCACGCACGTCTAGCGGATTGAATACCAGGTTAGGTGGTTCGTGTTTGTTTAGGGCGGTGCTAAAATATTACAGTTACCGTTGCCAGCGCCTTGCCCAAGTGCGTTTTCCATGCTTTTCCGTGCTTGCTCCCAAATCGCTCCAAAATTACAAAGACTCCAGGTTTGCTGTATGGTGCAGTTGCACCTGCACACCTCAACTTGATGCAGTGTAGTGCCAGTATCTGTGGGAAGGCTTGCTGGGAGCTATCTGGCACTGTTGGCAGTATTTTTTAAGTATTAAAGTAATTGAAGTATTTGAAGCCCCTTGCTGGGGCTATATGGCAGTATTTCAAGCCCCTTCTTATATCTACACGTGTCCTTCCGTGAACCAATCTGGCAGGTTGGACAGTTTGAGCCATTTTGAGCAGCTTAGGCAGTTTTAGCAGGTGAGTTATGAGCAGTAAGGAGGAGGCGCAGGATGCCGATGGAGGCGGTAGGCAGGGAGGGAGCAGGCAGCAGACAGGGAAGATAGTGAGGTTTTTCCTCCTGCTGCTACGTGTTTGTAAGGGTGTTTGTGAGGGCCTGAGCACCCGTCTAGATGCACAACCGAGCGCAGCAGAGCCCGGCCCAGCTCACCCCCTGCTGCGATGCACCGTGGACCACTTATCACAGAGCCTTCGCGTCCCAGGCGTCTCGAAGCTTCAGGGCTTCAGGCTCTGTGCCTGGTCCGCTCATGCCTGTTCTCGATCCCTTGCCGCTCCCTTTCTGCTTTCCTCTTCCCGACCCAGCCACACATTACGGAGACCGGGGGCCAGAGTAGGGGTCAGGCGTTTGGGATGCCAGCGCCTGAGCTGCTGGTGTTCACTGCCACGCCCCCTCAGCGCATCACTCTACAAGAATACGCTCGCCGATTGGTTCTCTGCACTCTAAACGTGAGTGTGAAAGAACTGAAGAACTGCCCCTACAGGCCACCACAGCTCAGATTTCATGGTCATTTGTGAGTAACAGAAACTTTCATTGACTGCATGCAAGAGGAATTGTAGAATGGAACTGCTACTTTGAAACTCTATATCTTTAATCTGATTGATTCAATTTTTGTTCAGTTTGGTCTTATTTTTTTTTCATCTTTTATTTTACTAATTTGGTCTGGGAAGCTTTACAGTGCTTTATAGAAAGGACTGGGAAGTGGCCAGTGTTTTGTACGCACTGTTGTGAGGTTAAAGATACTGGGAGAATGGAGGTGGGTTGGTATTGTGTCGTAATGTATATTTCCCAACTTAGCTATGCCCGAAAACGATGCTCTTCCTTCTCTCACTAGGAGAAGCTACTCTCTTTTCTCCATTTAAACTTGGGCACTGTTCAGCATTCGATTCACTGGCTCCTCTCAGATGTACTGGTCAATAAAGTATTACAAGAAGCTAGATCCTGCCTGCAAAGCTGCTGATCCACAAGGCATGCCAGTTGAGGTCTTTAAAGTTGCCTTCAGTTGGGTAAGCTTGAGGGGAACAGTGTGTCCTTACATCTTTCTGATGGGCAAGATACCTCTAAAGTGAATCAGAGGCCTTTTACAACCACTGCTAAAGAAAGAATCCCACCATGACCTTAAAAACTACTTGTTGGCACAATTAGATGCTACATTTAAACATTTTGCCTAATTGGTGTTTCCTAAATTATAGACCTGGACCAATTCAAATCTTCTTCATAATCCTCAGACATGGTTTAGAAAACATGGTTTCACATTTGATAATATGATCATGAAAGAGCTAGTCCTTCTAGGACAAAACAACAAACAAAACACACTCCACAGATTTAAGTTTAATCCATATATTTGCTATGTAGATTACTCAAATGCCTTTGCTAAAGTAGACTGCCATATTTTGTAGAAGAAAATAGCCTCTTGGAGGAAATAACATCTCTGAGCTGTCAATCATAAAAGAACCCCACAAACATACGTCAGTCAGACTGACACCAAGCTTGGAGGAACATTTGTCTCCCAAGATCAGTACGCGTAAATGCTTAAAGCAAGGATGCATGTTTGCACCTACTCTTTTTTGATTACATATTGCGGACTCAGTACCAATTCTGTAATGTGTTATGCACCACAGTGAGTGGATAAAATGTGGTCGAGTGTCTTGGCTGCTTACTTTGAAAATAGTGATCCAATTTCAAATAGTGATCCGATTTCAAATCTCGGCACTGGATTGAAAATGTGGTTGATTGGGGGGTGGACAGGGGCGGTTTGGGGAGACTTTGTGTAGTGTAAATGTGTAAATTTAACTGTGTAATTCAAGGACATAATGACCTACAGGGATTGTTTGTCCTACCTATCAATACATATATTTGTAGAGCACTTTAAGGCTTCAGGCATTCAAGCGCTATATCGTGAAAGAGAGGTGGAGATAACTCTGATTTACTCAGATTTACCACTGTCAAGGAGAAATGCCATTAGCTGTGTGATTTATGCAATTACTTTGTTTTAATTAATTTTATTGCTATCGCTACCCTTAAAATATAATGATCATTTATTTTTTTGAAACTAAGGTCTTTTCTTCTGGCCTAAACTGAAAGTCATACACACTTGCACTTAAATGTCAAGAAGTGTAGGTTACCCAAGGGCTTCAGCAGCTTAATCAGAACTTTGGAAGTTGCATTGTTTTGGAGGTCTTCCTAGTCTGTCTTGGTGGGTAAATTAAACTCTCCAGTTCACGTATGGTACAGAGGTGTTTTTTTTTTTTAACATGTCTATTAAACATTGCATAACACAATCCAGATAGATATCACATATGATTACAGTAACAGGGCAGTATTTAAATGCAGTGCATATCGTACCCATGTGAAAGGATAGGTAATAAGGATAACTGTGAGGATTCTTCCCCATATGTCGGTGGCCGAGTGGCACAGCGGTGTCCCCATACTTGGCTTACAATGCATCCGCCCCATGTCCTGCCCATGTATGGCTGGTGTTCTGTCAGCCCCAGGAGACATCCCCCAAAGCAATACCGGGGGTTAAACAGTAACCATAACAAAGTAATAACAATAAAAGTAATAAAAAGAAGAAAAAAAACTGAAACACCAACAACAATGGCAGTAGCAGCAGTGCAACAGTACATCACAGCCATTCCATCACACTCCCAACCAGTCCTGGCAAGGTGTGGCAGCGACAGGGGAAAGAGGGGGGACATCAGCAAATGCGAAATCCCTTGTGGGAGACCCAAATGTGCATAAGGATAATCAGTCTGCGGCCTCAGCACGCACAAATCCATCCATCAGGGATCAAAGCACGTGGGCGGCCCCCACCTGGACTAGGAGCCAGTCTCCGCAGCAAGCACAGTTAGATCTGGGGGCTGCAGACTTTCAGTAGATTCCGTCAGGGTGGGTGGGGGGGGGGCTGGGAGTCTCATCATCTAACCGCTCCAGCATAGTGGCCCACTTTTCCAAGTCCCTCTCAGCATATTCATCAATGCACTCTATTCTCAAACTGCGCTCCTCTGCCACCCCCCATTCGCGCATATCTGCCAACCTTATGCGGTCCTCTGGTGTGCATGTATGGTACTGTGGTTAGCACTTCTTAACTAGACACTGCGCTCGATGTCAAACTGAAATGCTTTGTAACGTACATTTACATTAACCTGATCAACACCTCATTTATAAATTCTCTGAAATCTGGTTTACCGTTTTCTAGCGCCTGCAGCTTGGCCCTCATCCTTGCCGGTGAAGTCAGTGTGGAATTGGGGAGTGAACTTTGATCAAAAAATATACTTTGCACCCCGGAGTGTTAAGCCTTTGCTGAGGCTTTGTCCAATTTGAGCTTCATAGCAAAATGTGTCCCTTAATTCCTACAGACATGTTTGGTCAGGGGGTTGGACAGTGCATCCTGCTTCACCATGACTACTGTAATGCACCTTAAATTGGCCTTCCTGATTGTCTCATCTCTAAGCTTCACAGGATCCAGAACAGGGGTGTCTGATTAGTTCTGGATCTCAAAACCTTTGACCATGTCTCCAAGGCTTGGGCCGCCCTGCACTGGTTTTAAGTTAAATATAGGATTCATCTTGGGGGTGTGGTTTCGCCAGAGGCAAGATGGCTGCGCCTTAGGCGAGCTCTGCCGACTGAGCGAAGAATCCTACAACATCCTGCAGGAGCGAGGGGGTCCGCATCGTCAGCATAACACCCCAGGCATCGATATCGTTGCATTTTGTGGACACTGGCGACTTGCGACGACGCAAATGCTACGGATCGGGCCTCGCGGGCCGCCATCTTGCCCGGGCCTGCGCGGGGGCTTGCCCAGTCTACGTTCCGGCATGCGGTGCGGCACAGCTAGACTCTGGCCTCTGCCTGGTCTCCCCCAAGTGACAGCCCTGCCTGATCGACGGCGCATCTGCCGCGTGGACACTGCGGCGTGCGGCCCGGGGCCCGGCAGGGTTCCGAGCCCCTGCTGCGTGGGGGCTTGCCCGGGGAGCGTGGTCTTGTTTGCCTGGCCACAATCCTGAGGAGCTGGATCGCTGCAGCGCTGCCCGCGGGCCTATGGAGGGGGCCTGAGCCTGGCCGGGTTCTCCGGCTCTGTACCTGGTAAGGAGTGGAGGCGGGGGGCGGCGAGCGCTGGAGCTATCTGCGGGCCGATCTTGCCACATTTCCCTGGACATTTGGGAGCCGCATAAGTCTATCCGCCTGCTCCCCTCCGACCCAGCTCCCCTCCCACGCTCCATCAACACAGCCCTCCCTCCACTGTACTAGCTGGACATTTGCCGTGCCTCCAGCGCGGCCGACAACAACCGCACCTACTGCCTGCTGGGGCGCGCTGTGCGAGCCGTGCTCAGAATTCCTGGCTGCGACACTTGCCCACTCAGCATGGGCCCCCCCCCCATTCGTGGTGTTAGTGGTATCTGAGGGGTGGAGGAAGAGCGGACCCTGCTCCCCTCTCCTGCCTGGTGGTCAGTAACATTTGCCCTCCCTTACGGCCTGAGTACTGCGGACTAAAAAGCACACCGCCTCTGCTACCCCCCGCTCGCCTTCTCTTATTGGGTTACTGCTGGCCGTGCCGGGAGTTTGACAGCTACAAACGCGCTATTCCCGTGTTGTCGGACACAGGCGCGCCCTGCTCCTCAGCAACACTGCTGGTGTGGGTCCCAGACCCCCAGTTTGGCATTAATCATGGGGAAGGCCGATGCAAAGCAATCCAGGCTCACCTTTGAGTACCGGAAGGTGGGCAGGACCGAAGAGCCATCCCAAGACATTGGTGAGCGGGCCACACAGACGGAGGCCGCGGAGGTCCAGGAAGATAGCCTCCGCTCCTTACTCCTTGAGGTAAAATCGAGTTTAAAAACCATCAACGCCAAGATTGATTGCCTCACCTCCCGCCTAGACCAGGTGAAACAACGGGTGGACGCCTACGACACTCGCATCACCCAACTGGAGGCGAGGGTCTCGGACCTGGACGAAGCTGGGGCGGCAAACAAACAGCAACTCCTGAAAATGGACAAGGTGCTTGAACTTATACGAGCAAAAAAAAGAAGACCTTGAATCCCGCTCACGTAGGAACAACATACGCATCGTTGGCCTCCCTGAATCCACCGCCATCGACAAAATAGAGACTTACCTGGAAGCACTATTGCGAGAACTGTTCGGGGAAGCCTTGTCCGACTTCTTTATTGTTGAACGTGCGCATAGATCGCTGGGCCCGCGCCCCCTCCCCCACGGGGCCCCAGCTAGGCCAATAGTGGCTCGACTATTGAACTACCGTGACTCGATACTCCGGAGGGCGAGAGAGCTGTGGGAAATCCATCAGAGAAACATATTTTCCTTCTATCCTGATTTTACCATATCCGTGCAGGCTGCCCGCAGAGACTATCTCCCAACCAAGCGCATTCTCCAGCAAATCCACGTCTCATATGCGCTTCTGTACCCCGCCAAGCTGCGTATAGACAATGGAAACAAGCCTCGCTATTTCACCGATCCTAAAGCTGCCCTGGCGTTCGCTAAGCAATTACAAAAGCAGCGCTCCCGTGATCGCCTGTCGCCAACAGGGGAAGGCCATGCTAGCGATAATGACTGAATCTGGTTGTGCCTGTAACCAATTGTTCCTGGATCCTTCTCGCCATAAGTGATTATGTTTCATGCTCAAATGTAGAATTATTTTTGTGCCTCAGCTCACTTCTATCCTTATACTTCAATTGTTTTCACCCTTCCCCCTTGCTCTGACAAGCCTCGCTCGGCCACCCTGCCTCACGGTATGGGGATGTCTGGCTGAGCCCACGTACCCCATTGGGATAATTCCTGCCACATGTTTGTACTTGCCAAGTTGGGGTTCCCTGGGTGGGGGGAGGTTTATGTCTCAACCATGTTGGGGGGTTGGAGTGGGTGGGGGGGGGGGTTTGTTGGAACCTGGTGCTACCACCAAATTGCAATCCAGGGACATGTTTCATAATTGCACTCATTTCTTTATACTTTTCATTGTGAAAGCATTTGACTGCACATACACCACATTTTTTCTTGCACCTAAATTAGTCAGCAGAACGGATGTCCATGGTTACGTATGCACGCAAGCCATGTATCGACCCAATGACTGAGCTAACACTCCTGACGTGGAACATTAGAGGAATTAACGACTTCCGCAAAGCTCGCCTCATACACACATATCTTGCCAGACACAAGATTGATATTTGTTTTCTCCAAGAGACCCACTTGACAGTCCAGAACGCCATTAGGCTCAGATCAAGGCATTGGGGCGACACTTACTCCTCCTTTTACTCAAATTACGCTAGGGTTGTTCCAATTCTGATTAGAAGGGCCTACCATGGCACCCGGCGCACACCATCACAGACACTGAAGGACAATACATGATTATTATGGGCACCCTATATGCTCAACCCGTGATCTTAGCTGCTTTCTACGGCCCAAATACGGACAGTCCCGAATTTTACACCCTTATCTGGAAACTCATCTCCTCCTTTGGCCCGCTCCCATTGCTATGGGGCGGTGACTTCAACATTGCCCCACACAACATTTTAGATCGCTCGGGCCCACGCACACTTCATCCGCAGGCCACCGCCACATTGTGTACTATAGTACAGGATAACTGCTTGACCGACGGTTGGAGGCACTACCACCCCGAGGAACGCGAGGGCACCTGCATTTCCAACACTCAACTCCTGGTCCAGCATCGACCTGTGCTAAGTCACCCGAGATGTACTAGGCTGGATCACCTTGCACGCACACACACTATCAGACCACTCACCGGTGCGCCTGGCTATCTGGCTCCAGCACACGCCTAAACAGATGTTTGCATGGCGCCTTCCCCCCCCACGCGCTCTGCGACGCTGTGTTTCGTGAGGAGCTCCGTGGAGCCATGGTTGAATTTTTTTGAGTTGAATACTGGCTCGGTGGACTCTCCCTCTACCCTTTGGGAAACTTTTAAAGTCGTGATCAGGGGTGAATGCATAGCGCGGCAATCTGGGGTCCTTAGATCCATCAGGGGCACTATGGAAAGACTGGAGGCGGAACTCAAACAACTAGACCTATGTTATCTCAGCAACCCCTCTCCTGCTTTACTGGCCGACATACACCTAAAACTTACTGAATATCAGTCGGAAGCCGAACGCGAGGTTGCGCACCTTGGTCACAAAACGCAGGCACGCTGGTATGGTGAGCGAGAAGGCCCGGGCAGGACTCTCGCACATTTACTAAGAAAGCCACACGCTTCCTCCTACATAACAGAACTATATGACGATACTGAGGGCAGAATAATTTCCCCTCAAGGCATACTCGACAAGATCCCTACATTCTATTCCACCCTATACACCGCCGGTGCCCCTAGACATCCTTAAACAATGGTTTGACACTATTAAGCTGTTATGGCTCAGCAATGCACATAGTGATTACTTCGATGAACCCTTCACGTCTGAGGAGATTGCGCAGGTGATCTCTAGCCTCCCCGGAGATAAAGCGCCCGGATCAGACGGGCTGACGGCCGCCTTTTATAAAGAATGCGCACCCATCCTCATCCCTCATCTTGCCGAAATGTATAATGAGTCCGCCACGGTTGGCCAATTCCGGGCCACTCTTCGTGAGGCGCTAATCACTCTTCTGCTCAAGCCCGACAAACCTCCTGAGTCATGTGATTCATATCGCCCACTCATTAATCAATACTGATAACAAAATGTATGCAAAACTACTAGCCAACCGCCTTCTTCCCCTAATGCCTCTTATCGCTCGCCCGGACCAATCCGGTTTTATCCCCGGCCGTGCAACTTCGCACAATTTGCGCACTATTTTTTCCATTATATATCAGATCAATCCCGACCTGCCAGCAGTTGCCGCCTTGCTGGATGCCACCAAGGCATTCGACTCTTTAGAATGGCCTTTTCTCTTTGTCCTGCTCAGCCGCGCCTTCTTCAGCAAAATTAAGCTATTATACAATGCCAGCGGCACACATCTGCATTAATGGTCAACTTACGGAACCTATACGCATCAGCAGAGGCACCAGGCAGTTCTGCCCTTTGTCTCCTATGCTTTTTGCCATCGCTATGGAGCCACTTGCGGCACGACTGCAGCAGCATCACACGCAGCGGGGCATCGGGTTCTCATCCCGCGGCTTGGTAACGTCTATGTATGCAGACGATGTGGCACTCTTTATCCGAGAACCTCAGGAAAACCTGGCCCCCATGACCAGAGAGGTTATTAGGTTCGGAGGCTACTTCGGGGTACAGATTAACTGGGCGAAATCAATCCTGTTTCCATTAACGGACGCAAACCACCCCTTCCCTACGGAATATCTGATACAGTGGGCAGCTGGCCCGACCAAATACTTGGGCGTATGGCTCACGAGGGGCACAGAAGAGCTGTGGAAAGCGAACTATGGCAAAGCCATGGAATGGCTCGAATCCAAAATTCCTACCTGGAAAACCCTCCCGCTCTCCCTAGCGGGTAGAATTGCAATCGCCAAAATGGTGATTCTGCCTAAGTTTCTCTACTTGCTTTTGAATATTCTGATGCCGCTCACATCTCACTTTTTTCAGAGACTGCGCTCCAATATGATCACGCTCTTCTGGGCAGGCCGCCAACCACGCATTGCATATGAAACACTCACATTGCCTTTTTCTCGCGGCGGGATGGGCGCCCCTAACTTCAAACTTTACGCATACTCTGCTCAGGCCAGCTTTCTCCATTTTTGGCTACATCCCACACCGTTCCAACCACACGTTGCGGTCGAGACGGACCTCGCCTCACCGTGGCCACTGCAGACAGCTTTGTTCCTACCCTACACTGCACCAAGGGGTGAAATAGACACTGTGGAATGTGTGCGCTGGGCCTGGGAGGGGATTCGCAGACATACTGGAGTCAAGACACTATATGCACCGGCGATGCAACTGGCAAACGACCCCTCGTTCCCCCCACTGCAGACGACTGGCATGGCACATCGTGCTGCTGCGCTAGGCATCAGCACTAATGCCGATTTATATCTCAAAGGTCAATTCGTCTCCCTCCCAGACAGCGCAACTCCACTAGATAAATTACTATATTATCAGATCAAAGCTACCTGCAGGAACATGAATGACTCCTTTCCCCAACCCCCCCATCACCATGCGCTGCACTAGAATATATTCACACTGCTGTCTCTCCATGTAAATTGGTAACTAGGTTATACGCATTGACTCTTGCAGCCTCCTCAGTCGACACTGAATGGGCACGCCTCGCCCGGATAACTGATTTAGGAGACAAGCCCACGCCAGAACAGTGGCAATACTGCTGCAACCAATCTCAAAAACTCTCCCCCAACTATTGTTCGCGCCTTATACATTTCAAATACTTACATAGATTGTACCGCACTGCCGCAGCTCTCTATAGAATAGGACTGACTGAGGATGCTAACTGCGTAAGATGCTCTGCTCATAATGCGTCATTCGTGCACCTTGCATGGTCGTGCCCCAAGATCTCTACCTTCTGGCGCGACATATGCCACATTATAGGTAACATCACCTGTGACACTCTTGCACTAGATCCCATGATTTGTCTCTTAGGATATAATCAAAGATGTTCCCGACTCTAGCCAGCGACTGGTTGCGATGCTGTTGATTCTGGCTCGACGCAGGGTGGCAATCCACTGGGGCCGGAGACCGGCACCGTCCCCCAAGGCCAGGCTGGCGGACGCAGCATACTGCCAGACCCACTTGAGTGAATACTGGACTCTAATGCCTCTTGCGAATAGACCACATGACATACGGGCCCCCCTGGTGACTTATTAACAGCGGACTGACGAGGACAACCAATCCCCCGACAACACTGTAGCTCACCCCATTTCAAATGATCTTGCGGATATGGAAAGTAATAATCTGAACCCCTTTGAAGGCGGGACACAGTGAACTTTGGATAGAACAATCCTGAATGTCGTTTCCACGCTCAGAATCTGTATATGTTGTCATGTTTATCATGCTTCCTGTTGATACTTGCATATTCATGAATGAGGTGCGCCTTGATAATAACTGTGTACTCCAATGCATAACTTGTAATGCTTCTTTACCTGAATAAAGTTTTAAAATCCAATATATATATATATATATATATATATATATATATATATATATATATATATATATATATATATATAGGATTCATCTTAAAATTCAGTTTCATACATAGAGCTTTGTACCATTCTGGCCTAGCCTTTCTATCATGTTTAGTATCTCCATCCAAGCCCTCCAAGCCAATGCGATCCAGCACCACCTTTCTGCTCTGTGTGCCATGTTTAATCGGCCACGATGTGGATGTCAAGCTTTCCAGACCTTGGGGCCCAAACTTTGGAACACTCCTCCACAGAAGATCAGGTCAATTTCTATCTTTTAAGAAGTGTGTGAAAGATTTCTGCTCAGAATTAAATGAACACACACACACACACACACACACACACACACACATATATATATATATATATATATATATACACACATATATCTGCTATCTTTTTTGTTCTTAGAGTGAAGATGCCTCCGAGGATGCTGTGCTTACTAAATAATGATAAAACATGAAGGCATCTGGAAGATTTCAGATATTAAGCATCACTAGAGGACATGGTTGAATTTTCGCAGTAAGTCAATGGTAAGCCCGGATTGACTGGGAGCAGGAGCGACTGGTCTGACACCATTCAATTGATTCGACCGGATGTCCACAGAATGTCACACCAGCTAGAATGCTTCCCAATTAGGTGTTTTCCCTCTTCTGACAAAACATGGGAGAAGCTTCTACAGTCTTGTCAACTAGTTGGCAGTTGTGTGCGTGAAGCGCATATATTTTTATTTAATTTTTGTTTTTTATTGTCCAATAGAAAAAATAAAACAGTTGATACAACAGATGGGGGTGAGGCAACCTTAGAACAAACATACTGGGTGATACACACAGAGGGGCCAGGCGATTTGCCAGAATTTTGGAAAAGATCTTGGCATCCGAGTTAATCAGTGAGATTGGACGATATGAGCTTCTATCTTCCACTGGTTTACCTTTCTTGGGGAATACAACTATATTAGTTGTGCTCCAAGAGGAGGGAGCTTCCTCTCCTTCCGTAATACATGCAATCAATTCAGTGAACTCAGGTGCCAAAATATCCCCAAAAGTCCTATAAAACTCAAGAGGAATAGTATCCTCGCCCTTTGCTTTGCCAGAGGGCAGGGCCTTAATTGCCTCCTCTACCTCAGCTATACCTATATCTCCTTGGAGTGATGCCGTTTCAGCAGCATCAAGTCGAGGTAGGTGGCTCCCTTGCAGGAAGCTAAGATTAGTAGGGAGTACTACCTCACCGTATATTCCTGCGTAAAATAATACAAACTGCTCAGCAATATCTTGAGGTTGTATAAAAAGTAAACCACCCTCACCCTTAATACAATCAATATAGGACCTTGCCTTATCAGAGATCTGCATAGCCAACAACCGGCCAACTTTCTCACCGTACTCGTACTGTAGGTTTTTATGCTTCTGATAGCTAGCAGCTACTTTCTCCGTTAGCCTTCTATTGAACGTGGACCGCATTTCTAAAAGCCTCAAGTAAATTAAGTGTTCAGCAGGTTAGCTAGCTATGATGGCCTGCGAGTGTTGGCTTTCCAGATCCAAATAGTCCACATGACAGTGATCCCCATCTTGATGTAACTGCCTATTCTGGCCCACAAACTGAAGGGTAACCCCCCTGACAATGCCTTCCTACAATCCCATACAATAGACATGGGGGCTGTGCCCTTATTATTTACAAAATGGTCCCTTAATAATAAAACGGAGATGCCCACAATATTCTGGGTTAAGTAGGTGACGGGGAAATGAAAAAGCCCGATGGGCATCTCTGACCCCTGCCGATAGCTGTACAGTTAGCATGACAGAATTGTGGTCAGATGTAATTTTAGGGCATACCTCAATATGGGCAATTTCCAAAAGAGCACACGTAATAAAGATCATATCAATAAGCGAGTACTGTTTATGTGGGAATGAATAGAACGTAAACACTGGTACCCATGGAAATAAAGTCATCTAGGCGTCATCCAGCTAATGAATTTGCATAAGGTCAAGGATGGCTGCCCGGGTCCTACCCATTCTTGCCTGAGTTTTCCTATTAGTGGTATCGATCTTATGGTCCAAAATAAAATTGAAATCCCCCATAACTAGCAGATCCGCGGTCCAACCCAGTAGTTAAACACTTAGATAGTAAAACATATCGGGACAATCAGTGTTAGGACCATAAACCACACAGAGATTTTTCGTCCCAAGATCAACAATTGAGCTTTCGCCCATCTCCCTTTGGGGTCCGCTAACGTGCGGAAGACAGTCACAGCTGCATTCTTAGCTTTCAATGTGGCGACCCCTCGAGTTGAGACTGTCTGAGAAGTACATACTAATACATCGAATCCTAATTGATTCAACATAGATCTGTCCTTATAAGCCAGATGGGTCTCCGTTAGGCCAAGTATATGTGGCTTAAATGCCTTGAGTTCTTCATGAATCAAACGCCGCTTCCTAGCTTGAGTCCCGCCACATTCCAGCACATAAATTTCACATTAGCCATTACATAATCTTAACTGAGCCGTCATCCCTTTAAATCTGCTTCCTGGCAACATTCCATCTATGTGTATACTCCCACAGTCCACCTAGCTATTTGGCCCCCACCCTTCCCAATCAGCCAATCAGCTGGCGAAGCTTCCACCTCTTTCCATTGTAGCCTTACACAGATCTGATCTCACGAATAAGGAGATAGAGTTGATTTTTACAGAGGTGGTGGGGCGAGCCTTTACATAAATGGCCTGTGGAGTAACAAGTTGCCGATGAACATCAGAATTGGGCGAGGGTGCGATAGTTTGGCTTGAGCACCCTGTGCTGAGAAAGATGGTAGGCGATGAGCCCGCTGCACCAGTTAGTCCATATCCCAGTCGGCCAGCTCTGGAAATGCCTGTTGAAACATGCGGACCATAAACGCCCTAGGATCCGAGCCCTCCCTGCCCTCCGGTATGCCAAAGACCCTCATTTTGTTCCGGCACGGTCGGTTCTCAAGGTCCTCAACTTTCATCTGTAGAAGCGCCATATGAGTTTCTTGTGTTTTAATAGATCTGACAACTGAGGTGTTAACTTCTTCTGATACTGTGACCCGTTGTTGCAATTCCAAGACATCCAAAGACAGTGAGGCAACCTTGGCGGTAACATCCGTTAGTACCTGCTTAATCTCTCTACTATCGGCTTTAGCTTGCAAGTAATATTTTTGGGCCTCTGTTCTTTGAGTGAGCAGGGTCTGAAGTATTATGGACAGGGAGGGCTCCTCAGGGTCTAAGATTTTCTGACTGCCAACAGCTGGCCCTCCCGGAGAGTCAGATTGGGCTTTTGACGCCAATGGATGACCAGGTGAATCCAGGCTCCCCTCCAAATTATCCACTTGGGAAAGAATGTCCTGACTGGCAAAGTTTGGGCTATCAGGACCCTCTCCCACAGGAAGGCACTCCAGGGAGGCTATTCTGCTAGAGTTTGAGACACGAGAAATAATAGCTTTGACCTCCCCCTTAGCAGTGACCCATCTGCGGAGTGGACTGGCATCAAATCCTACTTTTTGACGAGCCCCAGAAAAGTTATTAAGCTGGTCATCAATATCGACTGAAGGAGGTTTCGTGCCCCCCTGTTCTCTTCCTCCTTTAACCCCCTCTAGTTCCTTTGGCACCTTTTGCCCTGGATGACTTAGTCCCCCATGGGGTATTAGCCTTGGTTGGTTCCGTAGTCATTTCTGTTGGCCCCGATCGATTACCGGCCGGAGCACTCGTTTCAGGGCACAAAGCTACCACATCTCTAGGGCATACAGATGTTGACTCAGTCAACATTGCAGAGGAATTTTCTGCTGTCCCGGGACTAGAAGGCTCAGAGGCAACTGAAGAGTTATCTTGGAAATCAGGATCCAAGCGCTCATGTGCACCCTTGCCCCCGCTGAGGCTGTCCGCTTGATGATCCCAGAACAGGGGCGAGGGAGAGGCGGCCCCAGGGCCAGCCACTATCAGATCAGAGCTTGCCTCGGCTTCAGGTTCCCCCTGGTCGTAATAGACAGTATCCCCGACGTTGAGGCCAGCACCCCCGCTGGATGCCTGCAAGACAAGGGACGGGTCCTTCCCTCCGTCTGCGGCGGCGGGCTGGGACCCAGATGGAGAACTAGACTCCCATCCCTCCTGCACTGCAGCAAGCAGGGTATCTGCCATTTCTGATACATGGGTAGAGCGCTCAGAGCCGCAGGCTTGAAGCAAACCGCCTGCCTCCCCCGAGCGTAGCAGCTGTAGAATAGGTTTGCCAAGCAAAGAGGCTGAAGCAGTTTCAGACGCCTGACTGAATCGAGCAAAGGATGCTGACTCACTCGCGAGTCCAGAGGCACCAGCGGCGGCCGATTTTCCTGGTCTGGGAGCAGCACCATCACCATCACCGGCTCGACCGTGCCCCTTCTGAGCGGTAAGACGCCGAGGCACCATGCTGGGATTCACCAAGGCTCCACTGAGGCAGAGACCAGCCACAGAGCGGGACGCCGAGGCAAACCACCTTGCTTCCCTGATTGATTGGAGGCAGCAGCGAGCCGACACAGAGCACCGCCAACACATCCGTAGGCCAGGTAGGAGCGGGGGGGAAAGACGTTAAATTTCAGGGTGCTTTGTTAGTTTTAAACCTAGTTTTTCATTGCTGTCCAACTCTTCAACAAGTGGTTATGCCATAAAGAACTTTAGCCGATGAATCAGGGGCAGCGCAGGGGCTGCCCGCGAAGCCGAGGAGTGCGGAGATACAGAGGTGCTCTCCCTGGCGGAGTCAGTCCACCATCTTCCCTCACTCCACAACAATATTCTTAAGCAAATTCAGCAGAACATATGCAGTGCTGACTGAAAGAAACCAAATTGGATTGTCACAAGGTTGAGGTTCTGGCCCCTTGTCCCTTAAGGGAATGAGCCGTAGTCTGAGAATTTCCTTCTTGAAGTCCCTGGAATGGGGAAGGACTTCTCTGGGGCGTAAGGCAGTTCCTATACAGAGGAATTGGCTAGTGAGGACAGCATTAGATTTTCTTGAGACACCAGTGGGCATTTTCCCCAGGCTTCTCCTGGTCCCTTGATGATACAGCACCTAATTTCTTTTTCTTTAATTTGTTTTACAGTGTTACTCTTTCCAATGTCAGGTGTTAAAGCACTTTACATCACGCAGATGTTACACACTTATATAATTCAGTGTAAGTCAATACACAGCAAAGGTTAGATAAGACAAGAAAGTTTACAAGGTCTATGAGTCACACATTAGCCATACTGATAGGCATTACATGATAAAAGTGTTTGTTCTGGAGAAACACAAAGACCGGATTTAAAATGGTGAGGGTCTACAAAACACAGTAGCTGGGGTTATCTATACTAAGCATTTATCACTACCCAAAGAACCATTCTTAGTAACCTTAGAATAAAGTTTGAGAAAAAATGTTAAGATTCTTGTAGTTTGCATGCAGCTCTATGATAGCGATTCATACCTCGTCATGCTACATTACAAGGATTGTAACTTTTGGCCTGCAAGTAACACAATTAAGTCTGCAACAAAAGCAGGAGCCCAGTGGCCTACATATTAAACGTTATGATATGCAGCAGGCAAGTTAACCTGCTTTGTTATTTTAGGAGTCAAACCTGTTATTAGACTGCACACAGATCTCTCCAGCAAGTGTAAACCACAAGAGGTATCCTACTGTTATCATAAACCCTAACTATACCTGTTGGGAACTCAAACATTGCTGCAGAAGGTGCTTTAAGATATTATAAAATGCAGTCTGTTTATGACCAATTAAGTAAATCAAAATTGGTTTACTGTCACATTTGACTTCATTTCCAATTTATTTGGGGACACAGTTTTTGAAACAATAAAATGTACAAGTTGACTGCCAGACTCTGCTCCTCACGACCCTGCCCACATGGGTCTATCCCCTTTCTGCTCCACATCTTGAACCCCAATTTATAGGGTCGCAGTCATTTTTTACGCAATTCCAGCACAGTGTATGGGTACATTATAAGAAGGCTTAGAGAAGCTTTGATTGTCTCTACGTCCAAACTAGTCACTTGAAACCAGCTAAGCTGATCAATAAACATAGGCATGTTAGCCATCTTCTGGGCAGGTTATATAATACTCCCCACACATTTCATCAGGGGGTGGGTGCAACAACCAAGATGGAAGCAATAACATTAGTGCATATGATTGATCTACAAACAAAACAGGGGTGGGGCACAGAAGCTGTTACACAGGCAGAAGAGTGGGGCACTCACAGGAGGGCACAGATAGGATTACACAAAATACGGGTGGGGCACACACATGGTTATACTAGCAGAGAGGTGAGACAGACATGGTTACAAAAGCAGAGCGGTGGGGCATAGACAGGGCACAGCTGGGGTTACACAGACGTTGAGGTGGGGCACAGACTGTAAGGCATAGATGGAGTGGCACAGGGATAAGTGTAGGGCAGAGATGAGATTTTACAGGCAGAGGAGGTTACATAGGCAGAGGTAGGGCAAATACAGAAATCATGACCTGCAGGCCATGGCTAAACATCAGGCTACAACTGGCGGAACGCCTCGATGGCTCCCCAGGAACTGGCGATATTGGTCCACCTCCAAATGAGCCAGTTGAGCTACCTACATACTACCCATCTTATCCTTCTCCCCCATTGCCACCTATGGAAATCAGGACGAATCTCACACTCCAGGTGCTCCCACCCAGACAATGACGTCTATCATGTGGTTTGCCTATGCCCCCAGACCGAGGGCTACTGGCATAAAATTGAGGATATCCTCTCCCGGACAAAGGAGCGGTCAATCCACTGACAGCTTAAGTCGCCCTAATGGGAACCCTGGAAGAGATTGATCTCCTGGAGGAGATGAGTTTGGTAGGTGTAGCCACTTTAATTGCTAAAAGAAATAAAACACAGCGGTGGAGATTTCGCTCACCCCACCCCCCACAATGAGTGGTGAAGGGGATGTGACCGGTATGCTCAACAGGAGGAGGCCATATGAAATGAAATGAATTTGTACTTGTAAAGCGCACTGATACCCTGGGGTTTCCTGGCGCTGTACGCATACCGCTGTGGAACCCTTCCTGGCTTTTCCCTGTGAAATGTCCACTCCTGGGCACCCCCAAGGTGAAGCCAGGCATCCCAGCGCTGGTGGGGCCGTTGTGGAGATTAAGCAAGCTATTGCCCAGAGTTGCAGAGTGGGACCCATGATTAGAATAGGCACCGAGGCGAGAATTATCAGGTCCGAGGAAATTGAGCCCAAGACCCGCCGAAGCGGGAATTGAACCCTGGTCCCGGGCCAGATCTCTGCATCAGGGTCTGCCGCTCTAACCATTGAGCCACACTTCGGAAGCACAGCCGAATTTGGGGCAAACGATGGGCATACTATGGCTTGGGACCGAGTACCCCAGATGCCCAACTACCTGATGGGCAGTTAAAATGTCATCTATGTAATAATTTGGAAATTGCAGGCTGCTGGAAAATGTTGTTTTATGTTACATAATGGCAAAAACCTAAAAAAAAACTGTTTATAAAAAAATACCCTGTAGTCTGAAGAACTACAACGAAATCAAGAGAGGGAAAAAGCCTAGGGATAACCATGGATTCAGACCCATTCTTGATACCCCATATCAACAAAATCAAGTAAAGCAACTGCTGCATAATAAAAAGAAGACGAAGCATGCTCCCATACCTTGGATATCAACAAAAGCTACAAGCTTTCATCACACCACGAATTGTAAGGCCCAACTATGCCAACAGCCTATATCTTGGCACTCCCATTCCATTATAAGCAAAGTCCCATCAATGCAAAACACCACTGCAGCACTCCTTCTCCCCCAAGAGAGCACATGACTCCAGTCCTGCTAGCACTCCACTACCTTCCTACAGCTACACGAGCAAGGCATTCTGCATCATCCAGAGTCTCTCAAAAAAGGACCATTATACCTACAAGTTTAATTTAAGCAATGCCATCAAATTAAAACACAACATTCTAGGCCGGTTCCACCGATCATCATCAATCAAGGATTTGTGAAGCGCACTACTCACCCGTGAGGGTCTCAAGGCGATGGGGGGGGTGGAGGAGGGGGGGGGGGGGGAGAGGTGTCGAGCAGCTCAGAGTTATCCGAAAAGCCAGGTCTTCAGGCTCTTCCTGAATGCTTGCAGTGGGGGGGTACGTCTGATGCTGAGGGGGGAGTTCATTCCAGTTATTGGCCGCGATGTAGGGGGATGGCTCTTTTTCCCGTTCTGGCTCTCTGGATGCGAGGGATTTCTGCCAGGGCGGGTCGGCGGAGCTGAGGTTTCTCTTGGGGGCATGGAAGGAGATTCTTTCGTTGAGGTATTGGGGTCCAGTGTTGTGGAGGGATTTGTAGGCATGAGTGAGCAGCTTGAAGGTCACGCTCTTTTCGACTGGGAGCCAGTAGAGGTCTCATAGGTGCTGGGTGATGTGGTCTTGTCATGGGATGCTGAGGCTGCGGCGTTTTGGATGGTCTGGAGTTTGTGGAGTAGAGATTTGTAGATTCCGGCGTAGAGGGCGTTCCCGTAGTTCAGTCTACTGGTTATGAGTGTGTGGGTGATGGTCTTCCTGGATTTGGGGGGGGGGGGGGGTCCACTTGAAGGCCTTGCAGAGTGTGTTGAAACACGTGGAAGATACGGTGCTGACCTGTCGGTTCATGGTGAGGGAGGAGTCGAGTATGATGCCGAGGTTGCGGGCATGGTCCGTGGGAGGGTTGCCGAGGGCCACCAGGTGTCATCCCATGCAGAGGGGCTGGATACGAGGACTCGTGTCTCCTCAGAGTTGAGCTTCAGGCAGCTGCTGCTCATCCAGGATGAAACGTCCTTCATTCCTTCCTGGAATCTGCGTCTGGTGATGTGGGGTTCCTGGGTGAGGGAGAGCATGAACTGGGTGTCGTCGGCGTAGGATACTATGCTGAGTCCCTGGGTTCTAACGATGGTTGCGAGAGGGGCCGTGTAGATTTTGAAGAGCGTGGGGTTGAGTGAGGATCCTTGGGGTACTCCGCATCTGATCTCTGTGGGTTCGGAGAGGTGGGGCGGGAGTGTGATTCTTGGAGTTCGTCCGGCGAGGAAGGAGAGGATCCAGTCTAGGGCAATTCCCAGTATGCCGGCGTCGTGGTCTCTGGCGGCTAGTGTGCGGTGGAAGACTGTGTCGAAGGCTGCTGAGAGGACCAGTATCATACCAACTTATTACAAGAAATCTATAGGAGGAACTGCTTTATCAGTACAACCTGCCAAGCTTTGGAATTCTCTACTAGCCACGATTTGAGACATTCAGGAGCATTTACACTTCAAAAGGAAGGTGAAAATACAGCTATTTCCAAGATAACTATACCAACCCAAAACCCCGGGATAATACCCATAATAATATTCGGTCCTTTAAGCAGAATCTACAGCATATCATCCAGAGATAATGCAAAGCCCACCCAGCACACAACTTTCTCTCTCCAGGTTAAGTTATGATGGGCTAACCCATGTCTAGCATTGGCATTACATAATAATGTATATATATACAGTAATGTTTGTTTGGCATCTGATGAAGGCACTATGCTGAAACGCGTCATGCCAAGGATTAAATAAAGCTACCTACCTGCATGCAGACCGCTGTTGTTCCCTGTTCTTAATTGTGGAGATATATATATATATATATATATATTCACTGAAAAAACCATAGGTTTTAGGGAAAGTTATAGTTAGTTGGACATTGCACTCGTACAAAACCCGTGAAATTCCCCGTTATAGTTAGTTCAGCTAACTATAACTCGCGCCCTACAATGCACTGCTGATGACGTCACATATTACATCACTGATGACATGGTCAGTGACATCACTGATGACATCACTGATGACATCTCAAATGACATCACTGATGACATCACTGATGACATCATCCAGTGACTGTGTTTCTGTAAAGTTTAAATATGTTAAATGAGTGGGTGTATAAGTGTCTGAATGGTTGATTTAGTAGGTGCGTGACTGACTCTATAAGTGAGTGATTAAACATATCTTTCTGAATGCATGGGTTAGTGAGTAAACTGTGTGAATGTCTGTATCCGTGTGTCTGTTGGTGTGTAAGCGACTGCATGGGTTTGCAAATAGCTACATGAGTGTCTATATGGGTTATTGATTGGTTCTCTGAGTATCTGTATGGCTGCCTGAGTGTTTGTGTGGGTGGGGTGTGTGTGACTCTGTACATAGATGTGTGAGTGGGTGATTCACTGGGTGCATGATTTCAAGAGTGCATCTGTGATGGACTGTATGGGTGGGTGAGTGTGTGTATGGGTGTGTTAGTGAGTGAATGTATATCTCAGTGGTACATGTGCGAGTAACTACATATGTAAAAGGCAGTATATATATGTGTGTTAGAGTATTTAAATGGCTATAAGTGAGAGTGTGTGATTGTGAGAGTGGCTGTATGGATGCGTGTGTGCTTGTATCAGTTATTGTATAAGAGCGTAAGAATGTGCTAGTATTTGTATGAGTAAGTGAGCTGGTGTGTGTATAACTGTATAGGTGAGTAAATGGGTGTGTGATTAATTTTTTGCATGGCTGACTAGGTGTGTGAGTACCTCTATGGATGAGTGGCGGTGTGTGAGTGTTTATATAGGTGTATGAGTGCATATGATAGTCCTGTACTGAGTGACTGTAAGTATGAGTGACTGTACGGGTGAGTGAGTAGATGTGTGTGTGTGTGTGTGTAGACCTAAGAATCAGTGAGTGGGTATGTAGTTATTGGTATTGGCGTGTGTATGGTTTTGAGAATGGCAGTCTGTAATTTAGAGTGGGTGTATCAAAAGTTATATTAGGGTGTGAGAAGATGCATGAAATTATCACATGGATGATGTCATCAGTGATGTCATTTGAGATGTCATCAGTGATGTCACTGACCATGTCATGAGTGATGTAATATGTGACGTCATCAGCAGTGCATTGCGGGGGCGCGAGTTATAGTTAGCTGAACTAACTATAACGGGGGAATTTCACGGGTTTTGTACGAGTGCAATGTCCAACTAACTATAACTTTCCCTAAAACCTATGGTTTTTTCAGTGAATTTCAAAGGTTTTTTAAATGCTAATTTCTAACTATAACATGCCTGAAACCTATGGTTTTTTCAGTGAATTTCAAAGGTTTTTTAAATGCTAGTTTCTAACTATGCCTACAGAGGTAGGACATGTGAACAAAGAAGAAAAAACGCACAGAAAGAAGCAAAAGAAATACAGAAAGAAGCAACAGAAGTCCACAAAGACGAAGAAAAGTGCAGGAAGAAGCAAAAGATGTGCAGAAAGAACCAACAGAGGAGCAGAAAGAGGCCTTGTTCCAAAATCATCCTGTGCCCACAACTTTTTCCGACGTGTACTGGTAGTAACTGACTGAGTAACCAGAGCCAGTGCTATGCTAAAACACACTTAGTAAACAGTGAAAACACCTACATACACTAGGGAACACTATGCGTTGGGGTACCCCTGTGATTAGCATGACCTCCTCTGTAAGTCCCTAGTACATAATAGGGCAGGGGGATTAAAACTAACTCTTAAAAAGCGCTACAGGGCGCGTTTGCACAGTGGTGAAGGGAGGTGGGGCCTGAGGTGACATGTGTGCAAACACGCCCCGTGGAACGTTTTAAGTTGCGGGATTAAGTCCCCTTGAATCCTGAGTGTCCCTGGGGCCCAACTAGCCCCCAGGTACCTACAGTTAGGACCACAGAGCTGAGTTGCAGAGAGGCGTTCCGAGGCCACGCACCTTTTTCACCTCTCTGCAACGCAACTCTGTTGTGCTTACTGAAGGTACCTGGTGGGCTAGTTGGACTCCAGGGACCCTCAGGATTGAAGGGGACTTAATCTCCCAACTTAAAACACGCCACGAGGCCTGTTTGCACACATGTCACCTGAAGCCCCGCCCCCTCCCTTCACCACTGTGCAAACGCGCCCCGTGTCGCGTTTTAAGTTGGGGGATTAAGTCCCCTTGAATCCTGAGGGTCCCTGGAGTCCAACTAGCCCACCATGTACCTCCAAAAGCGCCACAGAGCTGCGTTGCAGAGAGGTGTAAAAGGGCGTGGCCTCTGTACACCTCTCTGCAACGCAGCTCCCTGGCACATACTGGAGGTTCCTGGTGGGCTAGTTGGCCCCAGAGACCCCCAGTATTCAAGGGGAATTACTTCCCAACGCGCCAGGGGGCGCGTTTGCAGACTGCTGCAGGGAGGGGGTGGGGCCTCCGGCACGATGCCGGTCTTTTTTTCTTCTTTTTTATGGGAGGGGGGCTGCGTGGCCCCCCTTCCCTCGGCCACTTTTGGCCCCGGGGACCCCATCCCCCGGGGCCTGAGCATTTTCTTTTTTTTTTTTTTTTTTTAAACGGGAAGGGGGCCGCGTGGCCCCCCTTTCCTGGGCCTCTTTTGGCCCCGGGGACCCCATCCCCCGGGGCATGCCCACTGTTTTTTTTTTATAAAATATTCGGAGGGGGGCTGCTTGGTTCCCCTCCTCAGGCCATTTAAGGCCCCGGGGACCCCATCCCCCGGGGCCGGCCTTTGCGTCTTTTTTTTTTTTAAATAATTTTATTTTTGGGGAGGGGGGCTGCGTGGCCCCCCTCCCGGGCCACTAATGGCCCTGGGGACCCCATCCCCCGGGGCCTGGCCACTCGTTGGGGACTGTGGGGGGGTCCCCAATCCCCGCACGGTCCCGCCGGCTCCCCGCGTCCTGCGGGAGCCGGCATTGCTTTTCCATAAGGGGAGCTGCTGACATGCAGCTCCCCTTATGGAAAAGCAATCTGCTTTACTTCATTGAAGCGAGAGCAGGTTTCCCTGCTCTCGCTTCAATGAAGCAATGCAAGTTTGCACTGACAGGGCGGGAGCGGCAAGGCTCCCATCCTGTCATTAAAAAACAGCAGTGTCCCGGGGGTAGGCACCCCGGGACACTGCAGGAGCCGGCCCTGGGGGGTGGCGGTCCCCAGGGCCACCACAGGCTCCAGGAGGGGGGCCGCGCGGCCCCCCTCCCAACATCTACATAGCCCCGGGGAGGTGGCGGTCCCCGGGGCGTGTGGGGGGGCTGGAGCCCCCCCACACAGGTCATTTTTTTTTTTTTTTAAATAAGCCCCGGGGGGTGGCGGTCCCCGGGGCTGCGGGGGGGCCATGTGCCCCCCCGCCAGTATTATTTATTTAAAGCCCCGGGGGGTGGCGGAGCCCCGGGGCTTGGGGGGCCTTAGAGGCCCCTCACATAAAATATAAGGCAACCCCCGCATGCCCCCGGGACTTGGCCCACCCGGGGGCTAAAAAGCATCGAAGCGCGGGAGACCGCGCTTCGATTTTTTTTTTATCACGGCGGGACCGCGCACCCCAAGCGCATCCCGCCAATTTTTTTTTTAAATGCTTTTTTCTGCTCAGGGGGTCCTTGTGGGACCCCCTGAGCAGACCTAGGGGGTCTGGGTGTTTCTACCCTGCCCCCTTTTTGCGTTTTGCAACTTGTTTCTGTGCCTCGGTTCTACCGAGGGACAAAATGGCTGCCAACACTTCCTGATTTGGAGTGTTGACAGCCACTTCACAGCCAATTAGCATGCAGCTCGTGATCGGGAGGGTACGCGGACCCTAAGCGGCCATAGATATGTGATTTTACTTTTGATTTTCTCAGGAACTACTGAACGGATTTACACCATTTAAGCAAAAGGCACGACTCTGAACCAAGGGCTACCTTTTTGTCAAATTTGGTGTAATTCCGTTCAGCAGTTCGGGCTGTAGCTGCGATGAAAGGTTCCTATGGAAATTGCATGGGGAAAACGCGTTTTGGGACCCCCCTTTTTTCTCGGCCCCCGCTTGCCGAATCACCCCGAATCTTTCTGAATACGAGCGGACCGGAGCGCCCCACAAGTTTTGAAAATTTCACAAAGATTCGTCAACCGGCGCCAAAGTTATTTCAAATAGAATGTTGTGGATTTCCTATGGAAAATAGGTCCTAACTATAACTATCTACTGGCGACTGCCAGTAGATTATGTGTGTGTATATATATATATATATATATATATACACACATATATACACCCACAATCACTCCGTCACTCCTCGGCATTCATACCATGGACGGAGACGGACCACGATGTCGTGCTGCAGTATTTTATTGCTGTTACTCGGTCTGACGCGTTTCGGCTCGGAAGAGCCTTGATTATATATATATATATATACACACACACACACACACACACACACACACACCCTCTTGACCCGCACTAACATCAAAACACTCATCGTTCAGGCAGCTGACTGTAGTTCAAACAGGCAGCATAATACCTCCCTTATACTGACTGACCCTCTTAGACTCACATAAGGCAAATTCCCCTAGGAGTTATGTTCATGGCTCGAGATGCGTTCTGTACCAGTCCACAGTAAGTAGTAAACCACCCATCACAACTGAACTTGCATTGAATAACTGAAGAGATCTGCAACATACCACTGGCTGCCTGAGGACTCTACTTTAGTCCACAACTGCAGATCCCAACTAACTACATACATGAACGCTTCATGGCATCTCAATAAGACTATCATGTAAGGGATGATTATAACATAGTCCATCCGAGCAAATATCCTAACCATCTCTCCCTCCCACATATGCCTGCTCAAGACCATAAACAAAAAAAAAATTCAGAACAGACAACCCTGTGTGGTAACCAGCCTAGCAGACAGTTGACAATAATAATACCATAATGGGGCCTGCATAGCTGATCAAATCGGTCAGTATACTGAAAACCATAAAATGTACCCCTTTCTCTGACACTTCTTCATCCATCACACTGCTAAGCGGTGTCCTATAGGGAGATAACTGCACCTTGGAGGTTACCACGCTTGACCTGGGTACACTTAACCACATAGGATCAAAATACCAACACCTCCCTTTGAACCCCTGCACAGTCTAGCGTGCTGCCTATGCAGGCCAGCACGCCAGCGCCTCACACAGGAGTAGTTAGCTCCATAGAACTGTTACAACGCACAATGTAAGAATGTAACTGTGTTTGTATTTGTGACTGCGCTGTTGCCTGTATGTGAATGTCTTGTGCTGGTGTCCCCGTCTGTGTGCCGGTTCATGTGCCGTTTTGACCCTATGTGAATGTCTTGTGATGTTGTCTGTGTCTGTATGCAATATCCACGTGGGACTGATGGTGTTCTGTGAGGGGAGAACTTTGCCCCACAACCTCAGATTGCAACAATTTCTAGTGACTTATTAACAAGGCAAATCCAAACAGAAGATACTTGGTTTGGTCCCAGGCCACACCTCACCTCAAACAAAGCTGAATTTGTTTATGAGCCTGAAAGCTCTCGGGGTCAGTACTTCAAACGCACAAAGCATAGTTCAATAAACCAACTCAACATGGATCTACGGCAACACAGAGCCTGTGCTCAGTTGAATGGCCTGTGTCCTGACTGCAGACGGGCCAAGGTCCACTCTGCCCCATTCTGATGACCCATGCTCTTCTCCCAATCACAGCCCCACTGGAAGACCCTTTTCACTAACCCTGTTCCCCATGACTTAGTTCTCACTTCAGTTCCTGCAGCCTTTTCTCCCTGATCCCAATCCTCTGGACCGCCCCTACCAGCAGACACTAGTCTCCAGGGCCAAGCCTCTTACATTAGGCTAGTCTATTTTTACTAACCCCGCTGCCGATTACGGCATAATGAGCCCACTTCCATCTCATTAACCCCTACCTGCCAACTTAAAGAGCAATCTCACGTGTGAGGAGGGGACGGGGCTTTGAAGGGGGCGTGGTCTCGTGCCGAGAAGTACCTAGGACACACTTTTGAACCCCACAAACCCCCCCCCCCCCAAAAAAAAAAGCTTGCTGATGTCCTGGGGTGTTGTAATACCCCTTAATAGACGTCGACAGTTCAAAGCCTTGGAAAACGAGCTGGAAAACCACTATTTGCAGTGGTTGTCAGCTCATTTTCCCTGCCACTGTGTGATATCGGCTCCTCGTCTGGAGACCGTGTGATGGGAGCCGATATCACGTGTCACACGGTGGCACCGTCTGAGTTGGCAGGTATGTTAACCCAGTCCCAAATCGGCCAATCCCTTCTCGCTGTACCTGTACCTCAGCCCCTTATCGCTCACACCTTTCCTCATACCCTGGCCCCTTCCTACTCACCCAGTCTCCTTGTGATTCGGGTTCCTTGTCACTTGCATCGGTTCTCTCTTGCTCACCCTAGTCCCTTCTCATTGACCCCAGTTATCACGACCTTGTCAAATCTCATTCTCAGCAATCCCAGTGTTCACTGTACCGTTTCGCAAGGGTGCTACGGGCCCCCCCGGGTACAGGAAATGCCCCATTGCCTCTATTGTGGCTGATCTAATAGTAAAATACACTAAAAAATGAAGTTCAGTGGATGCATAGAAAGCCCAACGGGGCCCTGTGCTACTACACCTGCTGCACTATCGATAACTCCGCTTCAGCTGCATTTCACTTGACTTGTCACTGTCAACAAACAGCACCATAGCACTTTTGACCGACCTTTCCTTACTGACACAACATGCAACACCGAAATGTAACTCGCTCGCCCCTTTCCCTTCCCCAGCACCCTTAAAGTCTTTTCTTAATGCCGCACCACTGACCCCAGTCTGTTCACCCGCCCGGAGTTCAGATAAGGCCTCATATGTCCTTCACCCGCCCATTCGTGCACGGTCCAGTCCAACCTGCGTGCGGAGGGGTGTGTGCAGGGCCAAGAGTTATCAGAGTTGTCCCGTGTACCCTCAAAACTGGTCTGAACCCCAAGTCCGTGGAATTCTGGGGAGAGGATGTGGTCTGACGGCTAGATTGGCGACTTTGGAGATGGGAAACCAAGGTTCGAGCGTCGGGGTCGCGTCCACATCCTGTGATTCTGGGCAAATCACTTAATCTCCCCGTGCCTACCAAAAAATGAATGTGTCCTTGTGTAACGTAACCGGTGCTCATGTAAAGCGCTCCAATACCCTCGGGTCGAGTTCGCGCTATATAAATCTGCAAGAAAAAAAAAATCACTCACCTATAGGGTGAGGTCGTCAGCGCCGGGGCACGAAGCAAAGTCCGGAGTAGGAGCCGCGAGGCCATTGCCAGCTCTGGAGAACGTGGTAAAAGACCCGGAGGTAAATTGAAAGTAGCCTCGGGAGAGACCAGTTTATAGGTGAACTGACTGACTGTAACGATGGAATGGACGTGCCGAGGAAAGGGAGGAGTCGCTGTGGGAGGAGCACAGGAGGCGCTGAAGTCGCTGTGGGCGGAGCAAGAAGGCACTGTTGACTGTTGACTGTCAGACACAAAGCTGCGGGCAGAGAAACAGAGAGGACAGGTGGAGGTACCGTGTAGGCGATAGGATGAGTCCTAGTCAGAAGGTGAGGAGGGTGCCGAGTGGGAAGCAGGTACGCTAGGACGGGGTCACTGCAGCCAAGGTTATTCCTAATGTTATGCAAAACAAAAGCTGTGACCTTCGAGGTAACTCAGCCACGGACAGACGAACACATAATATTTTTCTTTTAAATAAAATATTTTCCGTGCGAGCACGCAAGCTAAATCAGAAAAAGGCGTTCTGTCGTCCTCTTACGAGCCAACAGCGTATGCAGCTGTACTTAGCTCTTCTGACACCGCGCACCACAAATAAACACAAGCTTCAACCCTATGCTGCAGAACCGCTGCATGTGTGGAGTTGTGGTATGCGGTAAGTACTGACGTCATCACGGTGCGTGTGGGTAATTTAGCTCTTAAAGGAGAACACGAAACAAATGCTTAAATTTAACTTCGCGCTGGGTTCAAAGAGAACCCACCTAACTTCAAAATATCCTTGTGACCAGGGCCATGTGTATTTGTAGTAGTCACTCTCCAACACCAAAAATAAGAAAAAAAACAACAGTGCGTTTTTTATTGGCAGCACTCAAATTACGTACACTCTAGCAAGGATACAACACAATTCTGTCACGAGCGGAGGGTTCGGATTATGCTTCTCCTTCTTTGCTGTTTATTAATACAATTCCACAGCATCCAATCAAATTAGGCTTTTTTAATAAACCACATTTCCCTTTAACTTTCATGTGACATCACGTCTACTGTATCAATCATAATGTCGCTGCTCATATAAATTGCAGTGTCGACATATACATGGCAACAATTTGGAAGAGGAAAGTAGGAGATTAAAAAAAAAACAATCGGGAGAATGTATTTCTCCCATTGACTTCTATTGCAGCCTGCATCAGGTCTGGTGGCATGTTTGGGACTTGCAAGTGTGCTGCTACAGGATCGTATATCAGAAATTCAAATCTAAGTTTTTCCATATCTATCAAGAGCACAGAAAAATCGCTATGGCAGGCAGAGAAAGCCAGCCGTGGCCCGTGCAGGGGAGAGCGGTGGGGCCAGGTAGGGAAGTTTTCGACAGACGATGACGAGGAAAAAGTAAATAATTAATTTTCACTTGTCATCTGTCGAAATTCCCCCCCCACCCAGCCCCACCGCTCATACCTGCATGGGCCGCGGCTGGAGAAAGCGTGACAAAAATGTTGTGCACTTGCTTGCAGGAGCAGGTTACTGGCAGTGCATAATCATAATCACACAAGACCAGCCCCTACCACCTGAAGCCCACCAAGGAATTGGGGTTTTGCATGCTGGAATCTGGAGGCGGGAGGCTAGCCTTGAAATCGGTAGTCTCCCGCCTGAATCGGGAGGGTTGTCATGTATGCCATATTGATGTCCTCTTTCTTTGCTACTTCGCACAAGATAAGTGGACTTCGATGTTACCGTAACTTTGTACTGTTTGTGCTTGTCAATGATTGCATGATTGCTTTGGTGATTATTTCAGGCCATATTATATTAGCAACCAAAGGAAGAGCCTGCGCAGACCAACACCATGGGGCGGAGAAAAGGTAGGGGAAGACAAATCAAACATATAGTATGGAATCAGCGAAAGAAAAGTGCAGTGAAGTTAAAACTAGCTCGGAGGTGCCCCCTTTCGACAGTTTATTCCTGGGCCCCCCGGCTAGGTGTCAAAACGTGAAGGATGGTGGCGATAGGAGAAGATTAAGAATTCCTTCACCCCTCCTTACTGCCAATTTGTCGACATGTTTCTGCCGTTGGTTACGTGCCCACAATGTTGGGTCACCCCGGCTTTCCTCAGGACCCTTCGGTTCCCAACATGTGTAACCCTCTGTACCTTGGTTAATACCCTTGGATAGTATTACTTCCAAGAGCAAGGGTTCCCCTATGTAACTCGCACTCGTTAATCTGTAGGGGAAGACATAAGAAGGATAAAGAGGATAGAATTACTCCGATGGAGATTTTGTTAGGCCCCTTCAGAGCGTCTTAGCTATGGCACTCGACCTCCCCTGTTATATACTTTCAAATCACAAAGCAAACACGCACCACCAGAGTGCTCACTGTAACCAAATCGGTTTGAAATGTAAAACAATCCGTCCATACTCGGATCAGACATTCAAAATGGGACAATTTTCAGCTCATATCATTCGCAGGAGACTGTGCTCGCCTAGACCGAGGTCCAATGTGCATCCGTTCTGCTCACTCATTTTGAGTAGTAAAAAACACATTCACCGAGTTTCATCTACTACAACGCTAAAATTAGCGAGATCGTGGGAGTGACCCCCTGTAGTCAAACTCTAGGAGAGAATAAAAACATAGACATACTGGAGTTAAACAATGGAAAGATATTAAGTTTTGCGAGGCATGGATTGGTAATTCATCTTGACACTGTCATGAAATCTATCATCTGTGACCCTTCCGGTAGTCTCACCCACCAGATCATGCCCGTTGCTGCTGAGGCCATCAAAGTAGTTATTTATTTTTTTTAAAAAGGAGGACTTTCTGTTTCTACCTCCAGTGTAAGCCCCGATGGTACAGTGAGACAGCTCGTAGCAATGAATCTCATGGGAATGGCCCAAGACGCGGTCTACTCATAGCGGGCTATTCCCGTTATCGAGATTGCCTCTGGTCATATTTGCGTCCCGCTAAGCTCCCCCCTACAACTCCTTACTTCATCAAGGTGGGTGCACTGCCCGGAGAATATCCAGTTCCCACTGTGTAGGTCGCTCGGTGCTACTTCCCTTCTCTAAATGCAAGGTTTTCTGGGCACTTGACCAACCTGCTTGTCATGTGATTGTGACTTTCCGCTGCCTGACCGGGCTCGTTAGGACGCACGCTTTCTCCACGGATGTTTTTTTCTTTTATCCTGTTGTTGAACCAGCGGGGCCAACTTTATTTAGCGTTTGCAATTGTGGAGACTGGTTCCATATTATATCAATAGAACAGTCTTCCACTCTTCGTACTATGAAAAAATTATATTAGACCTGAAAAAATATTATTATTTTATTTACATATCTCGGTGTTATTTCTATGCACCGTACGCTTGTTCCACGGATTATTATAAATGTAAATGTACATTGGTTGCAATACCCTAATGAACGTTCCATTTTTGTTCATCTTCCACCAATGAGGGGTCATATCTTCCGATGTTCCTTTGATGAACATGTGTAGAGGGCTCATTATAAATCGTTGGTTCATTATAAGATGTTTGCATTATTTTCAACGGAGGGGGGAAGAGGTTTTGACATGTGGTGTCAGAGTTATTCAAGGGCGTAAGGTGTGCGGTGGGTGTGGCACAGGTGTTAGCATAGTCGTGTGCACTAGTGTGAGCGATACACTGAGTAGTTAAATGTATTAAAAAAGATGTCATATCCAAGTGATACATCCTGTTATGTGAATCCTCGCGGGTGTATTCCCACGTTTAGATAGACAGCTCAGTTGTAATGACAGGTAGGATAACAGGGGAACCCTCTACCCTATCTATTTAAGGTGTTCCATGGGATGTCATTGTTTAGTCCCACCTAATGACTCGAGTCTAAACACCCATTTCTGTTCCCTCATTAGAAGAAGTCTCTTCTTGTCACCCGTGTTTGGACGTAGTCTGGGTTTATCCAGCACTGTCCATTCTAGGTCATTAATTGTGTGGTGCTCTTTTAGATAGTGTGTCGTGAATTTGATGTTTGACTTTTGGCATCTAATGGTACTCCTGTGCTCCATGATGCGTATTTTAACCTTTCTCGTGGTCATGCCTACATATTTTTTCTGACAAGGGCATGTAATCAGATAAATAACATTGTTGGAGTTACAGTTTGTGTGTGTTCTCTGTTCCCAAGGGTGAGATTGGCCCACATCAATACTTTTTGAATCCTTTGTCAGGTGGCAGACGTCGCATGAGCCACATCTCGTGTGTCCCGTGATAGGAGGCAAATTCTTTGGCCTTGCGTGCCACTGGGTTTTGGGACCTGGGGTCGTGTACGGACCAATAGGTCTTTCAGGTTGGCACTTCTCTTGAAGGAGAACAGAGGTTTTTCCAGATTCAACCCATTGGAATTTAGTATGCACCAATTCCTCAGTATAAGATGTTTTATCTAGTTTGAGGCTGTATTAAAAGTGGTGATGCAGACAGTTTTTGACACTGTTGGGTTTTCCATCTTCTCCAATAGATTGTCTCTGTTGGTGTTTGTTGCTCTCTTTCTGGCTTTTTTGACCACTCTATTGAATATGGACCACCTGAATAAGGATCAACCGATCACACCATACTTCTACATACTCCCCAAAATACATAAGCTTACACAACACCCCCTAGAAGGCCCATTGTATCGGGGATCGGATCCATTTTAGAACCCTTGTCACAATTCTGTGACTTCTATCTAAAACCCCGGGTGCCGAAGATGAAAGCCTACCTACAGGACACAAGAGAAATTAATAAAGGAGGTAGAATTCGACCCCGACAATGAGTTGTTGCTGGGCCTTGACATCGAGGCCCTATATACCAACATCCCTCAGAGGGAAACATTGTGTTGGAAGACGTTTTATTTGGAGAAGGATGGGCATACCAAACCCCTAGGGCTTTCATCCTAAACCTGGCAGAAATCGCCCTCACAAGGAACTTTTTTGAATTCGATGGCACTCTATATCTACAGACCCATGGTACTTCCATGGGCAGTACCTTCGCCCCCAGTCTGGCGGGCCTATACGTAGGAGCTTTCGAAAACGAACACATCTACAATGAGGGAAACCCATGGACACAGAACATCAGATTATGGTGAAGATACATAGATGATGTCCTAGTGATATGGAGAGGTGACAAACCATCTGTACAGAGATTCCTGGAATGGCTGAACAATCGCAACCCTCTGTTACATTTCACATCCACTGTGACTAACAGAGAACTACCATTTCTGGATTTGGTGATCGAACCAAAAGATGGGAGACTGTCCACCCGCATCTACCATAAACCCACAGACAAAAACTCCCTACTCTCCTTTGAGAGCTTTCAGCCCAAGTCCTTAAGGGAGAATCTTCCAGTAGGGCAATTCTTTTGCTTATGGCGAAACTGCACGGAAAGGACAACCTTCAACGAGGAAGCAGAGCTCCTGACGAAAAAACTCCAGAGGAGGGGATACCCTAATAGAGTGGTCAAAAAAGCCAGAAAGAGAGCAACAAACACCAACAGAGACAATCTATTGGAGAAGATGGAAAAACCATTGGTGTCAAAAACTGTCTGCGTCAACACTTTTAATACATCCTCAAACCAGATAAAACTTCTTATACCGAGGAATTGGCGCATACTAAATTCCAATGGGCTGAATCTGGAAAAACCTCTGTTCTCCTTCAAAAGAAGTGCCAACCTGAAAGACCTATTGGTCCATACACGACCCCAGGTCCCAAAACCCAGTGGCATGCAAGGCCAAAGAATGTTGCCTCCTATCACGGGACACACAAGATGCAGGTCATGCGATGTCTGCCACCTGACAAAGGATTCAAAAAGTATTGGTGTGGGCCTATCCCACCCTTGGGAACAGAGAACACACACGAACTGTAACTCTGACAATGTTATCTATCTGATTACATGCCCTTGTCAGAAAAAAATATGTAGGCATGACCACGAGAAAGGTTAAAATACGCATCATGGAGCACAGGAGTACCATTAGATGCCAAAAGTCAAACACCAAATTCACGACACACTATCTAGAAGAGCACCACACAATTACTGACCTGGCATGGATAGTGCTGGATAAACTCAGACTACATCCAAACACGGGTGACAAGAAGAGACTTCTTCTAATGAGGGAACAGAAATGGGTGTATAGACTCCAGAGTCATGAGGTGGGACTAAACAATGACATCCCATGGAACACCTTAGATAGGGTAGAGGGTTCCCCTGTTATCCTGCCTGTCATTACAACTGGGCTGTCTATCTAAACGAGGGAATACACCTGCGGGGACTCACGTAACAGGATGTATCACTTGGATATGACATCTTTTTTTAATACATTGAACTACTCAGTGCATCGCTCACACTAGTGCACATGACTATGCTAACACCTGTGCCACACCCACCGCACACCTTACGCCCTTGAATAACTCTGACACCACATGTCAAAACCTCTTCCCCCCCCGTTGAAAATAATGCAAATAATCATGTTAGCAGCATCTTACAATTAACCAACGATTTATAATGAGCCCTCTACACATGTTCATCAAAGGAACATCGGAAGATATGACCCACCATTGGTGGAAGATGAACAAAAATAGCACGTTGAGTAGGGTATTGCAACCAATATACATTTACATTTATAATAATCAGTGGAACAAGCGTACGGTGCCTAGAATAGCACCATGATATGTAAATAAAATAATAATAATTTTTTCAGTTTTAATATGATTTTTTCATAGTACGAAGAGTGGACGACTCTGTTCTATTTATATAATATGGAACTAGTCTCCACAATTTCAAACGCTAAATAAAGTTGGCCCTGCTGGTTCAACAACAGGATAAAAGAAAAAAACATCCGGGGAGAAAGCGCTGGGTAACTACATGCGTCCTGACATGACACGCAGGCTGGTCACGTGCCCGGAAAACCTTGCCTTTAGAGAAGGGAAGGGAAGTAGCACCGTGCAACCTACATGGCGGAAACTAGATATTCTCGGGGCAGTGCACCCACCTTGATGAAGTAAGGAGTTGTAGAGTGGAGGTTAGCGGGACGCAAATACGACCAGAGGCAATCTCGATAACTGGAACAGCCCCGCTATGAGTAGACTGCGTCTTGGGCCATTCCCATGAGATTCATTGCTACGAGCTGTCTCACTGTACCATCGGGGCTTACACTGGAGTTAGAAACAGTAAGTCCTCCTTCTTTTAAAAAAAAATAACTACCATGATGGCCTCAGTAGCAACGGGGCATGATCCAGCGGGTGAGACTACTGGAAGGGTCACAGATGATATAGATTTCATGACAGTGTCAAGATGAATTACCAATCCATGCCTCGCAAAACTTAATATCTTGCCATTGTTTAACTCCAGTATGTCTATGTTTTTATTCTCTCCTAGAGTTTGACTACAGGGGGACACTCCCACGATCTCGCTAGTTTTAGCACTGTAGTAGATGAAACTCAGTGAGTGTGTTTTTTACTACGCAGAATGAGTGAGGACAACGGATGCACATTGGACTTCGGTCTAGGCAAGCACAATCTCCCGTGAATGATATGAGGTGAAAATGGTCCCATTTTGAATGTCTGATCGGAGTATGGACGGAGTGTTTTACATTTCAAACCGATTTTGTTACAGTGAGCACCCTGGTGGTGCGTGTTTGCTTTGTGATTTGAAAGTATATAACAGGGGAGGTCAAGCGCCATAGCTAAGACGCTCTGAAGGGGCCTAACAAAATCTCCATCGGAGTAATTCTATCCCCTTTATCTTTCTTATGTCTTCCCCTACAGATTAACGAGTAATACTATCCAAGGGTACCTAATGAGGTACAGAGGGTTACACATGTTGGGATCCGAAGAGTCCTGAGGAAAGCCGGTGAAACCCAACATTGTGGTCATGTAACCAACGGCAGAAACATGTCGACAAATTGGCAGTAAGGAGGAGTGAAGGAATTCTTCATCTTCTCCTATCACCACCATCCTTCACGTTTTTACACCTAGCCAGGGGGCCCAGGAATAAACCGTCGAAAGGGGGCACCTCCGAGCTAGTTTTAACTTCACTGCACTTTTCTTTCGGTGATCCCATACTATATGTTTGTTTTGTCTTCCCCTCCCTTTGCTCCGCCCATGGCATTGGTCTGCCCGGGGCGTATTGAAGCAAGTCCGATGATGAAGCATGTCACAATTTTGTGAGTGAGGGCAGTATTTTTTCACAAAGCACACGCCAATCTTTTACACCTTCCCTACTCCTCATTGTGTGTGAAACTTATGTGCAAGGGGAGGCTGGAGTAGTGGAATTTCGCCTCTCCTCCTTCTAAGTGTGTGTAACCAAAGGAAGTGCACAGGGGTAGGGAGGCAGCGCACTGCAGTGCGGACAGTTCTCTGTCCCATTTCGATCTCACCTGCCCACAAGAGGGGCTCTCGCACAGTGGGTTTCCCGACTTGTATCGGTTGAACGAGCGAGCAGGCGTGTGGCTCTGCAAGACAGAGCTCTTTCTTTGTTCCGGTGCACAGACTCAACCTCATGATCATGATCACTCGTGGCCGCCCCTTCTACTAGCGGTCTCTCTGCCCCCTTCACCCCTTGAGACAACGACACTGAAAGCTTTGACTCAATCCCCTCTGACTCAGATGACGTTCCACCCTTGGGTCTCTAACGCAGTTACTGAGATCTCCAGGACCAGTCTCTTTCTGAGGCCTTCTACCCCCCTCCCCTCCCTTTCTGACCAAGGCACCTAACTGGACATCGATCCCCATGCGATCCTACACCCCCCTCTTCAGACTGGACACCCCTTCCTGTTGTCACTGACTATGTCCATGAGCGCCTTAGGAAGAGCTATGATGGACATCCATAAAAGACTCTACTCAAAATGCCCCCGGCCAGATGTACCAAATAAAGTAGCGGTGACTCCTGAACTTGACCCCAATTTGGCCACTTTTCTAAAGCGATCCCCAAAGACCCTAAAAAGGGATTGACAGGCCCTGGAGGGCCTGTCAAGACAAAGTTTTAGACCTAACCAACCCACTGTGCAAAATACTTGAGATGGCAGTCCTCGCCAAAGAAACTGATAATCCAGTGGATCCAGACATTCTGGCAGGATGGGCCCAAAGGGCATTGTGTCCATTGAGGAACACCAATTGTGCACTGTCTGTGTAACGCCGCTGCTTGGTGTTAATCTGCATCAACCCTAAACTGGCGGAGCTTGCTATCACAATGACTGGTCCTATAGCCAACAGCATGCTATTCGGCAAAGTTCATCAAAGACCTGGGCAAATTTGTCCACACATTTACGGCCCTTGACAAAGCCCAGTCATCCCTCGTTAAGGTATTCCACCAACGCTTTTTTGCCAAGGCCGACTGTTATAGAGGACGACCGAATGGCAGCGCAACCACCTTTTAACATGCCAGGGCTCGAGGAGGTAGATATCACTAAGGGAGAGGTTCCTACCACTCCCAGGGCAACTACAATGCCGGAGCAAGTACCCACGGTAAGGCTGATTCATTCTTCCTCTGTTGTCTTGGCGGAGCCCACCTTTTTTACCTCGCCTGCCTGCCATACGGGGACTTCATCCCCCACCTGCCTTTGCGGCCAGGAGCCACCGATGTCCATTCCGCGCCAGGAGGTGCTTTAAAAGAGGCACAGTGCTCCCGCGGCGTGGGAGCCCACCATTGTTACCTTGCCTGCCTGCCTGCCATACGGGGACTTCATACCCCACCTGCCTTTGTGGCCAAAGGAAGGCTGAAAGGTGCCCCAGGTCCCAACGGCATACCACCAATTCTGTATAAACATGACCCAGAGTATTGGAGCAAAGTATTGGTGCCAGTCTTTAATGACATTCGGGAAGCACAAACCATTCCACCCCACCTCCACCACGACAGACGCCAACACTGCAGCCAACAACCTACACCAATGGATCGCCCACTGCGCCAACACGCTCGCCCCCCTCCAGAACTCTGACAGACGACACAACACGAAAGCCACCTGGTTCACCACTGACCTCCGAGAATCCAAACGCTCGTGCCGACGACTGGAGAAACAGCAAAACCCCGGAAGCATGCACCGCCTACAGGGCCGCCACCACGGCACACCACCAACTCATCAGATCTACGAAGAGAAACTTCATTCAGGACAGAATCCTCTCCAACTCCACAACTACAAGGAACTCTTCACCATCATACAAGAATTCACCAGACCCCACAGCGAAACCACCAACGTCCCTCCCTCCCATGACCTCTGCAACAAACTCAGCTCCTTCTTCCACCACAAGATCAGGACACTCTACGACAACTTCAATGACCAAGACCAAGGCACCGACCCAACACCATCCACCAGCTACGCCACCATGCCGACCCTCCTCACCTAGACCCCTGTCACCACAGAAGACACAGCAAAGACTATGAAGAGCATCCACTCCGGAGCACCCACTGACCCCTGCCCGACGCACATCTTCCACAGGGCCGCCTCCGCCATCGCAACAGAACTACGAGAGACAATCAACTGCGCCCTCGAAACAGGCACGTTCCTCGACGACTGGAAACGGGCCGAAGTCAAACCCCTGTTCAAGAAGCCCTCCCTGACCCGACGGACCTCAAGAACTACAGGCCCATCTCTCTCCTCCCCTTCGCCACCAAAGTCATTGAGAAAATCATCAACACCTAGCTAACGCATTTCATAGAAACCAACAACATCCTCGACTCTTCGCAATCCGTATTACGCAGCAACCACAGCACCGAGACTGCCCTCCTAGCTGCCACTGACGACAACCGCACCCTCCTCAACCAAGGCCTCGCTGCAGCCCTCATTCTACTAGACCTCTTCGGCCTTCGGCACCGTCTCCCACCGCACACTAACCGCCAGACTTACGACGCCAGCATACAGGGAAGTGCCTTATACTGGATTCGCTCTTTCCTCTCTGGCAGAACACACAGAATAAGATTTCGGCCCTTCCTCTCCGAACCCACAGAGATCAGATGCGGAGTACCCCAAGGATCCTCCCTCAGCCCCACGCTCTTAAACATCAACTTGGCCCCCCTTGCAACCATCGTCCGAAAACACGGACTCAGCATAGAACCCTACGGCGACGACACCCAGCTCATCCTCTCCCTCACCAAGGAACCTAACACCACCTGGCACAGTTTCCAGGAAGAAATGAAGGACGTTGCAGCCAGGATGAGCAGCAGCTGCCTAAAGCTCAACTCGAAGAAAACTGAAGTCCTCATCCTGGGATCCACCCCCTCCACATGGGGCAACACCTGGTGGCCCCCCGCCCTCGGAAACCCTCCCACCCCCACAGACCACACCCGCAAACTCAGCATCATACTCGACTCCTCACTCACCATGAACCGACAGATCAATGCCGTGTCCACCACATGCCTCAACACCCTCCACATACTCCGCAAGACCTCCAAATGTATCCCCCCCGACTCCAGGAAGACCGCCACCCTAGCACTCATCACCAGCAGGCTGGACTACGGAAACGCTCTCTATGCCGGAACCAACAAATCACTCCTTTGCAAACTCCAGACCGTCCAGAACACGGCAGCCAGACTCACCTTCAGCATCCCACGACACGACCACATCACCCAGCACCTTCTTGACCTCCACTGGCTCCCCGTAGAAAAGAGAGTTACCTTCAAACTGCTCGCTCACGCCTACAAAGCCCTCCACAACACCGGACCCCAATACCTCAACAAAAGAATCTCCTTCCACGCCCCCAAGAGAAACCTCCGCTCCACCGACCTAGCCCTTGCCGAAATCCCTCGCATCCACAGACCCAGAACGGGGGGCAGATCCTTCTCCTACATCGCGGACAAGACCTGGAACGAACTCCCCCTCAGCATCAGACAAAGCCCTACACTACAAGCCTTCAGAAAGGACCTCAAGACATGGCTCTTCAGATAACCTTGGAGCTCCCTGAACACCACCCCCCCAGTGCCTTGAGACCCCTACGGGTGAGTAGTGCGCTCTATAAGTCCAAGATTGATTGATTGAATCATGGAAGGGATCTACGATCAGTCCCATTTACAAGCAGGGGGATAAGACCAACACAAACAACTATCGACTCATTGACTTAATTGACATAGAAGCCAAGTACTATGCGGGAGTGATCCTGGAAGAATTAACAGCTTGGGCCTCGTCAAGTTCCATCATCCCCATAAACCAGACTGGGCTCTGTAGACGATTTGGAACCAGCACTAACATAATGGCTCTGGCACTGCTGATTGATGCAGCAAAAGAGTCAAAGCAACTGCTATTCCTAAGTTTAATAGATTATAGCGCAGCATTTGATCATGTAGACCGCGCCGGACTATGGCAGAAACTGGAAAAATGGGGGATACCGACAGCCCTCCTAAACCAGCTGATCTTATTACATACAGACACCTGGGTCAAAATCAAGCTGAGAGCCGGGACACACCTCTTTAGGCGAATAAACACCTCCAAAGGGCTAAAACAAGGGTGTGTCCTAGCACCCTTGCTCTTTAACCTCTTTATGGCAGACCTCCTGGGGGAGCTGGATAAAAGCATATCACATGCCCCGAAACTAGTTAAAATGCTCCTTTCCAACCTTTTATATGCAGACGACCTGATGCTAATAAGTAGAATGCAAATTGGCCTGCAGCATCTCATGAACACCACTAACAACTTCTCTCAAGCCAATGAACTAAGCATCAACCTAAACAAAACCAAAGTCGTTACCCCAGGAAAACAAAGCTGAACTGGTAACTGGATGGGCACCGCTTAGATTGGGCCACTGAATATAAATAGGAGTTTTACTGGATAGCAGAGGCTCGTACAATCCTCACCTGGAGACCCTATGCCGGAAAGGCATTACAACTTCCTTAACAATGAGGCCTCTAAAGAAAGTTCTACCAGATCTAACCCTAGATCCTCTACTACAGGTCATCCGGGCGACGCTACAACCAATGCTAACAGACGGTAACAAAGTGATGCGAGGGAGAGATGCAATCGCGCTGGACAAAATAATCACCAATGCTTATAGAGTGTTCTTTCACCTCCAAACCTACGTGTCCCCTGCCCAAATTCACCTAGAATTTGGTCTACAGAAGCAGTCAGTGGAAAGGAGGGGGGCAAACATAAAAAGTTGCCACAAGATTAGAGGAGCCGAGTCAGGATCATTAAACAAATTTGGATTGAATTGACACGTCACGAAACTTCACCAGCTAGAGAGTACCTGCTTGATTCACTATCAAAACTGGGGCTAACTAGCCAGCGGGCTACCTCTACAACTCATCAGCGGTTTAAAAAGGAAGTAACAAATGCAACAAAAACAATATACATAATAGAAGATAAAGAAACCCTGGCAAAAAGGGCACATGGCTGGCCAGTGCCCAACGACTATAAATTTCTTAAACCACAAACTTATTTAAGCATGTGTTTCAAAATGAAGACAAAAGAAAAATTCTTAAGACTACGCTTTGGCATTTTACTGATCCTTGAAAACAAGGAGAGGGGCTCTGCAATCCAAAGGGATGGAGCTCCCAGTAACTCAGAAGTTCAAAATCAATGTTCCCTTTGGAAAACCTCAATGAAACAATTCACACTAGATGTACAACCACATTCGTACTACACACAGAAATCACTCCATTCAGGACGTTTGAGGCACTTATGTACACACTAAATTGAAGTAGACACATATGTATAAAAATATTATTTAATAAACAAAAAAATACATGATATCTGAATCAACAAGGACAATGTTATTGAACCATTAAAAACACAATGATACCTAAATAAAATCACTCATATTTCTAAAAGGAAAGTTCACCAAGACAGTCAGATTTGTCTTATGGATGTTAATTTGGAAACACTATAGACAGCACGAAGCATGAGCATAAATTCCCTGTCTAAACTGCTGGCTTTGCCAGATTTAACACAGATACACTAAGCGTCTACGCGTTTCGGCGGTACAGTCAGAATAGGACCACCTTCTTCAGGACACAACTATTTTCTCCTTTGTGAGTAGGTATCAATTCAATCATTAATAACACCTATTAAAAATGAAAAAAATAAAAGTACATATCACTTTACAAAATTTCTAATTATGGACAAAAATCTACTCATTCTATTTACTATCTAATTACAAATGAGTTATATATTTTTTATCTAAAAAACCACAATACATTTTTGTTTCCAAACTTATAAGTGCTCCAATCATCCCAAATCAGGAATTTACAAAAAAGCACAACAAACAGTCCTCTCACATCCTCTTTATTCAAAAGTCACTCACATAAAACACTCATCACCTCTCATGTACTAATTATTTCAACTCACCGGTGCTACAGCACTCGAGAGAGTATTTCTCCAGATCAAAAGGAGTAAAAGGATGGGGCTTCAAGAATTGCTAAAAAAGAGAACCATCATTTTAAGTGAAACTTTTATATGTTCTTGTGATTATTACCTAATAAATTACTTAGTCACGTGTTCGTTTATATATTATATAGATCCAACCAATCCGTTTATATATTGTATAGATCCAACCGATCTTACCCTTCAGAGGTTCTGATGAAAATATTCTGACTTTTTGATATTCAGTGACTCTCCAATCTCACTGCTCCCTATATAGTGGGGGGAATTTACATAATATAATGACCCCATAATCCTACTATCCAAATTTTATTAGCAACATTATTAACTTCTGCTTATGAGTAGATCTCCTAACCTCACCTTAAAATTGATGTCAGTTTCAATCCCACTTTTATATTTGATTATGTATTTTTTTGTTTATTAAATAATATTTTTATACATATGTGTCTACTTCAATTTAGTGTGTACATAAGTGCCTCAAACGTCCTGAATGGAGTGATTTCTGTGTGTAGTACGAATGTGGTTTTACATCTAGTGTGAATTGTTTCATTGAGGTTTTCCAAAGGGAACATTGATTTTGAACTTCTATTTTACTGATCCTCCCGCACTTACCCTCCTGAAACAGGACAATACGAGAGCATATCTACCGTCTCTGTGGATGGGGAGGAGAGGATCTTGTGCATGTTATCTGCATTTGTCCAAGCCTAATGGACATTAGACACACTCTACTTCACCCAACTTTTAAACAGAGCGACATCAGGACTTGTAGGCAGGCAGTGAAGCTATGCTTCAACCCTACTGCTACCCAACTAAACTGCCGCCTTACAAAGTTCTTTGATATAGTGGAAAAGAGACTCATTAGTAATCTTTAAAGTCTACATGTATTGACTAAACTGCACTGGTTATGTGTACATCTGGATACACCAGCACTTTAAACTGGCATGGCTGACTTGGCGAATTGATTTGGCTAAATTGAAGTGGTTATGTTTACATCTCTACGCACCAGTACTTTAAACTTGGCACATTGAATTTGTAGCAACTGTACATGGTGCACAAATCAAAAGATGGATGAATTTTATGTGGTTTTTAATGTAATGTCTCCATTCAATTGTGAACTGGTTATGTTTACATCTCTATGCGCCGGCACTTTAAACTTGGCATATTGATTTTGTAGCAACTGCATATGGTGCACAAATCAAAAGATGGATGAATTTTATGTGGCTTTTAATGTAATGTCTCCATTCAATTGTGAGTTTTAATTAACTGAACAATAAACTAATCTAATCAACCATCTAAACTTGGGAACTACCCATAGTTCTCTGCTTCCTATTTTGCATTATTTATTCGGCACTCTAAGCTTGAAAGGGTATTGTTTTGACTTATACTAGGTGCTCCCTTGTGTCTGTGTTATGTGCCCAGGTTGGGCCCATGTAGCGAAGCTGCTCATATCTTACATTGTCCTCTTTTTCACAATAACATTACTGCTGTGACCTTTTGCACATATTCACATGTGTGACAATGTTGGATTAGTTTCTCTGAAACTACTTCTGTTTACACTTCTGGCTTCGCATAACATTATCACGATGCCTCGAACACAAAGTGCAAGGCCTTTACGCACAAATGTCGTTCTATCTTCATCCACGGGGCGACAGGGCTATCTACATATCCATAACATTGCCAATCTACACGTACATCCCAAGGATGCTTTTTATCATAAATAATCAGCATCTCATAGGATGAGCAGAGGAGGCACTTCAGCTGGCACTGAGGGTTCCTGCATGCTGAGACTTCACCGCGCAGCTGTCTGACATCTCCGTGAGGGGTGTCCAGTTCGTGACCAAGACGGGGTCCTACATTCTCTCCCGCCAGGTAATGGGGTTGGATTGTCCCTTGGGGAGGATTCTTGGCTTCACACCTACAAACACTCTAGATACACACAGAGTAGGGTTTGTATAGTAGGAGTACGCCTGATTTCTACCTTGTTTTATATGCCTGCATTTATACACTGTTTTAGCACCATAGTAGAACTATATCTGCTATTTACTCTTTTGGTGCTTATAATCACTTTAATCTGCTTCTGTCTTCTGATTATCGCAGCACATGTATTCTATACAAGAATAACGTTGGTTCAATAAATATATTGAAAATATCCCACTGTGTATTCTCTGTATATTTCTCTGAGAACAAGTAAGCATGAGTGACTAAGTGAAAGGTTCTGATTTGTTACCATGATTCCAGAGGGGTCAGGGTTGTCTTGTTCATCAGTTGCCAGAAACCATTAGCTCCCTGGTAGGGTTAGGGGGGTTTATGGTGACACTGTGAGCTAGCTGGTCTCTAGGCCAACATATCCTGCGGGGTTGCTTGGAATCAGTCTAGACACCTCACCAAAAGTTTATGTTGTCCAACAAACGCGCATATCCTACGGATTAGTGGGAACTACACGAAATGGTGCCACCAACTGTGGTTGGGTTCTTATTTAAAGGTCTACCTGAATAGTCCAGTTGTGCTTTCTCAGAAACCCTTACTAACCTCCAAATTGGAGATGTCCATGGTGGTAGGGAAATCCGCCTCAGCTGAGTAGGTATACCCTATATATTGACTGTAGGTTATTCAAGCTTGTAGGATAAAAACTTCCCACATTGTGCTAACCCTATCTCCGGAAACTAATTTACCAAATTTCCTTCTTCTTTAAAAACAATGTCCGTATACGGAGATAACGGAGGAAACAATGGAGTAGAAGTAGAAGCTCTAAACATTCCAGAAAATTGCAGACATGCAATTACTATTAAATTATTACAATATGGTCTCCCGGCAACGGCCAGAGATGTTACCTTCATGGTTGAGGCACACAAAGCATTCAGAACAGAGGTATTCTATTCCTGGGTTAAATTCCTACCTGCAAATGACAAAACACAATTGTTTCACACTTGCATTGAAGATGAAACACCAGAGGAATACATTCCATACGTGGACATAGAAATTCCATTATCTTACCAATAGCATATAAATTGGTTTAAAGGTGCCCTCCCCCCACAGTACAGAAAATGTGAGACTCGGTCCGCTCAGTAAAAAAGGAGCGACATGGCCGGTCTTAGCTGCATAGACACTGCATCCTAACACTGATAACTTAACAGCAGCAGAAATGCGTACACTATACAGAGATCTAGTAAAGATTTACAGAAATCTTACACAGTTCATAATGCGAACACTAACAGTTAACTTTGCGCGGACTGCTCAGGCTGCACAACCACAATTAGCGATTATGGGTATCAGCATGCAAACGCTGAATGCCGTAATGGGAAAGATTCCCACCAGTCGGGAGCAAATTCTGTTCTGCATAGCACAAAAACCAAGCCAGTTTGAAGCAGTTTTTCCCCAAATGGGCCCGCAGGAAAAACACAGAATATTGGCTATTTGCTTGCCTATGGGGATGGATCCCCTGGTGGAAGATTGTGCCACTCGGGATACAGTCTTCGTTGCCGTTTACACCAGAACTCATGGTACCCCTTCACTGGCTGTCTTGCCTGAAGTACTGAAACAGGTACAGAATGAGCACAGGGTAGCACCTGCCCTGGACTTGGGAATGAAACTGATGGGCAGTTTTGCAGCAGTATCAGCCATTATGTTAAGTAACATAAAGGGGAGGCAGCAGCATTAGCTATACACCGACTTAGGGAATTCACTCTTGCACAGCAGGAGAGGGAATCGCTTTAAATTATCGAAGAAACCTATGCTACTCTTGGTAGAGATAATTTGGAAGCCAGACCTGGGAACCCACAACTTAAGAGCAATTCTGAAAAGGATAACTCTAAGCAAGTACCCAATTCTTCAAAAAAGAAATGGGACAATAAACAAAAAAATTAAAACAAAACACAATCATGGGGTGGGTCTCCGCCACAGGAAACCACTGAGAACAAATACAATTTTAGAAACCGTGATAACATTAGAAAGCCTGACAGGTATCAGGATACTGATACACGTCCCTCTCGTTCCTTTCAGTAGTCATCCAATACACGTTCCGAGAGAGGTGGACAGTCAGAGCACAGATCGGTAGAGCACATGAAACCGAAGTAGGAATCACAACGCTCATCAGACTACATCATTAAAAAAAAAGACAAACCAAAAGAATACTAAACCTCAATTCAAAAAGAAGAAGGTAGCTGGGATTAAAATAAGACACTCCCAGGCTACTGAGAACTCTGCTTCTGAACGGGGAATAGGAAATGAGAATGCTAGACAGCGCAGAAGGAGTCACAGTAGCTCGCCGGAACCTGATGGACTATCTGGTTGCAGTAGCGCTGAGTGAGCATATCACGGTGGAAACCACTGATACGAGGGTAAGTGTTTCCCATCGTTTATACAAAATAACTCTCCAGTTGGAGGGGGACATAGCCAGGAACATCAAGGCTCTCTTTTGGGAGAACCTGACATATGGTTACGATATTCTTTTGGCTGAAAAAGACTGGCCACCTGAGTTTGTAATGTTATGCCCAAACGGGGAAACAGTAATTTTACATGCTTTCTCTGACCTCGTTCTGGAATAAGTTAAAAATTTATATTCCAAGGAGCGGTTGTTAGCGCTAACACCTGCACTATATTGCAGTCATGTTGGGTGGGATGATGTGTCACCTCATCATAAGATCCCATTAAAATCAGTTCTTCCATCGCAGAAACAATAACCAATAAAAAATGAAGCTAAATAAACAAGTTAGGGAAATCCTAGAACAACTTGAATACCAAGGTGTAATAGAAAATTGCACCTCTTTCATGAATAATCCCTTGTTTCCTGTAATGAAACTGGACAATTCATACCGTCTGGTTTTAGACTACCGGTATTTAAAAACATCTACTCGCACAGTCGCAGTACAAAATGCACACAGTGCCGCACTAATGAATAACATTTTGTGGAAAAAATACAAAACAACACTGGATATCTCAAATGGATTCTTCTGCCAAAGTATAGTACCTGAAAGCAGATATTTGACAGCATTTTCAGCGCTAGAGTCACAGAGGCAATTATGCCGTTTACGTCAGGGGGTATAAGAATAGCCCTGGGCTGTTTTCAGCCAGAGTGGCAGAGTTACTTCAAAATTTTGATGAGGAGGCATTTTCCTATGTAGATGATATTAATCTGATGGACGATGAATTAATGGAACACTTGGACAGAGTAAGACCATATAATTCTAGGGTTTGCTCACCTGGGCTACAAATTTAATTTAAAAAAATCAAAAATTGCCCATCTTAATGTACTGTTTCTGGGATCCGAATTGTCAAGTGAAGGCAAAAGCTTGGCGGCACATTTTTTAGAAAAATGTGCTTTGCCTTAACCTCCAATGACTTTGTGATTTTTTAGGATTTTAACATTTTGGCAGAACATACATTTTGAATTACGCAGAATGAGTAAAACTGTTCTACGATTTAATTAGCCTGATTATTCAATCACACATTGGACACAGGAACATACAAATATTTTACGTTCCATACAAGCGGATACGATAGCTTCTAAATATTCACACACAAGTGTAAACACAACTAACCTGGTGATCCGCCTAGTCGCTGCACCAACCAGGTACACCTATATCACTTTCAACTAAGGGGATACGGTACCTATTGCATCCAAATCACATTTATACACAGATGCTGAAATGCGTTTTGCACCCACTGCTGTAGTGAAAGAGCAGGCACTAGCTCAGGAAAAAGCATAATTGTCGTTACCCCGGTACCGACCTTAGAGGCCATTACAGAAGCGAGCATTCCAAATGCTAAAGCTTTACATCCACGATGGATACAATGGGCTAACTCTCTCACTGCAACATATGTAGACTACAGATTTGATTCTACATTAGAAACGCAAGCATTTTTGCAGTATGAACAAGAATATCCTCTTCCTAATTGATATAATGCCTCATGATCGATATGGTTACATCATCTACACCAATTGGTCTGCTCAGCCTGCCGTAGAGACAACACATAATGCGCAATAGTAAAGAGGCGCATGCATGATGGAAGATTCCGTCCTGAAAAAACATGCACGCAGTCCCAAGGGGACTGTACAGCGCAGCTGGCAGAACTCAAAGTGCTGATACTGGCACTACAAAATATGGATCATGAATTCCCCACACTTACAGCGTGTGATTCATATTACTGTGTCCAGCCATATATTGAATACCTTCACTATTGGGGCCAGAATGGATTTCAAGATTCCAAGGGTTGCACAATCAAGCACAAGCTGCTTTGGGAACAGGTGGTAAAGCTGAAAGAATGCTTGCCATGGGCTCATGTTATCCACAGATTGAGTCATCAACCTGTTGGCGTTCACGTTGCAGGGAATTCCATCGCTGATGAAGCCGCTAAGGCAACAGTTTGCACTGCTGCCATTGCTGTAATCACTCATTCTAGTAGAAGATTAGACAGAGAGATTATGGTGGCTGTCAATGCTGCTCACAATGACACACACCTGCCGAAAGGCTTTCCACTCCAGTACTCCTACAAGTTAGATGCACAAAACATACTGTATGCTCAGATTCCAGGATGGGGGATAGAGTTATACTAAACACTGATCACAGATTAGGTTTAATACCAGCTGCACATGAGGGTCTGGGTTCAGTGCACACAGGGGTTACTGCTACAATTTCATTATTGAAGCGGCGCTTTTGGTGGCCTGGTCTAACAAAACAGACCAAGGACTTTGTCCTTAAATGTGACATCTGCCAGCAGATGAAGGGTTCCACCATAGCACATCCTCCACATACACCTCTATTGATTTCAGACAAACCTCTGGCAGTTGTCTATTTGGATCACTGCGGCCCTTTACACTTAGATGGGGCTTACAAGTACCTCTTGGTGACAGTGGATTCATGCTCCAGATTCCTGTGGGTTTGGCCACAGCGGTCGGCTGATGCCCGAACTGTTCATCGGGACATACGCAATTGACAGACTACATTCTGACCAGGGTCCGGCGTTTAGCTCTCAGGCTTACAAAGAAGACATGGGAAATTTGTGTTTGACCTTGCGATACTCCTCCCCTATCACCCTGAAGGAAATTCAATAGTTGAGAGGAAAAACCGTGACTTAAAGCAGTCCTTAACAGTAGGGGAATTAGGCTTGGGTCGCAGTTGGGTCAGTCACCTATATGGGGTCCAGTGGGCACTCAATTCCATGCCAAGAAAATCCCTGGGTGATCGTACTCCATATGAAATCCTGTTTGGAGTGAGAATGTGGGTCCCAGACCTCGATAATATCAGCGCAGTGGTGGCGGAAACACCATTTGACAACAATGAATGTTTGGCTATTTTACAGAAACGAAATGAATTCCGGGTCGCACAAAGCAATGTCCAAGTAAAACGCACTGCCACTGGGGAAGTGAAGGTTGTTCCGGCAAGACCTGGCTGGGTCCCGAAGATTGGGGATCTGGTCAGGGAAGAAATTGTGGATAAGAAAGAATTTGGCTCATCTTACCTGCTCACCTGTCCTGGCTGTTGAAGGTACCAGAACTGTACTTCTACCGCCTCTTGCTGGTCGCCGAAACAAAAGGTTTGCCTCAATTGATCTGATCGAACCACACTATGTGGCCGATTCTCAACAGTAGGCCGTGTGGGCTCCTCTCGCTACCGTCCAGGAAGTTCAGATGGAAGCTTTAATAACTAAAGAAGATTCCCCTCTCTGAAGAGAAACAGTGAACAACAATGAAGTATTTCTTCTTCCTGTTGAAACAACTAAAACTGTACAGACAATGAGTACAGAAGCACAAATTTCAATTTGAAAATTGGCGACGTCTATGTGAATATGCCACAAATTGAGTCATCTCCCAGTTCTACAAAATCTGCCGCGCTGCCAAAAACAGACCAAGCGGCATCTGGCTACTTCGTGGACTCTGACGACTTCTCATTGGATTGAACTGAACGTGAGATACCATCGCCACTGCCTCTTCCCTTAAAGCTACAAATGCATGCTCTATATCTTTAGCTGAAAAAGGCATACTTTGTTACTCTTTGGTTACACCACAGGATTACAATTGTGTTACTTTTCCTGGTCCTCTGGATTGGTTTGGTGACAGTATTTTTCCTGCTTCTGAACGGACACTATCTCCCAGAACGCTCTGCAGTACAACTTGTGAACTTGGTATTGAAACCATATGCATCATCGCACCGTGAACAAAGGGACCTGTCCATGGTGAACATTACAGCATATCCAGTACCAGGCGGAATAGTGTGGGACAGGGTATCGTATGATGTGCATGGTCCTACTGAACTTTTTCAAATACCATATTTGTTTAAAATTTCCTTAAATGATAGCATCACTTTTAGTACTTTATCTGATGATTGGGACATTGATACGGTACATAATATGCTAGAAGTTCTTGAGCAATCTGCTGTGTTTTCTTCTGAGGAATTGTATGATGGTACATCTAACTATGGTGATATGTTTTGCTATCAACATTATGGTCACCATTTTTTACGCAAAGCTAGTATCCCACGTGCTGTTTATAATTACACCCAATGGAAAGACTGCCCAACACCACCAAAAGGTAGTTCAAAAACATTTACACAAAAGTTTGCATGTTTTTCTGGTTTTGACACATCAGACCCAGCCTCTTACTATTATAGGTTTGCACCTACACCTACAATGAAAAATGGGCTAAGAAACACCAAGCTGATATCCTCCATTCCTTTCTTTCCCAGCTGTCTGTACAGGGTTTCAACTTTTGGAAAGACACTATAGACACAAAATTTGTCTGGGTGACAAAAGATTGGCAGGTTCAGGTAACGGAGGCGTTGTTTACAGCATGCCTCATATCACATCGAATGATTTTCCTGAATAAAACAGTGCAACAGACTTCCTGTCTTGGAATAGCCAAGATGGAGGATTTGAACACACCTTGTATTTCCACGTTCTCACTGCAGCATTTGACACAACATAGTGAGGATACACCAGATACCATGATATGAAATGGTTCTTACAATTCATCAGACACCAATTAGAAGGGATGTTTGGTTTGGCCTGGCCTGTGGACATTAATGGGTATCAGTCTAGATTCCTGGGCAATGCGGAGGAGTTTTTAATAAATAGACCTGACCAGCGATATGTACAATCAGAACACTCAGGGTGGTGACATCATATAGTGTTGGGAAGTTGTGCCGTGATTGGCTAAAAACCTCAATACATTCTCAGGTGAAACAACACTTGTCTCTTCTTTCTGGTGACATGGATCTCAGGGATTTCTTGTTACGTCCCCGGAACCCAAGTCAAAAGCTCTTCTTGTATGCCATATACAATGAGCTGTGGAAAGTTTCTCAACAGGAAGGCGCTGAGAGACTGCAAGAGATTGATAAGGTTAATTTAGAAAAGGCTTTGGCTGTAGCTGATAATTGTATGACCACATTAACATCCAGAATATATTCACTGGGCAACATAGTATCTTCTGCAATTGACATAATACAACAGGATATGTCTATCTTACAGCATGGACAATCACAACTACGGTCCATTGTATTATTAAGCTGGACGTTGCAAACATTACGTTCTGGCCACGTGCCGCGGTGTTATATCAACCGCACTAGTCTGTTTTCTGCATATGACCTGACTAAAAGACAGATATTAATGGCATGAAGAGATGCAAAATATACCATGTTGCACATTGAAAAGTTAGACCAATTACCTTTCACCATGGCTGAGACACCATCCACTGACTGGATAATCCATGGTTACATCACCCTATTGGTCCCAACTTTCCAATTCCTATATTGTCTACAATACCACCAAGTAGGCAGATATGAAGCACTAGGAAAAGGTTATGTGCATGAATACTGGGAATTACCATTCAGGTTTAGATGCAGTAATGGGGACACAGAGGTTTTCCTTAGTGGTTCCGAATGTGAGGATGCTTTGAGCTGGTCCTTAATATGCAAGGACATTTTACTTCACGTGGCATGCAGTGCTTCAGTTGTGAACTTGTCCGGTTATCTGAAGGGTTCTGCGGCTGTGGTGATTCATCCAGTTTTCAAGCTGCTTTTAATGGGAGCTATTTGATGCTGAATGATCAAGGTTGCTGCGGAATGGAACCAGGCATCGCTTATCTGGTAACGGTTAATTCCATAGTCACTTGTTGCACACAAGTACTGTTTCCACCTGCCCACACAGTTTCCAACATACACTTTGATTCTCCGAGTAAACTGAAAGACATGCTTTTTCCCAAAAATATGGCCTTAACATCAGCCAGAGAGACGTTTGATCTGCAGGTTGCAAGGTCCTCGTCCGAGATACAGATGCTACTCTATACTAAGTCCCGCTGCATTTTGGGGAGCTGGTCCACCGTATCTTTAATATGTCTGATACAAAGGGAATAGCGTATTTTAAAAAATATATTAGCTCTGGACTGGTTAGCACCTTTCAGACGATTTTCAGAGTTATACCATCTTTCATACACTCCGTGTTGGGAAGCGTTTTAGGAGGTCTCCCGCTTGTGGCGGGAAGTCTGATTTAAAATGTTCTGCTCTGCAATGGACGTCACAGTTCAACCTGGAATGGAAACTGCACTGGCTGTGCTACAATGCAGTGAGCGCATTTTACACTGCTTTGGCACACCTCGGCTTCGTGAGCTGAATGAGCACAGGTTCTTTTCTTTCAGGCCTATTTGGCTTCACTGCGTACAGTCTGTATTCCACTGCCTGCTTTGCAGCCATGAATGCGTATTGGATCTATGACTCGGATCGCAAAGGGTTGCGCCACTAGACATTGAAGTACTGATGGACCCCTTAAAGGCCCATGGGTATTGTTGTCCACAGCGTATTCCTTTGCTGATGCATTCTTCGAGCCACCCTGGGATGCCTAGGCTCTGAGTGAACTGGATACAGGCTCTACAATATGCTTAAAGGATGCAGTCCCTCCCTCAGCGGCTGCTGTGGGAATTTGGATGGAACCGCCTTTGCTCCATAAACCTGCTTCGAGTTGCGCCTCTGGGAATGTCGTCTGCGGGTGCCGGCAACAGCAATGTTGCATCTAGCACTCGGAACACTTAAACAGTTGGCTTTTCCATGTGGTTGGAACTATTTGGCCCATTTTTTAAACAAAATGTTTCGAAACAATATATTTTCTGCTTTTCTAGGTACCATGGCTTTCTGAGTGCTTGGAGTTTTAAACAGTATAATGACTTTTAATGACTTTTATGAATGTTTAAAGGGAAGCTTGCTTTTAGATCATTTTAGAAAATGGTTTTAGACCTTTTTTTAGTTTAAATATCGTTATGGCATGCTGCCTTTTTAGAGAGCTTTTATATCAACCCTTTGTATGTGGATTGGGTGCTATGTGCACAGGTTAGGTCCATGTTGCGAAGCTGCTCATTTCTTACATTGTCCTCTTTTTCACAATTACATTACTGATGTGATCTTATGCACATATTCCTGTGTGTGACAATGTTGGATTAGTTTCTCTGAAACTACTTCTGTTTACACTTCTGGCTTCCAATAACATTATCACGATGCCTTGAACAGTAATTACAAAGCCTTTACGCACAAATGTACAAATGTGGGTCTACCTTCATCCACGGGCGGCAGGGCCACATATCCATAACATTGCTAATCTACACGTACATCCCAAAGATGCTTTTTATTATAAATAATCAGCATCTCATAGGATGACGCAGCAGTCTGACATCTCCGTGAGGGGTGTCCAGTTCGTGACCAAGACGGGGTCTTACATTCTCTCCCACTAGGTAATGGGGTTGGATAGTCCCTTGGGGGGATTCTTGGCTTCACACCTACATACACTCTAGGTATACACAGGGTAGGGTTCGCATATTAGGAGGACACCTGATTACTACCTTGTTTTATATGCCTGCATATATACACTGTTTTAGCACCATAGTAGAACTATATCTGCTATTTACTCTTTTGGTGCTTGTAATCACTTTCATCTGCTTCTGTCTACTGATTATCGCAGCACATGTATTCTATACAAGAATTGCTTTGGTTCAATAAATCTATTGAGAACGTCCCACTGTGTATTCTCAGTATATTTCTCTGAGAACAAGTCAGCACAAGTGACTGAGCGAGAGGTTCTGATCTGTTACCACGATCCCTGAGGGGTCACGGTTGTCAAGTTCAGTGGTTGCCAGAAACCTATTTCTCCCTGGTAGGGTTAGGGGACTTATGGTGGCACTGTGAGCTAGCTGGTCTCTAGGCCAACATATCCTGTGGGGTTGCTTGGAATCAATCTAGGCACCTCACCCAAAGTTTATGTTGTCTAACAAACGCACATATCCTAGGGATTAGTGGGAACTACACAACATCTGGACAAAACTATACCTCTCTGAAGGGGTAGATTTATGCATTCAATGTTGGCTTGGAAGGTATTTTACCAATCCAAAGCTGCAATACTGTGCCTGGAGTGGTAAAAGGCTTTTGTCATTTTACAGCTCGGCCTGGATAGCACTTTGCTAATCCTATGCTTAAAGATTTTGCTGTATAAATGCTGTATAAATGGCAAAATGCTTTGTTCCTTTCTAGCTCAGCGTGGATAGCACTGTGCTAATCCTATGCTTAAAAAACTTTGCTAGCAAAACAGACATTTGAGGTGAGGAGATTCAGAGTGCTCTATATAGGAGCTGCTCTCCACCTAAATTTGGGAACTACCCATGAGGGGGAGGCCACCAAGAGGAAGAGGAGGAACCAGCGGAAGAGGAAAGCAACCAGAAGAGGGGGATACAGTGAAAAAAAAAACTTACCTCATGGGAGAAACACAAGGCAGACAAATAAGCGGTAATGGGTGAAAATCCTATGACAGTTATTAACCTCACAACCCATATTTTAACCTCTGAGGAACAATTACTTCTTGAACTTGGTCTTTCCTTTTGTCCAGCGGTGAAACTTGAAAATGCAGAACACTCATAGACATTTTTCTTTTTATACGTAAATTAAAACTCAAAAATGTTTTTATGCAGAAAAGCAAAAGAAGCAATGTATCTGTAATTGCCTCGGTTCACGATACCATTTTGATACACTAAACTGAGGGGACATTCCCGGGCTTATGGCCTTGGTGGACTTAGAGGCAGATGGTGCAAGTGGGGTATTTTCAGAAAGAGATTTTCTAGTATCTTTAAATTTAGAACTAGATAGAACTTGTCCTAACCCTTTCAGACCTAAATCCCTATGTAACCCTAAAATGCCACATGATTCAATAGACACATTTCACGAGGTAGTCAATCGTGATCTCATGAGTCTGTGGGAAAAATCTATGAACAATTTTGCCTCTAATCTGACCAGTGGACAGAGAAAAGCTCTGATAACGCTATTCAAGGACCAGAGTATCATCATTAAACCCTCAGACAAGGGGGGAAATGTGGTACTCTGGGATGCTAACAAATACCTGAGTGAGGCACAGAGGCAACTGCATTCCAACAGTTATGAAAGAAGCACCCACAATTCCTACTGCACAGCAATCAGGAAATTCCATGATATGCTGTATGAGTGGAAAGCGAGAGAACTATTGAACACTGCCGAATATTAGTTTCTTTTAATAAAGAAACCGGTCACTCCCTGTTTGTACATGTTGCCTAAATTGCACAAAAACAGGGCAGATCCCCCTGGGAGACCGATAATCTCAGCTAATGGCAGCCTTCTTGAAAAAGCTTGCATTTACCTTGATTTTCACTTTCTTACCAATGCACTTGCCCTGCCATCGTATTGTAGAGATAGTACAGATTTTATCACCAAAATCTCAGGTATACCATAGCAGCCTAGTTTCACTTTTGTCACCCTAGATGTAGTATCCCAATACACATGCATTGACCATGATCTAGGAATAACAGCATGCAGACATTTTTTCAGGGCTAAGTTGATATGCAGATTCGATCACTCTATGATGCTATTGGAGATGCTACGTTTTCGCCTAGAAAATAACTTTTTCATTTTCAATGATGTATGGTACCGTCAACTTGTTGGGACTGCTAACGGAAGCTGCTTTGCCCCAAGCTATGCCTGCATGTTTATGGGATGTTGGGAAGAGCAGTATGTTTGGATGGATAAAAATGAGAGATGGACGAACCATATTATGTTTTGGACTCGATATATAGATGATTTATACCTGATTTGAAAAGGTCCAGAACGTGAATTACATGATTTCTTGACACATATTGCTCAAAACAATCTGAATTTGGCCTTTACGCATAAAATTCACAACACTGAGATGGACGTCTTAGATGTATCGGTCAGAGTAGTGGAAGGGAACATCCAAACCAGTCTTCACTGTAAAGAAACTGCTGGTAATAGCATCCTTCCTGCCAAAAGTTACCACCCAGAAAATTGGAAGTGGGGTATCCCTTATGGCGAGTTTTTAAGGGCATAAAGAGCATGTAGCACTGCACAGAGTTTTAGAGATGAGGAGGGTCGCATGACATCCAGATTTAGAGCTAGGGGATACCCGTATAAAGTTCTCAAAGAGGCTAGCAGTAAGGCAGCACTAACACCCAGAGAGCACCTTTTAATTCACAAAAAGAAGGAGCAAGAAGATCCCCATGTAGTCAGGCGTATCACTACCTACAATAGTGAATCAGGTGCCGTGAGAAAGATTGTCAACAAACATTGGCATGATCAGAACAGATCCAGTCATTGGTAAGGTCATGCCACCACATCCCCTGTAACCTATCGCACATCCAAATTAAGGGATCTTTTGGTTCACAGTAACACCAGTACTGCCACTGACAGGAGGGGGTGGTTACAAGAACAGATGGTTTTTTTTCAAATGTGGACAATGCAAAGCTTGGCGCCATAGCACAAACAAGAGGGAATAAACACTGATTCAAAATAAAAGTGAGGTCCTAGACTTTAATCTACACCACTAGAATTTTTTTAATGAAAGAACAATTTCAAAGTAATAGGAATTCTAAAACTTGTGTAAATTAATACCTATTTGTAAATAAGTTTATAAAGGATAACATCAAATATCTAGATTCATCTACTGATCTGAACAAAGAGATTCAGTGGTCTTAAGAGAGGCCTCAACTATGACAAAAGCCCTCCAAGCCATGAGAATCTTATTGAGTTTCCATACTTATTCTGTTCTGGAGATAATTCTATCTAATTCAAGGAAATCATCCCAATATAAAACAACAATCTGGATTAAAACAGATATTTCAAGATGAACTGGTCAGTGTTAGTAGGAGCTGCATTAGTATTTATTAAAGTTTAAAGATAAAGGTCATGAGGCCAAGCAGAAAAATTGTAAATGAATTAAACCAACTAAACCACAAATATGAAATAAGGGCACAGGTTATATTACAAAGTATAATCTTCTCTCTTTTTTTGTTTTGATTTAATTAGCTTTTTTATGTGTTCTCTCCTTCTCTTTACCCCAAATGGTGGTCAGTGAAAGAGGCTCAATGGTGAATTTTGCCCAAGATTTGTCACAAGTTCTTGCATTGCGGAGGCCCTCCCATTGTTGAATTTGCATTGTTGAAACCAATTTACACTATATAGGAAATGCTCTTGTAAATGGCTGTCTCCCTTTTTATTTCTGACTGCATATTATTCCTTATTATATGTGCACAGGCAGTGTGACAAATGGTTTCCTGGGGCACCAGGGCAGTCAGGGGTTACTGGGCTCCAGTTGCATCAATAGTAGTTGCTCAACACTGGGGTCCTGAGGCCACAGCACTACTGAACTCCCAACTGGATAACCAAGTACTCCTCTACAGCACTTGACTCTCTCAGGGTAGCAAGACAGAGAAGTTCAAGGCTTACTGAAGGAGGTGAGCTGTTAGACAGTCAGAATACATTTTACACCTTAATACCAATGCCAGTGAGTGATTCACTTTATAAAAGAAAAGTACTTTAATACGCACAAGAAACATATACTACACATAAAACCAAGTTAAACAGTGAATACCAGAAGTCTCTACAACCCTCTGTGCCATAGTTCTGACTTCCAACAGTACTATAGCCAGTAGACAATAAGCACTATAAAAACACATTTAACATTGGATTGTACAGACCATGCTGCACAAAGTAACTCTTCAAAGCTAGAGTAGTGGTACCAATACTTGTACTGCAGTGATGTAATTCCAGCAGTTGATATGAAGTCAAATGTTCCTGGTTCACCCACTGTCCTACCACCCAAAGCAACAGAAGTGCCCACACTTCTTTGGTGAGGGCACCACTCTGGCGATGTCAGGATCTGATTAGGGATGCCTGTTGTCTCGGCACACTTAACCAGAGTCTCACCTGTCCAGTAGCCAGGAGGGTAGTGGCTGACCACGGGGCCAGTTCATCCTGATACCCTCCGATGACACAAAAGGGGTGGGTCTACCACAGAGCTCCCTGGTCACATCTAGATTTTCTAAAAGCAGGCCACAAACGGGGACTGTGCTACTTGCTACTAGTGCAGGACAAGCAAAGACAAAGCTGGAAACTATGCAAGTCCTGGGCCAGGGACCAAGTGTTCAAATAGTACGTTCTTCAACAGGGCACTCTTCTCCCAGCTAAAGATAACTGGAAGCACCCACAGCGGAAGCAGTCTCACCTTCAGTGATAACATGGAGCTTCCCAGGTCTTCGTCAATGTTGATGTGCAGCAACTTTCCTTATCTTGAGCAGTGTCCTTGTATTTCAAAGCTAATAGCCTCCACAGGCCTCACAGATATTGCTCATTCTCTTGTGGGATGCCACTTGATGAGCTGAAGCCCAGCTCTTTCCATCAGATTGGCAAAATAAGTTCACCGGTAATCTGTCACAGACATACCTTCTCAAGTTCAAAGCCTATCACCGGGTCTAAAACGACAATGGCAATCCAACTTCTGAATTTTACTCCTGAATCTTGGCTTCCATGATGATCCCTTGTGGATGCTTTGTCAGAAAAGAGAACAGCTTTAAATAACCAACTGGCCAATGAGGCCAGACTTTTATCATTCCCTGATTGACAGTCTAATCCAATGAGAGGGTCTGCTACTTTTACATCCTGGGCCCCCTTCCAGTACTGGGGCATATTTCCTGCATGTTCACTATGTGATCAGTCCATGTGGAGAGGACTCCCTCCCAGTCTCTTGGTACCTGTCTGGCCTATCCTCAGAGATGAATTTTAATTAACTCCATACCAGGACGACCTGATCATCACCCAGCAGAAAGGGAGGGGGTCATTCTGGCAGAAGGGGTCTTAGCTAAATATACATAAGAGCTGGTGCCTTCCCTAATCCAGCAAGTTTCTACAATTAATTGGGAGGGGCACAGGAGAACTGGAGAGTCCAGCAAAATAAATATCAGCTCAGCTCCATTAAACACAATGACTCACCATCCTCACCCACGGAACCCACTGGCTCTCAATACAGACATCCAACATCTGATGTTGCAGGGATTCTGCACATACACAGAACTATGCGCAGGAAAAACAGGACCTCAGGGAATAGGGATGTGCCACCCTAACACATCAGTACCCAAAATCCCATACCGACTAGCTATAGTGTCTCATTCGTTCTCCAAATATCACGGAGCTACAAATGATTAGACAACCCAGAACACAACACTCCCGACTCTCTCAGGAATCGCGGGAGCAAGACGTACTCTTTCGCTCACTCACTCATACCTGTCCACAATGAGAATAAGCAGTCACTGAAATAGTTCAAAATGTTTATTTTAACTATCGTGCTCTACAATACAGTATACGTGCCACTACTAGCAGCAAAATGCATAAACTCAGCACAGTTAGCATTGTTACAATTCCATAGAATACAAAGGGAGAAGTCATGTTATAAAGACTGTGGAAATAAGGGCCTATAGTCCTAACCATCCTCCCCTTGACTAGAAAAAGTTTATTTTATAAAAAAGGACGATCTCTGGGCTTTGACAGCAGACCCCCATACCTTAAAGCCTGAATGTAAGGTTTACATCATAGGAACAGCGGAGCTCTTCTCCATGGAACGGCTTTCTCCAAGTGTGTAAAAACAACATGCAACAACGTAATATCAAAGCACGAGTCTTCAGTACTGCAGCTGTGTAGCATGTTATGTGTAGGTGCTAGGGACTGACCAGAACAGAATAACAAGGGGCATTGTTTATCAACCTTGCATATCGTGTTCAGACTAAACTCCAGGAAAGGCGGAGAACACGAAAGGCAACCGGTTCTCATGTGAAGGGCACAAACAAAGTCTTGCAAAAACAAAGTCATGTAGTAGCGTGCGCAAAAGCAGCATCATGGCAGCGAAGCTCATGCTAACTTAGCAATGTCGATAATGTGCCTAAGAACCATATAACACCCTCCCCCTGGTAAGGCCATAGGACATAGAAGAAGGATTAAAACAGAGTTCACAAGTCAAGCAGAGTTCAAAACGGGTGAAAAAACCAAATTGGAAACAAATCGAAATTTTTCAAAAAAAAATAATATATTTTTTCAAAGTTGTTAATAGGGCTCATCGAAGGGGAGCTGCCTCCGGGATAACAAAGTTATTATGAAGGAGGTGGTAAGTCCATCAAGGTGTATGAACCGAGGAATGCAATTCCCTCCAAAAGATCATCCCTATCGTTGGTAAAAAAGAGAGATGCCATCCAATTAAGTATGTCGAAGGAACAAACGTGCTCCTCGTAATCCGATGCCTCTAAAAGCATGAGTGGGCAACTTGCGTGATATTCGATGAAACTGCGTTGCAGGACAGTCTGCGCAGCCGCACAGACATCCCATTCCGCCAAAACTCCAAGTGCAGCCGCACGCGCCATACGGCCATCCCCAGAACAAGCCTGGTCATGGGCCTCTAAGGGACCCATCAACTGGTCTAAATCCGGGACGGGACGTGACGTATTGGAGAGGCATATATCCAGTGCCCAATAGAAGGGACATCGCTGACAATAAAGGACTGGTTGCACGCAAGTGAAGTACGCAAAGCGAAAAGTCAATCCATAACTGACGCCAAGCGTGGCTAAAGGCAATCATCCGAAAACCTGTTGTATGCGATCACGGTTCAGCTGCAACTGGCCTGGTCTGTGCAGTACCACAAGTTGAGCAGCCATTGCGCAACAGGAGCAGGAGAAGCAGGATTACAGCGCCTAATGTCAAAATCAAGGGAAACCCTCCGAAGGCGCTGAAAAAAATAGAATGAATAAAACCCGGTATTACTCCAAATATAGTCTGAAAAAAAGACACAAGGCCAGATCCCACACATTTAAAAAAAATGTGCAAGGCCTGCGGTGTCAGACGCATTAAATATTTGGTGTATTAGTTCTCCAAAATGCAGTGGGAGGTTGGTGTTCAGAAGGGACTGTATCTCTCCAGAAGTCCTAGCCACCTGTAACTGGAAGGTCTCGCGGGCGGAAGTGAGAGCCACCTCTTGTTGGAATAACAGCGCTTTGAGCCTGCTCAACTTGTTGAAATCTGTTTTCAAAGTTGGAATGGAAGGCCAAATTGAGCTATCTATACTCCCATGCGGGGGCAGAAAAAGCACATTGCTACAGCAAGTTACGCGCTGGTAAACCGTTACTAAATATGGGACGCCTGCTTTTAAACCACAGCAGTCTTGGTTGTTCAAAATAAGATAACTGCCATTTGTAAGCAAGGAAAAAGCGGGAATTATTGATGGCACTGGAGTCCCTTTTAAAAAACAGGCCAGATTAGGCGCGGAAACGTTACAAGCGCCGTGCAACTTAACGTGTTTACAAACAAGGGAATGTCCCACTGTGGAATCGCAGTCCTCCCCCTGTTAGGAAAACTTCCTTACCCTCTCTTTGACATCTATAAGTGAAAGGCAGGGACCACATTTCATGTAGAAAAGCGCTACCCAGTGGTTCAAAACGGCCAATCGGAAAATGTTGCATGCATGATTTAAATTGAAATAGCGAAAAAGGGAGAGAAATAACCCCATGAATTAACCAAACAGCAGAGTCTGTTTCCGCTACAGAAAACGGCAAGGGCTCCAATTGTTCAATATGCAATAGTGTGTATGTAGCATCTTTCATGGACATAAACCTTTGTTTATCAGTCAGATTAAATGGCAAGAATAAAGCAGTGGCATTCAAATAATCCCAAGGCACTTTTCCCATTTTAAGAGTTTACAATGTCCAAGCAAACTGCATAACAGATCGTAACTGATTTTGACCATGATATAACACAGATACATCACTTTGAACAATATCAATAACAGATGAAACAATATTATCCAACGTATAAATGCGTGAGGAAAGTGTGTTTATACTATTGTCTACTACGGCAAGGACTTTTCTAAATTGGCCTGATCATTTGGCGCAGACGAAATGCAGCTCCCATCTGCGAAAGTTTCCAAATTTCATTGTAAGCAGCATACATGAATCTTTTTGCTCTCGGAACCCTGGGTCCCAAGAGAAAATCAGCCAAATTAATGTCATGCGACAGCAGAGAAAGATGTTGCTTCACTGATGTCAAAGTAGAATGTTCCAACCATTGTTGGCATAATTTACCCACCAAGTATGTGGTAACCGAATGGGAACTTGGATAACGTGGGTCCGGTCTAGTATTTGTGAAACCAGGTGTTACATTATAAAAGCGCATTTGACATGCATTGGTATTAGTTTGCCACACTAACCACCCCGAAGAATCAATTTCAGAGACATTGAAGGTGTCATTTCGAAGCAAAACTTGCAATGCCTCAATGGTATAATCTGTATGTGTGCGCCAATTAGTATATTCCGCTAAAGACGGAATGGATGGCGTATTTACATTTTTGACAGTTGCTAGGCCAAAACAAGTTGTTTGGTACACTGTATCATTTAAAAACAGAATTTGAGCTGGGATCAGGCAGGCACGATGTAACACTTCAGTTCCCTGACCCTGCCAAGGCTTTGTGCCCCAGATTGATTTTAAATCAACAGTATTTTTCCAATGGTCATAACCCTGCATAGCCAATTTACTTCTAAACAAGTTGGAGTAAATCAATTTTGTGTGGGTCAACATAAATTTAGATTGAGGAGATGTTCGAAACTTAAAATAATAGGATACCGAATTAGATATATTATAATCCGTAAAGTAAGTGAACTTATCCCTAAATGTTTTAGAACTCCCCTCTGTGGGAGTAGGACAATGTTCCAATTGTGTATAGTTAAAAATAGGTCGTAACGTATTTGTTTTGTGTAAAAAATGATGCCCATAATGCTGATAACAAAATAAATCACCATAATTGGCAGAATTTAAATACAAATCTTCAGCATCAAAAGCAGCATAATACTTTACATCTGAAAACAGTGCATGCACATCCCAATCATCCAAATGTATGTCCCGTGTTACCACATCTCCTAGAGAGACGCGAAACACGTATGGTACGCGAAGCACCTCGGTCGGGCTGTGGACTTCGTAGGCAACTTTGTCCCAAACGATGCCATCGGGAATGCGGAAATGTTAACATGAGAGCGATCACGTTTCATGATATGGGACGATGTGTGAGGGGCAAGAACTCTATCGACTAAGTTAACTGCAGAGCGTTCTGGCAAATAATGACCATTGATGAGCAAAAAGAACACTGTCACAAAGCCAATTGACATGAAGAGAAAAATCAGGATAAGCAGCAACCAAATGTAGGTCCAAGGAGGGACCAGGTAAGTCTTTTTGAACCAAGAGAAAAAAATACTTAAGTTAGTCGGTGTGTCAGCCAAACGGGATGTCGAGGAAGAAGAGCCGGAAGAGAGACTGGCATGTGATCCATAGCAGCCATTCGTAGGTTGATTTATCAGAGGTGGAAGTGTCGGGTCCCACTGATGTTCTTCAGGACTGTTCGACACTTCACTGACGGACTCATCTGGATGATATATATACTCATCCAGCCGTGCCGCTTATGTCAGCGACATCCCCCTGGGCACTGCAAAGCGACCGCAAAAAGCGGTTTGTTCAATTCAATAAAGATTTAGAAAAAAGCTTTGAAAACAAAAATTCAATCTTGTTGTACTCATTTCTTGAGATTGAATTTATTCCAAAATTACGTTAGATAACTAAACACATTGTCATCATGATGTGTTTAAACAAATCTCCCGATGCATTTCGGGCCAAGCAGCCCTTCGTCAGGGGAAAAACAACTGTAAGAAAAACGAAAGACAACAGAGCATCACTATAAACAACCTGGGACATATCCAAAGTCACTGCACCTGAGTAACCCGGTGTCAAAAAGTTGTGCCATTGCAGTAAAAACTCAACGGTGTGAAAACAGAAATAGCCACAAACCATTAGTTAAAAATCATGTTCACCGTGTTGCTAAAGGGAAATATCACAAAAACGTCACCATGTATTCCAGAAGTAATTAAGAGAACACGAACTGAAGCTAAAAAACGTGCCTGGTAGTTGTTAACAAACGTGAAAATATAAATGAAACTCAAGAAAATGAAACGGGTCAACAACCTGATTTAGTGAAAATGAGAGTAAATACGTGTAATGTGACCAACCAATACGTGCAAGAGTGAAACGATATTACATGTGAGTCAAACTCAATGGCGTGTGTAATAAAATAAAACGCTTACGTGAGTCGGAGGTGCATAAAGCATGCAATGAAGATGTTCAAAGCGCAGTCAGTCTGACGAATGTGACTTAAGTCAAAAGTCTCGCGGGGTGAATAAAGATAAAGGAAGGACTAACATAAGACCAATGAACACCAACGAATACGTGGAGGCCATCTTAAAAAGTATTGTGAGGTGAATGAACTATGTGATAGTGTATGGAAAGTATAAACGATAACGTGTTTAACAGTTGCGTGATTGTTAAAAGCCTGAAAATTATGCGAGGTTAACAAAATAGCATTTAAAGTCAGAACACGACAATCAAAAATTGTTAAGCCGTGAAAACACGAGCGGGAAGTTTACAAGGACAGAAAAATAGAAAAAGAGATAGTGGGAAAGTCAACAGAACAACAGTTAGCAAAGTGAGAGATGATAGATAGATGAGTGTAACACGACAATCACAAATTGTTGAACAGTGAAAACACAAGCGAAAAGTTTATAAGAGAAAGAAATAATAGAAAAAGTGAGAAAGTCAACAGAACGACAATTAACAGAAGTGGGAAATGATAGATGAATGAATGTACACTGAAAAAAACTCAAGTGTTGGCAAAGAGTGAAACCATAAACATAGAAATACATGGAGTGCAGTACATAAATGATGATATGTGAACAGTGAATAAGTAAAGGTGTACACATGGTAAAGATATACACATGGTAGAGAAATCACAGATAGCATTGGAATTCCATACGATCATTGAGACCATTGGGCTTCATGGAATCTAGCAATTTAATCCCAAAATTTTCTCTCTGTAAGAGAAAATTGGTGTTATTTCTGCCTTCTGATTTTTCGATGATCTCTAAGACCGCAAATTGAAGTTGACTAATGTTATGACTATGTTCCATGAAATGTTCCGCAATTGTAGATTTGATGTTGCAAGTCCAGATGTTGCTCTTGTGTTCGTTAATACGAACCTTAATCTTTCTCTCCGTTTTGCCGACATATACCAGTCCGCACGGACACTTAAGTAAATAGACAACGTTCTTGGTGTCACAATTAGAATTAACTCTTAATTTGATTTTTGTGCCTTTCATAGGGTGTGTGATTACAGCTCCTTTAATGATGTTATGGCAATTGCTGCAGTTGTAACAGGGTATATTTCCTTTAAAGGTCGATGTTGGTGTCAATGTAGGTCTGTTGGATATAAAGTCCTTGATGTTTTTCCCCTCTTGTAGGCAAAGATAGGTAATTCATTGAAAATACCATGGAAGTCTGGTTCTGTGGCCAAAATTGACCAATGATTTCTGATGGATTTCTTGTATTGGGTGCTGAGAGTGGAAAATTTTGAGACCACCACAGAACGCTTAGAGTCAGTTTTAACAACAGGTGTGAGTAACTGTGCTCTGTTTTTTCACCACAACGTTCCTTGGCGTGTTGAAGAACCTCATGAGGATAACCACGTTGTTTGAATCTTTCAAGCATGTCGTTGGACTGTTGATCATATTTCAAAGAGTCTGACACTATCCTTTTTACCCTCAATAATTGTGAGTAGGGTAGATGATTTTTAAGTGACATCTGATGAAAACTCCGATAATGCAATAGATTATTCCTGTCTGGACTTTTTCTATAAATGTTTGTTTCCAAGGTGTTGCCTGATCTGGTGATTAGTACATCAAGAAATGTTACACAATGAGAGTTGATGTCAAAAGTGAACTGTATCCTATCATTGATGGTGTTCAAGCAGTTCAGTGCACTCATAAGACTTGTGTGGGTACCTTTCCAGATGATAAAAATATCATCTATATATCTGAGAAAGATGATGGCATGCTCCTGCCATTGTGTGGTGTTAAGAATGTTGTGTTCCTCAAACTTGCTCATGAAAATCTTCGCATACGAAGGTGCGGTGCAATTGCCCATGGAAGTTCCTGTTAGTTGGAGGTAACAATGTTTGTCCCATTCAAAATAACTCTGATACAAAGAAAAATGTATGAGTTCCATCAGAAACAGTTGAAGATCAGGATCCAGGTCAGAATTAAGAAAAATTTCTTCAATGGCTTCGATGCCCAAATTGTGTGGGATGGACGTATAGAGAGACCTCACATCAGCTGCACATAACCAAATTTCATCATTGGTTTCAAAGTTCGTATTCATGATTTTGGAAAGCAGATCGGTCGTGTCTCTTATGTACGTTTTCATTGTGAGTACAAATGGTTGTAAATATTTATCGATGAATTTCCCAACCGGTTCATGGAGGCTGCCTTTAGTTGATACGATTGGTCTGAACGGAGGGTGCAGAAGATCCTTATGAACTTTGGGAAGCATATAGAGAGAGGGTGTGCATGGATGTGCTTGGATCAAATATTTACCTGTCCGTTCAGTAATGACACCATTATCAATCGCTCTCTTTACTAAAATATTCAAAATAGAGGAAAATTGTTCAGTGGGATTGTATTCAATGGCACAATACGTATTGGTGTCAAGAAGATGTAATCGAACCTGTTCATGGTAGAAATTAGAGTCCATGATAACCAGGGCTCCCCCTTTATCTGCATTCTGGTATGTGATGTTGGGATTCTCTGCTAGATTCTTCAAGATAGAAAATTCCTTGTTGGACAAGTTTCGATGTCTGGAAGAACGCTTGTAATTGAATTTGCGAATATCTAGTATTTTGGAATAAATTCAATCTCAAGAAATGAGTACAACAAGATTGAATTTTTGTTTTCAAAGCTTTTTCTAAATCTTTATTGAATTGAACAAACCGCTTTTTGCGGTCGCTTTGCAGTGCCCAGGGGGATGTCGCTGACATAAGCGGCACGGCTGGATTAATGTTCTAACACCCAATTCAGAGGGTGATACCCCCGGTGCACGCCACAAATTACTAATTTTGGTTTAATACTTTGCTGTGCGTGCTCATACACTTCATTTTTTGATATATATACTCAACATCCACGGTTGAAGATAGCGGTCGGGCAGGTGAAAAATCAATGATAGTGTCCATCACATTCTTAGCCCTACGAGGAGCGGTGGAAGATGATGTAGTCAGTGGATCCAATGAAATGTCTTGCACGAAACTGCAGGTGTGACACTATTCAGAATCGGCCACATGGTGTAGTTTGACATTGTCCACTGAAATATATCTGTTGTCTTTGCGACCAGGTAAAGGAAGTAAAATGACTGTACGAGTACCCTTCAGTCCAAGCACTGGAACCGGTGCACGATAAGAGGGACAAAATTCTTTTTTGTTCTCCAGCTTTTCTCGTACCAGATCTCCAATTTTTGGAAAGCCAGCCAGCAACTGGAATCAGTAGTGCTGCATCAGTGGAAGAGGGTAAATGTTCAGTTGCAAAGCTGTCACGGGTCTTTTGTAGATCCTGTAACACAGTAGAATGATTATCTACGTCAAAGGTTGCGTCAGCCGCCACAATGTCTAGACCATCAAGGTCTGGCACAAACATTTTAATGCCAAAGAGCATTTTGTACGGGGTCCGCCCACCCAGAGATCGTCTAGGGAGGTTATTAAGTGCACGTTGAACCCCATACAAATGGGCCAGCCAGTACGTAAGACTCTAGCTGTCAAGGATTGCTTTAAGTCACAGTTCATTCGCTCCACAACTGAATTGCCCTCAGGCCTGTATGGAGACACAAACTGCACCAGCACCCCCATTGACTTCATTGCATCCTTGTACGCCTTAGAGGCGAACGCTGGACCTTGGTCAGAATGGAAGGTGCCACAGGCAAACATCCCTACAAAGACACGCAAATCCCTGATGACATTTCGAGCATCAGCACTGCGTTGTGGCCAAACCCAAAGGAATCTAGTGCACGAATCAACTGCAACAAATATATATTTATACGCAGTATCAGAAGAAAGAGGACCGCAGTGATCAAGATAGATACAGCCAAAAGGTTGATTAGAAATACACAGCTGTGTTTGTGGTGGGCGGGTGACCGTAGACGGCTTGATTTGCTGACAAATGTCACAAGAAAGAACATAATTACGAGTCTGTTTATATAAACCACGCCACCAGTAACGTTGCTGTAAAATAGAGACTGTCGCCGACACACCGGCATGCGCATATGCTATGCCTTCGTGTGCGGCTTTGATCAATGTGGGTCTGCGGTCCATGTTGGGGATCATCTACTCCCCAACAGAAGGAATCAAAGTATAAGGAACTTGTTCGGGAGTTATATGATAAGAGTATTTCGAAGGGAAACCCTGAGCATAAGCTGTTCCCTCTCGCATCGCAGCTACAGCTGCCAAAATCTCATTATCTATTTTAGTCTTGGATCTTGTAACTGCTGCTACGGAGCACGTGGCCACTGCAGACCTGGCTGCTTCATCAGCCAAAGAATTACCAAGAGCATGTACAAGCTGATGGCCAAGAGTATGTATAACATGAATGAGGGGTAGACGTTGTTTAAGATCTGCCACTCGAACCCAAAGCGTTTTATGCTTAATTGCGCTGCCTTTGGAATCTTGATAGTCATTCCGAGACCAAAAAAACAAGTTGTCATTGAAAGACTGGACACAGTAATAAGAATCGCACACAATAAGAGTATTCACATTTGGATCAGCAAACTCGATAGCTAATACAAGAGCACGCAGCTCCGCCAATTGTGCCGTACAGTCACCAAGTGCTTGAGTGTGCACAATGGAAGACTTAAACTCTCCATTAACAAATGAGCCAGCAACAATTGCGCAAGCGGCTGAGTAAGCATGTTTGGAACCCGTGGCCAGTTGAGCCGAGCCATCGGTATAAATGATGCATTTGTACTCATATAGAGGAAGCAGAGACAAGGGTGGAGGATGAACGTGTACATACTGTAAAAACTCCTGTGTCTGTAAAGAAGGATCAAAGATAAACGTGACATCAGCCGATGTGAAAGAAGTAGCCCATTGTATCCAACGGGGATGTAATGCTTTTGAGTTAGGTACACTTGCCTTAGTCACGGCTTCCAAAGCATGGAAGGGCGTGACCATAAGAATGCGTTTTCCTTGTGCCAGTGAGCGTTCTTTTAGAATCGCCATCTGTACTGCCGTCAAGATTTTTTCAACAGTTGGAAAGCGCATTTCAGCAGCAGTGTATAAATGTGATTTGTATGCAATCGGAACTGTGTCACCTTCATTGAACGTCAAGTAAGTGAAACCCACTGTCCCAGAAACTATACGTATTACTAGGTTTGTGGTGTTGTCATGTGTCAACAAGTAGTTAGTTGCAAGCAAGTCTGTTTGCAAAGAAGTCAGAATAGAAGTATGTTCCGGAAGCCAGCTGGCAGAAGAAAAAGTCGGTTGTATCAATGCATAAAGCGGTTTGATACGCTGGGCATAATCGGGAATGTATGTCCTCCCGAAATTCAAAAATCCCAGCAAAGACTGAAGTTTCTTCAGTGTAGAAGGGGGTCGCAATTGTGCACATTTCTCCAAGAAGTGAGGGGCCAAGCCCTTTCCTTCATTATTGAGCTCATAGCCTAGAAAGATCACCGCCAAATGGGCGATGTGCGATTTTGCAAAATTGAATTTGTATCCATAGTCGGCAAAGGACAAAATAATATTGTCGACTCGGACTAGATGCGGCATAAGTTCATCGTCCGTTAGATAAATGTCATCAACGTACGAGAACGCATCTGGATCTATGTCGTGCAATAGGGACACGACACTTGCTGCAAATGCCCCGGGGCTATTCTTATACCCCATAGGCAATCGTGTACATTTTTTCTGATTCCCGACGGCAGTGAATGCTGTCAAATCACGACTCTCAGGAGCGAGATTGTGACTATAGAATCCATTCGAAATATCAAGGGTAGTTTTGTATTTTTTACGAACAAGGCTGTTCACCAGCGCTGAGCTGTGTGTGTTTTGCACCGCAAAAGTGCGACAATGACTGTTCAATTCTCGGTAATCCAATACAATCCGATAAGAACCATCAGGTTTTGATACCGTAAAGAGAGGATTATTCATCGGTGATGTACATGATTCAATCACTCCTTGATACTCCAACTGTGTTAGAATATCACAAACGGAAGCTTTTGCTTCACGTCTGATTGGATATTGCGGTTGTGGCTGAGGCATAGAGCGTAAAGGTATTTCATAAGCCGGTGAATCAACATCCCAACCCACCTGATTACGATACACCGCTGGGGCTAGGGCACAAGCCCACCCTGCAGCCAAAGTCTGGGCATGCTCTTCAGGGACGTAACGTGAAAAACTCGGAAGTATCACGTCTTCTCCCCTAGGAGCTGCCAACACAAAGGGTGGAGGCCAATCTGCCTCCGCCAACAGAATGTCATATGAGGACGTTAAATTCTCCCAGAACACCGCTTTGATTGGACGAGGTATATCACCTTCAATTTGGAAAATTATGTCATAGAGCCTATCTGGGGGGCAACCCGGGTGTTAGCAGTCTCTACTGTAACGAAGGTATCAGTTGCTGTCGCCGCCAGACAGGGAAGCAGAGCCTCCCGCACTATGGTAACTTCCGCTGCGCTGTCGAGCAGAGTCACTGCCCATGTCCAATCCAGGAGTCGCGTTCTCACCGTCTGAGGCATACCTCGCTGTTAGAGCGGGAACTTTTTTCTTCTGAAACGGTGGTCGAAAACGAGGTAGATCCTCTTGTTTTCCGTTGCCTTCAAACTGTCGAGGCTGATCACATCCCTGTGGCGCAGATTGACTCTTGCCACGATCTTGGCGTTCCCCTCCTCCGACTTGAGAGCCAGAAGTGTCCTGCGAAGAACGAGGAGAACGTGGCTCAGGGACCTGAAATCTATCAGGAGACTTTATTTTAGCGCGGCCGCGCAAGTCATAAGTACGCTCAGAAGACTCGGGTGTCGGTGAACCAGCATGCAAACCTTGCTTCTGTTGTTGCTGCCCCTGTTTTTTTGTTTTCCAGTTCTTTTTAGGAAAGAACGGACACCCATCTTTATCAGTCTGGGCCTTATGTTGAGTTTGAGAATGAGTTTGCGTTTGAGTAAAAGGCTTAACTCCCAAACTATTGCGGCCTATGGTCTTATAAGCCTTCGCAATAATTTTTGGTAATTCGCGTGGTTTGTCTACATCAGGGACAGCCTCCAAGCGATCTGCCACTTGAAAGCTTACCGCATCGCCCTTGACATTTGTAAGGATCATATCTGCAACCATGTCGAATACTCCCACCAATCTCATCCCCAGCTCCACAGCCGCTTCGGCTCCGTGTTCATCTTGAACACGCTTAATCACGGAAGGGAGTACGGTCATGGACGGAGTTCCGAAACACTTCGAATATACCGCTGCAAACACCTTACCCCAGGTGTTACAATCAGCCAACTCGGGAATCAAGTCTTTAGGCAAACTAATAGTCAAAATCCTGTGTTTATCCACAGGAGAGGTATTTGGAAAAACAGCCTCTAGTTGTCCAAATTTTTCAGTAAGCCAGTAAGGTAATTCTTCCTTATTCTGTGGACGCTTGCCCATTACTGAATTAACCATAAGGGGACTGATGGCCACACCACCAGGTCCCGCAGGTTGCGCAGCAACTCCAGGTGGTCCCACCTGAAAGTTGTGTGTATGAGCTCTATGCACGCGTATTAAAGACTTATGTAACACGCGCAGTTCTGCAAGCGTCGCCATTGTCAAACGACGTGGGTGAGGGGTATACCCAGCCAAAACGGGCCACGTGGCCCCATCTATCGATAAAGGACCAAAACGGACCGGCGTTATTGGGTGCGGAAGGGCGCCATTAAACCAAATTTGGTGTTGCCAAGCTGTAAGCGGAGCTCAAGAGCCCGATAGGGCTGATAAGCATTAGGAAGGGCCATAGGCGTATATTCGTGAAACAAGTTATCTGTTCCATCCACCGCCAGAAAAGTGACCCAAGAATAAAGCACTTCGAAGCGGTAAGCCGCATCTGCTTCAACTACAAAAATCAGCACAACACCAGCATTAGGGACTCCATTCTGAGTCAAATAAGCCGTGAGTGATGCCCTATTAGCGGCCGGAATCGGGACCGCCATAACTGACAATAAAGAATAACAACCTAGAGCGTGGCAGCGCAATAATGGGTGAAGAATAAAGAGAAACCTTTTAAAACTTCAAGCTTGAAAGACCCTATAAAAACATCAATATAGGAGGTTACACCGTCACAGCTGTCTCCGGAAACAGAGGTGAGGGGATAGTGGACAAGCACAAGCACTACTCAAGCGTCTCGCAGATAAGAACCAGACCAAACATTGGCGGCACCATGTTGCAGGGATTCTGCACATACACAGAACTATGCGCAGGAAAACAGGACCTCAGGGAATAGGGGTGTACCAACCTACCACATCAGTACCCAAAATCCCATACCGACTAGCTATAGTGTCTCATTCGTTCTCCTCCAAATATCACGGAGCTACAAATGATTAGACAACCCAGAACACAACACTCCCGACTCTCTCAGGAATCGCGGGAGCAAGACGTACTTTTTCGCTCACTCACGCACACCTGTCCACAATGAGAATAAGCAGAGTCACTAAAATAGTTCAAAATGTTTATTTTAACTATCGTGCTCTACAATACAGTATACGTGCCACTACTAGCAGCAAAATGCATAAACTCAGCACAGTTAGCATTGTTACAATTCCATAGAATACAAAGGGAGAAGTCATGTTATAAAGACTGTGGAAATAAGGGCCTATAGTCCTAACCACCCTCCCCTTGACTAGAAGAAGTTTATTTTATAAAAAAGGACGATCTCTGGGCTTTGACAGCAGACCCCATACCTTAAAGCCTGAATGCAAGGTTTACATCATAGGAACAGCAGAGCTCTTCTCCATGGAACGGCTTTCTCCAAGTGTGTAAAAACAACATGCAACAACGTAATATCAAAGCACGAGTCTTCAGTACTGCAGCTGTGTAGCATGTTATGTCTAGGTGCTAGGGACTGACCAGAACAGAATAACAAGGGGCATTGTTTATCGACCTTGCATATCGTGTTCAGACTAAACTCCAGGAAAGGCAGAGAACGCGAGAGGCAACCCGTTCTCATGTTAAGGGCACAAACAAAGTCTTGCAAAAACAAAGTCATGTAGTAGCGTGCGCAAAAGCAGCATCATGGCAGCGAAGCTCATGCTAACTTAGCAATGTCGATAATGTGCCTAAGAACCATATAACAATGACAAAGGCAAAAAGAACCCAGGTAAGAGACACTGCCCAGATTTTGCCAGGAGGGAACTGTGAGGCCACCTCCTAAAGAGTATAGGGGTTCATGTACCCCGAGAATAGATTAATACTGCCACCACCATCATCTTACCATGGCCCGGGTAGACATTGCAGTAGCGACTTTCTTTGAAAGAGGGGTACACTATGCATTCCCTTCAACCTCAGAGCAAACTTGTAGGGCTTCAATCCATGTCAACAGGAAGGCCCTTTGTGGGTATATGTGACTGTCTTGTTTACTGACATAGAGATCAAGAACACCTACAGTACTTTCAAGTGACTTGGTAGGAGATCAACATTAGGGCAGGGAAGCGCACTCTCCAGATCCAAGCAGAAGACTTCCCGTCCCAACAGGCATCTTATGAGTTAAAACAGAGCAGAAGCAGAATTTACGTCACCGCCTAGTAATCATTTCTGTTATATTATCGGCCAGTTTATCGTGTTGAAAGATAGTGTAATTCATTGCTGATTTTCTGGCTGGCACTTAAGTTTAGGCCAAGTTTCACCCCATATATCAAACTAACGTATGTTACATTTTAAGTGTTTTAAATTAGCTGAATGTCGTGGAACTTCATCATTGAGCCATGAGAATTCAATGTAATTGACTGATGGTGTTCGGACTGGCACCACTGGGTAGCTGAAGTTAAGTTTTAAATAATAATTTTTAGGGTCACCCATGTTTAGATCAAGACAGTCAGTGTAAATAACAAGCAGTAGCAAAGCCACTTGGTCTTGCCTTTTGGCTTTGCCAAGGCAGACCAAATGGATTTGCTAATAATTTTTGCCAATGGTGTTCAGCATCAGCAAAAAAGAGAAAAAAATGGTTATTTCTGGAAAGGGTGCTATGATATGAATTACGCATGCATGATGATGCATGCTCGCATAAGCTTCATGACACCATGGACCACTTATGTGACAAAATTCAAGAATGCATAGCTATTAGTACCTGCATTCCACTGCAGAAGTATCATGGACTACTGCTACTTTTTTACACCTCCTCTGACAAGACTCAAACAAAGGTATAAACTAGAGTGAGAGAGACTTCAGAGGAAAAGGGACACATGAAGAGACACAGCAACCAGTCTACAAGTAACAGTTGGCAGCAATCGGTTACCTAAAAGGTTAAAGAAAAAATATACATCATTAATGATAGATCGAATTTACATCCACACAGACACTTGACATCGGTATGCTACCTACCTTCCTGACTTTATTTCTCTTGGCTGTTGTCTCTAAACTCAAGGAGATTGCTTTTCCTAGAAAGAAGAGAAGCCATTTTAGTAATTCCTAAGTTTACAGTGAGTGGGGAAAAAAGCAGTATTTTAGCAAATCGATTTCTGCGCTGCTTAACTTTGCTATTAAGTTTGGCAACAAGCCAATTAGAGAAATAATAACTATCTACAATTCAAGATGCGTATCAGTTGCTCTACAAGGGGTGGGAATCTGGGGCTTTAATAAAATCACCCAGCTCCAGACGCTGGAGAATGCGTGTTTTAGGAATCTTTTGGCTGTCCCATCTTGTTGTTCCACCTTTGTTTGTCATGCAGAACTAGGGACCCCGTTCTTATCCGATTTGATCAATATTGTTATGGCATAAAGTTTGGCCCTGTGATTTTACTATTTTAAATTGTTCGATTCTTTATGATTGTCTGCAGTTGACTAGATCTGGAGCATTTTCCTGGTTCAAATCTGTTAAATGTTTTTGTATGTACTTGGGCTATGCTGAATGCTTTGACTCACCTGATGTTTTACACAACGTGAGTAGACGTGACCTAAAAAATCAATGTGTCCTTTCTTAAAGACCACAGATTCTCCAGGAAAATGGCTAAATCCTGTTATTAAAAACCAGTTGACATTGGTCACAGACTGCGTTCAGCCGTATCTCACTGCTATACAGAATCATCAGCATAGGTTTGTTTTAACTTGTTTTAAATTAGATATTTTCTATCGCTTAGTCAAGTTCCCTGCTTTTAACGATTGGTCAGAGACTCTGACCAACTGTCCCTGTAATGGCATTTCTAGGCAATGCGCCTTTTGTTTTTTTTGCTGTTTTCATGCTGTGCCTCATACACGTTTCATCTTACCTATTTCAGGTGACTTTAATTTTAAACAAAGTTGATCAGCATTTCTTTAGTGATTTGTTGCAAGATTTCTATTTTTTTGTGGTCTGTGAAATGGTTAAGGAAACATATGCCTGCACAGTAATGATGCTAATTAGTTTACCCCTTATATTTTTATGTCTACCATTTTACGATTTTGATGTGTATTTAATCTGTATGTTCTGCTTTTATGATTTCTTTTCAGATAATCGAATAAAGCTGATTATGATGATTGTCATACAGTTCATACTTTCTCAGTAAGACTGTGTTTTTGGACAACATAAACATCAAAACTGTGCGAGACTGAGCCCATGCACACCATCAGTATATGTTGGTGTTAGTCCTGGCTAGCTCTCAGTGCACCCATCTGTACCCCTAATCTTGCAAGGTAACAGGTGGTATGTGCAACCTCAGAACAAGACAACCTTGACTCCCCAAGGAAATCGTGCAAACAGATCAGTCCCTTTCATTAGTAACTCATGCATGCCCAAAGGGAGACACAAGAAATACTCAAATTAGCATTTCAAACATTTATTGAAGTAATAAGATTCTTGTGTAAAATGTGTGTGCTTCAATTATTAATAGAAGGAAAAAAAACAGAGTAATGAGCATCACAAGATTGGTAAAGAAAATGAACAGTTCAACCATTGTGCGATTACATGAATTATGCTTCTACCTAGCGCTCCCTATCCTAGTGTGCCTAGGGTGGGTGAATCTGCCAGAATTCCTTAGGGTGATCTAACTCTTTATTAACCTGTGGGAATGTTTCATCTGGGAGCCTGTTTTGGTGTAGATCGGTGCACCATACTTCTCATGAAGTAAACAGCATATAGCGGGGCTGGAATTCCGGCATGGGGCGACCTCAACAGTGTCAGCGAAATGCTCCTCTATCCTAACACAGGAGTAATATTGTTTATATAATAAACTTCACCCATGTTACCATGCCGAAGCCCCAGTCAGGCCGTGATTATTTATTCAATCTTTACAGAGCTGTCGCCGAGCGGACAATAACAAACATCACGATTTTGCACAGTGAACTTAGCCCTCGTACAGAATGTTCAAGGTTCTCATAATATGTCTACGAAGAAATCTAAATGTAAGCAAAGCCATTTCAGAGAGTATTATCATACAGGCACGCAAGTAAATGTGTGTCAAGTGTCAGCGTTCAAGAAAGATGCCCACTTTAAATGTGAGCATGTAAAATGCTGGTGTTCTTGTTCGGGCCTAAGTGACCATATAATACAGACTCCTTGGACGTAAGGCGACTAAAGCTTCCTAAAAACGATGCTAAGAATATAGGTTTAAACCTGTAGTGTATACCTAAAATCTTAAAAGCATTCTGCTCTTTAATAATAAAAGCATAGAAAACGCCAAATTGTATTTAAAAGTCAATATAAGAGACAAATAAAAAACACTGCAATTAAAAGCAATTTAGCAAGTAAAAACATGGCCTAATTAAAAAAAAATCTTCACTGCTGGAAACTGCCAGATTGTTCAAATGTTCTGAGAAGCAGGGGAAAACATTTCTGTTCTCAGCTACCGCAGATAATGTTTTCGTTGGCACCTCTCACAAGTTCCAATGAACAAACATTTTCCAATCCACCTCCACAAGAAACTTTTTTCGATCCCACGCCACATATCTCAAGCCCAGATAAGACTGGATTGTGCAGTATTTAAAACTGTTGAGTCCTTGGTGTTTAACAGTTCCGATCCATACGTAATCGAGGGCAAGAATTTTGCAGCAACGACTTTTAGTAGATGGTGTGTTGCGCCGTCGATGAGTTTTTTCTGCAAGATTTTAAATGCTTATAGTTGAGATGCCGGTCTTATTGTACCCCCAGATATTTGTATATTTCCACCTGGTCCAAGCTGTTACTATTTATCGACCAAGTGAATTTAGGTTGTTTTTATGGGGACTGGAGAAGCACATAACCTTCGATTTTTGGAAGTTAATGATTAATTGGGCAGAGGATGTGTATTCTGCTAGCTGGGTGATCAGCCGCTGTAGGCCTCGAGGCGTTTGGGAAAGCAGAACAATGTCGTCGGCATATTGCAGGCTTGCTATTGGGACATTTCCCAATTTCGGGGGGTCTCCTTGTGTTAAGCGGAGATAGTGCTCTAGATCAGCCATGTAGATGTTAAACAGGCAATGAGCCAAGACACACCCCTGTTTTAAGCCATTGATAGTTGGAATTTTGTTGGTTAGACTTCAACCGTCCCCCAATTTTATTTGGACCCATGTGCTTGAGTAGAATTGATGATTGCCTCTAATAATTTTGCGAGATCTCCCCAAGATTTCATTTTTGACCATAATTTGTTTCTGGGAACCTTATCAAAGGCGGCTTTAAGATCTACAAAGCACGCATACAGGAAACTTGATTTGGCGATAGCTTTATTGGCCAGGATCGTGACTGCAGATAGATTCGTTAGAGTGCTCATCCCAGCGCGGAATCCTGTTTGCGTTTTAGGGATTAGGTTTATGGTGTTAACCCAGTCCTCTAGATCCATGGAGGTGGCGCAGTTCGCGTTGCCCAAAACAATCACGGCCCACTGGGCCCAGCTGGATAGGCCCTCGGGTGAGATCAAAGCTACGGATGCCTTGGCGTCCTCCGCCATATTGAAAAAGTTTTACCAGGGTGCGTGTGATGTACAGGAGTTTGTCCTGACACAACCGCCAGGAACGGTTGATTCCCTTCTTGGGGTCCTTGATGTATTTGGCTAGGAAAGTGGCTCTCTGGGTGACAGACACTTTCCCTTCTAAAGACGGGCGGAGGCACTCCGTCCAAAGGCGGTTCCTGACCTCTTGATCAAGAGGCTTGTTGAACCTGCTGGCGACAAACTTGGCCACCTTAGCGCAGGGGACCCACTCCGAAGAGCAGCGATGGAGGAGGTCCTCTGGGTCTAACAGGTCCGACTGGGAGCCAGAGGGGTCTCCGGCAGAGGCGGGAGGCTCCGCTGAGGGGAGAGACGAGGGCCTCCAAGATCTGTCATGATCGGGATCCCCCTCGGAGCCCGTGGGAGAACCATTCGACAGGGGAGAATGTGAGGTGGTCCCATCTGGCTGCGGGGTCAGCGGGGGTGCGCGCTCCTGTGGCGCGGGCAGATTAGCCCCCAAGAAAGTTTGTTTAAGCCTATCAAAGGCATCCATATCCACCCCGGGTTCGTGTGGGCGTTTGCATGGATTCTCAGGGGGGGAGGGGAGCAGTGGCTTGCCCCAGAGGTTGTGGGGCCAAGGGCCCAGGTAGGTCTGTCCTCTGTGCGAGAGGTTGTAGGCACCTTTGCACCATCTCCATGAGTTTCTTCTCTAGGGCTGGCCACTGCATCTGAGACCGCCCTAACAATGGAGGCATCTACCACATCAGAGAAGTCATCTGTGACCGGAAAATACTGGATGTCCTCTTTCTCTTCGCAGTATTCGCCGTAATCCTCCATGAGGTGAGGTAAGTAGTAGTGAAGTACGGCGTTCATTGGGTGGCCAACCACCAGGTCAGAGGGTAACAAAACAGAGGGAGAAACCCTGTAATCACCCCTGAAATACAGAGATGGCCCTGAGGACTGGAGGGCTGTTTGCTAGCTCTGGGCACCAGAGACAGGCGAACCGGCCTTCAAAGCCCAAAATGAGAGAATGACCCTAAATCTGCGAGGCCTGCAAGCACAGAAGGCCCTTCAGAGAGGGCAGGCAGACAAAACGCCCTTATGAACTCTTACTGGCTTGAACAGTCACTCGACAGCCTGGGCGGAGTCTGCCTCGCGAGAGAACGTGTTCCCGACACAATCTTACCCCGCAGAGTGTCTATGCTCCAGGCTGACAGGGGCGTAGCAGAGCTCGGTGCGGCCATGGACGGAGGCGCTCAGTTTGACAAGAAACTGACGCACTCCGTCTCCGCGGCCCACCGAGAGATAGAGCATCACAGGAAGGAAAAATAACTTTGTATCGGCTGGGAATGGAGCGAGTGAGCGCTCCCGCAGCCCTTCAGGAATAACCAATAAGGCAAATAATCAATCAGCATGAGAACAAGACAAACAATGGAAAGAACAAGAGCAAAGGGGACTGGAGTCCCGACACTCATCTGTCCTTGGCTGCAGCAGCGAAGAAAGAGGGAGGGAGAAGATGGACAACTCCCCGTTGAGGGGGCAGACAGCCCCTGTTTAGACTGTGACTCTGTTTTGGCTTAACTTCTTTCCCAGGGTTTTGAAGTTTCTTGTTATTGTTGTCCAGTTATGGCTGCTACTGTAATTAAATGAAGAAAGAAGGCCTAATCCTCGCCTCCGTGTCCTGCAATAGAATTGATGTCATGTGTTTCACAAAGCAAAGTTTGTTGACTTCAAAATTTTATGGTGTGTAAATTTGTATGCTGAATATGTGTTTTTTTAATAAATTTTATTTGGTTATTTTGCAGTATAATGGGCGTTAGCCCTACAATAACACGCATGAGCAGAGGGATAATTTTTGCATTGATAACCATTTTCATGATGATAAACATTACCCGCCAAACATGCAGGTAAAACAATAATACAAACAATATGCAGACAATGGTCAATCCCCATGATATAGCACATGATGCAGCAGATTCAAAATATACATTACAACAAGGCAATAAGACAATCAGACGATATAGCATGGGGTGATACCCGTCAGGGATCGGAGGGTGCCACTCATAGGTCCTCCTCGGGCAGTGGGGGTAGGTCAATTCCGCGATATGTCGCCCATCGTGTCCAAATCTTGCGATGTTTCCTGGGGCAACCCCGGGCCTCAAAGACTGCAATCTCAGCTCCCATACATTTATCTAATTCGTTCTTCCATTTGCCTATAGTCGGGGGAGATGACGCCTTCCACCCCTGTGCAATGTCCCTCTTGGCGATAGTAAGGGCGAGTGTTAGAATTGGGGGTCTCTAGTTGGCACAGGTAGGTACTTGTGACAAATAGGGACCCTCGCCTCTAGTCAGGGTAAAGGGGTACACTCCTAAAATAACCCCTGCTCACCCCCTTGGTAGCTTGGCACGAGCAGACAGGCTTATCTCAGAGGCAGTGTGTAAAGCATTTGTGAACACATACAGTAATCTAGTGACACACTACAGATGGACACCACACAAGGTTTATATCAAAAATAAGTATTCTTTATATAGTTTTAACACAAGACCATAAACGACAAAAATCCACAATACTGTACTTAAAATGGTAGTTTTAGCTTAGTTCAGTTCAGTTCTTACGATGCGACACTTTAAGTCAATGTACCTTACGATGCGGGACGCTTCCACAACAAGCAATGTTGCAGCGATGGAAATGCGACAAAGTTCTGGTGCAAAGAAGTAAAGACGTCAAATTCTTCCTGATGCGGCACGCTTCTCCGAGGTTGCGAGAAGTCTCGACTCGATGCGTCAGCTACAGCGGCGACACCCTTGTTCAGCGATGCGACGACAGCGGCTTTGGCGGCGACCCTCTTCTCCGACGTTGCGAGACGCTTCCGCTCGATGCGACAACTGCAGCGGCGACACCCTTGTTTCGTGATGCGACGGCAGCAGCTCCGACGGCGGCACGCTTCTCCGTGGAGGCGAGGCGCTTCTCTTGATGCGGTGCAATGCGACAGCTACAGCGGCGACACCCTCCTTCGGAGTTGCGACGGCAGCGGCTGCGACGGCGACACGCTTCTTCCTCGATGCGAGACTCTTCTCTTGATGCGGTGCAATGCGACAGCTACAGCGGCGACACCCTCCTTCGGAGTTGCGACGGCAGCAGCAGCGACGGCGACACGCTTCCTCTTCGTTGCGGGACGCTTCTCTCGATGCGGTGCAATACGACAGCTACAGCGGCGACACCCTCCTTCGGAGTTGCGACGGCAGCAGCAGCGACGGCGACACGCTTCTTCCTCTTGAGTCGCGCTTCCAGCTCCTTGCGACACGCAGTCCCTTCAGAAGGCCCAAAACAGCAGCAGGCACTTCCAAAGGATTCTTGGGGAGCTGGTGGTTGAAGTCTGTTGTCCCTGAGACTTCAGCAGGAGGCAAGCTCTTTTCTCAAGCCCTTGGAGATACTTTACAAGTTGAATAAAAGTGCACACAAAGTCCTTTCTCCTTCCTTTGGCAGTCAGGCAACCACTGCAGGCAGATCCCTCTAGCTTAGGGATAGTCTTCTCCTCAGTTCCTTCTTGGTTCCGCTCCTCAGCAAAGGTTTCTTCTTGTTTTCCCAAAGTGATCTAATTTCCTAGGGATCTGGGTCCCCTTTTTATACACAGTTTTCCTTTGTTCTCTGAAGGCAGAGAGGCCTCTGCCTAGTCAAAACCAGTTCTAGTCAGTCCTGGAGCACTTTGTTTTTCTGACTCCTTCTTTCCTTTCAGAATGTGGGGCAGGGTGCTCAGCCGCCCGGCAGGAGGTGGAGCCAGCATTGTGGAAGGCAGGCACAGCCCTATTCAGACCCAGGTGCAACTCCTCCCTCCACTCTGGATGCAGATCTTTCTATTCAGCCCTGTGCTGACTCACCCTGTCTCCTGTAGCCACCCCCAGCCCCTGTCACTCAATCTCCAGACAAGGAATACACAACCTAGCAGAGGCAGGCTTGGAAGTTTAGGCAAGAAAATACCCACTTTCTAAAAGTGGTATTTTCAAACACAGAATGTTAAAACCAACTTCACTAAAAGATGTATTTTATCATTCTGAGTTCAGGCATACTAAATTCGTTTTTCTACCATGTTCCCTGGGTCAGTTCTGACTATAAGGTGTAATAGTCAGTCTGCCCATTCTGGCCTATGGGGAGCAGGTAGCCTTGCAATAGTGAAAAACGAAAATGGCTGTAATTCACTATTAGGACATGCCACACACACCAGGGCATGTCCTACCTTATACTTACAATGCACCCTGCCCTAGGGCCTACTTTAGGGGTGACCAACATGCAGTAAAGGGAAGGTTTAGGGACTGGTAAGTGGGTGCACTCACCAAGTCGACATGGCAGCCCTAGGCTGCACACAGGCTCTGCGATGGCAGGCCTGAGACACATTTTACAAGCCGCTTCTGTGGGTGGCACAACCAGTGCTGCAAGCCCACCAGCGGCATTGGATTTACAAGCCCTGGGCACACTCAGTGCACTGTACTAGGGACTGACAAGTAAACCAATCATCCAATCATGGAGTCACTAATCCATAACACAATTTACAATGGGGCGAGCATATGCACTTTAGCACTGATCAGCAGTGGTAAAGTGCCCAGAGTCATAAAACAGCCAACAACAGGTCAGAAAAAATATAGGAGGAAGGCAAAAAGTTTAGGGATGACCCTGCAAAAAGGGCCAAGTCCAATGTTAGAATTGGGGGTCTCTAGTTGGCACAGGTAGGTACTTGTGACAAATAGGGACCCTCGCCTCTAGTCAGGGTAAAGGGGTACACTCCTAAAATAACCCCTGCTCACCCCCTTGGTAGCTTGGCACGAGCAGACAGGCTTATCTCAGAGGCAGTGTGTAAAGCATTTGTGAACACATACAGTAATCTAGTGACACACTACAGATGGACACCACACAAGGTTTATATCAAAAATAAGTATTCTTTATATAGTTTTAACACAAGACCATAAACGACAAAAATCCACAATACTGTACTTAAAATGGTAGTTTTAGCTTAGTTCAGTTCAGTTCTTACGATGCGACACTTTAAGTCAATGTACCTTACGATGCGGGACGCTTCCACAACAAGCAATGTTGCAGCGATGGAAATGCGACAAAGTTCTGGTGCAAAGAAGTAAAGACGTCAAATTCTTCCTGATGCGGCACGCTTCTCCGAGGTTGCGAGAAGTCTCGACTCGATGCGTCAGCTACAGCGGCGACACCCTTGTTCAGCGATGCGACGACAGCGGCTTTGGCGGCGACCCTCTTCTCCGACGTTGCGAGACGCTTCCGCTCGATGCGACAACTGCAGCGGCGACACCCTTGTTTCGTGATGCAACGGCAGCAGCTCCGACGGCGGCACGCTTCTCCGTGGAGGCGAGGCGCTTCTCTTGATGCGGTGCAATGCGACAGCTACAGCGGCGACACCCTCCTTCGGAGTTGCGACGGCAGCGGCTGCGACGGCGACACGCTTCTTCCTCGATGCGAGACTCTTCTCTTGATGCGGTGCAATGCGACAGCTACAGCGGCGACACCCTCCTTCGGAGTTGCGACGGCAGCAGCAGCGACGGCGACACGCTTCCTCTTCGTTGCGGGACGCTTCTCTCGATGCGGTGCAATACGACAGCTACAGCGGCGACACCCTCCTTCGGAGTTGCGACGGCAGCAGCAGCGACGGCGACACGCTTCTTCCTCTTGAGTCGCGCTTCCAGCTCCTTGCGACACGCAGTCCCTTCAGAAGGCCCAAAACAGCAGCAGGCACTTCCAAAGGATTCTTGGGGAGCTGGTGGTTGAAGTCTGTTGTCCCTGAGACTTCAGCAGGAGGCAAGCTCTTTTCTCAAGCCCTTGGAGATACTTTACAAGTTGAATAAAAGTGCACACAAAGTCCTTTCTCCTTCCTTTGGCAGTCAGGCAACCACTGCAGGCAGATCCCTCTAGCTTAGGGATAGTCTTCTCCTCAGTTCCTTCTTGGTTCCGCTCCTCAGCAAAGGTTTCTTCTTGTTTTCCCAAAGTGATCTAATTTCCTAGGGATCTGGGTCCCCTTTTATACACAGTTTTCCTTTGTTCTCTGAAGGCAGAGAGGCCTCTGCCTAGTCAAAACCAGTTCTAGTCAGTCCTGGAGCACTTTGTTTTTCTGACTCCTTCTTTCCTTTCAGAATGTGGGGCAGGGTGCTCAGCCGCCCGGCAGGAGGTGGAGCCAGCATTGTGGAAGGCAGGCACAGCCCTATTCAGACCCAGGTGCAACTCCTCCCTCCACTCTGGATGCAGATCTTTCTATTCAGCCCTGTGCTGACTCACCCTGTCTCCTGTAGCCACCCCCAGCCCCTGTCACTCAATCTCCAGACAAGGAATACACAACCTAGCAGAGGCAGGCTTGGAAGTTTAGGCAAGAAAATACCCACTTTCTAAAAGTGGTATTTTCAAACACAGAATGTTAAAACCAACTTCACTAAAAGATGTATTTTATCATTCTGAGTTCAGGCATACTAAATTCGTTTTTCTACCATGTTCCCTGGGTCAGTTCTGACTATAAGGTGTAATAGTCAGTCTGCCCATTCTGGCCTATGGGGAGCAGGTAGCCTTGCAATAGTGAAAAACGAAAATGGCTGTAATTCACTATTAGGACATGCCACACACACCAGGGCATGTCCTACCTTATACTTACAATGCACCCTGCCCTAGGGCCTACTTTAGGGGTGACCAACATGCAGTAAAGGGAAGGTTTAGGGACTGGTAAGTGGGTGCACTCACCAAGTCGACATGGCAGCCCTAGGCTGCACACAGGCTCTGCGATGGCAGGCCTGAGACACATTTTACAAGCCGCTTCTGTGGGTGGCACAACCAGTGCTGCAAGCCCACCAGCGGCATTGGATTTACAAGCCCTGGGCACACTCAGTGCACTGTACTAGGGACTGACAAGTAAACCAATCATCCAATCATGGAGTCACTAATCCATAACACAATTTACAATGGGGCGAGCATATGCACTTTAGCACTGATCAGCAGTGGTAAAGTGCCCAGAGTCATAAAACAGCCAACAACAGGTCAGAAAAAATATAGGAGAAAGGCAAAAAGTTTAGGGATGACCCTGCAAAAAGGGCCAAGTCCAACAGCGAGGAACAGCAGATGCTGTTTATAGCGGTTCCCCCTGATGTCGTCAGTGGAGTGCAATAAAAACAGCCGGGGGTCAAGTGGAAGCACCCACCCCAGCACCTCATTAAGACATGACCGAACCCTGTTCCAAAAGGGCTGCAGGGCCGTGCAGGCCCATACCGTATGTAGGAAGGACCCATCCTCCCTGCCGCACCGTAAACACACCGGGGACTGGATGACCCCCATTCGCCACAGTCGTACCCTAGTGTAATATACTCTATGTAAGTATTTGAACTGGATGAGCCTGTAGCGTGTGGAGACTGCCGCGCCCCTCGGGCTGGCTATTGCTTCAGCCCAATCATCATCCGTTAAATCAGGAATGTCTGCCTGCCAGGCCAGTCGGGTTTTGTCGAGAGTGGTGGGAGTGTGTGTCGTCAGTGTTTGATATATTTGTCTGATTTTGTGTAGTCCAAGGTCCCCCATAAGCAGGCGGCCTTCCAAGGGCTGGAACTCTGGGAGAGCCTCTATATTTCGGATCTGGGGGGAGAGTGCGTGACGGAGCTGTAAAAATTAATAAAATTGTGACTTGTGGAGGTCAAAGTCTGTCTGCAATTGTTGAAATGATTTTAAGATAGTGCCCCTCAATACGTCCCCAAGGGTCGAAATCCCCACCAGGTCCCATCCCCGGAACCCACTAAATGTGGTAGCTGTTCTGAGGTGTGTACCATGCCATAGGGGGGTTTGTCGAGTAAGTTTCCCTTTCCACCCCATTTGTCTGGTTTTGGCCCTCCATAACTGTATGGCTACTCTACCAGCCGGTGGTAGATGGTCGAGCCGTGTGGAGCTATATAGCAAGTGGAGCAGAGGGACTTGTTCCATTGCAGCGTGCTCAATAGCATATGCCGGATCAGTAGGAGAATTATACCACCATTCGTTAATTACAAGGATGTGAGACGCAACATAGTATGAATAAATATCAGCTGCCGCTATGCCCCCACAATATGTAGATTGTGCACAGGTGCGGAGCGCCACGCGAACGGCTCCACCACCCCAGAGGAAATTGTTTTGTATTGCATTTACCTGTGCAAACCAAGCGCGAGGGAGAGGATAAGGAAAGGTTTGGATGCAATATAAGATCCGAGGCAGAGAAACCATCTTAAAGATGGCTGAACGCCCATAGAGGGATAGAGGGAGAGTGGACCATATCGTTGTTTCATTCTTGAGACTGATTAACAGTGGGGTAATATTGTGAAATCTTGGGGCAGGGGGAGATGAAGATCCCCAAATATTTGAACCCATCTGTGGCCCGGGAGAGCTGTGCGGCCCATGATTCACGGCCTTGGTGTCCACACACTGGGAAGAGGATGGATTTAGCGGGATTGGCGTGGAGGCCCGTGGTGCCACCAAATACCCTAAGAATTTGCAGTATGCGGGGTCCGGAGTACCATGGGTCTGTCATGAAAAAGAGAACGTCATCAGCGTATAATGCTATACGATCTGACCGTGATCGGGACCAATCGAACCCCCTGAGCACCGGGTCACTTCTGACCCAGGCCGCCAGCGGCTCGACTGCTAGGGCAAACAACAATGAGGATAGTGGGCAGCCCTGACGGGTACCCCTCTGAATCGGAAAAGGGCGAGAGCGGTGTCCCGCAATCCGAACTGATGCCGTCAAATCTGTATACAACAGGCGTATATATGTCAGGAAGCGGGGTCCAAAGTTGATTGCCTCAAGCAATTGAAAAAGATAGACCCAGCTCAGCGAATCGAATGCTTTGTCAATATCGGCTAACAATAGGGCAGCGGGTCGGCCAAGGGTAGGGGCAGCAGCGATGGCGTTATGGACTCGTCTGATATTGTGTCTAGTGGCTCTCTGTGGCATAAAGGCCGACTGCTCAGGGTGGATCAGGTCCATGATACACCCCCTAAGGCGATCTGCCAGGACTTTCCCTAGTAATTTGGGTTCAAAATTGATAAGGGAAATGGGGCGATATGAAGACGGGACTTCCGGAGGTCGACCAGGCTTGAGAAAAAGCACAATCTCCGCGTGTCGCCAGTCCCGCGGTAGAGTTGCCACGTCCGTAGCGTCCGCGATGGTCGCCAATAAATGAGGCCCTAGAAGAGGCATGTGGGATCGGAGGAATTCCATGGGGAACCCGTTGGGACCCGGGGCACGACCCGGCTGTAACGCATTGAGGGCGCTGGTCAATTCATCTAGTGTGATTGGGGTCTCCAGCCGTTCCCGGACAGAGTCGGGGAGCCGGCGAGGCGGAATGTCCACTAGGAACTCCACAATGAGTTCGGCAGAGATCTGCTCCTGCCGGGCGTACAGGGATGTGAAATGCCTCGCAAATTCCCCCGCAACCCCCTCCGGTGTCGTGTAAAGGGACCCATCCGGACCACGAATAGTAGGTGTAATGGCCGGGGCACCATCTGCTTGACACAGTCTGTGAAACATTTTACTGCATTTATCACCCCACTGATATATCCGATGCTGTGACGCCTCCCAAATCTCCTTGGCTTCGTTTAATAGGTATTGACACAGCTCTTGTTGTGCGAGGATCAGATTGCGGCGTAGGATGGGACTGGTATTGGAACTGAGCTGGGAAGACGGGGTCGCCTGGCGCGCCTCTAGGGTATCAAGCTGCTCACGGCGTGTACATTTCTCTTTTGTGCTATAGCTAATTTCAGAACCCCGGACGGTCAGTTTGAGGGCTTCCCAGAGAGTGGTACACGAGGAGGCGGAGGGACCATTGTCTGCCAAATAGGTAGTGATCGCAGTATTGAGCATGTCTTGATAGGCTGGACTACGGAGGTGCCAAGGGGACATTCTCCAACGGAATGGGGGCCTGCGTGAGCATGTGTGAAATCTCATTGCAACCGGGGAATGATCGGACAAACCGCGGGGTTGATGCTGTATCTGTGAAAATCTATAGAGAAACACCAGAGGGACAAAAAAATAATCTAATCGGGACTGTGACCCATGGACCGTCGAAAGGTATGTATAATCCCGCTCTGTAGGGTGGAATTCGCGCCATATGTCAGCCCAGTCCAGTGTTGATGCCAGTGTATGAAGTTTAGTCGGGCCCGATGGTTGAGGGGAATTTAAGTTGCGCTGTCGGTCTAAAGGCCCCATGGTGTCGTTCCAGTCGCCCCCCATCAGGGTCAAACCCGTTGGAATGGTTCCCCATACCCCCAAAAGTTTTTCAATAAAAGTAGCTCCTAGTGGCGGGGGAGCATAGATACTGCCAATGGTGGTCTGTTCTCCATATATCTTACCCGTGACGAAGAGGAATCGGCCCCCAGGATCCGCCCTATGTGCTATATATTGAAACTGAACCCTGCGGTGGATAAGGACAGCCACTCCCCTGGAACCCCTTGTGAACCCTGCATGGTAAATGTGATAAAAGCCGAAGCGGGCGAGGCACGGGACCTTTGTCCCCAGTAAATGGGTCTCTTGTAAGAGCAGGATATCTGCCCCATACCTCCTCGCCTGTCGTAGTACTGCGCCTCGTTTCACTTTATTCAGTAATCCCCGAACATTCCATGAGACCACCGTTAGGTCTCCGAGGGGGTCTACTTCACCGGGCATCATCCAGTCCCAGGGAGGGGTTGGATAAAGCAAGGAGATCTGCATAGAAGAAAATGTGGAAATTAACCCACCGTCTGCATGTACCTAAAACATATAAACACTATAAAACTACAATCCAAAAGGAAACGCCCCCCCACCCGACACTACCAGGAACAAGGAGCATCTGTCGCGGTGCAGAGAATAGCGGACCCCCAACGGGGGGCCCCCAAATATCGCACCAAAGGTTCCCACCACACCCTATAACTCTAAGAAAACGGGGGGTTGCAAGAGGTCCTTGGCCTAGCAGCCCATAGTCAAGCTCCCACGCCTGCCCAGAGAACAACATTACTAATGTGGATTCAAACATTGACAGTGTCTTACAGATTGCCATGTGGGCTGTGGGATAATCCGGATCTTTCAGGGCGGTCGCTCAGGGCTTGCTGACGCCCTGTCCGACCCCGGCCCTTGCCGCTTCTGAGACTTGTTACGTCGTGGCCGCTGACTCCAAGAGCCACGAGAGGAGTCTGAGTCTAAGGCCGATGGAGAATTCGCTCGGAGCTGTGGGCGCTCATCCGTCCAAGTGAAGACCGCCTTAGGGGTGTCGAAAAAGTAAGACTTAGAGTTATATATTACGCGCATCCGGGCTGGATACAGCAGCATATACTGTATATTCAATTCTCTGAGTCTGCGCTTCGCAGCCATGAAGGATTGGCGTTATTGTTGAACCAGGCGCGTATAGTCCGGAAATATCATGATAGAGCGGGATTCATGTACAAAACTGTCTTTATGTGACCTGGCGAATCGCAGAATGGCATCACGGTCGGCATAGTTCATGATCTTTGCGATGACAGGCCTTGGGGCCGCACCCGGGGGGGGCTTCTGCGTCAGGGCCCTGTGCGCCCGCTCTACCACGAAGGCCGAGGATAGAAAATCGTTAGGCAGGATAGCTATGAGCCACTTAGTGATGAAATTCGTCATTGAGACCCCTTCGCATCCTCGGGCAGGCCCACGAAGCGTAGGTTGTTCCGTCAAGCGCGGCCTTCCGCATCCTCCACTCTAGAGGCCAGATCTTGCGTGACGACCGTGAGCTTATTCAGTTTCTTTTGGAGGGAGGTCACGGAATCTTCCACCGTTGAGACCCTCGTTTCGGCCTCGGTTTCCGGTCCACTGCCTTGCGGAGGTCTTGGCGCAAAAAGGAGACTTTGGACCCCACCGCGCCAATTATTGCATCCAGCGTATCACGGGGAACTGTTGATCGCCACCAGGAAGGCCGACGTTGTCCGGAGTCAAGCCGCTCCCATCCCCGCTCGAAGTGCCCCCGGTAGCCGTAGTGAACTGGTCAATGGTGCCCTGCTTGGGGCCAGCCCCACCCGGTCCGCCCTTGCCCATCAGGAGGGAAGACCCTGGGCCACGCAGCCGGCAAAGGGATGAGGAGCCCACACCAACCAGGCCGACAGCCGCCTCGCCAAGCGGGACAAGGATGACAGGGGCCGAAGAGGCACAGCTCCCGGTAAAGCCCCGGGTGTGGACAGAGGGTCAGGCTGAGTAGTCGGGGTCGGTTGACAGGGGAGCCCCTACACGGGGGGCGCCAGCAGGGCCACGAATCCCAGCCAGATGCAGGCACTCCGCAGCTCTGCAGCATAGATCACAGCCCACTCGGGGCGGCGCGCAGTATCCCCAAGGCAGTACGGGCTAGGCAGTGGGGTCAGCTTAGATCGGCCCTGCATACAGTCAAGTTGTCCCCGGGGCCCAAAGCGTGATAATCAGGGGCCCGTCTCCACGGCGTGGACACCCAGGCAATTAAAGTCCGCCCTCGAGGTGCTCAGGGGCACCGTTGCTCCCAAGGTTGGTCTCTCGGCTAGGCAAATCCCACGTGGACGGCGGGAGGGAGAAGGGTATCTGCAGGATCGCTCACCGTCTGAGGTCGCGACCCGACCTCGGGTCCCCAGAGCCTCGCACGACCAGTTCCTCTGGGGCCTGATCTCGCCGGCAGCGGACGGGAGAGCCACACTCCGCTGGCATCAGGGGCATCAATCCCGCCGCGGCCCATTCGGCAGGGACCCGGGCAGCACCGCAGGACAGGCACCGCCGCACCGCGCCAGGAAGATGGCGGCCATGGGGTAGAGGGGGCGGCGGTCTCCTCCCGCCGGCACAGGTCTCCCCGGTAATGCAGCACACAGGGGGGCACAGGGCACTACCACCCCGAACTTCGCTCTCTGGACATCGAGCGGGGGCCCGCGCAGCAGCCTCGACTCACAGGCTCCAGGCAGGCCGCAACGGAAGGAGCGGCAATCGGCGCGCCGCGTCGGGGATATGCTGAAATCTCCGCCACAGCCCAGTCAATCGCCACATCGAAGGGATCCCCGGTCTCCAAGGCGATAAGGGCAATCGGCACAGCTAGATGAGGCTTCTCTGGGCAGGATAATGGAGGATGTAAGGCGGATTACGGCGTGGATGGACGGAGCTCAGCTAAGCTGCGTCCGCCATGATGGCCTGTCAAGAAACGCCCCCGAATATGTGTTTTTTTTTTTTTTTATTGTCTTCTGCAATATTTAATGCTATAAATCAGTCTAGGTTGTGTAATAGATTTTTAGCATGCTAGGTCTTGGAATGGTTTATTTCACATTTCTCCTCTCTACTGTGTTGTTTTGAATATTTGTTATATTTAAATGTATACTTTCGAATTAATTTCTTATGTCATTTCAGGACATCTTTTTACCTGCTTTTCTGGTTTACTTCTGTGTGTTATTTAAACTGTTTCTGATCATAATACGACTGAAACGTTCAATCATTATGTTAAATTTGGGGGGGAGCTAGGTTGCGCATGACCAAGATGGCCGCACACCAGTGAGGCTCGTGCCATCCGGGCACATAAATACACAGCATCCACATCCTTCATCACAATTTCTAGGGTTTGGCTGCAGGAATTGAGGTCCGGATATCTAGCGGACAGTGTGGGGCCCTTTTTCCGGAATCCAACACCCCGAGAACAACAACGCAAGCGCTGGAGCTTCAGCGGCGGCAGCGATACGAGACACCGTGAGCGGGGCACCAGCGTAACACCCGCACCAGAGACCGCGGCTTTCCTCTGGCGTGAGGGCCGCACAGTTCAAACCACCGCTGAACCTCTTCAAATCAGCAGGAAAGGAGCGGATATCCCAAGGACACAGAGGCAACACCACAGCATCGGCTGAAGCGGTAAGGAGACTGGCGGGGGGACCCCAGTGGGAGCACTCGAGGCAGAGGGTCGGGCCCGCTCCCGTGGATGGTGTGCCTATCGGGAGGCGGGCGGCAGCCGAGTGACTCCGGCCCCTCGCTGGCCCGAATACGGAGGGAACCTGTGAGACAGGTACGGCAAGGGAAATAACTGGAGTCCCCGGATCCCAGCCTGTTCGGCCGAACAGACCAACCCTCCTCTGCCCGGAAGACGAAGTGGGCCTAGTCCATTTGCCGACCACGTGGCGGGGGTAGGGTGCAATACCTGTGCCCCCCCCTTGAATAAAGCACTACAACGCCGGCCCAAAAACATGTCCCCCAGAGGCTGGAAATGTAGGCACTGGCTTTTGGGACGAATAGAAGGCCTGACCCTCTGCAGCCATCATCTCAGCCGACACAGCACAGTTGACCGGACCTCACGCGGAGGCCCTATCGCCCTGCAGAAATTAACGTACAGCTCCCCACCGCGTCTTAACAACCTCGGACACTTCCTTGTAAGCAGAACCGCATATCAAACAACATGCATTGAACGTTCTCTGGAAGTGGCGATACTGAGCTCTCCTCCTGATCCTCCACTACAATAGATCTCGCTATCATCCATATAGTTTAAGAGTGGAGATATCTCTTCTAGGTCAAGATGGGCAGGACAGATGGGAAACAAACCAAGATCCCATTTGAGACGCGAAAAACGCCCCGGACCCAATCGGACGATCACCCGGAGTCTGAGACTCCCGACAGTCAAGATGAGGACTGGAAAGCAATACTGTTAACTATGAAAAGTAGTCTTACATCAATTGACGCCAAAATAGATGCTATGAACTCTCGTATGGATGCCATAGTACATAAGATGGAAAAACATGACCACAGGTTTACAGAGGCAGAAAATAGAATATCTGAGCTGGAGGATGGTGCCTCGAGTAGTAAAGAGCAGATTTCACAGATGGACCGATAACTGAAAGTCATTGCAGCTAAAAACGAAGACTTAGAGGTGCGTTCCCGGCGGAAAAACGTACGCGTGCTTGGCCTCTCCGAGACAATCAATACTGGCCGCATGGAAGACTTCATCAAGAAACTACTCATTGACCTGTTTGGAGCGGAAGCCTTTTACCAACACTTAGTCGTGGAGAGAGCGAATAGATCACTGACTGCGCGACCCCCTCCCGGAGCACCGCCGCGCCCAGTAATAATCAGATTCCTCAACTACCGTGACAGAGACACGGTGCTACGTCTGGCACGAGAAAAGAAAACAGTAGAATATGAGAATACCACCCTGCATTCTACCCTGACTTTACTCAAAATGTTCAGGATGCGAAAATAAAATTCACCACTGTAAAAAAGAAGCTGCAAACCTTGAACATTCCCTACGCCATGTTATATCTGGAGCGACTCCGAGTCACACATCTGGGGAAGCAACATTTTTTCCACAATCCCCAGCAGGTTGATGACTTTTTAAAAAGAAATCAGCGAGCATCACCTGCAGCAGCCTCAGCCAGATCCCGATCCAGATCCACGTCACCGCTATCAAAACTGGACTAAATATAGTATAGTAGGTCACCAGTCTTACTATGACTAGGAGAGACTATTTAGTTTGGGTCGCCTCTTTTTGTAATAGGTGGGATCAAAAGGTAGCGGGAAGGCGAACTAGGTGAACTCTCAGATATGCCACCTGGAAAGAAATGTCAAACTTACAAAGAAAACTGCTGGTGGGGACTACCTTGATGGCCAACGATCCCTGATGGTAGTCTTCAAACCAATATAGACGAAATACTACTACAGCCCAGACACTCACCCCTCCCTCCCCACCAGCACTTGACCATCCAGTGCGAGACTACGGTCAGGAGGGGTGTCAAGGGGTGACGGCGATTCGTGGGCCCCTAGCTCTACCCGCACGGGTGATCCCCCTTTATACCTTTACAAAAGTTATAGTCGAATAGTAACCGATGTATGCCAATATGTTGTATGCACCGATTTGTTCCTTAGTAGAAGCTACGTTGGGATGGGAATGTATGCCCGGCAAGTTGGGGATGTCGGAGTGGGAGGTGGGAAGGGGGGGTTTGCCTAGCACAGTGCCAACTGTTCACTGCTAAATACCATGACTCGATACACGTCTATTGCTCAGATACTCAAGTCATAATAACCACTACAATGGTTTCCAGCTGCTTTAACGCTCACAAATTCCGAGATGCAGGCTAAACTTCATTGCATAACATGGAACGTCCGGGGGTTAAATAACCCGTGCAAAAAGCGAGAGGTGTTAGGATACCTGGATAGGCACCAAGTGCAGATTGCTATACTGCAAGAAACTCATTTAGATCCGGCTGCTGACTCCAACTTCGCAGCTCGATGGACATCCCATCGTTGCTTCTCGTCCTACTCCACGTACTCCAGGGGGTAGCTGTTCTTATTAAATGGAACACACCATTTGTACTAGGCGGCACAGCACTAGACCCCTAAGGACGATATTGTCTAATGTGGGGACGTCTGGCGTCACAGGAAGTAACCATTGCGAATTGCTATGGCCCCAACATAGATGACCCCCTTTTCTTCCCCACCCTATGGGGCAAATTACTTTTCGTGGGCTCCACGTACTTACTCTGGGGAGGGGATTTTAACACGACAATGCCCCCTGTAATGGATAGGTCCCACCCCACCACGCAACACTACACCGCCATGCAAAAGCATCTAGCAGGAATAATATCTGAAAACTATCTCCTAGATGCATGGCGATATATACATCCCGGGCCAAAGAAGGCACACACTACTCTGCAGTGCACTCCTCATGGTCCAGACTGGACTTCTGGTTTGTGTCTACAGGCATGGGAGGCTGGGTTGACACCGTTACGCATTTGGCAAGCACATATTCGGACCACTCCCCGGTGATGATGGTACTAACGCCCCCTTTAAACCAACCTCCTTATGCAAGGTGGCGACAAAACCCATGGCATCTGCTAGATGCCGCCTTTAAAGTTGAAATTGGGCAAGAGATACAAGAGGTTTTCGAACACAACACAGACTCCGTACCTAGCCTTACAACCGTATGGGAGGCATTTAAAGTCACCATTAGGGGGTCATCTATAGCTAAAGGTGGGGGCATTCTAAAAGATATCCGAAACTACCTCAGTCGATTAGAGGCAGATATTAAAACACTGGAACGAGAACTTAGTGACACGACAGATGAAGGTTCTGTAAGAGCCAAGCTACGAGAAAAGCTGACTGAATACAAAGACACCGCTGACCGCAATGGTAAATTCTGTAGTAAATATCATGGAGCACGTAAATACGGGGAGGGAGACTGCCCGGGGAAAGTAATTGCAGACTTTGTCAGACAACCTAAATTCTCCAACTATGTGGCGGAAATCCTGGACTCGGAGGGCGAAACATGTAGAAACCTCTCTAGACAGCTACACACCTTCACGACATACTACAAAACCTTGTATACAACACATAGACAGCAACCACTTGACCTCCCAACATACTTCGAAGATACCGCCTTGGCCTGGTTGGGAGATCCACAAAGGGAATTCCTGGGAGCAGAACTAGAGGAGGATGAGATCACGGCAGCGATTATGCAAATGAAATCAGGTCGCACGCCGGTATCTGATGGACTACCAATTGAATTTTACAAAACATATCTGACACAGCTCGTCCCCATTTTAAAAGCAGTTTTCTACGAGGCAAAAGAGGAGGGACGACTCCCAACCATGAAGAGAGAGGCTATGATCACTTCCCTACTAAAACCAGGCAAACCTCCCAATCAATGCGAATCTTACCGCCCACTCTCATTGATTAATTGCGATACCAAAATCCTCGCTAAGGTCCTTTCCAATAGATTGAACTTGTTAATGGATAGATTGGTACTTCCGGATCAGTCTGGATTTATTTCAGGCCGTGCAATGTCCCACAATCTTAGGACCCTCTTTGCAGTCCTACAAGATATTTAGGCTGTCCGGAAATCGGTTAAAACCGACTGTGCCCGACAGTACCCTACCGGATGAAAATCAGCTGACCCGGTTTAAACCGAGTGTCACTGATTTTCATAGTTGTTGCGCCACTTGGCCACTTGATGGAGCCAAAGCATTACAAACCATTGGCCTGCCTGTGGTGGCCTGGCGTGGAGGTGTCAGGGGTAAACACTGCTTCTGCACATGGGGAGCCAAGGTGTGAATGGCCCAAGGGCCAGAGCAACACCAGGCCCCCTGCCTGGCTCACGTGGGGGGGAGAGGAGCTGTTGTGGTCTGCCGTCTGTCTAACTGCGGCCGCACCCGAGTACTTCACAGGTCTTTAAAAAGACCATTTACTTAACGAGGCTTTGTTGTTGTTAATAAAGGAGTGGACGATGGGGAAAGAGGCGGCATGCTCAAGTTTCTTGCTTGTGTTTTTAAATGTGCGCGATTCCCCGTCTTCATTGAACTGAGGCAGAGTGTGGCTTACACAAAGCTGGTTCAGGCTTCTGCACCATCGAGTCCCTTGAAGAGATTCCTGACTACATTGGGGTACCTAACCCTCTGAGATTTAAATCATTGGTATGCACCAGAAGTTGTCGCTATAGGACACCTGTTATGTTATAGTACCATCATAGATTTGTAAAACTCGCCCTCCTCCTCTCTGGAAGAAACAGAGATGGTTAATAGAGAATTAGTTTCCCTAGCTAATACTACCACTGGCACGGAATTCCCTGCGGCCCCTAGGGGTCGGGCACTCGGCAACTGCTGCTATCATTGGGCGACGAGCGTGGCTCAGGGTCACTGTTCTATGGGGCGCTTAAAAGAGAGAGTTGGGCAGACTATTCCGGCGAAGGAAGCCTGGAGGGGGAGATGTGTAGATGATATGAATGAGAGAGTGGAGGAAGCCTGCGCACTTACCCGGAGGGTGTCTTGTAATGCCAGGTTCAAATTAATGCGTTTTAATTACTTGCATCACATTTATCGGACACCGATTAAATTGAGCAGAATGTATGCTGGCAGGACTGCGGACTGCCCAAGGTGTGGAGCGGTAGCGGCCTTCTTTCTACACGTGGCCTGTCTGTCCATCGGTGCAGGTATTCTGGACGGTGGTACAGGGGAGAGGGTGACATGAGTTGATTAATGATAGCCAAAAGACTGGTGGCAACAGGGTGGCTTGGTGGGAGACCTCCCTCCGTGGCCATATGGTGCAGGGATACATCTGAGTGGGCCGGGGGAACAGCACATCCGGATGACTAGGCTGGACAAGAACGTGGGGGAGTGTTTGGGCGGGGTTATTGGAGGCTTTTCAGGAGATCGAGGAAGTAACAGGAGACCTGAATGCGTGAGTTTAGTCTGGAGAAGGGAGTGTTGCAGGGGAAAGTACATGGGGAGGTCAGGGGGGGTGATGGAACTGTGGAGGTGTTGGGTGCTGCTTGCTGGGAACTAGGAATGACTTAGCGATTTCAATGGTGGGTGCGCAGCACGGAGGAGTCCTCTGGGCAGTCTGTGACATATATGAACAAGATGTCAAAATCTGTGACTTGATGTAGAGAAGGGGGGATGGGCCTACCTACGGTATGGGAAATGTTGGCAAAGATTAATATAGACGTGGAGTTGTTGACTATGTTCGTGCTGAACAGTTATGTACCAGGGAAAACAAAAACATTTCTTATTTTTTAAAGTACTACCGCTGGCTCGGTAAAAAAGAACTGAGGTAACTGCCACTTACTGGGCATGGTGGGTTACTTGTGGGCTGTGAGCCCTTAAAGGCACACTCTTTTCATATCTGCAGAGTTGCAACCTAAAAGTGTACATTGTCCTATTCCTTCTTCATCTTTTTCCTTTAAATTTACACATCTAATTCACGAATCTCCATATAAATCATAACCTGGATACAGCAATCAGGGGAGTGGGGCCTGCAACCTAAAAGACCAATCAAGAGTTTTGTGATGCCAGAAAGAGGGGACTACTTGGCATCCAAGAGTTTTGGAACATAGGGAGCATTTGGAAATATAGTTAATTCATGTCTTCATAATGATTTCAAGGCAGGTATTATGGGGGCGGTCTGTTAACAATGCAGAGACTCTCAAATCGAATGATGGCACCTAATGAAGGGAATAAAGCCCTATGGTAATGGGGTATTTTCATGGCCTCGCCACTGTGGTCCAGATCATATGATGGCAACTCAAGGAGACCTAACTTGGCAGCATTGCCATATGTAAAATCCTGCAACTCCGTGTCACCTAATACATTGCTTTTTAGGGTTTTGCATTCACAAAGAGTACTACTTTGCTCAGTGTTATACCATGCAATATCAAAACCAGGCTAGTACATGTGGCTCGTGTTTACAAATCTTGACTTCAGTGCCGAATTGCTATAACGGTCCCTGTGAGTTCCCAAACAAATTATAGCCCGGTAGCTCAGCAGCCAGGGCTATGCTGCAGAATCAATCTTTGCAAACCCTCCTAATCCCGCACAACACAGTCAAGTCTCATACAAACAGCACATCCATTCCCGGGGTGGGATCTCTTTGGGGGACTAGCGCCTACGCACACTGGGCTCATGAGCGGAACTGTCTTCTTCATAGGGTGTAAGTAAGGTGAACCTCTCTTCCAAGTATCAATTCACTTTAATAATACAAATGGTAGCTTGTTTTATGTGGCACGTCATACCGCACTTCTGCCGTTTCTAAGCGCTGTACAGCACAGGGCTTTAATTGAAGTACACGTGTATTTCAGACACCTCGCAGTCGCAATAGACCTCACACTCCATTCACTTCAGCAGCCACGGCAGTATTATATAGCGGGAACTCGACACGAAGGTATTGGAGCTATATGTGAGCTGGGGGGGGGCACCATATTTAGATATTGGCTCCTATGGCACAGGCGGCCTATGGTACCCACGCGTAAACAACGCAGAAAATGCAATATATGCGCAGTCAGCCATTCCTTTGAAAGACACCAAATGAAGTGCCAAACAGCGCTTCGCGCACACAACACGTGTGAGGGCGCTATATCGATGATACAATGCAATGCAACACTCTCTGAGCAGGAGAAGGGTAGCGACTCTGATACACAGACTGTAACTTCCAACTTGCTGAGTGACCAATTCACGCTTTCATTTAAAACAAGCATTTGCAATGCAATAGGTCTCCCATTTACGCGAGTTTGAGCTATTGACATTGCAAATAACTGCCTTTTATTTTTGTTTTCGTTTTTAAAACATAAATAAAAGGCTTTGTCATTTACAATGCGAATAGCTTAAACTCGCATAAATGCAAGACCTATTGCATTGCAAATGCTTGTTAAATCTGAGCTGCAGAATCAAAGGACAATGGAAAGTATTTCATGACTGTATTAAGCTTCTGAAATGTAGAGCAGTATACAATTTCTGAAGAAAAATGGAAAAAGCAATAATAAAAGCAAAGCGTTCCATAAACACAGGTAAAACACTGTTTCAGTTGTTTTTTATGGCGCGAAAATGAGTAACCACTGAAAAGCACTGTTTTTTTGAGGTATTGAAATCACTGGAAAACACTGAAAAAACACCACCAGAATTTACCAAAAATAGAAACTGAAGACAGGAAAGCCTAAAGATATTGATCCTGATAGCGTCGCAGTGGCAGTATTCCTCGACGCCACTAAGGCATTTGATTCCGTCGAATGGGATTATCTCTTGGGCACTTTGAGATATATGGGAATGCCCCCGGAATTCCTTGGATGGGTTGAACTTTTGTATTACCAACCCACTGCCCCTGTCCTCCTCAATGGGGCGCGCTCCCCCCCCCCTTCATCATCACTAGAGGCACACCCCAGGGCTGTCCCCTATCCCCCATATTATTTGCTTTAGCTATAGAACCGCTAGCTGCTAAAATAAGGCAACACTACAAAGAGCGTGCACTGGTGTACCCATCCAGGCAACTTTTGATTTCCCTTTACGCAGACGACATTACACTCTACCTCAAGGACCCACAAGATAATTTAAACCCATTATTACGAGAAATCACAAAATTTGGCGAATATTCAGGCATTAATATTAACTGGACCAAATCAGCTGTCTTTCCGCTGACTGACACGACCATACCGTATGCGCTAGACTACCCACTGACATGGAGTAGTGAGGGAGTAAAATACCTAGGGGTCAACGTCACCAGGGATAAGGAGGAATGAATGCGTTCCAATTACGGAGTCACGCTGGAAAAAATTACTGAATCAGTCACCCGGTGGATAGCCATGCCTCTGTCCATGGCGGGGCGGATCTCCCTGGTAAAAATGATATTATTGCCTAAGTTCCTCTACCTCTTCACTAACATACCCTATAACTCTGGGAAATCCTTCTTTAGTGCATTGAAAACACAGACAATCCGTTTGGTGTGGGGTGGTAAACAAGCTAGGCTTCAATGGGATATCTTGACGCAACCCTTCTCACAGGGCGGGTATGAGGTGCCAGATTTCGAACTTTATTACCATTGTGCAAAAGCGCACTATGCTACGTACTGGTTTCATCCGCCCCCCCTTTATGCCACATCTGGCGGTTGGGATGGGCTACATGGCCCCTACCCCCCTCTCGGGCTTCATATCCATTCCCATCAAGGAACGAGATCGAGATCCTACCACAGTTGCATGTACCAATTCAGCTTGGAGGAAGACTACCACTAAACTGGGCACACCTATGTTATCTCCCCCAAATTGCCACTGATTTACCATCCAGAGCTCCAGGTCACTTATGAACGGCAAGGCTGGTCAATGCTGGAAAAAGTCCAGGTTAAAACATGGGGAGATCTCTATACAGAGGGACAATTCCGGTCCAGGGAGCACCTCTTTGGCACAAACACGCCTACCACCATGGAATTATTCATGTTTGTTCGACTTAGGCAAAGTGTAAAAGCGGCCACACCGGCGTTCCCACACGAACCCCCTATTCTACCACCGCTTCATGCGATCCTACAAGCCGAACCTCCCCAACATGTCACCTCACTCATTTATCATCACACACAAAAAGCAACAAAGCCCCGCGCGCTGACAGCCCGCTTGGAGTGGGAGACCGACTTAGGGGTGCAGCTGACAGACAAACAATGGGAGTTCTGCTGCATGCAGACAGAGACCCTTACAGCAAATAGTATGCTGCGATTGATCCACTATAAATTCTTGCATAGATTATACTATACCCCGGTAAAACTTTGTAAATTCAAGCTTATGGAAGATGACAAATGCGCTAGGTGCGGCGGTGAGAGAGCTGGTTTCCTTCACTTGGCCAGGCAGTGCCCCGCAATCTTGGTCTATTGGCAACAGGTTTTTGTAGGAATGGCACAGATGATTGGCACGACACTACAGGTATCGCCAGCCATGGCTTTACTGGGCTGCACAAGTGGTGTTGACACGGTCTATAAGAAATATTTGGCACTAGGGTTCCTGATTGCTAAGCGCAAAGTGGCTTCCAGATGGTGGCGCGGCCGTGCTCCCAAATTTAAGGAATGGTCACATGACCTCACAACCTGACAGGAGCAATCATTTAACTACGCCGACCTGCTCCCGCTTACTTCCAGGCCAAGGGATATATGGGATCCCCTGAAAACATATCTCCTTTCTTCAACGGAGGATGTAAAAGTTCCCCCGGATGACTCTGAGAATGCTGAAAACATGAGGGGGCAGGAATAGTATGGAGGTATGGACCCCTAAGACAGACTAATAGACTCACTGGTGCCTCACGTTATCGCAGTTACAGGCAAAGGAAGATTTTTATAGGAGTCAAGGAACTAACTGTCATAAACATATGTGAACGCTTGCCGTAGGATCCGGGCAGCCAATCTTTATATACTAAACATACCTGGACAGATGCTCAAAAGTTTATACTGCAAACTGTAAAATGTTTTCATACGAAGCAATGTATATGTACCATTAGAATAGTATCACTGTGCATGGAAGGGATTTGGTTCCCCGAGATAGGGAGTGTTTCTTTTTCTATTTCTCTATGTACTGTAAATTAAACTCAATAAATAAATTAGGTTGCAACTTTTTTAGCTTGATGTAGAATCCAGACTTTTTTTCACAACAAATTTTATTAGATTTAGAATACATACATGGCCTAAGTGGCCCAGAGTGACATGCCAGATAATGAAGACAGAGTACCAGGTATGTGGGTAAAAAGGTCAGGTAAAAAATGGGAAAAGGAAACCAAAACCTTGCACGGACCAATCAACCCTCCCCAACCCCTACAAATTGTTTGGCTTGACCCTTAGTATTATATTCCTGCAGTCGGGTTTCCACCCACATCATACAAGCCACATCCCCGAAGGTCCTTGTCGGCCCCAGGGTCGTGAGGGCGTATCGGCTCCAATACAATTCCTCTATAGTCTGCCCATCATTGCCCACGGGACTGATAAACAGCCACCTCCAGCCCCATATATTCCGTGCCCCTCTTCCATGCGGCCAGTGGAGGTGGAGTTTCCGCCTTCCATGTCTTAGCTATATCTAGTTTGGCGAGAGGAAGGCCCAAGAACAGTAGTGCACGTTTGTACCTATTGCCCCCGATGCCCTCCGTAGTGTGGAGAAGGATAATTTTGGGTTCCCTTGGTATGACCCATGAGAGGACTTCACCCAAACAGGAGAGAACACTCCGCCAGAACCTATCCAGTGCCATACAGTTCAACACCAAATCTAAGAGGGTACCATTCCGTTACCCCACAGCAGAGACATCTGGGGGAGGCCACCAGACCCATGCACCATAATCTGTATCGCATACAGGAAGCCCTGTGCGGGTATTTAAATTGTATAAGGCGGAGGTGTGCCAAGACTGCTGACTCTCTGGGTGCCCCCAGGGCCTCCATCCAGCCATCATTATCCAATGTATCTAGGTCCCTCTCCCAGGCCACCCGAAGGGTGAGTAATGTGTTGGTGTTGTTTGTGACCAGGGTTTCATTTTGCCGATTTTATCGGACTACAGATCACCCACAAGGAGTTTTCCCTCCAAGGGATTGAATTTGGGGAGGGTTGTGATGTGCCATATGTATGGGGTGAGGGCACGACGGAACTGGAGGTAGAGGTGGAATTGACTACGGGATAGTTGGTATTCTACCTGCAAGTCTTGGTATGATTTCAGTACCTACCCTGCATCGTCCAATGTGGAAATCCTAATGATGTCCGATTGCCGAAAACCTTCCAGCTGGGGCGCCTGGTGCAGCAGACGGCCCAGCCAGAGTGGTGTCTGCTCTGTCAGCCACCCCATACCTTGCAGAGCACTTTTTTCCGAGCCCCAGAACCACCCGAGTAGCATGTGGGAGGGACCCTACGGTGTCCCCATCATATAGATAGGCCTTTATAGGTGTATTGTTCATCTAGCACTTCTCAGGTGCATAGGTGGATTACTCAGGAACCGTACCACCAGTCGTTTATAACCAAAAGATGTAATGCGGTGTAGTAGGCAAACACATCAGCCACGGCAATGCCCCCGCAATATATAGACTGGAAACATGTCTTGAGGGTGACACGAGTCGCCCCAACCCCTAAAGGATACCCCCAAGAATGGAGTTAATCTGTCTAAACCAAGCCTGGGTAATGGTATATGGGTGGTCCTGTAGTTGGTGAGATAGACTGGGGAGGGACACCATTTTAAAAATTGCCGATCTGCCCGTCAGTGACAAAGGGAGGAGAGACCAGGTCTTAACCTTGTCTCTCGTCTGGGTCAAGGCTGGGGACAAGTTCCTATCTCATTTTATGGTCAGGTCTGAGCATACAAACACTCCCAGGTACCAGAACCCGCCTGTCATGAGGGTCAGGCCTGGTTCCCACTCAGTGGGTCCGCTATATTCATTGATCAGGAAGGTTTTTTTCTTTTTACATTAGATTTGGCCGCATTCATATAGAGGCCCGATGTCTCCCCGAATACGTGCATGATATGGATGAGGTGATACCCCGTGTTCTCCAGCTCTGTAAGGAAGAAGAGAATGTCATTGGCATAGAGGGCAATTCTGTCAGAAAGTCTTGGGCCCCACTCGAATCCTCAAACCTGAGCATCCATCCTAATCCACACTGCGAGGGGCTCCATGGCCAGAGCGAACAGGAGCGGGGAGAGGGGGTATCCCTACCTCGTCCCCCTGTGAATTGGGAAGGGGTCCGATGTGGCACCCGCCACCCTAACCGTCATGGACAGATCTGTATACAGGAGCAGCACATACGAGAGGAACTTGGGACCAACTTTAGCCCCTGTAGAAGGGCGAAGAGGTATAATCAAGACTTTTAATTTTTAAAAAAATCATTCATAATAGGTCTAATACCAAGAGTATGTGGGCAGACACCTGCCACTGAAGATACCTCCACTCCACACAAGGAACAAGCCTTCAGTGAGGACTCCACTCCAGCAAGTATAGATGATGAGGAGCTGGCTGGTGCATCTGGTCTTCCTGGGCAGATGGCTCTAGTGAGTCTCACTAGACCCACACCTATACCTCCCACCTCAGCTGTTACCACATCTCAGGCCAGGGATACCTCCAAATCCTGTGTCCTAAGCAACATCACCCCAATCGTGTGCCCCCCAGTCCTGGCTGCTGGTCAACCAACATCACCCACGAGGCACAGGGTCAAGACTGATTTGCATATGGCTATGTCTGAACTGGGGTGGCGTGGTGAAGCAAAATAACGATGGATTAAACCCAGATCTGTGACTGGGGGTGAATGTTTGCCAATGTGCAGCATTCCGTCCATCATCTTGTGTGTTATGCATTTCGCCCTATGTGGGAAGGGTATGCCCAGACGTGGGTCCCGTGCTCACTATGCCACTGGAGTCAAGCTATCCTGGCTGATGAAGGCTGATAGCCAGAAACCGGTCCTAGGATGCTTGATTCCGGTCCAGGGAAGACATGGCTTGGCAGTTCGGTCTGGACTGTTCCCATGAGGCACAGGGTCAAGACTGATTTGCATATGGCTATGTCTGAACTGGGGTGGCGTGGTGAAGCAAAATAACGATGGATTAAACCCAGATCTGTGACTGGGGGTGAATGTTTGCCAATGTGCAGCATTCCGTCCATCATCTTGTGTGTTATGCATTTCGCCCTATGTGGGAAGGGTATGCCCAGACGTGGGTCCCGTGCTCACTACGCCACTGGAGTCAAGCTATCCTGGCTGATAGCCAGAAACCGGTCCTAGGATGCTTGATTCCGGTCCAGGGAAGACATGGCTTGGCAGTTCGGTCTGGACTGTTCCCATGAGGCACAGGGTCAAGACTGATTTGCATTTGGCTATGTCTGAACTGGGGTGGCGTGGTGAAGCAAAATAACGATGGATTAAACCCAGATCTGTGACTGGGGGTGAATGTTTGCCAATGTGCAGCATTCCGTCCATCATCTTGTGTGTTATGCAACCAACATCACCACCACCTCAAGTTGAGCCAGGAACCAGGGGTATAGGGTACACTGGGTCAAGGTCACAGGGTAGTGGGGATAGTGGTCATGTGAGGGAACCAATGGGCCAGCAAAGTGAGGCCACTGGGTTATCTGTCACCCAGGCCACCATCAACCAAGTCTTGGGATCTCTCCATCAGTACCAAGACATGATGGGCCCGGTCCTTACAGAGCTCCAGGAGATGAAGCAGTTGCAGAGGGAGCTAAATGCTCAGATGGAAAAATCACAACTCCAATATGGGCTCCCTGATTGTGGTGCTGCATGACATTTTCAACTATAAATGCAGGGTTTTTCCAGCACCATCTTCCCCTTTCTGTGGTTCTACAACATCTGGGCCAACTACATCTGCCTCAGCCACAGAAAGGGGACCCTGCCACAAGAGGGAGTTCCTGCACCTACGTCAGTATCTGCAACTGTGGATCCACCAGTCCCTGGCAGGAGTACACGTTTATCTGGACCACCAGGAGAGGATGGCAAGACCACCATCACCACCAGTAAGAGACGCCAAACCTAATGTCCTCAAGTGTGTGACTACCATTCCCTCTGTGGACTATTTCCTGGACACATTTACCTTTTTTGATTCCAGTTGTATCTTGTACATTGGACTTCAAAGAAATCGGTCTCTTAGACAATAGTTTCATTTACCATGACTGACTTTTTATTTTTTTGTGTCCTTTACTGTTTTCATCCAGTTTAATTGGTTTAGTTTAATAAATGCAAAACTAACAAAGTCAAAGACTAGTGTTGTATTACTTTTCTCAATTTCCTTCCATCATATATTTTCAAATGTAAACAAAAAATAGAACATTGATTCATTAGTAATTTCCATGTAGGCAATGTACCTCACATCTGTCACAAATGACAAAAAAGAACAGAAGCCACCAATCAACAACTTGTATTTTACGAAAATGTATAGATATTTGTTTGTCATAGTTTACCAAAAACATTACAACCTATGCATAACCCAAATACTCAGTCCCATTTTTACATTTATAGTTCCAGACCTTGCCTCCGGAATATAATAAAAAAAAAAAATCGGATTCAATAGGCAAACAATGATTGATTTATGTCAAAAGCTGGAGTCAGATCTTCTGGCTCACAATAGAAATCCTACATCAATGACACCAATATTAAAATCATTCTATTACTGCATTTTGATGCCACAGGAACATTCCTATACAATGTTGCAGTATCTGATGCAATGTCACAGCCAACTTTCAGTGGTGTGCTACAAGAAGTTCTTTCTAAAATGATGAGGCCCATTAACAGCTTCATACACATAGCACAAAATTAGAATGTTGCCAATGTAAAGGGAGATTAGTATGCTTTGGCTTGACTACCACATATGGTTAGAGTAATTTAAGCATATTGCCTTGGTGGCAGCATTCTACAGAAAACAAGTCTAATGCATCTTCCATTCAATCACTGTGCAAGTTGTCTTTCTACAAGATATGTACACCAAAAGTCTGTGTGTGTATTTCACAGGATCAACTCATGTTCCCTTTGTACTTCCCAACAGCAGCATATAACAGCAAATGCCACAGCATTGAAATGTCCAAATGAAGATGACATGGTGAAAGAACCTAAAACAGGAAAAAAAGATTCTTTAAATTACATCACAAAATAAACACGTAACTAATGAACTATTTTGAGGGCACATTTTCTATGGACAATCAAAGATAAACAATGTAAATGGACACAGATGGGAATGTGTCAAAACTTTGATCAACAAACAACTTTGTCCTGGAATTCCTCAGCTTTCCCTTTCTAAAAAATGTCCAGCACAGGCTGTCATCCTCAGATTAAAAGTTGGATTTAACATTTATTTTCTGAAACTGTAAATATATACTCACACTTATGTGAAGAAGTTGTCAATAACATCTTGAGGTAAATCAGTTCCTTCCTCTTCACCACTATCATCTTCATTTAGCATTTCAAAATTCTCACCTGGTGGCTCTTCATGGTCTCCATCCTCTGCGATGTATGGGATGTCCCATCGCAGGGCTATGTTGTGCAGCATGCAGCAGGCCTTGGTGATTTGGCACACCTTATTGTGTGAGTAGAGGAGGGCTCTCCCAGTCTTATCCAGACAGTGAAATCTGGCCTTTAGGAGCCCAAAAGCCTGCTCCACTGACCTGCGTGTTTGTCCATGGCCCTCATTGAAGTCTACTTCCCCATGCGTTGTTGGATTCCTCAGCAGTGCCAACAACCATGGTCAGTTAGGATAAGTTGAGCCTCCTATATGGCAAAAAAAGAGCCAAAAAAAGTATTATTTTTGTAGATCATGAAACTTGAAATTAACCAAACAACATATATTGACATACTGTACTTACCAACAAGCCAGGTCCAAGTTGTGACATTTGCAGGGGTATGCTGCTGTACCATAGTACAAAGGAATAATGGGTTGATCCAGGGAAACACGCACAGAGACTTGTGATGTACAAATCAGGTAAGCAGACAACTTGCACGATGATTGAACAGAAGTGCTTCCGAATCCTGTAGACATGTTCCCTTGCCTGTGGTGGCACTAAGGTAATATTTGTTCCATCAATTGCTCCAACCACATATGATCGGTGATCCAAAGCATACAATTCTCCCTTCACATTGGCCAAATCCTCATGTTGTGGAAACTGGATAAAGCTGTTGATGTGTATCATCATTGAAGAAAGAACTTCTTGTAGCACATCACTGAAAGTTGGTTGTGACATTCCACCAGATACTGCCACAGTGCATTGGAATGATCCTGAGGCCACAAAATGAAGTACTGCCATGAGTTTGACAATTGGTTTAATAGATGTGGGATTTCTATTGTGGGGCAGAAGATCTTGTTCCAGCTGATGACATCAATTCACTATAGTTTGCCTATTCAATCTGAGTTTTTTTTATAATATCCCGTTCTTCCATGGTGGGAAGGTCTGGAAATGGTTGGAACACTTGAGGTTGTCGTCTCCTCACTCTACCTGGGTTCATAGTCTGCATTAAAAACATCAACATTTTAAAACATTTACAAACTTTTTTTGATAAATAGCACAACTTTAATATTTTGTTAAAACATTTAACACAACATGTAATATTGACATTTTTTACCTGTCTCATTGATTAAAAAATGATGTGTAAATAATACATTTTAAATGTATTATTTCCACAATCTATTTTTTTTTATTCCAACCAAAATACCGTCAACGGAGGTGTAAACAACACTGCGTAGCTATCGCATTTAACCACATTAACGCACTACAATAAATGTTTATTTTTTAAATTAATGAGTCTCATTAGCATATTTTATAGGTAAACAAACTATCCACCATTTTGAGTGGTGGTGACGCACTAAACATTGACAAACACACTATTTGACCATCTAAAATGGCAGGCGCCTGATCTCGCCTTGAAGACATTTGGAATTAGACGGCCATGTCAAAAGTTGACCGCCTAGTGGGTGTGAAACTCCACATCGGACACAGCCATAGGCTAACGTGTGTGAAAGCAACGTACGACAGCCAATGGATTTGTCCGTCGCTGTTGATGATCGTGTACGTCGTGTACATGTACGCGGCGTTGCAAAAAAAGCTAATTTGCCTCCTAACAATGCAGTCAACAAGAACTCAACTTTTGCTGCCGTTTCCGACTTCTGGGAGCCACGATGTCAGGAAAAGCATGTGACAGGACTCCAGTCTTTTTGCCAGAGGAGTTGGAGTTTCTGGCAATGGAGGTCCTGTCCCTGTACAGGCAGCACTATGACTCACCAGTGGAACAGGTACATGTTTAAAATGTCTTTGTAAATCTGTCTGTTTGTTTTGGAAAACACAGGCTAGAATGACCCATTGAGTTCCTGAGTGAAGTGTAGTGATTGAAGTGAAGTGCCAATTATTTTTTACAGTACATAGAACAATGATGGTATACATTTTTAAGCACTTTATAATTAGAGAAAACAACAACATTAGTATGTGTTGTGTGTTTTAAGTCCTACATTTTATTTGGTGTGGTTTTGTAAAATTAGAAAACACATTATATTTGCTTTACAACTGTACATATATATAATCTTTTACATACCAAATACAAATGATGTGTGCAATGTGTATTATCCCACAAAACAGTAAGCCTAATTCAGGTGTCTCCAACCAGTCGATTGAGAGCTACCGGTAGCTCCCAGACACCTTCATAGTAGTTAACAGCCTTGAGTTCTATTTTGAAATGAGCACACGGTCATATTTTAATTTCAAATTTAAAGGAAGGCTGTGATCATTTGACATCATGATCATCAGGCTGCAGATAGCAGGGCCTGAGCAGTACTCAGTCAGATATGTGGGGTAAGCTGGGGCAGGGTCACAGAGATGAACAACCAAAGTACTGAGGTATTTGACTCTTAGAAAAAATTCCTTGCCAACTCAAAATTGGAGTTGAGAACAAAATGAAGCTTCGGAATGCTTTTAATTGAAGAAAAATGGAATAGAGAGTTACCTGAATTATTGAGTTAACACTTCATATTTACTCCCATTTCAAAGTGTTGCATTTACAAACAGCAGGCCCTTACTCCCAGTGGGCAGTAGACACTCTGCCATAAGTATATAGGAAAAATACAGCCCTTTTTTTTACATGAGAAATTTTAAGTGCAGAAAAATGTTCCTTGATATGAATTGTGCTACATCAATACAGACAAATAAGTCACAAAACAATTATTTTTTTCTTTCATTTTTTGTATCCATACAGGTCAACAGCACCAGAAAAAAACATTTGGAAGGCCATCGCCAAGAAGTTGCGGACCCTGCGGGTCTACGAGCTGCGCAGCATTCAATGTCGGAAGAGGTGGGAGGACCTATGACTTTGGACCAAGAAGTCATCAGAAGTCCAGCTCGGCAAGTCCTCCCAATGTGGGAAGCACGCACACTGCACCCTGACCCCCCCAATGGCTTGCATACTAGCGGGGGTCTATCCGCAGCTTGATGGTCAGTTGAGAGTCCAGCAGCAGCATCAAGGGGGTAAGTTCTAATTTGAGGTTAACATGTTAAATAACTAATTTTTGTTACAGCAACTAATTTTGCCATCAACATTAAGGTCGACACATGTCCAACTCACAATTAGAGTTCTTGAAGGTGTAGGTTTTGCACAAGGTGTATGATGATGTGTTTTGTATATGAATTTATGGAAAGGATACCACCTGATTTCTGTTCACTACCAAAGGACTGGTTTCAGAAGTGGCTAAACAATAAATATAATCAAGTTGTTTGATGTTATAAGGGGCAGGTGTGCCAAACAGGCCACTAGTATTTATTGTGTCAGGTGTGATGCTCCTTCACTATAGTGAATGATGTAAGGTTAGCCCTATTACAGGTGACATAGCATAAAATGAAGTTATGATACAGTGGATGTTCCAAACGTCACACTGGTAAGTTGGTTTTATACACAAACAAGAGTGAGCAAGTGAGCCAAAATTACTAGTAACATCAGATTAAATGGCTACATTTAGATTCAAAACATATCCCAAATGTGTTTTGATTACAAAATACTATTTAATTCATGTTAAAAGTGACAGATTTGCATGATGTCTTACTCCTTCACAAAAACACAGACAGGAAGGTGTACACATTGGTGACAGAGTAACACATATCCACACCCGTTTTTCAATGTTCTTTGTTATGTCCAGATGCTAAATCAATGATGGAGAAAATTGGGGTACTTAAAGGGACTTTTGCAGATGGAATATTGCATCACATATATGTTGGAGTAACCATTTGGAAAACTCAAATTCAGGCCCAAATCATGAATCATTAGGAAAATGTAGAAATGCATCAAGGTGTAATCTGTTACATATCGTGATTTGCATGTGAATCTTTGATAGAAAAACGTATATATGAATCAGTGTATGTATTATTTACAGTGATTCTGTACCAATTTTTGCCTAGAGTGAAAGGCAGCATATTTTGTACAACATTTTCACAATGCTAAAACAAATGTTAAATTACTTGAGATATTTAGGAGTCAAATGTCAAAATGTTTTTGCTCTGTGCTAAAGTGGATTAGAAATATATCAAGCCCTATGTATTAACTTATGCTGTAGAAGTCATTTGTCAATCCACTACAAACATATTTCTTAATTTCTTCTGCAGCATAGGTATATACTTAGTGCGTGATACATTGATAAGCTACTTCAGTACTGAATCCATATAATATTTTTTACAATTGATATATACTTCAGTTACTTGAAGTAAGTGTTACCATTGTGAAATGCCCAAACAAAGGAAACAGGCTTTCAGTTTATACAAATATTGCAGTATTTGTTGCCACACATTGATTCATATTTTACTTTTTGGGAATTAAACTAATGCAGCTTTTTAAGCCTTGTACACACACTTTTCAAAGGTATTTTTGGTTTATATCCTTTTTGGTGACATAAGTTCACTATTCTTTACAACAAAGCCGAACCATTCAGAGGTATTAAACAGTTCCTGGAGAGAATTAAAAATGTATAAGAGACAAGATCATAAATGATATAGGAGCTATCATGAGAAATTACAAAACTGTAACCAAATGGTTTCTGAAGATGTTACCTACATACAAGATACTGATAATAAAGAAACAAAGTTTGAGAGCCTTGAAGCAGGTGAAATCTGAAAACTTGGAAAATGTTTTGAAATCACAGGTCATTATCAGTTCTATTTACATAGATACAATAAAACTATTGTGCATGTTTTTTCAGCATCATCAGGAGCAGGTGAAGGAGAATTTGGCCACGTAGGCGGGGAAGCAGATGGCCACTGTGTTTCGATTGGTGAGAACCACTGACACCGATGGACACAGTGGCACAGAGGGTGAGGGGGATGGCATGGAGGCCTCCACAAGCAACCAGTTCCTAGTGGTGGCAGACCCTACAACAACTGTTCCACCTGCATCCTTGCCTGCCACCCAGAGAGCCATCTCTACCCTCCCTCTTGCTCCCCCCAGTTGGCCAAACCCGTCCCCCTAAAAGGGCTGGGGTCTCTGCTGCAGGCACCTCATCCCCCGTCCCTCCATCTGTGCTGAGTGAGGAGGCTATAAACATCATCTATAGACCTCCGGCGCAGCATCTCTATAGGCCAGACTGCACTCCTGAATGCCATCAGGGGCCTTAGTTTCCATGTGCAACAAATGCTAGCATACCTGGAAGGCATTCATAGTGCTATGTCTGGCCTGCAGAGATCATTTGGTCTCCTCACTGACTACAGCCTCGCAAGCAGTCCAACCTTGTGCCTCAACTCATGCCCCTTCCCAATTCCCATTTCCCAGCCCTGTCCCAAGCAGACACACTCCTTTGCATGCACCCAATCCAACAGACACAAACAGCACACCCACACATAAACATAAACACACCAAGAAACACAAGCACACACCGAAACAATATACAGGCACCACCTCCACCACACCCACAACCACCACAGCCACCACCAACACACTCACAAGTACCACACCCACAAATACCTCCATATCCACAACCACCACCACCACACCCACAAGTACCACCACACCCACTCCCACCACCATCACCACCACAAGCACCACACCCACAACCACCACCACAACCACAAGCATCACACCCACCACCCCACCCACAAGAACCACCACATCCAAAAGCACAAAAACCACACCAATCACCTGAACAGCACACTCATCCAAATACACACCTGCATGCAAAACAACACCCACCAAACACAAATGCACACACTCACCGACAAACATACACTTGCCAATGAACAAACACCCAAACATACAACACATACACCAGTACCACATGCAACTACACAACTGAAAGCTTATATTTTTAGTTACCATTATGGCAGAAAATACAACAGATGTTTTAAATGTCCTCTTTGTTGAGTGCATACAATGATTGAAATTGTATATAATGGTCATTTGAATTTAGGTGCAGGGATTCATCATGATGATGGACACAAATAGATGTTTAAATTTTTTTTAAAGTGTTAATATAGGTTTATTTCAACTTGATAAGTGATGAGAATAAACCAGAGGCATTACACCTTAAAAACAATGTGGCAATTGAAATTTGATAAAATACATGAATTGCACTAGACAAGGGGAAATGTTACATGGATTAAAATATTAACTGATTCAAGTTTGGGACTGACATTGATTTTACTGGTATTTAAAAAGCAAATGTTGCACCTTGTCTAGTGCAATTTCTATATTATGTTACATTTTACTTATCCCAATGATGTGTAATGCATATGTTTTTAATTTGATAATTTATGCAATTTATTTAAACTCACATGTATGGTCACTTTTAGATTTTTGGATTGATGTCCTTTTTTTGTGTATGTGTTCATTTTTTGGAAGGTAGCTTGCACCAAATTTAGAAATCTAATGTAATCATACAGGTGTGTTTCTTTAAATTTCTTAATCATCAACATTACACACATATGCATTGCACATTGGTATGCTATTGCTTGTAAAAGAGATTTAAAAATGCACAAGTCCAGTGCAAATGTTAACAGAGAAGTCAAAAGGTAACAGGTAAAAGAGGAGCTTACCTTCGTTTGCGGCCACAAGGGGGTTGATTTGCTACAGGGTCAAGCAGCAGAGGCAGGACTTGGAAGATTGACTCCATGGTGTAAAAGGAAGTGTGAGAGTGAGAAAAGGTGTGTTTCTGACTTATATCCCTTCCAATCCGCCAACTCAAGTGTGGAGGTTTCCCCGCCACAGTCACGTCGGTGGGAAGGCACATTGTGACTGGCCCGGTGGACAAAGTGGCTGTACTGCCTACAACAGCCGCTTTTGTCTATGGTGCTGTTAACGCGGGTGAACACACCTGGCAGAGTCGGTGGCATTCCAACTGTCTTTTGTCCATGTACCCACCAGCATCTAGAGCGGGCGGACGGCCTAGTAGGCGGATGGGGAATCCAATGGAAAAGCGATGGCGGAACCATTACCGTCAAGATCTAAATCAGGCCCATAGTCTTTAGCCTGTTTGTAAAGACCTAGCCATCAATAGCGTTGCTGGAATAGTCAAATTGTAGCTGCCACCCCTGCGTGAGCAGATGCTAGACCCTCATGTGCTGCTAGGATTAGTCCTAACCTGCAATCTGAATGAGATATTACTCTAACCCCCACTCCAGGAAGATGAGCTAATAGAATGTTTGCACGCTTAACTGGTAGCAGCATTTTGTTGGAAAATCTTTCGGTAAGGGGGTGCAACCGCATGAAGCTGTGACAGCCTTCATAATGTTTCCATCTATTTTTGGACTAGAATTAGTCACTGCAACAACTGCAGCAGTTTGCACTGTTGCTTTTTTGGCTTCATCAGCCAATGAATTCCCTGCAACATGTATTCCTACACGTTGGTGGCTCAGTGTGTGAATAACATGACCTCGTGGCAAACTTGCTTTAAGTTTAGCCACCTGTCCCCAAAGCATTTTATGCGTGATTTTGTAACCTTTTGAATCTCTGACTCCATTTTGGCTCCAGTAGTGTAAGTACTCATTGTAAGACTGGACACAATAATATGAATCGCATACTATAGGTATGGGGAACTCATGAGCTGTATTCTCAAGTGCCAGAATTAGAGATTTCAGTTCAGCCAGCTGTGCAGTGTAATCACCAAGTGAATGTGTGAATGTTTTATGAGGTTGGAATTCTCCACTCCTCATTTTACTGCTGTACAAGCAGAACAGTATTGGTGTTTTGTCCCTACTGCAGGCTGGGCAGAACCATCAGTGTAGATTTTAAAATCATACTGATCTAAAGGCATTATTTTACTGGGCAGAGTATATTCGTGTTCATATGAACAAGTTACTTACCTTCGGTAACGCTTTTTCTGGTGGATACAGTATCTGCCTGTGGATTCCTCACCTTATGAATATCCCCTGCGCCAGCATTCCGCAGAAATTTTTCGTAGCTCTCCGCGCCGACGAGGTCGTCATGGCGTCATGGCTCCGCACGCGGCTCCGCATGACGTCACCGGAGCCATAAGAAGACCGCGTCGGCGTGATGACGTCAGTTCCACCCATTTTTTCCGTGCCACCGAGGCAAAACGGGCGAACCGACCATAGAGACAATGCATACCAAGTATACAGAACTCACACAAATACACTCAGTGTATGATAAAATGAGAAAGCTTGAATTTCAAACAAGACAACAATAAAACAATAGAGGTAACAAAGTCTTGAGTACATGAAAATACATCAAATAACTAATACCTCAGCTTTTATGGTATAAAAGGGTGGACAACGGGGAGGTGGGTGGGTCTGTGAGGAATCCACAGGCAGATACTGTATCCACCAGAAAAAGCATTACCGAAGGTAAGTAACTTGTTCTTCTGATGGATACATCTGCCTGTGGATTCCTCACCTTATGAATAGAATCCCACAGCAGTGTCCACCCTTCTATACCAAAAAGTCCTGTAAAACAGAGCGAGCAAAATGGCCATCCCTCCTCACTTCGGAATCTAAGCAGTAGTGTTTCGCGAAAGTGTGGAGGGAGGCCCAAGTTGCCGCCTTACATATGTCCAAAACAGGAACACCTCTAGACAAGGCAGAAGTAGACGATTTAGCCCTGGTAGAATGAGCTCTAATGCCTACAGGAGGCTCCTTACCAGCCAGGGAGTAGCATATCTTGATGCACAAGATGATCCACCTGGATAAAGTGCGCTTGTGCACCGCCTTGCCCTTCATGCGACCAGTATATCCAACAAAGAGCTGGTCATCTTGGCGAAAGTCCTTCGTTCTGTCCAAATAAAAGCTAATCGCCCTCTTTGGATCCAAACGATGAAGTCTTTCTTCCTCCTTGGATGGATGAGGGGGAGGATAGAAAGTAGGAAGGGTAATAGACTGACCTAGGTGGAAAGGAGTCACCACCTTAGGCAGAGAAGCAGTCCTGGTCCTGAGTACCAACCTTTCAGCATGTATGGTCAGAAAAGGAGGTTTACAGGAAAGAGCTTGAAGCTCACTCACCCTCCTAGCCGAAGTGATAGCCACCAGAAAGATCGTTTTAAAAGTCAAAAGTCTCAACGGACAACTATGCAAAGGCTCGAACGTTGAACCCATTAAAAAAGTTAAAACCAGATTCAAATCCCACTGGGGCATAATAAAAGGAGTGGGAGGAAACATGTTTGTCAGCCCCTTAATAAATCTTAAGACTATAGGAGACTTAAATAAAGAAGGCTGATCAGGCAAACACAAAAATGCCGACAATGCCGACAAATATCCCTTAACAGTGGCCACAGCACAACCCTGCTGGGCCAAATGAAGGGAAAAACAAAGAACATCAGAAAGATGGGCTTTTAAGGGATCAATAGATTTCTCTCCGCACCACTTAACGAATTTAGACCACCTGTAAGAATAGACAGACTTGGTGGAGTGTCGCCTGGCCGATAGTATAACGTCCACCACTTCAGGCGGGAGAGAAAAAGAATTCAAGTTGCCCCGTTCAATCTCCAGGCATGAAGGTGCAGGCTCTGGAGGTGAGGGTGTAGAACTTGCCCCTCCATCTGAGAGAGGAGGTCTACCCTGAGAGGGAGACGGAGCAGAGGGTACAACGAGAGGTGAAGAAGGTCCGTGAACCACACCCTTCTTGGCCAATCCGGGGCGATCAATATAACTTGAGCCCGGTCTTGGCGAACCTTCCTCAGAACCCAAGGAATCAAGGGTATGGGAGGAACCGTGTAAAGGAGTTCCGAGCTCCAACTCAACTGAAACGCGTCCCCCAACGCTCCCTGCCTCGGAAACTGGAGACTGCAGAATGACGGGCAGTGCGCGTTCTCTAGAGTGGCAAACAGGTCCACCCGAGGTGTCCCCCACATCTGGAAGACGTGTCGAACTACCTCTGGATGAAGCCTCTACTCGTGGGCGGCGGAGAACTGTCGACTGAGACTGTCCGCACGCACGTTCAGCACCCAAGCCAGATGATTTGCTATCAAGCAAATCCAATGATCCTGAGCCCAGGACCAGAGTCGCAAAGCCTCTCTGCAGAGACGGTACGACCCTACTCCTCCCTGCTTGTTGACATACCACATCGTGGCAGTGTTGTCCATCAGGACCTGAACCGACTGACCGCGAAGGGAAGGGAGAAAAGCCTTGAGTGCCAAATATATCGCCCGCAATTCCAGAAGGTTGATGTGAAACAACCTTTCCTCTGGAGACCAAAGACCCTTGATCTCCAGATCCCCCAGATGTGCACCCCACCCTAGGGTAGAGACATCCGTTATCACTGTGGCCACCGATGGAGGAAAGTGGAAAGGCTTTCCTTGAGACAGATTGCCCTCCACGCTCCACCAAGAGAGATCCACTGCAGCTTCTCTGGAGATCCTCACAGACTCCCTGAGATCTCCATTGTGTTGATACCACTGCCTGCGGAGACACCACTGGAGCGCCCTCATGTGCCAGCGTGCATTGTTGACCAGCAGGATGCAGGAAGCAAACAGACCGAGCAGGCGAAGGACCTTCAGAACTGGAACAACCGCTCCATTGTAAAACAAGGGAACCATTTCCTGTATGTCGAGAATCCTTTGCGGAGGAGGGAATGCTCGACACAGAGTGGTATCCAGTACCACCCCTATGAACAGGTTGCGCTGAGAGGGCACCAGGTGAGACTTGGGTACCTTTATCGAAAAACCCAATTTGAATAACAGCTGGGCTGTAACCTGCAAATGGCGACTCACCATCTCTGGAGACTCTGCCTTCAACAGCCAGTCGTCCAGGTAGGGGAAAACTGGGATCCCCAACCTTCTGAGATGGGCAGCCACCACTGCCATCACCTTGGTGAAGACTCGAGGTGCGGTAGTAAGACCAAACGGAAGGACCGCAAAAACTGGTAGTGTTGCGATCCAACCGTGAAACGGAGATACTTCCTGTGCGACTTCAGGATTGGAATGTGGAAATACGCATCCTGCAAGTCGATGGACACCATCCAGTCCTCTTGTTGCAGCGCCTGAAGAACCTGCGCCAGAGTAAGCATCTTGAACCTCTCCTGTTTGAGAAACAGATTCAAGATTCTGAGGTCCAGGATGGGACGTAACCTGCCATCCTTTTGGGGATCAGGAAATACCGGGAGTAGCACCCCTGACCCCTCTCCTGCTCCGGAATCACCTCTATCGCACCTTTTTGGAACAGGGTAAGAACCTCCTTCTGAAGGAGTAGCAAATGATCTTCTGTGCAAAACCCCTGACAAGGAGGGTAAGGTGGGGGAAATTCCCTGAAGGGAAGGGCGTACCCATTTTCTACAAGATCTAGAACCCAAAGGTCTGAAGTTATTAATTTCCAATCTTGTAGAAAATGAGTAAGCCGGCCTCCCACAGGACCCACATGATCCAGGATGGCGGATCTAGGGCTGCTTTGCTGCATTACCGGGAGGGGTTGGGGAGGTAGAAGAGGAGGAGGAAGAGGGATGTCGTCCAGCTCCTCGAAAGAGACCTCTGCCTTTACCTCTGTAGGACTTATACAGAGGGTTCTACTGCTGCTGCTGCTGCTGCTGAGGCTGACGGGAACGAAAGGAAGATTTCCCAAACCCACGGTACCTTTTGTAGCCATAGCCTCTTGACTGAGTCTGTAAACCCAAGGATTTCGCCGTGGCCTTACTGTCCTTAAATCTCTGCAACGCAGAGTCAGCTTTTTCCCCAAAAAGCTTAGAGCCGTCGAAGGGAAGATCCAAAAGAGCAGCTTGGACATCCGGTGAAAACCCAAAGACCTCAACCATGCATGCCTCCTAGTAGCAACAGATGAGCCCATCACCCTTGCCACCGAATCTGCAGTGTCCAGTCCCGACTGGATTACTTGGCGAGCAGCCGCCTGAGAGTCCGCCAAGACTTCACTTAAATTACCCCGATCCTCTTCAGATAACTTCGGGAGAATCTGCTTGGCAGAGTCCATAAGTGCGTGAATATATCTGCCCAACAAACAAGTTGCGTTGGTGGATTTTAAAGCCATACTGGCTGATGAAAAAACTTTCTTTGCAGACTGCTCAAGCTTTTTTGAATCTCTGTCAGCCGGTGCTTGAGGAAAAGAACCCACAGACTGCTTTGAGCATGAAGCCTGAACCACCAAACTCTGAGGTGACGGGTGAGAAGAAAGAAATTCAGGGTCCCCTGGAGCTGGTCTATATCTTCTAGAGACAGATCTAGAAACTGCAGGAGCAGTAAGAGGATTACTCCAAACCTCCAGTATTGGATCTGTCAGGGCATCATTGAAAGGCAAGAGAGGCTCAACTACAGAGGGAGGAGAATGAAGAACCTCTGTAAGAAGATTTGGCTTATATTCAGCCATAGGAAGCTGTAGATCCAACAGTTCAGCCGCCTTCTTAATGACGACATGATAAGGAGCAACATCCTTTGAAGGAGAAGCCTTCTGCGAAGCGAAATCCACTTCTGGTGAAACATCCAAACCACTTGCTTCACACAAGTCTTCAAACAAGTCCTCGGACTCATTTATTTCACCTTCTTCCATGTCACCTGCTTGATACTGCTCTTCTTCAATTAACCTCTGAGCTTCTCTTCTAGAACGCATCCTCGGCTGCGGCGTCGACGGCGCCATCCGCGGCATCGATGGCTCCGGCAACGGCGTCGAAGGCGGATCCGTGACAGCAAGCTGCGTCGAACGAACTCGAGAAGGAAGGACGCCAGATGGAGCCGGGGACTGACCATACGGCGTCGACATCTTCGGCGCCGGAAACTGCCAAGACGGCGCCATCGGCATATATTGCATAAAGGGGGCCGGAGGATAATGCTGAGGCACACCCAAATTAAATGCCAATGAACCCATGGGACCCGAAGGTGCTCCAGAGGGGCATGTGGCTCTGGCAAAAACGCCATACATCGCGTTCAAGAACTGCGATGGATCCGAACCTGGCGCCGGGAACGAAGGATACTGCGCCAGTTCTACCTCTGCAAGAGGAACTTCCGGAGTCGGGGCCACTGGAGCCACAGGTGGAGCCACAGGAGCAGCAGGAGCCACATCATCCACTGGATTCGATGCACCATCCGGAGCCGGAGACTCCACCGACGCCGGAGACTGCGCCGGTGTGCCCACATAAGGAGACCAGTCCGGAGACATCTGTGGAGACTCGGAAGGAGAAGGAGAAACAAAGTCTTTGACACGACGTTGAGGAGCCGGCGAAGGCGACTTCGAAGCTCGAGGCTTCGGCGAACGACGTCGAGACCCATGTCTCTTCTTCTTCTTGTGTTTTCTCTTCGATCCATGCGAAGTCGACGACCTCGACTTCGACCGTTGACGACCCCTTTTCTCCTTTCTCACCTTGGACATGTAGAGCTTAGCCTCTCTTTCCTTCAACGCCTTCGGGTTCATCTTCCTGCAAGAAGAGCAACCCTCGACGTCGTGATCACTTGAAAGACACCAAAGGCAGTCATCATGCGGGTCAGTGATCGACATGTGACCTCCGCATTCCTTACAAGGCTTGAAACCTGACTTCCTTTGAGCAGACATGTCTAATACAGAAACAAATAAAGTCTCGAAACAAAGTATCAGAAGAAAGATAGGAGAGTCCCAGAAAATCCGTTAGCGTCGACAGCGGGGAAAAAAGGGAACTGACATCATCACGCCGACGTGGTCTTCTTATGGCTCCGGTGACGTCATGCGGAGCCGCGTGCGGAGCCATGACGCCATGACGACCTCGTCGGCGCGGAGAACTGCGAAAAATTTCCGCGGAATGCTGGCGCAGGGGATATTCATATGGTGAGGAATCCACAGGCAGATGTATCCATCAGAATGAAGGTATTCCTGTGTTTGTAGTGTAGAGTCAAAAGCATAATCTACATCTTTTGCTGTGAGTGAGTTGGCCCATTGAATCCATCTCGGATGTAAAGCTTTCACGTTAGTAACCCTGACCTTTGTAACAGCCTCTATGGCTGGAATCTGAGTCACTGCAATTATTCATTTTCCCTGAGCCAATGATCTTTCTTTCACTACAGCTGTCTGTACTGATGCAGTATTATTTCTGTTGGTGCAAAAAGCATTTCTGCATTTGTGTATAGATGTGATATATGGGCAATTGGTACAGTGTCTCCTTCACTGAATGTGACATAAGTGTAACCAGATATCCCCACAATTATTCAAATCACTAAATTTGTGGTGTTGACATGTGTGTGTAAGTGTTTTGAAGTTAGCATGTCAGCTTGTACTGAACGTAAAATATGTGTGTGTTCATATGCCCAATATGTGCTTGAAAAGTCTGGACTTATTAAGTCATAAAAAGATTTTACCCGTTGCGCATAATCTGGTATGTATGTTCTCCCGAAATTTAGAAAACCCAATATTGATTGGAGATTTTTCAATGTGTTTGGAGGTTGTAAAAGCACACACTTCTCTAAGAAATGTGTTGCAAGACTTTTGGCTTCACTTGACAACTCCTATTCCAAAAACAGGACACTGAGATAGGCAATCTTGGATTTTTTAAAGTTGAATTTGTAGCCCATGTGAGCAAATCAGAGAATTTTTACAATATACTCTTGCCAGGTGTGTTGTAAGTCATCACCTGTCAAGTATATGTCATCGACATAGGACAATGCTTGGCCAGCAAAATCTTGTAACAGTTCTGTTACACTAGCTGAAAACAGCCCGGGGCTATTCTTTTACCCTTCGGGCAATTGACAGAATTGCTTTTGAGAGTCTAATACGCTAAATGCAGTCAAATACCTGCTCTTGAGTGCTATGTTTTGCCAGGAATCCCCTTTTGAGATGTCTAATGTGGTTTTATACTTTTTGTGCACTATATTGTTCATTAGAGCTGTACCATGCACATTCTGTACAGCAAATGTGTGTGTAGCACTGTTCAATTGTCTAGAGTTCTAGACAAAATGATATGAATGGTCTGATTTCATTACTGAAAACAAAGGATTATTGATTGGTGAGGTGCAACTTTCTATTACAACCTGATATTCAAGTTGTGTGAGAATCTCTCCAACTTGTTTTTTGGCCTCATTTTTAATGGGGTATAGTGGTTGTGGGCTGGACCTCACGGGTATGATGTGGTAAGGGAATCCTTCATCCCAACCCACGTGGTTGCGGTATAACGCTGGGAGTTGTGGTAAGGCCCACTCCTTGGCGTATGTGTGTTTTACTGATTCTGAAATGAGGTCAGAAAAAGCTGGTAATATTACGGTTTCCCCTAGTGAGCAATCCCTAACAAACTCAGGTGGCCAATCGTTTTCAGCCACGAGAATGTAACAGCCGAATGACAAGTTCTCCCAAAAGAGAACATTGATAGCCCACGCTTCGTTTTTTTTTTATTTTCACAGCAGGATTCTCGACCCCAACGCGAATTCTGACGTTGAAAAAAAAATAAATGCTTTTTTTTGGCCCTGGGGGTCCTTGTGGGACCCCCTGAGCAGGCCTAGGGGGTCAGGGTGTTTCTACCCTGCCCCCTTTTCTTCTTTTTCAACCTTTTTCCCACTCTTTTCTTGTGACTCGGTTACCGAATCACAAGATGGCTGCCAACACTTCCTGGTTTGGAGTGTTGGCAGCCAATCAGAGTGAAGCTCGTGCCCGGGAGGGTTCGCGACCCCTCCTCGGTGCTCAGATATCGATATTTTTCTTTTTTAAATTTCTCAGGAACTACTGAACGGATTTACACCATTTAAAAAAAAAGGTCGCTTTCTGAACCAAGGGCTACCTTTTTGCCAAATTTGGTGTAATTCCGTTCAGCAGTTCGGGCTGTAGCCTGTTCCAATTTTTCCTATGGAAATTAACATGGGGAAAATGTGTTTTGGGACCCCCCTTCTTTCTCGGCCCCCGCTTGACGAATCACCCCGAAACTTTCAGAACATGAGCTGACTAAGACGGGCCATTAGTTTTGAAAATTTCGCGAAGATTCGTCAAACGACGCCAAAGTTATTGGCAAAACAAATATCGCTTTTCCTATGGAAACTAGGTCCTAACTATAACTACCTACTGGCGACCGCCAGTAGGTAATATATATATATATATATATATATATATATATATATATATGTTTCCCTCATCTTCATTGCTTGATTTTGCTCATGAGTCATTGCTTGATTTTGCTCCTGAGAAAGTGTCACTCATAGACGTTGATTGTCACTGAAATTATGAAAATGTCACATATAAGTAATCCGAAACCTTGGCAGCTATGTAAACAGGGTCGTAATTAGCCAGACCACTAACCACCATGGAGGCGTTACATTCTAAAGTGAGGGTTGCTTCCGGGGATATGGCAGCAGAGTGTATTTAACACCATTAGACTCAGCTCTGTCTGGCAACAACTCGTGATTGTATTTTCTTTGCTCTTTTAACTATTCATATGCTTGGCATAGCGTTCTCACGCTTGTTTGGTTTTCCCATTTTGGTTTTATTTTGGTTCTCCCCTGCCCTTGTAAATGGCCTGGTATCTCCTGTTAGTCCACTGTATTGGTCTGCCCTGTATGTGATCATTGTGCTGCAACCTGCTTAGGGCGACAAATGCAAAAGAAACAATTGATGGACGGAATACTGAACAATGCAAACATTCACCCCCATTCCATCATTATTTTGCTCACCACGCCACCCCAGTTTGGACCCAGCCATATGCAAATCAGTCTTGACCCTGTTCCTTATGGGAACAGTCCAGCCCGAACTGCCAAGCCATCCATCAATTGTGTGTCTTTTGCTTTTTCATGCTAAATGCACCGGGTATGCCCAGACGCGGGTCCCGGGCTCACTGTGCCACTGGATTCAAGCTATCCTGGCTGATGGGGGGTGAAACCCCAAAACCGGTCCTAGGATGCTTGTTTCCGGTCCAGGGAGGACCTGGCTTGGCAGTTCAGGCTGGACTGTTCCCATGAGGCACAGGGTCTAGACTGATTTGCATATGTCCAGGTCTAAACTGGGGTGGCATGGTGAGCAAAAGAATGATGGATTTAACCCAGATCTCGACTGGGGGTGAATGTTTGGATTTGTTCTGCATTCCGTCCATCAATTGTGTGTCTTTTGCTTTCTCGCCCGAAGTGCGCCGGGTATGCCCAGACGTGAGTCCACGGCTCACTGTGCCACTGGATTCAAGCTATCCTGGCTGATGAGGGGTGAAACCCCGAAACCGGTCGTAGGATGCTTGTTTCCGGTCCAGGGAGGACCTGGCTTTGCAGTTTGGGCTGGACTGTTCCCATGAGGCACAGGGTCAAGACTGATTTGCATATGGCCATATCTAAAATTTCCATAGGAAACTTTAGATATGGCTACAGCCCAAACTGCTGAAAGGAATTACACCAAATATGGCAGAAAGTTAGCTGTTGGTTCAGAAAGCGTCCTTTGTGTTAAATGGTGTAAATCAGTACAGTAGTTAAATGACCTCACATATTACATCACTCTTGACATGGTCAGTGACATCACTGATGAAATCACAGATGATATCTCAAATTACTTTACTGATAACATCATCCATTGACAGTGAGTTTAAAAAAAAGTTTGAGTGTTAAATATATATAGCAAGGTGTTTTGGTGTATCAGTGGGTGTATGAGTGCCTGATTGGATGATTCAGTGGATGCGTGACTAACTGTATAACTGAGTGATTAGGTGTCTCAGTGAATATATGGGCGAGTGACTGGTTGTGTGAATGTAGATGTCTGTCAGTTGGTGTCTAAGTGGTTGTATGGGTGTGTGAATGGGTACATGAGTTTCTGTATGGGTGAGTGATTGGTTGTCTGAGTACCTCAATGGGTGTCTGTGTGGGTGGGTGAGGGGATGTGTGACTGCCTGTATAGATGAGTGAGTGGGTGAATCAGTGACTCTATAGGTTAGTGAGTGTGTGTGTGAGGGGCTGTATGGGCGAGTGAGTGTGCATATGGCTGTGTTGGTGAGTGAGTGCATGTGTCAGTGGAATATGGGTGAGTACCTGGGCATGTGAAAGGCAGTATAGGTGAGTGATGGGGTATGTGAGTGACTGTATGGGTGAGTGAGTGAATGTGAGTAGCTGTATGGGTCAGTGTGTGCTTGTGTCAGTGACTGTATAGGTGAGTAAGTATGTGTTAGTATCTGTATGAGTGAGTAGGTATGTGTGTATCTGTATGGGTGAGTAAGTGGCTGCGTGATTGACTGTACAGGTGAGTGACTAGGTGTTTGAGTAGCTGTATGGTGACTGACTCAGTGTGTGAATGGCTGTATGGGTATATGAGTGGATATGTCCGTGGCTGTATTAGTGACTGAGTGGGTGTATGAGTGGCTGTATGGGTGAGTGAGTGGATGTGTGTGTAGATGTGTGAGTGGGTGGGTAAGTACTGGTATGGGTCTGGGAATGGATTTGTGAATGGTTGTGTGGGAGCAGGTGTATGAAAGGCTCTATGGGGTGTGAGTGGGTGCGCCTATGATTCTGTGGATGATGTCATCAGTGATGTCATTTGAGATTTCATCAGCGATGTCACTGACTATGTCATGAGTGATGTAATATGTGAGGTCAAAAGCAGTGCATTGCGGGGACGCGAGTTATGGGTAGCTCAGCTAACTATAACTGCTGAATTTCACTGGTTTTGTACGAGTGAAATCTGAGCCTAACTATAACGTCCCTGTAACCTTGGTTTTATTCAGTGAATTTCTAAGGTTTTTTAAATGCTAATTTCTAACTATAACGTCCCTGTGACCTTTCATTTTTATTCTGAATTTCTAAGGTTTTCTAAATGCCACTTCCTAACTATAACATCCCTGAAACCTTTGTTTTTTTCAGTAAATTTCTATGTTTTTTTTAAGTAGTAGTCGCAGTTGCAGAGTGGTGGAGAAAGGGGGTGGGGCCTCCTACCAGCTCTCAGGCATCCCGCTGTGTAAGACTTACAGGAGGTACCAGGAGGGCTTTTTGGCCCCCAAGCTCCCTCAGGAGTACAGTGGACTTCATCCCCCAACCAGTACTGTGCAAGAAGCTGCGTTTGCAGAGTGGTGGAGAAATAGGGCATGGCCTCCGAAGACCTCTTAGCAATCCCGCTGTGTGGAACTTACTAGAGGTAACAGGAGGGGTAGTTGGCCCACAAGGACATCCTTGGGGGCCAACTACCATTCATGTTACCTCCAGTAAATCCCACACAGCAGGATTGCTGAGAAGTTGTCAGAGGCCATGCTTCCTTCCTTCCTCCACTACTCTGCAAGCGCGCCTCCCGGCGCACTACTAGTTGGGGAATGAAGTCCCCTTGGCTCTTGAGGGTCCTTCAGGGCCAACTACCCCCCTGTTACCTCCAGTAATTCTCACACAATGGGGCGTGGCTTAGCTGAGCAGCAAGATGGCCGCTTGCTAAGGGGGCTCTGCCAGCCGGATAATTAATCCGTCACTAATCCTGGCTACTGGGTCTGGTTGGTTGTCGAAACCAATCAGCATCGATAGCGGACATAACCCTGCGCTATACGGAGGAATCCTGGGCTCGAGGTCAGATTAATACCCCGGTTGCGGACGACGGACTAGATCGGCCCTATCCAGGGCCTGCCTTGCGGCCTGCGACGCCGGCAACTGAGGGGCGGACCGGACGGCCGGGTCCTGTTCCACTATTGAGGAGCTCCGGAGTCGGACCCGTGGTGGGATCTGGTAAAGCGACAACGGCAGTCAGTGGTGTGCGTGGCCGGAAATTTCCCCCCTCCCGGCACAAATGATTGTGCAGCCCAACGAAGAGGGAAGAGCATGCTAAACACTGACGCGGCAGCGAAACCAGCAGACTCCGCAGCTGCAGATTTGAATGTTACGGTGGCTGGGAAGCAAACCTGAGCAGTGGAACTTGCGGCTGTAAAAGCACGGAAGCATCGTGGAACCTTTCGCATCCAGGTTCGTGTGGATCTAGCCGGGACTCACCAGGACAGTCGAGAGCGCGCCATCCAGTAAGGCATCCCGGGCCGCTAACAGCCGTGAAAAGTAAGGTGGGTGAAGCGCGCAACAGGAGCCGGTCCCAGAGTAGCGGCGTAGCGAACCAATTACTGACCAAGACCTGCGCAGAAGGCTTTAAAACATTGGAGGGTGACAGGCCCGGCCTGCCAAACACAGGACATATTGGAAGGCAGAGCGCATGGGCACAATTTAGTCAGAACTTAGCCTCTGTATAATACAGGAGTGGTTTGTCAACTATCGAAACATCCTGAGACGGGGCAGCTACGAGTCCAGGGACGCATCACTGATAGTACCACTTCAGCCAGGAAAAGCGGCCTGTGAGAAGGCCCAAACACTGCTGGGGCTCGACTCAACCTAGCTATTGGACGTAGGGGTAAGCGGCTACGCGCAGGGGAAAAATTGTCCCATGTTTGCCTGTGCGGAATGTATGACGTTACGCATACATTCACCACGCATGGCTTTACAACGCGGTCGTTACAACAACCGCGTTGTTACCAAGGGTTCCATTTCATCACAAGTCATAACAATGACTTGCTGTAGGGGGCGCCCTGGACTTAGGAATAGTATTAATTACTATTCCTACTCCAGTTTGTGCAACAGCAGGGAAGGTGTTGGATTTAAAATCCAACACATTCCCTGGTGTTGCACGCCCCCTAAAGCAAGTCGTTGTTACGACTTGCGATGTAATGGCATGCGTGGTAACAACGTGGTCGTTGTAACGACCGCGTTGTAAGGCCATGCATTGTGGAAACAGCGTTTACAACGCTGTTTCCCGCCTGTGCGTTGTGGAGCTGAGCACAACCCCTCCTGCAAGCTACAAGATTCCCTCTCGGAACAGCGTAGGGCTGCCTGGAATAGCCGTAACGAGGGGTAATGCGAAACATAGCGGTAAAACTTGCAGGTTGAGCTTGATCCAAGTAGACACGGGGTGAAACAGCACACGACGATATATGCGAAGCTTGGGTAGGCCGTTCACAACGCAATCACCTTCATAACTGGGCTTTGGCTGACCTGTAGAACCGATATACGACCGGAAACGCTGCATTGGGCTCCAACAAACAGTGTTGTGGCACGCTCAATAAAATTGGCAAAATGGGGAAAAACTGTGCCAAGCAAACAAAACTGCCATTTGAGAATAAAAGACTCACACGCACGACAGATGCGGGGCGGATCAAGAAGCGGAAATGGGCCCTAGAGAAGAACCTGAGAGGCAAGATGAAGACATACGCAATATACTATTAGAAGTAAAGACCAGCCTTAAAGCAATCAACACAAAACTAGACAAACTCACTGCCCAACTGGACCAAGTGCGAAGACGAGTAGACACACATGAAACCCGACTAGACCAACTAGAAAACAGAGCGTCAGATGCACACGACTACCAAGTCGAATCAAAGGAACACCTACTGCAAATGGAAAAGGTCTTACACATAATCAAAGCGAAAACAAAAGATTTAGAGGCCCGCTCCAGATGAAATAATATACGCATCACTGGCATACGAGAGACCAACGGCAATACCTAAAATGGAGCCATATGTGGAGGGGCTGCTAAGGGATCTGTTTGGTCAAGAGCTTTCTGGGATGTTTATTGTTGAGAGAGCACATCGGTCACTGGCCCCCAAACCTCCAGTTGGAGTCACTCCTAGACCAATATTGGCTAAGATACTAAACTATAGAGACAGAGACACAATTTTACGCCTAGCCAGGGAAAAGGTAGAATCACACATCAAAGGAACAATATATACTCTTACCCGGACTTCACGCCCACAGTCCAGGCGGCCCACCGTGAGCTCGTACCGGCTAAACGTCTCCTGCAACAGGCGGGGGCTGCCTATGTTCTCCTCTATCCTGCAATGCTAAAGATAACACGTGAGGGCTCGGCGCACTATTTCACAGATGCCAAATCGGCCCTCAAGTTTGCTAAGCACATCGGCAATCGGAAAAGCTCTCTTACCCATGCACGAAGAGAAGCAAGCGAAGCTGCACTGAGCGATAACTAAAAACTGGCGAGAAGACTGCACCAGATAAGACTTCCATTAGTTGATTTTCTAGTGGGTGAGATGTGTGGTGTAGTTTGACAGGCGGAGCCGAACGGAGATGGCTCTCTGTCACACCAGCAAGCTCCGCACAAAACAGACCAGCACAGACCCATAGCTATTATCTCATAGTTCGGCCACCTGCCACAAGGCGGGGAAGTAAGCCGGTGACCCCATCCCCCCGGGAGACCTCCCATTGAACTTTACAATTGTTGGTAATGTCGTTATATGGTTAAGGGGGTGGGATTAAATGCACGACCTGTTTGGGGGGTTGGTGTGGGAGGCAGGGAGGGAAGGGGAAATGTTTTATTTGTTTGGAAGCAGATAGAGACAAACAAACCTGTCACTGACACACAGATGCTCGATGAGGTATGCGCTGCACAGACTAGGTCCACCACAACCCTCAGAAACAAGTGCAAAGGGTTAGTGCGTAGCCGTGACAGACAAGGATAGCAAACGCTCCACAAGACACGAGGCAACGATATAAATCTGTAGCTCCCCATATGAGATGACAGCATACACATTTTTAACCTGGAACATCCGTGGCTTAAATGCTCATAGAAAAGCCCGCCTCATCCAAGCCTATTTTGCCCGACACTGCATCGACATATGTTTCCTTCAAGAAACACATTTAAACAGTACTGACTCCAATAAACTCTGCCATAAGCGTTGAAGAGAGGTCTACTCCGCCATATACTCTAATTACGCTAGAGGTGTTGCCATATTAGTACGTAGGGGAGTCGAGTGGTCAACATCCCATTCCCAGTTAGACCCTGAGGGGCGATACATTATACTTAAGGGCACACTTGGGGGCACTAAAGTAACTATGGTTGCGGTATATGGGCCAAACAGAGACACCCCTGACTTCTTTAACGATGTATGGGCCAGAACTGTAGCACTGGGCTGTGACACCATCATATGGGGCGATGACTTTAATGTCATACTGAATGACCTCACTGACAGGGAGGGCGCATCACGTAGTCTACACCCCAGAGCAAGCAAAACACTAAACACGATTATATCAGATAACACCTAGTGGACATTTGGCGACAGCGTAATATCGGGAGGAGGGTGGGCACGTGCATCTCGGCACAGTACAATGCTTGGTCCAGATTAGATTTTTGGCTGGTATCGGGAGACGTAGCGTCCTGGACAGAGGAAATTGTACACTTACCTGTCTGATCAAGCTCCTTGTCTCCTAAAAGTGAGGATCCCAACATCAACCAGCCGTGCATTTATCTGGAGACTACCCCCCCATGCTCATTTAGATGCAGCATTTAAGGAGGAAATTCGTGGCAACATAATTGAATACTTTTCATTGAATCAAGGCTCAGTGTCTTCCCCCTCTACACTGTGGGAAGCATTTAAGGTAGTTATTAGAGGGAAATGCATCGCCAGGCAAGCCGGGGTTCTAAAAGCTATTAGACAAACAATTAAGAACTTAGAATCTGACATTCGTGATTGTGAACTTAAATACTTTGAAACAAATGACCCGGCCCTTCTGGCACCTATTAGGGGAAAAATGTCAGAATTTGAAAACTAAGCCAACAGGGAGGTAAAATTCATGGGGAAATACGCATCTGCTAGAAGATACGGGGAGGGAGACCGGCTGGGTAAAACGCTTTGCAATATCCTAAAACCTTCACACAGCGCACCATATATAGCTGAGCTACTAGACACTGAAGGCAACATAGTCAGAGGACCGCAAGAGATTCTTGAACATCTAACTAAATTCAATGCCACGCTATATACCTCTAATGCTTTAGAGGTAGAGGACGAGCTCACAACATACTTAGACTCGATAGAACTACTCTGGCTCAGCAGGGCACATAGGGAATACCTGGAGGAACCGTTTACCACTGATGATATTATACAGGTCATTAATAGCCTACCCTGTGATAAAGCGTAGGGGCTAGATGGACTGACGACGTCATTTTATAAATGTTATGTTACAATCCTCGCGCCCCATCTTATGTAAATGTATCAGGAGTCACTTCAAAATGGAACCCTCCCTCCCACAACTAGGGAAGCGGTAGTACTAACGCTACTCAAGCCCAGTAAAACACCGGATCAATGCGACTCATACTGTCCCCTCTCACTTATTAACATTGATAATAAGATATATGCGAAACTGCTGGCATATAGATTACAACCTCTTCTTCCTTTAATTGCCAGACCGGATCAATCGTGGTTTATACCCGGAAGATCAACGGCGCACAATCTTCACACCTTTTTCTCGGTGTTACATTACCTAGATCCCCAGATGCCTGCATTGGCGGCGTTACTGGACACCACCAAGGCCTTCGACTCGCTGGAGTGGCAATATCTCTTCACCATACTAGCTAGACTAGGACTCAGCCCTCTCTTCATAAAGCAAATTAAACTGCTTTACTCACAACTGTCAGCCCAACTGCGCGTCTATGGACTACTCTCGCCCTCATTTGACATCACTTGAGGCACCAGGCAAGGATGTCCCTTATCACACCTCCTCTTTGCCATAGCCATGGAGCCACTCGCTGCTAGAATTAGACAGCATCACAAGACAAGAGGGTTGGGATTTTCAGCGCGGGACCTGATTATATCACTCTACGCCGATGATATTACGTTATATATATGGGAACCTGTGGCGAATTTAAACCCAGTGCTCCGAGAACTCATCAAATTTGGTGGCCTATCAGGCATACAGATTAACTGGGCTAAGTCAACTCTACTACCACTCACGAACTCGACTGGGCCATTCGAAGTGGACTACCCGATTACCTCGGCTAGCGGCTCAGTCAAATACCCGGGAATCTGGTTGAGTCGTGACATACAGGAATTATGGGACATGAATTACGGGCGGGTGGTCACATGGCTAGAGGGGAAAATAGCCATCTGGTCTAAACTGACGATATCCCTAGCCGGCAGAATAGCTATTGCTAAAATGATTGTTCTTCCCAAATTATTATACATATTTGTGAACTTACCATTGATATTAACTCAAGCATTTCTGATGAGGCTGAGATCGCTAGTGATCTCCTTAGTATGGGCGGGCAAACAGGCGCGCGTTTCTTGGGAGGTGCTCACACTCCCACTCGTCCAGGGCGGAATGGGCGCACCGGATATATCACTATATGCTTATTGCGCTCAGGCGCAGTTTCTGCATCATTGGTTGTTTCCGACGCCATTTCAGCCTCATGTAGCAGTTGAAGCTGATAGAGCTGCCCCGATACCCTTAAATGTGGCCGTGTATCAAACTCACAGGCATTGGGCTACTGAAATAAACACAAACGAAACACTATGCTGGGCCTGGGACAGGCTGCGCATTAGAGCAGGATGCCCGATCTTATATGCACCATCCGTTACACTTGCTCAGAATCCGCAGTTGCCCCCGTTAGAAGATAAGGGAAATGCTGGGAGAGCACCAAAACTAGGCCTAACTACATTTGCTGACCTCTACCCTAATTATGCATTCTTGACACCCCCTCCACCTGGTCAGGATACGTCCTCTAGATTCTCGGATTTATTGTTATACTATAGCATAAGAGGTACATGCCGTGAGCTCCACAGCACTTTCCCGAACCCTCCACCCACCTTAACCGCCCTTGAACATATGCTGACTAACGCATCTCAGAGTAAACTCATTACTAGACTATACAACACAATGCAACGTTCATCTCCGGTGACGAAGCCTAAAGCGCTTGAGGGATGGAACTCTGAGCTAGAAGTGCCCATGTCAGATGCTCAATGGAACTTTTGCTGTGGCCAGTTAGAACTGCTATCCCCAAACTACAAACTAAGACTAATACACTTTAAATTCTTAAATCGCATATACAGAACCCCAATCCAGAGGCATGGGACTCCGTGCAGACACGAACTGTTGGAGATGCAGTGCCCCACACGCCTCCTTCCTACATATCGCCTGGGAGTGTCCACCGATGGCCAATTTCTGGGTTGAAATGTTTCAAACGATTAGCAAAATACTAGAAATAAATATAGAACTAACCCCAGTATGGGGCTGTTAGGGTATGTACAAGAAGCCCCAACTGCAATTCGATGACTCCTGGCTATGCTCCTGCGCCTGGCTATGCTCCTCCGCCTGGCAAAACGTAGAGTTGACATGCATTGGGGAAACCCAAACGCTCCTACCATCAAGGCTTGGGTATTAGACACCACATTCTGTCAAGAACAACTGAGCACGTTCTGGGAGTTGATGCCTCCTGCGTCCAGACCCAGGGATATCTGGGGACCTTCCAAACTTGGCTAATGACCTACAATTCAGTCTAGAACTCGCCATTGTAACCCAGATGCACACCCGAACATATCACAGGTACTGACAGAGATTAACCGGTTCAATGGCGATAGCACCTCCTTTGCGCCGTCGCAATATTAGCGCAAATACACTACGCTATCTAAACCTGTAAACTAGCATGCATAGAAATGGTAGATATGTGTGGGCTTTGGGTGTTCCGTAGTGTTTACTTCATGCACAAGGAAATATACTGTCTTTCTTCCATTAGTTTTGTTGTTGTAGTTGTTGTTGAAGACAAATAATGACAATCATATGGTGTACGATATTGTAACATTGCTAAGGCTAAGATGTTTGTAATGCTTTTAAATGCCAATAAACACATTTTTTTAAAAACATGAAGCTCCCTGAATCTCAAAGCAATGTGTCTGTTTCCCTGCTCGCTTGACAGCGGGCAGGGAAACAGATATGCTCTGCATTCAGCAAGCGAGAGCATTTTCTGCTCTCGCTTGATGAAAGCAGAGTGTTTACTATGGCTTGGCAGGAGCAGTGCTCCCGCCAAGCTATAAATAACTGCAATATCCCAGGGGTGAGCACCCCGGGACATTGTTGGAGCCGGCCCTGGGGGTGGCTGTCCCCAGGGTTATCTAGGGCTCCCCCTTTCTTTCATGTAGCCCTGGGAAAGTGGTGGCCCCTAGGGCCGGGGGTCCCTTGCGGTCCCTGGGGCAGCGGGGGGTGGTGAGAAGGCCCCCCCACATTCCAACTCTTAAGTGCCCTGGGAGGTGACGGACCCTGGAGCTGCTGGGGGCCAGGCGGGCCCCCCGCATCCCTATTAAGTGCCCCGGGGAGGTGGCGGTTCCTGGGGCAGCAGGGGACCCGAGCGGGCCCCCCTATTTCCAGTATTTACTGCCCTAGGGAGGTTGAAGTTTTGGCAGCCAATCAAATTTTAGTAGCATCAGCGAGTCCACTGCCAGGACTCGCGTCCCCAGATAGCTATATTTTTTTAAGTTAGATATCTCAAAAACTACTCAACGGATTTACACCAAATCACAAAAAGCACGCTTTCTGTACCAACATCTAGCTTTCTGCCAAATTTGTTGTAATTCCTTTCAGCAGTTTGGGCTGTAGTCGTGTTCAAAAAATGAAAAATCCCCTTAGACATAACATGGGGAAAACGCGTTTTGGGGCCCCTATTTTCTCTCGGCCACTCCTTGACGGATCAGCCTGAAACTTTCAACACAGCAGCTGAACCAAAAAGGGGAAGTTTTGTGAACATTTCGTGGAGATTCGTCAAGCAGCGCTAAAGTTACTGGCAAAACAAAAAACGCTTTTCGTATGGAAACTTTGGTCCTAACTATAACTACCTACTGGCCATATATATATGCGATGTGCTATTGCAGCATAGAAAAATGTTAACTGATTTATAATTTTCCCAATGGATATTCATTGTTTTTGTAATTTCAGGCTGCATTTTAAAAAGGTGCACATTGCAAGACTTTTAGTCAGAATAATGTTCTTTATCTGCATGATTAGTTTCGGATGAACACTCAGTGCGCTTTTATCAAGATGAGAAGCCATTTATAATGATGAGTGATGTACATTGTACAATCTATGCTATTAACAGCCAAAACTTTGTTTAATTTTAGTATACAAATAACATCGTTTAAAATGTCTGAAGGACTTATGAAAATTGCTGATGATTCCCCTAGTGATTATTAATTATTGAATGCTTTATCTGCAGGTGCCTATGAAATATGGGAGTTTTTTCCCTGTATTTGGAAAACATGGGAGTATTTTCTCTATGTTTACACCAAATGAAATATGTAAATGGGTAACAAAATGGCGCCCCTCAGATGATTAAGGCTGTTGAACAGCTGAAACGCGTCCTCTTTTTGTCCAGAGTAGCCTATTTATATTAAACTGATGCAAGATTTCCTCCATCCTTGAGTGCTGTTTATTTCTTTATTTCAGAAGGATTGCTTTGGCATTTATAAGCGCTAGTGGTAGCGCTTTCACATGCACCACCAGCGTTCTGGCAGCACGCCGATCAAACCGCAACGTGGTGTCTATAGCATTGTGCAAGTCGGTGAGCCCCCGAAAACTTGGATAGTCTGAGAATTGGAGACTGGTGTGTTATAGCGAGGGATTGGTGTGGAGAGCCCTTGTGTGCTCCCGGTTGGGGCCTTCTTTTTTCTGCATTCCAGCTCCCTCAAGGATTACAGAGTATTTCGGAGCTGGGCACCGCGATATTGTTTTGCGGTGAGGGATGGAGACTGCAATTGAGTTTGGGAGATTAGAACACACTGGAGTGGAGCACAGGCCCGGTTCTAGCGGGTGGGCCGGGTGGGCCAGGCCCACCCAAACATGAGCCTGGTCTACCCAAATATGAGCCTGGCCCTGGCAGTGCCGTCTCAAAGGCAGTAGTAAATGGCCACTTTCATTTAAAACGTTCTGTTTTTCTTCCTAGGAGTTGCATGATTGGGCCTGGGCTCTCTCAAAGGCAACCCCAATCATGCATCGCCTTTTAGAAAGGTGGGCTGTGTCCCCGCCCACTTGTACAGGTACAATTGGGTCACGGGAAGGGGACAAATCCTTTCTTTGGCACCGGGCAACCTTAACTGTAACCTTAACCGTTCTGCTGCCTGGATATTAACTTTTCTATTCCACGCTTGAAAAAAAAAGTTTGGTTATCCTGATTCACCTTTCCTGGCCCCGCAGCTGCTTATCAGATCGGCTGTGACGAGGAACCAGCAGGTAAGAGAATGTGTGGCTATTTGTTCTTCTTTTTAAAATACAGGAAGGCCCAGCAAGACACATACTTCATGTATGCTTCATTTCCAATAAAAAATGTCCAGACAACTCTGGCGATTAATAATCCTGCTGGAGAGCAATCCTTTGTCTGTTGGTAGTTTTGAACTGCAAATAAACTGTATTTTATATGGATAGCTCAGTTGGTTACTGCCTTTGTCACAGAGATTCTTGTGTTACTTGCAGTTCAGAAGTTACAATCCTAACATAGGACAGTGACCTATGAACTGTCATCAAAGAGCTGCATGCAAACCTGAATGATATAGTTAGAACTTAGCTTTTTTTTTGTGTTGTGGTATAGAGTTAGAACTTCCCAGGTTTTTCATTATTCTAAAGTTGCAAAAAGGAGTTCGTTTGGGCAGATATACATTTTTATTAGTAAAGCCAACCCCCAAGCACTGGAGTACTCTTTAAATCCTGAGTTTGTGTTTCTCCAGACGAAACCCTCTTAAAATATACTGCCCACCAGTATGGATGACATGTGATTTCTACACCTTGTAATCCTCATTGGTTTATGTGACATTCCCTGTAGACTGATTTGCGTACTTGTATGATTCATTGTCACTGTATAATGTGTGCGTGATGTAAAGTGCTGTGACACCCTACACTATGAGTAGCGCTATACAACAAATGAAATGCATATGAGAGAGGGGCTACAGAGAGATGAGGGGCACTGGTAGAGGGTGGCAGTGAGGGAATCCGAGAAGGACCTCATTGGGGAGGGGCTATGGAGAGATGAGGGGCGCTGGTGGAGGGTAGCAGAGAGGGTATCCGAGGAGGAGGTCATTGGGGGAGGGCCTCGGAGAGATGAGGGGCGCTGGTGGAGGGTGGCAGTGAGGGAGTCTGAGGAGGAGGTCATGAGGGGGAGGGGCTGCGGAGAGATGAGGGGCACTGGGGGAGGGTAGCAGTGAGGGAATCCGAGAAGGAGGTCATTGGGGGAGGGGCTACGGAGAGATGAGGGGCACAGGTTGAGGGTGGTAGTGAGGGAATCCGAGGAGGAGGTCATGAGGGGAAGGGGCTTTGGAGAGATGAGGAGCACTGGTGGAGGGTGGTAGTGAGGGAGTCTGAGGAGGAGGTCATGAGGGGGGACTATGGAGAGATGAGGGGCACTTGAGGAGGGTGGCAGTGAGGGAATCCGAGGAGGAGGTCATGAGAGAGAGCCCGAGAAGTGTCACTTTTCTGATACTCCCACCTCAGAAACCTCCTCTTCCCATCAAAGGGACATTACATGGGGAAAAAAACACTTTTTGAGAGTGATAACATTTAGAAAGAGATTTGGAAAGAAAAGAATGCGTTTTACTGGCCCTTGTAAAACTAAGGAGAGATAAAGGAGGGCTCTGAAGCAGGCCTGACTAGACATATAAGTGACAAATCGGGCCCGCAGTGGCCCACCCGAATGCACCCTTGGCTCACCCAAATAAAAATTCCTGGAGCCGGGCCTGGTGGAGCAGCGTGAATGTGCAGGCTTGCTGACATTATAATCGTCTCCTAAGGCAAAGGAGCCTTCAGCAACGTAAGGATATTATTTGATAAAATAAAGGAGTGATTAATTCCTATCTGATAGGCATGCTAAATGAGATGAAAACTTGGGAGACACATTTTATTCGTATTTCAGCAAGCGGCGCTTAAGACTTTTTGCTAGTAGCCGTTTTGAATGTACCGATTCCGAGATAACAGGCTCCGGCAGCAACAATTGTTTGTATGGATTCTTTCTCGGGGTGGCGTGTTAGCTGTACGCACTACGTGACTGATACGAAATGGACTCAAACACTAATTTTGGATATGCAGTAGTGCACTTTGTCCAAATGCGATGTGCTATTGCAGCATAGAAAGATTTTAACTGATTTATAATTTTCCCAATCGATATTCATTGTTTTTGTAATTTCAGGCTGCGTTTTAAAAAGGTGCACATTGCGAGACTTTTAGTCTGAATAATGTTCTTTATCTGCATGATTAGCTTCGGATGAACACTCAGGGCCATATTATCAAGAACGGCGATAACATTATCGCCGCTTTATCGGCAGGAAACTGCAAGGGGCTTGATAATATGCCCTATAGAATTCCAATAGAAGCCCAGGTTCTGGTGTGAAGGACATCAAACCTGGGCTTCTATTGGAATTCTATAGGGCATATTATCAAGCCCCTTATCGCCGCTTTAGCGGCAGTTTCCTGCCGCTAAAGCGGCGATAATGTTATCGCCGTTCTTGATAATATGGCCCTCAGTACGCTTTTATCAACATGAGAAGCCATTTATAACGATGAGTGATGTACATTGAACGATCTATGCTATTAACAGACAAAAATGGATTTAATTTTAGTATGCAAATAACATCATTTAAAATGTCTAAAGTAATTGTGAGAATTGCTGATGATTCCCCGAGTGATTATTATTGAATGCTTTATCTGCGGGTGCCTATGAAATATTATGGAAGTATTTTCTCTGTATTTTGAAAACATGGGAGTATTTTCTCTATGTTTACACCAAATGGAATATTTAAATGGGTTACAAAATGGCGCTCCTCAGATGATTAAGGCTGTTGAACAGCCGATCGCATCCCCTCTTTGTCCAGAGTGGTCTATTTTAATTAAACCGATGCAAGATTTCCTCCATCCTTGAGTGCCGTTTCTTTCGGAAGGATTGCATTGGTGTATATATATATATATTCACTGAAAAAACCATAGGTTTTAGGGACAGTTATAGTTAGTTGGACATTGCACTCGTACAAAACCCGTGAAATTCCCCCGTTATAGTTAGTTCAGCTAACTATAACTCGCGCCCCCGCAATGCACTGCTGATGACGTCACATATTACATCACTCATGACATGGTCAGTGACATCACTGATGACATCACTGATGACATCTCAAATGACATCACTGATGACATCATGCAGTGACTGTGTGTTTCTGTAAAGTTTAAATATTTTTTAATATATATAGGGAAAGGCGTATTGAAGAATGAGTGGGTGTATAAGTGTCTGTATGGATGATTTAGTAGGTTCGTGACTGACTCTATAAGTGAGTGATTAAACATGTCTTACTGAATGCATGGGTTAGTGACTAAACTGTGTGAATCTCTGTATCCGTCTGTCTGTTGGTGTGTAAGCGGCTGCATGGGTTTGTGAATAGGTACATGAGTGTCTACATGGGTTATTGATTGGTTGTGTGAGTATCTGTATGGGTGCCTGAGTGTTTGAGTGGGTGGGGTGTGTGTGACTCTGTGCATAGATGTGTGAGTGGGTGATTCACTGGGTGCATGGTTTCAAGAGTGCATCTGTGATGGACTGTATGGGTGGGTGACTGTGTGTATGGGTGTGTTAGTGAGTGAATGTATATCTCAGTGGTAGAAGTGTGAGTAACTACATATGTGAAAGGCAGTATATATGTGTGTTGGAGTATATAAATGGCTATAAGTGAGAGTGTGTGATTGTGAGAGTGGCTGTATGGATGAGTGTGTACTTGTATCAGTGATTGTATAAGAGCGTAAGAATGTGCTAGTATTTGTATGAGTAAGTGAGCTGGTGTGTGTATAACTGTATAGGTGAGTAAATGGCAGTGTGATTAATTATTTGCATGACTGACTAGGTGTGTGAGTACCTCTATGGATGAGTGGTGGTGTGTGAGTGTCTATATAGGTGTATGAGTGCATATGATAGTCCTGTACTGAGTGACCGTAAGTATGAGTGACTGTACGGGTGAGTGAGTGGATGTGTGTGTAGACCTAAGAATCAGTGAGTGTGTATGTAGTTATTGGTGTTGGAGTGTCTATGGTTTTGCGAATGGCAGTCTGTAATTTACAGTGGGTGTATCAAAGGTTATATTAGGGTGTGAGGAGGTGCATCAGATTATCACGTGGATGATGTCATCAGTGATGTCATTTGAGATGTCATCAGTGATGTCATCAGTGATGTCACTGACCATGTCATGAGTGATGTAATATGTGACGTCATCAGCAGTGCATTGCGGGGGCGCGAGTTATAGTTAGCTGAACTAACTATAACGGGGAATTTCACGGGTTTTGTACGAGTGCAATGTCCAACTAACTATAACTGTCCCTAAAACCTATGGTTTTTTCAGTGAATTTCAAAGGTTTTTTAAATGCTAATTTCTAACTATAACGTGTCTGAAACTTATGGTTTTTTCAGTGAATTTCAAAGGTTTTTTAAATGCTAATTTCTAACTATAACGTGCCTGAAACCTGTGGTTTTTTTCAGTGAATTTCAAAGGTTTTTTAAATGCTAGTTTCTAACTATGCCAACAGAGGTAGGACATGTGAAGAAAGAAGAAAAAACGCACAGAAAGAAGCAAAAGATGTGCAGAAAGAACCAACAGAGGAGCAGAAAGAGGCCTTGTTGCAAAATCATCCTGTGCCCACAACTTTTTCAGACGGGTACTGGTGGTAACTGTCTCTGACTAACCAGAGCCAGTGCAATGCTAAAAGACACTTAGAATACAGTGAAAACACCTACATACACTAGGGAACACAATGCGTTGGGGTACCCCTGTGATTAGCATGACCTCCTCTGCAAGTCCCTAGTACATAATAGGGCAGGGGGATTAAAACTACCTCTTAAAACGCGCTACAGGGCGCGTTTGCACAGTGGTGAAGGGAGGGGGGGCCTGAGGTGACATGTGTACAAACTCACCCCGTGGCGCGTTTTAAGTTGCGGGATTAAGTCCCCTTGAATCCTGAGGGTCCCTGGGGCCCAACTAGCCCCCCAGGTACCTACAGTTAGGACCACAGAGCTGAATTGCAGAGAGGCGTTCCGAGGCCACGCACCTTTTTTCACCTCTCTGCAACTCTCTGCAACTCTGTTGTGCTTACTGAAGGTACCTGGTGGGCTAGTTGGCCCCCAGGATTCAAAGGGAATTAATTCCCCAACTTAAAACGCACCACAGGGCGTGTTTGCGCACATGTCACCTGAGGCCCCACCCCCTCCCTTCACCACTGTGCAAACGCGCCCCGTGGCGCGTTTTAAGTTGGGGGATTAGGTCACCTTGAATCCTGAGGGTCCCTGGGGCCCAACTAGCCCACCAGGTACTTCCAGTAAGCACCACAGGCCTGCGTTGCAACGCCTGTAACAAATTGTGCAGTTGTGTTTAGGTAGTGAAGAGGGTCGTGCTGGGGGTAGTGTTTTAGGGTTTAGGGTAGTGCAGTGGTGTTTGTGTAGTGCAGGGGGTCATGCTGGGGGTAGATTTAGGGTTTAGGGTAGTGCAGTGGTATTTGGGTAGTGTAGGGAGTCGTGCTGGGGGGAGTGTTTTAGGGTTTAGGGTAGTACAGTGGTGTTTGGGTAGTGTAGGGGGTCATGCGGGGGGTAGTGTTTTAGGGTTTAGGGCAGTGCAGTCGTGTTCGGGTAGTGTAGGGGGTCGTGCTGGGGGGAGTATTTTAGGGTTTAGGGTAGTGCAGTGGTGTTCGGGCAGTGTAGGGGGTCGTGCAGGGGGTGGTGTTTCAGGGTTTAGGGCAGTGCAGTGGTGTTCGGGCAGTGTAGGGGTTGTGCAGGGGTGGTGTTTCAGGGTTTAGGGCAGTGGTGTTCGGGCAGTGTAGGGGGTCATGCTGGGGGTGGTGTTTCAGGGTTTGGGGCAGTGCAGTGGTGTTCGAGAAGTAAAGGGGGTCGTGCTGGGGGTGGTGTTTCAGGGTTTAGGGCAGTGCAGTGGTGTTCGGGCAGTGTAGGAGGGGGTGGTGTTTCATGGTTTAGGGCAGTGCAGTGGTGTTCAGGCAGTGCAGGGGGTGGTGTTTCAGGGTTTAGGGCAGTGCAGTGGTGTTCGGGCAGTGTAGGGGGTCGTGCAGGGGGTGGTGTTTCAGGGTTTAGGGCAGTGCAGTGGTGTTCGGGCAGTGTAGGGGGCGGTGCAGGGGTGGTGTTTCAGGGTTTAGGACAGTACAGTGGTGTTCGGGCAGTGTAGGGGGTGGTGCTGGGGCTGGTGTTTCAGGGTTTAGGGCAGTGCAGTGGTGTTCGGGCAGTGTAGGGGGTCGTGCTGGGGCTGGTGTTTCAGGGTTTAGGCAGTGCAGTGGTGTTCGGGCAGTGAAGGAGGTCGTGCTGGGGCTGGTGTTTCAGGGTTTAGGGCAGTGCAGTGGTGTTCGGGCAGTGTAGGGGGTCATGCTGGGGCTGGTGTTTCAGGGTTTAGGGCAGTGTAGTGGTGTTCGGGCAGTGTAGGGGGTCTTGCTGGGGGTGGTGTTTCAGGGTTTAGGGCAGTGGTGTCCGGGCAGTGTAGGGGGTCTTGCTGGGGGTGATGTTTCAGGGTTTAGGGCAGTGCAGTGGTGTTCCGGCAGTGTAGGGGGTCGTGCAGGGGGTGGTGTTTCAGGGTTTAGGGCAGTGCAGTGGTGTTCGGGCAGTGTAGGGGGTCGTGCTGGGGTGGTGTTTCAGGGTTTAGGGCAGTGCAGTGGTGTTCGGGCAGTGTAGGGTGTCGTGCTGAGTGGTGGTGTTTCAGGGTTTAGGGCAGTGCAGTAGTGTTTGGGCAGTGTAGGGGGTCGTGCTGGAGCTGGTGTTTCAGGGTTTAGGGCAGTGCAGTAGTTTTCGGGCAGTGTAGGGGGTCTTGCTGGGGGTGGTGTTTCAGGGTTTAGTGCAGTGGTGTTCGGACAGTGTAGGTGGTCTTGCTGGGGGTGGAGTTTCAGGGTTTAGGGCAGTGCAGTGGTGTTCGGGCAGTGTAGGGGGTCGTGCTGGAGCTGGTGTTTGAGGGTTTAGGGCAGGGCAGTGGTGTTCGGGCAGTGTAGGGGGTCGTGCTGGGGCTGGTGTTTCAGGGTTTAGGGCAGTGCATTAGTTTTCGGGCAGTGTAGGTGGTCGTGCTGGGGCTGGTGTTTCAGGGTTTAGGGCAGTGCAGTGGTGTTCGGGCAGTGTACGGGGTTGTGCTGGGGCTGGTGTTTCAGGGTTTAGGGCAGTGCAGTGGTGTGCGGGCAGTGTACGGGTTTGTGCTGGGGCTGGTGTTTCAGGGTTTAGGGCAGTGCAGTGGTGTTCGGGCAGTGTAGGGGGTCGTGCTGGGGGTGGTGTTTCAGGGTTCAGGGCAGTGCAGTGGTGTTCGGGCAGTGTAGGGGGTCGTGCTGGGGGTGGTGTTTCAGGGTTCAGGGCAGTGCAGTGGTGTTCGGGCAGTGTAGGGGGTCTTGCTGGGGGTGGTGTTTCAGGGTTTAGGGCAGGGCAGTGCAGTGGTGTTCGGGCAGTGTAGGGGGTCTAGCTGGGGTGGTGTTTCAGGGTTTAGGGCAGTGGTGTTCGGGCAGTGTAGGGGGTCTTGCTGGGGGTGATGTTTCAGGGTTTAGGGCAGTGCAGTGGTGTTCGGGCAGTGTAGGGGGTCTTGCTGGGGGTAGTGTTTCAGGGTTTAGGGCGGTGCAGTGGTGTTCGTGCAGTGTAGGGGGTCGTGCTGGGGGTGGTGTTTCAGGGTTTAGGGCAGTGCAGTAGTGTTCGGGCAGTGTAGGGGGTCATGCAGGGGGTGGTGTTTCAGGGTTTAGGGCAGTGCAGTGGTGTTCTGGCAGTGTAGGGGGTCATGCTGGGGGTGGGGTTTCAGGGTTTAGGGCAGTACAGTGGTGTTCGGGCAGTGTAGGGGTCGTGCAGGGGTGGTGTTTCAGGGTTTAGGGCAGTGCAGTGGTGTTCGGGCAGTGTAGGGGGTAGTGCTGGGGCTGGTGTTTCAGGGTTTAGGGCAGTGCAGTGGTGTTCGGGCAGTGTAGGGGTCTTGCTGGGGGTGGTGTTTCAGGGTTTAGGGCAGTGGTGTTCGGGCAGTGTAGGGGGTCTTGCTGGGGGTGATGTTTCAGGGTTTAGGGCAGTGCAGTGGTGTTCGGGCAGTGTAGGGGGTCTTGCTGGGGGTAGTGTTTCAGGGTTTAGGGCAGTGCAGTGGTGTTCGTGCAGTGTAGGGGGTCGTGCTGGGGATGGTGTTTTTGTGTTTAGGGCAGTGCAGTAGTGTTCGAGCAGTGTAGGGGGTTGTGCAGGGGGTGGTGTTTCAGGGTTTAGGGCAGTGCAGTGGTGTTCGGGCAGTGTAGGGGGTCGCGCTGGGGGTGGTGTTTCAGGGTTTAGGGCAGTGCAGTGGTGTTCGGGCAGTGTAGGGGTCATGCACGGGGTGGTGTTTCAGGGTTTAGGGCAGTGCAGTGGTGTTCGGGCAGTGTAGGGTGTTGTCCTGGGGCTGGTGTTTCAGGGTTCAGGGCAGTGCAGTGGTGTTCAGGCAGTGTAGGGGGTCGTGCTGAGGCTGGTGTTTCACGGTTTAGGGCAGTGCAGTGGTGTTCGGGCAGTGTAGGGGGTCGTGCTGGGGCTGGTGTTTCAGGGTTTAGGGCAGTGCAGTGGTGTTCGGGCAGTGTAGGCGGTCGTGCTGGGGCTGGTGTTTCAGGGTTTAGGGCAGTGCAGTGGTGTTCGGGCAGTGTAGGGGGTCGTGCTGGGGCTGGTGTTTCAAGGTTTAGGGCAGTGCAGTGGTGCTCGGGCAGTGTAGGGGGTCGTGCTGGGGGTGATGTTTCAGGGTTTAGGGTAGTGCAGTGGTGTTCGGGCAGTGTAGGGGGTCGTGCAGGGGCTGGTGTTTCAAGGTTTAGGCAGTGCAGTGGTGTTCGGGCAGTGTAGGGGTCGTGCTGGGGCTGGTGTTTCAGGGTTTTGGGCAGAGCAGTGGTGTTCGGGCAGTGTAGGTGGTCATGCTGGGGGTAGTGTTTCAGGGTTTAGGGCAGTGCAGTGGTGTTCGGGCAGTGTAGGGGGTCGTGCTGGGGGTGGTGTTTCAGGGTTTAGGGCAGTGGTGTTCGGGCAGTGTAGGGGGTCTTGATGGGGGTGATGTTTCAGGGTTTAGGGCAGTGCAGTGGTGTTCGGGCAGTGTAGGGGGTCTTGCTGGGGGTAGTGTTTCAGGGTTTAGGGCAGTGCAGTGGTGTTCGGGCAGTGTAGGGGGTCATGCTGGGGGTTGTGTTTCAGGGTTTAGGGCAGTGCAGTGGTGTTCGGGCAGTGTAGGGGGTCGTGAAGGGGGTGGTGTTTCAGGGTTTAGGGCAGTGCAGTGGTGTTCGGGCAGTGTAGGGGGTCGTGCTAGGGGTGGTGTTTCAGGGTTTAGGGCAGTGCAGTGGTGTTCGGGCAGTGTAGGGGGTAATGCAGGGGCTGGTGTTTCAGGGTTTAGGGCAGTGCAGTGGTGTTCGGGCAGTGTAGGGGGTCGTGCTGGGGGTAGTGTTTTAGGGTTTAGGGTAGTGCAGTGGTGCTTGTGTAGTGTAGGGGGTCGTGCTGGGGGTAGTGTTTTAGGGTTTAGGGTAGTGCAGTGGTGTTTGTGTAGTGTAGGGGGTCATGTTTTAGGGTAGTGCAGTGGTGTTTGGGTAGTGTAGGGGGTCGTGCTGGGGGTAGTGTTTTAGGGTTTAGGTTAGTGCAGTGGTGTTTGGGTAGTGTAGGGGGTCATTCTGGGGGTAGTGTTTTAGGGTTTAGGGTAGTGCAGTGGTGTTTGTGTAGTGTAGGGGGTCATGCTGGGGGTAGTGTTTTAGGGTTTAGGATAGTGCAGTGGTGCTGGTGTAGTGTAGGGGGTCGTGCTGGGGTAGTGTTTTATGGTTTAGGGTAGTGCAGTGGTGTTTTTGTAGTGTAGGGGGGTCATGTTTTAAGATGCAATGCTCCAATACCTGACCAGTCTGCACTACATAAAACTGCAAAAAAACTAAAAATAAAAAGTGTTTTGCACACTTTTGTCATTGGGCTATATTTGGGCTACATCTGGGTAATATTTGTGCTACATTTGGGCTCTTTTTTCACTGGTGGCCATCTTGGAAGACTTCTTTGTTATGAAGTTTCCTAATTTCCTCATTTACTGCAGTCTCCTCAGTAGGAAATGCTTTCAGTTTTTTACTTTGATTCCATCAAGAAGGCATTCAGATGTTTCTCACATCTGCCATAAATTCAGAATTTTAGCACTCTAGTTGCTCATTAGATCACTGTAGTAAAGCTACTGCTCACCAGGGAGTTAACTGGTAGTCTGCTGCTGGTATTGAAAGTGATTGTTTCAGTCTGCATGTCAGAATTTTCTAATGAAATAGAAGAGGATTTGAGATCTCACTTAAAACATGCCCTAATTTTTCTTTCTGCAGCACTAACCATAATTTCTATTTCAAAAAGAACCCCTCATTTTGTTCCTTTTTAAATTAAATGTTATAAGTGTTACCGGTTTATTCCAATCAAGATGGCTTCAGGTGTGCCATACTTTTGTCATAAGTAAGGCTGTTAGCGCTCTAGTTGTTCTTTAGAACACTCTGGGAAGCTGCAGTAGAACACAAAGGCATCAACTGGCAGGCTGCTCCTGTTGAAATATAACAGGAAGATATTTGAGATCACACTTGAAACATGTCCTAATTTTTCTTTCTACAGCACTAACCATAATTTCTATGACAAAATGAACCCCATCATTTTGTTCCTTTTTAAATTAAATGTTTTAAGTGTTACCAGTTTATTCCAATCAAGATGGCTTCAGGTGTGCCATACTTTTGTCATAAGTAAGGCTGTTAGCGCTCTAGTTGTTCTTTAGAACACTCTGGGAAGTTGCAGTAGAACACAAAGGCATCAACTGGCAGGCTGCTCCTGTTGAAATATAACAGGAAGATATTTGAGATCACACTTGAAACATGTCCTAATTTTTCTTTCTACAGCACTAACCATAATTTCTATGACAAAATGAACCCCATTATTTTGTTCCTTTTTAAATTAAATTGTTTAAGTGTTACCAGTTTATTCCAATCAAGATGGCTTCAGGTGTGCCATACTTTTGTCATAAGTAAGGCTGTTAGCACTCTAGTTGTTCTTTAGAACACTCTGGGAAGCTGCAGTAGAACACAAAGGAATCAACTGACAGTCTCTGCCCTTGTTGGATGTACATGTTTTACTGAGAATGTCAGACTTCATTTTCACATGACTGAGAAAGATAATGTGAATTTACAGAAAATATGCTCTCATTTTAGCTTCTGGGGCACCTTCCAAAACTCTAAGGGACAAGCATGTGAAAATAGTTTTCTCTCAAACATGATTCATGATATCCCAGCAGAAGGTTTTTCACAGGGTAAAATCACCTTAGAACACACCACAATTCCTGAAATTAGTATGGTACCATCAACAAATGAATTCTAATGTAACTAAAGACTGTTATCACCCTTTATAGTTCTCCTTTTGGTAACCCTCAAAATCTTCGATTCACTACAATGCATTTCAATGGGGTACTATCATTTATATTGGTCCCAAGATGGCTGCCAGCAATTCCAGGATGAAGTGCTGACAGCCAATCAGATCTCACGATGACATGTGTGGTTAGGCTCCGCCCAGATATATATGTGACTTTACTTTTGATTTTCTCAGGAACTACTGAACGGATTTACACCATTTAAGAAAAAGGCACGACACTGAACCAAGGGCTACCTCTTTGCCAAATTTGGTGTAATTCCGTTCAGCAGTTCGGGCTGTAGCTGCGACTAAAGGTTCCTATGGAAAAATGAATGGGGAAAACGCTTTTTGGGACCCCCCTTTTTTCTCGGCCCCCGCTTGACGTATTACCCCGAGACTTTCAGGATAGGAGCGGACCGGAGCGCCCCAACAAGTTGGAAACTTTCGCGAAGATTCGTCAACCGGCGCCAACGTTATTTCAAATAGAATGTCGCGGATTTCCTATGGATAATAGGTTTTAACTATAACTATCTACTGGCGACCGCCAGTAGATAATATATATATATATATCATACAGCTTTTTAGGGTTACAGGACGGGTGGTATTTAGGATAGACAAAAATGTATATACATATATGTTTATTGGTTAGTGTATGCGAATAAATGTGTAAGTGTGTTTTAATGCATTGTGGTATGTGTTGCAGTGGTAAATGTCACTGAACTGAATGTGATTGTGGGGTAAGTGTATTCATTGTAGTGGATGCATTATAAGCGTATTGCATGATATTGGACAGTGTGGTAGTAACCTACAAAAAAGCAGAATACTATTCTGTTTGTTATATATTCATGCACCACCTTAGCTTGAGTTTACTTTTTGGTTATATTTAGCACCATCCCCTGAGGCCACCAGCTTACCCCTTGGAAGTTTACAGCCATCCAGTCTGGGTTTTACCATCGCCATTCTCTTCTCTTCTCTCTTTCTCCATTTTCACCAGCTTTCTCTGGTATGTGAGTTGTCAGCACCTCCACAGACATTTGGGAAAGCCTGGAATTGGCAGTGAGTCCACGCAGTAAACCGTCAAATTTGACACTGAGACCTTTTTAGGTCTCGCCTAGAAGCTGTTGTTGAAGACCCATTGCTTCTAATACATGAAATACATACAGATAGTGGGCTGCGGGTCAGATCCTTCATCTTCATTGAATTACTTTCTTGTCTTTCTCATTTTCCTGCTTCCGTGGCTTTCCTCCCTATTCTTTCTTTGACCTACATGTGGAGCATTTCTTCCACACTGTGTTTTAACTTGAGGGTTTGTATGCGTCTTGGGTAATTTATCTTGTTATCTCTTTATTTTGGCGCTGAACTGAACTTTACCCCAAGATTTGATGTATTGTTGTGGACCTTGATTAAATTATTAAACAAGGAAAATAAGGTATGAAACAAAGTATACATAGATATGAACGATCATTTCCTCACTTATCATCATGTTATATGGTTACTTAGGCCCTGGCAAGAACACCACTATTGTACATACTCACGTTTAAAGTTGACATCTTTCTTGAGCGTTGACACTTGACACACATTTACTTGCATTTCTGTATGGGATAATATTCTCTTAAATGGCTTTGCTTGCATTTACATTTCTTTGTAGGCATATTATCAGAGCCTCGAACATTTTGTACGAGGGCTTAGTTCACTGCGCAAAATGTTGATGTTCATGATTGTCCGCTCGGTGACAGCTCTGTAAAGATAGAATCAATAATGGCGGCCTGACTGGGGCTTCAGCCTGGTAACATGGGTGAAGTTTAATATATATATGACATCACTCCTTTGTTTAGACACAGGAGCATTTCGCTGACATTGTTGAGGTTTCCCCATGCCAGAATTCCAGTGCAGCGGAATCCTGTTTACCTCCTGAGAAGGATGGTGCCCAGCTCTAAACCAAGACGGGCTCCCAGATGAAACATACCCATAGGTAACTGGGTAGTTAGATCACCCCAATGAATTCTGGCAGATTCGCCCACACTAGGCATACTAGGATAGGGAGCTCTAGGTAGGAGCATAACTATACTTATATGCAAGCATATAATTTATGTAACAGCACAATGGTTGAACTGTTCATTTTCATTACTATTCTTGTGGTGATGGTTACTCTGTTTTGTTTCCTTCTATTAATAATTGCAGCTCACTTATTTTACATATGAATCTTATTGCTTCAATAAATGTTTGAAATGCCAATTTGAGTAGTTCTTGTGTCTTCCTTTAGGCCTGCATGAGTTACTAATGAAAGGAACTGATCTGTTTCCACAATTTCCTTGGGAAATCAGGGTTGTCATGTTCTGAGGTTGCACATACCACCCGTTACCTTTCAAGGTTAGGGGTGCACATGGTCTTGTACAGTTTTGATGTTTATGTTGTCTAAAAATGCACAGTCTTACTAAGAAAGTATGAATCGTATGCCATGGCGCCACCAATGTTCTAACTTGGTTACTTATTTAATGGGTCTCCCGAGTAGTTTTCCTTTGTGTGCCTAAAAGCCCAACTCACCAACTAACCCGATGCATCCCTGGTGTTAAGGAAAAATCCTCCTCAGCTAAGTAGGGAACCCCTATTTCGGTCTGTAAGTTGTTAAACCTTGATCCTTTAAAAGGAATGTCCCACAGAGGTACCCACTCAGAACTCCAAACATTTCAACGGCTAATCCAGGACAGGTGGTTTTACCAGAAACTGCAGACATGCATCCACATAAATGTTGTTACAACATTTGCTCACCCTGACGGATGGGGACTTTACCTTCATGGTAAAGGGGCACGAAGCATACAGAACAGAGGTTTTCTATTCATGGGTCACATTCCCAGCAGCAAATACCAACATAGGGCATTTTCACACATACACTGAAGTAGCAGTACCAAACCAATATAGAGCATATGTGGATTTAGAAATCCCACTAACTTCCCAGGAACACATGAATCGGTTACTAGCGCCCTCCCACATGCAGTAGAAAATGGCAGACTGGCTCTCCTTAGTAATGAGGGAGCAACATGGGCAGTCTTAGCTGGTTATACACCTTATCAAGACATAGCAAACCTTACAGATGTAGAACTTAGAATTCTATACACAGATTTAGTTACATTCTATAGAAGTCTAGTAAAATTAGTTATGCGAACCATAAAGGCAATCCCACAAAGGGCTGTTCAAGCTGCACAACTACAATTGGTGATGCCTGTAATTAGTTCAGTGGCCGTAAATGCAATAATGGGTAAGGTTCCCATCAGGCGGAATGAGATTTCATTCTGGATTGCACAAAATATGAATCAGCTTGAAGCATTGTTTCCCCGAACGGGACTCCAAGAAAAACATATAATTCTCACAATATGCCTGCCATTGGAATTAGTCCCCCGCTGGCAGACTGCCCCACTTGGGGCACAGTCTTTGCTGTAGCATATACCAGAATACACGGTACACCATCATTAGCTGTTTTGCCAGAGGCACTTAAACAAATTCAAAATGCTTTCAGGGCAGCCCCTGTCCTGGAATTGTGGATGAAACTAATGGGCAATTTTGCTACAGTATCCTCAATCATACTAAGTAATATAAACGGGGAGCAGCAGTGTTGGCAGTACGCCAGCGGCTCGCGCAAGTTGCTCCAGCAGATCAGGAGCGTGAACTACCTAAAATTATTACAGGACCCTATACATGCATAGGTAGAGATAATTTGGGAGCCAGACCTAATAAACCACAACTTAAGGGTCATTTTGAAAAGGATAATTCAAAGCAGACACCAGAGTCTTCTAATTAAAAATGGTGGGATAAGAAGAACAATAAAGAAAAGATTAAAACACGGGGTGGATCTCCTCAACAGAAGTCCTCTGAAAAGCGCTATAATTTGCGCAACCATGATACAATGAAACCGCCTGATAGGTATCAGGATACTGATACAAGTCCTTCTAAATCCTTTCAGGAATCATCCTAAATATGCTCGGAGAGAGGAGGACGATCAGAGCGCAGATGAGAGGAGTAAGTGAAACCAAAGAAGGACTCACAATGCTTTTCTGACTTCATAATAAAAAAGCAAGAAAAACCTACACCATCAAACCCTCAATTTAAAAAGAAGAAAGTGGCTGGGATTAAAGCCAAGCATGCCAAGAGTATTGACGACTCTGCTTCTGAAAGGGGAGTGTGCTCTGACCCTGCTTGACAGAGCGGCAGAAGTAACAATAGTTCACCAGAATCTTATGGAGTGTCTGGCGGCAGTAGCAATGAGTGACTATGTCCAGGTGAAAACACCGGATCAGAAACTGAGTGTCTCAAGTCAATTATATGAATTGCAACTCCAGATGGAGGGGGATATACCACCTCCCCGGGGCTTGTTTTAATAAGATGGGGGGCTCTCAGGCCCCCAAAGCCCCGGGCACCGCCACCTCCCCGGGGCTTCATTTACATAGGCGCAGGGGGGCACGTGGCCCCCCCAAGCCCCGGGGACCGCCACCTCCCCGGGGCTTTCTACAATTATTTTGCGGGGCCTCGCGGGCCCCCCCAAGCCCTGGGGACCACCACCTCCCCAGGGCTTTAGAAACATTGGGAGGGGGGCCGTGCTGCCCCCCTCCAGGAGCCCTTGATGGCCCTGGGGACCGCCACCCCCCAGGGCCAGCTCCTGCAATGTCCCGGGGTGCCCACCCCCGGGACATTGCAGTTTACTATGGCAGGGCGGGAGCACGGCTCCCGCCCTGCCATAGCAAACTCTGCTTTGCTTCATTGAAGCTAGAGCAGGAAAACCTGCTCTCGCTTCAATGAAGCAAAGCAGGATTGCTTTTGAGCAAGGGGAGCTGCATGTCAGCAGCTCCCCTTGCTCAAAAGCAATGCCGGCTCCCGCAGGAGGCGGGGAGCCGGCGGGTCAGTGGGGGCATTGGAGCTCCCCCCACGGTCCCCAACGGAGAGGCCAGGCCCCGGGGGATGGGGTCCCCGGGGCCATAATTGGCCTAAGGAGGGGGGCCATGCGGCCCCCCTCCTAAAAAAAAAAACACAGGCTGCCAGGCCCCGTGGGATGGGGTCCTCAGTGCCAGAAGTGGCGAAGGGAAGGGGGGACATGCGGCCCCCTCCCGTAACAATTTTATTTAAAAAAAAAAAAAATGAGGCAATGTCCCAGGGGATGGGGTCCCCGGGGCCATTATAGGCCTCAGGAGGGGGGCCACGTGGCCTCCCTCCATTAAAATATTTTTAAAAAGTGTTTCTGGCCATGCCCCGGGGAATGGGGTCCCCAGGGCCGAAATTGGCCTCGGGAGGGGGGCCGCGCAGCCCCCTTCCCGTTTTTTTCTCTTTTTTTATTAAAAAAAACAGGGGGCAGGTCCTGGGGGATGGGGTCCCCAGGGCCCCAAAAATAGTAAGAGAAGGGGGGCCACATAGCCCCCTTCTAAAAAATAAATTTAAAAAAAAGCCGGCATCACGCCGGAGGCCCCGCCCCCTCCCTGCAGCACTCTGCAAACGCGCCCCCTGGCGCGTTCTAAGTTGGGGGATTAAGTCCCCTTGAATACTGAGGGTCCCTGGGGGCCAACTAGCCCACCAGGGACCCTCAGGATTCAAGGGGACTTAATCCCCCAACTTACAATGCGCCAGGGGGCGTGTTTGCACAGAGGTGCAGGGAGGGGGCGGGGCCTGACATAACAAGTGTGCAAATGCACCCCCTGGCGCATTGTAAATTGGGGGAATAAGTCCCCTTCAATTCTGAGGGTCCCTGGGGGCCAACTAGCAAAACCAAAGGGGATGATGGACGGAGTGTTGAACATTGCAAGCACTCACCCCAGTCAACTGATCTGGGTTTAATCCATCATCATTCTTTAGCTCACTCCGCCACCCCAGTTCAGACATGGCCATATGCAAATCAGTCTGACCCTGTGCCTCATGGGAACAGTCCAGCCCAAACTGCCAAGCCATGTCTTCCCTGGACCGGAAACAAGCATTCTGGGACCGGTTTCTGGCTTACAGCCGTCATCAGCCAGGCTATCTTGAATCCAGTGGCAAAATGAGCAAGGGACCCACGTCTGGGCATACCCTGCCAACTTAGGGCGAACATAGCAAAACCAAAGGGGATGATGGACGGAGTGTTGAACATTGCAAGCACTCACCCCCAGTCAACTGATCTGGGTTTAATCCATCATCATTCTTTAGCTCACTCCGCCACCCCAGTTCAGACATGGCCATATGCAAATCAGTCTGACCCTGTGCCTCATGGGAACAGTCCAGCCCGAACTGCCAAGCCATGTCTTCCCTGGACCGGAAACAAGCATTCTGGGACCGGTTTCTGGCTTACAGCCGTCATCAGCCAGGCTATCTTGAATCCAGTGGCAAAGTGAGCAAGGGACCCACGTCTGGGCATACCCTGCCAACTTAGGGCGAACATAGCAAAACCAAAGGGGATGATGGACGGAGTGTTGAACAATGCAAGCACTCACCCCCAGTCAACTGATCTGGGTTTAATCCATCATCATTCTTTAGCTCACTCCGCCACCCCAGTTCAGACATGGCCATATGCAAATCAGTCTGACCCTGTGCCTCATGGGAACAGTCCAGCCCGAACTGCCAAGCCATGTCTTCCCTGGACCAGAAACAAGCATTCTGGGACTGGTTTCTGGCTTACAGCTGTCATCAGCCAGGCTATCTTGAATCCAGTGGCAAAGTGAGCAAGGGACCCACGTCTGGGCATACCCTGCCAACTTAGGGCGAACATAGCAAAACCAAAGGGGATGATGGACGGAGTGTTGAACATTGCAAGCACTCACCCCCAGTCAACTGATCTGGGTTTAATCCATCATCATTCTTTAGCTCACTCCGCCACCCCAGTTCAGACATGGCCATATGCAAATCAGTCTGACCCTGTGCCTCATGGGAACAGTCCAGCCCGAACTGCCAAGCCATGTCTTCCCTGGACCGGAAACAAGCATTCTGGGACCGGTTTCTGGCTTACAGCCGTCATCAGCCAGGCTATCTTGAATCCAGTGGCAAAGTGAGCAAGGGACCATGTCATGAGTGATGTAATATGTGATGTCATCAGCAGTGCATTGCGGGGGCGCGAGTTATAGTTAGCTCTACTAACTATAACGGCCGAATTTCTCTGGTTTTGTACGAGTGAAATGTCCAACTAACTATAACGTCCCTGAAACCTGTGTTTTTTTCAGTGAATATATATATATATATATATATATATCAGAAATTACATCCATTTGAGCATTGAGAAACTCTAAGATCTTAAAAGTGCTGCAAAGCACCAGATATTGAAGGGCCCTTAGTGTAGTCAGTGAGAAGTGTCTCCGCGAGTCACTGTATGTCAAGCCCACTGGCTCAGCCAGTTGCAGACACTCTGCTGTACTAGCGATCGATGAGGCAGTCAGTCTGTAGTCACAAGGGACACTGGTAAGAGGAGCTCTCAGTAACAGACGTCTGCTCTTGAGTCTATTTCTCCTGCTTGAGCTCTCTACTAGCACTCACTGCAAGTTTTCAGAGGCAAGTCTGCTGGTGCTTTTTAACTCCACAGTGGCGAGGACCCCGGGTGCAGCCAGATATATGAGCAGAGTTTTTAAACTGCTTATGTGTGACATTCCTGTGGTTTTAGGGTGCACATAAGTGACAGCATGAGAGCAGCGCCATGATTGGCCCCTGGGAGCCTGTGCAGTGTGCACCAGCGTTGGTAAAGGAGCACCAAGGCGGTGGCCGCAGCGGCAGGTAAGTGCATTCATTTAATATATCCCCCGAACCCCGAACCACCACTTCTAAATCAGAGCAGCCTATACTGCACTTTCCAGCAAGTAAATCAAAGTGATAACTTTAATTTGAGAGCTTTTCTGAGAGTGTTCTATTATTGTACCTAGATATATCAATATAATTTTTTTTTACATACGACTAAAATGAGCCAGACCTAATGATGTTCCCAATGCTTGTTGACAGTATCATATAAAACAGTAATAAAGATTTTGATGTGAATAATTAGAATTGAACATGTTTCTGTGAATTAAGCTTTAATAAGATCTGTGGAAGAGTAGTGGTCTTCTGAGTTTCTCAATCTGAGCACTCCTTTTCTCCCATTCACACTGCTTTGATCAATAGTTCTCACTGTTAGCTACTTCCACCTTATTTTTATTTGCATGTTTTTGAAATCCTCCATCTGCATATTTGACGTCATCACCTTCCTCTTCATAACTGTCTTTTCACACTATCTTACAGGTACTTCCTTATATTGCTCACATCACCACTCACCCATCTACTCTCTTTCTCTTCACCAGTAAACACACCATTTTCTGTTTGTGCTGTAAATATTTCAACAGCTTCACACTGGAATGGGAATGGAAATTATAATTGGCAAAAATCTGAGCATCGCTCTGTGTGCTCTGCAGAGAGGCCAAGGGTTGAATGAGCTCTGCAGAGAGGCCAAGGGTTGGTCTAAACTTTCACTGCCTTCAGCTTCAGCCACATAGCTCCTGATCATGCTCCATAAAAAGCACACACCCATAACCTTTAAATTAACCAGCCACGCTTAGCCAATTCAGTTCACAGTATGTACTGCACAAAAGTCATGTTTTACGAGAGGGCGTGGCTTGAGGCGTCAAGATGGTGGTCGCACCTTAAGAGTGCTCCAGACCCCTCCGTCATCCGCCTCCAACTGTTGTGATCCCCCGGTGCTCTCAAGACGGATGAAGGGTACCAGCGGCATCTTCAGTTGACGGCCGTTCGCCGGAGGCCTCTGGTGGCCTGGTTTGCATTGCAGAGCCTGTTTTGGTGGCCTGGAGATGTGCAGGAATGAACAAGATGGCGGTCCCGGCCTGGCCCTAAGAGTGCGGCGGGCGGCGGACTGAAGGGCAGTGATCTGCGAGGGAGCCGCTGAGAAGAGAGACGGAGTAAGAGGTTTCCCCCGACCTGGGAAATTGGTGGTAACATGGTTCAGCTGCGCAACGCCTGCTGGTGAGTGCTGCGGCCCCGGTAGAGGAGTGCGTGCGGGGTTGAGGTAGTGACGAGATCCCCGCCACCCGGGGTTGCGCCTCACGGACTAGTGTGCCAGACTGCTCCCGTTCCCCCTACGGCGATTGGCGATCTAGCTACCGAGGGTAAGAGCCGCATTATTTGTGCAGCAGAGAGGGCCGGGTCCCCAGGGCATAAGAGGAGGGCCCCGGGCCTTGCCCATTGGCGGGCCGCCCGCTTGTGGTTAGCAGAGACGGAGCGGTTGCTTGGATCCTCCGATGGCTGTTGGCCCGACGTGCAAGTGTGGCTGGGGGCCTCGGCAGAGCAGAACTTGGGGTTTAATTTTGGCATCCCTCCAGGGAGCCGATTGGCGGAAGAGGCTGCTGGGACAGCGAGAGGAATCCTCCCTGCCTGTGAAGGTCTCAGTGGCAGGTGAGGGTGGCGGCCCCAGTAGAGGAACACCTGTGGGGTTGAGGCAGTGAGGAGACCCACGCCTCCCCGGGCTGTGCCTCACTGACTTGTGTGACTGGTGGGGGGCCGGGTGGCATCTGCATGGTCTGGTCCCCCCCGGAACCCCGGCATCGATTGGTGGGCCCACTACTGTGCACAAGGGTCACCTCAAATGTGAAACGGAGAAGATAGGGGCTGCTGAATGATGGAGGAAGGGCCCGGGCCAGGTCTGATGGCGAGACGCCGGCTCTCAGTGTGACGGGGCAGAGGCACAACCTATCTTCCCTAGAACCTGCCGGCCCTGTGAATCTCCTTGGAGGATTGGCTGTGGGCCACGTCCAGGCTGAGTCATGAGACATAGCCTCTGCATCTCGGCCTTGCTGGTGGACATAGGCATGGGCTCCTGCATCTACCTGAGTGGGAGAGAGCACAGTGCCCAGTGTTGCAGTGCCGCTGGGCCTGGAGTGTGCCTCTCACCTGGATGGGCCCTGGATCATTGGTGGGGAGGGGCTCTGATGGGTCGGTGTGATGGCCCTCCTGCCTCCCCTTGCCTGCTGTGGTCATAAGTATGAGCGGGGCACATCAGCTTGACAGCGCAAAATGTGACACATTGCCTCGCAACTTGGGAGGCCCTTGGACCAGCTGACAGGGGCCACAACAGTTTAATTCACCTCAGGGCCTGTGGCCGGGTGTTCTGGGTGCTGCGGACCCTTCTAACTCCTTTGGGACAGGCCCACGGTCATTGGGATCCCTGGTCCGGCTCGAGTGGCTGGGGGCTGCCTGTACTACTGCGTTACGGTGAAGGCCGGTGAGGTCTGGCCTGATCAACATTTGCAACAATTGTGAGAAATGAGGAAGGAGAGGTCAGTGAAACCGCCCCCCTCCCAGCCACGAATAGATCAGTACAAAAAAGTGGCCCCTCCACCTGGGGGAGAGGCACTGCAACTGAAGGGGGATTGGATAAGATTCCACAAGCCATCCATACCTCCCAAGCAGCTGTTGAGAACAAGATTGGGAGGTCAGAGTAGACGTGGCACTCCTCCGCCAAGACCTCTGCAATGCCACTGGCCGCATAACTGAGGCAGAGGGACGTAAATCTAAAGTGGAAGACGAAGTTGCGGACCTCGAGGCAAAGGTGGCCCTCTCACCCGCACAGAGGAGCTCCATCACCGCGCTGAAGATGCGTTCCCCAAGAACGTTGAAGGCTCCGATTCCGCCAAATTTTTGGCTTCACTCTTGGATGCCTAAAGAAAAGCTATCACCCTGGTTTGTGGTGGAGCGGGCGCATAGATCGTTGGCCCCTAAACCCCCTCCAGGTAACCAAAGACGGCCCATGATTTCACGCTTGCTCAACTTCAAAGATAGTGACTCTATTCTGAGGGACGCCACTGTTCATAAAGACCTTTACTATCAAGATTCTAAAATTCTGCTCTTTCCCGATTACACACGGGCAGTCCAGGCGAAGTGCAAATCCATTGAGGCCGTGAAGCAGCAGCTCAGAGACCTTCAGTTGTCTTATATGCTATTATTCCCTGCACGCCTTCAAATCCTCCATGAGGGTAGGTCACATTTCTTCGAAACCCCTGTCTCTCTCTGGGACTGGCTCACAGAAGGCAATCTGTTATCTGACCAGTGGAGACCCTCACCCTCTTTTCCTTGCCGCATGCATGCTAGTGGGCAACAGATGGTCCGCCGCCAGAAGCAAGCCCGCACCTGATCTTGCCCATGGCGATGGGAGGTAGCGGCCAGAACACTCTCTCTGCGAGCGGAGGATTTGGAGACTCAGAATCCACCTGAGCCGCAGTCATCAGTCGCTACCGGAGCGGGCCACCAAGAGCAGTCCCAGTTGGAAGATCGCCTGAGATGCACCCTGTGGCCCATTATATGAAATGGTTCGGACTCAGATCAGAGCTGAGGAATTGGCCAGCAAAGACACTTAAGTCATATTCTGAGGGCTATAAACTGTCCCTGGATGGTTCCAGGGAAGGCTTCATACTATTCCTAATTTTGGAGGGGTCCACCATACCATGCCTGACTAGAGAGGGGTTCCCTTTAGTTTTCTTTTACCCCCTTTTGTTCAATCCTAGTTTGATCACCTGGGTGACAGATGCCTCATCTAGGGAAATATGGGGAAGTGGGGTGTGGGGGGGACAGGGGGTTGCATGCCGCCGGCGTGCTTGTTACTGGTTTACTGCTTTTTTGTGCATGTTTTTCTTTTCAGGTTGTCACGGTGGTAAGATCTTATGCAAGTGGCAATGGGTGCCAGGTATCTTTTCTGCCTTACCCTGGATGCTTATTGGGTTTTGGCACATGACTTCAGTGGGCTCACGACTTAGGCTCGCACCATTACCAAAGGGCCCACCATGACCCCACTTAGGGGCCGATTACGATGTCGGTCGGAAAGGCTCTGAACGTCATACAGATTTGCCTAACCCGTGTTGGAACCTATGTTTCCGACCGACTCGTAAACAATTCCGATGGACCGATTAAGATGGAAAGGTAACCGTTCGGTCTTTCCGACTCGGTCCCGACCGGCATTCGGAGACTCCGAGTCGGTCGGAGCTGAATCGTTCAGGTCTATGGACCGCGTTCCCGAACGACGTATTACGATGTCGGATTCGGACAGCCTTTCCGAATCGGTCTGTCCGACACAAAATGGCTGTCAGAAACTGATTTTGGGGGCCCATAGCAGGCCCCCTTTCCCCTGGAGGCCTCCGGATACGGTCCGTGGGAGTACCCATGGCACCCCTCTTTACAACCATGCACAGTGTGGCAGGCACCATGGTGTGCCCGCCACAGGGAGCAAGGTTTTCCGCAACCACCCCTTTTTTCAATGGGAGACTGTGTTGTCGGTTGGAACACAGGCTCCCATTGAAGTCAATGGGAGTCTGACCGAACGGTGTTCGGAAACATCGTAATTGGTCGATCGGACTCCCCGAACCCGAGTTGATCGGAAACGATTCCCTTCCTATGGTGGTATCTCGGGTCCAAGCTGACCTTCAGAGCCGATATTTATTACTCGGTATTCAGACAGAATATTGAGTTGAAAATATCGACAGACAAGAATATCGGGTCAGAAATATCGTGACATGGAAATATCGACATCAAGAATATCGATGTCAAGAATATCGATTTTTTTAGGTGATATCGATTTTTAAAATATAGAAGTCATTAATATTGTTTGTAAAAATATAGCTGTTTAAAATATCGTTTTTTGTATTATTATGTATTTTAGTATATATTTTAAATGTTTATGATGTAATTTTTTTGTTTAATTATTGTTTATGTTTCTTACTATATGATGTATATTTTTAGTAGTTATGAAATGTAATTTCATTAAATTTTGTGTTTTTTAGTTCCGTAGCCAGTTGTGCGTTTATAGGGGCATTGGGTGGGAAGTAATTTAATCATAATAAATTAATGAATATTTTTTATTTAATATTATTTATTTAATTGATATTTAAGTATGTTAATTGAGCTATTAAATTTTTTTATGTAAATGTTTTGTGCTGGTTGTGGGTTTATAGGGGTAAAGGGTGAGAAGTAATTTATTTTTAATTAATTAATAGTTAGTTGTTAATTAATATTAATTAATTGATAATTAATAATGTTAATTGATTAATTACATTTTTTTAGGGGCGGGTTGTGGGGTGTATAGGAGTAAAGGGTAGGGAGTAAATAAATTTTAATTAATTAATAATTACTTGTGAAATACTATTAAATATTTAATTGTAAATTAATTTTAATTGTGTTATTACATTTTTTTTTATTGTAGGTGGGGTTGTGGTGTTTATAGGGGTAAACGGTGAGAAGTTAATTAGTTTTGATGAATTTATATTCAGTTTTAATAAAAATATTTGTTTAATTGATAATTATGTTGATGGTGCAAGTATTTATTTTTTTATTTTAGATGTGGGTTGTGGGTTTTGTAGGGGTGTGGGGTGGGAAGTAAATACATTTTAACTAAATAATTATTTTTTAAGTAATATTAATGATTAATTTGATTATTTATTATGTTAATTGTGTACCTAATTTTCTGTCAAATTTTATGAGTGTGTTGTGTGTTTTGTGGGGGTATACTGTGGAAAATAAATAAATTAAAATTAATTAATATTTAATTAACGATAATTAGTTTATTGATAAATATTTATATTAATAGTGTACATCATTTTTTGTTTTAGTTAAGTTTTTGGTGCAGGTTGTGAGTTTTGTGTGATAATAGGGTGGGAAGTAACTAAATTAAATGTATGTAATAAATATTTTTTTGTTAAATACTTTCTAAATAAAAATGTTTATTTGTATGAAAATTATTTTTGTATTTTATTGATAATATTTGTATGTATTTGTGAAATATATTTAACATTATATGTTTTGATTTTTTAAAATTTTTATTATTAAATATATTTGTATTTTTATTCAACATATTTATATTTTAATTTATTTAGGTTTTTTTTTAAATAATGTCATTTTGTTCCCAATATTTTATTTGTTTTTAATGGTGCACTAACTGAAGTTGAAATAGTAAATGTTACCCCTCCACAATCCAACACTTTCCCTAATGTTGAACTGACTGAAGTGGGAACAGTAAATGTTATCCCTCCGCAATCCAACACTTTCCCTACTGTTGCCCTGACTGGAGTTGGGATTATTAAATTTTACCCCTCCTCAACCCAACACTTTTCCTACTGTTGCACTGACTGGAGTGGGAATAGTAAATTTTACTGCACTGCACTGCAATCCAAACTTTTCCCTACTGTTGAACTGAGTAGAGTGGGAATAGTTTATTTTATCTGTCCGCAATTCAACACTTTCTCAACTGTTGTATTGAGTGTAATGGGACATGTAAATTTTACACCTCCTGAGTATGACACTTTGGCCCTAATTACGATGTCGGTCGGAGTTGCCTCCGACTGACACTGTTGCGGATTGGGAAGCGTCTGACCTCAGGTCGGCGGTTCTGACTGCATTATTTGGATGCGACCGCACATGGTGCAGTCAGAAACTCCCATTTCTAATGGGAGCTTGTGCGGCGGGTGGAAACTGCCTGCAGCAGAAGCTCCCAATGAGAAATGGGAGCTTGTGAACATCCCTGCACCGTGTGGCACGCACCTCACGGTGCCTGCCGCACAGTGCAGGGATGTTCAGTGGGGCATCATAGGTGCCCCCCAAGCCCAGATCCGTTTGTCGGAAAGCCTGACATGGAAAGGCTGTTTGTAACCGACATCATAATCCCGATGGCGGAAACACCGTCTTTAAGGGATTATGGTGGGTTTCCGACCGACCAACGGGCTCCATGAGCCCGTCAGAAAGCGTCGGTCGGTCCATCTGACCGCACGCATCATAATGCGTCGGTCAGTCCCTCCAACTGTTGCCCCTGACCGTATGCATCGTAATGTGTTGGTCGGTCCGCAGCAGTAAATACGGTTCGGACCGGAACCGACAAGCTGTCGGTTGTGGTCCGTACCACATCGTAATGAGGCCCTATGTCTACTCTTGTATAAATTGTAGTGGGAAAAGTATATGTATTAATTAAAAAATGTGTAGTTTACTTTATATAATTTAAATTTATATTAATATGTTTTGGGTTATTTAAAATTATAATATTTATAATTATTAATGTTTTTAATATTTTATTTATTTTTAGTAAATGTACATTTATTTTGTATCATTATTTAATTGTATTTAAAATGGTTTTTTTTTTTATTAATTATCTTGGATATGTGTATATATATATTTATTGTGTCTATAATTACATTTTAAAACCGTTTTAAATTATAATATAAATAAAAATATTAGTTTAATGTTATTAAATTAGATATCTGTAAATAAATATATATCTTTATATATATATATATGTTTTACATTTTTGAAAATAATATATTTTTCAAAAAAATTATTAAATACATTTTATTTTTGTTATATTTGTATTAGTATTTAATTTAATTAATGTTTACTATTTCAATTTATATATATTTAAAAATCGATATTCTAGACAACTATATTAGTGACAACAATATTTTTTTGTTGGTGTTTTTGTCATTTCAGTTATAAGTACAGGAAGCCGATATTTTTGACATAGATATTTTTGACTCAATATTTTTGAATGTAGATATTTTGGTAATCGATATTTTGTCAGTGAACCATAGTACTCACAAGCTCTCTGGAGGGCCATTCTCTGAACCTTCTAAGCATATATGCCCCCCGGTGGCACTGGACTCCTTCTTGTCCATCCTCCTTGACCAGGTGGCTGGGCTCCCATCGGGCCTTACCCTAATAGGTGGGGACTTCTATTCAGTCCTTGATCCGTCGCTGGATGTTACGGGCCCTGTTTCCGAGCAACAGAGTGCACGGGCCCGAGCATTGCAACAATGGGCAACTACACTGGGACTATGTGAGGTATGGAGGATTTGGCATCCCCGACACCAGCAGTACATGCATGCGTCAGCTGCACATCTCACGCAGGCGCAAATTGACATGATCTTTATGCCGGCTCCAGACGTTCTCCAAGTTTCTTCCCCGGAGAATCTCTGATCATGATCCATTACTGCTTCAGCTGGGTGACCCCACCGTCTACCGCTGCCCAATGTGGCGGCTTAACACCTGGCATCTCCAGGACAAGACTTATGCTCAGGCAGTGGTTAAGGAAATCCTGCAGTACTTTCAGGTCAATGCTGGGTTGGTCCAGTCACCGGGTATTCTTTGGGGGGATGTAAGGCCACCATCCAGGGGCACGGCAGGAACATCCTGCGGCAAACTAGGCGACGGCGACACCTTCGGGTGACCCGACTAGACACTGAGGCGCTGCGCTTGGAGGAGCAACTAGCCAGAGGACAAGAAGAATGAACCCAGGAGGCACCTGGCTCTGATTCGCGAGGAGATCAAGCTCCTAACTCTTGATGCAGCAAATATGCTCTGACGGGCATCCACAAAGCGGGTTAATGGGTGGGGGGACAAAAATGGGAAGCTACTTTACTGGTTTGCGTCTCGGCCCTTAGCATGCAAGGTGATCCCAGACGTTTTGGATGGCGCGGGTTGTATCCACCGTACTTCCTCCGGTATAGCGCAAGCATTTGTGGTCTGTTACTCGTCCCTCTACGCAGCTATTACACGCCCGGCGGCTGAGGTGGAGGCGCCCCTCCTTGATGGGGTGCTGCTTCTGTGTCTCTCACGGGCTGAGCGCCAGGCACTGGACGAGCCAATTACACTGGAGTAGTTGGAGAGGCCATAGCTTCGATGGCGGCATGTAAAACACCTGGGCCGGCTGGGTTTCTGACAGAGTTTTACGTTAAATACCGGGATGTTCTTGCCCCCCGCCTCCTGTATATGTATAAGGAGGACATGGAACTTGGCTCCTTTCTTAAAGAGGTTGATCGAGCCATGATAGTGGTCATACCCAAATCGCACCCCCCATCGACTTCCTGTGCTGACTACTGCCCTATCTCCCTCCTTAATGGGGAGGTGAAAATCTTTGCCACAATTCTTGCCACACGCCTTAGGCAGGGCCTCTGATCCCTTATTCATCCCGATCAGTGTGACTTCATGCCTGGGAGGAGCATGCAACACTGTCTCCGACGTCTCCACGTAGCACTTGCGCATCATCACCTTTTATCGCATCCTCTCGCTCTGCTCTTAGTTGATTTTGAGAAAGTGTTCAATACGGTTTATTGGGGGTACCTGGGAAAGGTGCTTGACGAGTGGGCTTTGGACCCCGGTTTTGCAGTCTGGTAAAGATGCTGTAGATGGACCCTCCTGCCAGAGTGCAGGTCAACGGCGTGGTATCGGAGGTGTTCCCCATACAGCGAGGAACCTGGCAGGGCTGCCCACTGTCCCCCCTCCTTTTTGCGCTAGCCATTGAACCCCTGGCGAGGCTCATACGGTGCGATGTGCAGATACAGGGTGGGAATAAAGCCAAGGGCATTAGGACCACATTGCCTTATATGTGGATGATGTTCTGCTATACTTGGCTGACCCAGCCTTGAGTGGCCCCTGCTGTCTCTGGATCCTGCAACTTTTTGTGGAGGCCTCCGGATTGACAGTCAACTTGGCCAAATCGGTGTTGGTCCTCCTGGTGCTCTCGCGCGACTGTGTAGACTGGCAGACGACCATTCCTATTTGCGGCCCTAGCTTTAAGTACCTGGGCATCATGGTGGGTCTGATTCTCCAACTAGCATGGTCTCTCAATATCGCCACGCTAGTTTGCGAAAGCAAGGAGGACCTCAGGCGATGGCAGTCACATCCATTGAACGTAACGGGGAGGATAGCGTTATACAAAATGATGATACTGACATGCTTCCTGTATCTCCTATCAAACTTTCCACACCCGGTTCCCTGTCACTGGTTTCGTGAGATGGACTCAGTGACTATCACGTTCCTATGGCATAACTCGCAACCTCGATTGCTGTTTAGACCTGTCAGCGAGTCCCCTACGTCGGTGGCCTGGGAGCATCTAATCTTTACCTCTATTACCTAGCATCACAATTGTTGGTGCTCAATGAGTGGATGGGAGGAGGGTGGTTGGTCCTGGAGTACAATCTGGACCTCAGTGGGATGGATTTCCCCAGAATTCTCGAGATGCTTTATGGGGACACGGTTCCCTCCACTCTCCCTGAGATAACCCGATTGGTATTTGAAGAGTGGAGAGCAGCCCACAAGCACACAGATTGGTGGTCCAAGCAACAGACTCTGTTGTGGCAGGGCCAGTGGCTGAGGGAGAAGGCTTTACTAGAGGGGTTCGCCCGCCATCAGCATTACACTTCTTGGGGATGTTTGGAAGGGAACCCATATAGTCTCTTTTCAAACCTTCAGCGCACCTAAACTCTGTCAGGGACCCAGTTTCAGAAATATCTACAGCTCAGACGCGCCCTTAGTGTACACATGCCTCCAGATACGCAGAACCCAGAGTTTAGCCCAGTGGAGACGAAGACATTGATGGGGGCTCTGGGTAGGGGAGGAGTCTCCCAGATCTACCGCACACTGATCGCCAATGCCTCGTATACCTCACTGGCACTTAGAGTGCAGTGGGAGGGGTGGATTGGGCCGATGGAGGATGCAGACTGGAGGGATGCATTGATGGCCCTTTGGGTGCTAACCATGTTATTGCGCCTGGGCCTGGTGCAGACATACTATTTACACTGTGCTTACTTGTCCCCCAACAGTCTCTATCGTGCAAACTTGCTGACTGGCCCCTCATGCTTCCACTGCTCCTACGCATCTGCTGATTTTTTTATAGGACTTGATCTTGTGACCTCATACAGGGGTTATTGAGAAGAATTGTTGCAAGGCTTTCCAGGGTGGTGGGGGTAGAGCTCAAACTTTCCCTGTTAATGATACTGCTGGGGGTCCTGGAGGGTGTTGGGAGAACTAGAGTTGACAGGGCGTTGCTGGGGACGGCCTTACTGGTGGCAAAGGCGACATCGCAGCCTGCTGGAGAGCTACCAGGCCTCCTACACTGGCGCGGTGGAGGAAGTGGGTGGACTGGTGTGCCCAGCAGGTGAAGCTGGTTTATGAAGCACAGGGTTGTCCAGCCAAACATGCCAAAGTATGGGGCAAATGGTTTGAAGGGGGAGACTTGGATATGCCGTAAGAGTACTACCAGGAAGGGGGTTTTCACCTCACTGTATGGGACTGTTATTATTGTCACTGTAATGCATAACATTTCTTTTACCCCTCTGGGGGCTTGTATGAACTGCACTGCGATTATTTGTGAAGTATTGAAACCAATAAAAATAAGTTTATTTTTAAAAAAAGTAATGTTTTACGAAAATACTACAGAAATAACTTCATTTGGAAAATGCAAATATTCTTAGGGAATGCAAGATAAGGTCAATTGTTCTAGAGGTTTGGGCCTCCTGATAATATCTTATAGTGGGATGGCGCCCGTGATATTTAGGTCAGGAAAAGTTTGCGCGTGTGATACATGCATTTCTATGTGGCACCAAAACCTATTGCCCGCGGGTGAGAATGGTATGGGCTGCCTCAAACAAGGGGAGTGATGCCATTGCCTTGTGTCGGCCAACGTCTCAAGCCTCCCTCCTGCCTTTGCCCATGACAAACACAGGCCCGTGCCTTGACAGGAACCTCTGCACAGCAGCTTCAGCAGGGTGGCACAGGTGACCCGGCAGAGTGTCCAGGAGGTAGCAGGCACCCACCTTCCCACAGGCACCAAGAGCCTACAATACAGTGCATCCATCTGATGCGAGTATGATGAAAATATATTGAAACAACAATGTAGAAAATTGAAATGCTCTTTGAGGATGCGAGATAAAGTAAAACACAATGGCATTGCTGAAACATTACCTTGAGGCAGCTGCTCCTTTTAACTAATGTCAGGCCCGAGAGCTGAGTGCAAGCACATCACCATCACCGCCTACAACTGACCTCTGAGCCGGTGATGCAGTGACGACACCTGCCCCATCGTCTGATCACCCGGAACAGTAGAATATTAAAATTGTGCAAAATCGTTAACACCATGATCGATGCCCAGGTGTACACTGCAGCAATAAAAGACATTTGCACTGAATCTATCATACAAAGCCGACCGGGCTCCCTTCACAGCACAATGGATCAGTGAGTGAGACAGGGGTCTTGAGGCAGTTTCGCCTTTGATACTCTGTATTTAACTTAGCAGAAGCACCAAACAATAAAATAAACAAGCTGGGCCCAGGCTGAGATGGCTTGGTAACCAAGGCAACCAGTCACCTCTCCGCGACCTGGGACCGGCTCGCACTCCACATGATTGCACAGCAAGTGCATGCTGTTCACGTCCTCTCTTAGCCGTAGGGTGCGTAGTGCAATTCAGAGACACTTCATTAGGCATGACATAGCAGTTTAGTGTGGTGATGCAGGCACCAGCACAAAAATGCGTTATACTAACCTGTGATGCAGGGCTGTATCCTTAAAGTGCCAGGGATCTTATTCTGGGTAGCAGTGTGATGTCTTTGAGGGGACCCTGTTGCAGTACCTCCACCAGGGAGTGATCGGAGATACCCCTGCCCTATGCGATGTGTTGCGAAATAAACCAGCACTTGTAGTATGTGTGAGGATATGATCCAGGTGGAAATAACTGCAATGAACTGCTGAGTAGAATGTAAATTGTCTCGCCACGCGATTGTGGTATCGCCACAAATCCGTCAGCCCCATTGCATAAACAAAGGCTCTTAGGGGCTCCGGGCCAGTTCCACAGCAGGACCCTGATACCCTGTTTCTCTCTAGATCCATGGTAGCATTCATATCACCTCCTATTAGTAAAATGCCCTGGGAGAGCTCCAATAGCAAAGCACTTAGTGTTGGAAGAGTATCTGCATGGAGTTTCTGTGGTATGTAAATCGAGCACATGTTGAGGGTCAGGCCCTCCCACGGGCTTGTTAGTGCAACAAATCTACCTAATGGATCATGCCAGGTCCTACCCGGAATAAGAGGGATAGATGTCTTAACCATTATCCCCACCCCCATAAAGCCCGCCTTAAAACCTGCATGGGCGAGAAGGGTGTACCCATATCTGTCTAGGGCTTTAAAGTGGTTGCCTTTCAAGTGTGTCTCCAGCAGGAGAACTATGTCCGAGGCATGTCTACGAGGATATTGCAGGACCACAGTACTCTTAATTTTGTTGCCTAGACCATTGACGTTCCACGTCATGACCCTCAAGGTGGAGCCCACTCAGGGTTTGTTGAAGTGTGGCCTGTGTGTATCCTCAATGTCAGGTGGGTGGGTCATGGTGTCTAATGTGGTGGAACTCCAATTGTTGTGTTGCTACATGGTAAGTGGAATGAGGTTCCTCTCCCCCCTTTCTGTCACAGTTTCCTGTCTCAGCATGACTGTTGCCACTGAGATAAACCGAAAATAGTGATAAATGACCGAACGATGTTGAAAAGTAAAGTGATAGCCCTAGTTGTGTAACTCCCCCCACCCTGCTCAGTGGGTTCAAAATCACCCACCAACCCACCTTGCAGAGCGCCTGTCATCCCGATAACAACATAAGCTATAATAGGGTGAGCCAGTGCCATTGAGACGGCCCATCAATCGTTACTTACATCTTGTCTCACCCTTTTAACAGCTGTGTTTCCTGCTTGTTTCCATTGAGTCCAGGTTTACCTCCACCCTCTCCCCCCTCATTGTGCAGGGGAAGACCACCCCTCAAACCATCATCCCCACCGCCGCCTGTGCATAACATGAGAATTCAGATTCAAAGGATACAATCAACAACCATATTTAGCATTGGTACTTAAGCAATTGTTTGAGAGCGTCCATAGTCTGGATAATAGATTGAATAATCAATATCCATGCTCATTCTCCTCCATGGACCCCATCCCCAGCCGATGAGGTAGTATCTCCTGCAGTATCTTCTCCCTGCCAATCTCTTCTTATTTTTTAAACATATTTTTATTGGCGTTTTTGTTTCAGTATTCATCAAGAAACAGCAAAGATCTTCATTACATATTATGGGGCCGATTCCGATCTCGGCCGGTAGTGCTCCGAATCGGATTCGGATTTACCGGATCCGATTCGGAGCCCTGTTTCCCGACCGAATCGTACGCGGGTCCGGCCGAGCGAGTACGATGCAAGCTCCCGCGAAATCGTCGACCGACTCGTACGCGGCTTCAACACGCTCCGACCGACTCGCATGGACACGACTTGCACCGCGCTATGGAGACGTTTCCCGGCCGGGTAAGTACGATGCGCGCTGCGAGCAGTCCGACCGACTCGCGCCGTCCGGCTCGAAAAAGCTGTCGGAGCCGGACTTTGGGGGTCCGCGTCGGACCCCCTGTACGCGTAGGTGCGCGAGTCGCACACAGGGGGGACCCATGGGTCCCCCCTACCTGTGCATGTACGCCCCGATGCGCATGGACGCGTACCCGCTGTAGGGGGCGCCCATGTTCGCCTCGCACACATTGAGTCAATGGGAGCCCGCTTACGCGTTGTGCGACCGGCTCCCATTGACTTCAATGGGAGTCCGACCGAATCGAATCCGATAGCATGCGTGCGCATCGTACTCCTTCGGTCGGACTGCTAGGTTCCGATTCGGTCGGAAATCTCTACGGGTCCGGCTCGGTCGGAGAGATTTCCGGCCCGAATCGGAATCGGCCCCTATGTGTCAACATTGCCATAAGTCGGGAACATTAACATGCTCATGTTATATTCCGTTTTTCTTTTTTTCCTTATCCCCTCCCCGGGTTGAAATGTTGGCATTACAAGGGTACTTTTCGGATGTTGTCTCAGTATTTGAATCATGGCAGTTTGTGGTTCACCCTAGCATTTCTTAGTATATAACTGAGGAAGAACCAATTATAATCCGTGTGTGATCCCACATCTGGGGGCCTAACACGAGTCTGTCTCACTGTTTGCATGGAACTATGTAACCTTTGAAACTTAACATGTAACTGATTGTGCATTGGGGTCCCTATCTTAGATCGTCGCTGTGATGCATGGTGTGTGTCTGGGGTGAACAGTGCGCATGGGTGGGTGGGGGGAGGCCCACGCATCGACCTTGTCTTGGCTGACATCCAGCCATCGCTGCCCGTCTATTATATATTCTTGTGCAATGGGAGATGGTGCCTATGAAACTGGAGCCTTTTCCAGTCAGTATTCTTTCCTATCAGTGTGTCGGGCTCTGAATATGTTAACATTCTCTGTTCAAGGTTTCCCATCGCTGGGTACTCGTATATGTCTTCCCTGAGTCCCATCCACTGCATCCCTGCCAATCTCTTGGGCGTCCTTTCGGCGTATTACGTGGAGATGAGCGGCCCACCGTGCGCCAGCCCTCTAGTCACTTCCATGTTTTCTCGGGTGTGTTAAAGTGCCCCGACTTCCCATCTGATACTGCTCGGAATCTCGCCGGGTAGAGCATCATGTACTTAAGGTCTTTACTACATGGCTCCCGCTTCACCGCCTCGAAGCTCCGGTGTTGATGTGCACCTACAGCGTAAAGTGTGGGAAGACGTGCACCACTGCATTTTCATATTGCAGGTCACTATGCGATTGGGCTGCTTGTAGAATACCATCTCCTTTTCGATAGTTCAATATCCTAGCCATGATTGCACAGGGAGGTGCCCCCGGTTTTGGCTTTGGGACAGGCGCCCTGTGTGCGAGCTCAATTTGTGAAAAAGTTTGAGAGACGTTTGGGGCACAGATGGCTGAGTACTAAATCTTCCAGAAATAGGTCAACACTAGGTCCCTCCGCTCCTTCAAGGACTCCTACCACCCTGATGTTGTTCCTTCGAGCACATCCTTCCTGATCCTCCAGTCTCGCTGCCATGACAGCCTGTTGCTTCATAAGGAGGTGTACTTTCTCCTCTAACCTCTTTTACGTGAATTGTAACTGGTTGATATTAGTTTTGACTTCAGTGACCTCATATGAGATTTTACGAAAATCTGCTCTAGAGGTTAACATAAACAGTAAAGGCATCCAGCTTTGGTTCTATAGTTCTCTTCAGATCGTTTATGGCTGCCATGATGGCACTTAGAGAGGGATCAGTCACTTCTGCCTTCTCCGATGGCTGGCCAGACACACCTGGCCCCGGCTTTGGCACTGTGTGCTTGTCCATTTTATCAGCCTGAGCGGGCGCCGGACCTTTGGATTTCATCATAGCCTCTCAAGACGCTACATCTGAGAGTGTGTTAACAGACAAATTGTGGCGGGCGGCTAGTCCCGTCATCGAGCCCCCACCAGGTCCTGCCCCTAGTTGTCACCAATGTAATTCAGGGAGCCCCCCCCCCCAGCACCTCACAATTCGTTCATGTCTGAGGTTGCCTCTTCCAATTCTCTGCCGATTCTTCGTTGGACGCAGAATGGTGTCCCCCTCGTCTTATTTGAATCTCTTTATGGCCCAGTATGCAGTTAGGGCCACCCAGGGCCAGTGTCGTAGCAAAGTCAGGTGGTACCCGGTGCGGAAAATTTCTTGTCACCCCCGGCTTAACGTACAAATAGCATGTAGTGTATACTCACACCGGAGAAACTACAAGTACAACAAAGTTGTGAAGAGTCTTCTTTATTCAAGAGGGAGAGCGTAACTTCCACTGCGGCTGGTAACCGCTACATGCCTCATCGTTCCATGCCCCATAATGCCTTGCGGGTACATGACGTGGTGGAAAGACTAGAATGCAACACCACACATCTTCCCCCTTTGCAACAATAGAAGCAATAACAAGGAGGCAAGAATAAAAGGTTCAGTATAAAACAAGTAAAATACATATACGTATAAATAACAGTCAAGCAAATAAGAACACATTTGATGATTCTGATAGTGTGCCTAGATACATAGATGGATAATATGTAATAAGTACAAGATAAATACATATAAATGGGTGTAAAATGAGTAAAAGGCACTTAATAAATAACTGCATAATAAATTACTGGTTAAATAAATACTTGCAGGCGTAGAAGTAGCATAAATAGTGAACACCAAGAACCCCAAAGGGACAGGGGAAGGGAAAGGGAAAATAGGGAGGGAAAACAGGGTGATAAATATTAAATAGCTGAGACCGCAACCAGGAAGAACCGTAATGTGGGGTAGATAACAGCTCAAGCTGGTTGCATATCGAATTCCTCATATTTTTTTTGGTAACACTACTGGTCTGCCTGTACGGGTGCACGTATGAGGGACAGGGGACTTGTGTACACCCTCCTCCTGAGAATCAGACCCATTTTGTGTTCCCTCTACTTCCCTAGGATGTGAGATGGCAGAGCCTTGTGTGCTGTCTGAGTTGTCAGTTTCATCTAAGTCATAAGGAGGGGTGCTTTGAATTCGAACCAAGTTATTAGTTCCTCTTAGATCACCAGTGTCGCTCTGTGCCCCACACCCTTCGTGTTCCATGTCGCCATCAACCAGTCCATGAATTCCTAACTCACTCCACAACCACTTGTCCTTTGCATCTGTGAGTTCATTGTCCTTTTTCCACCATAAGACTTTGTTGCATTTAGCCATTCTCGCTAGTGACCATATTTTCCCATCACTCAGCATTGCAGATCTTGTGTAAAGTTCCTTGACTTGTAGGGGGTCACTAAACTTGCTGTTGCCTTTCTTGCACAGGGTGCCCAACTTGACTCTGACCCAATCCCCCGTTTTCAGGGAAATGTCTTTTACCCCGTGCTTTTTGTCAAATTACTCCTTGTAAATTTCCTGTGCTTTATCGAGGTTGCTTCTCACTACTGAAGGAGACCATTTACTCTGTAGTTTGAGGTTCATCCACACAACATTGTCTCTGGTGTAAGGTTCTCTTCCACGTAGAATTTTGAAGGGACTGTACCCAGTTATGGTAGGCGTTATGCGATACGCCCATACTGGTTTTTTTAACTCTGTCTCCCAATTCTTTCCTGCATTTATGGCGGCTTGAACCGAGCCCATAATCACTCGATTGAAACGTTCAGCTAAGCCATTTCCAGCTGGATGGTATATTGGGGTGTGTTTAGCCTTAATCCCATTCCTGCTGAGGAAGTTCGTCCACTTCTCCGATGTGAATTGGGGACCATTATCGCATGTCAAACTCCTAGGAATACCCTCTCTCAAGAATGCGTTGGTTAGGAAGGATATGACTGTGTCTGAATCCGTTTTCTCACTTATCTCCACTTCCGTCCATTTCGAATATTTGTCGATAAGGACTATGGCGTATTTGGGTATGCCCCATGAGTCTAAAATGGGGCCCAGTATGTCGATTGAGAGTTCTTCCCACGGATTGTCAGGGTTACTGCACTTCCCCAAAGGAGGTCTTAACATAGTTAATGACTTGTCTGCATTAGCGCAATGTACACCCCCTCTCACGTTCTTTTCGATGTCGTTGTCGATACCAGGCCACCAGTATGATGTCTTGACCCTCCTCATGGACTTCACGATACCAAGGTGGCCTTCGTGCATTATGTTGAGGATGCATTATGTTGTAGGTGGCTCAAAATGCAGCGGCTACAGCCATTCTCATGGTAGGTCCCAGAGCACACATGTCAATCCACCTGAGGGCTTTACATTGGCTTCCGGTATGTAAGAGGATTCAGTTTAAAGCGCTGGTTCTAGCATTTCGGGCCTTTCACGACACAGGGGCCGTATATCTTAGGAGAAGGGTTCAACACTATGTGCCGCAACGGGCCCTGAGGTCCTCAGGACAGTCATTAATGCACATTCCTAAGTTTGCCCGCTCTCGGATTGGTGGTCGCTCGTTCCAAGTGCTGGCCACCTGCTCGTGGAACGGGCTGCCTCCCTATCTTAGGCAGGTCCAGGATTTGATGACTTTCAGAAGACAGCTAAAAACCTGGCTCTTCCAGCAGTAATTCTTTGTTCTGCCATGGCATGACTTTTGTGTTCCTTTACCTGTCTTTCAGTGGTCCTTCCCCAGCGCTGGGACACTCTGTGGAGTAGCCGTGTGCTTTATAAGTACCTATTATCATTTCATTTCATTTTCATGCGGGCCCTTAAATCTCTAGGGGGAATTACTTTGTCCTCTCTGAGCATAAATATGGCATCATCACTGATCGACAACTCGTCACGCAGTTCCCAATATTTCTTTTGATCGTCAGTTAGTTTCTTCTTTTCCGGCCACCCCTGCATCACAAATTTTCTCAGCTGATTCAGGTCAGGATCCTTTTCATAAGCTGATTTCCAATCCTGTGCACTGATAATGTCTTCTTGTTCTTCTGTAAATGCTACGTTGTATTCATCCCATTCACTGCATGGCTGTTCTTCTTCCACGACAGGCGAGCGGCTCAGGTAGTCTGCTACTTTGTTCTTTTTTCCAGGCAGATACTCCACATCGTAGATAAAGTCTAAAAGTCTAAGTGTCATCTTTGCAATACGGGGAGTGGCCTTTATGTGACCACTTGATGTGAGAACTTTAACCAATGGTTTATGGTCAGTCCTGAGGGTAAATCTAGACCCCCAATGGTATTGCCTGAATTTTTCCATGGCCCAGATGGATGCCAACATTTCCTTCACAACCACTGAGAACTTTTCTTTGTTAGGGGTGAGGGAACGTGAAGCGAATCCTATCGTTGTTTCAGTGCCATCCTCCGACACCTGGGATAGGACCGCGCCCAGTCCTTTCTCACTAGCATTGGTGGTTAAAATGCTTTGAGCAGTCATATCAAATCCATGCAGGGGAATTGCTTCACAAATGTCCTTCTTTATGCTATCAAATTCTTTGTTGGACTCAGAGTCCCATGTAAAAACATTCTTTTCTTTCAAGATCTGGTGCATGCTGTGGGTTTTGGTGGCAAAGTTCTTTACGAATTTACTATAAAACTCTGCTAAACCCAGAAACGATCTCACGTCATCTTTGAATTTAGGTACCGGGGCAGACTTGATGGCCTCGATAATATCCTTCTTGGGAGTAATCCCTTTGTCACTGATCTCGTGACCCAAGTATGTTACAGATCGTAGGCCAAATTTTCATTTTTCCAGTTCTGCTGTCAGGCCATTCTCTGACAGTTTTTTCAACACTGCCCGCAATTTGCAATCATGCTCTATTTTGTTTTTTCCCATAATAAGTATGTCGTCTTGAAAGTACAAGACCCCGCTGACATCCTTGAACAGTCTGTGCATTAATTTCTGAAAAACTGCGGCGGCGGATGCCAGCCCGAACGGTAGCCGCATGAACCTGTAGCACCCAAAAGGAGTGATGAAGGAAGTCAACTTCCTGCAAGACTAGTGGAGAGATATTTGGTGGTAGGCAGCTGTTAGATCTATCGTGGAGAACCAATTGACTCCCCTCGTTTGTGCCAATAGTTCATTGATCTTAGGTAGCGGGAATTTGTCTACAATAATGTTCTTGTTCAGTTCTCTGAGATCAATACATAAACGCACTCTTCCATTCTGTTTCCGTGCCACCACAAGAGGTGCCAACCATTCCGCACTCTCGATAGGTTCAATGATGCCATTTTTCTCCAGATGGTTTAGTTCAAGTTGTACAGCTGCCCTAGTGTTAAATGGGATGTTACGAACTCTGTGGCTGACGGGTGTGGCCCCCTCTTTTAACACTATCTTATGAGTAAATTTTGTAAGTTTACCAATGGTACCACAAAAGACATCCGGAAATTCTTTTTTTAACTCTTCCTCAAATGATGTAACAGGGCTACTTGTCATCAGTACTTGGTCTACACTGCCAGGGTTGAGTGTGATGCCTAAAGCCCCTTGGTCCGCCCATCCAAGGACAGAAGGTCCTTTTTCCGCTACATATAACTTTCCTTCAGTCTCTCTACCTTTGAACTCAAACTTGAGGCGTCTGAAACCCACCATAGGTATTTTCTCCCCTGTAAACGTTACTGGATATACATCAGTAGGGTTTAGCTGATCTCCTATGATTCTTACAAAATCATTCTCCCAAACATTCCTTTGAATTATGGTGTATGGCGAACCAGAATCCGCTACCATTGTTATATGCACTCCCCCAATGTTCACTAAACAGGATGGCTTTTTCTTTACAACATTGTCAATGCCTAAAACATTTTCTTCAATGCACAAAACACATTCATCATTTATATTCTCCTCCCCTTCATCAGTCTGCTCCATACAAAACACATTTAACTGTGGCATTGCTTGGTCTCCTTCTACATACCTTACCAAAATGGTGCCACAAAAAGAGCATTTTGTACGAAAGGCAGGGCAATTCCTGTCATTAGCCATGTGTATCTTACTACCACATCTATAACATCTAGTTTGACTTTCATTTGCAGATCTGTTTGGTACTGTAAATCTTTTAGTGGGTTTCCTTTCTCCCTTGTTCCCTACAAATAGAACCTTTTTGTTACTCGCAACACTTTTGTCTAACACTTTACATACTGTGGGGCTGTTATCATTTTCTTTCTTAACTGCAATGGCACATCTTTTAGACATTTCAGCCTTCTTAACAATAGCTATGATTTCATTAAGTGGTGCCTCCCCACAAACCCACAACTTTTCTTGTACATTAGTATTAACTGTGGGCATTATAATTTGATCGCGAATAAAATCATCGTGGAGATTTCCAAATTCACAATGGATAGCTAATTTTTTTAGGGCAGCTACATAGTCCTCTACAGTTTCTGTTTTGCTCTGTTTCCTCTGAAAAAAATTGTACTTGTCTATAGCTGCGCAAATAACAGGTTGGTAATGATTTTCTAGATCCTCCAAAGCATGTCTGAATACTGTAGTAAACTACTACTCTGCTATTCCCCACTGTACTGCTCTATTGGAATGCATCATGACATCATAGAATGTCTGAGTGCCTCTCTGTGATTAGAGTGTCAGTTGGTCTACTCAGGCTGAGCAGCTAGGAGCTTGCTCCTGGTGGGGCTGCATCTGTACCTTCTATCTTCTCCTACTCACCTATCCTGGAACCAAGCTACAATAAAGGATTCTTCTACTTATACAGCTGGACTGTGTATCTTCCTTTACAACAAATACATCATTATCATCAGCCCCTCTGGGTTTCTTTACCATTTCATTGTACACTCTTAATCCTTCTGGGCCTAGATTATGCAATAGGATTTTCTTTTTCCTCACACTAGTGAACTCTTCAGTACCTGCCTCTTCAATGGTGAAGTAATACAGAAGGCAAGTAGGTTCAGTTGATGGTAGATTTATTGGAGAAGAACAGCTTAAACAACCACCAGCTCTCAGGCAACTTCCCAACTGATCCCAACCACCAATCTAGAACCCAACACTACAGAACCCTCATAACATTCCTATGACAAGTTCCAACCTGAGAATACTACACACCCCCCTCCCATAAATGAAAAAGAAAAAAAAAATAATAATAATAATATTATAGACGTGGAAAACCCAGTACAAGCACGAGAGTGAAATGATGCATACAATACATTTAAATGCGTACAAAATCTTTCATTCTAACAGGGGCATGTCTAATACGAGAGCTTTTCCTTAACTCAAACACTTGACTATCAGCATTTGAAGCACCGTCACCATTTCCCAAATCTTCACTATGTTCAATGGTAGGAGTCATACCATCAACATTGCCTGCATGAGAATCCGAAGTGTTTAAACTAGGACTATAATCCACCTGTGTGTCCAGGTGACTTGGGAAACCTTCATATTTCTCTGAATTTTTAGAAAAAATATGTTGAGAATCGACATGAGAATTCACAAATTTGCACAAAGAGATACGTCTAAAATTCCAAATTTTTCCCCCTTCTACTCTCACGGCTTTACTAAAAACTTCCACTACCCTAACAGGATCTGACCACTTAGACCATCTCCTATTAGTCGAACCCCCAAACTTCACACGAACAAAGTCACTGACTTTAATTCTAGTCCCCGACGACTTATGCTGGGAAAAATTCTTCTTCATTTTTTCCTGATAACTCTGGACACGCTCCCTAACTTGAGAAAAATCCACAATAGAATCATAAGATTTTTTTTCCTTCAACCACCAAGGCATGAGCTTAGAGCCCGGTTTCCTACCACGCAACTGTTATATCGTAGGTAAGTAGTTCCAGTAGTCTTGGTTAGGTTACAGATGATAAGTTTATTGATCTTAGATGTTCAGATAGGTTTTCCAGTATAGATGTAATAAAGCCCCACCAGGAGCAGCTTCTCTGCTGCTCAGCCCAGGATCCAACTGACAGTCCCACTCACAGCATACCCAACATTCCAATGACATCACATTCACACTAACATTCTACTCTCACTGGCTGAACAGCAGAGGCAGAGAAACAGGGAAGATGTAAGGTAGAAACCTAGATATAACAGCAACATTTCGAATGGAGATAAACCAGTCACTGAATTGGGAGAAGTGCGATATGATAGCAATGTAGCCCGCAAAGCTTTCCTCCACTCAATACCACTTTTAATGGCCAACTGCACAGATTCCTTCACTACCCTATTAAAGCGTTCTACCTGACCATTGGTCTGAGGCTTATAATTGGACACCCTTTTATGCAAAACTCCAAATTTTTCCAAAAATAGATCCAACTCTTTACTAATAAACTGTGGACCGTTGTCAGTAATAATTTCAGCTGGCAAACCTTCACGACAAAAATGTCCTCCAAAAATTCGACTACCTGAGTAGAAGTAATCTTATCCACAACCTTCAATTCAGGCCATTTCGAAAAATAATCTATAAGGACAAGAGCATACACATCCCTGTTGGAAGGAAAACTTAACGGACCAATTATGTCAATCCCTAGTTTCCTCCATGGTCCTTGAGCATACTCGATCGGAGTTACTTCCACAGATAAAGATTTGACAGATTTGTCACTTTTTGAACAAGGAAGGCACTGTCTAACCCATCTATCCACCATTCCGTCAACACAAGGCCACCAATAAAACTCCTTTATCCGTCTCTTGGTGTTAGACATTCCCATGTGCCCCTCATGAGCCATAGCCAAAATCTTCTCTCTAAGCTTACATGGGGGAACAATTTTGTCACCACGAGTAACAATACCTTGTGAAAACATAAGTTCATCTTTAATTTTAAAAAATGAGCCCAACTCACCGCTTAGTTTTCTTTCCTCTGGCCAACCCTCTTGCATAAATTTCACCACAACGCTCAAACTAATGTCTTCACACATAGCATCTTCCCATTCCTTCTCAGAAATCATTACAAAGGAATTTACCTCAAATCCTCCATTATTGACATCAGCTAAAGTATAAGCTACATCACATTCTCCCTCGTCATTGTCGGCATTACGTTCGCAAGCTAAAGGTAAACGTGACATGCAATCTGCATGCACGTTTAAACGCCCAGGAACATACTCCACACTACACTGGTACTCCTGTAATTTGGCGGCTAATCTAGCTAAACGGGCCGTAAGCGTTCTACCACCACCTGCTGCCAACATGTTGATCAACGGTTTATGATCCGTTCTTAACCGAAATTTAGTACCCCACAAAAACTGTCGAAAATGTTGGGCTGCCCAAGTGCATGCCAACAATTCTCTCTCAATGGTAGAATAATTACATTCAGCTCCACGTAACATTCTAGAGGCATAGGATACAACATGTTCATCCCCATAATCTTTCTGCAATAATACAGCACCAAGGCCCACATTACTCGCATCCACCGCCACAATGCATTCTTTACCAATGACAAAAGACTTCAAACATGGTGCTTCGGCGATTTTCATTTTTAACATGTCAAAAGCTATCTGCTGTTCCTTGTTCCAATTAAACTTTACATTTTTCTTTAATTGTATCCTTAAAGGATGTACTATGGAAGAATAGTCTTGTACGAACTTACTATAAAACTCTGTTAATCCTAAGAAAGAAGACAATTGTTCTTTATTTAATGGTGTAGGCGCTTTTGAAATACTTTTGACATGATCAAACTTAGGTTTAATGCCCTCACTCGAAATTTCATGACCTAGGTATACTACTTTGCTCTGTCTGAATTTACATTTGGTAAACTTAAGAGTTAAGCCCTTACTTTGTACTCGGTTCAAAACATCGTCCAAATTCTTATCATGTTCTTCAAAATCCTTTCCAAATATCAAAATGTCGTCCTGGAAGGCAACAGCTCCAGGACATCCTTCTAAAACCTCCTTCATGAGCCTTTGGAACACCGAAGCAGCGCTAGCCAGACCAAAAGGCATACGCAGAAATTGGAACATACCTTCTGGTGTGACAAATGCTGTACAACGTCTAGACTCTTCATGTAAAACCACCTGATGATATGCACTGGCTAAATCCACAGTTGAGAAAACACATGCACCAGAAAGTGTGGAAATCATCTCATGTATATTAGGTAGAGGATGCCTGTCAATCCATATTTCCTTGTTCAAACTGCGAAGATCAACACATAAGCGAAGATCCCCGTTGCTTTTAAGGGATAAAACAACCGGGGAAACCCATGGAGATGATTCAACAGGTTCAATGATCTTGTTATTGACCAAATTTGTTAATATCTCCTTAAGTTTACACCGGTAAGCCAAGGGTACATTTCTCACTCTGTGTCTAACAGGAATGGCATCATCCTTAAGTATAATCTTATGCTTGAAATCAACATATCTTCCCAAGGAATCATTAAAAAGTTTAGGAAATATGTCTTTAATACTTAAAATGAATCCTTCATTATTAGGGGTAATAACATACACAGAAGGAGAAGCATTAGGATCTAATTTAATACCTAAATCTTTTTGATGAGGCCATCCTAATATTGACACACCTTTAGTAGCTATATATACCTTGCCTGTAGTTTTCCTGCCCATGAATTCCAAATCAGCCCACATGAAACCTTCAAGATCAATTTTGTGACCTGAATAACCACCAGGTTTTATGTCTGGTAGTTGTAACACTCTTGTTGTCCACAATTCATCAAAAAGGTTCTTACCAATAATCGTATACCACGCACATGAGTCAGCCATCATGGAAACTTCTTTACCGTCAATTAATAATGTACATGAGGGAAAACCTTTGCAGTGGTTGCTGCCTACACACGATATGGAGTTAAACTCAGCAGGGAGTGTATCTTCTTCATGTATCATAAAGTTAACTTTTTGGGAAGACTTACAAGCTTTCCCAAAATGTCCTATCTTTTTACATTTGACACAAACTTTATTCCACGCTGGACACCCCTTATAACTACCCACATGTTCAAAACTGCCACATCTATAGCATACTATTTGGGTTTTCTTTCCTACAAATTTGTTATCCTTTCCACCAAACTCCTTCTTGTGTGGAAAAGAAACATATTTTCTTGAAACTGGCTGATCTTTTACTAGAGAAACTTCAGAGTCAGTATTATTCACTTTGATAGCATGCCCTCTAATTTCACTGACAAATTTCTCGGATTGCTCAATGCCTTTCGCTATATTTATTACAGCGCTTAATGAAGATTCTGTGCCCATCCATAATCTTTCTTGGATCTTCTTGCTTTTGGTTTTCATCATGATCTGATCTCTCAATACTTGTTCAGTAACTAATCGTCTCAAAAGCGCAAGATCCAGCTAAAGTACGTAAAACGGATACATAATCTTCAATGGTCTCCTCTTCTTTTTGAGCACGAGAATAAAATTTGAATCTCTCCATGACAATGTTAATCTTTTTCCCAAATCTGATACTCATTTGTTTGATGGCCACATCAAAAACATTAGTTTCCTCTGACATTTCAATTGGTGGCAAATTAGCGAACTCTTTCAATCCTGCGCCACCTAAGCAATGTCTTAATAAAGCCAGTTTCCTTTTGGGAGAACATCCATCTTCTTCTAACACTTCAACATAGGCTAAAAACATGGGATACCATAGTTCCCACTCCATGTTGGGTTCACCCGCAACTGGTAAAAAATGTGGTGGTGCCGCAATATTAGACATAACAGTGCAAACTAATTACGTAGCTGTGGATAAACAATTTCACTCAATTACGCAAATTCAAGTTGGCACAATAAAGTTTCAGACCCCAAAAAAAAAATCATGTAAAACACTGCAGAATTACGATGAAGTACAACAAAGTTTCAAACCCCAGCAAAGTATATAAGTCGCTGTAAAATTAGGATGAAGTACTCACTTGTGTAGTAGGCGTAATAAGCGGAATAAGCGCTGGTTAAAAGGAATCAATCTGAGTATGAGAGAAAGAAAAAAACCGACACAGCTCGCTTCCACATTCACTCAAATACACCCATTCGCATTGACGATAGTGGTAAAGTTAAAAAATCCAAAATGGCCTCTCGCGTCTGACGTCACGACGCTCCTATGATGCCTAGCAGTTCCTAGAATGCTCAACACCACGCAGGACGTAGAGGATGCAGTGGAGTCAGAGGGCGAACTCCGAACTGCCACAGCTCGTAGATTCGGTGCGTCAGAACAGGTACAACTTGTTATTTTTTAAATAAAGACTTTGAATTGGAACGTTGCTTCTCCGTAACACAGTCCACCAAAACACAAAATTTTCACGAGTGCCCCCAAAACAGCCGCAGGTGCCATCAGTGCACATCTCCAAAACAACAGCCGCGGGTGCGATCCAAACACATAGTTAACACTGGCAATGGTAGCATTAATCCTTGAATTTCCTTTTGACACAACGAGATCAGCAACACTATTACGAGAGTCAGCCACACTATTTACGGTACAACAACACTGCCGCAGGTGCAATCAAAAGCACGTAGGATTTAAACTGCCGCTGGTGCACTCACAGCACATAGAAAAATGTAAAAAAAAATACCTAGATTAATAGTCCTTGGCCAAACGTGAACGCTGACTTCTCCAACACCTGTTCCCAGTCGTCACCAAATTGTGAAGTAATACAGAAGGCAAGTAGGTTCAGTTGATGGTAGATTTATTGGAGAAGAACAGCTTAAACAACCACCAGCTCTCAGGCAACTTCCCAACTGATCCCAACCACCAATCTAGAACCCAACACTACAGAACCCTCATAACATTCCTATGACAAGTTCCAACCTGAGAATACTACAAATGGCAGATAAATAGTTAAAAAAATAACACTTCCAGTCAGTCCATTTCATAGCCGGCTCACCAGGTTTCAGAAGAAAAGGGACAGGATTTGTCAAGGAAAATGTTTGCGCACACATGTTGCCAACGATAGACACTTGAACAGTTAAAATTGTCAGTAATGAGTTATTATTCTTCCTATCCTTTTAAAATGCGTGCATTTAAACAAGATTTCTTCCCAACGAACAAATGTTTCAGTAGAACACAACAGTGTGGATAACAATTGACAACACGAGTAAAATTCCGAAGTGTGCATGTCACTGTAGATTGCACATGTATTGGACACGCTGTACAATTTCTGTGTATGACTGTTCTGCTTCAGTTGTACTTCGAACAAATCTGTGTGTCTTAAAGAACAATATGACACATATGCATTTAAGGGTGTGCGCATCACCGACTTTTCCTTCTATAGCCGATACGCGCGATGAACCTCAAGGCGCATTTGCTAGCTGTATCCCCAAAAAAATGCCTTCTTCTTATACGTCCGAAGTACGCACTTTACTTGCTATAGTACACATTCATCCGAAGTTACCAAGGTGTGCGCGTCACCGTGTAGGTTTGCGCTACGAGCGGGGTGGGCTCGCATAAGGTACGTGTGACGGGTTGTGTACAGCAAAGTCACTCAAAATGGCTGCCGCTGACGTGCTGTTCCTAAGATGGCTGCTGACGTGTTGCGCACATATGAGCCGCAGATCTGAATCGTTTACGTTACTTACCAAACTCAATATCATAGAGAAGAGGATGATCACACAAAAAAAGTTTCAATACGTATTATGTTGACGTTAATTAATTGTCAGGCGAAGTTATTAAACTTGTTTTAAATAATATATATATATTTTTTTTAAGTGTTGTAAGCCCAAAAAAACATTTTTATTTTAAAAACAAATATTTTTGCCATTTTCTCACACCCCTCAGTGATGACACCGGGGGCAGCCCGCACCCCCCTTCCTATGCCACTGCCCAGGGCACACGTGTATAACGCCGCCGGAAAGAGGCCCACCGCGCCTCACCCCCCCAGCAACCTTGATATATGACTCTTTCTCCAATTAACAGGTGATTGTCACTGTGCCTCCTCGCCGAGGCAGTTCCAGTCGCACCCTCTTTCTGATTATCTCGCCTCCCTCTCTCACCTGCATCTTGCCATCAGGCCACCTCCAATGTCTTCTGGCCCACTGCGTCGTCATGAACGACCTTCTCGAAGTGTGAGCCAAGGGGTGGGGGGGGAGAGGTCTCGGCCACCCCCAACACTGAATCGCAGGGAGCCGCCAGGCCACTGAGACCGTCAAAGACAACAGTGCGCCCCGTCCCTTCTGAGGACCGCCTCCTCTGGACCATAATCATGGCAGGTATCAGTTCCGCTCGGAGGTCATGCATAGAATCCCCTATTCAAAGGGAAACAGATTCTAGAAGGGAAAGCGGCAGGAAAGGAAGGCAGAGAATTAAAGGGCAAGAGACAGGGAGAGAGAAAAAGAAGGCAAAGGATAGGAGAAATAGGATATTACAGTCCTCCAGACGGGCAGGGGGGGTTAGATGACTACCGGTTCTGGCTCGGCCCTCTCCACAGCACCCTCCGGTTTTGTATGTCACTAGCAGGACCGGATTAATAAACGGATTTCGGGGATTAACGGGATCAACGCCCCCTCCCCCCCCAAACAAACAATGTTCAAACATAAAGAGTTATCAAAATGTAAAATGTCCTCAGTGGTACCTTTTACATCATCATTCTTTTTCGATTGTACTTGGGCTGTGATTATTATGACACGTGACTTGGCAGACCCTGCCTTTTCTAAGAATGTACTGGCTTGTTCACTTCTAACTACACTCCACGCTCACCTTTCGGAATCGGGCTGTTAACGTGAAAACGAAAGGGATGAACCGAACGAATCACATTTAGACAAGCAATAAGCACGGCGGTATGTGGGTAAGCAATAACAACGGGTCGGTTGTCCACCCGTAAAGCGAGGAGCCATATTGCCATGGTCACCGATACCTCACAATGATGGGTGCTGTGAGACCGGCACGTCACGCGGTACCCAGGAAGGAATCTTCCAAGACATCGAGCGCAGGCAACCTCCACGGCATCCCCAGGCCTACTCCCCTCCCCTCTTCCTCGTGTTCACTGTTCCACCCTTGTTAGGCCCTGCTCGCCTTTTGGGCAATAGCTTCCAGATCCTGGGCGCCATCATTCAACTGCTTTAATTCACTTAAAAACAGTCCCTCGTTTTCGGAAAATACCCTTGTCTTGCACTGCACCGCAAGGCCCTTCACCTACATTTTGATAAAACCTGGCCTGCTTTTGCCCCCTCAAGACTAGAATAACCGTCCTAACGCTTTTCACATCAGTATCCCTCGAATGTTTCTTGCTCCCACCCAGTGACGCGAAAAAGAACATCTCACCACCTAATTGTTTAGCTGGAGTACCTGCCCCTATTACGGACGTGGATATACTATCACTCTTATTTGTTTTTGATGGAACATCTTTGTACCAACAATCAAAGACATTTGAAAGGCTTTTCTGCTGGCTCTAGAGTGAAGATGGCCCATGCACCTACATCCTCTTTACAGAAATGCTTCCCCTCCTTCAGGAGCGAAACAACTACATACCCATGTAATTGTTCTGCAGAGAATACGTGCTCCGCTAAAAGCAAACAAGCACAGACCTACCTCACATCATCGTCCTTATGTAATTCCTGTGCAACTTCTTCCCAACCATACAATAACACCCCACGTGAATCGTCATCGGGGAAAAAGTGGATACAGGATAACTCTTCCTGGATTAGGTACCCTTCTCCTATCACACCATGGACTACCTGTCCCTATATTCCGAGTAATACACAGGTGTCTCAAGCCTCCAGATGTAGACACCACAGTGGTGAAAAGCCATGCTGTTAACCTCAGGAAATGTCTGCCCTCAGGAAACGTCTACCTCATGCCTGATCTGACAAAAATACAAACCTCTTGCTCATTTCTTAAAGTGTCTTTTCCCCATTGCTTGCTCCATATTGGCCCCCCGGGTACTTTCTCTCTTGTTAGTGGCTGTCCAGTGCTTCTTTCTCAGGGAATGCTTATCCTCAGCCTTCATCCTTGAGAAGTTCCTCAGTACTGCTAACCTGCTCCTGGACATATTACCTGTATCTGTGCTTCTTTTTATTAACCAACCCTCTACTCGTCCTCAGAGAGTGCCTACCCTCATTAATCATTCTCAGGAAATGACTTTTCCATGTTCCCTACCCCCCTTAGAGGTGATAATAGGCTGCATTCTTCCTTTAGTGTATTGATTGACTCCAGGTCAGGGAATGCCTGGCGATGCATACTCCAGAGATAGTAATCTGCATCTATACTTCCTGCATGTACCAAGGGAATCTGGGTTTAATGATTAAGGTCTTTCTGTACTCTTTCATCATTCTCGAGGAATGTCTGCCCACGCTCCCTATGGAGGTATTGATCTGCTCTGATACTTCTCCCTGAGATTATACACTGCCTCCATGCTTCCTTCATTGTACTACTAGTAGACTCCATGCTTAACCTTTAGAGTCTTCCTTCCATGCATCTTTCTCAGGAAAGGCCTGCCCACGCTTCTCGCAGAGATACTCATCTCTTATTACTATGTACCAACATACCCTATCTTGATCCTAAGAGACTTCCTCTATTTATTCATCACTCTCAAGAAATGTCTCTCCCTGGCTTTCTCTGGTGGCATTAATGTCATCTGCTCCTGTGCTCCCTTATCTAGATTTACCAACCTTGCGCTTGCCTCTCAATGCCTAGTCTCATACATCATGCTCAAGGAATGTCTGTCATATGAGCACCCGGAGAGTATTAATATGCACATGTGCTTCATTCAGTTTAATGATTAACCCCAATGCATATGTTTTACGGAGTGCCTACCACATGCCTTAGTCCAAGAGAACTTCTGCCCCAATCTTCTTGCTGCCAGTATTTTATTCTCTGAAACACCTGCCACTAGTTAGATTGTATACCTAGTGCTCCTGTCAAAGGATTCTACTTTGGAGGTTACTTCCACCACAGTTGTCCTTTTTGTACTATCAATTCCTCTTCTTCATCCTCAGGAAATGGATATTGTGTGCTCCCTAACCATGGAATACGTAATTGTGCACTTATCAGGTAATACACACCTCCACTCATACCCTTATTTTATTTTTGTAAAAAATAATACATGGTGGTTTCTTTCTCTTTAATGGTTTCTAAGGTAATTCTTGCTTTTGTACTTCTTCGTCTGGCAATAAATGACCCTGTGTGGTACTGGGGTAGAATTAATTCCTTCTTAAAGTTTTTTTTGTATTGTTCTACTTTATAAGAATGTTAAGATTAGTAAATTATATATAGAAAGTATACTTTGAAATAGTTTGGAGCAGTTGGGAGTAGGCAGCGATAGAGAGATGTGGTAGCTGCCCTTTGGGTTGTCTTTGAATTAAGAAGCTGCAATTATTTGGAGGATGCTTGCCTCATTAAAAATAATTTATGAGTTATACATGGACAACCCTTTACAGACCTACATATGTACACTAGTATTGGATTATCACCAGAAACTGCTGTTTGTATGACGACCGTAAGCACAGAAACAATGGGAGGAGGAAGTATTCCTTCACAGGGTCCAATGAGCGCAAGGTTATACCTCATTAAATGAACTGGTGAGAGTTCTGTAAGGTACCTGAAACTTATAAATGTCTTGTCAGTAGGACATCTCCACTGCCTCGTGCTCACCGATTAACCACGTACAAGCTAAACAATGGGATGGACTAGCATGAAGATTTTTCATAGGGTGCCTGTGCACCAGTGTCAGGCCAAGGAGCGTGTCACGACAGCTTCGAGCATTGCGTAAGAGTGTGCGCTTGCACGTATACGCTGGCTCTAGTGACAGCAATCACAGCCTGAGCACGGGGAACGCACAAGCTTCACTCCTTTGCATTTCTTTTTGAGTGCTGTGGAGGGAATGGATGGAGCATGCGCAGCACCCGACAGACAGTCGGCAGCCAGAGATGTAATGGCTTGCATGAAGTATGCAGATAAAAGTAACAGAAAGGAAAACATTTAAAAACTATGTAAAGATATTTCAAATTATTTTCCTGCGGTAGATTTCCTTTCACGGGCAGTTAGTTTCACTCAAAATTGTTATCTACATATCAATTTAACCTTATTCAACCACACTACTTGCAAGCTTCAGGAGAGCCATGCACGAATTGGCAAGAATGGAAAGTATAGTTTTTAGACTATATCTGTACTATACAGGAACAGAGTTTTACAGCACCACTGTAGAATTGAATGAACATTGTTCACCTACAGGTTGCGTGTCACTTTCGTGTTGCAGTTTCTTTCAATGCAAGCAAGGGCACAACGAAACCATAGATGAATATGTATTTGTGATAAAACGAACCAGTTGTAAATTGTAAATTTGGTACCTTGCTTGAGGAACTATTTCGGGACTAGATAGTCATGCACACATAAAACCCAATGTACAACAATAATTCTGGGTTACTTGAGATTCTTCACTCAAATGCTTGATGACAACAGTAAAGAAGGCAGAGTTATCCAGTCCGTGCCAAAGCATTATTGTACAGTGAAACTAAGATTAGAGCATTACATAATGAACAGAATTTCTGAAAAGAAAAAGATCTTGAGCATTGTGAAGGACACTGCTGGACGGACATAACAACAACCTAAGACTAATAGCATTGTATGTTATAGGCTTGGCAGTTTTAAATTTTCTACCGAGTTTACTAAGACCTCAATTATGAGTTTGGTGCTAAAAGCCGATTCTGTGGGGTTTGGTAAATAATGTGTATGTTAAATAACACTCGCCGGGAAGTCCACAGGTTCTAGCATGTGCTTTACGAAGCAGTGCAACAGTGGTGTCACCGCAATGGCTTGAGAGTGGATACTCTACGTCACAAGATAGATAGACGGTGGACCCACAACATATATAGGCCATCGCCATATCTGACAGGCTATTCAATTGGTGGCAAGTATACTTTGATTTATATTTAGTTTTCTTGATTTTGTGCAGAGTGACTGCTCATTTTCGTCCTGAAGAATTACCCAGAACCCCTGTTAGGGTCTCCCAAGGGCAGAAACATGTTGACCTTCTGTAGGGGTATATTTGCTGAAAACCCCTAGTCCTCTACATTTTTTAATCCTGTCCTAGGAGTCCACGGAATAAAGATTATTTGGCCTCCTGCAGACAGTTTTACCCTCCATCTTCTTTTGCACTCTGCCCTTCACTCACTCTCTCCACTATTGCTCTCTTGTTTCCCAAAACACCTCAGCTCCTCCTCACTCTCTGAGGAGTTGTAGCCCACACCAAGGACCTTGTGGCCTTGGTGTGAGGAGGGAACCCAATGATGAAGCATGTTTTCTTCGAGTGAGTGAGGGTTCTAGTCCTGAAAGAAGTTCTCTCCTGAAAATGATTGAAACACACTGTTCAACACCCACACTGCCCTAAAACTGTGTACAGTGCTTTCCTATTTATATTCCTATTTCTACCATACGTACTTTTGGTGAGATTCATATGTAGATAGAGAGTAGTATGTCATTGGTTGGGCCTTTCCCGCTAGATACTCTGTGTGTTAATAAAATAGAGAATGTGTGCCATTTACCCGGTGTACTAAATACTGCACCCAATAAATATCAGCAACACAAAATATAAGGAAGTGCCCATTTTAAGCATTGGAAGTTCCTGGTATGAGAAAATGAATCCTTAGAGAACGGAATAGCCAGCACATAGAAGTGCCCTAGTACACCCAACATCTCCTTCCTCTGTAGAAGTGTGCAAACAGTTATTTTGAGTGGCCATACCACCTCAAAACAAGGCAAATTGATTCCACTGCCATTCTGTGACATTACTGAGTCATTAGAAGCAGAAACATGTCAAACTCTTCCATCATGGACCACAGCAGGGTAGGTGTGGAAAATAACTCCTGCCGCACGTACATCCAAATAAAGAATGCTAGATGACAGGTAAAGTTGCTCCACATTTGTTTCCACAAGTAAGCAGTACAACATCCCAGCAACGAATGCCGGGTCAGTTACAAAACCCTGCTTATATATCCCACCCACATTCAAAAGATGCCGGCCTGACCCAGGGACATCGACTACAACTTCCAGTCATTATTTAGACCAGACACGAACGCAAAGACATGCGCTTGTGTCTACTTCAAACAACAACACAAGAAGCATGAATACACGAGCGCGGGCGCTTGTGTATACAATAGTAGGCAGTTCAGTTTTTTGAATCCTGAGCCAGAGGTCTTGGCCAAGGAAGCGGTAAGACACCATGGCTGCCTAATATACCATTTCATTCTGCAGACCCCACCGAAAACAAGAACGTGCCTCTAGAATGAGATAAAGGACAAAATCAATACTGTATCAACATATCCACATTGTGTTGAGAATGCAAAAACAGGTGCCGAACCTCGAAATACTAGGTACATATGCAAGTCATGTATCACAAGCACAAAAGCATGACAACTGGTGGTAGTTCTGCAGCCCAGCTCTTCCTTAAGCAGTGGGAAGAAAAACATTTTGACAATTCTCAACGTATTGGATGAGACATGAATGAAGGGCTCAGGGTTGGAGGAATCCAAAGTAAGAGAAATGAAAGTTGCAATGACAGTACATCTGGTTTTCAAAATGTTTGCTTAGCTGAGAATCATCATCATTTTGAAGAGTGACCGATGTAGTTTGTTACACATATTCACATTGATTAATATATGTGGTGCCATAGGTGCTAATAATTCTACAAATGTAGTGAGATTGACCTGCAACATTCATATTGTATTGTAATCTTTGATGATGAATGCTAGATTTATCTGCCACTCACAAAGCATTTAAGTACCTTGATGGTGCTGTGTCACCATAGTACGACTAATGTTGCACATCAGACAGATCATGGTATTGTGGTTTGAACCAAGACACCAGGCACAGCGTTCAGCATACACAGGCCCGCATCACACAACCTTTACACATCAATGGTGTGCTTTACTTTACAGTTGCAGCACGTTTGTGGTGTATGTGAGGTCACCAGATGTACATGAGTGCAGTCAATTGACCCTAGGACATCACAGAATCCCAGCGTGGCACATAAGTTTGGTTTGCTGACATTGGCTATGTGGGTCTCCACTGGGAACTGTATATGCTTCCCACTACTCTCAGAAAGGCACCCACCATTGAGTAGAGTATTTTGCTGAAGGTTGGCTGGGAAATACCATGCACAAGTCCCACTGTCGATTATGTGGTGCATGTTGCAAAGAAATCTAGCAATGATAGCATTTTCACTTAGGGGGAAGGGCAGTAGATTCCAATGTTGGGCTATAAGGTATCCCTAATGATGAAATTATGTTTTGTATTGTACCCATATTGAGTCTGTATGTCTTGTGAATCCCAAGCCTACTCATGGGCCTTTATTTGTCAGTTCTATCTCTCATCCTGGATTGCCTTGGAGGCCTTGGCGGCATGGTTTTCATCCTCATGCCACATGGATTATTGTAGCAGAACATGGATTATGCATAGCATGATACTCTGACCTAGCACTGCTGCCTCTATTTGTGGTATACTGTGCAATGGAAGTGCGAGCTGCTACAATAAACCTGTGAGTGCTTCACCTCTGCATAGCTGTATATATAGGTCTGGCTCTGTGTCCAAGTGTATCAGTGATTTTTTTTTTTTTTAATTCAAACAGTGCATCTACTGTGTTTTTGTGCATCGTTGTGTTTATATTACATTTTGTTATTATTTTCCTGCTTTTCTTTAATTCCCTTCACTTTCAGGAACTTTTGCCACCTGCTTCTTACTGGAGGTAATTTAAGATGGTATTTTCTACTAGTTTTCAGTGTCCTCTCATATTTGTAATTGTTATTTAATTACCATGTGCATTATTTTTCACATTTATTAAATATCACATGCAGTATTTAGCACATGCGATAACTATTGCATGGGCTTTTACCTCATGATCAAAGAGGTCTGGAAATTCAAGCGCTATCTACCTTGGCATGCTTTAATTACCACTATGCCTAACTTATATTCGAGGCCTAAGAGTCCAGCTTGTAGCGCCAAATATTTAGAATGTGACATTGTTGGACATTTTGCTAGGGTGTGCAGGGAGAAAAACGAGAAATCTTGTTTTTTGCAATGCTGAAAATGATAGCAGTGCTGCAAAGAGTGATATGGAGGATAAACATTCTAGTCTCTATGGTAAATATGATGATGTTTTGAACATCGGGAGTGAAAACTCCATTCGCAACACACCTGTCTTGTATGACGATTTGGGGGCTACCATTGCAGGTAGCAGTGGGCTCAGGCTCATCGTACACATTTATAACATGTAGTGAATGGGATGAAAAATATATTTAGAGAATCGGGTCTAAACCTGAACCATCTGACGTTAGTCCAGAAAGCTTTACTGGGGACAGTATCAAAGTATTGCAATATACATCATTAGTTTTTAGATTTAAGAATAAATCTGGCACATGATGTAAATAGTATTTCACAAAAGATGGCGCTTCTGTGCCAGAATGGAATAATCAGCCTTGCTTGCATATTGTGCTGGCCTGTATCTCAATAGAGAGAAACAAGTGCACCCAACATGTGATGTTTATGAGATAATACGGTGTGTATTAGAAAATGTTCCAGAATGTTGTAACGGAAAATTACAAGAATGTAGACATAGAACTGTCGTGAAAACTAATGCCATTTCCAAAATACATAAGGTAAGAAATATACCATTTGTAGTCAGACATAAAGTCAAAATAGAATTGAAAAATTGCAAGAGACTAATATTATTGAACCATTAAGTCCTCAGAATAGGTTTCATCTTGGGTAGTGGCATAATGTACTAGTAGCAAGGTAGTGCTTTGGTGGAGCTCAGCAGTTTAAAAGCACAATTTTGTAGAAGACCAATTTCCACTTCTGAAGATTTATGAAATGTCATTAACCATGAATGCTAGGTGGTTTCCTACCCAAAACTTATCTGCTGTCTGCAGGTATGTTTACATGCAGACAGCAAGGCTCTCATGCTTCTATCACACCATTTGGGTGTGTCTAGTTCTGCCTTGTGCCTTTTGGATTAGCCTCGGCGATAGCCTCTTTCCAAAGGTTGATGGCGGAACTGTTAGAGGCTATGGTGGAACATGATAAAAGTTTGAGTGAAGCATTAAAAATGTTAAAAGAACGGGGATTAACAACTGCAAATAAGTTCAACGTGAAGTCACCTATTTAGGTCATGTTGTAGGAGTTGATGATGCTTAGCGAAAAGAGAAATTAGTGGAAGCTATTAAGAATATTCCCGCCCCATTGTCAAATGCGGTCTGAGATTATTTTTAGGAATGGTGGAATTACGTTTTAGATTCATTGCCAGATTTTCAAAAAACTTACATGAGGCATCTTCTGAAAAACAAAACCAATCCTGAGTGGTCAGGTAATTGTCAAGATTCTGTTGAAGAAATCAAATTAATATTACGAAGGCTCCATTATTGCAGGGATATGATCTAAGTGCTGGTACCATAGTGACCTCTGATACAAGCAATAAGGCCTGCGGGGCAGTTCTTACTTATTTAGGAGCTACAGGTAAAGAGGTTGTGATAGCATTTGCCACTCAATCATGATCAACATTTGAAGAAAAGTACTCTATGACTAAGAAATTCTAGCGTGGGTAAGGGAATTAGAGTAATTTCTGTAGTATGTTTGGGAAAAACAGTTCACCCCGAGAAGTGACCATAACATGTTGATAAAATTATGAGCTACGGAAGGTTTGTTTAGAGCCTCCACAAGGATACTTAGATTGTCCATGTATTTGCAGAATTTTGTGTATGATAAGTATGTTCCAGGTGTCAAGACTATAGCTGCAGATTTTTTGAGCAGATTGTCTGTGCAGATAAAAGAAGAAGACATAGATGTATGGACTGAGTTTTGTGTAGCATATATCACGAATGTAGGTTGAAACAAGAGTATCACTTATAGCTCAGAATGGGAAGAAGAGTACAAACGTCATGAGGTATTAACAGAAGTCAAGGAAAGGATAAATCATGGATGGAAAAGCCAAGGTAAGGAGGAAACGGTTGCAAGCATTTTGGGAAGTTCATGATGTACTGATTGAGGAAGAACTGTTTGGATTGAGGGGTGATAAGGTAATTCCAACTCTAAAGTTAAGAGAAAGCTAGATTTTATTATGTCATGAAGGACATATAGCCCGCTGTAAGACAAAGAAGAGTCAAGAAGTTGTATTGGTGGCCCAGTATTGATGTAGAAACAAAAATGTATGTGTGTGATTATCTAAACTGTGAATGCTGATAAAACCCCAAAAAACTCTGAGGCCACCATTGTGTTCATATGAGAGCCCGACCTTACCTTGAGAAGGTATTGCCCTGGATATTATGGGTTGGATTACCTGGACTGACAGCATGAATACGTATATTATTGTTGTAATGTAACTGTTTTTCAAATTGGTGGATTTTAGAATTGATGAATTCTTTATAAGAGAAGGATTGCCATTGATGGATAATGGGGTTCAATTAAAAAATAAGGCAATGTTAGAGTATTTGAAGTGCTCAGGAATTGAATACAGATTTATGTTATTGTATCACCCAAGTGGTAATGGTGCTGTAGAGAGGATGAACTGTGCAATCAAGGGTGCTGTTCAGTTAGCTAACCGTGGTAAGAAGAGTTGGACTAACGAGTAAAAGAGAATGTCGTGGGCTTATCAAATCACAAACAAACAAAAATTAAGGAGAGAGTCCCCTTGGGATTATGAGAGCACATATGCCTTATTCAATAGCAACCTAGGATGGATGCACAGGGCAAGGGTAATTCTTTTGGACACATTGGAACGAAGAATCCAAAAGAAAGAAAAAGAGTTACCACAATGAGAAAATGGGGTAAAAGAAGTAGAAATGAAAGTCGGACAGTTGGTGTGATTTAAACTGAGACATAGTGTACACAATGGTAAAAGTAAATTCAGTGAGCCTAAGAAAGTTGAGCAAGTACGTAGGAAATATGTAAGATTGAATGATGGGAAGTTTGACATTTGAACAGAATCACTTTGGCAAAAGTAATAATAATCAATTAAGTCTGAAGTATTGGTGGCTGGAAGAAGGTGAGAAGAAAATGTCTTTGATGGCATTCTGGCGCTGAGCAAGTGTGTGTCTAGCCACACCTAGAGTCTAGTGAGACTACTCGAAAAAGAATGAACACAGTCATTTTGGTTAATGAGCTGAAGAAACCAAGGAGACTTGTAGAATATGTTTGTTCTCAATTTCTAAAAATGTAGGTCACTAATCTCTATATTTATAGCATACTTGTTTTCTTATTGCTTATGTACATAGGTTTTTTCCCATTAGTTTTGCATATTATTTTTTGTTTTCATTATTTTGCAAAACAGAGGCACGGGTTGTGTTGGAGTGTAAACAATTCCTCCTTAAAGATCTTTTGAATTGTTCTACCCTAAAAAAATGTTAGGAGTAGTAGGTTCTATATAGAACGTAGACTTTGACATAGAGTGTAGCAGATGGGAGAGAGCAGCAGTGGAGGGATGTGGTGGCTTCCTGAGAGGATGTCGTTTTTGGATAAAGAAGCTGAAACCAATTGGAGAGTGTATACTTCAGCACCTTGCTTTCATTGCAGAGAAAACATCTAAAAAAACACAATGACTATACTGCTATCATACGAAGGATCCACATCAGAGAAGGATGACAAAAGAAGAGAGAAGAAACACCACAATGCAGTCCACCTGGAGGAGCCAGCCCCCCCCTAGTCATTCTACACCTGCTCCAACAGGCAGTATCCTTGAGGGCAAAGGCCCAGTAGGCCTCATCCACTATCTCACCATCATCTGCATCACCAAATCCCTCTGAAGCTCCTGCTGTTGCACCATCCAACGCAGCAATAGAAGAAAGGAAGAGTTTGGCCAAAGGGACTTGTGTGCAGTGATATTTCTTGCTTCGTGGGTCATTTTCAGCTATAATGGGTATTAAAGAGTCGCTGCGTCCTCCGTGTTGTGAATTTCCTTTTTTGTCTACAAATGTGCCTGTTTCGCTACCAGAGTCTCAGGACAGAGATCAGGGAAAAGAAGAGACAGTGACCCTAAAAAAGAGCCACCTTTAGCTATATGGTGTTATCCAGAATTGTGTTGTCCAGTGCAGATGATTGCAGAATGCCCACTACCGTGCCTCCTCCCAAATCGCCCTATTTTGTGCATGAGATGGAATCTGATACACATATTGCAGAATGGCAGCCCTTTCTCAACAATTGGACCACTAAGTGGTCCACACAGTTGTGACAGCATGCCCTCTACAACCCTGCCAGCCGGGACCACAGAAGGAACCCTAATAATCAGCAGCTCACCACCTCATATTCTCCAGTCTTGTATCTAATCCTCAGCCCATGCTCCACAGTTCAATTCTTAAACTCACTGACCTCTAACAAGACTTAACGCACATCATGTTCCAGTGTGCAAGTGTAGGTTTCCACTTTTGACAGAGTCTGTTCCCCTTTTGCCACTCTCCTGGAAGAAGCTGCAGGATTTTCCCTTATTTACAAGCCCAGTGCGTCACTTTTAATATGGTTATAAATGACGTACTGGTGGCGCAAGGGGCTTGTAAATAAGCCAGTTAGCCTTTACTCACTGCTCAATGGTCTCAGAGCGAGTGTTTAGACTGGTGTGTGGAGCACCTTGATGGATTCCAAAAGTACTCCACTATAAAGCATTCCTATGAAGAGTTAGCGTTTGGATGCCCAAACGTGCCCTTTTATTAAAACAATTAAAGGAGATATCTCTGATCCCTTTGAGTTCCGCTCCCATCTCATCTGGTAACAAAAGCTCTACATCAAATGGTCTTAATCCATCCGGTAGCAATAGCATACATGAACCCCTTTGCTATTGGTCCTACCCAGTTGGTATTAGCAACTCCTGAAAAGTTTGGAGGGGATCCTCACAGATTCCAAAGTTTTTTGGTCCAATGTAAGTTACACTTCTCAGCACATCAAGAAATTTCTTTAGAGGCAGCCAAGACCATGTTCGTTTTATGGTACCTTATCAAGCACGCACTGACCTGGGGCACACCCTCTAATATTAATGCGAAGCCCTTTGTTGATCAGTTGGTCTCAGTTTTTTAATCATATTTCAGCAATTTGTGTCAAACAATCAAGAATTTATTACATACATTAGTACTTTTCAACACCTGATCTCTGAAGGTGTGTGGATGGATGAGTACACAATCACTGAATTTTACAAAGGTTTGAGGGAGGATTTAAAAGTTCTTTTATGCATGGCAGGTAACTGGCCAACAACAACCACAGCCTTAATTGTTTAACCCTCCATATTGATGCACAGCAGTGGAAGCCAGAGAGACAACAAATTATTCTTCAAACCTACATCCCTCGAAGACCGGAACCAATGAAGACTCGTGGAGAGCCTACACATGTCGAAGAGATGAGAAAAACTCTCTTCATAGGGGAGAAAGACTGATGGAGGAATTCAGTTTTTTGTTTTTATTATGGAAAGAGAAGACATTTAGTAAAAAAAAGTGCTCCCAGTTATCAGGAAATGTAGTAGCTCGTCCATGAGCAATAGACCCAGGACAGCTTGCTATTTACAGTAGTATCCGTTATGGAAAAAGCATGCTATTTTTACTAGTCTCGATCACAACTTCACATGAAACGATTAGAGTAAATGCTTTGGTTGATTCTGGGTTCTCAGTATGCTTCATGGGCAATCATTTTCAAGTTCTTCGTGAGATTCCAGTTACTGAGGAAGCAGTAAAAGAGCAAAATCAAGAAATCAATGGTCAGAATTCACTTCAGGCACAGTTTCTCAAGAGGCTCTTCTGCTGTTAATGGCTACCCAAGCAGGGCATGTGCAGAAGATATCATTTGATCGCATTTATGCCTCATTGTTTCTGATAGTCCTCAGCACTACATGATTAATGAGTCACAATCTGCAAATCAATTGGACCACCCTGGAAATGTGTCTTAACTCAACATACTGCAAGGGATACTATTTTACCAATCCACAGTCAGAAGGGATGTACCCTTTGAATTGCTTAGGTATTCAACCAAATCCAGCAAAGACACAAGATAGCAAATATTCTTCCACAATATGCTGAATTGTCCAACGTCTTTAGTAAGAAAAGGGCAGACACCCTTCTACCACATTGGGAATAAGTTTGCAGAATTGATTTAAAGCCATTCCTCATGGTTGAATCTTTGCATCGAACATGGCAGAAATTGAAGTACTTCGCCAATATCTGCAAGAAAATTTAGAGAAAGGCTTCATTAGAAACTCCAGATAAGTGACAGGACCCTTTATTTTCTTTGTGAAAAAAAAATCTAAAGGGGAATTTAGACCATATTTTGAATAGAGGGAATTGAATGCCATCACCAAAAGAAATCATTATCCCCTACCTCTCATTTGTATTTGTCATTCAAGTTAAAACCGCTAAGATCTTTTCCAAACTTGATCTTTTAGGAGCAGTTAAAATTGGGCAGCTATGTAAATGGAAAATGGCTTTTAGTACCCGCTATGGATATTTTAAGTACATCATCACCCCCCTGCTGCCTTCCAGCATTTTGTGGAGAATATTTAAGACATTCTGGATGTTATGGTATACATGTTAATTTATCTTATTGACATTTGATATATTCAACGTTGGAATAACATCAAAGCCAGATTTAAAAAAAAAAAAAAATCACAAGATTGAGAAAACATTCACTCTATGCCAAGGCAAAATACATGTTTATGCGAAGTATCAAACATCTCAGTTTTGAAGTTCAGAATTTCTGCCAATGGCATTGGTATGCTTCCTGCAAAGATCCAGGGACTCCTGGAATGGCCGGTACTGGGAAATATAAAGGAAATTTAGAGATTAATCAGCTTTTCAATTTTTTATTGGCTACTTATTAAAGACTTTGACCATCCCTTATACAACTGACAAACAAAGGGGTGAAATTTGACTGGGGATCTGAATGAGATGAATAGTTTAATTTATTAAAAGATACTTACACGTTGGCTTCTGTGTTACAGCACCCCAATGATTTACTTCCATTTGTGGTAGAGACTAATGCCTTTTCATTCGCTATTGGGGCAGTTTTGTCTCAGAGAGATACTGAAAACATTGAGTTATACCATGTAGCCTATTATTTTAGAACTCTGACAGATACTGAAAAATATAACACTTTATATGATAGAGTGCTTCATCAAAGAAGTCTTTACCCATTGAACACATCATTTGGAAGGGGCACAACATAAAATGACTGTGTGAACTGGCCCTAAAAATCTCCTGTATGTTACCAGTATGAAATGTGCTAATGTTCGTCATGCCAGCTGGACACCAGTCTTTTCTTGTTTTGATTACATCCTCACATGTAGACATGGCAGTCAACACTGAAAGGCTGATGCTCTAGCTTGACAATAGGATCTGGAACTTGAAAGCAAAGTGGAGATTCCCTACATTCTGGCTCACTTTACATCTAGTTCACAAAATATTTTGGACTGGGTTAGACAGTCACAACAGAATGGAGGTCAAAAACAATGGGTGGAACAGAACCCTCAGCTAGAAGCCTTGAAATATGGTTTATTGCATGTGGAAAATCTTTGTACATCCCTTGCAAGATCCTACAGACTAAGATTTTAAAATGGAGTAACAAGGATATCTTTTGTGATTCTGATTCAGTATTTCAGATCAAGGACCAGAGTATTTTCTAGTGCTCTCAAGACTATCCTTATTGGTTGCTGAAGATGTTTCGACCCCACTATGGATATGGGGGTCTCTTCAGGACGGAGAATTCTGGGGACTAAGGGCACTTAGGCTCCTGTCGTAAGCGCCAAGACATTGGTGGCATAAGTCTTCCAATTCACCAATGGTCCACACCCTTAATTCATTGAATGCGGGTGTCAGGGACTGTCCGGGACTATGTCGGGAACACAGTCAGGGACTTGGGCAAGGACTGGGAACTGGATAGAAAACGTACAGTGCAGAGAAAGAGTAGTACAGCGCTGCCCAGGATCACACAGGGAGTCAGAGGAGAAAAAGGGATCCAAAGGGGAAGCCTGTACAAGTGTACAAGATGGCTAAGACTCAGAAAGGAAGGGCACTCACGAGGCAATTTAGCATTCAGACTAACTACACCCAGGACGATCGTGCAAGACATATATATATAATACAACATTAACAATAAAGGGAATGTGGGGTAAAGCACTCGGGAGCTCAGTAAGTTCCTCACCCTCAATTGCTGTTACAGATACTGACTGCAAATGCCCACATATAGGATATGCATGCAAAGGCAGGGTCTGTGGAGCTGATACCTATGGTGATGTTATAAATGTAACTCAAAGACAATACTCACAGTGAACAAGAAACACCACCTAGGTAGTCAGCTGTGCCCACGGATCCTGGCGATCAAACAGGAACATGCAAGGCAGTAACAGCAAGGGGGTAGAACTAAACACAAGCACGATAGACAAGGAGCTAGCAAGGAGGAGTGCTTAATAGGAAAGGAAGGAAATCACAGGACACACTTGGCAGAAAGCAAGTAACAAACATAAAAGGTAATTAGAAGCAAGACAGCTGGAATAGAAAGACAGCAAACTAGGAACTGGAACCAAGGAAATGGGAAGAAAGGCAGGAACTGGAAAAGGATATACAGAAGGGGAGGCTACAAGGGTATACTAGAATAGTGCTGGATCAGGAGTCAAGAAAACAAAGCAGCACTGAAGGCTGTGCTGGAGCAAGACAAGAATTTAGCAAAAGCTCAAAAGCCAAGGTAGCACTGCAGGCAGTGCTAGTTCAGGAACAAGGAATGCTAAGGCTCAGGAGCAGGAACTAGAATTGAGATAAAGCTCAGGAGTCAAGGTAGCACTGCAGGCAGTGCTAATTCAGGAACAGGGAATTACTAAAGCCCAGGAGTCAAGGTAGCACTGCAGGCAGTGCTGGTTCAGGAACAGAGAATTACTAAAGCTTCAGGAGTCAAGGTAGCACTGCAGGCAGTGCTAGTTCAGGAACTGGGAAATTACTAAAGCTCAGGAGTCAAGGTAGCACTGCAGGCAGTGCTAATTCAGAAACAAGGAAAACAGCAACAGTTCAGGAACAAGGAATAACTAAAGCTCAGGAAACACTGGAAACAAAGATATCAAAAGCTCAGGAAACAAGGATATTAAAAGCTCTGGAAACACTGGAACAAGGATCAGTCTCACCGGTACACAGCTACAATGACCAACCTTGGCCTGAAGGGAGCTGGGGCTTAAAAGAGCTCACAGTAATCACATGCATCAGGTGTAAGCAGGCTAGCAGCAGCCAGCCACAGGTGAGCTGAATTCCTCCACCCATCCTTGGCCTGCAGGGGTGGAGACGAAGCAGTGAGCAGGGGATTATAGCTAATGGAGTTTCCAGCATGAGCAGACTGGCTTCCACAAAACCCGGCATGGATTAGGAATGGATGTCAATTCGTAAATAGTGTCCAAATGCCTGGAAGTCAAGATATGCATGCAGGGGAGTGTCTGGAAGCATATTAAAACACTGGAAAGCCCCACAATTCGGCCCCCTGGTGGTGGGCACGAGAGCACAGGGAGTGAATCGTGACAGCGGGTGAGTTATATGCAATAGGTTCAATACCATGCAGAAGGATTTAATGCATTCACGGTTGCGCCCTCATGATAGGAATACGTCTGGTGTAGTCAGGTGGGAATACCATTAAATAAATATGACATCTGTAATGGGGATCGCCTCTGGGTAAGACCCGATCCAGTCCTGTGCATGCATCAATTGTCTACTTCCTTTAGTAGCAGGACCCAACGTGGGGAGTATTCTGTGAAAGCTTGCTGTGAATCCGGCGAGCTTCCACGGAATACTCCTCATATTGAATCAAAATCACAGAAGACATCCTTCTTACTCCAATAACCAGTTTTTTAACTCAATACAGTCACTTCGTGTTTTAATACAAGCTGGTTATGGTCACTTCACTGGGGTCACATAAGTCACTTTTCTTTGGTTTTTTTCTTTTTTTCTATTTCTCAATATTTGCGTAAGCATTATCAATATATGTTGTGTTGTGTTAGTATGTGTTTTTATTAAGATTTCTGTATTTACAAATACATTTTACTCACTTTGGCTGAAGTGAGCATTCACCAATACGTCTTCTGGGCTACTTCCTTAAAAGTATTAGGTAAATACTACAATGTTGAAATTAATTTAGACATTTATGCTGTATTACACTTCTTTCAGGCTCATGTGTCATTGCAAAAAATCATATACTTGCAACAGTGATAAACTTTTTCTTGAAATGAGTTCCTTGTTAACAATTGTTCCTAGCTGACTCCCATGTGTCAGGGGCTGCAGTGTTGCAACCACTTTCTAAGCTATACCAGCCTAGGACCATGATCTCCATGTACTTTATTTTTGATTTCCCCCCATATCAGGGACACATGACAATCTTGGTTGTGATAGACTATTTCAGAAAATGGTACACTTTATACCCTTAAAGAAACTTTTGATTGCAGTTGAATTGGCAGGTATATTTATTGTTTGCATGTTCTGCCAGTGATTATAATCACAGATCAAGGAACTCTGTTCACTTCCTTTATAGCACTGAATTTATTTAAAAAGTCGGTACTAGGCATTTTAAGTCAACAAGTTACCACCCACAAATCGACAGACAGATAGAATGACAGAATCAGTTATTAGATCAATACTTGTGATGTTTTTTGCTGGAGCATCTGAATGCCTGTCACTGCTAGATAGCACTAGCGCAGTTTAATTACTCATTACATTTGTAGTTCAGCAGATTTCCCCTTTTCTTCTCCTCTGGCTACTACCCCCAGAGGATACCCCAGAAAATGTCTGAGTCACATATATCCTATGTGTTCACTTTGTTAAAAAGACTGAATGAGATTCATAAATCTGCTCATCAACACTTAGAACAGTCAAAAACTAGTTACAAATACTTTGCAGACAAACTAGCAGAAAAGCTCCTGACTATCAAGAGTGTGGGAAAGTATGGCTATCCATCAAGCAACTGCTATTCCTGGGTCTCACTCTAAGTTTACAACAAGATTTGTAAGTCTCTTTCCAATTATTGGAAAGATCAGAAAATCCACACTCCAGCTAGCACTTCCTTCACAGTGACGGACGTATTCTTTGTGTCCTAATTAAAAACAGCCATCCTTGATACTCCCAGTAAACCACCAGCTGTGTTAGTGGATGGGTCCCCTGAATATGAAGTTGAAGAAATCATTGATTCCTGTATCTTTTGTGGTCAATTACAATACCTAGTGACCTGGAAGTGTTATGATTTGTCAAAAATAATTTTGGAACCAGTAGATTAATACACACCCAAAGGTTAGTAAAGACGTTTAACAAACGACATACACTAAAACTTGGGCTCAACACTGTTCCTCCAGGGGTCATTGTTCAGAGCAGGTACTTTGAGGATTCACGTGAAACGGCAGGTGAAAGGAGCCTGGAGAAAGGCCCTCTGGATGTTGAGAAGGGCTGGGACATTAAATGGCTAACTTCAGTACAGCAATAGTTACTCACTTCCTGGGTTTTGGGTCACTTCCTGGTGAAGAGAGGTAGGGCACTATTCAGACCCACTGAGAGTCTTAGGTAATGTGTTGGTTAGTCTCTTACGTTCTAGGCCGCACAGATAATTATGTTCCCTCCACAATTGTTTTCCTTCCCCTTTTAGTTCCCTGGTTTCCCTCCTTTGCTCCTGTTTTGCCTTGTGTTGTGCTCCCCTAGCCCCTCTTTATATAGAATCTAACCAGCATTCTAGGACCTTTGGTTTGTATCCTGGTCAGCTTTGGGCATGTAACAGCACTTCCCACTGCTAGAATGGATAAGCACAATTCCTACTGTGCTATTTCGTTTGGTTATCAGCAAGATTGCTTAATCATCATCTCACCTCTGTTTTTCCAGCCGGTGTAGATCTACAGATTCCATAATATCTAGACATAGTGGTGCTGTCCCTTGAATAAGACTAACCCCGAAGGAATGTGGATGCCAATCCAGTATTTCTCTCTCACTGCCTTTCATGTCCCCCCACCCCCGATTCCTGCGTGTGGTGGCAAGCGTCCTTCTTTGCCTGCTAGCATAGACATTCAGGGACAGTAGAGGATTTTAACAGTCTGCATCTGAACATGAAACCCTGTGGCATCCCCTCCACAAACAATGTCAGCCAGGTGTATTGCTACAGGCATTAATACATTGCAAGATCATGTGTTGACCATTGACACCATGTTCCTTTGATTACATTCGTGAGCACGATTTCATCTTGTATCTGTCTGACCCTGCCTTTCAGCTGTGAACGCAGGCAGGCCCAGGTTACCTGCGCACACACAGAATTGTTTATGTTTCTCACTTCACGGAGCAAGAGAGATAAGCTGTTAGAACAGACTGTGTGGGAGGTGTACAGTGTTCAAGAATGATAAAGTGAAGACTTCTGCCTCAGCTCCCATTGGAGCCTGGCCTGCTCCGTTGAGTGACCTCGACGCAGAGAGTGTAGCCAGCACCTACAGTGCAGATGAAGGGGTGGGGAGCTTCTAGAAGTCTCTCTCCGTGTTAGTAAGTAGTATAAAGACAGAGACTTCTTGGCGCTTTGACAGGAACTCTTCTAGGAGTGGACGCACAGCCTAGAGCCCTTTCTCAGCTGGGAGCTCCTGCCGAGACTGTCAATGGGTTCCCCAGTCGTGCTGGCAGGATGATGCAAGACAGTCAGCCGGTGATGCATTCCAAGTTCTAATGACCTTATTCTTGTGTACATGCAGTTATCTTTCTATGCATTTATTCTTGTGTACATGCAGTTATCTTTCTATGCACTTATTCTTGTGTACATGCAGTTATCTTTCTAAGCATTTATCCTCGTGTATATACATTCACTATATGCATTTATTTTACAAGTGCATTATTGCCATTTGATATATTGGAACTTGCTGCAATACATATTGCCCTTTACTTGGCAAATGAGTGTTGAGCTTTGTTCACGTTGTATTTTGGTATTCTAAAGTGTGTAGAGTCCTATTTTCTTCACATTGCTTCCTGGTATTTTGAAGTCTTGCTCAGGTATTCTGAAGAGAAAGCAAGACACCAGGATAGTCAAATGTCTGAGGCCACTGCTAAAGGTGTGCAAAGTGCAATGATGATAGTATGCCACATATGATTTATGCATGTGTACACTATACTGGTGCACAAAACTGTATACAAACATCAATCAAAGTAATTTCCTGACTCTTCAACACATGACTGGGATACCCACAAGTTGACAAAGGGAAAAGGCCTACAAACTGGGAGCTAATGTAGTCACCATAAAAGTAACTTTCATGCAGTCAGAAGGGCATAACTCTTATAGTCATGGTTGTTAGCAAATTGTCTGGTTTATGATTCTATGTTAGGACCAGAGGCTCAGATTATGCATTTCCCTTTCCTTTATTTTAGCTCAGCAGCCAACAGAACCATAACCCATAACTCAAAGGACTACATTTCCCATGAGTCTTTAAGCTCAACATCGATGTCCACAAATGGCCCTGCTCTCTCTGGAATACAGACATTATCAAGGAAAAGCACTTCCTCTTTCTTCACTGCTCAGCAGCCAGAAAAGTGCCTTTCCTTTAGGATTGTCTATTTACTTGACTGCAGGGATTACGACGCTTGTGTGATAGGTAATTTCTAGACTGGGGGAACACTTCAGCGTCTTTTGTGTTTGGAGTGTTGATCGGGAGGATTCGTGCTCCGGTGCAGCTTCCTCCTTCCCCCCCTTTCTTCCTCTCACCAAGGCTGCACCTCACGAGGCCTACAGTGCTGGAGGTTTTTACCCCTTTCGCCTTCCTCTTCTGAGGAGTTACCACTCCAAGCGATTATTTGGTCAGCTGTTTTCTACAGCTCCCGGCTGCCGCAGGGTTGGGGTAAGCCATAGCGTTCTGGGGATTGAAGTAGTGACTGTTTGGCGCAACTAGAGGGCGCTCAAGCTCTCCAAGGTGTCCCGCGCCTCTCATTCATCTGTTCTTCCACTGAGAATTGAAGCGGCAGGTTTGGGCGAATTGATTTCAAGCGTGCTGTGTCCACCTCAGGTTTTTCTGCACAGCAAACTCCAGTTGGCTGTCCCTGAGTCCTAGGAGTTCTCAATAATAATATTCTCCCCAGTGTCCATTTTATCTTAGTGGGAGTACGCTTCCTTCATCAAGCCTTAGCTAACATACATGTGCCTTCTGCCAGTATAAAGATTTAAAACAATGGTCCTTAAACAGAGCAAAAATAGGAACGATAAATATAGACTTGAATCAGTGCTATATTGGGAGTGTCCAGCCGGACATTCAATTTAATGAAACAATGGAGTCAAAAATATAAGAAAAGCACATTAATATAGTGGGACGCAGTCCTGCATCCTACAGAAACACATGACAGGTACATAAAGACAAAGACATTTCAGGCAAGACAAGAGTAGCTTGTCAAAATTTAAATGATAGCAAGCTTACTAGAAACAGTAATTGCACTTCTTTTAACACAATGGATTAATGTGCATGCTGTTTACATTGGTCGACGACGTTTCGATCCTTTCAAATCAATAGTAGGATCATCATCAGGACAGTTAAGTTACAAGCCTGAATTATAAAGTGCCTGTGGAAAATGAGTAGAAAGAAGGAAGGGTTAGAAAGCGTGTACTGCTTAATCCATACTATGTGTCGACCAAGTGCACTGCTCAAGTGGGTAGAGCAGATGTGATCCATACGATGGTTGTACTAGTGACTCAAGAGTAGTAGCCAGCTAAAAGTTTACAGAGTGTGAGGCATGCTAACGTGGAGCCAAGTTGTGTCTGCACACAACGCGCCTGCCATCCAGGCAAATGCTTTACTGTGGCTAAGGAGTAGTGGCAGACTGAATATTTGGGACCGAAGGAGTGACGGCTTGTGTCAACCAATTGAGTGGTTCCGGTGAGTGTCTAAAGAGCCGGTCTGTAGTGTCTAGTGAAAACGGCGAGTGAAAGACAACAATGCTGATTGAGCTGCAGTCGCGGCTGAGAGGAGAGGAGCTGGTGGATCTCCCCACCTGCCTTCCGGGCTCGTCCTTGGTTCTTGGCGTCCCGCCAGGTGGGGCTCGGAGGATTGGAGGTCGGAGCTCCTGTCGCTAGCCACCAGCCAGGGATGGTGAGAGACAGATGACGATTTCTGTGGCTGAGATCGCCTCCGGGCCGGGGGAGCGGCATTTTGGGTCTTCTGGCTTCTACCTCGGGACAGCGCCATGCCGTCTCTCTGTCGGACTCTGCAGCCCGTCCCTTTCTCTCAGGGCTCTGTCAGCGCGAGGCCGCCTGCATGCATCAGAGCAGATTGCGTGCTCTAGGTTTAAGTTCTGGAGTTTTCCCACGAGCTGGTGACTTGCGCGTGGGTCTGCGAGGCTCCTGCTGGCATAGCCATGGAGGGTGGCTTTCTGTGACTGTTTGTGTACTTTGGCATCCGCGCAGCTTGTGCAATGGACTTGCTGGACGCACTGACGCTTCGCCTTCCTAGGTCTGTTCTGTTTCAGGTGGATTTGGGCCAATGTGATCATGGAATGTGTTTTGTGAAGAGACAGTGGTCTGGTCTTTGGGGATACACGGGCAGCAGAAGCAGAGGGTAATTGTATGGAGAATCACTGCTAAAATGGCCGCCGGGTGATGAGCTCCGGTCGGGAGCACCTCAACGGGGGATTGCCTTTGGCATCAGTCCCGGGAATTTTCCCCTCCCTTCCCCCACATACACCTTCTGGGATTGTTTGACTGCTTTCCGGCGTTTCCTCCCACCCAAAGTGAATTTTCGTCGTCCTGCTTTTTCAACCTCCGTCTCTTCCGCTCGACGCTTGTGGAACCAATTTCAATATGGCCGTTGCCTCGGTTGAGCTGCCTTTGCAGCTGAGAGGAGATGAGCTGGCGGATCTCCCCGCCAGCCGCCACCTACCTTCCGGGCTCATCCTCTGTTGCTTGGCATCCCCTTCAGTCCCGCTCCATTGCCAAAGGTGATTCGAGGCAGTGAGTAAATCCGGCACTGGTTGATGCGACTTCGTGACCCCTACCGGTTTGTGGTCTTGTTAACTCTGACTTTTGTGGGGCCCCTGATGTACTATCTACCATTGCCGGACTTTCAGTTACTATCTGTTTTTCCAGCCCATTGACTCTACCCCCATATCCCCACTACCTTCTATGCTCTATTGGGACTTGTTTCTTTTTTTCTGTGTTATGCTATGCTCTTGTAACTAATGTAACTATGCAATTACTGTTTACATGTAAAGTGCTCTGATACCTCCGGGTCTAGCCTGCGCTTTATAAAACTTTTCAATTGTAACTGATGTAACTTTAACGCAACATTCCTCTGATAAAGCGCTCTGATACCTCCGGGTCTAGCCAGCGCTCTATAAAACTTTTCAAATTATATCAAATCAATACTTTCTTTCCTGAACGCTGAGACCTGTGCAACATGGCTGATGCCCGGTGGAGCTGCTAGACAGCTAAAGAGGAGATTGGCCCTGGTTTTCCCCCTTGACCGTCACCTACCCAGCCGGACATCAGTCACAGTTCCTCCTCGTCTCCCTCCTTCGATTTCTCGCAACATTGTTTTGTTTACTGTACCCTACCTTACTCTTGTAAATGATGTAACCTGTGACGCAACGATCCTAAATGTAAAGCGCTCTGATACCCTCTGGGGTCTAGTTCGCGCTATATAAAACTTTATAAATAAATAAAATAAATACAAAATAAAAAAAAATAAAAAACTTTATAAATAAATGCCGATTTAGGTTCGTCAAAAAACCGAGGCACGGGTAATGTGGAGTTTAATGCAGGCAAAGCTGAAAACGCGGCACGATGCGATGGTGCCTATGCAGTTGTGAAACGCGCAATTACCGTATTGCAATGGAATTAATCTGATCGATCTTAGTCACCCTAATAACTATACCACAATGCGTGAGACCTAGGAAAGGTTTGCCATAAGAACGTGAAGCTTAATAAAAATTGCGCTAACCTCGGAATTACAATTTACACACAACCGAAGCAAAAGGATGGTCCAATGAGTCACGAGGCTCGCACCAGTACGGGATCTGAAGGAGAAAGGTGCCAGGGTGAGTGGGTGACATACGTAGACATAACCTGCGCCGAGCGAAACCAATTGATCACCTCACCTTAACAATTGACGATACAGGGTAGACGGTTGGGACAAGGAATAAAGGTTCTCACGGCGAGGTGGGAGGAAATACCGGTGTGAGAGACCGTACAAACGGGGCGTGCTGGAGATGGAGTGAGTGGAATAGTGAGCGCGCTTACAGATCTGCCGTTGGATCCTTGATTGGATATCTGGGATAACCGACGACAACCAAGAACCATGCGTTTATAACAACCAACGTGATTGTGTATGGGCGTCACCGCGGCCATGTTGGGTGTGGATTTCTGGTGTGTAGACAGAAACGACAGACTAATTCATGACTCAGCAGGGCTAGCATGCCAAGTGTAGGAAAGCAGAGGGATAGTGGTGTTGAAAAATTAATAACAGAACATAGTATGAACCATGGTGGTACTGAAAGTGGCGACAAGTGGCTTGCGAGGTCCGCATCGGTCCCTCAATGAAAGCGAAATACACAGTCACAATAATTACGAGAATTACTGGAATTGTCAAAAGCCGCATGCAACATATTTAGAAAGAACAGTCATGGTGGTAATAAAGATGGAGACAAGTGGCTTGCAAAGAAAGCAAATTAGACAGTCAAGAAAAAAACTGGAATTGCTGGAATTTTCAAAAACCGCATGCAACATATTTACGGTACGAGCGAGTTGTTGTCATAATTATGCTTACAAATACAGTCCGATCGCGATAACCATTTTAAGGTGCTGTGACTGGTGATTGATATCCATATACCACAAAAACATTCTGTGAGTAAATAGTTACTAAGGGCAATCTTAAAGACCGCAGCAGAGTCTTATGAGGCATGTTTACTGATTGAACGATTAAAATCAAGGAGGCTATTAGGTGTACAGGAAAAATGCAGCGACCCCATATTTGAGGAGGCAAAAATTGGAATTTAGAATACAAAAGGTACTGATAACAACAACTCATTATGAAAAAACGACAATTGTTATTTTGAGGAACAGGAGGAGACTAGATCAAGGTGGTCCAGTCCTCATTTCTGTTTAATCCATTCTTGATGCTGTTTGTGCGGATAATCAGTCTCAACTCCTCTTTGTTCAGGAGCTGTGCAATGTCTCCACCTCTTGGGGGTTGTTTTACAACATTAATCACTGTCCATTTCATGTCGTCCTCATTGTGGCCAGCCTTAATTGGCAGTCGTGTTGAGGCTTGATTTGGTACTACCTTTATGTATACGGTGACGTTATTGTATTTAGAGCCCTGATGAAGTTCCGTCTAGGAACGAAACGCGTTGGCTGAAGGCCATTTTAAAAATTTTGATATACAATAAAGAAGACTGTTTTGGACCCATTTGGATGTTTTGGACTTCTATTCTGGTGCACCTTCATTTGCATAAAAATAGCACTGATTCAAGTCTATATTTATCGTCCCATTTTTGCTCTGTTTAAGGACCATTGTTTTAATACAAAACTGATACCCAAGGTCCTTATCTACCTTGTGGATTCCCTTGTTCTTTTTGAAAAAAAGTATAAAGATTTAACTCAGCAGAACTATGGTGACTTCCCAAGAGCAATCTCTAGAGACGGTGGAGGAGGAGCAGGTATGCTGCCTTTCAACGAGGAGCTCGTAGATGTCCTAGATGCATCTTTTCAGAGAGCCGTTTCCCCAGCTTTGGAACCCATGCCTATGCAACTGCTGTTGCTGGCTGTCAAATCCAGCATCCTACCCTATGGAAGGGGGGATAGCCCCTCTCCCTCCCCCCCCCCCCCCAAGAGGGCTCAAGGGAACCCCTGGGGAGTTCCGCTGGCAAAAAGGTCTCCTCTAGGGTACAGCAAAATTCCCCTCCTTGTGACGCTTTCTAAAGGCTGCGCCAAACCTTCTAAAGTGAGCAGCGGATGCCCAAGGTAGCCAAGAGGCCAAAATTTATGGGATGACGCATTCCTCCCTTCAGGAGATGATGCCGGGGACAATTCTGATAATATCGATTCTGGGGATGAACCAGGCCCCAGTAGACCAAGGAGGCCCCAAACGATCCAGGACTGATTCTACTGACGATACCAACCCAACAGGGTTGACTGGTTCCTCTAACATGTTTAGCCCTGACAAAATTTTCCACCCCTGTTCCATGGATTGGGTCCCAGCGGCAAAGATGGCTCAGTATGTGAGCAGTCACATCAGAAAAGCTATGGATAAAGAAGATCGGGGAAGGCTCAAGACAGAATGTCCTAGGGCATCTCTAGCAGGAAAGGTAGCTTACCCCCCGAAATTGACCCTAAATTGGCCACCTTTATAACCAAATTTATCAAGCACCCGAAAAAGGCATTGATCGCTCTTGGAAGTCCTTCCAGGACAAGTTATTGGATGGCCGGGCCGCTTACAAAAATGTTTGATATGGCTGAAGAGGCCCGCGAAACTGGCAACCTCATAGACCTGGATATGCTGTCAGGATGGGTTCAGTGAGCACTGTGCTTCCTGGGTAACATGAACTGCACTTTATCCACAGAACGCAGGAGGTTGCTCCTTATAAAAATTGACCCAAAACTGGGAGAGCTGGCCACTACGGAGGCAGGTCAGGTGGCAGAGGGTGGGCTCCTCAGAGACCCCTTCATCAAAGAACTCTCCCAAGTTCATGACTACGTTTTCCTTACTTGACAAAGCGCATCAATTGATGGCTAAAGTATTTAGTTAGAAGATTTTTGGAGGGGCCGTGAGAGGCAGGGGGTGCTTGCCTGACCATTCCTACAGTACAGCTCGCCACAAACTACAAATGAAGCATTCCATGCTGTGGCAGGACAAGAAGATAGTCGGGGGATTCTCCCCCTTCCAGGGTACCGGATGAGGTAGAGGGGGCAGAGGTGCCTTCAGTGGTGCTTCCAACGCGCCAGGAGGAACTAACAGTAAGCAATACTCTTTCTTCCCCACCAACAATGGGGGGAAGGCTTTGCTTTTTCCTGCACTAATGGAGGGCCTAATGGGACATGCATGGGTACTCCAAGCTGTGGCGGGGTTCCCCTTAGAGTTCTAATTAGCCCCTTTAGCTTTCTCGCACAAGGCAGATCAGTTAATAGATCGAGAGGTAAGTGCCCTTCAGGAGAAGGGGGGCAATAACAACAGCTTCTCTCTATCCCAGTGGTTTCCTCAGCACCTTATTTCTGGTAGAGAAGAAGGACAAGGGGTTTCGCCCAGTCATAAACCTGAAAAACAAATGGGTGGTCTACTGTCATTTCAAAATGGAGGGTATGCACCTCTTGAAAGATATCCTCCGATCAAATGACTGGTTGGTGCGGCTAGACCTGAAGGATGCATAACTCCTGGTCCCTATTTTCCCACCTAATCTGCGTTTTCTTCAGTTCAAGTGGAGGCGTCAAATCTATGAGTTCACTTGCCATCCGTTCGACTTTCATTCACGCTGTGGTGCTCCACCAAGGTACTACGCCCGGCCATGAAATGGCTTCGAGCAAGAAGAGTCAGACTCATTGTGTACCTCAACGACATTCTTCTGCTGACCCAGGACCTGCTTTGACTTCGGGAACAACTCCAACTTGCAACCTCACTCCTACAGGGCTGCGGTTTTATCATAAATGACCAAAAATCCCAGGTCACCCCCCTCACCACGAATAGACCTCCTGGGATTCGTCATCCACTTGGTCCAACAGTCACTGAGACTACCGCAGAGGAAAACGTCCTTGATCCGCAGAGAACTTTGAAAAGCATTGCTGAAGAGCAAGATTTTGCTACGATATCTAGCCAGGGTCGTGGGCCTACTGGCATCCTCTCTACAAGCAATTTATCTGGGACCCATACATTGCAGGGCCCTTCAAAGACTGAAGGCGATGCATCTCAGATGCGGCCTAGCTTACAATGAGGAGATTTCCCTCAATCAAGAAGCCCAGTTGGAGATTGAGTGGTGGCTGGAGCATATGCAGGCCTGGAATGGCAGGGCCATATTTGGCAACTCGGAATATTATCATAGAATCGGATTTAAGCCGATTAGGTTCCGGTGGCCCGCAGCAGGGATACTACCATAGGCAGTCTGGGGTCAGGCGAAGAAGAAACTTTCCATGTCAACTGCTAGGAACTCCTGGCTGGTTCCTTCATGGTAAGGAGTCTGGTGTCGAACAAAGTGTCCTGTTCCATTCTACTGAAAATGGACAACGTATCAGCAGTGTGGTATATAAACTGCCTGGGCAAACACGTTCCAAGGCACTGGTGAACTTCGCAAAGGACTTCTGGCAGTACTGCCTGCATCACAAGAGCTCGATGACAGCAGAGAACTTTCTGGGGAGACTGAATCAAACAGTGGACTGGCATTTCAGACATCTGAATGACTCCAGTGCCTGGCAGTTGGATGTGTCGCTCATCCAGGGTCTGATGAAGAGATAGGGGCCGTGCCACATCGATCTGTTTACCTTGTGGCTAGACCATCAACTCCGTGCTTGTTGAGCTGGTACACAGATCCCTTAGCGGAGGCCATGGATGCGTTCCTACAGGACTGAAGCCAGATAATGGGATACACTTTTCCACCTTTCTTAATGATCAGCAGGTCACGAGATAGTACTTGTGGTGCCGCTATGGAGATCACAAGTCTCGTATCCAGTTCTTCTGGAACCTTCTATGGATTCTCCAATCCCTTTCTCCAAACTCCTAACCTTCTAAGGCAGCGGTTCCCAAAGTGTGCGCCGCGGCACCCCGGTGCGCCGTGACGAGAAGCCAGGGGCGCCGCACCGCCGCGCAGGATGTGGGTCATGCAAATTACAGCCGCAGCGCAGCATGCAGGGGGTTTGAAGTGCCACCTTCAGAATGGTTTTGCCCAAGAGCGCACTGCCGCCATACGCATACGTGCGTACGTACGCACGCGTCGTACGTGCTTTAAAATGCGTAGTATCAGCATTACTGCCATAGCAAGCTCGGAGCGTTTGAGGATCGTTATTGCTGACCCCCGTGTTGTGCCGTGCCTCGTGGGACCCTCTTCACCAGGAAATCGGTAAGTAAGCACCACCACGTGTTATCTCATTTGTTCTTCTTTTGCTTTCCACCACATCTCAGCTCCCTTATTCTTAAATAACCTCTTCCTTTTTTCCTTCTCTTCTCCACGCGCTCTCTGGTCTCTCCCTTGTTCCTCTTCTTCTCGTTGAACTTATTTGACCCGTTCACCCATAGCTATCTAATTTACCAACACCCCCCCCTCGTGACCTCAGCTGTTGTTTACTTCTCTCTTCCCTCGCTCTCTGATCTCTTTCACCTCTCTGACCTGGAGAACTAAGCACTGCAGGACAGACACGTCCCTCATACTTGTCCCCTATCGAGGCTTCTGCTGGGTGTAATTCTAGAAAGTGAAGTTTTGGAGGTGTTTTAGACTTGTATCGCACTATCGTCTGATTCTATGCCTTTTTCCTCAAATTAAATAAAACAATTTGAACGCCCCAAAAAAACATTGAACAACCCTTTTCAGTACTGCAGTGAAAATCGAGCCTTTTCATTCCCATGTTTTTCTTCCTGTCTTTGAATTGTTTCTGACCACTTGTTGAAAACTCGCTTCTTGCTTAAGGAACAATTTGAAAATGTGGGTTGGTAGTTGTTGGTAAATCCTGCCATTTTAGCTAAAGAGGGGATTTTTTTGTCCACAGGGCAAAGGGGATGCTAGGGTATGTGATGAGCATGTTTCAAAACTTGAATTCGTAACAATCAGTATGCCACTCTGTTTACTTTGACCTCCAGCAGGGCCGCCAGATGTCTGTTTACACTCCCAACAGGAGCAGGGGTGGCTCATGCATGGTATTAACATGGGATTTCTCTAGATATTCCGATTTTGCAGGCAAACTCTGCGCCACGATTGCATGTTCCCCCAGAGTGAATATAGACCTCTTTGCTGACCATAGTAGATTTTGCTCATAAAATGTATTTAAAAAAAAAATATATATATATATTACTACGAATTCACAACAGTGAGGTTGTACAATGATTTCTCAGCATGAAGGCCCTCCCCCATGGCACATGACCACCTTGACATTGGGAAAGAGGTTCTCTTTGGAAAATAACGCTTTCAAGGTAGTGCTGTTTTTGGAGAGGTGTGGTGCAGCGGCCAGGGCAGCTGACTTCGGAGCACAGGGCTCACGGTTCGAACCCTGGCTCTGGCGGCAGCTCAGCTCAGAACCATGTGACTCTGGGATATTTTATTATACAGAAGTTTTTAAACTATTGTTGTGTGGTTAAAAAAATTGCATGGAAACATATTTGGCTATTAATCTTGTATCGTTTCTCACTTAACAAGTTTTTATTAAACCAGTGTTATCTTCTTATTGTGTTACAAATATGATTATAATACCTTCATTGCGTCCCAATTACTTTAAGGAAGACAACAGGAAGTACTCCCGAGGTCGGGCTTAAATCCCGCCCACCGGTAAAAAAATGGTGGGGAGCCACGGCCAACTGCCGATTAGGTCAAGGGAGCCACAGGTCAAAAAAGTTTGGGAACCACTGTTCTAAGGGATGCTCACGGCAACAAGCAGGCACACTTCAACAAATAACGTGGAAGATTACAGGTCACGCAGGGAGATCCCAAATTTATCGCAACCAGCTGCTCACTTTATCAAGAGAGCGTGGACGGATTTGACAGTCAGGTGGTACAAATCTGCGTGGAACAGATGGTCACTCTGATGTGTGCCAAGGAGTCTGGATCCCGTGGAGACAGATGTAGTTGCTGTAGTTAACTTCTTTTCAGTTAGCCAAGAAGGGCTTGGCCTACAGGATTATCAGTGCTTGCCAGTCAGCCATCTCGGCGGGCCACTTTCCTTTTCAGGATATCCCGGCAGGAGAACACACTTTAGTGTGTAGAGTGATGTGAGGAATCAGGTTATCAAGACCCTCCTGTTCCCAGATATTCCTCTTTATGGGATGTGAAAGCAGTCCATAAGCTTCTAGAATCTTGGCAAGACAATTAATTTCTTTCCTGGAAAGAACTTGCAGGTAAGTTGGCAACTTTACTATGCCTCATATCCTGTGAATGCATCTCTGACATCAGATCTCTAGATATATCTGCCAGAATTTTCTCCCCAGAGTGGGTGTCCTTTTTCATTTTGAGGAGAAATAAGTCTAAAACACCACCGACAATGCCTCCTGAAGGCCACCTGGTTCACCACCGACCTCCAAGAAGCCAGATTCTCCTGCAGACGTCTCGAAAAACGATGGAGAAACAGCAAAACCACGGAAAACCTGACCTCCTACAAGAACGCCATGACAGACTACCACCAATGCATAAGACCCACAAAGAAGACCTTCCTCCGGTACAAAATCCTTACCAACTCAAAGGAACTCTTCAACATCATCCAGCAATTCACCAAGCCCCACACGTCACTCCCTCCCAAGACCTTCGCAACAAGCTCTGCTCCTACTTCCACCTGAAAATCAAAGCCCTCTACGACAACTTCAGGGAGCAGATTCCAGAAACCACCCTCCCCTCCAACGACGACAGCCGGCCCACCATCACCCATGAAGAGCACCCACTCGGGAGCCCCCACGGATCCATGCCCTCCACACATCTTCCACAGAGCCTCCGCCGCCATAGCGCCCCAGCTACGACGCACCATCAACGCCCCCTTTGAATTCGGCGCCTTCCCAGACGACTGGAAACGCGTCCAAGTCAAGCCCCTCCTCAAGAAGCCCTCTGCAGACCCGACAGACCTGAAGAACTACCGACCCATCTCGCTCCTTCCCTTCGCAGCCAAAGTCACCGAGAAGATCGTCAAAGCCCAGCTGACAAACTTCACTGAAGAGAACTCCATCCTCGACCCCTCCCAATCCGGATTCCGCAGCAACCACAGCACTGAGACATCCCTCCTCGCGGCCACAGACAACATCCGCACGCTCCTCGACCAAGGCCACACCGCAGCCCTCATCCTACTCGACCTCTCCGCAGCTTTCGACACAGTCTACCCTCGCAGCCAGACTCCACGACGCAGGAATACAGGGAACCGCCCTCGACTGGCTCCGCTCCTTCCTCGCCGGCAGACCCAAAGGATCAGCCTCCTTCCCTTCCTTTCCAAACCCACAGAGATCAACTGTGGAGTACCACAAGGATCATCGCTCAGTCCCACGCTCTTCAACATCTACATGGCCTGCCTCGCTGCCATCGTCAGACAGCATGGACTCAGCGTTGTATCCTACGCCGACGACACCGAGCTCATCCTCTCCCTCACGAATGACCCCAAAACCACCAGACAGCTTCCAAGAAGGAATGAAGGACATCGCAGCCTGGATGAGCAGCAGCTGTCTGAAACTCAACTCGGAGAAGACAGAAGTCCTAGTCCTCAGATCCTCCCCCTCAGCGTGGGACAACTCCTGGTGGCCCTCCGCCCTCGGCACCCCCCCACCCCCACAGACCACGCCCGGAACCCGGCATCATACTAGACTCCTCCCTCATCCTGACCCGACAGATCAATGCAGTCACCTCCACCTGCTTTAACACCCTCCGCAAGATCTTCAAGTGGATCCCCCCCGAAGCCAGAAAGACCGTCACCCACGCACTCATAACAAGCAGACTAGACTATGGAAACGCCCTCTACGCTGGAATCAACAAATCCCTGCTACACAAACTCCAGACCATCCAGAACACCGCGGCCAGACTCGTCCTCGGCGTCCCACGACATGAGCACATCACCCAACACCTGCGAGACCTCCACTGGCTCCCCGTCGAGAAGAGAGTAACCTTCAAGCTACTCGCCCACGCCTACAAATCCCTCCACAACACCGGACTAAAATACCTTAAGGAAAGAGTCTCCTTCCAAGTACCCAAAAGGAACATCCGCTCCGCCGACCTCGCCCTGGCAGAAACCCCGCGCATCCACAGAACCAGAGCGGGCGGAAGAGCCTTCTCCTACATCGCGACCAAAACCTGGAACGAGCTCCCAGTCAACATCAGACGCTCCCCTACTCTGCACACCTTCAGGAAGAGCCTCAAGACCTGGCTCTTTGGCTGATCAGAGCTGCAAGCCCCCCCAGCGCCTTGAGAACCTCACGGGTGAGTAGCATGCTTTAAACCCCGATTGATTGAGAGCAGTTCACTACCTTGCTTTTCCCCAGCATCCAAAGTTATGCATGGTACAATCTATAAGGGCATACGAAGCTATGATGGAGGAGTTTCGCCCTCCAGGAATGACAACTTCTCATAGCTCTCAAAAATCCTTTTAAGGCAGTTTCCTCTCCAACCAAGGCTCGCTGCTTGAAGTGGGTTATGCAGGAAGGAGGGATTGACACTTCTGTTTTTGGAGCACATTCCACCGGGGGGCTAAGGCCTCCAAAGCCTTTACACTAGGTGGTCGCCTGGAAGATATCTTGAATGTGGCCGACTGGTCCTCAGAATCTACCTTTAAAGCATTCTAGTTCAAACCTGTATTAAGTATGGCTTCACTGGTGGTAAATCAGTTTTAAACTTGCATAATCTGAGCCTCTGGTCCTGAAATAGAACGTAAAATTTCCTAGCTCATGTTAAGAAGAGTTTCAATTATATTAGGACACGGAGGCAAGGATTATTCCTTCCTGCAATAATTTCATATTTCAATTTACCCACCCTAAATTCATGGATGGTAGTCACCTTAGGGATAAATATTTTTGACATCTTATTGATGCCATATATTTGGAACCATTGAGACTTGTATAAGACCTTGAGCACTGTCATGTTGGTACAATTTGCATTAGGAAACCGTAAGTTTACAACTTTGCTTTCCTTTTCACTAGGAGAGGAACAGAAGCAAGAGTTTTGATCACAGGAGGATGGCATAACACTTTACACGAAGAAAGAAGTGCCTTTTTCTGATGAGGTCTGTGTACTAGGGAGAGCAAGGCCTTTGGTGGAAATCGATGTTGAGTTTAAAGACTCATGGGAAATGTCATTTTTTAAGTTATGGGTTATGTTTCTGTTGGCTGCTGAGCTAAAATAAAGGAAAGAGAAATGCATAATCCTTACCTTCGTGTCCTTAATAGAATTGAAATTTTCCTTCACGTTAGTTAGGAAATTTTACATACCACATAAATTGGGAACAATAAAAGGAAAGTGGGCAATATTGACGTGTTCCTCTGGAAATAAAAACCTGAGATGATGCATGAAAATTAAAACCTCTGCACTGCTTTTATAACTGAAGGGTTATACCAAACTGATGTAGTGCAGCTCAAAGTAAGACCAACTGGCTTGTTTAAATGCATAGTCACGCCAACCTTAGGACAGATACAGGAAGAGTGTCCTTAAAACATATGCCTATTATTGATAAAATAAGAAAATCTAGCCTGAGCACCTCTTCTGTGCCATGATTCTTTTTATGGTGTCTTTTTTGAATGGGGAAGGCAATCTGTACTAGGGTCTATGAAGCTTGGTTTTCTGGTCACCACAGGGGCAACACTGAGGATATTCCTACCAGTTTGTTCTTTTTTACCTATCACTCTGCTTTTGTGTTAAGTAGGTAGAGACTGGTGAATCTAGAGGGTCAAGTGAGACTGGATAAAATAATAAACAGATGGTATCTTTGCAGGTCATTTCTTGCCTGCCAATATTGTGAGGTATGGAGATGCAAGAGAGAGTAAATATACACTGGGTCTCTAATGTGTTGTTCTTTCTGCTCTTAGGAGTTTTCCCCTGCACAAAAACGAAGTTGTTAATCTTGAAGAGCCTTGTCCTGTACGAGTCCTATACCAAATGCAGGGTCGGAGTTCTCTAAGGGCCAGATTACGGTGGCGTGGAGGATCCAGCCACCGCTGCACCGGCGGTCCAACCGCCCGATTACAACTCGAGCAGTCGGACCGTATTAGGACCGCCAGCTACACCAGGGAAACGCCATTCCCTGGGGTAAGTAAGGTGGTCAAAGGCCGCAGTATGCTTGCCGGGGCCGCCACGGTCCCGCCAAGCATATTACGAGTTTCCTCTCAGCCAGGCTTTTCATGGTGGTTCCACCGCCATGAAAAGCCTGGCAGAGAGGAAAGAAAGGGGAGCCCTACAGGGCCCCCCTGTGCCTCAGACATATGTGGATGCACACAGGGGGCATAACATGTGCCTCCCTGTGTGCATGCACATAGGTTTCTGCATGACATGGACTTTCGAGTCCATGCTGTGCAGGAACCTTGTGAGGCGTTCCCATTGCGGTGCCCTTTTAAAAGTCACCGCCGCCTTTTAAAGGGCACCGCAGGTGGAACTGCCTCACCACCAGCCCGCCAGACCACTATAAAGTAGTAATCTGGCGGGTGCGGCGACCATCGGCGGATCGGTGGCTGCGCCACCTCTCTGCTGTACGGTCATAATCTGGGCGTAACTGTTTCCATTGCCAGCTGGAGTTATACAGTATGCCATTGCTTGTTGGGTGCTCCTTTGCTGCTGCATTAATCAGTTTGTCTCTTGTTTTGTTATGCGCTGCCTAAACTTATAAAGTGCGCAACTAACTTGGTCTTTTGTTGTGTGTTTCTTTTCTTTCATTTAGGAAGTCAATAGCCTGGAAAATGTTGAGAGTCAACAAAAACATCAGTGGAGTCAACATGGAGTCAATGACTTAGCTAATTGTCCTAGGATTCTGGTAAGGTCCATTTGTCATTTGGAATGACAGCTTCACCTAGCTTGGACATTTCATGGATGAGGCTACATTGTAGAGCATAGCAGTGCTGGAAATGAAAAGATATTTTCTCCAGCAACCCGCAAATTGTGGGATGAATGGTGGGGAGGGCCAAGCCATTAGATATCAAGGTGTGGGGGACCCAAAGTATGATGATTTGAGGTGTCATGAATAGGAGCAGATTCAATAAAAGTACACCTATGGTCCACCGGCATGTATACTTATTTAGTATACAAGTTAGTGATAAAGCGTCTTAATTGGTTACTGAAAAACATTGTGATAAAATACCATGGCAGTTCATGCAAAGAATTTAAATCAAGTCCTCTAGACAATGTAAAATATTCATAATGATGGCATAATAATGTCTGGTTTGATCATACAAAAATAAATGTCAATTATGGCCCCACTTAAGAAAATCTTGAAACAATGGTTTATTGATTTATTTGTGTATTTACTTGCATTTTAATATAAGGCAAACACGACCCAAGGTTGTTATTGTGCTTTTCATGATAACAATTTCCACTGAATGTTAGCAGTTTACATGAGGAGAGTTATGAGTTTAAAGTTAGAAGTTAAAACATAAGAATGCTTCAAATACAATGAAACTGGGGCAATAAAAAAAATATTGTAATGTTATGCAAAAAAGTCCACCTAAATTCATTTGAAGGAAGGTTCTTTTGGTTGTAAAAATGATTTAGTGAAAACCCCATGCTCCTTGATCATACTGAACTAATGGCCTTATACCCAATATGGCTCCAATGGGTTTGTGCTACCTTAGGTGATAATGAGCAATCTAGATAGTTCTGAGAATCCCTGTAAGAAAACAGTGCTTTTGTATGGTATGTAGAGGTCTATGGCTTCTTTAAATGCATGCTGTAATCTTTTCTAAATGGTGAGAAATGGCCATGCATCACAGAGCATCAGAGGCATCCAGAGGTATAGTCTGCCCTCTAAATTGACCTGCTATACCCATCAATTGTGGCCTCATCCTCTCTGCACTGACTTACCTGTATTCCCATTTGGTAGTGAGTGAGGAGTAATGGTGTGGCCGGGCAGAGTTGCGCCCCCCAGCCTAAAGTTCACCATAGCAGCCAGGAAAATGCAGGCTGGAGGTGAGAAGGTCTGCAGGTAGAAGGAACCGCCTATTAAGGAAGAGTTCTGCAGGTGTCAGTGGCACCACTGGACCTCATACAGGGCGGGATTAGTTGCTGGAGGCACCAGAAAACTCAACAGAAGGGACTCTACTTTGGACCTCCCCCTCACTATGACTGTGAATACAGGCTGTGGAAAGGTGGGACGTCACAGGCAAAGACAGCAACAACTGTTCTCCACTGGGGCTCCTCATTGTGGATCCTGAGTCCAAAAGAGACATGTTTGCAAACCCTGGTCTGTTGGGAGATAATGGAGCAATGCAGGTTAAACCCTGTAAATCAGTGGTGTAGCAGGTGCAGAGGGCAAGAGTGAAGGGGGACAATGAAATAAAAATTCCTGGTAGAGCTCTGTGAAGCAGCTCGTACCCTTCTGGCGTCTTGGAACACTTTATCTATCTCAATATAAGGTTTGTACTGTACATTGAGAGCAAATGTGCTTCATTATTTCAAATAAGCTAGCATCTCACAAATCATAGTTATTTTATTGTACAGCATAATACCCGCGGGTATTAGTGAGCTTTATAAATTTCAATCCTATCCTATTACTGAATACAAAGCTCGACTTAGTAATATTTTAGTTGCATCCACCGGTTCAATTATTCCATTATCTTGCATCTTTTTCAAAATCAGTGACAACTCTCCTGTTATACTATGAGTAGGGCTCCCGGTTTTATGTTTTTTAAAAATTTTTTTTACATTTCCGTCTGTATTTATCCATATTTATTTTTTGTTCATTTTTTCTGTATTTATCCAATTTTATTTTGTGTTTTCTGTATAAACGAAGCTGCATTGGGTATTTTTCCACATTTATTTGACTGATAAATGTATTCTCGCATTTGAATGTCCGAAAGGTTTCAGCAGTATAGAGTGCAATAGCATTATCTGAAAACACTTGCTTTGTAGAATAGCATAAATAACTGTAGATCTGCACTTAATTAAGCATTACTTGGAAATCTATTGTTTTTTTAATTTTCCCCTACCTCTCAATCTGTACACCTATACACCTGGCACTCATGATTGACAGTAGAAAAAATCATCCAAAGAAGACCTATTTTCCATATTTATCTGTATTTAAAAATAACTACAGACAGGAAAATAAATAGGTTTCTGTCTGTATTTATCTGTAAAAATCAGTAAAAATGGAAAACTGGGAGCCCTAACTATGAGGTACTTTGCAAAGTTTATGTTTCATAGGAAGATTACCATCCTTGACCTTTATGGTGTGAACAAATTTCTTGATCCTTCCCACCTTATTTTGAAAAACAAGTTTGACTTTTTCTTTCCAATTGACATCAGTAACAGACTTGACTAGCATAACAGGAGAGTTGTGAGCAAAATCTGCCTGGCGCCACCAATTTAATACATTAATACCTTTGTGGGCTACATAAACTTTTCCTTTAATGGTTTTGGCCTCAAAACAAATATCCACCCAAAAATATCCAACCAGGTCAATTCTACTACCTTTAAAAGCAGTTGTGATGACATGTGGTGGTAACAACCCCTTTTCCGACCACAATTCTTTATACTTCTCAATGGACATGATTGTTTTTCTTGCACCAGAGTCAAGAAAAAAAAATACCATCAATAAAAATAGGTATGTGAGGATCACTGTACTTCTTTTCATTTTGTACAATATCTATTTCAACACAGTCAACTGAAAGTACAGGTTCCTGTTCCTTGTTGTTGACATCCTCCACATGATCAATCACCACTTGATCTTAAACACTCCTCACTCCGGTATGTTTGCAACCTCTACACACTTTCCTAACATGTCCCATCTTTTTACATTTTGAACATTCTTGTGCAATAGCTGAACAATTTATAAAATTGGATAAATGTGATGCAGAGGCACATCTACAACAAATGAACTTGTTTGTGACACAAACTGAACATCTTCTTCTAGTAGAGCTAAAACCGAATGATTGTGAATTGGACTGACTGAATTGTGGTTTGAAATGGGACTTTTGCTGCACAAGCATGTGAATTTTCCTTTTTTTTTGTTTCGCATCTTCTTGAGAACACTCTATATCACATGTCTCCAACCAGTCGATCGCGAGCTACCAGTAGTTCACCAGCCTCCTTGGAATAGCTCGTGACCTTGCAACTTCACTTACAAGGCCATGTCATGCCTACAATAAAATAACACTGTGTAGTTAATGTTTTGCATATTTATATTCAGTTGCAGATGGTGGCAATATGCAGTGGTGGGGGTGGCAGGGCAGTCGGGGAGGGAGGGTTTAATTAAAAAAAAAAAAAATAATAAAATAAACTTACCTTATCCTGCGGCCGCCTTGTGCTTTGGTGCTCCTCCGTTCTCCTGCTGCTCCTGACAGTCCCTGGGACAGACTCCCCAACCAATCCATACGCTGCTCTCAGGATTACTACCCTGATTAATACCTCTAAATCAGGATACCCCACTGATCCCTGTCCCCCCAGGGTTCTCTCCCGGTTAGCTGAGACCATCTCCCCCTAAGTTAGCGCATAATTTTCATCTCATGTGCTGTTCCTGCTCTTATCCATCAGGTTGGGAAAAAGCTTTTGTGACCCCTCTTCGCTGGACCAGGCCAATCCAAATAACTATCGACCGATTTCTTGTCTACCTCTGCCTGCCAAGATGATCGAGAAAGTCCTTAATAAACAGCTCATGCACCGTGTGCAGGTTAATAACCTTCTTGATGACACTCAATTTGGTTTTTGGGCAGATCATAGCTTTGAGATCGCGCTCATTAAAGCAACAGAAGAAACCAGAGTATCACTTGATCATGGCGGTAGAGCTGCCTTCATCTTGCTTGATTTATCAGCAGCCTTCGACACAGTCGACCATGCGCTGCTGATGCATCAATTGAGCAGGTTGGGAGTGACAGGCTCCGCCTGGGTGCTTCTTCATTCCTTTCTCAGTGGATGGGAACAATCTGTTAGTCTAGGTGATTTTATCTCTGATGCCTATTCTTTACTGTGCGGGGTCCCTCAGGGATCTTTGCTCAGTCTCATTGTTTAATATCTACGTCACTCCTTTGGCATTACTTAAAAATCTTTTGGCTTCTCGCTGACATCATATGCGGACGACACGCCGATTGTAGTCGCATTTGACTCTGAAGTGTCAGGAACGGCATTGAATTTCCAGGCCTTCTTTCTGGTCCCCCGCTTGGTGGCCCTCTGATTTAGGCCCCCCCCCCTTATATATAAATAAAAAATTATCCTATCTTGATCAGGCCAACTCTGTCACTGCCTTTTACACCCTTCGGCTTGTGGAAAAAAATGCTACCTTTCATTCCAGTCACCTTACAGAAATCAATAGTCACATCACTTATTGTTTCTAAGATCGATTATTGTAATGGTCTTTATCTTAACGCTCATCAACATGCTCTAAATAAACTCCAAACCCTGCAAAATGCAGCGGCACGTCTGCTTTTCAACATTCCCAAATATCAATCGGTCTCCAAATTCTTAGGGAAGCTTCACTGGCTACCAGTCAGGGTGAGGATTCATTTTAAGGCACTTTGCATTGGCTTCAAAGCACTGCACAATCAGGGCCTCATCTATCTTCAAATCAGCTTTACCTGGTACATGGCTAGAGCTCTCTGCTCGGCCTCTGCATTGCTTGTCGTTGTTCTCAATTCAGGCGTGCTACCTGGGATGGCAAAGGTTTTGTTCGTAATGCTGCCAAACTTTGGAACAATCTCCACCACTTAACTCCCTTCCTGCTTTCTGTATCCGCCTGACTATCCTTTTTGTTTCTCCTTTGAAGCTCTGCTAGCGCCAAAGACGTCTCTGGGCATTTGCGCGCTCTACAAAACTCTATAACAAAACTATAACTTACTATGTAAGCAGTGCCGGGATTGGCCTGGGCGGGCTGATTTGACGCTCCACTTAGGCAAAGGGAGTCTGTGCCGTTTCTCCATCCAGCTATAGAATACAGCCAGGTTAGAGAAACCTAACTGCACATGTCTGTTTGGCCAGCCTAAGACGGCCTGCCAAACAGACGTGTGCACTTAGAAGTGTGCCCACCACTCCTCCATGTGACCCCAGCCCTGCCCGCCCTACACATGCTGGCTCGGCCAGCAGCTGAACAATAAAACAATAATAAAATTTAGTTTTATTTTTCAGCTGCTGGCTCTGGGCAAGTGGGGCGATGCTCCTCTGCCACTGCGGAGGAGCCGCCACTGTTATATTACATTTTTAGCTGTAAAGCCATTTCTGTGTGAATTAGTGCTTGCGTATCTCACCCATACCAGCTGCTGATGGCTCAGCTAACGGAGGATGGGTTACACATTTCAAAATCCTGTCATCACACAGTTCGGCGCCTGCTACCTTGTGCCGCCTGAAACTGCACTCAGGGACACTTTGTGACCATGCCTGCTGCCTTGAAACTCTGGCCGAGCATTAGATTGAAGTAGAGAAGCAGGGAGCTGGGAAATGAATCCCTGAATAGGCCATGCACTGGGCTCTGTAAGGTGCCTGACTTCACTTTCTGACGCAGAGTAGGGCTCTGATTATTGGAGGATCATCTTCACTGAGGTAATTTAAAAGAATTTAAATGAATGCAAGTAGAATTAATCTGGTGGGTGAGATTTTGGATGGGGTGAGAACGTAAACACCATATGATTTCGGCCCATAGCATATTTCAGCACAGTGCCAGGCCCTCGTGATTATTGTTACAATTAGTGCCACACCAGAAGGCCTCCGTGAATGGTAATTTCACTCTATTTTTAGATTTACGTTCATCTAAGAAACAAATTTATAGTTACAAAAAAACATACATGTACAATTTCACTGAAGAGTAACTGTACATGTAAGTGAGCCCAAATCCACTATATGGAACACTACATGAATAAGGCTCTCCCTGAAAGGGGACTTTTTGAGATGTGCTCTTTCAGTTACTGCTGCAGTAGGGATGTCTCATCAACTCTGACTTAACAACAGAATGTATTTGCAGTGAGTGGACAGGCAATTGGCATGATTTTGGGGGTAGTCACACAAGGGTGTTTTGTGTGTGGAATAAGAGTGTGCTTCACCATCCTCCTCTGAGGCAAAAGCATTAGACAGTGTCAAAGTACCACAAGGGATTGTACCAACTCGGTGCTTAATTACAACTTTTGAAAATCAAGGAGGGGAAGGGATTTTGGATAAGATTGATTGGCTGGTAGTGTAGATAAAGTAAATTGAAACTAAATATTTTTTAAGAGAAAGAGGTCACAATTACGATTCAGTGCAGTGCCGAGGAGATCTGGCACACCCCTGGTGTTTTTGGTAATCCTCAGTGGCAGGCAGTATTGAGATGCTGCCAAGTCTATACTTTGGGGATGCACAACCGCTAGTGTTGCTAAGTGGTCGTGCGCTATTTGGTAGCGTAGCCACTGTGTCATGGGCCCCAGTGCAAAGAAAGAAATGCTCCCCCACCAAGCTGTTGTTTGAATTATACAATACAGCAGTAATCAGGGTTAAGTGGGCTATGGTGTCACTGCACTTGCTGCACCAATGGAAGCTGCATTCCTGGTGCTAAGGACAACGTAGCGTTTGAATTGTAGGGGAGTCTGGAAAAATTGGAATTGTTTATTCTACCAACAGTTACCACCTGCCTAAATCACTTTATCAAACAGAATGGCCAATAACTTTCAAATAGTAGTTTTTCATGCTGGAGCCTTAGTATTGACTTTTAAAGCACCCAGAAGCCCTCCGCACTCATAGCGCCTCTAACTGTAGTAGTGAGTTGCTCAGTCTTTGGTAGCTCACGGTGATCTTCACTGATCAGAAGTTGCTCTCATTACTCAAAACATTGGAGACCGCTGCTCTATACCTAGGCTTTTCTGTTTTCAGTGTCTATTTTTGGTAAATTCTGGTGGGGTTTTCCCAGTGTTTTAAAGTGATTTCAATACCTTAAAAAAACAGTGGTTATCAGTGGTTACACATTTTTACCCCATTAAAAACAACAGAAAGTGTTTTCAAGTGTTTATGGAACGTTTTGTTTTTATTATTGCTTGCTTTCTGCACTGATAGTGTATGGTATATAGACAGTGTACGTACAGTGTATATGAGGCCCAAATACATTTTTACAAACCAAACTTATTGTAGTACACCATACAATACTTCTTCAGTGAGTCTTTGGTCATGCACGCTCACTCTTTCCTTCCCATGTAAACTTTTATCTGTGAAAAGGCCCTCTCAACATTGGCACCTGAGATGGGCAACACCAAAACAGACATTATACAATTTGCTAACTCTGGCCACTGACATGGCTTTCCATGCCAATACTGGTGCATCTGAAGATTGCGATTCTCTGGGACAGGTTCTGCAACAAATGCTTTGACCTGGGTGCACATGCCCTCAGAGTTATTGAAGCAGTCAAAAATGAAGCACCACTTTTGAAAGTCCAGAGAAAATTCCCCTTTATGGAAGGGATCTAGAACTTGTGCACAGTACCTCAGTGAGGCTTCATTTACTTCAAATGCCATGGTTGGTGAAGGGACATTTCTATGCATTATTGCAAACAATTTCTCATACATTGTAAAATACATTTCCTGAATTGCTCCTCAACATTTCTTTGCTTACCAAGCACTCTAACATGGAACATGTTGCAGTGCCAAAGCCACTAAAAGTGTCGCCCGCCCTACTCTCAAGGAGATGTTTCACATCTACACCAATTATGCTGGACACTTGGTAGACAATGGTGTTTTCAGACTCTATTTTTTTTTATTATGTCCACTACAGGAGTCATGTTTTCCTGTAAAAATGCAGTAGAGTGTACTTTTTTTTCACATCACTATTAATATGCGACCAAAGATCCTCACATTTCCTGCCTTTGGATAATATAGCATTCACTGCCTCTAGGACTGAGAACCACCAGCTAAATGACACAGTAAGGATGACTCTTTCTTTGATGCCACACTTAAGCACAACATGAGAAATATTTGCGTTTTAGTTCCTGCGCATGACAAAACATTACACCAGAATGGACTAAAAAGTCTATAGAATTCTACATTAACTTTGAAGATTGTAAAGCTGCTTTCACCATACCATCTAGCAAATGGCAAGGATCTCGTACAGGGAAGCACTTCAGCTCAGGTATCGATTTTGACAGGTCATCACACAACTTTTTCATATACCTAGCTGAATCACTGCAAATACAAACAATATCACTCCAATCTTTGTTGGACTTGGTAAGAACTTTTTTCAGCAGCGTTCCAAGTGACACTGATCTATGTTTTGCAAAAGTCTGGTGTCATGTTTTCACCACTATCCCAGATGCTTGGTGACAGCACTCTTTTCATATATACCTGTCACTATACCTTGCAGGGGCGGCTCCTCCATTAGGGCGGAGGAGCGTCACCCCACTGCTTTCTCGCAGTACGAGAAGCAGAAACATAAAATGGTATTTTAAATACCATTTTATGTTTCTGCTTCTCGCGCTGCGAGACAGCAGAAGGCAGGGTATGCCTGGTTGGGGGTGGATGGGAGGGTATGCCTGGTTGGGGGTGGGTGGGCGAGTCGGAGAGGAGTGGCTTGCACCACTCTGAGTACCCTGACTGTTTGGTCGGCCCTATGGGGCCGACCAAAGCAGTCATGCGCACTCTACATTTTCTCTATGTAGGCTGCATGCAGCCTACATAGAGAAAATGGCCTCCCTACAGGCGCCCGGCTAGGTGCTGTCCGCACCAATCACAATGCTGCCATTGCAGCGTTGTGATTGGCTTATGGGAGGGGAGGGAGCATGCCTGTACCTGTTTAGGTGCAGGAAAACACCAAACGCGGGACCCGTCCCAGGAGGAAAGGCGGCGCGGGACCCGGTCAGGTACGTTTTTTTTCCTTTCTTTTAACTCCCCCCACCTGTCCCCATCCTCCCGCCCCCCCAACCGCGAGTATTGCGAGCAGCGACTGATACCTTGCATTGAATGTTTGAAGCCTGGGGTGTTTGCAATTCACCTACTATCAATATTGACTCGCTAGAAAAGGGGGCTGATGTAACAAGGGGTTTTACCCATTATCTGTGGGTAAATGTGATGGCACATATTTGGAAAGATTCTTATGAAACCAGCAATTTTACCTATCAGTGAAAGAATCGAACATAGGCAAAATATCAAATATGCTTGTTATTTCCTGATTCTCTATAAGTTATAAAAATAAACAGGACTTAAACATGCTTCTAAACCCTGCATCTTTAGACCAAAGCCCACAAAACTCAAAAAAGCAAAAGGAAGAAACAATATTTTAGTGACATCCCTAAACAACAAAACTCAAGCAGAATAATGTTAGCCCACTCTTTATTGCTGCTACCATGTATAACAAAGTTACATTGTATTTGCCCCTTCAGGAAGAAATAAAAATGACTCTTTAACTCTCCTTTTCTTTTAATGGCATTTAGTTTGTGGTTGTGCAGGTGTTTTTTCAGTGTTTATATGTGTACACTTGTGAGGGCAGTTTCCTTTTCGGTGCGGTTTTATCAGTTATTATAGGTTTAAACCTAAAACAGGATAGCCTATCTATACCCTTAACAATATCATTCACTTCATCAAGTGGAGGATTCTTGCACACCAATAATCTTTGTTGAATTTCACCTAGAAACAATTTGATCATAAGTTGAGAAGTAAACACTTCAAACTCACAATACGCTGCCAAAAGTTTTAAGGCAGTAATATATTCATCAATTGACTCATTAGGTGCCTGCACACGGGTGAAAAACTTGTGGCAACGTGCAACTAAGATCACTTTTACTTCAAAATAGATCTCTAACTGCTTAACAGCAATTAATTAAATTAATCCAAAACCTCATCCTCACCACAGACATACTCAGGCAAATGATCAAAGACATTCCGTCCTACCACACCAAGATAATAGTACAGTAAGTTACGCTACTGCACTGGTTTAAATTTTAACCCATTAATGGCACCTACATATGCATTAAATGACCTAAAGTGGAGGTTCTCCAGGGTCTTGCAAAAACAGTCTTGGAGGTTTCACGGCTTACATAGTGAAATATAATACTTAGCCAAGAGAACTGTCAAGCAACACTGGAAAGAAGAAATAGAAATAAAAAAAAATAATGTCTATCATAAATCTTGTGGATGTATTTAAGCTTGTCATTCGCTGTCAACACAACCTTTTATCTTCAAACACATTCCCTCTTTTGTTGTTTTAAAATGTGCCAGCTGCTGTAGACAAATAGATGGCCCAGTTACATAAGTAGAACTTTAGCAGTGTTTTCTTTAGTGTGCTAATCGTTGTAGATATATTAGTATCCAGTAGATGACACTGTAACAATGACAAGCAGGTGTCTAAGTGACGAATACGCTTTAGCCTGAAGACTAACGATCCTCACGAATGAACTTGTCCAGGAAGAACACTGAACTGCAATTGACAGTGTCAACACGGTGGAAACAACTCCTGCTAGACAAGGTAACACCAGAAGCGGCTCCTCCACTATGGCGGAGGAGCGTCCAGTGGCGGCTCCTCCGCTATGGCGGAGGAGCATCGCCCCACTGCTTTCAGAGCAGTGAAAAGAAAAGGAAATATAAAATGATAATAACTTTGAGTTATCATTTTATGTTTCCTTTGCGGGCAGGCGGGGCTGCTTTGCTTTCGGAGCAGGGGAGGAGTGGTTTGCCCACTCCTAAGTGCGCAATGACTGTTTGGTTGGCCCTCTCTGGCCGCCCAAACCAGTGAAACGCACCTTCCCAGTTTTTCCAGGCAGGCTGCATTACAGCCGGTGTGGAGAACATGCCCAGGCCCCCATTTCCTGGCTGAGCATCCAACCAGGATGCTCAGACCAAGGAAGCCTTGGTGCTTACCAATCACAACACTGCATTGCAGCATTGTGATTGGTCAGTTGGGCCTGCTATCTGTTCCTCGAGTTCCACGAGGAGAGCAGGAGTAGGGACGCAGGACCCGGTGGCAAGGTTAGTTTATTTTTTTTTAAATATTTGCACCATGCGCGAAGCCCCCTGCAAATCCCCCAACTCTCTGCGCCCCCGTGCCCGTCACCCACGAGCCATGCCGGCCGCCACTGGGTAACACATATGAATGTTACAGTCGCCTCACGCGTCTTCCCAATCGAGATGACGGCTGCCTCACTCTCCTAGCGTGCGTCATTGCCTTGTGCGAGGAATTAATGTGTAGTACCTTGCATGAGGAGTGACTACCTCGCTTTCCTCAAGCGCATCACTTCCACGCTCACCTCCCAATCCGTTGCTGGCTCAACCAAGAGCCTATTGTGAAGAAACTAGAATAAACTCAATAATTCAGCAATAGTACTTCAAACGTGTGGAGGTCAATGCCATAAAATGAAATCCTTTGAATAGAGGAAACAAGACGATCCCTGGGTCCCTAACCACATGAAAAACATAGTACCTGTGCTAATATTGAAGTTCCTCTGTAGCCATCAGCTCATCACCAAAATGTGGCAATGAGACTTCATTAAACTGTAGATAAAAGCCTGGAATATTTATTGATAAGAGGCAGTGTCAACACAACAGGTTCAAAGAGCCCAGGAAATCTCCACAACTGTCTCCAGGTTAAATCATCACACCATAACATTCCAAAGCAGAACATTAAATGAACTATTGGCATAACATACGATGGTTACATCATATTACAATAGAAAACAAAGAAATACAAAACAAATACAAAACTGCGAATGCCACAAACCCATATATTTTTGAATACACTGTTAATTACTACCTTAAAAATTCTATTTATTTTACTTCCTGTTATGAGCCCAAGGCTTCTCAGAATTAGTCTCCTAATATAAATGAAAAAAGACTTGGGGCCTAATTTAGAGTTTGTCCGATGGGATACTCCATCTCAAACGTAGCAGTTATCCCGTCCGCCTAATTACAAGTGCATCATATTCAATGGCACTTTTAATACGGCGGACAGGATATCTGTCACATTTTGACAGAATATCCCATCTACCAGAGTCTAAATCAGGCCTTTATTTACTTGGGATCTTTTAGGTCATCAAATATCTTACAAAGAACATCTACAATTAACTTTTTTATGGACTGGCTCTAGCTTCATCTGAAAAAACAGATCCCAGACAAAACATTTATATCACTTCTGTATGAATTTCTAAAAACAAATCTCGAAACACAGGAATTCTTTCAGTAACATACACACTATGCCAGAAAAGAAAACTATACTGAACTAAGAGGCCGATTACGATGTCGTGCAGAAACTTTCCGCCCGACTCCTTCTCTGAATCGTTTCCGACTGACTCGCGCTCAGCAGTTCCGCACGACCGGTTACGATGTTTCCGAACATAATTCGGTCGGACTCCCATTGACTTCTATGGGAGCCCGTGTTCCGACTGACAACACTGGCTCCTATGTGGAAAAGGGGTGTTTGCGGCAAACCTTGCACCCTGTCGCGGGCACCCCATGGTGCCTGCCACACAGTGCATGGTTTTACAGGAGGGTCCCTTGGATACCCCCTCGGCCTCCAACCTGGAGGCCGCAGGATTGAGGGGGGCCTGCTAGGGCCCCCAAAGTCAGTTTCTGACAGCCTTTTCGTGTGAGACAATCAGAGTCGGAAAGGCTGTTGGAATCCGACATCGTAATCGCTCGGTCAGAAACGCTGTCCATAGAGCTGTACGATTTGGCTCCGACCGACACGGATACTCCGAGAGCTGGTTGGAACCAATTCGGAATGACCAAACGGTTACCCTTCCGACCACAAAAATTGAAATCGGTCGGGCGGATGGGTTCCAATACGGTCGAGGAGAATCCGACTGTCGGTCGAAGGCTTTCCACACAACATTGTTATCGTCCCCCAAATTTCTAAACTGCCCTTTTACACAGCAGAGCAGTTCTGAAAGATAAATTATTATTAAACATCAGAGGGGTTAACTAGAGCCACATTTAGTCAAACATTGTGCACTTCTGACCTGTAAACATTCTGTACACAACCAGCTTAATTTAAGCATGTAAGTCACAAGATTACTTGGGCCTGATTACGAGTTTGGCGGTCCTACAGCGGCGGTCCTCCACCGTCCGATGTAGGACTGTCAAACCCATGGTGTGACCGCTCGCAAGATCAGGAGTTAAATCCTGGTTTGGCAGGTGGCGTTGCGACTGTCTGACTGCGGCGGTTTGCAAGGCTTATAGAAGAGCCTATAGTGCAGACCGCCGACTGCACCTTCCTGCACTGTGTGGGGGTGCAAATATAGGGGGGCACTACATGTGCCCTCCTGCATGCACCCCCCTGCCCAAACCCGGAGGGAGCTCTGTTAGGGCTTCTTTGTTCCCCTTCAGCCACCCTTTTCATGGCGGGATCACCGCCATAAAAGGGTGATGAAAATGCAACTTGTCATATGCTCTGCAGTGCCAGCAGCAGCACTGCCAGCATATTACAGCCGGTTGCACACCGCCATCCCTGCAGGGTCCTTGATCCCGGCACTCTTGTGACGGTCCAACAGCTGCAGTCCTAATACTTTGGGGTGTCCCGCAGTGTGGGGGTGGTCGACCGCCACCACGGGTTCAGAAGTCCTATGCACCGCCAAACTCTGTACCAGAGTATATTCTGTACCAATACACTAATTGGCAGCTGCAACATTCTGCAAGTAACGCTCCAAGAATTGTCTCCTGAGGCCAAAGGGACAAGGTGTGGGGGAGCTGTAAAAAAAATTACTAGAACTTGCAAATCATCCATTCAGAATGGCATCTTGAACTGTTCACTTACAGGAGCAGTCTTGTGAGATGCAAAAAGGCCTAACCATCCCTGGAAGCGGAAATATTCACAGGGGAATAATGCACAAGGGGCATGCACTTGAGGGCCATCTCATCATTCACTATTCGAACCAGTATAATATTGGTTTGAAAAATAATTAAAAAAATCTTAAGACATCTCTACCCAAAACAAGTATAAAAGTAAATAACTCAGAAAATAAATAATTTATAATCATAATAAATGCAAATTGAAAACATAGCTTACATCTAAAATAAAAGAATAAACTCAAAAATATTTACCATTATTTAAAAAATACTACTCACCCAAAACTCCTTTTAAAATCCAAAAAAGTAAATAATATAAAAAAGTATTTAATAATATAGAATTTATTACCAATTTCAAGCCATGATTTCAACTTAAACAAAAATATTTTTATTACACAACCCACTCAAAACTCCTATAGAATCCAACAACCCCAAAAATAAATAAATATGACTTTTTAAAATTCAAATTACAAATGTAAAACCCAAATTTAAAGATTAAAATACAAATTAAAGCAGATAAAAACACCCACAAGAATCCCTATAAAGCCCCAAAACCTTTAATTATTTCAAATGTTCTAACTTAATAATTTTTAACAGAACATTTTAATATTCAGTAAAATTGGTGAATATTATTAAAAACAATTTTAAAACACTATCCTCTGAAAACCCATTTAAGACGCAACAAACTTACAAAGTTTATCATTGCCAATTTTAAATATCAAAAACAAAGTTAGTGAGAATAACTTAATACACAACTCAAAGAAACGAACATTATAATGCAATTTTAAATAAAAATATATTAACATAAGAACACCTAGAAAACGATATTAAGTATTACATTATTAACCCCTTCGGTGCTCACGACGGCCCCCGGCCGTCACGGTGGGCGTGTGCGCACGACAGCCGGGGGCCGTCCGAATCCCGCCCACTAATAGAAACCCCCGCACAGCGCGAAAATTCGCCGCGCACGCAAGGGGTTAAAGTATTAAAGTTGTAGACGTTTTAAACTTTGATATTATTGTTACAGAAATAAAAATGAAATAATTACCAACAATATTCCTTTCCATGATATACTGGTACCCACAATATTCTGACTTCGATATTCAGAACCATCAATATTCTGACTTTGTTATTAAGAATCCGCACATGTTCAGGTTCCATCGCCAAAAGAAAGAATTTTGTTTTTCTTCCCATATCGGCCTCTAGATAATTTAATATAGTTTGCTTTGCAAAAGCAAACCAATAACTCTGCAAATGAGTTGCCCCATGGTCCAGTGTATTGTTGTTTTGACCCTACAGTAATAATTGTGTATGTTGTCCACCAAGCTTGGAGGGGAGAACGGGGGACCTCTGTTAGAATTACCATACCTAAATGCTCCATTCAGCAAAAATGTCTTTAGCTCCCAGGATCAAACCTCCAATAGCTTACAAAGCTCAACTAATCCTTGCTGTCTTCCTGAAAGATGAACATTGAAAATGAAAGCATTGAGGCTCGATACATGAAATACTTTCCATTGTTGTTTTGCCTGACAAGGATATCTGAACTAAAGATTAATAGGAACGTAGAAGTTTTAAGATACGCGAGAATATCATGAGGGCTTTGCCCTACATACTGTGGATCATCTAAATAACTGCACAATATGCTTCAGTTCATATTTAGTAGCTGGATAATTTTCCGGAAACTATGCCAGATTTTACCCTCGCTGAAAGACTTGTACTCCAGAAGAAGTGTTCCTTACTTTGCTCTTTCACCTTACCCCAGGGGCACTCGAAGTCCTGCACCATTCATTTTGTTGTTTCTTGGTCGGTGGGAGGCATAGACCGATAGCGGTGCAGTGTTACATGCTGCTATCAGCATTCGCTGCCTTCTCCCAGATCACTCTCCCCTTCCGGATTTGAACCGTTCAGAGGAGATAACTGCAGCAGGAGTAGTTGTAGCAGAGTCGGTGGTAGGTGTAGGTGTAGAGTGGAGCCCGTGCAGCGTTACTCACCACTGCAATCATTGGCTGCTTGCTCCCAGATCACACCCCCCACTACCTGATTTGAAATGTCTAGAGGACACAGTCTTTGCTATAAGCTTGTATTCCAATCTAAGGCGAGTTTTAAACTTTACTCTTTGACCTTACCAGAGGGGCCCTGAAGACATCCAGCACCTATCATTTTGATGTATCAGAGTCACATACATGCCAGCAGACCAGATTCAGGTGAGAGACTCCCGATTTTTTTACAGCTAAAAACTTCGTTTTAGCAGTCTCTCACCTCAAATTGCCTCTGCTTCAATGAAAGTCTATGGGGAAAACACAGTCCCCCGATTTCTTCTTCAAAATCTTCCTCTTCCTTATTTCAAAATGTTGGCATGTATGGAGTCGGATGGGAAGCGTAGAGGCTAACCAGTGCAGCATTATACACAGATAACATGATTGACTGCCTGTTCCCAGATTATGCACCTGATCCAGCGGGACTAATATAATTCCTTCTCCTTTGGACATGACATCCAGGTTGAAACACTTAACAACTATACCAATATGACGGTGGGCCCATAACACCGCATAAACATTCACTCACCCAAATATTCCCTGGATCCCATCTACATTCACCTAGGAGAAAGAATTAAGACTGCTGGAGGAACGGGATACCCTTTTAAAATTGACAAGATATTTTCTTAAACATCATACATAATCAGCTTTAATCCTGTCGGTTCTAAGACATCAAGGTATTCCGCTCTTTGGTCGATGGACCAACTAGTAAGAATAAGTTGATGGTGATTAAGACCAGCTCAATCACATTAAAACCTATTAAAACATTACACTTATTATTGAGCTAAAGAACCACAGACTCGTAGTTTTAATTATAATAAAGTTTATCTACTTTCTTCAAATGCATGAATAAGATTCAATTTTATTAATCAGTTTAATAAGTTTCAATATCATTATAAGTAATACTTTAAAAAGAATTTATGCATACCCCTTTTAGATGAAGAATAGAAGTTCGCCAAGGCGGATAAAGTGTAGATCACAGCATAGAATTCCCAAAAACGGACTGTCTGTCCCGCTAAACAGGCCTCCTCGACGGACCTCCTATACAGATTTCCCGCATCGGTCTCGTTCCTTCCCAGTCAAGTTAAAGTAAAAATGATTAATTCTATTAAGAAAAATGGCCTATAGAAAATAGCAGCAGTTCTCCAGCGTCAACGTCCAGTGCTCAAAAATTATGCATGAATAGCGCTCCTCCTACCTAAGAGTAGGTCCTCTTATGCCCTATTACTAGCTTACTAAACAGAAAAGTTGCAATCTTTGGGGGCGAGAATCACGCTAATTGGTCCCTTGGAGGGGTGGCAAGCATCACCTCATTGCCCTCCTTGCTCAAAACAGTTCTGAAATGGTCTATAATTTTGTCCTTTCTCACGGCTTTAGGGTAGTAGCAATCCGATTGACATTTCATCAAATGTGTCTTCTCTTTTGTAACTTTATTTTAAACAGTCCATTGTTAATTCACAGTTGCTTGTCTCCGGTTCTCACAGATTCCCGCTGAGTCCTTCTTGGCACTTGCTTGGTGTCAGGTCAAGCCGACCTTGACACTTCTCACTCTGGGCTCTACTTGTAACCACGTGATACGTTTTCTGCGGCTTTCTTCCGCTTGGAAGCCATCTTTGCATCTGCGCATGCTCATCTTCCTCGGCAGCCATTTTTACAGCACGGCCTAACAGGCCCGAATGATCTATCATGAAAACGAACACAATCATAATTAAAATAGAGAAAATAAGCCTTTTCGTTTCCCACCCGTCATTCTAAGTACCCCAATTAGTTGTTACCTAGCAAAAGCGACATGTAAAGCCATGTTTACTTACCATCCGCATTCTTTTGCCACAATACAATTTACTACATAGCACAAATCATGCAATATCACTAATTAGTACGCAAACCTCTGCATTAATATTAATCCACTTTTACACTTGTAAGTAGGTTAACTTTGCACATAAATTACCAGTTACCACTTATATAAAATGTCTATAAAAGACGTAAAAGGTTGATTAGTCAGTCAAACAATTAATAACATTAATTTATTAGCATTAATATTAGGGGGTTCCAATTTTTTTTTATTTACCTTGCTCCATCAACTCCCCCCTTTGGTGATTTTTAATATCACCACAAAAACCCATGTTACACAAATTTTAGATAGAGTGTTTCTTGTCCACTTGCTTTTTGTTAGTTTTACACATCATTCTCCCTTTCATCTTGTCTTTTTGTTCTCTCATACATGTTTTCTTTTAGTTCTTCAAGTTCTATTTCACCTAATTCTCGTTCTCTTTCTTTATCTTATTTTCTCTTTTTATTTTATTTTGTTTGGTCTTTTTCTCCTTTTAATACATATAACAACAAATTTCGCTAATAACATCACTAATATTACTACTGTTGCTGATATCAAAACTTTCCCTACAATAGAACTACCTATTTCAGTGCACCATTTTGGTATTTTTTTTTTTTGTCCTCACTTATGCGATTAAATGTGGTTATGGTAAGGCCAGAGTCACCTTATATACCCCAAAACTCTTGAAGGAGAACCGCCAATAGGGTACAAGGTTAAACTAGGTCTCAACAACCTTCAAAGAATTTGAAAAATGGTCAATCATGGTCCCACCATGATAATTCCATCCATGTCGCATTAGTTAAAATCATTGGACGTCCGCCCTAGTTTAAGATGTATTCTTATCCCATAATTCCCAGTATTTTATTTGTTTGCTCTTCCCACTAGCTTTATCCAGCTTCTTGATTCTATCTACTGCCCTGTGCCATTCTGCCACCCCGGGAGGAGTAGGGAGAATCCAATTGATACACACCTCCCGTCTAGCTAACAGGATCAAGACAAATAGTAAATATTTTTGGTTTTTACTTAGTACTATATCCACTGCGTTATTATCCAAAATGCCAAAAATAACTGTAAAAGTGCTTACCTTGATGTTAATATCTAGAGCTTTTGAACTACTCTTACCAACTTCTTCCCAAAAGACATCAAGGTGTGTACACAGATGGAACATATGAATATCGTTTGCCTTTATCTTGTTGCATTTCGGGCAGTGTTTCATCTCCTGGTTATTTATTTTAGACAACTTCTCGGGCGTCCAATAAGACCTGTGTATGGTAAACAAATGGTTTTTCCTTAGGGGTGCAGAAGCAATAGTATACCAAAGAAAAGTGCAGGATACTTGCCATAACTGTTGCAAGTCTTGGTCGGGAAAGACTTTTTTCCAGATGTCGTCTGGGGTGGAGAAATCGCCTTCTTCGTTTTGAATCATGTACCAGTACCATTTAGATACTTCTTTCCGAGTTGGATCTTTTTGAAGCTCTTCTTCCAATTTTTGTGTGGAAATTAATGTTTTCTCTTGGTCTTTTGACTCACCAGCTGGTAATATTTAAACTTAGAAATGCCTCCGTTGGTTTTTTCTAGCAATGAGGCCCAACTTTGAAGAATGCCATTTTCAAGGAGTTCTCCCCAGCTAGTTATACCAGCACTTATCAATGGGGCAGCAAGAGAGTCTTTTAGGCAGTCCGGGGTTCCAGGTGAGCACCATATAGGTGCTAGATCACTATAGTAGGGGATTTTCCATGATTTCCTTAGATCGTACCATAACTTATATGCTGATCTCAAAACTTTTAATTTTATCTTTTTGAAATATTTTGGATGACCAAATTTATAAAGACAGTTATCCTCATCCGTTACAGTGTGCCAGTACGGAGGATACAAAACGCGAGGTCTAAGAAGAATCCTAATATTCTTAAATTGAAAGGCTCTGTAATAGGCCAAAAGATCTGGGCTAGCTATGCCTCCTCTAATTTTCTTCTGGGAAAGCTTCTTCCACGCTATCCTTACCCCTTTGGAAGCCCAAATAAAGGTGTTAATTTCACTTTGGATCTTCTTTAACCATATAGGCTTGAATTCCAGTGGGATTGCATTAAATAAAAAAGTGAATTTGGGCAGAATTGACATTTTTACAGCATTTGTTCTCCCTAAAAAAGTAAGAGACAGACTATTCCAAGATTTTAGTAATTTCCTAATTTCTTTGACTTTCGAGTTGAGGTTTACTTGAGCGATTTCATCAATATTTTTTAAAACCTCTATCCCCAAATATTTAATTTTATTGTTACCTCCTATTGGTGGTGAATTCATATTCCAGAGCATCATCTCAGTCTTCTGGCTATTAAGTAGATAACCAGAAACGCTACCGAAGTCTGATAACAACTTTGTTATGGGGTGAAGGGATTTATCTAGGTCACTTGTGTAAAGCATTAGATCATCTGCATATAATGCAACCTTAATGACCCATTCTTTAAAGGTAAAAGGAATAATTTCTTGAGACCTTCTGATCATGTTTGCGAGAGGCTCAATATACAAATTAAAAAGATGAGGAGAGAGCGGGCACCCCTGTCTCGTGCCTCTGTTGATAAATTCTTTCGAGAGACTTCCATTAATCAAAATTTTTGCTTTGGGGGCTTTATAAATGTTACCAATTGCTCTCAAAAAATTATCTCCTAGCCCAAAATGAAAAATAACAGAATATAAGAATGACCAATTTACACGGTCGATTGCTTTAGCAGCGTCAAACGTAAGTACAGCTAATGGGATTTTTTCTTGGGTGGCTATATCAATGGCGCCTATAAGTTGGTGAGTGAGATCATATAATTGCCTCCCCTTAGTGAAACCTTTCTGGTCGTTATGAATGATTTTATCGGTTATGTTGCCTAACCTTATGGCTAAAACCTGGGTAAAAATGTTATAATCATTATTCAGTATAGAAATAGGCCTGTATGATTCACATTTATAAGGGTCTTTACCAGGTTTCAAGATTAAACTGATAGTAGCGTCATTCCATGATTTTGGGAGCCGTTGGTCATCCAAGTATATGGAATTAAAGAGGTCTGTCAAAATGGGAGCTAATTGTTCCTTTATAGCTAAATAAAATTCGTTGGGGATAGCGTCTGGGCCGGCAGCTTTGTTTTTTTTCATCTTATTTATCGCCCTCATGACCTCCTCTGTAGTTATTGCTTTATTTAAGGCTTCACATGAATCTAAATCCAAACTTATTTGTGAGTTTTTTAAATACAAATTTACCGCCTGGGCAGACGGTGTTAAATCTTCCTCATACAATGCCTGAAAAAAAGTCTACAAATGCTTCTTCTATACCTAAGCTATCTTCTACCCTCCCCCCATTTCGAGCACTATAAATTGCCATAATCTTGTTCCTATTGGAGTCTATTTTAAGCTTCCATGCTAGTAATTTCCCACTGTTTTCCCCATACTCATAGGATGACAAACTACTAGCCTTCCATCTTTTCCTGACTCGATCTTCTAGGTATAATGATAAATCCTGCTTTTTCTTAAATAATTCCTCAATTGCCCTTCCTTGTTCTGCCTTTGAAGTAGTGTCTTCGCTCTTTTTTTGCATTTCTAAAATATCTGCCTCATACTGCATAATTTTATGCCTATTCTCCTTGTTCTTCCTTGCTGCAAGACCAATGAGGTTTCCTCTAATAACGGATTTATATGCGTCCCACACTATGTGACTGGGTACTTCACCATTAGCATTTATTAAAAAATATTCTAATGTCTCGCCCTTCAACTTCTCAATTAGTTGTTTATCTGACAGGAGAGTACGGTCTACAGTCCATCTTTTCTTACCCTGAGGGGGTCTTGGGTTAATTCCATCTGGACAAGGGAGTGATCGGACAGGTGCGCTGGTATATGTATTACCTTTTTTACCTTTTTACTCCATAATTTATCGATTAGAAAAAAATCAATTCTGGAAACGTGACCATATTTATGGTTCCTATAAGTAAATCTATTACCTTGGTCACCTTTACTCTTCCAAATATCTACCAGCCCCAAGTCCTCTTTAAACCTATTCAACCAATCCCTCATTTTTATTAAATTGAGACCTCTTCCAGGCGGGTATCTATCCTGTTTAGGATCTAACAGTATATTAAAATCTCCTCCAAGAATTATTGGCGTAGATACATTAATTAATTGGGCATATAATGATTGAAGTGGTTCAGGGTCATCCGAATTGGGGCCGTAGTAACCCACCATCGAGAAGAGGTTATCCCCAGATTTCATTTTCACTAGGATCCATCTACCTTTCGGGTCCCCACACTCTTCCAACATAGTTATTTTAGATGGTCTTTTCACAATCACTGCAACCCCCTTTATACAACAGGTTTGATTTGTACAAGCACTACTCTCTATCCATTTTTCATATTTTGTAAATTCATGCCATTCTGTTTTTAATAGGTGAGTTTCCTGTAGTATTATAACATCACTCTTTATTAGTTTAAGATATTCAAAAATCTTTTGACGCCTTTTCCTAACCCTTAGCCCATTAACATTCCATGTTGTAATTTTCATTTCGCCCATCTTATAGGAGATTTTTAGTCCTACAAGCTATCGTGGCCTTATTTACCATAAAATGTACATATCGGACAAATGCATTTTTTTGTTTTTTTTCCCCTATGCTCCCCACCCAATAAAAACAAAACATCATAAATGTGCTAAAAAAAAACAAAAAAAACCTACAGCTCCTACACCCTCTAGGCCTCCCACCCCTCCCTGGAGAACCCTCCCAGCTTCCATTTGGGCAATCTTATTGCCCTATTTGAGCTCCGTTATTGTAGGGTTAACAATTGAAAACGGGGAATGTGGGAGAACATTGCGGCCAGCTAGGAGAGCGGGTCGCGAGCTCCGTGAGCTAAGGAAGTCCTCGCAGAATGTAACGGCTCGTAGGAGCTGAAAGTCACGGATGTTTCTCTCGGGCGAAGCGTCCGAGGGTAGACTTGGTTTCCCTGGTTTTGCTGCAGCGCAGCCCGCCTTGCTGATTGGCGCGGGAGTCATAGAACGCCGAGCCGCGGAGTCCGCGGCTGACCAGGAGACCGGTCCCTTTTCTCGTTTCCTTCTTCCCTTCCGCTTGGGAGTTTGGAGCCTGGGGCTTGTCGGTGAAGGATTGCGAGCCACTGTTGGAGGCGCGGTGGACGCGAGAACGGTGGCGGAGGAGCAGGCAGGATTCGGAGGAGAGCCGCCCTCTAACCCTCAGACACTGAGAGGAGGGAGGGGAGCGGTTTGGTCAGTTGCTGCAGCTGAGTTACTTCGGAGGAGAAGAGCTATAACGAAAGTAAGTTTTAGAGGCCCCCCAAGTAGCTCTTTGCTTCTGCCTTTGAATCTAAATGCTAAACTACCAAGTGAGGAACACAGAACCATTACAGTAATTCGTAAAGTAGTGTGTATGAGTTCAGCAAGAAGGAGGGGGAAGGGTCAGGTAAAGGACCTGTTTACACCCAAAAACAACAGTAGTATAAAATCATTACGAGACGAGGTTGCAATCGCAGAAGATTTTAAACTACAGATTTTGGATGGTACTAAGAAGACTGTTATTGACTTAAGGGATTCGGATAAAAAAGAGAGTACAAAGAATCGAATTCAAGATATAAGTTATGCACTAAGGAATAGGAAACTTACAACCGTCCCGTCTAAAGTCGACGCTGCTCTACTAACGTATAAAGAACCTGACCAAGAACAAACTGCCAGCCCTAGTCATACCACAGCTATAAAAGCAACTAAGAAACAAGAAAACCAAAGAGTAAAAGCTGATACAGTAGCAGTGGTTTCTACTAGAGCAGCAAAGGCGGCGAAAAAAGAGCAGCTAAAAAAGGGCGCCAGCCTAAAAGTTACACCATCTCTTCGCTCCTTCTTTAAAGTTCAACAGGTGTCTAAAAATATACTATTAAAAGAGGAAAAATCTGTAGGCGGGACCCTTAACATGCAAAAACCAATACCTAACGGCGTTATGCAAACAATAGAGATATCTAATCCGTTTCAAGTCCTCGATCAGACAGATAAGGAGGATAATAATGACATCGAAATAGAGGAGGATCACGAGAGGGATGAAAATCAACAACAAAAGGTTATAAATAAAGATCAGTGTTTAGAGGTACCCCCGCACACTGAAATTGGGGAACTAATGGGGTCTCTCTTCAAAGAAATGAAGCATGGCTTTGCCAAGTCTGAAAAAAATCAGGAGAGGATCCAGGCAACATGCGAGGCTTTAGAATCTAAGGTTAATGCCTTAGTCGTTAGGGTCTCTACTATAGAAGTATCTTTGGAACAAACTAAAACAGAAGTGAGATCATGTCAAAATGACATTGAGGAGTTAAGATCTTCAGAGAAGGAACTTGGAGACAAACTTGAAACGTTGGAAAACAACGCAAGGAGGAGTAATTTACGGTTTCTAAGTATTCCAGAAGGCGCTGAAGGTTCAAACCTAAAGAACTTTATAATTAACCTGATCAAGGGAATTTCTCCAGAGCTAGACGAAAAAGTGCTAGAGGATGATATTCAGAGGGTTCACAGGGACCCTTTTAGACTGAATAAACCAAGGAAAAACCCTCGCCGAATACTTGTTAATTTCAAAACTTACACTATAAAAGAGACTATCTTAAACGCTGCGTTAAAGTCTACCACTTTCATAAAGGATGGCTATAATTATAAAGTTCGTTCAGATATATCTAGGGCAACAGCAGATAGACAATGGGCCTTATGGAATTACATGAAAGAGCTGACAGCAGCAGGAGCCTCGGTTCAAATGAAATTTCCTGCACTTTTGAAAATTATGTGGAATAACAAGACTTTTAACATTCGTGAACCAAAAGAGGTAGAATCACTGTTGGAGCAAATAAAAGCTCATAAATAAATGAGACTGAAGTAAGAGCCAAGATATAACGCAACAAAGATAGGACAACCCTACAATAACGGAGCACCATTTTGGTATTGAGGAAAAACTCTTACCAAGTTTCTCCCAGGCATTTTCAACCTCCAGTGGAACAAGTTCTTTGTGCAAATTAGTAATATTCTTTATATACTTCTGTATATTTTCACTTTTATCTGGAATGTAAGTGCAACAATGTTGGACTTTCAGCATTCCACAGACTCCACCCTCTTTTGCCAAAAGAATGTCAAGGGCAAGTTGATTTTGCATCACCATAGCTCTCATGGCAACCATCTCGGTATTTACCATCAAGAACCCTCCAGCAGTATTCGTTGATAAACGATCTACTACTGTGGACAGTTTCCGAATTTTAAATGCATTCAAAGATATACCCACTGCTGGTATCATTGCTCCAAAAATGTCACCAACTATTTCTGAAAAACTTTCCCTTTTTCTACGTGTGAATGTCTCACCCATTTCGTGTGTTCCTTTTTCTTCTCTCTCCACATGAATTTTTTTGGGAAAGACCAGGCCTAAATAGCACGACCCATACCAATGGTCCGGCAACCTGTAATAAGCTCTGTTTCCACAAATATAATAGATCCCTGGAAATATTGGATCTTTTCCTCCTTTGAATCCCCATCCTCCTAGAATTTTGTAATTGTCTCGGCAGTCACTGGAACCCACAAAATAGTTATCATATCTAGTTCTATTTCTACTAATGCACAACTTTCCCTGTTGGGGCCAATCTAAAGTCATAGCTGCATTTGTCTTTTTCTTATCATTATTTTCTCCTTCAAATGCCCAAAGGGGTGTTTTTGTCTCTTCCTCTATTACCTTTCTTTGAAATTTGACTCTTCTGCTTTCTACCATTTCTAAAAATACCTTTTCTTCTTTCTTTAACTCACAGGTAAGGTTGTGTTTAACTATATCATCTAATGTCAAATCTTTATTTTCTAGGAAAAATTCACCAAACATCCTTGCTTCTTTCACCTTGTTCAATTCAGGAATTATAGGAATTTTTGCAAAAATCTTATTTGTCAGTATAATAATATTCTAATCTACCTGTTTTATAAAACAAACTAGCTAAAACGCTACATGTTATTCCATACGTCAAAGGAAGGTGATGATAGGTCACACCTTCTGTGACAGATGCAGGTAATTGCATACAAACATAACAATTTCTCACATACATTGTTTCTACATATTCATATAACAACTTTGTGAAAACGTTCTTTGAAAAATCAGTTATGGATCTATCCTTATGTAACTCGGCACGATCTATTAAGGTTGCTGTGTTCTGAATGTTAACTTCCTTATCCTTCTTTGTGTTGTTCCCTAATATGGACGTTTCTTCTTCAGCTAATCTAATTGGAATGATGATTGCTAAAATAAGCCAAACAAACATTAATAACCCTGTACAAAAGAAACACATTCTACACCATCTACGTAAAAACTCACATCTAGGTCTTCTATTCTCTGTGTCTACCATTCTGTTCTATTACCTATATATATACACATACAGAAAATGTGTCACCACACCTCAGAATGACGTTTCAGCCACTCTACTTTCTCACTTTGTCTCGTTTGGTACTCTCTTTAGTTCTTCTCAGAACTCTTTCTTGTCTTATTCATGTTTTTAGTGTCCAGTCCGGGTTTTTCTTTTTAATTTCTTCAAATTTGTTGCACTTCACTTTCACCCATTGGTCTGCAGCTTTCTTCTGGGTTCTCGTGAGTGATTTCTTCTTCTTTGATGTCAGTCAATGCGATGTACAGCCATTCAGGTGACATATTTCAAATTGGCTTTCTTCACGCTTTTCGTTTTCTGCAGTTGTTTTCCACTTTGTTTTCCTTGTTCCTTTTGACTTGTTCTCTCATTTACCTGTTCTGCATTATCTCTGTTTAAGTTTATAATTTTGTATCTCAATCTTTTGACTTCGTGGGGCCAATTATCTCCTTTTCTCGGCCTTTTCGGTTCACTTTCTTTTTCTTCTCGTTCAGCTCTCCAAGTCCTCTTCCTTGGTCCTAGCCTCTGTTTTCTCTCTTCTTCACTTTCTTCTGATTCTGTTTCAGACCTTACTTCATTTCCTCTTATTTTGAACTTTATGATTTCACCTTCTTTGTCTAGCTCTGAACCTTCCTGTGTCTTTTCTGTTTGGCCACTTGTTTCTATCCCTTCTCGAGGTTCTTCCGAATTCTCGTTGGTCTCTGTCTGTTTCTAAATTTCCCTGTTCTTTTGTTTGTTGATCTGTCCCTATTGCTCCTCGGGGTTCTTCAGATTCTTCTCTCTCTCTATCTGTATCTATCTCTCCCTCGTCTAATTCGACAATTTTTGAAGGATTTTTACCATAGCTTGTGCTTGGCTGATCAATGTCACTGTCTCTTGTTTCAGTTTCTTCGTTTATGAAGTCAGTTTTCCATTTGTTCTTTACCTTTTCATCACAATCCGATTGGTCTGTTTCAGATGCTGAACTTGTATCTGATATTTCCAGATGTCGACTTACAGGTCGATCTTCAAGTTCTGGAACCTTTGCTATTTCAAATTCTTCTCCGGTCGTCAAATTTGTACCTGGGTCTTCCAGATGTCGACTTACAGGTCGATCTTCAAGTTCTGAAACCCTGTTTGTTTCGTCTTCTGCATCGGATGCGAGATGTCGACTTACAGGTCGAGCTTCAGGAACTCCGATAGTATGGCTGGCATGTACCCAGTTTTTCACTCCTGCACATTTGACTGCAGTTGTTGTCACCAGGATCACTTGTCATGGTTGGTCCCAGCGAGGAACCAAACAGTTTCTTCTTCTGTGTACTTTTATGCGGACCCAGTCTCCTGGACACAAATCATGAGCTGGTTTTCTTTCAAGAGTGGTCGCATCCGGTCCAACCTGATGAAACACAGAATGTACCACATCAGCCAATCCTTTGCAATAATCCAACACGAGATCATCAGTTATAGTCAGCAGTTTGTTGACAGGTACATGTGCTTGTCTCATTGCTCGTCCCATGATTATTTCGTGGGGACTCAAACCTGTTTTCCCATCAGGTATGCTTCTGATAGTCATTAGTACCAATGGTAGGGCATCTGGCCATTTGAGTCCTGTGGCTTGACACATTTTCCCTAATCTATTCTTTATTGTTTCATTCACTTGTTCTACCACTCCAGAAGCCTCTGGTCTGTATGCACAGTGCAATTTCTGTTGAATGCCAAGAGCTTCACATATCAGTTGGATTAGCTCATTTTGAAAATGTGTTCCTCTATCTGTTTCAATCGTTACTGGAAAACCGTACCTTGGAATGAATTCTCTCAGCAAGAGTTTAGCTGCTGTAATTCCATCATTCCTTCTGGTCGGATAGGCTTCCACCCAACGAGAAAACAAACGACCACAAGAACATACTTCAGTCTATTGCTTGGGGGCATTTCTATGAAATCTAGTTGCATTCTAGTGAAAGGACCTCCCTCTCGTCCTATGGTTCCTAGACTCACTACTGTTTTCCTTCCTGGATTTGTCAAAGATGTCTTATTTGCCAACAGATAAAGACTTTCAGCTATAGCTCTGAATTTTGGGTTATACCAGGTTTGTCTGAAAAGTCGGATCATGGCGTCCCTTCCAATATGAGCTTGTCCATGGTACATCCATGCCATGTTAGAGATCATGCTATCAGGCATAACTGGTCTTTCATCTCTATAAACCCAAACATCTTCCTCCCTTTTTCTGCATCTTGCTTTTATCCAGCTATCTTTTTCCTCATCATTTGCTGCTTCCTGTAATTGTCTTACCTCAGCCCATGTTTCAACAATGTTAGTAAACAGCAAGGGACATGAAACGTGCTCTCTTTCCCTTCTTCTATTCAATGGGACTGTATTTTTAGCACAATATTGAGCTATCTCGTCGGCATACTTGTTGCCCACCGTTATGTAGTCTTCCCCATTTTTGTGCGCAGTACACTTCACCACTGCAATCTGTTTAGACAGCTGTATCGCCTCAAGCAATTTCTTCACAAACTCACCATTTCTAATTGGAGTTCCTGCAGACGTCAAGAAACCTCTTTGGGACCAGATCTGCTCAAAATCATGGACCACTCCAAAGCCATACTGGCTATCCGTGATCACTGATTCGAACATTCTTTCCCAGTTTGCATGCCTGAATTAGAGCAATCAGTTCAGCCACTTGGGCGGAACGTATCCCTCTCAAACAAGATGCTTCCATTATTTCAGCTACTGTACATACAGCATACGCCGCACTCAAAACTCCTTCACTTGTCCTCAAGCATGAACCATCCACAAACATCACATAATCTGATTCTTTTAAAGGCTCATCTCTGATGTCTGGCCTTGGTTTTGTACAATATTCAAGTACATCCAAGCAATTATGATCAACTTCATCTTTGTCTGCCACACTCCCTTCATCCAGCAATGATGTCGAAGGATTCACGCTTGTGCATCTGTCAATGGTTACATTGTCTGCACTCAAAATCACTTTTTCATACCTAGTCAGCCGACTATGTGTCATGTATTGAGTTTTGGTTCTTGTCAAGAGAATTTCGACTGAGTGTGGAACATATACTCTCAGTGGATATCCCATCACAATGCACTCACTTTGTTCCAGACTCACGCAGGTAGCAGCTACTGCTTTCAGACATCCAGGCAAAGCCTTTGCTACCGGGTCTAAAACAGCTGAAAAATATGCAATAGGTCTTTTCATGTTTCCATGTCTTTGCACTAAAACTGAAAGTGCACACCCATCTCTCTCACTACAGTACAGCTCAAATTCCTTTTCATAGTCAGGCATTCCCAGTGCCGGTGCTTCACATAGTCTCGTTTTTAGTTCTTTGAATGCTTTCATTTCTTCATCATTCAATTCAAACTGATCTTTAACATCCTTTTTCGTCAATCGCTGTAAAGGTTTCGCAATTAATGAAAATCCACTTATCCACTGTCGACAATACCCAACCATTCGAAGGAACATTCTCACCTCTCTGTGTCATTGGACCTCTCATTCCTCGGATAATTTTTATTCTCTCGGTCGTTACCTTTCGCACTCCCTTTTCAATTTTATGACCTAGGTATTGCACCTCTTGTTGACAAAACTGTCATTTGGACGGGGACACCTTATGTCCTCCTTCGGCTAAATGGTTCAGTAAAGCAATTGTGTCAGAAACACATGCTTCTCTGGTTTTTGATGCCACCAATAGGTCATCAATGTACTGAACCATCACAGATTTTTCAGGCATTTTTAAATCTTCCAACGATTTCTTTAGAATCTGATTAAAGATTGTGGGGCTTTCAGTATACCCTTGAGGAATTCGGCACCATGCCAAAATACGCTCTCCGAACCGCAAATAATGGCTGGCTATCTGGGTGTAACGGAATAGAGAAAAATGCATGGCACAAATCAATGACTGAACCATTCTGCCTCACGTGGAATCTGATACAGTATTACAGCAGGGTTTGGTACAATTGGACAACAAGGAACAACGATTTTATTAACTTTTCGTAAATCTTGCACTATCCTATATGTTCCATTTGGCTTTTTCAGTCCCATTATAGGTGAATTACATGGACTGCTCATTATTTCTTTCAAGATTCCCTGTTCAATCATTATTTATTACAGGTGTTATTCCTTCAATAATTTCTGGCGTCAATTTATATTGTGGAGTATTTGGGTAATTCGTTCCTTCTCTAACAGAAATTTTTACAGGGTCTACTCCTCTCATTAACCCAATGTCTTCGCCTGTAAAATCCCATACCTCCTGTTTGACTGTTTCTTTTAACTCAATTGGGATTTTCTCTACATCAAATACAGGAAACATGTCATTCACTCCCGGCTCTAATTCTGCCATTGTCATTTTATATAGTACATCTTCATCTGGTGTCTGAAATGCAATTCCATCCGGAGTACAATAGATGGTGCAATTCATTTTGCAAAGTAGATTGCGTCCAAGTAAATTTACAGGACTACAATCACACACCACAAATCGATGCATTTCTCTGAATGGTCCAACTTTTACCTCTACTAATTTGGTAAGAGGCGCCTTAATCTGCTGGTTGGAGACACCAACAACTTGGATATATTCACCTGAGAGAGGAAGGTTTGGAATTTCCACTGATCTAACAGTAGAACGGGTAGCTCCAGTGTCCACAAGGAATGTCACATTTGCACCATTCACTTCTCCATCCACAAATGGACCTGTTTGGTCTACCTCTAGAGTTGCGCCAAGTACGCACTCTTCCTCCTCTCCTAGGCACCGTCATAAACTTTCATCCGATTCATTCCCATCCTGTCGTAACCAATACTGCGATATCGCAGCTGCGCGCGGCAATTGCGTTACCTGCTCTCCTCCGTAGAATCCGGTCTCTGCACTGTATCTCTGAGGGTTTACACTCTTGGGAAGTTGTGGCACCTGACTCTGTTGAGTAACTACCTGCGGTTGCTGCAGCTGTTGGTAACTCACCTCACTCTGCACCTGTGGATTTAATGATTGATTTTTTGTATTAGTTTTTGGAGGAAATTTACACTCGTTTCTCCAATGCCCTAACTTTCCGCAGTTGTGGCATGGCCACTTCTTCTTTGCCTCTTCTATACTCATTTGACCTTTGCCTTTACCTATATTCGGTTTGGATTTAGTTTGTCCTGTCTCATTAACCTGATTATTCAATTGAGCTTCTTGTTTTTCTGCAACTTTCACTTGTGCCCACATCGCTTTCTCCTTTAATTTACGCTGTCTACATTCAATGTCATCACTACAATACTTGGCGTACCTCAACACTTCGTCCACTGTACTGTTTTGCCAGCATATCATATGTTGTTTAATCATTTCGCTTATTTCTGGTTTCAGCCCATAAACAAATCTGTATACAAAGTGACTCATGTCCTTCTCATTCAGAGTCTCATACCGCTATACTGTTTGAAAACCAAAAGTAGCCTCTCGTAGTAGGCATGTACAGACTCCTTACTCTCTTGCGTAGTTCTGTCAATCTTTACCCAATCAGTTTCTTTGGGTGGAATTTTGTTTTTCAAAAAGGTAATAACTTGGTCATACTTCATCACTTCTGGTCCTGGCGCTCCTGTCTTTGCGTCTCTTGGATACTCTACGGTTGACCAATCAATGGTTATTTTACATTCTGTCCATAAATCGGCTGGCACTACAATGTCAAACAATCCATCCAAATCTACCCACAACACCTTCGAAACTTTGACAAACCTTTCCACTTGTCTGTACTATTCTACAGGCTTTTCTCTCAATTTTGGAAAGTCATTTGTAAATGACAGTATATCTTGTCTGGACCAGGGGACATGTACATAACTACCTCCTGGGGTTTCTCTCATCGGATACTCCCTTACAACTGATTCCTTGTCTGTCACCGCAAAAGCCAAAGACGCTTTGTCGGTTGTTCTCTCATTCCTTTTAGTCCACCTGCTTCTCCATCTGTCCACATCACCCCATTTTCTCAACAAAACAATCAGTTCCTTTATCTGGGTTAACTGTCCTGATGTGTTCAGATTTTCTATATCTTTCTCACAGAAATCTACTCTTTATGGTTTCTGTAAACTCCTGACTTTTACAAATTCCACTCCTAGTTCATTCGCTGTCTCTTCCAATTTGTCATGTAAATTTCTAGCTCTCCAAGTAATGCTCTTACATAAGAGCATTATCTCGTCGTCCTGATATGTTTTCAATTTTTCTGTACCAATAGTCCCTAAAATTAACTCTTTCACATCTATCTTTAGCCTGATTACATCCAATGGTTTCGGTTCTGTCTCTTTATTTTACAAATTTCTCATCCATTCACTTAATTCTTCTGGAGTCGGACCTACAGGTGTACTATTTATTTCTATCCAGTTTCTATTCCTCTCTGGCGTTTCAGATGCGGACTTAGTTCCCATTGGAATCCTTTTTATCTCACTCTTATTTACTGTCAGGTTAGTAGGTGGACTCGGTCTATACGTGCTGACCAAATCTCTTGCCTCTCCAGTTTCTGTATTTACCACTTCTCTCATTCTTTACATATTGGAGTTCATTGGGATGACTAAGGAATGCTCATCTATTTTCTGGTTCTCAAAAACTGGTATCACTGGTCCTATTGTCACTGGCACAGTCACAGCTTCCATATTCATTGTTAGCTCTCTTATTTTCTCAGTCAATTCTTTTGTAGTTTTTGCTAACTCGGCTGCATTGCCCCTATCAGACTCTTCACTTTGTGGGGTCTTTAGCTGTTCATTTGACCTATTTATCTCGTATCTTCGTTCTGGACTTTTATTCCTCCCAGTTTCCATTGGCGGTGCATTGGGTGTCACCACCGCAGAATTCTGTTGATATGGAGGTGGGTTTCTGTTTATCCTCCGTTTCGCTACCTCCATACCCGTATCCCTCTGTAACCGTATGTTTCTTTTTCTCTGTACACTTTCTTCCTGTACCCTCTTCAACTGTAAAGGCTGGAAACAAACCCTCTGTCATGTTATCATATCTCCAACGCTTCATCCTGTCCTCATGATTCACTCCCCATAAACTTCCAGGAACTAAACTATGATTCTTTGCACCTCTGTATCTTTCTCGTTCATACATCTCGTCTTCCCATTCACCTAACGCTTCAAACTGTGTCGGTCTAGGTCTTGGCTCAAGTTATCATTTTCTCTCTCAAATTTCGAAGTACAGCTATGCTAAATGAACCATTCTATGGAAAAGCCAATACTCGATCATTCTGAGTATATTTTGTCCAATTTCCTAACCGAATGCAAGTATGATAACCATATTTTAGCATCATATGAGAAGCTGGCATTTTCGGCGGAGGAATTACCTGTCCTTCTTGAGTCACTACCTTTGTCTTTCTTAAAGAAGTTCTTAATTTTCGCCATCCATGATGGTTTCTCTCTACAATACTCATAATAAGCCATATTTCACGATTTCTCTCCCTTCTGCAAGCTCGTAACTCTGCTCTGTTCTCTATGTGCTATTCGGACCTATCCCAGCGCGTCTCACACTAACGCACCAATCCGAAGCCTCTACGTCACTGCTTTTCAGACCTATCCCAGCGCGTCTCGCACCAATCAGGGCGTTTTCCGTGTTTCCAATGCACTGGCCAATCCCAGCGCGGACTTTTGTCAACGTCAGTTCTACTCCTGACCCGTCCTTTACAAAATTTATCGGCAGTTTGTTCGACAATATTTTATTAGTTACGACAATAAACACTTTCCCATTGTCTGTTTTCGCTAAACAAAAGTGATAGTTTACTCTATCTTGCAAGAATACAGTTCCGTTCGATAAGTGTAGCACTTCCCTCTACCGTACCCTTCTTTCAAGCAAGGGGTAAACCCGTTTCTCTGGGGATAAAACACATGTGGAGACTATACTGCTCCTGAGAATTAAGGCCAGAGTTTCACAAGATAACCATTTGCATTTTTCACTCACACGTTTTATACAGAAAATGTCCCTATCATAACACAACCTGTGTTATCACCAATTTGAAAACCAGACAATGCACTATTCCATGTGACTTCTCTTGCCACACGTGTCCACTTCCTACTTCCCGGAAGCTTCAAAATTTCCGACTTACTTATAACATAGTACAATTCGACATGTAGTGTTAAACATGAAATAATCAATAATTAATAATCACCAAACTAATCTATAGTAACCATAACTCTGCTACCAAGAAATCTGATCCAGCGGGACTAATATAATTCCTTCTCCTTTGGACATGACATCCAGGTTGAAACACTCTTAACAACTATACCAATATGACGGTGGGGCCCATAACACCGCATAAACATTCACTCACCCAAATATTCCCTGGATCCCATCTACATTCACCTAGGAGAAAGAATTAAGACTGCTGGAGGAACGGGATACCCTTTTAAAATTGACAAGATATTTTCTTAAACATCATACATAATCAGCTTTAATCCTGTCGGTTCTAAGACATCAAGGTATTCCGCTCTTTGGTCGATGGACCAACTAGTAAGAATAAGTTGATGGTGATTAAGACCAGCTCAATCACATTAAAGCCTATTAAAACATTACACTTATTATTGAGCTAAAGAACCACAGACTCGTAGTTTTAATTATAATAAAGTTTATCTACTTTCTTCAAATGCATGAATAAGATTCAATTTTATTAATCAGTTTAATACGTTTCAATATCATTATAAGTAATACTTTAAAAAGAATTTATGCATACCCCTTTTAGATGAAGAATAAAAGTTCGCCAAGGAGGATAAATTGCAGATCACAGCATAGAATTCCCAAAAACTGACTGTCTGTCCCGCTAAACAGGCCTCCTCGACAGACCTCCTATACAGATTTCCCGCATCGGTCTCGTTCCTTCCCAGTCAAGTTAAAGTAAAAATGATTAATTCTATTAAGAAAAATGGCCTATAGAAAATAGCAGCAGTTCTCCAACGTCAACGTCCAGTGCTCAAAAATTATGCATGAATAGCGCTCCTCCTACCTAAGAGTAGGTCCTCTTATACCCTATTACTAGCTTACTAAACAGAAAAGTTGCAATCTTTGGGGGCGAGAATCACGCTAATTGGTCCATTGGAGGGGTGGCAAGCATCACCTCATTGCCCTCCTTGCTCAAACCAGTTCTGAAATGGTCTATAATTTTGTCCTGTCTCACGGCTTTAGGGTAATAGCAATCAGATTGACATTTCATCAAATGGATCTTCTCTTTTTTAACTTTATTTTAAACAGTCCATTGTTAATTCACAGTTGCTTGTCTCCGGTTCTCACAGATTCCCGCTGAGTCCTTCTTGGCACTTGCTTGGTGTCAGGTCAAGCCGACCTTGACACTTCTCACTCTGGGCTCTACTTGTAACCACGTGATATGTTTTCTGCGGCTTTCTTCCGCTTGGAAGCCATCTTTGCATCTGCGCATTAAGCTCATCTGCCTCGGCAGCCATTTTTTACAGCACGGCCTAACAGGCCCGAACGAACTATCATAAAAACAAACACAATCATAATTAAAATAGAGAAAATAAGCCTTTTCGTTTCCCACCCGTCATTCCAAGTACCCCAATTAGTTGTTACCTAGCAAAAGCGACATGTAAAGCCATGTTTACTTACCATCCGCATTGTTTTGCCAGAATACAATTTACTACATAGCACAAATCATGCAATATCACTCTAATTAGTACGCAAACCTCTGCATTAATATTATTCCACTTTTACACTTGTAAGTAGGTTAACTTTGCACATAAATTGCCAGTTACCACTTATATAAAATGTCTATAAAAGACGTAAAAGGTTGATTAGTCAGTCAAACAATTAATAACTTTAATTTATTAGCATTAATATTAGGGGGTTCCAAATTTTTTTTATTTACCTTGCTCCATCACACCCTTCCCGATATGACCCATCCTGAGGATGAGGGACATTGTCGAGGGGTCAGCGCTCTAAGCAGGTCAAGAATGTTGATGACGAGTTCACTGGCAGAAAGTGACGGCCAGAAATTCTGGACCATTTTCTTAGATCCCCCTCAGATACAGCTTCCACCGATCAGATGAAAAATAAATCTTAACTGCGATATTAACTTACAAACCAAATTGAGAATGACTGAATCCAAAAATTAAACGACTGCAATAAAAAGCTTGAAACAATACAATGCAATAGAGAGGGTTTTTAATAAATCCTCTAGTACGGTAAGTAGACATTCAAAAAAGGACTGGGGCCATCTGCTGAATAAGGACTTGCCACTCCTTGATCATTTTTCAGTAGACATGTTTCCACCATTGAAAATAAACACCACTTATAGAAAAGGAGAACAGATAAAAATACTTACTGAGAACACGATACACCACCTGATAGATTCACATAAATAATATGCAATCAAATTTAATGGACCACCATGCCCATGGTGTGACTTCACCAACAATGAATCGGGGACTATGGAAGAAGGCAGAGTTGAAAAAGATCGTGCAAGAGTGAGTAAAATATGTTGGAGAGTGTATGATGGTTGAAAAAGGCATGATGTGTAATCAAGTCTAGATAGCTTTGGTATTTGGCACCGTCAACATTTACAAACACTGGTTGTGGGCTTCTGAGCAAAACTTTGGGCCGGGCATGTATTCTTTTACAAATTAGTCACTGGATGGGGCAACCCTCTATAAACATTGCAGATAGAGGCACAGAGCAAATTTCTAACTCACAAAAACTTTAAATCGAAAAAAACAGAGATTCAATCACATTTGACTGGGACAGGCTCAAATAATGCAGCAGACTTAAGTCCACTCACCCATATAGAGGCTCGTAATACAAACCTCAGCAATACATATAGCAGTTGTCCCCCGTTGTAAGTCCTGTTAATCAGTGTAACATAGGCTCAGTAGACACCGCTCACGCTATCGAACCTTACTTTGCCCATAGATATGTTGAAAGACACCTCATATCTAAATGTAGTAAGACAGTGCTCTCCAATGTGTTGCTCTTGACACTCTAAAATGTTGCTCGCGGATGATTTCATACCTCAGTTTTAATTTGCTAGTGCTACACAGCACAAGTATATTTGTGTGTGTGAAAGAGGACATCAGGAGCTTTTCAAATTCCTTCGTACCCATGACTTTGCTGATAACTGTTCTGAAGTGGCTTGTAAAGGCAGAAACACATTATTTCCTGGTCCCTGGACGATGGAGACGGCTGCTGCAAGCTCTGTAGTGGTGGATTGTGATCAAAGAGAACGACAAGCTTTTTTTTTTAAACCTTTTTTAGTGCAGATTTTAGCACAACAAATCCCACGTAACTGTGAACCCGAAACAAAAACTTTAGACACATTGGTTCCATCGTCAATACGTAACATGTTGGCATTATCATGAATACATTAGCTGGCGGGCTTTCACCCCTACATGTGAAACATTCAGAATTCCTTTTAGACTTCCCTCTTGGTGTCCGCCAGCCTTCCCAAACCCCCCCCCCCCCCCCATGTCACCCCTGCTTGCGGTCAGCTGCCCTTGTCCAGCATTACTGGTCTCCATCTGCAGCCGCCCTCCAGAGTCCCCACACTTAACCAACATTTCTGGGACAACCCCTGGATCAATACACTAATTGTTCAGCCCTCATGCACCAATCCATATTAGATTCCCATTCCTGCACTGTCGGAGTGTATCACCACTCTACTTGCAGATCAAATCTCGGCGAGCTACCGTCAGAGCAACATCACAGGAAGGCAGTGCATATCTGTCTAATGTTTGCTCTCCCCAGATTCCCAGGGTCACCAGCTGTGGCGCGAGATCTACTGTTATTTCCAACACCGCCGAGGTCCTGCGCCTTACTCTTCCCAGAATGTCTGAATCTTAGGGCAGTCCCAGAGTGTGTGTAGCAGTGTGCCCCTCTATCCACATCCCCGCGAGCATAAGTCGGAATCCCTCCTTCCCATTCGGAATAACATGATTTTGTGTAAAGTATGCCCTATGGAGCACTTTTAGATGGATCAGTTGAAACCTTGCTCTTATCGCCACCTCTCTGGGATATCTGTATGCCACGCCCCAATCATCATCCTCCAGTTTACAAAGGTTGGATTCCCGTTTCCCCCTCAGAATGTTTAGCGAAAGGAGGCAGTTATGTAACAGCGTAGAACAGATTTGGGACACTGCGTGGCCAGTCAGGGTCACCCCCAACACCCTGTATTCTAAAGGTGTCTCGTATTGTCTCTCGCTCAGCAACTCTTTATGCTAGCCTAGGATACATGTCAGCTGCGAGTATCTAAGATATTGACTACCCATCAGTTCAGATTGCTCATGAAGTTCAGAAAATGGTCTATATCGTGAAGGAACCCTACTTCCGTACACAACACTAGTGGAGGAAGAGGAATTACCCCCGGACAATTCCTATTACACCGCTCCCTCATGGCAGCACTTGCCGCCAAATGGGGCGACCTATCCACGGAACCAACCACACCCCTCACGGTGCAATACATGCACGTCATGGGCTAGTGGGGGCATTTAACCAAATGGTTCGCGGCCTCGCTAAGGTATCATACAGCCACTGATTTGTCGTCACTTAGACAGGGCTGGGAGACTGAGATAGGCCGACAATTCTAAAACCCAGAATGGTCTTCGATATTGCTGAGCCCCATACACATTCCTAGAAACACACGTCTACGCCAGATTCAACTTTTTTTTTTTTTTTTTTTTTTAAACTCTTTTTATTAATACAGCTCATAAGACCATACATTGTATCATGACATTCGCAGCTCAACAGCAATTTATACATACACAGTACATTTAGCAACAAGGGTGTGGGCTCATTCCTATCCTCCTGAGTCCCCGCTATATTTTGCAGGCTCAGTCCTGTTCTACTATACTCGGGGTACGGTACTTCCTCCAAGGTGACCAGATCTTGCGCCACTTTTTGGTACATCCCCTGCTCCTATACACCACTTCCTCTGCCCTCTGGCACCAGTCTAGGTCCCTCTTCCAGTCAGCCAGATGCGGTGGCGCCAGCGCACCCCAGCTCCGTGCAATATTACGTTTGGCCACCCCTGCTGCCAGGGTCAGCCACAACTCGGTGTACCTGGGCCATCCCTCATCTCCCTTAATTTGGAGGATTAGCCATCTTGGGTCTAACGGCACCTCCCTCCCCAAGACTCTGGACATGCTACCCGTGATCTCTGCCCAGTATGACGCAATCTCAGGGCATTCCCACAATATATGAAAGAAAGAGCCTTCTTGGTGACACCCCCGTCTGCAATGTCCCGACTGGAGCCTGCCCCAGCGGTGTAAAAGTGTGCAGGGATAGTACGTGCGGTGGAGTATTTTTAACTGTACTAATCGGAATCTGGCCCGGATGGCGACCTCCCTGGGACTCTGTAGCGCTTCCTGCCAACTGTCGTCATCTATGTCCCCTAGGTCTGCCACCCACGCCGCTCGCAGGGGGATCAGTGGATCAGGGCAGTTATTCACCAGCTTACGGTATATCGTAGAGATGGGTTTAGCAATAATCGGGTCTAGCAACAGGCGGTCCTCGAGCGGCGAGTAATCGGGTATCTCCACCCCGGGTTTAACGTGTACTTTGAGGGCGTGCACGAGTCTGATGTAGTGGTACCTCTGTGCCGGGTTCATGTCATATTCGGCCTGTAGATACTCAAACGTCCGGGGGGAGTCACCCCGCCATATGTCACCCAGGTATTCTACACCTATAAGACGCCACCCCCTGAATCCCGCCAGGGCAGTCACCTCCCGGAGCTGGTCTCCCAGCCACAATGGGGTCTTGCCTGTTAGTTTCCAGTCCCAGCCCAGGAGCCGATTAGCCTCCCTCCAACATTGCACCACCACCCTGGTATGCTCTGGCCAGTTTCTCCCCACCCTTTGGGCGTAAAGAAGAGACTCACATGCACCCCCCTCCATAGCCTCCCTATCTACTCGATACGCTGGTTCCGAGACATCCGCATACACCCAGTCGTTTACGACCTGTAAATGTGACGCCCAATAGTACAGCTTGGCGTCAGGGATTGCTAGACCACCATCGTATACCCCTCTATGGAGTTTATTCAACGCAATCCTCGGGGGGCCCCCGTCCCATAGCAACGCGCGCACCGCTTGAGCCACCCTTTTGAAGGAATGCGGAGGTATCAGGAACGGCGTGTTCTGTATGATGTAGAGGATTCTTGGTAGCGTAAGCATTTTGTATAAGGCCGCCCGGCCCATGAGGGAGAGCGGAAGAGCGCGCCAGTGGGCGACATCCGTCCCCATACGAGCGAGCAGCGGCTCCAGGTTTGCAGTTAGGAAGACATCCCTATTCCTTGTAATGTATATTCCCAGGTATTTAAACCCACCCGTGACCAGCGGTGCCGCGCAGCAAGCTGGGATACGCGGTGGAGGGCCCGACAGTGAAAAGACTGCCGACTTCAGCCAGTTAATCCGGTACCCGGAATAGCTGCCAAAAAGCTCAAAAATGTGCATCACCCGGCAAGCGAGTTGTACGGTCTGGCGAGGTAGAGGACAATGTCGTCCGCATAGAGCGATATCCGCTCCTCCCACCCCCCGGGCGACACGATACCCCATATCATGGGATCCCTCCGTATCCAATGGGCCAAAGGTTCCAATGCTAGGGCAAACAGGAGTGGCGAAAGCGGGCACCCCGCCTCAAGGGGAAGGACCTGGACACCGCCCCATTGACTCTCACCCTCGCCGTTGGCTGCGTATACAGCAGTTTCACCCAGCTACAGAAGATCGGCCCACAGCCCAGTCGCTGAAGGGTCATGAAGAGATCGGGCCATTCAATGCTGTCGAAAGCCATGGAGGCATCTAATGCTACCGCCGCTGCCTGGGGCAAGCCCACCCCTTCCGTCATGTGGAGCACCCCGTAGAGTATCCTCAGATTGTGGCGCGTACTCCTTCGGGGCATGAACCCAGATTGGTCCACATGTACCAGGTCCGTGATGACGGACACGAGTCTCCCAGCCAGGGCCTTTGCCAGGATCTTTGCCTCCACATTGATTAGAGAGATCGGGCGATAGGAATCGCACCCGTCTGGTGGTTTGCCTGCTTTATGGATCGTTACTATAGTGGCTTCTCTCTGGTCCGGAGGGAGCCACCCCACTTCCCTGGCCTCAACCAACATCCGTAGGAGAGGGCCCAGTACCACCGCTGCTTGTTTCTTATAGATCTCGACCGGTAACCCATTAGGCCCGGCCGCTTTCCCAGATTGTAAGGAGCCCAGGGCAAGCCCCAGTTCCTCCACTGTCAGGTCAGCCTCAAGTCGGTCCCGTGCCTCTGGCGAGAGTGAGGGGAGGGCAAAGTCTCGCAGGAACTCCCCGCAGTCTGCCTCTGACCTCACACAAACCGGCGAATATACCTGTTCATAATGCACAGCAAAGGCCTCTGCTATGTCTCCACTGGTGGAGCATAACGCTCCCGATTTGTCTCGTATCCCTGGTACCCAGGAGCGGTCCCTATTGCGGCGCTCCAGCCACGCCAGCAACTTAAGCCCCTTGTCCCCTACATCATATAGCCGGTGCTGAGTCGCCAGCGCATAGGCCCGCGCCTCCTCTCGCGCCAAGGCCCTCAAGTCCTTCTGTTTCAGAGACAATTCGTGCTGTAAGTCAGCTGACTCCGTCAAGGCCGGGTCCGCCTCTAACGTCTCCACCTCCCTCTCAAGTCCCCTGATCTGTAGCGATTCCTCCTTTTTTGCCCCCAACTAAAGCCTGCGCTTGGCCCCGCAAGACCGTCTTAAATGCTTCCCATATCGTGATCTGGGAGGCGACAGACCCCTGATTCTCCTCAAAGTAGAGTTTGGAGCCCTCTCTGAGCTTATCGCAGAGGGTCGGGTCCCGGAGTCTCCAGGGATCTATCCTCGGGAAGGTGGCCTTATTGACTACTGGTCCCTGGAGAAACACCCTCACTGGGGAATGGTCTGAGATCCCCCGCGCCATGTGCCTGACCTCCGTAAAGTCTCCCATATGCGTGAGCTGGGTGAAAAAATGGTCAATTCTAGAGAATGATCCATGTCTGGCCGAATAGAAAGTATATTCCCTAGTCAGAGGGTGGTGCGCTCGCCAAATGTCACTCAGGCCCATGGCCGAAATAAACCCCGCCATACCCCGCTCCTCCCGCGCCCCCAGTCTCGGATTGGACCGGTCCGTGGATGGATCCATCACGGCATTGGTGTCTCCCCCTAGAAGGAGAACCCCCACAGGTAGGTCTGTTAAAAAGGCACCTAACTTTGGAAGAAAAGTGGAATGCAAGCCCGGGGGGAGATAACAGGAGCAGAAGACCAACGTCCTTCCCTCCCATGTGTCCGCAGCTGCCTTTAGGCACCCAGAGGCGTCTGTCCATGTGTTAATAAGCACTAAAGGCAGGGAGGCGCGCACTAGGATTCCCACCCCTCTGGCCCCAGAGGAATATCCCGCGTGTGCGATCATTTTGTATCCAAAGCGATCTAGTGCTTTGCACTTATTTCCCTTCAGGTGTGTCTCCTGAAGCAGGACTACATCAGGGCTATGCCTCTTTAAGTGTTGGAGGACCAAGGTACGCTTTATTTTATCTCCCAGGCCGTGGACGTTCCACGTCCACACCTGCAGTTTAGCCGGGTCTCCCATCTGTTGGAATTAGTAACAGTTTGTCCCTCCGCTCCCGCCCCCCTGTCGCTACTCCTTGCACGAGCTGCCATCGATACCCACAATAGTGGTCATGAGCTAACTCCCGCGTCCCCCCCAACATAAGAAAAAACAACAACCCCTGTCTACCCCACACCCCCCTCCCTGCAACCCTGCTAGGTGAGTCCCCAACCACCCACCCATGAAACTGGCAGAGTGCCTGTCGCCCCATATCGTAAGAACAAACAAATATATGGGGTTGCGTGCCTACAGCCACAAGAAAGATGTATGTGTGAATGACTACATTATCCGCCCATTTCTCCCCCTACTCAGCGGGATCCCCTCAGACTGCGGTTCACCAGCCCCTCCCCTTGCTATCCCTCAGCGCCCCCTCCAGGTGCGAATGCATTTGGCCCCCTATCCCCCTGTCTGCAGAAGACATTCCCTAGTGTCTCTAGGCATTTGAGGCAGTTCCTCTCGTAGTAGTCCCCCATAGTCTCGGCTTTCTCGGCCTGTAGTTCTGTCCCAGCCCCAATGTTCGCGCCACCCCCCCGGGATCACTTATCTGGTCGTTGGTCTGGTCTCTGGCCGTTTGGTCTCCTCCAGTCGTCCGTCTCTGTTTCTGCCAGTTGCTGGTGGGAGTCGGGGCGCTCGTGCCTGCCCCCCCGTCGCACCGTGCGCCAACCCTCAAGCCAGTCGCTGGCCTCCTCTGGCCGTTCGAAGAAGTGCGTTTTCCCTTCATCGATGATTTTGAGTCTGGCCGGGAACAGCATCATATATTTCACCCCTTGTTCTCCGAGGGATCGTTTCACGTCGTCGAATGACCGCCTCAAACGTTGCACCCGAAGGGTGAAATCCGGGAAGAACCGGATGGTAGCATTTTCGATCTACAGGTCTCCGGTCGTGCGCGCGGCTTGGAGGATAGCGTCCCCGTCTCTAAAGTTGAGGATCCGGGCAATGATCGTCCTGGGCGGCGCCCCCGGCCGCGGTTTGCCCCCCAGCGCCCTGTGTGCCCGTTCCACCGAGAAGAAGTTAGATAGGCGCTTGGGTTTCAACTGGTTGAGGACCAGGTCCTCGACGAACCAGTCCATTGATGGGCCTTCCATGCCCTCCGGAACTCCCACTATGCGAATGTTATTTCGCCTGGCTCTCCCTTCCTGATCCTCCAGGCGCGCGTATATGTCGTCTTGATTTTTAGTGAGTGCTACCACTTGCTCCTCCAGCCTCTTGGTTTTCGCCTGCAGACTCCCAATCCCGGTTTCAGCCTCCGATACCTTCTCTGACATTTTCCTGAAGTCAGCCCTCAGGAGATTCACTTCTTCGGTAACTGAGTCCAGTTTCGGCTCAAGGGTACCCCTGAGGTCTGATTGCCCTCATGATGTCTTTAAGGGAGTGGTCAGGGTCTCTATCCTCCACCGCATGCGAGCTGCCGCTTGCCGCCCCCTCATCTTTCCCCATGGCCACCGTATACTTGTCTATTTGATTCGATTGCCCCGGGCCTGGCTGTCTGGTACGGCCCATATCTTGGTGTCCGGACCTCCGCCTCTCTCGTCCGGACAGGTCCAGGGGGCCCCCTTCCCGTCTTCTGCCGCAGCCTCTCCGTCAGGCTCAAGTCTGCGCGGATCTTGCTGATCCACAGTGCTCACCCAGTCGGTACACACCACACGACCTTGTGCTGTCACTGCCTCCGACGTTGAGGTCTTCCTGCGCCCCTCCGCTTACCAGACCCCCTCCGTGGTTGTAGCCGGATGAGAGGTCCCCACTCGCTCAACTCTGTCCCTTCAGCCGGGGTCTCTCTCTGGGGGATGGTTCTCACCTGGCTTCGCTGGCGCTGGACCTTTCACAGCCTGTATGGGAGGGGGTGGGGGGGGGGTCTCGTTTCCCCCGGGTGACTATCCGCTCTGCCTGCTTTCACCTGGGGACTCTAGGCAGCCACGTCTTCACCCGCTCAGGCACTGTCTAGTGAACCCTCCTGTCACCCCTTCGCAGCTCCTCTTTCCAGCACCTCTTGCCTTGTCCCGGGTGGCTACCTCCCTGAGGTCTCAAGACGACGCTAGGCTGACTCGGGTCCCCGAGGCCTGCAGGCTGCCTGGCGCTCCGCCCTCAGCTCCTGCCCGGCTTTTCTCTGCGCCACTCACGGCCTGATCTTTCTGTAGGGCGCCGCGGAGGGAGGACTCGGCCCTACACTGTCCCCGGTACGGCGCCGCACCGCCGGCCGGCTCCTCTGCCCGTCTACGCGGTCCCGCGCCCCCGACCGGGACAGCGCCGCCGCTGGTGCATGCGTCACCCCTGGTCCTCCTCACCGGCACGCTGGGTCAAGCCTCCTCTCAGGATCACTGAGTCAGAGAGGGTTCCGAGGGTCTTCACGCTATGCGGCTCCGGCCACCATTTTAGGCCGTCAGCGTCTTATAGGCTCCGGCCGTCTGTTGGTACGCTTTACCGCCGGTTTCGCGCCCGCTGAGTCACGCTATTGGAGGCACTATCGTTCCGGTGCCCAAAATTATTTCCGAGAGTCCCGCTACGTCTCGGATGATGCCGGAGTTTGGGCCGGATTCCTGGCTGTTAGAGCAGCTCCACTAGCCCGCGGCCATCTTCCGTGGTGGCAAGCCACGCCCCTTAATCACCAGATTCAATTCTTCATCATACGTAGAGCATATCTCACACCTGCAAAGATTAATCAATACTTCAAACACCAAGACGCAGCATGCCCCAGATGCTCACTTGTTGACGCTGATTTACTGCACATGATTTGGGGATGCCCTACCCTGACCGAATATTGGAAAGCAGTAGCAGATGACCTGGCGCACTGCACGGACAGAGACCTCTCATACGACTGGCACACATACATTTTACATCTATACCGGAGAAATCGCAATAACAAAGTCACTTCCCGGTTTTTGGACCTGGGGATGTTAGTAGCGAAAAGGCTGATCAACAGAAAGTGGAAAGCCCCACACCCTCTGCAAGTCATTATGTGGAGACGCTCAATGCTCACCTGGGCGAAAGCAGAGAGCGTAGCACTGCATCTTCGCAAGAACCCCATATCTAGGAGTTGGGATGCGATCCGGTCAGCCCTGTCCCTCATCCATAATAATGAAAAGTCCACCTCACCCCCAGCAACAACACCTTAAAATAAAGAGACATACAACAAGAATAGATCAAGATACTGAATAAGACACAATGCAGAAAGAACACACAATGAAGACTGGCGTGCCCACTTCACAATCCACCAAACACCAAGACATAAACACCAATTTCACACATTATTCCGCAGAACACAATGACCGGTGTGCCCAAGTGTCAACTTCACAGCTTAGACCTAACCCTATTATGTATTATTTGGTCACCGTTGCCTTATGACCCCCTTCCCACGGTTTAAACTGTTTGTATACATAATCATTGACAGAACACGGAAGTAGAGCGCAAGTCACAATCTCCTTAGATGGGTCGAAAAGTTTTAAAAGCTACACAACAGTTAAATAATAAGCAAATGTTATTAGACGGTACAAACTGTAAACACGTACTGAATGGTGAACTGATGACATGTCTGTACTTTATATACATAATGTTGTGGAATTAACCATCAGATTTATGTAAAAGGCAACTTTAGTAAGCATCAGTTGGATGTATATGCAATGCTCATGCATAACTTGCCGTAATGAGAAAATTAATAAAAACAGATAAAAAAAAAAAATGAAGTTCAGAAAATGGTATCTTTTTGTCTCGACATACATACCCAATTTTGGATATACCCAGCTAGTCCCATTTTCTATCCCCCTCAATGACTCGCAGGCCCTTCAATATATCAGAATCCCAAAGTGGGGTTCCCAGTGTCACTTTACACTTCCATTCCAGGGAGTCTGTCGCTCTCTTCCATATTCTTATGACCACATCTGTCAGATGGGCAAGTGGTGGCAGCCCCTACCCACCATAGAGGCGTTGTGTGTAGCCCCACTGGGTCCATCGTTCTCCAGTCTGCCATCAGCGATGGTTCATGCTGTGGCGAGAACAGCCAGTCATTAATAAACTGCAACTGAGATGCCCAATGGTATAGGTGCAGGATGGGGAGGGCGATTCCACCCTCAAGGGGCTTTCTGGTCAAAGTGGTCAGAACTATCCGTGGCATCGTCCAACGACCTGAGGAACCCATCTGGAATCTCGAATGGGGTGTTTTGCAACACACATAAAAATGTGGGCAGATATATCGTGTTATATAGGTCCGCCCTTCCCATCAATGACAGCGGGAGTTTGCGCCAGCGACCTACATATGTTTTATAACTTTCAAGAATGCTACTGATGCTTTTCCTAAGGATAGCTGCCCTATCTGTCGACACAAATATACCCAGGTATAAAAACATGGACAGCTCCCATCTCAGAGAGCTATCCCATCACAGAGTGGAGGAATTCCGGGACAGGGGGTATGCCACTAACTTGTGCCAGTTGATGCAAATCCCTGAGTAAGACCCAAAGGCCCCTAGAATCTGCAGAATCCTCGGCCTGGAACTTTCTGGATCCACCAGATAAAGCAGGATATCATCCGCGTAGAGAGAAATTGCGTCCTCCCAGTCCTGATCCCATTTCAGCCCATGGAGTAACACGTCCATAAGTACCTAAGTGACCAGTGGCTCAAGCACCACCGCAAACAGCAAGGGGGACAATGGGCATCCCTGCTGGGTTCATTTGACCAGACAGAACTCTGTGGATAGTGTCCCATTGACTTTTACCTTCACCATTGGGTTAGTGTAGAGAAGTTTCACCCGGGACAGGTATCTGGGGCTGAATCCCATCTTCAATAGGATTGCTCACAAGTAGGACTTGCCATTCTAAGGAATCGAATGCCTTTTCAGTTTTCAAGACTAGCAGAATCGCCGACCAAGCTATGTAGGTCCTAGTTGCTAAGTACCCAGCCAGGCGAAGGAAGTTGTCTCGTCGCTCTGTATGGCATGAAGCCCGATTGATCCGGGCCCTCCAGGGAATTAACCACCTGTACTAAGCAGTTGGCTAATACTTTTGCAAAAATCTTGGTTTCTACATTTAGCAGTTATATCGGCCTATAAGTGGCAGAATCCTGACTCAGTTTCCCAGGCTTGTGGATCAGTACAATCGTTGCCCGTCTCAGTTCCTCTGGTAAGGTGCCGTCTCGTCTAACCCTCTGGTATAGTTCAAACAGGGGGCACATGATGCGGGATCTTACACATTTAAAAAATTCAGCAGGTAGGCCATTTGGACCCAGAGTTTTCCTCGATAGCTTCAGATATGTCCGTCTCTGATTTCTGATTCCAACCTCAGATTTTCTTTGTGTCCCAGTCAGGGAACTGGGAGGTCTACAACAAATTGTTCTAGGTCCCTGGCTTCTCCTGTTGGTTTGGCTCGGTATAGATCTTCTAGGTAAGAGGCAAAAGTATGTGCTCTCTCTGTCAGAGTTTCAACTATATTTCCGATATTCCTACTGACCGTCTGCAACCAACGCCGACTTTGTTCCCTTTTTGTCACCCATCTCGTAGAGTTGCCCATGCTACTCGCAAAATTTGGCCCTTGCCTCCTGTTGGACATGTGTCTGCAAGTCGTGCCTAAGTCCTTCTAAACTATGTGCCAGTTCCCATGAAGGGGTCATCACATATTCTCTTTCGCACTGCATCATCAGGGTGGATTCCACCTCTCTAGTCTGCCTGTCTCACTCCCTCCATTTTCCTGATACGTGCGCAATAATTTGTCCCCTCATGACTGTTTTGCAAGCCTCCCAGATAACCACCTCTTAATCCACCATACCTTGGTTTTCTGGAAAGTATTGAGTGAAGGTCTCTCTGTGACCAGCTTCCTGGTGTTCCAGTCGGTTGAGCCTTCACCCCCCCTTGACCTTGGTACCGCCATCTGCAGGTGTGCAACTATGAGCGAGTAGTCTGCGATGCCCCATAGAAGAAATGTGGTGTGTTTGAATCAACCCAATTGACAGTAGGGCAGCAGTAATTAATCCAACCTGGACAGAGAGTGCATCGTGTTAGTTGTGAATTAGTATAGGAGTGTTGCCGGGTGTTCTCTCCTACAGTGATCGGCCAATCCCAGTGCCACTGAAAACTGCAATAAACACAGGTTGACCTGGGGTTTCTCTCCAGAAGCAGTCACCTGTTCATCCCCCCCATGTGCAGTTAGATTGAGGTCTCCGCCAATGAGGAATATGGTTGCTTGTAGCCCCGTTAGCCAACTCCCTAGTTGGTCCAGTCCCACCGATTATAGCCTTGGGGGGGAGAGGGGGGGAAGTAGCAGGATGCCAGCATTAAATTGTTCCCCACACCAATGCCCACGCACCACTGCCTAGCATCCCAAATCATCCACCTAAGACTGCTGGACCAATGGGGGAAGGAATTTGTGGGTCAGTATTCCTCCCCCCCATGGACACTCTGGCAAACCCCACATGGGCTAATAACCTGTATTTGCCCCGGGTCAGGAATCCACAGCAGTGGCCCACAAGGTGGGTTTCCTGCAAAAGGATAATATCTGGATCTTGTCTAAAGAGGTATTTCCACAGAATGCCCAGTTTTTGCTTACTAGCCAGGCCATTCACATTCCAGGAGAGTATTATTAGGCTTACCCCTGAGGGCACCTGAGAGAGTGCGTATACCACCATATTTGGGGTATGTTAGAGTCCCGCCAGGTCGCCCAAACTTTCCTCGCCTGTGTTCTGAACTAGTGTGTCTCCCTCCAAACCCTTCACTTCGCCCCCTCCCCACTCCCTCGAGCTGCAGGTGTAGAATTACCTGCCTCCCCAATGCCAGAGGAGTTTGTCGCCCTTCTTTATCATTGGTTCATCAACCCAACATGTCTGCCGTCACTGGAGTGATCACCAGGAGCACCCCCTCCTCCAGGTCTTCTGGGGTGTCTCCTGGCCCATTTGTTGCCATTGTCCAGGGGTCGCCGTTGTTGGATTTCTGCCACCTCTTTGGCCCGCTGCGTCTCAGCCTGGTTCCTCGACGGGGCCACATTTGAGCATTGGCGAGGCTTCCATTTGGGCTTTTACCTCTGCCATTATCCTGGCCTGTCCCGCTCTTTTTTCTCCGGGATCTGGTGTCCCAGTGTCTCCAGCCAGTCCCAGGCTTCGGCAGCCGTTGCAAAGAAGTGGGAACCATACTGATGGATGATTGTCACCTTGGCCGGGAAGAATAGAGTGTATTTGAGATTTAAGGCCTGATTCTGGTCTTGGCGGTAATGGTCCCTTTTTCAACTAAATCACCGCTCACCTACTTGTCGGTCTGCCTGCTCTATTTAGATGTTGGCGGGTCCATGGACGACAGTCCGCCAGAGTCCTGCCGACTCCACCAGGAATTCTAACCCACATCGACGGCGTCATAGGCAGAAGTGGCTGTTGGTGGGAGTCAGCCAAGATGACTGCCGAGCTAATCACGATTTGGATTCCCGTTGAAGCAACTGTGGTGGGAATACCTACTACTTTGAGTTGGCAGAATTGAAGAAAACGAGATAAGAACGTGTTTGTTGCTGTTTTCCACTTCAGTTTCCAGCTTGAACCCTATTGTCCAGGTATCTTCTTTGCAGCTACGACTCCACCACAACACCAAACAACTCCGTTGTCGCTGGTATCTAAGGTAAGCAACTTTTACAAATGTCTTACTATGAATCATGTGTTGACAATTGCTGCAGCCTCATGTATTTTCACATTGCTCTTATATGCAATTTTATCTTATGTGTAATGCAGTAGTGTTCATTTCCCAAATTATCAAGTTAAAATTAACTCACCTGTAATGGTACTTAAAAAAAAATGTTTGTGGTGGTTGTGGGTATAGTGCTTGTGTTGCATGTGGGTGTGCATTCACTAGTGTGTGTATGTTTGTGTGGCATGGAATATGTAACAAAAAGGGGCAGAATACATTACCTACATAAGTTTGAGGCAAGCACAACATATATGTGTATTGACACGAAAATTATTTGTACTTCCCCAATCTCCACTCCACCAGGGACTCACTCCGTCATCAAACCGCAGCATAGGACAATGCCAGCACAACGGGGACATCTAAATAGGCTCGGCGGAAACTGCCGCCCTGACGACGACGGAGCCAGCAGCGCCAGCACGCATCTAAAGAAAGCGGGCAGGACTCTGTCAACTCAACGGAGTACTTGAAACCGCCACCATGGAGGGACGGCAGGAGTACTCCTAAGATCTAAATCAGGCCCTTAGTGTTCTCAGGTGGCATTTCACCACAATAAATGTTTCTCTCTGTTGTTGCACCGCATTGGTATAATATAGATATATATTCACGAAACCACCTCCCAGTGTCGTGTAGCTCCTATAGTACCCCTGCAGGACCTGCGCATTTGGATAACATACTGCGGGCTTGGTGGCAGACTGACTCCGTGCACCCCCACCGCATAAGTTAGCCTAGTTTTGCATTAGCTAGCTCGCAGTGCCACTAGTGTCTCCTCTCATCGGTGAGATTAGTTTCTGGCAACCTTAGATCAGGACAACCCGGATTCTCTCAGAATCGTGGAAACAATATACTACCTTTCGCTCAGTCACTCGTGCTCACTTATTCGGTTTGTCTCAGAGTTACACAGAATAAACAGTCGGGCGTTTCAATAAGTATTTATTGAACAGTTGTTATTCTAGTGTAAAATATATGTGCTGCGGTAACCAGCAGACAATAGCAGAGATATATTATCAGCAGTACGATAAAAGCATAGGGATAGAACAGTTCTACCATATTGCGATAATCATGGATACATACATGAATATAAAAGCATTATGCAAGTGCGCGTACTCCTACGATGCCTACCTAGATGTACCTGTGTGTACCTAGCTTATGTGTGTAGGTCTTAGAAGCTAAGAGCCAAGAATCCTCCTAGGATTTAGTCGAACCCAGATACCTGAATAGAGAGAGTGTGGGTCCCCATCCTGGTCTCGAGTTGGACACCCCGTCCGGGTTGTGTCAGACCACTGTCAGCTTGAGCGACTGCATGCAGGAGCCTCAGCGTCTCTGGTCAGTGTGTCAGCATGGAAGTCTCGGTTCCCTCTGTCTTACCGGGGCAAGATGTGGTGTATTTATACCCTAAAGAGTCTCGGTCCTTAGTATGGTTTGTATTGGACATGAGGAAGACGTCAGGGGTGAACTTTGTACATACATATTATGCCGGTGGTGTATTCTTAGAAAGCCATACATAATTAAAGAGTACAGTGTGGGCCTGTGTTTGGAAGAACCCTGCTGCATTCAAAACCACAGGATAGATAACGTTCAGCCCTCAGAGCTCGTTGTGTACTAGCTAGGACCAATGTAGGTGAAAGATCATGCCTATATAAGGAATCATACTATAATAGGACATGTACAGTTGTGACCATAATTAGGCATATGCGGCCATGACCATAATTGGGCAAGTACGAATATGACCATATTCGGGTAAATATGAATACGTCCATTTTAGGGCATGTACGAACGGGTCTACATTAGGGCATCTATGCGGGATATAACACCAGCTCTCAGGGGCCACCCATAGGATGTTGTCACGGTCTTGAAAGTTAAAAAGTTCTGGTGAACACCGGCCGGGGCAGCGCTCCCGGTTGCACCGGCCTGCCCAGTACCCGTGCACTCTTTTAACAGTGAACATGTTAGATGCCTTCCCCCTAGTACCGTGGACAGGAGCCAGTTTTCCAAAAACAGTTCCATGCCGAGACCTTTCGCTCATTCTAGAGGTCCCATAAGCCTCACACTATTGCGCAGAGATCTATCCTCTACGCAATCTTGAAGGTGGGCGATGATATTCTGCATATTACACACCTTGTTGTCCGTCTCTGAAAGAGCAGGATTCAGTTTCACCAACCCGCTCTGTAAGTTTCTTATGGCCAGCCAGTAGGAGGCCCAGGTCCAGGGCTACTGCATCAATATTGTGCTCTAGTGCAGCCTTGGTGTCTCTAGTGTCCTCCACGATTGCTGCTGTGTGGGCGGCTAATCTTTGGTCTCCTTCACCAACACAAGTTGATGCAATCCCTCCCCAGATTTCGGAGGTCCACGCCGGCTCCGTCTTCTGCAGTTTTGGCCACACCATGGCCGTATAGGGTGCCTATGACTCCCCAGTCTGAGGTGATCCGCAGCACTCCATTAAGATCCCCGGCCAGTGCTCTGCCTCTCCACCCAGGGCCGCCTTACTCGGTTTGAAACCCCCAGAGCCGTAGGCCCCGTGTCCCCAGGCCCTGGCACCCCAAGAGCTAACCACCTGGCCCCCCAAAGGCCAGGCTTGAGCGGCCAAATGGGTCAAACCGGGCGGACGGCAGTAGGAACCCCCCACAGCATCAGCCCTCCTTAGGACACAGGTGCCGTGGCCATTTTGATACCGCCGAGACCTTGGGGAATCAGGTTGCGGCCGAGTGTGCGGCTGCCCTGCGAGTCTTTGTTTGGTACGTTACTGGAGTCACTGGGGTACCCCTGTCAGGTCCGTCACCTCCGATTAGGGCTCCGCAGCCTCAGGAGTAACGTCTTCGCAGGGCTCGGCGCTGGAGCTCAGGCTCGTGCGACTGGCTCTATTCATGTCTGGCCACAGCACCCCGGGAACGACAAGCTTCCTACTGCAGTCTCTGATGAAGTCAGCAAGATACATCAGTTTGGAGACAATAAGAGTGTGCATCTCCCTTTCATGTTTTTGTAAAGAAGAATGAGAATATGCAGTGATACAGCCAAAAGAGTACCACTGACACAGGCTGATTTATGTATATTTAAAGGTGTATTACTCAGTTTTCATCTTTCTCTTTATTACCATTGATGGAGCAGAGAAAATAAAAAATTTTAACCCCTAACAAATTTTATAAATAATTAATAAAATGTTCGTTTAAACGTATTAATCAACACTGTGCGTGGGGGAAGGGTAATACGCAAGTATATGTGCTGAATAATCTATTAACGAATGTCTGTGTGTCTAATTATAACATAAAAATAATTGCGTACTAATTTATAATAAATGCATGATTTGTGCTTCATAGAATATAAACGTGTCGTTGCAAAAACAATAGTGATGTAAGTAAGGAACAGCTTAAATGTTGCTTTCTGCTAGGTAATAACTAATTGGGGTACGTAGATGACGGGAGGGAAACGAAAAGGCTATGTTTCTCTATTTTAATTATGTTTTGTTTATTTCAAAATAGTGCTTCTAAGTATAAACGAGTGGCGATATAAAATGGCTGCCAGTTAATGAAGTGCGCAAGTGCGGGGAAACTCATGACAAGGGAGAAAAGTTGGAGAAAAGCTAACCTCGTGATGTTGCTGAGAGGCTAGGATGCGAGAATGGTCAAGGCTGATGTGACCTAATTGAACTGATAGTGTGCCGTGGTGATCAGCAAGGAACCGTGGGAAACCATTTTAAGAGAAAGGACAATGCATGCAGAGTTCTCGAATGTATCGAAAGAAGTTACAAATGTACTGATCGAAGCGGATGGAAACATGTCTTGAACTGTGAGAAAGGAAATCATATACATTCCAAGGACTAGTTGGATACGAGAGAACTTGATTAAAGAATGAATAGATGAAGTGAATGGACCAATGAAAGAAAAGCGTGTTATTAATGTTGCAACAATTAGTTAGCAAAGTTAGAATTAGGGTACAAGAGGGCCTACTCTTAGTGGGAGGGGGTCACAGTCTCGATCGGAGTTGGAGAGTCGCAGTCCGAGTCGGTGTTGGTGGCTTCCAGTGCTTGGTGGTCCTGATCGATCCATTACTGAGCGGGAGATGCTGAAAGACTGTTAGATGAGACGGGTTGCAGGTAGCTGATGCTGACGAGCTGAAGTTTCTGTTGCGGTCTTATTTTTCCAGTTGAGTATGAGAATCAGGTTATTTTTAATTTTTAAACTTAGGTTAGAAATCATTAGGCTAAATTAGGAAGGTAGGCAGGTAATTAGGGTTTTGCTTCATGACAAAAATTTCCTTTCTGCAATAAAATTGATTATGCTTAATAAATATTTGAATTAATAATGAATGAATAATTGAATAAAAAAGTCTAAATTCTTTCTCATGCTTTTAAAATTATATAAAATTTAAGATTCTTTAAATCAAACGACTCAGTGGTTATTTTACTAAATGATTGCGACACCAGTAATTGGTTATTGTGATTTAGCTGGTCTTAATCACTATGAACTAATTTCTTACCTGAATGATTCATCGACAAAACAATGAGCAGGAATATCTTAAGAAATAACTAAAAGAAAGCGATAGGTTAAGGTAATAAGATATCCCGGCTCTTTCCAGCGGTACATAAATGGTGTTTTCCATTTAGTTCTCATGCTTCTCCTAGGAGTACAGAATTTCGTAAAGGAAATCCAGGTGTGTGCGTGTGTGATAGGCGATGTTTATGGGCCCCATCGTCATGTGGATATAAGAAAATATAGTTTGCCCCTGGATGACCGATAAGTGACCTAGGAGGAGAATAGTTTTATTGTACGCGCTGCATCACCATCTATTGATTTAACACCAGGTGTGGTTCAGTAGAGCTACTGGTAGCATTTCAGATACCTGTTAGCAGCTAACCTATGTTTGATCCAGCCTACCTAAATAGACGTTTTTCCTTCATTGAATAAATATATAAAAATTGTGTGTATTCAAAATGAAAATGTGTATATCATTGCAACTCGTAAGCTGATGTTTAAAGAAAAAATGCTGAATTTCCAAAATATATTTAGAGCCGATGTTAGAGGGATAAAAAAAAAAAAAAAGTGTTGTTGGGGAGATGTATTCCTAATATTATTAACTTGGCACCAGGGGCATTTGTATAGCACCTATGTAGAAGAATTCCAAATTAACAAAATCTTTTTTATTTACCTTACTGCTGGCAGCCCTGCCTGATGCACTGAGATGAACACTGCTAGCAATCTCACATATCTTGGCTACTGATATAAGCATGTCTGATGTGGTCACTATTATAACATTAACAATATTAGTAGCTTTGCATGGTTTTCATTTAACATAAGTAGCTCCTACTACAGAAAAGGTTGGAGTCCCCTGCAGTAGAGCACCTAGTGAGCTACTACCTACCAGCCAGGGAAACCTAATGCTTTGTGTTAATTGCTGCATTATGAAATTTGAAGTGTGTGCCTACCATCGGCTAAATGGGAAACAGCAAAATGTAATTGCGGTCATATTATGGAACTTATAAATGAAAATTGAACAGTTTGTTGACTTGAGAATGACAGAAATCGGACATCAGAGAAGGTGGCAAAATGTACTATATAGGGAATTCTAGAAACCAACAACTTGTGCTTCCAGAAGCCTTTTGGAAACTAATAAAGTGCTTACTATGCTGATGCAATTACAATGCAGAACAATGTTCTACCTGGGGCATAGGGGAGTTTGGCACAAGTACATTTCGGAGCGTTATGTAAGCTTACAAGGTAGAGGTTTATTCTAGGAGACACCTGCCATAGCAATCCATCAGAGAAACTCATGGAAGGCCTCTTAACTTTTGTCTCAAATTACATGTGATCTAAATGTTACCACCCTACAAACTAATTCAGACTAGCAATATAGCCTGGAATTACAGATGTCAAGGACTAAATCATGTCAAGATAATCATACTGTTTAACTTTTATATCCCCTTAGATGTGGTTAGAAAACATATACTTAAAAAATTGGTCAGCCTACGTAAAAGAGCCAGAACGATCGTAACAGGTGATTTCAACAAAGTTTTCAACCTTTTTATTCCACTAGATAAAATGCTAGAATAGGTTGATACCCTTTGACTTATACCGGAGATGCAATTGAACTTCAAAAAAAGGAACTCCCAGACTAGGATATTTCACAAAAAAATTATCCTTTAGATGTTCTAGTGGAAGGATATTTTGATATAAACCAGCAAACCCCTCACACTTCATCCCAATTTACTGGATTATATGTTTGTTTCAATATAGGTATTTTCTCAAGTTAGTTCTTTTGAGTTGATCGATCAGAAAAAACGATCCTAGGTCGAAGTACCTATTCCTGAATTTGACAGTCGTTGACCTGCCAAAAATGGATGTTTTTGGAACCTTGAGGGGCCTTAATGGCTGTTGGGATAGGAATGTCCCTTGCATCGTATGTTAGCATTTACCCCTGTCCTGAGTGAACGACAGCATGCGAATCCGGTATCCTGACTTATTTTAGCCCTGGCCTCATGCTAATCTTAGTGTAGGTATAGGCCTGTGACTTGGCAAGGGAGGGGGGGGGGGGTGGTGGGTGTGGGTGTGGGTGTGGGTGTGGGTGTGTGTGTCCCCCCTCTTTTGTAAAGTTGGCTTTTAATGTGAAACCCACAACCTTGCGCTGATATTCTGTGGGTGTAATACAGGTTTCATATTAGGATTCTGTGTGTGTAAGTCAGGGTAATGAAGCCTGTGGGATCTATTTTGGATTCCCCTGGATTGGCAAGGCACAAGATGGAGGATAAGGACAGCTTCCACACACACTGAAAGTGTATTGCCTGTAACTTGAGGATGGAGATCCAGAGACTGAAGTGAGGAGGATTCAGACAGAGCTACCATAAGAAATGTCGTGATGACTTTGTTTGCATGGGGCTGCTGATTAAATCCCCGAGCACTGCCATTTGTTTGATGATATGGTAAAGGATGGGACTGCGGTTTCTTTATTTCAAGGTGAGGAGGTTTCTAGGTCAGCCTGCCCTTTTGTCTGTCCCCGATTACTGCTTGAGGAAGTCTGATGACAGCCAGATACAGAAATCAGACACTTTGTGCCCTTGTTGTGGGTGCTCCATCTTGGGACATTCCCAGTGCTAGGTGCAGTGAGAAGCATCACTTTATAAATCCCAAACTGGTTCTGAAGTCCGAGACAGTGGATTCACATCTGCTGCCCACAAATGTGTATAAACATAGGGTCCAAACAACCCCACTTTCTTCGGGTTCCAAGTCCTCTGTGAGAAAGGAAGGGAGTGCTTCTCACACTGCTCGAAGGACTGCTCTGTGACCAAGGCTGTTGTCTGACTGACAGTCAGTCTCCTAGAAGTGAGGGGACATCACCTGTAGTTTGATCTTTCTACTGGAAGAAAGTCTACCTAGTGCCCAAAAGCCTGCCTTTCTGATCAGAGAGGGAAGGAGTCTGGGTGGCCCTATAGTGAATAAACTGTACAGGAGGAGAAGCCCAGCGTATTCGTAGCCTGAGGAACACTCAGATAATCAGTAGTGCCTGAGAGAGTGTCTTCTTAGGCTGTGCGATCCATCTGCACCAACCTGAGTTGGGCTACAACTGCATTGCCCTGTGATCAATGCACCAGCCCAGGCTGGGCAGCAACTGCCTTATCGTGTGCTCCATATGCACCAGCCCAATAGTGAGTTGCAACTGCTGAAGACCCTGGGATCGCTGCACCAATGCTTGCCAAGCTGCATCCAGCTGTTCCCTAGGGAGGCCAAGCACGCTGAAAACGTGGGCTGCACCAGACCTCCCCAGTGACCACTGCAGGAACAGCACATGAGTACCGCGGACCTATGCCCGTCGTTGGGAGCAAGCTGCTGCAACGCGCTGAAGCAAATATGAAGACTTGAGGCTGTTTTCCTCCCTCTACAATAACTGGATTAAGAACGAAGTGAGCTGATTCTGCATGTGACCTTGTGTGGAACATAAGTTGAGCCTGACCCCGATCCACCCTTCTGCCAAAAGTTTACTGCAGACTATAAGAGCCAGGGTCACTTGCATGGGAGAGAGCAGGGAAAGGGGGTTGGGGTAGTGCGCACAGGGAAATTGTGATCAGGAGTATCACTCTGTATTTGTAATTTGGATTGTGCATTATTTAGTATTGCTGTGTGATTAAAAGTTCATTTTTTTCAGAAAGACAAGCACTGGGATGGACATGGAGTTATTGCATCTGTTGGTTGATTGTTGAATTTGGAGCTCATGTGCCCCACACTACCTCCCTGCGAAGCCTGTGACTGCTCGCCCTCGCTACTCTGAGAGTCAAGTGCAGACAGGGTTGTAATTGGCCCGGTTTGCTGAGCCATAGCCAGATGGACCCCAGAATATCACCTGTGAACAACCTCCACTACCATGGTTCAGTTAGTAGCCCTTGTCTGCCTTGTGGCCCCCTGAAATGGGGATGACAGTGGCTATCGCCGCTGTAAGTGGAAACAGACAAACTTTGGAGAATGGTTACTCAGGATTTTCTCTCTTCAAAAAACAAATAAAGATAGTATATCTTTTTGAGATAAACTCAATAATTTGCATGATTTTATAAAGTCAAACACTCAAATAACAAATAAACTGTATCAAGATAATAGCGTGGTTAGAAATAATGGAGATACCGCAAAACTGTGGTTCATTATTGCTTTGAGACAGCAACAACACAATTTGACAAAAAAGGAAACAAATATAAAGCTAATACTCATTTATCAGAGATAGATAATACAATCAATTACAGAAAAGATACAAAAGGGAGATATGGGAAACCATTGAGGCCTTTTAGTCTAAAAGATGGTCAGACATCATGAGTTAGGCCCAAACCCTTGGCTTTAAAGCATTTTGGGAACTCATCAACAAGGTTGATGAGAAAATAACAAAACATAATAAGAATGCAATTAGGGAGATGATTTGGGTCTCATAAGCGTCAACATTATATTTCTCATTGGAATAAAAGTAGTAAGACTCAAGTCAGGCCCACCTGCTCCTGATGAACCTATAAAAAACATGGTGACAAACAAAATCAATGGGCATGAGTTCGTTCATCCCGAGCACCAGGCCCAAACGTGGTTCCCTTAAATCTTTTTATCCTATTCCACGTACTGGGTACAACCGCGCTCAATGTTTTTACATCTTTTCTGGAATTAAAGGTAACCTGTGAGTCTTTGCGAGGATCTGTTCTTTCCCCAAGATGAGTTTAACAACCCTCGAGATAACAGACTCATTGCCTTGCTTGATTCTGAGGCAACATTATACGCACAAATTCTAATAGAAGAATTACGGAAAATGGACTGCAGAATTGCAACTCTTACCATTTTATCAATGCCATAAGCCCTTCCATAATATTCTGGCCTTGAATATTATGGCAGATTGAGCAGTAAGCATGTGGGGAAACAGGCTAAATGCCTGTTTCCTGAATTAAACTTCTGCAATTTACAAAGTTAACATCACCATTCTATTGACAAAACTCTACAAATAGGGTACTTCTTTCGTTCTCTTTAGAGCCATAAAATTACTCTACTGGAACACCTGTGTCAGTACTGAAATCTGAGACGGATCTCAAGCAACACTGCTTATTAGGACCAATTGGGAAACGAAGCAGGACTGTCTGCTGATACCATTACTTTTCAGTCTGTATACAGCAGACTTGGGAGATATGCTCTTTGCTACTGGAAATGTTCCTTCTAAATTAGGGGGAAGGCATCAATCCCTGCTACAGTATGCTGATCATATAACCGTGATATAGGACCAAACACTAATGATCTTTGGCAAAGTAAAAGGCGGGAAAAACAAACTTTGCTGTTCTCCAACAATCATTACGAAAAACTTTACTTAAAGCTACAAAGCCCAACAGCAGAGGTAATACTAGTAGGGCTGAAAACTAGTACCTGTTGTTCTGTTTGGGGCTTTATACTTTGGTGATTAATCAGATGAGTAACATTTTAGACAAATCTTTTGGCAAATGCCTCAAATATATATTTAATCTTTCAATGTCCTTCTCAATAGGTGATATAAAATTGGAGCTTGCTTATTACATTTGGCTTTTATTTTGGACACACAATACATTAAACATTGTTTTATGCTGTGCTAAACTCCTCAGATCAGAACCCGTCTCTGGGCAAAAATTGACATCACAAGAGACCACCTACCTTATTATGGTCAAGAAACTAAAAAACAAAATCATAGCGGAACCTGTGAATTATAAACCAATGGTTAAGTGTTGAATGGCGGGCTAGATATACTATTTACTGGTTGTGACAAGTAAATATTTTTAAGAACTGACCTATGGAACATAGGTCAGTTCTTAACAGAATCAGATTGAGCTGCAATCAAACCTACGTACTTAAAATTCATTAGGTAGGTCGCAAATTGCAACCCAGTCTGATTGTCCACCATCACAAGAATGGTGGCCTGTAAGGGTGAGCAGAAAACTTAATAAGAAATTGTTACGAGGGGCGCACTCCCTTGTCTAAATGATCTAATTAACCTAAAGCTCTAAGAAAATACTCCAATTATTGCGTGCTATGCAGGCCTAGGGGACTGCCTGTCTCCCTGCCATGTAGTCAACTCAAAACAAATTCAGGATCAATTAAGCCTGAAGTCGCCTGAATGCACTGCAGTTGTTGTGGCTAACATACAATGTCTAAATTATTTAGTACACCAATATAAACAAACTGAATCAGGGATTTTGTTCTCTCATATTCATGTTATTTTTTCTGGTTATAACATCAAAAATAAAAAATTCATTACATTTCAACAACCACATTACAGTGATAACCAATGCAACATATTACATGTCAAATATATACAACAAATGTAATTTCACAATATGTTCATAGTTCATTATTCGGCTGTCAATCCATTCTATGTCCGATGTTGCCCGCCCTCTGCATTTTGGGACCAAGTGTCCCTTCTTCAGGAGCCACTAAACAACAAGAAATAATAATAAACCAAGCATCAGTTTTATGAACTAAAATGTCCAGGAAAAAACAGCCGTTTATTCCACAACTTTGCTGCCTATTTCTCATCTACGGTGAGTCAAACCTGTTATGTGAACCTTTAAACACCAAGGCGTGCCCACTGTGCTTTGAAACCCTATGCGTCACCCTTCGTGAAACACCTTCTTTAATTACAACCACATTGGGGCATGTAGTACGTGCTAACCAACTACTCACGCCGGAAAACCGGAATGTTCAAAACGATCTCCTGCAATAACGACGTATCATTTAGTATTGAGTTAACGTATGTGTGCTAACACCATAGAAATTACCAGTGTTAGCCTACCTGCAAGTTAACAGAACAAGTGTGCAAACACGTTACGGAAGAAATCACTGTTTTTCTTCAATTTGCGGAAAACAAAACTTGATTAAACATACAGCTGCAGCAACCGATGCTCACGATTGCGTGCATGATGTTCTATAAAAGTTACCTTCACGTAGAGGGTGTAACTGCCGATCACCTTGCCACAGCTTAAGTGTCGTTCAAAAATGGCATGTACCCATTCAGGATTAACCACCTTTTATACCGTGTCGGCGTGCAAAAACTGTCCACCAACATAAACAACAGACTCCTGTCACATCTAGTTCTATTGTCAAAAATAGCAGCGGCCATCTTAAACTAGTGAATGAAACGAAGCTGCTTGCTTATAACCATGAGTTTAAAAACAACCCGTTCAACCAAAATACGTTTCTGCCTGTATGAACCACTTGATCACATTTGCTTCTTGTGCATTAGCTGTTCTGTATAACTCAAGGAAAGTCATCAGCCATTGCATTAGAGAAAGTTCAAAATTCAACCTTATTGTCATCTGCCCAGTGTCTGTCAGCGTGCAAAAACACAAAAGGCAACTGTGTCTGCCCAATGTCTGTCAGAGCACAACTCAAAAGCAACTGTGTCTGCTCTGTGTCTATCAGAGCGCAACTCAAAAGCAACTGTATCTGCCCTGTGTCTAGCAGAGCACAACTCAAAAGCAACCGTGTCTGCTCTGTGTCTATCAGAGCGCAACTCAAAAGCAACTGTATCTGCCCTGTGTCTAGCAGAGCACAACTCAAAAGCAACCGTGTCTGCCCTGTGTCTAGCAGAGCACAACTCAAAAGCAACCGTGTCTGCCCTGTGTCTAGCAGAGCACAACTCAAAAGCAACCGTGTCTGCCCTGTGTCTAGCAGAGCACAACAACACACACACAACTGTGTCTGCCCAGTGCCTGTCACAGTGCATTGAAACACTAGCAACTGTTTTTCAAAGGAAGTAAACCACTCTCCAGCATTTGGCGTTTTAATCCAAAAGCCCAAGAGCACCTTCTTCTTTCCTTGTTTTTCCCCACATACTCCAAGTAGCACACTGCCCCTGAACTATCACATGTAACTCAATGTCTCGTTTCTGTATTGGCCACACGTCTGAAACACATTGCGTAATCTCTTTTGCAAATTCAATAACACATTGCTGCTTCTCTCACCACTCAGTCATATTTGAAAATAACATTTTTCATCACTTTTTCAGAATAACGTCTCTCCATGTAAAGCAAGGTTTGTCACTCACTGACCAGTCTGATTTGTAACTGCAACCAACAATCGCTAGTTCTATCAGGCTGATTTGTTTATCTTCTCTGTAATTTCTAAAATATTCCTGCACATCTACATTTTTGAGGCAACATTACTTCAGAAGCTTCTAATTCAACCAAAATACCAGTAATTTCTGGCTGAGGAAAGTCCTCCAAAGAATTAATTAAAACCTCCTGTGAGCATTGTAAATTAACCTGCAGCTCTTCTGTGTCCACATTCCTCATGAGTGACTCAACCTGGCTATCTAAACAGTCTGGTAAAATAAACTGTGTCAGTGCTTGGTACATTTCCAACTCTCTTTTCAATGATTTATTTTCAAACTGTAGCAGGTCTGACTTTTCTTTAGCTTTCTAACTGCCCACATTTTTCATACATGCTGTGCAATGCATTCAAAAGGACACCACTTTTTCTCTCTGAAATACCAAGTTGTTTTCCCTCTTGAAAAGAAAAATCTTCTAAGCATTTAAATATCTGTACTTGCCCCTCATCTGTTAAACATGCATTAGAGGCAACTTCTCACCCCAATAACTCAGTTAGCATCTGGGAATCTGCAACTGAAAACATTGACATTTTAGAAAGCATTCTCCCTTTTAAAATTGATTTTTTTTTCGTATCCTGCAGAGTGACGCCAAAAATGTATTGGTTCGCACTCCCAGATAATGGAGAATACCACTCTCCCACACGGAGGCTCAAACACGACGAAGCAATAAACACAACACAATACCACCTGGAAAGGGATTTCACTTTATAAAATGAAGCACATCAAAGACTGTTTTCAGCATAAGGCTTGGGGTTTTATTTATGCAATGCTCTCTAACAGAAAGGCTTTCCCAGATGTCAAATGAACAACATTCAAATGTATATAGAGATATATATGTATATGCAAGCAATAATAACACACTTGGCAAATGCAACTGTTAAATGCATGGATAATAATATAATGAAATAAACACAAGCAGATAATAATGGAATGTAACAAGCAGATTATGCTGGACATCCTGCAAGAAATCAGAAAGATATATACACTAAATACATCAGATGATTAACTTGGATGTGCACTCAGACACTCGCACATCACAAAGTCCTCAAAGAAAACACCTCAGATGATTATAGCCACTGGAAACTGAAGGTGCACACAGACAGTCACGCATCACAAGGACTGTTACAGCCACTGGAAACTGAATATGCACACAAACAGCCGCACATCACAATGGCAACAATCAAAACATCAAACACTTCACATGGTACAAACTTCATCCTGGCCCACTCCAGACTGGGGGATTCACAGCCGGGGTCAAGAGACTCAGCAGCCAGATGTCTGCACTGACGATGCGTCCACCGTTCAGGCTCTAACAATCCCGGTTTCCAAGTCAACAAACATCAGCTTTATAATCTCAAAACACACTAGAAGGTTCCGAGAGGCCTTCCCTCTGTGCCAAGGAAACTTACTGGAATTGGCCACTTTCCATGCAAGCATTCCGAAGGCAAAGGAGTTCAGGTTCCTTCTGCATTCTCATGTGTTCCAGCCTTTATCTTAACAAAGCTTACAAAAGTCGCCGGCTGTACATTCAACAATCTCCCAAAAAACAAAGCAACCTTGAACGTGAATAACCTAAACAACTTGAGTAATCTGGGAGCCTGACTGCACGCAAAAAGCTCAGGCAAGACAGTCAGAATTCAAGATGACATGAGGGCATGTCAAAGCCAATAGTAAGAACTTCATAATACTTCCCAATGTACAACACATTGCACATTTGTGCACCACTGCCTATCGCGTCACACACTTCTTCTCCCAATGTACAACATAATGCACATTTGAGCACCACCACACTGCACTTCGAGACCAAAAAGTACATTCCACACCTCTCTCCCTCTCTCTCTCCCTCTCATGCTTTCAAATGCACATCCCACACGTTCTGTTTGTGGCAAGGCTGTTCTACTCTGGGACAGCTCCCACTCTGCTAAAACTACAAAGAGATATAAAAGAAATCTTCACAGGAAACATGCATATGCAGGGAAATTATGTCGTACATTAAGGCTAGGGTAAAATAAAACACCAAAAGTCAATTAAAATCATGGTAGTCAAAGGTCATCACGTGGTTCCAAACCATAGGAGTGCCTCTAGCACTACACATCGAGACACGCACACACTGGAGACTAAACGCATGGGATCTGCGGAATAGGAAAGTATTAGGAGGCTTAAGGGCAGACACAAAAGTCTTTTTCGCAGAAAATCTAGGATCGATAGACTCAGGAGTCATAATGTGGGAAACATATAAAACAGTTTCAAGAGACAGAGCCCAAAATCGCATAGCATTGGAGAAAAAGAGAGACCAGGAAGACCTAATAAAACTGAAAAACTAATCTTAGCCCTAGAGAAACAGAACATTGCGCAGAAAGATCCTTTAATACTTGGGCAACTAGTGGACGCACAGCAAGAATACAAAGACATGGCATGCCAGGCAGCTAAAGCACAGGCTTTAGCGACCCTCCACAGATTATATGACGTAGGGGACAAGTCAGGGAAACTCCTAGCCTGGCTTAGTAGAAAAGAACTAGGAGCCAGATGGATAGAGTGTATTACCGATGCACAGGGAGTGACACATGTCAAGGATGATCAGATAATGCAGAACTTTGCGCTATACTATGGGGACTTCTATGAAGCCCGCCCCCTGGGAAATTGGCTCGATATTGAAGAATACCTGGCAGAGGTGCACACTCCGACACTTGATGATATTAATAGAACAGTACTGGAGGGAGACATTTCCATTAATGAGGTTAAGGCTGCCATAGCTAGACTACCCCCAGGGAAGACCCCAGGACCTAACGGCCTACCGGCTGAGTTTTATAAGAAATGCGCAGACCTCCTAAGCCCCCATCTATTGACTCTTTTTACAGATGCATATGACGAGGAAATCCTTCCGCTGGATCTTCGTATGACCTCAATAGTACCGATCTACAAACAGGGGAAACCAAAAGACAAATGTAAATACTACCAAGACCAATCTCGAGACAAGTTATGGAATGGAACGTTGAAATTTGGGTTATTCAGCAGGGTGTACAGGGATGGACAACGGTATAAAATATCTCCGACCCCTTTAGGCATAAGTTTAAGGACTCCAATGAATGATGACCCTAGTGCGGATCCCCGGATGGGCAGCATAAAAATACTCTCATGGAACGTCAACGGGTTGGGGGATAGATTTAAACGTGGAATAGTATTACAATATCTGAAAAGACAATCACCCGACGTGGTGTTATTGCAGGAAACCCATATACAAGGGACCTCCTATTGTGCGTTCAATAGATGGGGGATACAAGCTGGTTGCTCACGCTGGGTTCACTAAAGAGTCAAGGGGGGTTGGGTATTCTCATCCGCAACTCATCTCCCCTGCGGATTCAAAATGTGACCAACGATACGCTCGGCAGGTTTGTGACCCTATCGGGAAGTTGGGAGGGTAGATTCCTTAACATAACGTCCCTCTATGTACCACCCAGACTGCACTCCTCCACCATTGCCGATTTGGGGGCTCATATACTTAATTTGCCTGAGGGAGAGTTGTTGATTGGGGGGGGGGGGGGAGACTGTAATGCGGCCCTCCGTGGAGACCAAGATAGGAAACCGGCAAGACCGAAAGAGACATCCAGAAAATTATTGGCGGAGTTCCGAAGTGCTAAGGGCCTAATGGACATCTGGGGAGCACATAACCCCTCTTCCCTGCAGTACACCCATCACTCTGGGGCGCACAGGAGTTTGTCCCGCATAGATTATCTCTTTGGTAGAGCCGACTAGCGTCCCATGTTCAAAGAAGTGACGCACCTCCCCAAGGGCATCTCCAACCACTCACCGGTCATGGCGCTCTATGGGAGAAACCTCACTGTCAAAAGGTACAAGATGGCACTTAATCCCTGGTACTTAAAAATGGCGACCATACGAGACAGGCTTATAGAGGCCACTACCAACTATTTCACCGAAAACAAAGGGTCGGTGGACTCGGCCTTAACACTGTGGGAAGCATATAAAACAGTGGTCAGAGGACAGGGAGTCTCAGCAATAACTGGATATAAGAAGGAAAAGAGAAAACAAATACAAGAAGTAGAAAGCGAAATCAGTCGACTAGAACAGGATTTAATAAACTCAAACACCCCAGACACTAAGCATAGACTATCACTAAAGCAGAAAGAATATAGAGATCTGGCAGAAGACGCGATAAAAGCTCAATACCGGGCCACTCAACATCGCATATACAAGATAGGTGATAAGACAAGCAAATTACTAGCGTGGTTAGATAAGCGGGAAAAAGCCCAATAAATGCTAGGAATCTGTGGGAAGACCATGGAGATCTCACCCCGATGGTGTCTCCTCAATATATGGGACGCAACCGATTTGACGTCCAGCGAGAAAACCTGGGTCTCCCTGGGATGTGTGGTGGCAAAACGCAATATAGCAAAAACCTGGAAGGGTGAAACTAGGCCCAAAGTGCAAGAATGGGAAGCAGATATGGACTGGTGCATGCTAGCGGAGAGAGTGGTATATGAAGGAAGAGGATGCCCTAAAAAATGGACTAAAATTTGGGGGGCGTAGAATAAAAGTAGAGGTATGATTTGTGCCCCTTTTACTGACCCTTCCCTGCATGATCTCGAAAACTCGATAGCTTGACGTTCACATCAAGATTGACACTGTAAAGATTGATTTGACGATGTATAGATATAATTCTACTTGTATAACTGCACTGTGCTCATCTGCTGCTAAACGTTATTTGTTGTTATGTAGTTATGTAACATCTAATAAAAAGATTTATAAAAAGAAATATGTGAATCCTACCGCCCAATATCCCTCCTTAACATAGAGGTAAAGATATTGGCGACTATCCTATCCACAAGACTACGCCAGGTTATAACAACCCTGGTACACTATGATCAATCTGTATTTATGCCGGGCCGTGCTACCAGAAGGAACCTACGTAGAACCTATAATTGGATGATGAAGGTTAAAAATCGTGACACCCCGCATTTACTATTATCATTGGGCGCAGAAAAGGCGTTCGATGCCGTTCACTGGCCCTTTCTGGAGGCAGTCTTGACAAAATTTGGCCTGGTTCCAAAATTCAGGAAATGGGCGGGATTATTATACACGGCCCCCAAGGTGAAGGTTCGGGTGAATGGGCGAACCTCTCGAGATTTCCCCATAGGGTGTGGGACGAGGCAGGGCTGCCCCCTGTCCCCCCTGCTTTTTGCCTTGACGGTGGAGACACTAGCCTGTTTGGTCCGTCACCATCCAGAGATACATGGTTTCCAAATTAATCCAGAGGACAGCATGGAAGAAAGGATCTCTCTATATGCGGACGATATTCTTTTATATGTCACTCAACCTGACAACGATTCCCATCTTATTCCACACAATAGATACATACGGACAAAATTTGGGCTATAAAATAAATTGGCACAAATCAGTGATCTATAGCCCTGGCGAGGTGACGACATGGCCCGTACTCCCCAGAGATCTCCAAGTGGCAAACAACGGGTTTACATACCTAGGGATCTTCCTCACCACAGACATCTGCTGCCAAAATAATATTAAACGTATATTGACGAAATTTAAGGAGTACACACAACGATGAAAAACACTACTGCTCACTATAATTGGGCAGGCGGCCATGTTTAAAATGATAGAACAACAGTCCCCTGCACACGCTAACAGTATATTAATTATATCAATATCAGTGTGACAAAAGCTTGAGTCTTTGCTGGAACATGCGCTTCAGTTTATTCACAACAGCCTTAGCCAACACGTGTTTTGTCACGCTTACGGTTGTGCGCAGCGACTTCTTTAGGGCTAAGAAACAAACAATAGTACAGAATTGGGAATGAAAGGTATGCAACAATAGCATCCAATGTCAGTTTCCCATTGTGACAGACTAAATTTGAGGGATCGGCTCATGTTGCCTACTCGAGCCTGTGGAAACCCATGCTGTTTTAAATGTGTCACCTCGGTTGTTTAGTGACAAACTAGTGTAATTTAAGAAAAATTATATTAACACTTAGATAAAATAAACTGGTCCGGAGTTAAGGCATGCTTGTTCCTTGTGAGTCCAGTTGTGACATATTTTAACCTAAACAGTCAACAGTGACTTTGCTACTGTGAATTTAACATAACGACACCCCCTTAATGTTGCCTGGTACCCGAAGGTATGTAATAAAAAAACAAAATACTTATATTCAATACGTGAAGATCCTAGGGGAAAAGAGACGGGTAAAAAAGAAAGAAAAATAATGTTAAGTATACAAGCCCTGTAAGAGCAAGTGTATCGTGCTAAGGTGACCAAATCTGACCGGGAAACCAACCTTAAATCCGGTTGTATTTCCGTCCCGAATAGGATTCAATAGGGCCCAATGTTAGACACACAGTTAAGACTGCACATATCTTGTGTCCAGAAATAATCCCTCCTATTCACAGTATATGTATCCTGGATGCGTTTCCCAATGAGGAGTTCCTGAGGATGGGTAAATAAAGGAAAATGGGCTAATTACATATAAGAATACACCCAAAGGAAAAATGGTAGGGGCATATTCTATATACTTTAAGAATATGGTAATGTGGTCCCACGTACCTTAAACGAGGATTTAGTGGTAGTGCAAGTTTATTCAGGCATGAATAAATACAATCCGTGTCGCAATGCACCCTCTTGATGCAGGTTGTACTAAAGAAAATAACCGGCAGCCATATCCTTGACGGTATTAATATGAGACCTTTGCCTAATAAAAAGGATCAAAGGAAAGTGTATCAGAACAAGCGGGTAGACAGACCCCACGGTGAGTATTTAAAAGATGCCCCCAAACGCAGATACTCATATCTAGTGTAATTGGCACTGTAACGCTAATTGCAGGAGAACATTCAGTTAGTTATGGATGCTTACCTCTGTGATGAACAGAGCTCTTTCCGGTGTGTGCGCTGGAGACCGAATGGCCCGCAGGAGAACACACGTTTATATAGGCCTGGGAGCGGAAACAGTTGTAGGACTGTACCCGCTCCAAAGACGTCGGCCATCTTGGAACGGTAATTTCATACCCCGCTTATCAATAACGGTTAAAAGTGGGCAATTCATCAGCCCCCGAGGTGTGTTGATGTAGAGCTCAAGGGTCGTGGGTTGTTGATCACATTATGCTCGATGGGCTAATGCATAGTAGTAAAACAAATACCGTCGGCCATCTTGGAGTGTCTAATCTCCGCATCCGGCTTAGTAACAGAGATAGTGATGGGCAAATAACGGGCCCAAGAAGGAGTAAAGAACATATCAAATTAAAGTGATTGTAGCTGTGTGCATCCAATAAGGATCTGAAAATATAATTTTGATTACCGCTGAGTGCATACAGAAAAAAGGTTTGTAGAAGGAAAACAATGCTGATGCCCCCATGTAATGGTGTGTCTACAGCAAGTTTAGGAATGTAAAGGAGAAAAATGTAATAAAACATAATAGACGGAATGTGGGAGAACCATCCCTAGGGTAACCAATCCATCTGGATATAAGTTACCTGAAACAATAAGTTTTTTAATATTTGAATCCTAGAAAAAGAGGGTCTCTAATAGAGTTCTAAGGCAACATTAAAGGAGAGTCAAGGGAAAGGGATTTCCGAGTTCAGTGTGTGCTGCAACCGTCTAAGTCAACGGTACAGAATAATAGTTATCAAAGATCTAAATAACACATTGTATGCCCACAGGATCTACATACACAATCCTGTGGGTCACCTAAAGATAGTTAAACATACACAGTAAGTACATCGGTGCCAGAGTAAGCATATCGGTTCCAGAGTAAAGAAGAGAGGTTGTGATAGTAGAATCCTAAATCCAAGGGGATAGGAGAACAGGTATAAGGAGCATGATAGATGGTCAATGAACAAATGAGCTCCCCAAGTGACAGCCTATAGTGCTGAGGAAATCAAAACCATGTTAGGACGTGTAGTCCTAGGTAAGCTTGCACGTAAGCGTATGGAAGCAGACTTCAAAACTTCAGTTCAAACTCAACAGTAGTAGTAAGATAGAGTTGTTATGTTATTCGGGATTTATAGAGCGCACGGCTACTCTATTGAGTGTCCCGGCGCTAAACATCCTGGTCGTGGCTGACAAAAAGGCACTAGGTTCGCTGAGATGAAATATTATTGCTGAAATGACCAGGTTTTTAATGACTTCCTAAAGGTCAGATGGTCCTGTGTCAGTCTAAGTGCCAGAGGGAGACTATTCCAGAGGTGCGCTGCATGCACCTGGAAGGAACGAACCCCTATTCGTGCCCGATGGCATTTAGGAATACGTGCGAGATGAAGCGCCGAGGATCTCAGAGCACGAGGTGGGTGGTAAAATTGAACTCTATTCCTAAGAAATGGGGCCCCCGAACCATGGAGTGCTTTGAAGGCCAAAACCATTGCTTTAAAAGTTATCCTCTTCCGGATCGGGAGCCAGTGCATAGCATTCAGGTGGGAGGACATCCGAGTTCTGGGGCCGAGCATGAGTATCGTCCTAGCCGCTGCGTTCTGTACTACCTGTAGTCAATTAAGCAGGTATTCAGAGATACCCAAGTACAGAACATTGACGTAGTCCAGCCTAGAAATAACTAGTGCCTGGACCACAATTTTTCTGTGTGCTACTGACAGCAGAGGAAGGAACTGCTTGAGCATCTTAAGTACTCCAAAGCAGGCACCCACTACAGATTGAATTTGGGAGTTCATAGATAGGTTATCCTCGAGCCTGACACCTAAGTTTTTTACCGTTTTGACGGAGGAGGTAGGGGGAGACATGTCCTGGGGCCACCAATTTCGCCAGATATCATCTATAGGGAAGCCAAAAAGCATAATCTCCGATTTCTCAGAGTTACATTTCAATTGATGTCATTGGAGCCAGGAAAATACATCGGCGAGGCAGGTGTTGATCACTTCTCCACTAAAGACTGCCTCTTTGTCGCAGGCAAAAAGTAGTTGTGCATCATCCGCGTACAATACTATCTTGGCTCCATGGGCTTCAGCTAGATAAGCCAGGGGGGTCATATAAAGATTAAAGAGGGTGGGGCTCAAAATCGAGCCCTGCGGGACCCCCACCTTTAGAACGGGAATGGATGCTGCAAAGGGCGGAGCCCAGACTGTTTGTTGGCAGTCTTTCAAAAAGGAGGTGAACCACCGAAATACCGTGCCCCCGCACTCTTGAAGTCTCAGAAGGAGCTGATCGTGGGGCACGGTATCGAAAGCCGCAGATAAGTCCAATAATATCAACACGGCCTTCCCACCTTTATCTAGCGTCTCCTTGATGGTCTCCGAGACTTCTAGAAGCACGGTTTCAGTGCTAAAGTTTGACCTGAAACCGGACTGGCTCTGATGGAAGATTTGATTAGTTTCAGCATATGTGATAACACTGTTGACATTTTTCCAGGACTTTAGAGAAGGAAGGAAGCAGAGATATTGGCCTATAATTGGCAGCTGATTCAGGGTCTAACCAAGGTTTTTTTTAACAGGGGGAGAATTTTGGCCTTCTTCCACCTGTCAGGAACAGTCCCCAACTCCAAGGAGGCATTTAGGATCCGGTTAAACACAGGGTTAATTACCTCTGCTATAGATGCCAGGACTTTGGCTGGACAAGGGTCAGAAGGTGAACCTGATTTAAGGGTCTTCATGATATCCAGTGATTTCTCCAGGGGTATAGGAGGGAACTGCAAAAGCTGAGGGCTTCTGGCCAACAGGGCAGGGAGGAGACAGCTTGTTTTGCACCGTCGGCCTGTGGCAACATCACAAACAAGTCAGAAGACCACATGGAGATTGTGGTACTGAGTAAATAGTTACTGTTTCAGCTTGGTAGCATTACGCCTCATGTGGGGACCGTGAACGCTAGTCCCCAAAAAGGTAGTGTAATTCGTGGTCTGCGTTTAGGCCCATTTCCACACTTCTTAATCACATGATCTAAGTCGCCTCCCTTCTCCTCAATGTTGGTTCCCTATTGCCACCTCTCACGTCTCTGGGTATGGTATCACAGCTGTTAAAAGGGAAAAGGTTTTGTGGCTACCCTGAGCAGGACATTCCAATATGTGCATGGCTACGGGGTACCTGGTGTCAGCCTGTTTAACCGTCCTGATGTGTTCTAAGATGTGGTCTTTCAGAGATCGGATTGTGCTGCCAATGTAGCTACGTTGACATTTGCATACAACTGCGGAGAGACCACATAGTTGGTCTGACAGTTTATGTTAGTATTTATCTTGTAAGACCGGCCATTCGGGCCAGAAAATTCTTTATTTTTGTCAGTAGCCAATCTGCACGCAGTGCACCGTCCACATTTGAAAAAGCCAAGTCTGTGTGTCGAGAGCCAATGTACCCGATTGCCCATCCTAGGATAACTAGGGCTAAGTAAGTTTCTAAGGCTCTTCCCCTTGCGGAAAGTTGTTTCTGGTCTGGAAGAAATGAAAAGTTCTAACATCTTATCAGCACGTAGTAAGTGCCAATGTTTCCTCATGCTTTTTGTGAGTGTCATGCTGAGCACATTGTGTCCATGACAAGCCGAGTAGTGTTGGGGTCCTCCTGCTTGCTTTTATCCTGAAGTGTCTGTTGTCTCTCTACTTTTGAGATCCTGTTCAATGCATTGTTTACTGTCCTCTGACTGTAACCCCTGCGCTTGAATCTGTCCCCCTTGCTAGTCAGGCAACTCACAAAGTCGCCTTCAACACTGCAATTGCGTAATGAGTGTACAAATTCCCTGTAGGGGATAGCATTCATCTGATGTCTCGGGTGCGTGCTGGTGGCATGTAATATACTATTGCATGCCGTAGCCTTCCTGTAAAGCCTGCTTTCAATTCTGTTATTGAAGACAAAGAGTTCCACATCTAAGAAAGTGATTGAGCTCTTGCTATGTTGGTAGGTAAATCTAATATATTAGCGTCATTATTGTTAAGGTATGTTACAAATTCCGAAGCCTCTCAGTGTTGCCTGTCCAAATTAGGAGGCAGTCGTCAATGTACCTGCCCCAGAAAAGAATGGAGTCGCTCCAATCACTGCCTGTTTAAAATGATAACCCTCCCGCAATTTCTTTATGCCTTGCAAAACACATACCATTCCCTCCCACGATTGATATTTCATGAAATAGACACCGAATTATGCTCACTCCTGTGGTTAGGGAAACAACCAAGAATAGCATTACACACATTGCAATGAAATCAATACAATGGAGGGATATCACTGCCTGACAAGGAAGCCTACAATTGGGCTGAACATTTAACACCAATAAATGACTGGATACACACACCGGGCGACCACCCAACATATAGACTAGAGAGAGAAAACATGCAACAGCGAACATTCCTCCATTACCTATACGGCGGTAAGGGTGTCAGGGAGCTGCTCCCAGCCACACAAGTTACGGTAGAGGCTTGGGGGAGGGCAACTGAAACAATGGGGTGGGACCATAAACTTACCAAAGAAACACCTCTGTGGCAGGGAAACTGGTTGAAGGAACTAAACAGAGGGTTCAAAGAGTGGGACACCATAGGCATTTCTACGATAGGAGACATTACCGACAAAGGTAATTTTATAAGTTTTAACGCCCTCAAAACTAAATTCTCACTTCAACCAACCCAGTTCCTTAAATATGCCCAGCTAAAACATGCATGGCATGCAGAAAACATAGAAGGTACCTCCCTGCCGGACTATGCACCACTGGAAGGGAGATTACTCCAGGAACATCTCACGACAAAGGCAGTATCGGCCACCTACAAGACCCTAAATAGCAATACTCCAGACAGACTAGGCAAGTTGAGGACCACATGGGAAAAAGATATAGGCACACTGGAGGAAGTAGACTGGGAGGCAGCCCTGATGCACCCCAGAGAGGTTGCAATCAAGTCCCGTCTCCTCCTTATCCAATATAAAGTATAACACAGGGCTTACTACGACCGGGCCAGATTCCACAAGATAGGGCGAGCGATGGATCCAATATGTCACAGGTGTGGACAGGAAGAGGGGAATTTTTACCATACTATTTGGGGTCTGCGCAATTATACTGGTCCACTGGAAGGCAGTCATAATGGAGCTTAACAAAGTACTGAAGACGGGTATTCCCCCAGACCCAAAATTTATATTGCTAGGAATCATGAACGAAATTATGTGGACAGATCACAACTGTTATTTAGCACACTAGGACTAGTGGTGGCGAAAAGGGACATAGCGAGACAATGGGGGGAGACAACCATGCCAACGATCCAAGAATGGAGAACGGAAATGGATATGTACATGGCTGCAGAGAGGGTCAGAGGTTGCCCGAAACAATTCCACAAGGTGTGGGGCAGCTGGAGGAAATATTATGGACTGGATGTGACAGATGATATAGACTAGATATATTCTGAATGAAACATAATAGATACTAGTATATGAAATACACTGAGGGGAATTGTTGTTTTGAATATGGAGGAGGTAAACATTGTACTGTGTGAGAGGAAACGGGGGGAACCACATAGTAACGTCTTAAAATGTACCTGGCTAAGAAGTAAATGACACCAGGAAGGCATCATGGAAATAATGCTCTTCTCTAAGATGGCACCGTGTGTTACAATGCGACTGTAGTTGGATTTTGTTACTGTTTAAGAGCAGTAAAACAATAAAAATATTTCACGCACAAAAAAAGAGAGAGAATGTCTATGCGGTGTCGGTGACCTGGCCAAAGAGTGCATGAAAGAGCAGACACTGGATGCTAAATTCAAAGATGATCCGTACAAGGACCCCCCAAATATGTTTAGCCCAGGACCCTCAAAATCCTTAAAATGCCCCTGCTGACAGAGCTGTACTGTTTAATTTTAATGGAGTGTGAGTGTGCGACACTGCCGTTTGTCTGAAAAACCGAACTATCAACCATAAGAAATACAGCCAGGGAAGAATGTTTCTGAATAATGATTAATTAATATTTTACCAGGGAAGAGGAGCAAAGACCTATTTTCCTAAGTCAGAGGCCCAAACAGTTGCTTTTTGCAGTAATATTTTTTTATGTTATCTGGCCTTTTGTATACAAATGGTGCTGGCAGCAAACTTGTAACATCGCAGATTATGAATATATCTCTTGCAGTGTGGGTTCCTTGATTGAGGATAATCTTGTTATGGAAGCAAAGAAACGTGCTTCTATTTAAGAGCATTGTGTAACTTTGTCAGATATGCTCTAAAGTCTGTCTAGAAGTTTCAAGCCTTGTATTAGTATGTGTTCTTATTCTCTTTGCAGGCTGCAGTGCCCTAGAGCAGTTGTGGACCTTACTTACCCCATAAACAACTGACATTTCTACATCTGGCCACAAGTGCCTCCAGAACAACGACTTGCATGCAGTACTTGATGGAATAGACCAAGAAGATAGCACGTTGGTGCCTCAGAGATCTCTGCTTATTCAGGCTTGTTGACAGTAGTCGTCAGATCCACCCAGGATGCATTGACCATGGCCCATTCCAGACCAGTAGGCGCAAACACGTATTCGTTGCCATGAATTTGAAACGTCAGCTCGATCGAGACAGGCCTTTTATGTGCTGGCGTTTGTGGGTGGAATAAACTCTGTGAATGCGTTAAAATCCCTTTGTGACTGCAGTCTGTGGATACACATTTGTTAAAAGGTTCCACTTTGATAACATTTATAATTTTTACATTCCTTATAGAATCGAGAGCAAACACTCATCATAATGTTTGTTAACATCATACATATCTTCAAATACTCACCACTTGGAGGCTGCTCCTTATCTAAAGGTAATATTCCATTGGGCAGAAAGACAATAAGTTCATTTTGCATACATTTTTATTCAGAAAAAAACTAATAAAAGCTGGACGAGTCTAGTAACTAAAACTACTAGCAGCAAAAGTCATTGAAAATTATGAGACTTGTAGAAACTTTGGTAAAGGGAATGCCGTTATCTATTAGTGCGGATTCTAACTTACTATCTTCGTCTAGAGCTAAGAAACACAACCTATGTGGCTGTATCAAATAAAGTGACCACCGGATGTGCTAATTTCAGACATACCTCTGCCACATTTTTGGCAGACCATTTCGTTAAAAGAGCTGGAAGGGTCACAAGGATGGACCCAAATGTCCAGGAATCAGCAAGCTTAGAGAGTGAGACATTGCCAGCCTAAAGTTATCGGGGTTGTTTGACTTTCCCGGCTGTCAGACCTCAGGGTACTTTCATCTTCTAATGCGGATAAAAAGGGTTTGCAGCTCATATCTTTGCTGTGGGAAGGGTCAGCAGGATTTTGCCAAGTGCTCTGGAATCAGCAAGGCTAGCTGTAGACATTGCTGCCAGCAAGTTGTAGTTTGATTTATGCCTAATAGGCTCGATGCCAGAGTTCTAGGATGAATGAGGCAGGTAAAAGCTGTGCTCTCTCAGGGCAGACTTGCAATGTGCAGCAAACTCATTTAACACACTACTGACTGGAGCTGTTTTCAGACAGTCTGAATTAGGAGCTGTCTAGGGAGGGAAATTAAACCGTTTGCTTTAGAGCAAAGACCTCTTGCTGGAGGTGAAAGCAGAGTTAATGGAGGGAAGTGGGATAAGTGAAAATGGACCAGACAGAGGAAATCAGATGGAAAGTTAACTCGTGGAGACATATACAATGTATTTTTCATAAGGCTCACAAGTCAGAGAAGAGCATGGATAAGACTGAACGAAGTGATAACTACCAAATATATGGCATACTGTGCCCAGCCACAACAATGTAAGGAAAATAGGTTTCCTTTCACCACATTGTCTCTTTTGTACCTTGAAATGTAATTCACTACTAATAATAAAAGTGGAATTTGCCTAGAAGAACATTTTTGAAGGCCAGGAGGATGCTTAATTATGTAAACTAGAAAGAGCAAGGGTCTCTAGGATCTAAAAAAAAAAAAAAAAAAAAAAAATTGGGCATGCATGGAGTGGTGCGGGCTGAAGGGCAACAAAAGGCAGCCCAATTTGCTCTTGCACTGCCAGGGCAGCAAGCTACCAAGCACTTCGTCTCTCACCCATGCATATGCACGGTGCCAATCTGGCTAGGGTCTGAGCCACAACCTGACTAGGGTACACCCAGCTGGTGCTCATCTGCCTTTGGGAGCCTTCAGGAGCTTCAAAGGGGCTTGGAGTGTGAACCCCTGCTCAAAATGTTATCTTCCTTTGGACTAGCAGGAGTAGGTGGAATCTGGGCTTTTAAAGATTGTTTAGTTTCTGTTCAGGTTTCCAGCCTTGATTGCTCTTCCACTTCCTTCTTTGTTCATGGGGTGTAATGGTTCATCAGTAGCCAGTATCACGGTCTTTAAAAAAGAAAAAAGGGCATGACTACTGTTTATGTTACCAATTACCATTCTTACCCTTTTGGCATCCTTTTATTCAATCTACAGCTTCTCTGTGTGGCACATGTTGCCATATCGATTACCGGATCTTCGGCTATTACCCTTTTTAGGTCGAGCCTAGAGTCAGCACGCATGCTCTGCTCTGAGAGACTTGCTGTACTGGAGTATGGAATAGAAGCCCCGCCCACTCTCCGCCCATATTTGTCATTGGCTTGTGTCATTGTCCTTCGTAAATAGGCTTGTTAGTCCCTCCTTAGTACCGCCTTGTCTTCATTTGTAACCTCCCATGGCGACTGGCCCTTTTACTTCGGTTGATAAGCGGTACATGTTATTTTGTCAGTAAGTGCGGTTTTCTTTAATGAGTTTTTCTTCGTGCAGGCACAACCTGCACTGCTTCAGCTGTCCCAGGAAGCGTAGCCACCCCCTTCCTTTGTGTGCTTCGAGGCTCGGGCAACCACTCACTGGAGCTGTGCAACACAGGAAGAGGCTGGAGCGCAGAGTGCCTCCCAGGCGAGCGCACGCCCAGTTATCCTCATTTACCGTGTCAGTGCTCATCCCCTTCCTCAGCACGCACTAGAGCACATACATGTCCCACACTCAAAGTGCACCCGCACCCCATGGTGCCCGGCATGGCTTGTTTGTATATGCATTAAGAAGCACTTTCTCAATGGGGCCACCCGCACGACGGGCAGCGCAGATTCCCAAATAGTTTTAATGTATTTTTCACATTTATTCATGGCGGCCGCGCGTCTTGCTTTACTTTGTACACACGTTATTATGGCCGCTGTGTGCCTTTTCTTGCTTCAACGACCCCCTTCCCCCCCACCACCAGGGAGCGCACGTCTACGACAAGCAAACATATTGGATTGTCTCTTTAATAATTTTTATTGTTATATTAAAATCTTTGTTATTGTTTTCACAGTAACAGTTACTCCAGTGATAGCGGTGCTCAATTCCATATTTGAGCGGGTGAAAATTGAACTAGGCGCTTGCTCTCAGCGCACTCAATTTTGCATGTGCACTGATTCTGGGGTGAATCCTTCTATAATATTCCGGGGAGAAGTGGAAGACGTGTATGGTTGCAAATTATCCTGGTTATCTTTTCTGTTCACATAACAAAATATCAAAAGATGTTTTCCCACTTTTAACCGCAATATAATTAAACGTGTTTATGTCTTATTATAGTGGTTTTTCGTATAAAGCCTATGCTGTCAAAGCTTCAGAGTGTAGGGAAGATCATGTTAAACACAGAAGATATGGAAGTGCAGCTGACTTGTTGCTCAATAACAACATAGTCAAAATTATTATATAAGATATTACACAGAAGACCATCCACAGGCAACATTGTACAGATGTACAACGTATGGGGATGTCCGCTTGCTACAGCAGCATTCACCCATTACCATCACCCCACTTCATCAGACAAAAGTGCACATCTAACAAAACGAACCCATATCCCCTACCCGGTGAGCCAGGACATCAATATCAGGGCTCCAGAGCATGGCCAATTAATCTCGCATACCAAGTTGCTGGGCTTCGCGCGAGCCAACTAAACTAGATAGCTAATTGGCCAGACCTCCGCCCATGTCCAAGAGCTGTATAACGTTCCTAATTATCTGTAGCAAAGCATTCATTTTCTTGTTGTTTCCGTGCAAAACCTCCGGACCCAGATGAAGCCCCCCTGTACTCTTTCTAGTGTTTCGACGGCATGCGCAAGGACATTGAGGCTTCCTGACACTTCTCGTGACTCATCAATAGAAATCACGAAAATAAAATACTACAGTCCCGTATTTTCGTTTTAAGGGCAGGAAAGCCGAGGGGAGCTGGCATTCACATCCATTGATAGAATTAGTCATGAAAGCCTGTTCTACAGCTAGGATAAAAGAAAACGCGATTTCTCAAACCTGTTTTGCTGGTTGTGACAGTAAGCAACCAGAGACGCTGTGCAAGAAGATACCAATGCTCAGGGAGCTGGCAGAGGGAGGAAAGGCACAGGCGGCGAGGTGGGGGGAGGCTGCAAGTCTCTTCTGGAAACCACAATACCACTACCAGACTTGCTTTTCAACAGCTCATAATAAACCAAACAATAGCTAGCTTCAGGGAACCCAACCCGCTAAATTGTGAAACTATGCTCAATATCCTACTTAAACCTTTGTTACAGTTACCTTAGAGTGCAACTTATTGTAGCTTTAAAAGACCTGCAATTAAGCAGTATGGCAATAACATGGTTGCAGATCTGTCTGTTCCAGGTGGGCTTTAGTGTTTTTTAAATTATTTTATTTAACACTGAAATCGGGAGTGTTAGACCAGCAGATCTATTGTTTGAGAGCTAGGATCCTTAACCGTTAGTGCATTTTCTGTTTGTTGCCAATTACCCAAACGCTCCGTCTCTTGTTCTGCAGGGTAGAGTGGTACAGAGTTACTCTACCAGACACGGAAACCTTTGGCCAAGCCTTGACATGGATGGATTGGGGTGAGGGATTTGGGGTTGCAGGAGGGGGGGGTAATAGGATGAGGAGGCAGCGGAAGTAGGCTTTGTTTGATACATCCATACTCAAAATAAGGCCCGGGGGCCGCATGCGGCCCTCCTGACCTTAAAATGTGCCTCCCGGTGTACAGCAGCACTCAACTGCTGTTTACTAGAAAGATACTTCTAATAACAAGCATCTGCAATGCAATAAATCTTGCATTTACTAGAGTTTGAGCTATTGGCATCAGTGGTGTAAGCTAGGGGGGGGCAGTGGGGGCGGGTCGCCCCAGGCGGCACGAGTTTTGGGGGTGGCACGCCCCCTTACCTGCAGCCTTCGTGGCCGCCCCCCCCTTTGCTCTTCGATCAGGCCGCAGCGGGCGGCAAACGCAGGGGCCGCCACGGGCGGCCTGAGGCCTAGCTACGCCATTGATTGGCATTGTAAATGACAATGGCTTTTCTTTATGTTTTGGCTTTTAAAACAAATAAAAGGCATTGTCATTTACAATGCCATTAGCTTAAACTCTCGCAAATGCGAGACCTATTGCATTCCAAATGCTTGTTTTATGTACATGCACACAGCATCCTGCTGCCCCTATGGTGAGGCTGGTGCTATGTAGCTGCCTACATGTGTAGTCCTTATTACAATTTTAATGTTCACATTTATCGATGACTTACCCTAATCCATCTCCCCATTACCGGTGCATCCCATAACATGATTTTGTTAATGGTACCTTAAAGGAATGTGCTGCATTTTTCAGGAAATATAGAAGTGTTTATTAACATCTCTGAAGTAACTACAGAGCAGAACGCAACACAATGACATAACGCACAGCACAATAACACAACAAAAACATGAGAACAAGACAACAAAATGGTCAAACAGTATAACACAACAATAAGACATTACAATAATGTAGCACAGAAACACAACAGTGCAAAAGGAACACATCACCATGCTAAAAAAATGCAACACAAAAAATATGCAGAAATATTCTTATCACACAATAGCATTTGCTTTTAAATCTGTTTTCCAAATCCAATCTGGTTTCAAAATACAATAGAAGGTGTTTGCACCAAGGACTGCATTACTTACCAGCAAGAATATTTAGTATGCCCTCTCCCAGCGAAGGAGCCATGGTCTGAATAAGCATGTGTTTTTATTAGCATGTTTTGTGCACTCTTGCTTTTATGCATTAAGTTTACTAAAGTGCAAAGAAGTGAAATAGTTTGCTGTGCGTATTGCCTATGCAGTACTCTTTACTTTTCTTTATGGTTGGCATGGCTGCAAATGGTCTATCATATATACTCATGGTACTTAGCGCTCAGTATTTGATGAAAGCCATTACTGTCCTCAGTAAAAAAAAAAAATACGACATAAATAAAGAAATATCTGAAAGCGCATCTTTAAAAGTCGGACCAACATTATTATGTTCATGTTTCATTCTGCATATCCTTTGGGGGTTCCTAGTCCCATCCATAGTACTATTTTTCTTTTTTCTTTTTGGGAGCGGTAGTTTTGAACATCTGTTCACCTCGATCTGAACACGAAGTGATGGGATTTATGCACTACTTCATCAATGTAATCTCAGGTTTGCCTGCACCGTCTCCTTCTGTTTTAGTACTGGGTCCAGGGGGCCACATGCAGCTTTTCCAATGTACCTCAACGCGCAGCACATATTGCTAATCCTAGCAACACACACTTTGACAGTACACCCTTTCCCAGAAATGCAGCACTTGTAGCATATTGATGCTATGTGCACTAGGGCCCTCTTGGTTCTGGGCCTACTCTGAACAAGAACTACGTGATATGCGGGGGAAGTGTTAAGGTGTGGTTATGGGAAGTATGAATGTTGGAGAATGAAGATATGCTCAACCTCAGCTCCTGTGTGTGGCGTAATCTATTTGCATGCTCCAGGGCTGGGGAAGACGCTACATCTGGCGATGAGTAGGGGATAAGTGCCTGTGAAGAACAAGACTGCTCTCGCTGAGAGTTTGCAACGGTACGGCAAACTGCTCGTGCATGGCGTGTGTGGCAGAGTCAATGCAAAGCAGTCTGCGATCGGCACACGTGGAGTCAAAGCTCTGCTCCAGCCCATAGACGGCTGCAGAAGCAATCGGAGGCCCTGCAGAGGAGCATGTTCAAAACGCCCGCCAATACTGACAGTGAGGTTGTCGGCAAAGACGCTGAGCTGTGCCTTGAACATATAGCGACCTGAAATAGAGCATTGATCTGAACTCACCAAAATTACGGAAACGGCCCGAACTCTGCAAAGTTATGCGTGCATGTGTGTCCTGAGAAGTGGAGTTGTTCGAAGAATGTGCGATGCGCGCATGAGAAGTGTGACAACCGATCACTTAGCTGAAGTATCAGCACAAGCCAAGGGAGCAACCATTCAGACTACGTAATAAAAGTAACTATAGCATTGATAAAGTACAAGAAATAGAAAACAAAGAGAGCATACTTACATTCCTAAGTATTTGGAGTGTACTGTGACACATGCTCCTGCATGTGGCTTCTGCTTGCAGAGATTGTGTGAGCCACCCTGCGCAGCGAAACCAGTTGAAAGACACTTGCTAAGACAATGGTGGCAGAAGGGAGTGCGAAATACAATGCAGATGTGTTCTTAAAACCACCACCACCACCACTCAACACAGCCAAGAAACAAAACATTGGTGCCAGGTGGTCTGTGTGGATTGAAACATTCAATGACTTTATAGATACGATTAATGGGGAAGATGATAGAAAATCATCCAATATTTAAAAAACCTTGGTGATGGAGTGAAAGAAGTTCTAAAGAAAGTTTCACAGGCTGATGCAACATTGTACTGAAAAGTGAAAGAAGTGCTGGAAGCCAAATTCAATCCAATGCCAAATTTTTACTATTAAAGGTATATCTTTAGCAAAGCATGACAACAGACTGGTGAAACAACGGATGAGTTTGTTGAAAGACTTTATGCACTTATTAATCATTGCAAGTTCAGTGATTTTACAGATGAAAAAGCCATGCGCCTCAGTGTCATCGATGGCTACCTTTCAGATTCTTTTAGAAGAGCGAAGGAACAACAATGAATCAACGCTGACCATGAAAAGCAAACACAAAAGAGATGCACATAAGTCCTCGAAGAAAACAAAACTATGCTTCCGATGTGGATTGTCGTTTCCCCATGAGGGCAAATGTCCAGCCGTAGGACAAACTTGTAAAGGTTGTGGGAAGGAGACCCACTTCACAACTGTGTATCAAGCTAAAGAAAAATCAAGTGTCACGACAGAAAGAAAAGATGGATGTGAGAATGTGCCAGAAACACTCTTGCCATGCTCACAAAATCAAAAAGCAACATCAACTATACCAAGTAGAGAGCAAGCAAAGTCAATCGTCGTCAAGTTTGTCGTATAAAGGCTCTTCAATGTAGCTATCGAGTATAAGAGAAGAAGATGGGTGCTTGCTAATGATGACCACAAAAGGACGATATGCAGAGGTGGGGTTAGCTGCCTGTGAAGAAGATGAAGCTCAAGAAAGGATCACAAAACAAAATGCTGAACTTCATTCGGACACTGCCCAGAATAACATTGAAGATAAACTGTCACCCAGTAATGTTCATCACACAGTAGGGCGTCGACTAATATACCAGTGGAAAAGTTCAACTGCCTCTCGCCTGTGAGAGGGAGATACACCCTGGTCCCCACATAGACATGATCATGCAACCGAATGGAGCTAAAGTCTTTTCTCGTCTTGACCTAAACAGATACCACCAACTTGAGCTAGAAGAGAACTGCAGATATATTACCACTTTTTCCACTCATATTGGTTTGTTCAGATATAAGAGACTGAACTTTGGAGTATCTTCTCTGCAGGTATTTAACACCTCTGCAGGCATGTCACACCTCTTCAGGCATGTCACACCTCTGCAGGCATGCCACACACCTCTGCAGGCATGCCACACACCTCTGCAGGCATGCCACACACCTCTGCAGGCATGCCACACACCTCTGCAGGCATGCCACACACCTCTGCAGGCATGCCACACACCTCTGCAGGCATGCCACACACCTCTGCAGGCATGCCACACACCTCTACAGGCATGCCACACACCTCTACAGGCATGCCACACACCTCTACACGCATGCCACACCTCTGCACGCATGCCACACACCTCTGCACGCATGCCACACACCTCTGCACGCATGCCACACACCTCTGCACGCATGCCACACACCTCTGCACGCATGCCACACACCTCTGCACGCATGCCACACACCTCTGCACGCATGCCAGACACCACTGCAGGCATGCAACTTCTCTGCAGGTATTTAACACCTCAGAAGGCATTTAACACCTCTGCAGACATGTCACACCTCTGCAGGCATGTCACACCTCTGCAGGCATGTCACATCTCTGCACGCATGCCACACACCTCTGCACGCATGCCACACACCTCTGCACGCATGCCACACACCCCTGCAGGCATTCCACACTCCTCTACAGGCATGCCACGCACCTCTGCAGTCATGTCAAGCCTCTGCAGTTATGCCACATAATTCAGGATGTTATCCACAGATTGGTCCAACCTGTTACACATGCTTTCAATTACAGTGACGACATACTGGTTTTTGGAAGCACTCAAAAGGAACATGACAAGCCCTTAACTCAAGTATGCAAGTTACTTGCTGATGCAGTTCTCACTTTGACTGCTACGATGTGAATTCCAGAAAACCAGACTTAAGTTGTTTGGGCACATATTCTCTGACGGGGGAGTAGCTCCAGATAAGGTGCTAGCATTGTCATCTGCTTGCCCTCCCCAAGATGTTACCATGCTGCGGTCCTTTCTAGGAATGGTCAGTTATTGCTCAAGATACATTCACAATTTTGCCACTGTGCGTGCCCCATTGAGAGACTTGACAAAGCGGAATGTTTCTTTTCAGTGGTCTCTTGAATGCAATCACAGTTTCAAAGAAATAAAACATGCAATTGAGAATGCAACTGATATAGCCTAATTCGACCCCAGGCTACACACCAAAGTCATGGTAGATGCTGGCCCAGTAGGGCTGGGGGCAATCCTTGCACAAATGCTCAGAAACATATTGTGGCCTATGCTAGTCGAAGCCTGTCTGAAACATAACGTGCATACTCTCAGCCGGGGAAGGACAGTCTGGCTGTGGTGTGAGCCTGCAAACATTTTCATGTATTCCTCAATAAAAATGATTTACTGTCATCACAGACCACCAGGCATTGCTCACTTTTTTGGGAAACCCGAAGGCTCAGATGCCACATCACTAAGAAAGGTGGGGGTTGAGGCTCCAAGAGTATGACTATGAGATTGTGCATAAACCTGGGAAGGATCAAAACTCAGCTGATTACTTTTCACCAGCACTGCTACATCGTCATGGTTCGACATCCAGAACCACTGAAGAACTTTTTTTATTGTGAGGTCCAGCACACCAGTGGCTCGATCTGTGGATCAAATCATTGCTGCCACCAACACAGACAAAGACCTGGCTGTCGTCAAAGAACTCATTGAACACAATCCTGGATGTGAAGCACACAGCCTCTGGCTGATAGTGGTGAATTCCAAAAGTTCAAAAATGTACAGGATGAGTTTGCGGGCACACAAGAAGGCATAATTCTGACATGCTCAAGAATCGTCATATCCGAGAGCCTGAGGCAACGGGTCATAGAGTTGGCCCATAAGGAAGACTGTCGTTGTAGCCACTAAACTAGTATTGAGAGACCGAATGTGGCCCCCTCAACTAGACGAGTGAGTAGAAAAGGAATTGAAGGAATGCTACATCTGCCTGTCCCCCAAGGCGACTCAGTACCCAGTGACAACGTTTGACCTTTTTGCCCATGCTTGGGAGAGAGTTGCTTTGGACCATTAGGAAATGGACAACATCTCCTGGTAATCAGACGAGTATTCCCGTTTCCCCTTGGTGGAACCACGGTCCTCGACAACTCATGATAAAGTCATAAAAAGGCTGGATGACATCTTTGCAACCTGGGGTATTCTTGAGATCCTCAAGTCGTACAATGGCCCACACTTCAACAGCAAACAGTTCAAAGAGTTTCTTGTATGAGTCAGCGTCAAACAACCAAAGAGTACACCCCTCTGCCAGCTCGGCCAAGTGTCACTCATCTTGGGACTGACTAATGCAAATTAGTCATTATCACCACCTTCTTGCACTTGACACTTATTCTCACACATTTCAGAGCTCTATGAACTGAGAAGCAACATTGCTTACAATGTGCCAACTGTCAGAAATGTGTAATAAAAATTGTTGCCACTGAGCTCTGAATGCATGACAGTCTGCATTAAGGTGCTGCCAGCATGACATAAGGAGCTGCCACAAGTAGTTCAGAATGGGTACAGCGCAGAAGGACAGTGTGCTGTTTGCAGCCACGTCATCACATCTGCCACTTGAGCTGCCCAATGTTTCGCTTTGCTGAATGTGCTATATGGAGAGCCATCGTCCCAGTAGAGAGAGAGTCACTCTGGCCCTGCTGTGACTGCTGCAGAGAGATCCTCCCAGAAGCTGAATTAAGCGGAATTAAACCATTCATGTCCTGAAGAGGCTTTGTGCTCTTGCACACAGGATTGAAACGACCTCCGTAAACAGGAAACAAACGTTGCACTCGGGAAGCATCTGACAACAGGGCGAAAGCCAGTCAGTCTACATATTGGTCCAGTCTGGAGGCTTAAAGCACCCCTCTTAATTAACGCTCAGTGTCACAAACTGGTATCCCTACAGGCATTGACATTCACACACTGCCTTGGAACACGCCATGCGAGCTGGGCACTTCTACTCCGGCAGTTGTGAATGTGCAGAAAGTGCTTCACCTGCAGCTGCCTGTGGCTTTGGTAGCCCGTGAGACAGATGGCACCTTCAAAACATGGGATATCTATCACCTTTAAGCTTTTGGGAAAATAATGAAGATTTTGAATGACCCTAGCCTGCCCCTCTCCCTTGAGAAAGTGAAAAAGCTTAAAGAGAGCACAATGAGAACTAATGAAATAGAAGTGGGAGAAAGGAAAACCAGCGCAAGAGCAATAGAGGAAGAGGAATGATGACTCCATGGCAAAAAAAATAGTTCCAGAAAAGCAGATGGAAGCAGTACTTCGACAACGGGAAACTGATAAGAGAAGCACACGAGGAACACAGGAACAAGCATTGGTAACTGCAGGAAACCGTATGCTACAGCCAATATAAATGCAGCAAAAATGAAGTGGCAAGCACAGGAACCAATGGAAAGCAAGGAGGCGGGATGAAAGCCCCTTTTAAGATTTATATTAAATACAATACATTTCACAAGCGCTGTGCAGGCGACACCTAAAAATGGAACATCAGGTAAATCAGGAATATCTCTGAAATAACAGGTGCTTACCTGAACATGGATGCGGCTTTTGCAACTGTTCTTTGTCAAAAAATGGCTGCCATTCTCAGACACAGATGTCCGGGCAAGACGTCCCGAAGCACATGACGCGGTCCAACTAGAAAGACTAGAATGCTCCCTATGCGCTGGAATGAGCCACCCATGCCATGGCTGCATTGGACCCGCACCTACAAGGCCTGAGGCAGTCGTGACCCCCACCTTAGCCAGGAGAGAAAAACAGGAAGTGGAGGAGTAACCCCACCCACCCTCTGAGTGCTCTAAGCAGTATCTTACCCACATCACCATCTGAAAATACCATGCCTCTGAAGGTCAGCTATCAGGGTGGGCAGGGTGAGTCATAATGACTGTGACAAGGACCACAGGGAGTAAGTATAGTGATTTACTGGTAAGTAACTGGATATTATCCTTGCGTCCTATGTCCCTGTCCCAGTCATTACGTTTGAGGGTTACCCAAGCTTAAGTTAGCCATCATGACCAACTCCGCTCTAACACGGTTTTGAAACAGTACACTAATCATGCTTACTCATCTAATCAGTGTACCAAAAACAACTCGAATTATGCTGAAAATACTGAATTTACCACAATTTCACCAAAGGATTTACCTTCCATTTCAATCTGAATATGATAGTGTTGAACAACAGTTTGAGCTGAATAGGAAGTGGCTGCTAGACAGATTTCAGACAAAGGGACCAGTTGTGCTTCAGCCCTAGAGGCTGCCACCCCTCTGGTGGATTGTCCTAGCGTTCCTTTAGGTAGAGGAGCATTAGATAAAGAACATGCCAATACAATTGTTGATCTAATCCATTGAGTCAAAGTAATATTGGATGTCACCAAAAGTCACAAAAAATGTTCTGATTTTCTATACCCCTTGGATTTCTGGAGGTAAATAGACACTGCCCTCCTTACATTGGATTTCTGGAGGTAAATAGACACTGCCCGCCTTACATCCAATAACTGAAAAAGTTCTTCCTCTTTGGATGAAGGAGATGGAAAAACACAGGCAGCAAGAATTCTTTTTCCCCATGCATCTTAGAAGCCACTTTAAGGAAAAAGGTCTGATTAGGTTTACATTTTTTTTTTTAAACTGTCCTCCAGGATTTTTCAAAATTGGGGTTTACGCAAGAAGGTTCCAAATTCACTAATCCTTCCAGCTGAAGCGATAGCCACTAAAAAGGTCACATATAAAGATAAATATTTTAAATCAACTGAAATCAGTGGCTCAAAGGGAACTCTGTGCAGAGCCTTCAGGACCAGTGGCAGTTCCCATGTTGGAACAGCAGTTCTAGAAATAGGTCTTGAGATAGTGAAACTTTTCAGAAGTCTAACCACTAAATCAAAATCCTTGCTAGAATTGGACCAAAGGTTCTCTAAACGCCCAGATGGCTCCCCACTGTGCCCTTAAAGTAGTAACAGCCAACTGTTTTTGAAATCTTTCAAGCAAAAACTGAACTATAGAAGCAATCTCACACTCTTGTGGACGGAGATCTAGAGGAACATCATACTTCAAAAGATCACTGATAATTTCTTCCAATGTTATGACCTCATCTAGTCCTTTGCCGACCATCTTCCCTGAGCCTTCTTGATCCACAACGTTGTACTCTATCCTATGGGGCTGGCATCCATTGTAATCACCATCCCTGCAGGGGACTGCAGAGGAAATCCCTTGCTCAATGACTCCTGCTTTAGCCACTGCTGTTGTACTCTGATTAGATCTGTTCCTGAAATCTCCTTCTCCCAATCCAATGAAGTCAGCCTCCAATATTTTGCCAGATGTGCTAAAAGAGACCTCATATGAAGTCTTGCCCAAGGGTCCAGAAATACATAGTCATTTTCAATCGAAATAACAGACTAACATGTCCACCACTCAAATTAATTTCCTATTTCACAATACTAATTCACCACTAATCCTTTATGGGTTCTGGAGTAGCGTGCTACTCACTGAAAAACCACTTCAACTCCTCATCGGGGTAGCAAGCGCTATATAAATGCAAACCTTTGAACCTCTTCTACCCCTTCGCTATCCTTCTCAATCCAAATAACTGACTAACATATCCACCACTCAATTTACTTTTATATTTCACTATACTAATTCACCACTAACACTGTATGGATTCCAGAGTAGCGTGCTACTCACTGAAAAACACTTCAACCCCCATCAGGGGTAGCAAGCACTATATAAAAGCAAACCTTTTTCTCTTCTCTATCCCTCCACTATCCTTCTCAATCCAAATAATCTGACTAACATATCCACTACTCAAATTACTTTCATATTTTCACTATACTAATTCATCACAAATTATTTCGTGCAAAAAGAGCTTTGATGCCTCGTCAGGGGTAGTAAGTGCTATATAAATGCAATTACAATACAATACAATGGGTCCCTGCACCTTGAGCCACAGCCTTACTGTTCTCTTTGTGGAAACAGGAATATGAGCGTTGCTCTCAGTCTTGCCGCTCTCTTCTCTGGCAGAAACACCTTGCCAATGCATGCCCTGAACTGGGCTCAGATAAATATTCTGTCCCGTGATGGGTCCATCCTGCACTTTTCCAGATTGAAAAACAGCCCATGGTGTTATCAGTCCTTCATTACTTTCCAACCCTTCACGACCTCCTCCTATGAAGGAGCATGGAGGGGGGCCAATCATCCAGATACAGAAACACAGTTCAGCCTTGCAGATGTAGGAGTGCCACCAAGGGAGCCATCATTTTTATAAACACCCTTGGGGCAGTCTTGGTCCCAAAGAGAAATACATGGAACTGATACGGTTTCTTTAAAGCAAAAAACTGTGGTATTTCTGATGCAGCTTTCCAATGGGAATGTGGAAGTACATATTGGTCAGATCCATTGTGATCATCAAGGATTTGTTTGAGATTATAGGAATAATCCCTTGTAATGTCTCCATTTTGAATGGAATTCTTCTTATGCGTTTTTACACTCCTAAGAGGTCTCAAATTAACCTGAATTATCCTGGATGTTTGGGGACTCAGAATATCCTTGAATACACTTCTCTGGCTCTCTCCTCTCTCAGACCTGGAATAACAGCCCTTTCCTTCATCAGACTGTGAAGTGCTGCTCTCAATGCTTTTTCTCTTATTATATTCTGAGATTTTGGTGTAGGAATGATCCCAGAATCTATTGGCATCTCCAAAAACGTTATCTGGTATTCTTCCTTCACCACTTGATGAACTCAGGCATGAGAAGTAGAGTTCTCCCATGCTGTTTGGAAAAATTGTGTCCTTCCCTCTGGCTGAAGTAGCTACGTATAGTCAAGAGCACTGGTTTCTGGAAGGAGATCCACATTTCCCTTTCTGATCTTCCTAGTTTCAGTTTCCTTTGACTTCTTTGTTTTCCTGGTCCTCATTCAAAGGTGTATCTGGTTGAGGGGCATTAATAGCTGATATTATTTCCAGAACAATCTTTTCCCTTCTGCCCAGCACAAGTTGAACAATGGTGCCATGTTGAAGAACCAAGTCTGGCAGGGGTCCTATGTTGCTGTTCTTGTCCTACTCTAAAGGGGGGGAAAAAAAAAAAACACAGGAAGTGCTATGGCCAATTAGGGTTTATAGCACCCAGATGTTTGGGTTACCCCTCCACTTCCTGTTTTTCTCTCCTGGCTGAGGTGGGATCCACCTCAAAGGTAATGCCAGGAATGGGGGCATGGCACATAGAGATTGTAAAGTTAAGCCATTAATCTGATTCAACTATCTCCATACATAGCTGGCAAGTTTCCCAGGACCATGCATGATGTGCTGTTCCATTTAATTCTAGGACTTGTAGTTTCGTTTTATAATGGAATAAACGAGACTACAAGTTTCAGAATTCAAAGAATTGGGTCATATCCTCTTAAAATGTTCTTGATATCGATTGATTCACACACGATTTGTATGAGTCTCCAGTCCTCATTAGACAGATCACTCGTGTATTCGGCAAAAGGAGTAGACTTAGAACCCCCGGACATCACGATGGAGTGATATGTCTAATTAGGACTGGAGACTCATACAAATCGTGTGAGTGAATCAATATCAAGATCATTTTAAGAGGATATGACCCAATATCTTATGACATAAGGATCAAATATATAAACAGGTTGTGAGGACAATCCTATTAAACAGTGAAGAGTGACAAATAGATCAATTCTGCGAACTACATTTTTTTGGATTGAGACAGAGCAGTGATATTTCACTGATATCAGTGGTCAATAGAGATTCATACATCTCGCCTAGGAGAGAGTTTCAACATAATATTGATGTTGCTTCAGTCCCAGTGATCTGCCGGACAGGGGCCCTGGAATATACTCTTATGTAGTTCTTATACCCCAACCACTCGCCCATAATTCGCAAACCTTGATGGTCCTGAAGAAGATGGTTGTAATTTGGCTAATACCACTGAAACGTGCGACCAGTTCTTGTTTGTACCCAAGCCGTAACACGGTCACAGAGACAAACATCTTTGTCCCCTGTATGACCAGGAGGTGTATGTGTTATTGGGTGGGTTGACAGTGTGGATGGAATGTGCGAGTATGAGTGCGGATGCGAGAGGTTAGTACAAGTGTTTGGTGAATTTATAGGGGTTGGATATAGATAACAGTTTGTGTGCAAATATGCCTATGAATTGTACAACACTATAGTAAAAAAAGAAAAATGGATAAAATCATGAATATAATGCATGTTTAACTTTTTTGATACAAATAATGAAATAAATTATGTTAAAAAATAAGAAACAAATAAAAAATGTTTGATAAAGTAACAAGTGTTGCATGTATCATGTCTCGGATTGTAGGTTAATAACCCATTGGAGCTTTTTTTGCCCTACAAGGAAAGAAATATAGGTCAAGTGGGAGGTTTTTTGATGGTTAACTTGGCAGGGCTGTCCATATTGAAGTCCAAAACTCTTGTAGTATTGATATTCCGCAGGACCATAATATATGTATCATATACCCTTTTTGCACCCTGCCTCTCCAGCAGGTGGTGTTGAGTTAATCATGCTCTAAACAATTTATAATATGGTGACCAATGCCTGTAATGTATGTGTCCTATAGTTTTATACCCACATGCCCTGTGTAGGGTTGTTGAAAGTGAGGGCGAACCCACCTCTCCCAGTCTCATGGGGAAGAGTTCAGTTGGGACCCTCTGTACGTCTTTGCAATGGGCTGGACTGGCGTACGCCAGTCTAGTGTGAGAAAAGTAATAAAAAGCCCGGGGCTCCGGGCGTGAGTCAGTCTTCTGGCCACCACCTTACTGTGTGCAGCCAGTTATTCAGTGCCCGAGATTAGGCCCGGTGTTGCCCCGTCCAACACCACACTGGCGACGAGGTGGCTACGCCCCCCACAGCGCGAGTCGCCATCTCCCAGCACAGCTGAAACCGCAGCTGATCGCAGCCGCCATCCCCACGGTATCCCTGCTGCCCGGAGAGGGACCTCCATCACGCTGTGTCTCTGCCGTGCCTTCGCTGTCGGCAACTGCACGGACAACCTCACGGCGTGGCTGCTGCATCGCTAGAGGTGAGCTCCCCTGCTCCTACGCCGCATTTAAGCTTTGCTTGCTCTATCCTCCTGCCGTGTGCGGCCCCGCCGCTGGAAATCCCTGCAGTGCCCCTTGCTGGAGCCACGGGTGTGGCCATCTCGCTGCAACACCCCCAGCCAACAGCTTCCCTGGACATGCCTGTAACATCCATGCCCTGAATGCTCAGGCTGAAGCTGCAATACACTGCTGCCAGGAGGGACCATCCCACAGCCCAGCAACTCCACAGCACAGGCAGTTGGCTGGCCCACAAAGCCTTGGAAGTTACAACCCGCTCTGTCCACAGCCAATTCGAAGGACTCGCACCCTAAGTGTCCTGCCAGAGCCCCTGCAGGGTCGCGCAGGTTCACGGCCATTTTCGCTGCACGTCCAGGCCTGTACCACAGCCCCACCAGCTGTAAGTGCGCCAAACACCGAAGCGACATCGCTCAAACCCACCGCGGCCCTCCGCCCACCAGTATGACGTCAGTCCCACCGCTGGAGCTGTTCACCATCACTGACCCTCCCCCAACCCAAGCGGCACGCTGGAAGGCGTGGGTGGAACACCTGGAAACGTACTTAGAGGCGGCAGAAATTACAGAGCCACGCAGACGCCCCATGCTCCTCCACCTGGGTGGAGCGGACATCCACAAGATCTCCAAGACGGTACGTGAGGCTGGACCTCCGAGAAACTACGCCATCATGCGGGATGCTATTACAGAGCATTTTGAACCCTACGCCAACCCGGACTATGAGCGGTTTCTCCTCCGCCAGGCAAGACAGCTGCCGGAAGAGTAGGTGGACGTCTTCTACGGGCGGCTGAGAGAACTGGCGAGTACATGCACCCTCCCGGACAAAGACCATGAGGTTCGGGCACAGTTTATTCAAGGGTGCGCCTTATCCAAGCTGTGCGAACGCGTCCTGCAGGAGCATAACATGCCCATGAGAGACATCCTGATGCTGGGGCATTCTAAAGAACTATCCAAGGTCAGAGCGGCCCACATGGACCCCAACTCCATGACACCGATCAAGGAGGAACCAGTCAACGCCATACACACGGAAACGCGTGGAAACAGGCCGAAGACCACCAAACCAGCCACACACTCAGCCAAGCAAGGCTCGCAGAGTTGCACGTGTGGGTGGTGCGGAAGCCCATACCCCCACAACGGAACCTGCCTCCCCCCCCCCCGAGCAGCAAAACCTGCAGCACGTGCGGCAAGCAGAACCACTTCTCCAAAGTCTGTCGCTCCTCACAAAGAAGACGCCCAAAGGCCCACAGAAGCAAGTGCGCACAGTCGAACCACACCCAGATGACTCCTCCAGCAGCGACATGGACTAAGACGACGTAGCCACTGTTCACGTGGTGAGGACGTTGGACACGATCACGGCTACCCGGCAGATGGCGCCAATTTGCAAGATAGGAGTGCAAGACCACTCCGTCGCAGCGCTCATTGACACTGGAGCCACCATCAACCTCATGGCCGCAAACATCTACCACAGCCTACCTAATCCACCGGCACTCCGCAGCACCAACATGCAAGTATACGCATTTGGCAACCGTTCACCATTTAAGTTGTGTGGCGTCTTCCAAGCGGATCTCTCTCATGAGGCAACGCGCAAAGGTCTACGTGTCACAGGAAGGATCGGGGCTCCTACTTAGCCTCCGCACCGCTCAAGACCGTAACCTCATCCAGTTCGCATACTACGTGCATGCACATGACCTGGATCGCCTATTGCAGGACTTCGCACCGTTGTTTGAGGGGATTGGGTGTCTGAAAGGACCAGCCATCCAGTTACACATCGACAAATCGGTGGCTCCGATAGCCCTCAGGCACCGAACAATAGCTTTTCATCTCAGGCCGGCGGTGGAGGCTGAGCTCCAACTTCTAGAGAGAGCGGGCATCATTGAACGAGTGCGTGGACCAACGCCATGGGTGTCCCCCATCGTCGTAGCAAAGAAACCTAAACAGCCCGACGCGGTACGCATCTGTGTGGACATGAGTCCCAAACTTGGCTATTAAGCGCACACGCCACCTCACACCAACTGTGGATGACATCATTGGTGAGCTGGCGGGATTCAAGTGGTTCTCCAAGATGGATCTCCGATCGGGCTACCATCAAATACCACTGCACCTAGACTACCGCCCCATCACAACCTTCTCGACTCACGCAGGGCTCTGGAGGTACACCAGGCTCAACTCTGGGATCTCCAGCGCTGCCGAGGTCTTCCAGAACACTGTCAAAACCGTCCTCCAGGGGTTGAGAGGGGTGCTCAACCTAAGCGACGACATTCTGGTGCACGCTCCCATATTGGAAGAACATCTCCTTCGGTTCCAAGCAGTCTTCCCATGCCTCAGAGAAAGTGGGCTCACACTACACCGAGAGAAGTGCGATTTCCTGCGGAAAGACATCAGCTTCTTTGGCTACCGATTCTCTGATAAGGTCATCCGCCCTGACCCAAATAAGGTGAAAGACATCCAAGAAGCACCAGCCCCAACCTTGGTGTCCGCAGCTTTTTGGGCATGGTAATCTACTGCGGACGGTTCATCAAGAACCTGTCAGATCCAACTGTCCCTCTCAGAGACCTGACCAAAGCCACCAGCCCGTGGACATGGTGACTCGAGCAGGAAGAATCATTCCAACAAATCAAGGCAGTTCTGTCCGCAGATACCACACTGGTATATTTCGACCCCAAAAGAGAATCACAGCTCGTAGTGGATGCCAGCCCCACCGGCTTAGGCGCAGTCCTAGCTCAGCGGCAAGAGTGCGGAGAGTGGGCTCCAGTAGCCTATGCCAGCCGAACACTCACACCAACGGAGCAGAGGTACTCACAAATGGAGAGGGAAGCGATCGCAATCCTGTGGGGCTGTCGACACTTCTACATATACCTGTATGGCCATCCATTTGCTGTCATCACGGACCACAAGCCTTTGGTCCCGCTGTTTCACAGCTCTTCGTCACGGCGTCCCCCGATGAGCGAGAAATGGATTTTGCAACTGCAAGATTTTCAATTCACCAAACACCGACCTGGCACCCGAAATCCTGTGGACTTCCTAACGAGATCTGCTCGGCCTGTCACACTCCCAGAAGCTGCTGAGGCTATATCCACAGAAGACTATGTGAGGATGATCGTAAAAAGATCCAGGCCCCTCCCAATCTCCTTGGAAGATGTCATAGAGGCCACAAAGAAAGACGACTGCCTTCAGTTCGCCAACCAAGCCTTCGCCTAGGTGATTGGAAGACACTGCAAAGTCCAACACCACGCCGCACTGAGACTGCTCAGTCAATCCTAAAGGCCCTATATCAGGTTCGCCAGGAACTATCTGTAACCACTGATGGCTGCCTCCTTAGGGGCCCGCGCCTCGTGCTACCCGAAGGACTAACCCAGAAAGCTGCTCTCCTAGCGCACAGAGCTCACCAAGGGATTGTCAAATCCAAGAACCGACTCCGAAGCAAAGTTTGGTTTCCCGGCTTAGATCAAAAGATAGCAGTTGTGAGGCACTGTCCCGTCTGCCTAGAGACTAGTCCACCAGATCAACCCGCCCCAATCATCACTGAAGCAGCTCCTGGTGCCCAGTGGGAGAGGGTAAGCGCGGACTTTGGCAGTCTCCCTGGAGGGAAACTCATGCTAGTCGTAGTGGATGACTTCTCACGGTAGCCGGAGGTAGAAATCATAAAATCGTCTGCAGCAGAAGTGATCCCGAAGCTCGAAAAGCTCATGGCAACACGGTCTCTTCAGAGAAATTCGCACTGACAATGGCCCGCCATTCACCAGCGTGGAGCTAATGGACTATCTAGCGTCCCACAATTTCAAACACCTCCGGATAACCTCACGATGGCCCCAGGCCAATGGCGAAGTGGAACGCCTAATGAGAACACAACAAAACAATCCAAATCGCTTTAGCAGCGAACCGCAACCTGGAACAAGCCTTGTACCAATTCCTACGAGAATACCGACTCACCCCGCACCGCACCATTGGCATTTCCCCAAGCAAGCTGTTTTGGTCGGACTGATGGAAACCATCCCACATCACCCCGTGTGGGAGGAAACGCCCAAACCCCCAAATCAGACTACAGAAGGACCCATAACAACGAGGAGGACTCCCGGAAACGACATTCTCGAGAACGTTCAGGCCTAGTGGGAGACAGTGTGTTGGTGCAAGACCGCCACCCCGGAGGGAAGTTCCGGTTGCCATTTGAACTTGACCCATGGATAGTAGTGGAAGTCAAAGGTACCAAGGTAACCGCTCGCAGGGGCCAAGAGAGTGTGACCCGCAACATCTCTCAGTTGAAGAAAGTCGCGAAGGATAACACTGAGGAATTCCCAGCGGCTGGTTCGCCAGGAGAAGTCGTCACAACAAACCCTCCAGGTATCAGTGGAGAATGCAACACATCCCCCTATGCCACCGCAGAGGACTTATGTGCAACATCCTCCCTTGGCGTTTCCCAAAGCTCGGAGCCGAAACTCCCCGCTGTCCGAGGTGAAAGTGCTGGAACCGGAAGGAGCAATGACCCCGCCAGCGTCCTCACTGGCACCCTCAATGCAGAGCAGCCAAGGTCGGTACGAGTTGCGATCACACCTGAAGCCTTCCCAGAGGTACAAAGACTTTGTGTCTTGCTGACTTGAGACGGGCAGCCAAGCTAATGGCTGTAGGCACGTGACGTGGTGTTCTGCAACCAAGTAAGAACATTCCATGAATATTACGAACTCTAAGTTGTCAAATGTCTAGTTTTGTTGAAATTTGTTTTGGTTATTGCTATTTCCTGGTAATGGAGGAATGTAGTGTTGTTGAAATGGAGGGCGAACCCACCTCTCCCAGTCTCATGGGGGAAGAGTTCAATTGGCGCCAGTCCAGCATGAGAAAAGTAATAAAAACCCTGGGGCTCCGGGCGTGAGTCAGTCTTCTGGCCACCACCTTACTACCTGTGTGCAGCCAATTATTCGGTGCCAGAGATTAGGCCCGGTGTTGCCCCGTCCAACACCACACCCTCTGGGTAATTTAATCTTTATTGTTATTGGCTGCATTGAGTTGAAAGTAAAGAAAGTTTAGCATAACTTTTGCCACTGTGTCCTTAAAAGGAACTTTTCTGCACAATAACTAGGCAATGTTTCATTAGTGCTACGTCCCTCGTCCTAGTCATCACTTGAGGTCTGTTCCCACCTCAGGACAGGAAACAAAAACAGGAAATGCTAGCCAATAACCACACCAACCCCAGCTTGGAGCCATTTAAGGGCTAGCATGCCTTCAGCACTTTGTTTTTGTTTCCTGGCGAGTACAAGGATGAGGAAAATTGAGGTTCCAGCGAGGCTGGCGTCCACCTTATTGGAGCCAGACCTTTCTCCTGCGGGCTCGAGGAACATCTGGCTAATTATATGGTGAGCAGGGAATGTGGGAAAGGATCGCCCTGCTCTAAATACAGAATTTGCCTGTGAGAGATGCATTGAAGGGATTTGCGTTCTCTTCAACGGCTTGGCTTATGAGGTGCAGATCTCTCAATGCCCTTGGAGGAGCCAATTGTTGTATATTTGCGACTCAAGGCCTGTTAATGGTAGGCCTATTTGGTACAGGTGTTGCTTAGGGTGGCAGCGCTCTAGTGGTTTGACATTTATTCTCGCAGTGCATGGAAGTGGGTACCGCGCATGGTTCCGCTTCCTTCCTTGCAATATTTAAAGCAGTATTTTTGCATTGGCAGGTGGGTTGGGATCCTGTTGATGTTGTTAACAGATTGGTGTTAGATTGGAAAGAAAAAACAAAGTGGGAAGCTTTCTGAAAAGAGGCGGCATGTTTCCTCTCCTTCCTCAAATTCATCTGGGAGGTCCAGATCACGTTCTCCATCCCCTTAGAGATAAAAAAAAAAAAAAAAAAAAAAAAGTCTATGGAGGAGGAAGAATTAAAAGACTCATTTTTGGAAACTTTGGCATCTTTAAAAGGAAATAAGCGTGAGGTGAAAGAATCACTGGAGGGTGGCATGTATTCTGATGTGAAACTCTGGGGACTCAGAGGACTCTTCGGCGCCCGATATGAAAAACAAGTACATTTCTAGAGAAGTACTTCCTGAAATTTTGAAACATGTTAAAAAGAATATGGGGTTTCAAGTGGACGAAACGCCTCGGTCTTCAAAAGTAGTGTTTGAAGGCAATACAAGAAACCGCCACGTGTAGGAATGACAATTCATGAGTTAGTGATGGATGTAATTTTGATCCCGACAAAATTAATTTACCAAGATTTTTGGGAAAACTTTACCCTTTTGAGAAAATAGAGGAGTTTCACCAGATTCAATTGATGTAGCCTCTGTGGTGGCAAGCTTGGTGGGAAGTTACTCAATGGCAGAGGAAAATATCTTGAAAAATCCAGCTGAAAACAAAGTTGATGGGGACCTCAAGTAAGTGTATTCGGGGACACATTTAGCTTTAAGAGCTGGTGTTTATAATGCCTATAGCTCCCAATTGTTGTTGACTGACTTGAAGTCCATTTTTTAAAGCAATTCTTGAGAAGCAGGATGTGTGATTTATTGGAAGAAGCTGAAAGGCAGATTGAATGACTGTCAGATATTTCATTTGACACTATCGGGCTTCTGCTTTGGCCTGTGGAGCCTCAGTTGCGGCTCATCATAACTTATTTTTAAAAGAATGGAACATGGATGCAGCACAGAAAACTACGGTGCTGCGGCTGCCTTTTGAGGGGGAAAAGGTTGTTTGGACCTTCATTGGAGGAAAAGTAACAAACCTTTTAAAGAAAGGAAACATTCTTACTCTTAGGAAACACTAAAACATCTGTTTTTCTTCTTCTTCTGCTTCATCATTTTTCAATAAATTCCTTTTGTCAACCTTCAAAAAGGCAGAAGTATGACAGAAAGCAGACGAAACCTTTCCAGAGAGATCCAAATAGGATCAGACGGTGAATGTCAAAGGTCAGTGACCCTAAATATGCCTGAGTCCAGGAGGTGGTTGGGCAGGATTGACCAGTTAAAGGACGGATCCACCATTTTCTGTATGCATGGACAATGACGACAACAGATGTCTGGGTTCTCAACGTAGTGAAGCACAGGTACCAAATCAAATTCATTTCCACGCCCAACGAACCAGGGACAATTCCAACTCCTGTTCCCTGGAGAAAAAGCTTGCCTTGTTGGAAGGAATACAAGCACTGCAGGAAAAGGCGGCAATTGTTCCAGTACTCCCATACCAGAGAGGGCAGGGGGTGTACTCTATTGTTTTCCTAGTCCCCAAGGTTTCAGTGGGGTTCCGTTTAGTGATCAATTTGAAAGTCTTGAACAAGTTCATATGGGAAATTCCATTCAAGATAGAGACATTACAGAGAAACATTCCCTTGGTTCAAAGGCATCATTATATGGTTACGATAGACTTGATGGATACTTATCTCCATGTTCCGATGGCAGAAATTCATCAAAAAAACCCTCAGATTTTGCTTCCAAAACAGTCATTGGCAATTTCAGGTACTGCCCTTTGGGTCTTCACTTAGCCCCAAGAGTGTTCACGAAAGTGGTGGTGCCGTTGGGCCGCTCTTGCTCATCCAAGGGATTTCAGTTTTCCATATTTGGATGACTGGTTGATTCATGCCAAGTCTCAAGTAAGAGTGTTGCAAGCGTTACAAGAGACCATTCCTATGCTAAGATGCCATGGGTTTCTCCTGAATCTTCCAAAATGCCACGACTCCAGAAAAAGATCGGGTATTTATAGGAACAAGGTTCCGCACAGACTTGGACAAGGTATTTCTTCCACGGGAATGAATGTTGAAACTTCCAACACGTATTGATTACTCTTTGTCGCAGATTTAAGGCCATATGGTGTTTTGTGTATTTACGGCTCCTTGGGCAAGATTGCATCAATGTCCTCTTTTATGGCACCTGAACAAGTTCCTGCAGCAAGGTGATCTGAATTTGGAAACAGTTGTGCTTCTTACTCCGGAGGTCGAGGAGTCTCTGCGGTGGTAGTTGGAGCCAAAGAATTTACTCTGTGGAGATCTGATGCATCCCCCTTCAACCAAGGGTTCCGACGACAGATGTAAGCTGAACAGGTTGGGGAGCAACCTTGGAGGAGCATGCAGTACAAGGAAGATGGAATCAGATGGAAGCTGACAGATCTTCGAATTAGAGAAAGCCAACAGCAGTGTTTTGAGTCCTTCTGAAGAGGTGCAATGCCTTGTTAAGGTCCGACATTACAGTAACTGTGGCACATATATATCACCAGGGTAGCACACATTCACATTCTCTCAACAAAGTAGCATGCACTCTAGGAATTTGGGTAGAGGGGTATCTCCTTTCAATTTCAGCAATTCATATCAGAGAGGAAAACAATGTAGAGGTTGATCACTTAAGCACAGTGTCTTTTTCACAGAATCTTCAACTGTCAAGTAAGATTTTTCAGATTTGCTGGAGGTTGTGAGTTACGTTCCTGGATCTCTTTACCTCCAAAAAAGACCATCTACTTCTAGAGGTCTGCTCCCAGTTTCCAGAAGAAGGTGCCTGGAGAGCAGATGCCTTTTTGATCCAGTGGCAAAGAAAAACGTCTTTATACTTTTCCTTTGTTTTCTTTGATCCCGAAGTTGTTGTTGAAAATCCTGAAGGAAAGGGCGAATGAGATTCTGGTTGTTCCTTTCTGGCCATGCAGAACACAGTTCCCTCTCCTGAAGAGGATGAAAACAAGTTACTTACCTGTAACTTTGGTTCTCCAGTATTGGAAACTTTCATAGATTCCCATGCTTGTATCATTCCCCGTCGTCGGAATGGGAGTCCCCGGTATACATAAAATAGCAATAGAAACTATCACCAAAACAGAAACTAGGTCTAGGCCCATTCTTGTTTTGCAACCTATCCACCTCTTTTTGTAAAAGAGACCAAAAAAAAAATGAACCACCAATCAGGTTAGCCTCACCCCATAGAACCCTCCTGAGAGAAGCTCAGAACCTCAGATTTTCGTAGCCGTTGTGTAACCACACCACTGGAGATGGAAGAGGCTGAGCTTTCCCAGGGGAGGAGGGTGGGTTGCATAGGAATCTATGAAAGTTTCCAATACTGGAGAACCAGAGTTACAGGTAAGTAACTTGTTTTCTTACTCCAGTATTGGAACTTTCATAGATTCCCATGCTTGTATCAGAGTAGCTAGCAGTTGTCAGCACATTTTTGGAACCATGACCATCATAAAACCAAGAATAAAGCAATAGCATATGCACCATAACTACAAAATCAATGGCCAATAACATACTTAGAAAACCTTAGGAAATATAAACACAATGTACAAAAATGTGCAAGAGCTGAAAAAACAGTAACATGGAAGGAGGGATGAAAGGGAAAGCTCACCACTACTGAAAAAGGTTCCTCAGGACTGCCTGGCCGACTGCTGTGTCACTCTGCGTCGCAGAATCCAGGCAGTAATGCCTTGTAAACGTATGGGTACTGCTCCAGGTCGCCGCCCTGCAGATCTCCCGGATAGGAACTCCGGCAAAGAGGGATGTCGAAGAAGAAATCGCCCTCGTGGAATGAGCGCGGGCCCGCCCTTCCAGGGGCTTGCCCGCTGCTCTGTGACAATACTGGATAGCGCTGGTAATCCAACGAGCAATCCCCTGCTTGGAAAGGGGAAAACCCTTACGAGGGTCACTAAAGGACACAAATAGTTAAGACTTCCTGAAGTCTTTAGTAAGTTGGAGATAGAATTTTAAACACCTCTGAATGTCGAGAGCGAAGTGCCTTTTCTGCCGGAGTAGCCGGTTGAGGGAAAAAAGCTTTAAGTATAACCGGTTCATTCAAATGAAAGTCTGAAGGCACTTTCGGTATGAACTTTGGGTTGGTACGCAGTATCACTGTACCTTTTTTGAACTGGAGGAAAGGTTCCTGAATGGTGAGAGCCTGCAGTTCACCCACTCGCCTAGCCGAAGTTAAGGCTAGCAGAAGAGCTACCTTCCAGGAGAGGAATTTCAACTCCGCCCGATGAATAGGTTCGAAGGGAGGCTTCATGAGCTGGGCGAGAACCAAGTTACGATGCCAAAGAGGAGGAGGAGGCTTGACTGGAGGGAAAACTCTGAAAAGGCCCTTGAGAAACTTTTTAATTATCCTTGCCGACCAGAGGGACGGCCCTGAAGATGTGCGTCTGAAGCGAGAGATGGCTGCAAGATGCACCTTAATGGAAGAGTGAGCCAGTCCCGATTTTGCCAATGAAAGAATATATGGAAGAACCTCATGCGGTTCCGACTTAAAAGGATGGACACCCTTTTTCTGGCACCAAATGCAGAAACGCTTCCACTTCGACCTGTATGTCTTGTTGGTACTTGGTGCTCTTGCCTGAGAGAGAACCTCTCTACATTCTGTTGAAAGGATCAAACCAAGAAATTCTCGCTGCTCAGGAGCCATGCCGAGAGCTGCAGAGACTGCGGATCCGGATGCCAGACTTGGCCCTGGGACATCGTCAGCAGCGAAGGAATCGGCTGCAATGGAAGCGGAAGGTCCAGGGAGAGAAGGTGCAGTTCTGTGAACCAAAACTGTCGGGGCCACGCTGGAGCTATCAGAATCATCTTGCAGGGTTCCGCTTTGAGCTTCCTGAGAAGTCTGGGGATCAGAGGAATGGGGGGGAAAGCGTAAACAAATGCGCCTGACCAGGCCATCGAAAGCGCATTCCCCAACGATCCCGGATGGTGAAGCCTGCTTGCGTAAAATCGGCATTTCTTGTTCTCCGGCGTGGCAAAGAGATCTATGGAGGGCCAGCCTCACCTGCGAAAGACCTTCTGTAGAATGGAGTGGTCCAGTTCACATTCGTGGCTGACCGACTTCAGTCTGCTCAGGGTGTCCGCTGCCTTGTTGAGAACACCTGGAAGGTGTTCCGCCTGGAGTGATACCTTGTGCTGGATTGCCCATTCCCAGATTGTCTGGGCTTCTTGTGACAACAGCTGAGATCTGGTGCCGCCTTCCTTGTTTATATAATGCATGGCCGTCGTATTGTCTGTATGTATTAGAACTGCAGACTGCTGTATACGTGGAAGAAAAGCCTGCAAGGCCAAGCGAATCGCTATGAGCTCCAGCAGATTTATATGCAAAAGACGATGCTGGGGTAGCTAATGGCCGCTCACATGAAGGTCTTGCAATACTGCTCCCCAGCCCTCCAGCGAGGCGTCTGTAGTTATTATGTGAGGAGCAGGGGCGTTCCTGAAGGAAAGGCCCTGAGAAATGTTTTCCTTGCTCGTCCACCATGATGCGGCCTTCCTCATGGCCACGGTAACCAAGACCTTATCGTCGAAGGATCCGCCGACTTGGCGCCACTGCAAGTCCAACTCTTCCTGGAGGGACGCATTCGCAACCTGCAGTGAGGGATCAGAGGTATGCAGGAGGAAATGGACCCTAGGAGGGACTTGTAGAGGCGAACTGAAAGTGACTGTCTTTTTAACAGCCGAAAAGCCATGTCCATCAGTTTTTCTTGCCTCTCCAGGGTCGGAAAAACCGTGCTGATGGACGTGTCCAGAATGGCTCCCAGAAATCTGGCTGTTCTGGAGGGGCAGAGAGCCGACTTCTCTCTGTTGAGGGTCAGTCAGATTGTCGAACAGACGTGTGCATGCTATGACCAATTCTTTTGCTGCGTGTCTGGTAGGAGCTTTCAGCAACCAGTCGTCCAGGTAAGGGAAGACCTGATGTTGATGTTTTCGAAGAAAAGCTGCTACCGGAGCCAACACCTTTGTAAAGATCCGCGGAGCAGATCGGAGTCCAAAAGGCAGAACCTTGAATTGAAAGTGGCTCTTGGCTACTGTGAAGCGAAGAAACCTCCTGTGAGCTGGATGTATAGGTACGTGAAAATAAGCGTCCTCTAGATCCAATGTGGCCATGTAATCCCCTGAGTTGAGAAGATGAAGAATGTCCTGCAGAGAAACCATCCGAAAAGATTGTTTGATGAGATAGGTGTTGAGCTCCCTCAGATCTAGAATAGGGTGCCACTTTTCTAAGGTCTTCCGGACCAGGAAGAACCGGGAATAGAAACCCTCTCCACGCTGAGAGATAGGGACCGGTTCGATCGCTCCTTTGAGGAGCATTTGATGAACTTCCAATCGTAGAAGACGGAGATGTTTTGATACAGTGGCGCGAGGGGGCTTGGAAGGTGGTGCTTGGACGAACTCCAGAGTATGGCCGCATTGAATGATCTTCAGCACCCAACGGTCCGATGTTATTCGTTGCCAGTTGTGGAGGTAATGTGAAATTCTGCCTCCCACTGATGTTACATGAGGAGAAGGGACAGTAGACAGAGCCAGCAAGCCGCTATTGACGCTTCGAGGCGTCCCTCCCCTGGCGTCCTGGTTTTCCTCTGTTAGACGATCGAGAGAAAGAAGAGGTTTGATTTTGCCGCTGGTTATAACTCGGCCGGTAAGATTGTGAATTCGATGCATATGAGGAATACCATTGTTGCTGGTATCCTCCTCTATATGTGGCATTACCTCTCCCTCTGGCTCCACGGAAGGGGACCTTGCGGTACTGCAGAGTCCCTAAGGATCTTGCGGTCTCAGTGTCTTTTTTGATGTTCTGGAGAGCATCATCAATATGCTTCCCAAAAAGCGCCTCGCCGTCGAAGGGAAGATCCAGGATCTTGTTCTGGACCTCAGGGCGGAACCATGTAGTCCGCAGCCAGCTTTGACGAAGGACAGCAGCGCCCGCCAGGGAGCGGAACGCAGTCGTTGCAATGTCCATTGCACAATCAATCACTTCAGCTGATGTTACCTCTCCCTCCTGAAGAATCTTCTTAGCCTCTTTTTTCGCATCTTCAGGCAATTGGTCCAGATATGGGGAAAGATCGCACCACATCTGGCGATCATATCGCCCAAGTATCGCTAAGGCGTTAGCGGCTCTGACCAACAGACTTGATATGGAAGAAAACCTCTTGCCCGCATTATCCAGGCGTCTTCCCTCTTTATCTGGAGGTGTTGTGAGAGGAGCTGAAGGATTTCTCGATTTTCTTTAGGCCGCCTGAGAAATGACAGTCTGGTTTAGGCTGACTGACCAAGCAGGCCAGGCTATCGTCTGGAGCCTTATATTTCTTTTCAAGGCGAGGCAAGACCGGAATTACTGTAGCAGGATTCTTCATTACTTTCAGTCACTCATCCCAGACGCGAACAACAATAGGAACCGAGCGAACCATTTTCCTGTGAGGTTCCTTGAAATCATAGAGGAAGCATTCCGACTGCTCTGTGTGCATGGGCAGCTCAAACCTCATTGAGGCTCTCTCCATCAACTTATGGAAACCCCCTATGTCTGCAGGGAGGGGGGGGCGGGGGTGGGGGAAAATCAACCGGTGCTGGTGTAGGAGAAGCCGGATCAGGGATCACATAGTCATCCCACTCTGCGTCAGGATCTGGTAGTGCGCCAGCGCCCTGGTCTTCATCAGAGGTATCATCGTGAACGAGAGACAACAGGTGGTGCGTCTTGAGCCATAAGTGTTGGTTGAGGTGTCGGCAATTGGGGAATAGCAGGCTGAGCAGGAGGAACAGCCGTATCTGGTACCACCACAGGAACTGGAGGTTGCGTCGCAAATCTCCTTCTATAGCCCACACGCATAGATTGCAAGTCCGCTAGTAAGGAGGAAGGCATGGATACCATCTCCTGCTGGTAGTCCTCTTGATAATCTGAGGAAGGATCATATTGTTGCTCCTCTCCGTAATCCCCCTCAGAGTTCGTGTCCTGGCACTTGACGTGCAATTGAGAAGGGCTATTCGCATAGGCGAAAGGACCATCATCTTCTTCAGATCCCTCTTCTTCCAGAAGGAGTGCCGGAGGTAGAGGAGTCCCCCTCCTGGGGGATGTTATGCCAGGTGTAATTTGGCGCTTTTTAAGAGAAATAGTAATTTTCTCCACCGTCGACGAGGTCGTCGACGGGGCCGTCAACGACGATGATGGGAGAATCGTCGACGAAGAAAGGGATAATTGGAGACGCAGTCGTCGAGACAGTCGACACCCCAGCCGTCGTCGTTCTCGTCGTAGACATCCTCGTCGACGTAGTCAGCACCAGACACGACACAGGCACCATCGTCGTCGAAGTCGTCGACGCGGAACTCTGCAATAGCATCGGCGACGATGAACTCACCGTCGACGGAGTCATAGATGGAAGAGAAGACTGGGACTGTACCTTTGCTGCTTTCGTCGACAGTCGTTGACAGCGTCATCGACGAGGGAGCTTTTTTAATTGATTTCACCTCAGAAGAGAGTGAGGAGGCCTTCTTGAAAGTCTTTGGAGCCGCAGGAGGAGAAGATGGAGGAACAGAGCTGGATTTCCTCTCAGACATCACTCCCTTAGACAGTCCTTCCCTCTCCTTTACACCTCGGTGAGGAGATTCGCCAGGACTACGCCCCTCAGACCTATGAGAGGTCTTTTTCAAGGCCTTACCAGGACGTTCCTCAGAAGGTGAAGGGGAGACTCTACCCCTTTTTGCAGACCTTCTGGAAGATGTTGCAGAGGCCGTGTCGTCGCTATCACTGGAAACTGGTTCTTTCCTTGACTTAAGCTTCTGAAGCCAGGTCAAAAGACGTCCCTCACAGTCTGAGTTTTTGTAGAAAAGGTGCGGCATATTTTACAGTCTGATGCCTTGTGGTCCGGGTACAAACAGTAAATACAATCCTTATGTTTGTCCTCCACATACAACCTCTTCTTAGCACAAGTTGCACAGGCTTTAAAAGCTTTCTTTTCCTTGTTAGACATTTTGATACGAAGTCTAAGCAAGTCCTGAAGAAAAAAACTGGTGAAAAAACTGTAGAGTTAAGGATAATAGGAAAAAACTGAGCAGAGCCCAGTGGAGACTCCCTAGCACAACGTGCGGTAGACAATCTGAGGTTCTGAGCTTCTCTCAGGAGGGTTCTATGGGGTAAGGCTAACCTGATTGGTTGTTCATTTTTTTTTTGGTCTCTTTTACAAAAAGAGGTGGATAGGTTGCAAAACAAGAATGGGCCTAGGCCTAGTTTCTGTTTTGGTGATAGTTTCTATTGCCATTTTATGTATACCGGGGACTCCCATTCTGACGACGGGGAATGATACAAGCATGGGAATCTATGAAAGTTCCAATACTGGAGTAAAGCACAGTATCCTCCTTGGATTCCGTCATTCTTTCCTCCACGACTCAGGGGAGGGAACACGGCCAGCAATCTGAAGTTCACACTCTCCGTCTGTAGGTTGAGAGGCTGAGAGTTTTACAGAAAGGTCTTTCCTCAAAGGTGGTTGACGCTATGCAAGGTTCGAGAACACCTTCGACGTTGAAGTCCTATTCTAAGCATCGGTCTAACTTAAATTCTTGGTGTATATCTTACGCAATCTATGCAGCTTCTTTTGACTTTTCTTCTATTCTGGAGCTTTTGTTACAAGGGTTTAGGAAAGGCAATTCCTTAACAACTGTTAATCTACAGTGGTTCTCAATTAAGGCTTTTCGGGGTGATGACCTTCCTTCTTCAAATTCTGAGTCCTTTGTTTCCACACTGTTTAGATGCTTTTCTATCTTGAGGCCTTTTTCTTGAAATATGGCTCCTTCCTGGGATCTTCCGCACCATCCTTTTGAATCTTTAGAAACAGTGGATTTAAAATGTCTCTCTCTTAAGGTGTCTTTTCTTGTAGCCATCGCAGCTGCATGATGTTTGGGTGAGCTTTCAGCTCTTCTGTCATATCCTCCATTTGAGAGTTTTGGATGATGCTGTAGTTATGAAATCTGATCCCTTTTCCGCCTAAGATTCGCTCATGGTTTCACTCGTCTCAGGAAGTGGTTCTTCCTTACTTCTTTCCAACTCCTGTGTCTGAAGATGAAAGTCTGTTACATTTATTGGATATTAAACGTCCTAGGTCTATTTACATTGGCAGATACAGTAAGTACAGAAAATCGGACTCTGTTTGTCACTTATGTTTTACCTGATCAAGGTGAGAGAGCATCAAAATGAAAATGATGACAGAGTGTAGAGTTGAAGAGAGTTTTTGTTGCCAAAGGCCTTTTTTGGCTTGGGTATACCTCAAGTGATGACTGGAATGAGGATGAGGGACGTAGAGTACTTACTGTCAATCTTCATCACTTGATGAGGTTTGTTTCCACCTGATGTAGTGAAGGATTACAGTAATTGAAAATGAAAGATGTCACGTTTCTTTTATTCCACAAGTACCATCCAATTAGGACGACTTGGACAGTGCGGAGGAGGAGGATTGCAACAGAATTAGGCACAACCTGAGTGGTCCTGTTTTCACTGTAGGAGGCGCACTCATTGAAATTGACACCAGTGAAAGGGACAGACTTTGGCCACTGTTTTGAGACACCTGGGAGTTTGATACTGTTTTTATTTTCTTTTATCCTTTCCTTACCAAGTCTCCGACTGTTGTGGCTTGAGCGCTACTGCTTGCTTACATTTCAAAAGTCGCAGCTTTGGATTCCTGCTTGAGCTGCCCTGGTGCGGGTGTTGTTTCATGAGCAGTGACGCACATCGAGCAATCACGTCGCCTAGAACGGCCACACTCTGGCACAACAGCGCCACAGAGGAAGCTAGAGAGCTACTCAACGACTAAGAGCAATGCAAGGCATGTAGAGTACTTTCGTGATATTTCTGGGGTGCTCGTTTTGTGTTGCGCATGGGTCACAAATCCCTGATGAAAATATTGTCGCCTGGGGGGGGGGGGTAGGCAAAGGGTCCACCGGACTAGTGGCTAGGCTTCAAGACTATTCCTATACCTTGGAATTTTTCCAGGGTTGGATGAATTTTTATTTTATTTTTATTTTGAAGGTTTTATATAGCGCGAACAAGACCCTTGCGAGTATCAGAGCGCTTTACAAGTCATATGTAGAAAACACAATATAGCACACAAAGATAAGGGTGAAACAGCTATAAGCAGCTTATACACGTATCAATAAACTAGCGTGAAAACAAAAGGACAACTATGGAGCATAAACACAGAACTAATAATAATATGCAGTAAAAGGACAGAGAGATCACGTGAATTTAGCCATGAGGATCGCTTTCACTTCTTTTTTGAAGGAGGTAGTGGACGGGTTCATTCTTGTTTCAATGGGCAAAGCGTTCCAGATCCTAGGAGCCATACCAGAGAAGGATCGGTTATAGGTTTTTTTCTTGGCGAATCGTTGTGGTTTTAGAAGAAGAGTCTTGGCACTCCTGGAGGCTCTGATGCCCGCAGAGAGCACCAATTTCTGAGCTAGGTAGTGCGGGGAGTTGTGGTGTAGGGCCTTGTGCGTCACACAAGCGATTTTCAGATGAATTCTAGCTTCAAACGGTAGCCAGTTGAGAGCTCTCAGGTCAGGGGATATGTGAGAGTTTCTCTTTGAGCCCGTAATGAGTCTCGCAGCTGAGTTGATAGTGGCTCTAAGTGGGGCTGTCGAAGACCTTGGTAGGCCGCATAAGGTTACCGCCCCATATTCGACTCTAGGGATTACTAGGGCTTGTACTGCTTGTTTGAAATCGTAGGCTGGCAGAAAGGGTTTCAGTTTTCGCAAGGTCTTCAAGTGGAAGTTAGCTCCTTTTGTGGAGGCGCTGATATGCTTCTGCATCTTTAGGTTGCTGTCAAGCGTTACACCTAGCGATTTCGCTGAGTCGACGATGAGAGGTTGTCCTTTGAGAGCTGTTAAGTGCTTCAGCCAATCCAGGATGGGGGAGTTTTTTTGGGGGAGCGATTAAGAGGAATTCCGTTTTGAGGGAGTTTAGTTTCAAATGGTTTTCGGCTAGCCATGTTTGGGTTTTTTGTAGTGTGGTGTTGAGCGATTTGATGTCATCAAGTGAGTGGATCTTGATGTAGATTTGGGATCTATTTTGGAGGAAAGGAATGTGCAAGCTAACTGCTTGTCTAGGCTACCGTTGGATTGGGAGACTGTAGATGCCATGGCTGTGAAAAACTTTGAGTCAGAGGGTGCTGTGGTGTCCGTATATGATGCAGTTCAATGTGGTTTAGGGGCTTTCACTATTGACCAGTGGGAGAAAGAAATGGAACTTGAAGTCGTGCTTAAGGAGGTGTGCAAATTGATTCAATGTAGGGCGGCAAGAGAGAGCACATTGTCACAGAATGTGCAGCCTTACTTTAAGGTGGCGGATGAGCTATCTATTTGTGGTCCGAACCTTTATGAGGGGTGATTGTTTTGTTCCATTGGTGGGTTTGAGACGGAGGTTGTTTGACTTGGCTCATGAGTGTCATTTAGGCCAAGGTTTGACGAGTAAGAGAGTAAAGGGAGAGTTTCAGTAGCCAAGCCTGGATGACCAGGTGAAAAGGTGGGTGGAGTGTTGCTCCATCTGTAAGGAGAGTGAGAAGGAGTGTTGCGAGGATGGAGGACACATTGATGATCCAGGGAGGCCTTACATTACATGTGTATTTGTCAAGCGCACGTTCACCCAGAAAGGGCATCTTGGCACTGAATAACAGATGTTTATTGTTACCCAACTCAACGGTACTCATTTTATCAACCTCAGATGGATGAAAGGCTGAGTGGACCCGCCGGGATTTGAACCTGTGACCATGAGGTAGAACACGGGCCCATACAGTGGCCACATTAGTCCACTAAGCCACCAGCCCTTGGCATACGATTTGTTTAGACATTATAGGCCCCATGATGGAGTTGTCCATAGATTTAAGGTTTGCGGTCATTGTGGTTGATGTACATTCTAAGTGGATTATTGTTAAATTCATGAAAGACGCGACTACGAAATCTACCATCGCAGCGATGGGGAAACATTTTTGGGGAGGAGGTTGTTCCTGTGGTGTTGATAACTGACAATTGGTACCCAGCTAACTTCACACCAAATGGTGGGTTTCTTACAGAAGAATTGCATAAGACATGCACGCACCTCGTTATATAACCCCAGGGGTAAAGGTTTAGCAGAAAGGGTCAACCGATTGGTGAAAGGCACCATTCAACTCGCCATTGCGAATCATTGTGACGTTGAGGAAATGGTAGCCAGTATGGTGTGGGCATATCGCGCAGTAACACAGAAAATTCCTTTCCAGGTAATGCGTGCCCGTTTGCCAGGTACCAAGTTAGTTCCTGCTTGGTTGAAGGAATGGGTTGAGAATGGCGAAGGCAGGAGAGGTAAATCTTGTGGTGTGGGAAGCAGTAATGCAAGGTTTAGCCCTGGTGTTTGGGTCAAAGTGAGATCCAAAAGAATTAAGAGGGGTCTTACCAAATTTAAAGGTCCTTTCTGCATTGTTGATGTGGGAAAATATACTATCACATTGGAGAACGATGAGGTGGAATTTTAGGAACATTGCATTATATCAAAGGGGAGGAGAATATATAAGGCAGAGGGATGATGGATGTTGAGCAGCAATGTTAATGAAGGATGTGGAAGTCAGGGGTGGTGAATTGAATCACGGTGATGGTGCTTCTTTTGAAGAAAGTGGTGCTTCTATGTTCAAGTGCAGTTCCAGAGTTTGTAGGACACCCGCTTACCTTGACGACTTTGGCAGATGAGTGGTCTGGGGTCAGGCACCTCATTTGGTTCTTTATACATGGGCGGCATTTATTGTACTTTTTCAGTTATGTTTCTGTTGGTCTTTCTTTTTCTATTTGGTTTTCTTCTTGGGGGAGGAAAGGGGATATGTTATGATGTAGTTACATTCTTATCTTTGCATATGTTCTGTTTATATGTTTCTGCCTTCGATTGTAAGGCAAAGGGAATTCCATTGGGGTCCGTTGCTGCTGACACCTTTGTGAGTACTGGCGCCAGGTTGTGTCTGCAATAAATCTTATATGGAAATACTCTGTTGGTGCATCGTGAGTGCATTCCTCCACAACAAGTCCCTAATAAAATCTTATATCCCAATGCCCAAACATTCTATTTCATCACTAACATTCCACATTCTGACAAGTACATCATTACTCATACTAACAATGCTTAACTATAAGCAAGACTTTAATAATCAATAAATCAAAACAGCTAATACTTTATAAAACTGTATATACACCACCTCAGAACAGGAAACAAAAACAGGAAATGCTAACCAATAACCACACTGTGTTGCCCCTAGGTTTGCCTCGCAAAGTTTCGGCTTAAGTATTAGTAGTTATCAAATATTAACCCTATTTTTAAGCATCAAAGAATAAGAACACCTTTCTTTCTTTTCTTGTGACTGCACACGAAAGCGGATTACAAAAGTTATTTTCCCCCAACAGCATGGCGTCCGGCGATGCGTGCCTTGAACGTTGATGTAAGAATAGCGCTCTCGTTCTTTAAACTGTGTGTTTTGATTATAGTCCGTCGTCACTTTTATTCGTTTGTAATAGAGGCACACTCAACGAGACTTTCACCTAGTGCGTTTATTTCCGAACAATGTAAAAATGAATGACATATGGCATGCTAACCAATTAGCGTTCAGTAACTTTATGGTGACATTAATTGGCTACTTAAGAAGAGAAGGCTGGCACGTCGATTATAAATGCATCGTTTATTGTTCCCTTTTTCTGGCCAATCAGAAAGCAAGCTGTAGAAGTCATTGGAAACTGGGTGGGGGCCTAGTTCCGCGGCAAATGGGAAGCAGCTATAGAGTCTGGGAGTGGCCAATACGGTTTCAGCTTGTGTATGTATTCCTTCCTGGCTCTGAGTCTTAGGGGGTTTGTGCAAAGCCCCTACTTTTTCCCTTCCAAGTGTCCGGTCTACGTGCATTTGTATTAGTGTAAAGAGTAGGGCCTTTTTCGGCCTTTGCGGACTCTTTAGTAATGCCATCCAGCTACGGAGAGAAAAACCATGTTCTAGACTTTGGGGTATAAATAAGACCCCATGCTCCCGCTCTCACCTTTCCCAAACTAATCTTTTTACCTTTGCATCTGAGCTAATATGACGAGAGAGTGGTACTTTCAGCGCTTTAAAAAGTTGCTTGTAACAGGTATCATGTGTCACCTCCTCTTACCCAGAGACCGTTGTCTCAATTGTAGGGATTCTTGCAACTCACAAGTAAAGCACAGTGTTTGCCAAATTATTTAGCAAATGGGCTTGCTACAGTAGGCTCAAATGCCCGAAGACAGGAGAGATTACTGATTACTAACTAGTGCTGGAGGGCAACGGAGAGGAAACAATCAAGTTACTAACCTCCAAAATCTGAGATTTCACGGGGAGAGCTGAAAAACCGCACAGAGCACAAATCCTTACTGAATGATCAGTGGTAACGAATGACAATGTTGTCACAGGGCACGTTAAGTAAAGGCGTTGATGTCTTCAACTTTGTTTCTTCTAAAAGCTAACACAAAATGTGCTACAAGGATACACATCCCAAAGGAAATGATCATCCAGCAGTCTCTGATTCCATTCGACTAGGGTGACCAACTGGCATGGGTGTGAATTCAGGACGGTGAGTGTAAAAATTCAGGACAAAGGGTCAAAATTCAGGACAAAAATTCGGGACAAAGGGCAAGTTTTACAGACACTACAAATTAGATTGTGCAATAGTATGCAAGTAAATAGACAAACATAAGTACAAGTCAAAATAAGTTTATATTAGGTTAAAAAGTAGTACAGCACACCAAGCAAAATTTGACCACGGAAATAACAGGATTTAGACCCCGGTAATATTAGTTTTGGTGCTAGTGTTTGAAATGATACTTTTTCTCTGAACTAGCACACTTCAGAAGTTCTTTGTTCTTAAGAGCTAATTAATAGAAGATAGCACAGGAATGTTTCATGTTCGCCTGGATCTGCAATTGTGCCTTAAGATCCACATCACACCTATTTCGTGTGTCAGTCCAGGTGAACTTCAACTGAGAAAAAAATCCTTTCAGCAGGTGCATTACTGCCTGGCAAGCTAAGTATAAATGATATTTTTTTTATGTTAGAAACATCACAAGGCAACTTTGTGAAAGCATTCAGCCATTTCTGCGCACATGGCAAGTTGGTGCCTGCCAGAGCTCGCATAGCAGGAACAATTATACTATACTCATTAAATAAATGTTGCAGTTCCAGATGCCAGGTCAAGTTAACTGCATCAGCAGCTTTGCATAGCTGCTGGAAAGGGAGTTTCTCTTTTAAGCAGCATGGTTCTATTGCTGACAAATAATGGCTCTCTGAAAAATCAAACCATTTTTCTAAGTACTTTAGGGAGCGCTCCAAAAAGTAAAAAAAAAACAACAAAAAAAACCACTCTTCATGCTTGCGCTCAACTCAGTCATGGTATATTAAAGAAGTGTGGACTTGGAAACTAAAGAACAGATTTTCCACTCTGTCCTTTAAGTTGTTCCTTAATATTCTGAAGATGCCTGGTACCTCCGGGGCGCTCAGCTCATCCTTCTCCAGCTGCAGGATACACGTGTTGAAAATGACCAAAATGTCATGCACAAAGAAAAGGTAAACCTTGCCTTGTGACATAGCGGCCTCCCCACTTTCAAGTCCTAGAAAAACCCATATTGCTCTGGGTGTTTTTTCTGGTCCAAGGGAAAGGAAATAGGATTTTAGTGCTGCCCAGCACTTCAACACTCGAGCAATGGCTGGGAACAACGTGAGCCACCGTGTTGGGACATGTCGAAACAAAGGCTGCCACTCTAGGTCCACAAAAGAGAAAAACTCTTTCAACTCGGCTGTTCGCTTTGCGGAAGAAGAGAAATGGCAGTAGACTTTTAGAATAAAAGGATTCTACATCCATTGAAAGTCAATTAATGGCTTGTTTAGCACAGTTATGCAGGATATGGGCAGAACAGTTTGCTGGCAGAATTACTCCATTTGCCCCCTTCAAGAGCTGGAACACAGAATGATGTCGTCCATAGTCTACACTTGCGTTGTCCCCACAGTATACAGCGACGTGCTCCATTTTCAACCCATGGTTATTTAATTTTGTTGTGATCTGCTCTGCAATAGCTGTAGCAGTCACTGCTGCATCCTCGTAGAAATCCAGCAGAGTGTAGGCCACACCAGAGGTGAAATTAAAGTGCCGCAACAAAAGTGGGTAGAGTTTAATGTTACCTTTGTTTGAGGCATCACTGCAAACGGAAAAATATCCATCTTTTAAGTCTTTTTGTGCTTGCTGCAACGATAGAGGTGCAAGCACATTCATAGTGATGCTCGATGCTCTTGTGCGGCCACAGGATGCTTTCAGCGCAATGGAGGAGTCGGGATACATTACTTTGCTTAGCTTGATGCCACAATCCAGGGAGCGGTAGGAGATGTGATGCTTCACAGCATGGTACACCCGAGTCACCTCTGCAGCTGTGACCTAAAATTTAAAAAAAGAATACACAAAGGTATAAGCACGCAAAGAAAATCTCCATTGGTGAAGAAAACAGTGGCCACAATGGGGCTTTGAACTGCAAATTTAAACTAAAGCTGGTAACCCAAAAGCAATTATAATGGGCTCTTAATATAAACAGAGTGAGAAAATCACGGTAGAGGCAACCTGACTTGGTAAACACTGCTGCACATTTAAAGAAAGTAACAGAAAATTGTTAGATGGCTCGCCTATTCAGTTTGGGAGTCTTAGGTTTTATGTAATTCTTGTACACTCTTCTTGCTTTGTCACACTCTATGTCACATTATGATGAAGCAAGCAATGACTTACTTTGGATACTTGAGGCTGGAAGCTTGGTTGCACGCAAGATGAAATGGTGGCCATCTTCGCCCTGCCAGAGGCATTTTTCTTATGCTGTGCTCCTGCCTCCTGGGTTTTGAGATCACGCTCTCCTCCATGGGCAATTGAAAAGTCTTTATTGCAGAGGTTGCACCTGGCCTTGTACACATCTTCTCGCACCTTCCGGATGTTGCAGTGTGAAATTTCCCATTCTGGTCTGTACTTCACAAAGCGCTTTTTTGCTCGTTTCTTGGGTGGCGCTTGCAAGGAGTTTGCCTGCGATGTAGATGTTGCATCCGAATATACCTCGCTATCCGATGTGAAGAATTCCTCTGCAGCACCTTCGCCTGACTCCTAATCAGACATTGCGTTTTTCCCTTAAAGTACTCTGTAAAATACCCAACACACTTGATATGTAGATTCATACTGTATTCAATGAAGAAAATAAAACATGTCAGGTGCTTACTTTCCTCTCACTCACTGGACTGCCCCCTCATCTATCCTGGCCATAGTGGAACGGAAGGACTTCTATAAAGCCAAATAAGTCATAAAGGCTCAGTCTAACCACGCCCAGTGTTAAGTTGAAAGCTCAAGTGAAAACACACATGCATTAGGGTAAACTATATAAAAGGGTGCACTTACATCTGGCATGACCTACCCTTTAAATCCCAAGTAGATTATAGGGTGGGGGGGGGGATTAAACCTACCTATAAGTCCCTAGTATATAATAGGGCCTGGCAGTTTAGAGACCAGCAGCCCTTTCTGCACTTGCTTGTGTGCACTGCTGAGTGCCTGAGGTCATTTTAATAGCAGCCGTTTGCTTACATCCTCTGTTTTCACATGTCCTTTGCCAGTACCACCGCAACAAGATTGTCAACTAGTCCACTTTTCTATTATGTTTTGACTGCAAAGTTTAGGAATTTTGTGAACACCAATCCACATGATACAGGTATAAGCAAAAATTTGTCACTAGACAGAAATTTGTCAAAATACACAACCCATTGGTCCTCTGAACACATAGATGTAAGTAAAGTTCAGGGCAAGATGCAGTACTACGCAAAGGAAGAGCATGCTCTCCCACAATAAGTCTTTGAGATCCAAAAATGCAACTTTCTGAAAGCTTAGCAATCCAAAAATAACACCCACTTGTAGTGCACCTCACCACATTAGTATGTATGTTGGGTGTAAGGCTAATAAATTAAGGTATTCAGGACACAGTGTAACACTGGGTTGCAAGTGGCATGTTCATATGTAACATTAGTGACCTGCTGAATTATAATATTGAACACACATCACTATCCTGGCCTGAACAGTAGATGTAAACCCATTTACAATTTGTACCAGCCTGCCTGTTACAGTGACCTCGCCAAATAGGGCATGAAAGAGCTGAAATTGATAATAAATTCAAAGCTATTGTGAAGAGTGCCCCCCCAAATTCAGCCCATGGCCCCCAAAATCCTTAAGATGTGACTTGGAATTGCACATGGAAGAATATAGTATGACACAGCATATGAAAATAAAAATAATCTCAACCGAACGTAATGCAACTCAACCCAAGTAAATAAAAAACTGAATTAAACATCACCAAACAACGTTCAACGTATCACCTCAACCAAAAATAACTCCACATACGGAGTGCCTAAAGTAATGCAACTTAGCACTCTAGTGAGCACAATGTAATGAGTTTAGTACATCCATGCTATATTAAACTCATTACATTGCGCTGACTAGAGTGCCGAGTTGCATTACTTTAGGCACTCAGTATGTGGAGTTATTTTTGGTTGAGGTGACAACTTGTGCATGCTACTATCACGCAACATAATTAGGCCTAAACATAATACTGTGACCAGAGATTCAGCTATTTTTAGGCTGACCTGGTCACTGGAGACTGAGGCATAGGGGAATCACAGCATTTGTAAAACTTAAATGTTTAAACAAACGTGGGATAAGGAGTCAGAGGCGGACTGGCATACAGGGACATTTTAAGTTCTCAAATGCAGATAACCTTGGACCGGCCTAAATTGGGGCTAGGAGCTCTAGTCTTTAGGGAAATCGAGAGACCGGCTGATTTGAGATTCAGGCAGACATCGTGTAACATCTCTTTTAATGTTATCACCTTACTTGTGCCAGCGATGTGGTACTATTGCGCGTTTCGTGCCAGCATCTTAAAATATTCTTGAATGAACACGGCCTCCTGTATTTATAAAACCTGCCCGAGTTCTGCATACAATGTCTGATCCTGGGAACATGACCAGGGAATATCGAAGCCAGCCCGACACAATATCTAGCTTAAAGGTGCATCAGGAGAGAAAAATACATATTACCCAAGACGACAGGACATGGAATTCAGCTATAGGTGGGATTGTTGTACTCGATTGCGTTTCCATGGAGAGCAAGCTGTATTCCGGGGCTACGATATGTAAAAACGATTTTAAGTAATCTAGGGCGCACCAAACTCTTTGACTCTCCAGAAATATCAGGAAAGAGGATCTGGTGTGGGTTAAAAAACACTTTTTAAACATGTTTTAGAGAGAGGCGAGTGAAATAACGAAACCCATGGTGAGAGCATACCTCTTGCTAAAAACCTCACCACTAGTAGAACCAATCTGAAAATTGTCACTAAGCCTTACCATGGTTTCCTTTTAATCAGATTTCATTTTAACCTTTTGCATTGTCTCTTAGCAGAACCGCAGGGTTGGAGAAAGGTGAAAGACCTAGGGCCATGCACATGTGATAATTTCTCTACTCAGGACACCATGCAGTTTAGGTTTTGTGATCACTTTAGCGATATGCGTAGAAAGTTTCTAATACCTATCTTAAAGGGAAAAGGCTTTACTCAGGTCAGACCTGCACTAGTATATTTGCAGATGCTGAATGACCCCTGGGAGACTTAATATTGCAAGCTTTTTAGTGGCCGCTGTTAGGCAAAGGAAAAAACGTCACTTTATGTTAAATACTCCGGTTGCTTCTGCCTGACTAAATGAATTTGTTTTAATGTCTGCCTTTCCTTCTGAGAAGTTTCGCTGGACAATATGTAATCTGGATCGTTCGCCTTCTCCTGAGATCTTGTGGAGCAATTTTTTTATTCAGCCTTTTCTATCTTTATCTTAACTAACGGTAGCTTGTTTTATCTGCCTTTATGTTTTTGGCGATTAAATGTTTTATGGTACCCAAGTTTATTTATGAAATTTTTTACCTTATTGTTGTGGTATATGTTGTACGCCAAGTACTTTTATGGTTTTTATTAACCGAATAAAGCGATTTTGACTGGCTGCTGTTAGAAGTATCCATGAGAAAAAAAAGTAATTTACCTTTTTAATACGGTTTCCAGTGGATACTTTAGATAACCACAGATTACTCACTACCCGCTCACTTCCCCATTTCGTGGAATGGCCTCTTTTTCACATTTAAAAAGGTCCCAAGTTAAAGATCAGCTCAGTCACCAAAAATTGGTTTTGTGCTCTGCCTCTGTGGGTGCAGGAATGGAAATGCTAAAATGGACGTCAGTGCGCACGGTGACGCCTGTATACAACTGTTCTGTCACTCCTTGGCCAGTGTGAAGTCATCATGGAGCTGCACGATTCACCCATCAGGCTGCAGAAGCATTGCTGAAAAATTTTCCGGATTCAGTCTCGTGCCTCGGGGATATCCTATGGGGACGAATATGTGGTTAGAGCACATACCAGTTACAGTATTACTGAAGGGGAGTAGCTTGTTTTTTTTAGTTAGCACAAATGCATTATAATTTTGTAAATGGATACAGTCTTGAACAATCTCAGAGCTGTGATCGCTTCCCGGTAATATACTGCAATGAACCTGGAAAGGTTTTGCACAGATAATGTCAGCGGTGTTTACTCGATCTTGACTGACAAGCGAATCTAACTTTAAAGAGGCTGTGATCAATGTTGTACATAATAAGGGAACATTTGCAAATCATTGTACTTCACATCACCTTATTCCTCTCTTAAACATTGATTTTAAAATACTAGCAAAGATGTTGAAATGTGTTGGGATTTATTGTTCTGCCTAAAAAATAGTGATCAAGTTGGATTTATCTGATGAAGGCAAGATTTTGACACCATTGGGAAACTCACCAATGTACTATGTCTAACCCAAAGAAAAAGTGAAAGTTCACCTTGTTGTCTAGACATGCTGAGAAAGGCTTTAATGGGTTTGAATGTCCCGTTTTAGGTTTAAGCCTGCCACACAGTGAAGTGGTTTGGTTGTAAAAGACTTTTTGGGGACATATCGAGCTGACTTGGAAAGCAACTCTGCCCATTGCTTTCCATTGGGCTTTTTGTTTTAACACTTATTTTCTTGCTTTTTATTTGATGATCTTATTTGTTTGAGTCTTCATCTAGCCTTTATCCCTCCCGTTGAGCATGTCCCGTTTGCCATCTCGGATTGGCTCTTTTTATGCTTCCACAAGTGCCTGCTTTTGAGGACATTTTTTTCTTTCTTTTTCTAAAAGCACTTCAAGAGTGTATGCATTTCCCCCATTCTCTGCGTGTTCACTTCTCCCAGCACATTTCTTTTCATAACATTCTAAAAGTTCTAATTTAAAAAAAAAAAAATTTCCTCCGAGTTCCTCTGTCCGTTTTCATGTTTATATAGATTCATCCTTTCACTTGCTCTCCAGTGAACTATCAGTATTAACCATTTAATTTAGGGTTTTCCCACACTTTTGTATGCACATTCCATTCTTATTCTAAACGCTATCACAATAAAAAAAAAAAAAAAAAAAAAAAAAACTTACAGCAAACTTTTCTTAAGCATTTCATGAGTGCCTGTGTTTACAAATCAGCGTTTTTGCCCACTTCTGTCAGCACATTTCTTTTCAAAACATTAAAAAGTCATTTTCCACAGCTTTGCACTTTGAGCCATACTCCCATGCGCTTTAACTCCAGTTAGCATTCTCTCGTTTGTTTGCTTCTACCCTCCTCAATGTTGCTCTTTCTCCGTTTACATCCCTCCATGTTGCTCCCCCCTCCAGTGTCCTCCACTCTGCTTTCGGCTGTCCTTTGTGTTACTTCCCCCGCGCTTTTTTTTTGCCTACCAGTCCAACTCTGATCTGTAAGCAAAAAGGAAAAAAAAAAAAAAAAACTCTTGCGTCATTTTGTAAGCGTGTGCATGCTTGGTGCACGGGCCTACAAAATGATGAAGCTGGCCACATCGGCTTTTCTTTCTGTTAAGTGGCCATGCTGCACAACAACAGTGATGCTATGCAGGATGGCTAAAACCATTGGCCCAGCCACTAGGTCACTGAGGCAAGACCTTTTGGCTTTGCCCATGCTTGTTGGTCTTGCCTCCAAACAGCTTCAGCAGTATGTTGTCAAAGATCTATAGTTTCTAATACATTAAAATATACATATAGTGTGCTTTGGGTAAACCCCTTGCTCGTATCTTCTTTCCCCTCAGTCTTATTTTTTATTTTATTTTTTAAATCTGTTTATTAGTTTAACAGGTAGAAGAACAGCATTGAACTGCAATCCAATACAGAGCATCAGCATCATACAACACCCCTGTAAATACCCCCCCCCCACCCCAGGCAGAACGAGAGTAAAGTTTTAGTACATATATAAAAGACTTGTGCATTAGTGACCAGGCGTATACGTAACAGTAGCATTATTGGGCAAGAATGAATGCTTACATTAGGTTTAGCAATGCGGAGCGGTAGCATCAGCACAGAGAACCTCAGACAATGCTTAACAAAAACTACAAAAATTGAGGCAGGCAACAGGTTATCCCGTAGAAGCCAGTGGTATAGGCAATGTATAACAGCATGCAATCCTTTCCAAAGTCTCATAGTAGGTTAGGGTTAGACAGTAAGTACGCTGTAAGCGGGGCCCAAAAATCCTTAGGGCGAGATGCCTCTGGCAGCTCCTCCTCATATAACAACAACTGGTCCCTGCAGTAGAGCAAGTCTCTGAGCCATTTCTTTACAGTTGGAGTTGCCTTAGCTCCCCAGCATTGCGCTACAGCCCTTTTGGCAAATAAGGTGGAGATGGCCACAACACGTCTATTGCAGGGTTTCAGGCTTTTAACAACCCCCAGTAGGCAGAGCTCCGGAATGCAGTGCACCGGTTCCAACACAGTAGCAGACTGCATCTTCGCCACCGCAGTCCAAAAAACGTACACACCAGGACACAGCTACGCCACATGTAAAAAATCTGCATCCGCCACACCACATCGCACGCAATTGGAGGTCTCTCTCAAGCCATACCTACAGAGTTGCAAAGGAGTATAGTACAACTGATGCAGGAACTTGAAGTGGATGATTCTAAGATTACAATTCGCTGTAAGGCGACCCGTGAGTGTACAACACGCCTTCCAGCCCTCTGGTGTAATAGCATGTCCCAACGCCGCATGCCAACGCAGACACGAGGGGTGTTCACCAAACTCCCGCAGGGAAGCAGTGTAAAGCCGAGTAATTAAACCCTTGCGCCCTTTTCCCGCCAGCATCGCCTGTAGCGCCCGCAGAGTAGTGGGCTCCTCCGGGTAGGCCGCCCGAATCGCCTGCCGAACTCGGACGCAAGTAAAGCCGAACATAAAACCCCGATCCGCACCATTCTGTGCTTCCTGTAAGGTCTGGAACTGACCATTTGTATACAAATCACCCAGCCGTGTAATACCCACCATAGCCAGTTCACGCAGTGCAGGCTGCTCTCGTGCCGCAGAGATGCCTGGATGTGAGGCCAGGGGCAGCGACAGAGCGTACAGATAAGATAGCTGAGCCCGTCTCGCCAGCATTCGCCAAGCCCACGCCGTGCACTGTACCGGACTTATTTCAGTTCGCGGGCCACTGGATCCCCCAGACAGGGTCGCCGCCTGCAGTGGCAAGGTAGCATCCGATTCAATAGCCACATGCGGCTGGAAGCGCTGAGGGAAGTGCCAGTACTGTGCAAATTGCACCTGCACGCATAGATAGTAAAGGCTGAGGTCAGGGGCCTCAAAGCCACCTCGATCAAAGGGCTGAACCAAGAGATCCCATCGACATCTGGGCTTCTTACCGCCCCAGACAAATGAAAGCAGCGTTGACTGAAGCGCTTTGAACATCGCCATATTAAGTTTTATGGGAATATTGACGAAGAAATAGAGCAATTTAGGGAGGAACGCCATCTTTACTACCGTTATCCTATCAGCCAGTGATAAAGGCAGATGCGCCCATCGTTCAGCCTGTTCGGTAATACGTGTGATCGCCCGGCCATAATTCTCAGCTACCACCCTCTCCGGGTCCCTGTGCAGCCACACCCAAGTATTTCACAGGATCCGACGTCCAGGCAAGTGGATAGTCCAACTCCACCTCTTGTGTATGCTCCGTCAATGGAAACACCACCGACTTAGACCAGTTGATCCCAAGACCCGAGAAGCCTTCGAACAGTACATACTCCCTAAGCAGCGCAGATAAATGCACAGCGGGTTTGCGGACATACAGGAGCATATCGTCCGCATAGAGAGAGACCACCAACGGGCGCTGCCGAAATCGCAGCGCAGCCGCCGCATGCCGCGGACGGAGCTTGCAAGCCAGGGGCTCCAAGGCCATCGAGAATAGTATGGGCAACAGGGGGCACCCCTGCCGCGTACCCCTCTCTATCGGAAACAGCGCTGACACCCACCTTTTTACTCTCACTCGGGCAACCGGATTATCATACAGCACTCTGATCCACTGCAAAAAAAACTGAGGGAATCCCATCCTAGTTAGTACCGTAAACATATAGGGCCATTGTAAAGAGTCGAATGCCTTTGCGGCATTGAGTAGCACGGCGACTGCTTGAAAGTTAGGATCAAAATAATGTAGAGTAGAGAAGACCGTACGCCAATTGTGAGCCGTAGAGCGCGCCGCGACGAAACCCGACATCCGGTAGGACCAGGAGAGAGACCAACGGTTGTATCCTAGTAGCAATCATTTTCGCAAGGATCTTAGCATCGATGTTGATCATCGAGAGAGGCCGATAGGACTCGCACTGATTTGGTGGCTTGTCCGGCTTCAATAGCGTTACAAGCAAAGCCTCTCGAAGAGATGGCGGCAGTGTGCCCTCCTCATACGCTTCCGCATACACCTCTAGGAGCCTAGGGGCAAAATCCAACTCGTACGCCTTGTAAAATTCGCTAGGCAGTCCATCAATCCCCGTGGCCTTGCATGTTGGTAGGGACATTATAGCCTCCTTAACGTCCTCCACATCAAATGGTTGTACCAGATATTCGCGGTGCGAATTGGAGAGCCACCCTAATGCAACATCGTCGAGATATGCATTCATCTCCTCCAGCGATGGTGAACCCCTGGCGGCATAAAGTCGAGTATAAAACTGCAAAACTGTGTCACATAACTCCGCCGTTGAGTACCGAGCGACGCCGTCCATGTCCACTAGTTCCTTAATAAGCTCCTGGCTACGCGGCTCTGCTAATTTTTGCGCAAGGGAACGACATGGTCGACCGCCCTCCCCATAATAACGTGCAGTTCTCCGTCGTGAGCAATGCATCATCTCCTGATCCACCGTTTCATTGTGGTCAGTGACAAGCTCTCGTACTGCAGCCAGTGTCGCTGGGGAAGCATTGGCCGCATAGTCCCTTTCAAGTCTAGAAATGTCTGACGCCAATCTTTTAATCCGGCGTCAAATATCCCGAAGCACACCGGACTGCACCCCTATACAAAGCCCTCGTATAGTCACCTTGAACGCCTCCCAAAGCATTCCCGCGCTATCCACCGAACCCTCATTTTCCCTAAAAAAATTCTTAACTGCTTCAGCGATTGTCTGTTTGAATACCGGATCCGCCAATTCAGCAGGCTGCATTCTCCACGTGAAAGGTGGTCTCTCACAGGTAGGAACCCGCATTTCAAGAATTACCGGGGAGTGATCTGAAAGCGTGCGAGCCTCATGGTTCACCCGCTCTACCCAAGGGCAAGCCCCTTCCGAGAGAAGCCAAAAATCAATTCGGGACCAAGACCCATGTACAGAAGACACAAATGTACTCTCCCGTCCAGCGGTATGTCTAAGGCGCCAAATATCATGCAAGTGTCCTGCATCCAGCAGCCCCATAAGCAGTTCCGCAGCCCGTTTAGGCCTCGCATCCCCACTACCAACTCTATCAGGGTAATATCCAAACATACATTAAAATCGCCACGCCAGATAATTGCGGCCGGCGGAAAGGTATTAATTCTACGCCACACATCCGAATAAAAGGACGGGTCATCCAAGTTTGGGCCATACACATTCACCAGCAACACTCTCACTGCCTAATTGGCCATGGATGAGCACCACTCTCCCAGACGCTTCCGTCTCCGATCGTACCACCGTAAATGGAACACCTTTCTTCACAAGAATCAGCACCCCCCTAGAATAGGTGGAGTAAGAAGAAGCCACCTTCGCACCTGCCCATCGCACACCCACTTTTTTTTGCAGAGTCGGCTGTCAAATGAGTCTCCTGCAAAAGAGCTATGTGCACCCCCATACGATCCAAATACGCAAAGACTGAACGTATCTTTTTGGGGGTATTAAGCCCCCGCACATTCCAAGTCATGAACCTAAGTGTATTAGCCATAATATAACGTCATTTGAAACGGAGCGCCCAGGTAACAATGCGTGTAGTGCATACAAACGATCCAGTTCGTACCATAGCCTGTGATTCTGAACACAATTATCAACTCTTTCTGCCTTCCCCAGTACAGACCCTTCATCCCCCCCACCCACTTCAGCAACCCCAACGTGCCAAAGCCATCCCAAGTCAAAAACCCCCACCCCCCAACAATCCCACAAAAAAAATCAAAACACATTTGGGGTGCTCCCAAGTCGGGGACACAGAGTGCTACTATCCTCCCACAAAGTAGGAAGTGACCGAGCAGGTCTAGGTTTTTGCCAAAATATGAGCACTTCAGACACTACTGTGCAATAAAATAATGAGCCTCAACCCCTGGTGCGTCCTGTTACCACCCAAAGTGCACCCCCCAACCTAGCTTGTCATGACCGGCAAGTATCAACAGTGGGAAATAAGCTCCATATTTGCCGACTTTTATGTCTCCTTCCCTATCCCTAGGCCCTGGCCAGAATGCCGCCCTGGCCAGCGTGCCCCCCTAACCAGCGCAGAACCCTACACAACTAAGGTCACCCAGGAACATACATGACAGAGAAAGTCGTAGCATATGCAAGTCGAGGGATTACCCAAGGGCAAACATTCAGCCATTCATCCTGCGTCCTAACCCCCACCCATCAGTCATCCTGCTCCTGTGTGGAACCCGATCTACTACGCCTATGCTTAAGCTGCTTCGCGTGTTCAAGGGCTGCTTTTGGATTGGAGAAGATTTTTGAGTCCCCTTCCGGACCGACGCGCAACCGTGCAGGATACAACATAGCGTAGGGGACACCCTCCGACTGCAAGAATTTCTTGACTGCAGCGAACTCCCGCCTAGCAGACTGCACAGCCACAGTAAAGTCAGGGAAAAAAGCCAATGTGTTACCCTGATGTTCAATAGTCCCCCTATCCCGTGCCAGGCGCAAAATGGTATCTCGGTCTCTATAGTTCAATAGCCTGGCTATTATGGGGCGGGGTGGGGCACCAGGCACCGGGCGCGCCGCCAAAGAGCGGTGCGCTCGTTCAATAACAAACCGCGTCGAGAAATGTTCTGTGCCAAACAGTTCCCTGAGCAAGTTCTCCATGAAGAGCTCCATCTTCCCCACATTTGTAGACTCCGGCAACCCAATAAGTCTAATATTATTGCGCCGTGAGCGCGCCTCCAGGTCCTCATTCTTGGCCTGGATGAGGGATAGCACTATTTCCATATTGAGCGCCTTGCCAGCTACCTCACTCAGGCCATCCTCAGTTGCCGAGACCCGCTGCTCGACCTCCCCATGCGGGCATTTTGTTTCTCCAACTGTGAGGATAGGTGGTCAAGGCGGTGATTCACCGCAGCCATAGAACCCTCGATTGACTGGAGGCTGCGCTGCATGGCCATAAGGGTAGTTTCCAAGCTAGGGGGGGGGGTAGCCCCCTGGACCTCAGCCTCCGAATCCGATGCCGCCTTCTGGGAGGATTTAGTTGGCTTGCGAGCCTCAAAAGTGAGACGAGGCTGCGTTTTGTCGGTTCTCCCCATGGCAGGGCAGTCAGGGCACCAAAGCCTAACCCTGAATCCGGCAGAAATAGCGCCAAAGTAACGGAGGGTACAGCTAGGGGGCAAGAGGTCAGGCCAGCCCAATCTGCATCAGCAACTCCCAAGTAAAGCACCAAGGTGTGGTCCAGTGACCGATTAACAACAGCAGATCAGTATTTTCCAGCCCTAGCAGGTCAATATCTGTAAAGAAGCCCCCAATCCTGCGCACCAGGACGAAGGCCCAGCCAGGGCCGATCAGCCAGGAATCCTCCTAGCCCCAGGCAATCAAGCGGACACACCAGGCGCCCAATAGCCACTTCGCATGGTGCACGAAATGTGGGCCTGCCGCCTGGGCCCTCCAGCGGAGATATCTCCCAGTGTCGCAGACTGTCCACGGATGAGGCGACCGGGCAGCCCTCCCCCCTGCCGCCCAGCTCCAGTCGACACAGCTAGCGGGACCAGCCACCCGTCTCGTGCACTCGTAGGGGCTCTGTATCAAGGCAGCAGGGTCAAAACAGGGTCCGTGAGCCCCAACAGTTCGAGGCGTCACAAGCTTCCAACAAAGGCCAGCGATGCACCGCCCTGGGCAGCCCCCCAGTTCAGGCCCTCAGACCCCGCAGCGCCACCAGCAGCACGCCCCCCACCAGGCCCAGCAACAGCGAGCCGAGCGCCGCGCTCGCTAAAGCCCCCAACCACCTCCGTAGCTACGGGCCCAGCAGGCGCCGACCCCCACTCACCGCCTCCGGCCCAAACAGGCGACACGCACCGCCGGCAGCACCTTCCAGCGCGGCTCCGGTCCAGCCGACGGCTCCTCTCCCAGGCACGCTCCCTCGCCATTAATGAGGCGCCGACTCGTCAGCCGCTATCTCCCCTCGTCTCGGAGCGCCAGTCAGGGTCGTGGTGCCAGGGTATCCGCACTCCGCTATCTCTCGACTGGGGTCGCAGCTCCAGCCCCACAGGAGCGCCCCGGGGCCGCCATCTTGTGAATGCAGCCCGGACAGGCCAGTCAGCTGCAAACAGGCGCTGCGTCCAGGTAAAGTGCAGTTTTTATTCGTCCCAGCCCCTCGGGCGGGCACTCCGGTGCCTCTCCGGCCCGTCGGGGGCTAGGATGGCTCAATGGCAGGCGGATAATTGGCGGATCTTCGCTCGGTCGGGCAGAGCAGCACTAAGGTGCGGCCATTTTCGCTGTGCGCCCTCTAGCGCCCCTCCTTCTTATTTGATGGCTTTTATTCCTTAGCTTGGTTTGCCCTGCTTCTGGACCTCTTCTTCTTTAGTGTGTTCTGACTAGGTGACTTGTGTCCTTGGACTGCTTGCATTCAGGGAGCTATTTTTCTTCAATTTGAGTAACTTTGTTTTCTTGCTCTCTCCCTCATGTTTTTTCCCTCTGATGTCCACTGCTTTCTCCCTCCCCTCATGGCTGCTGACTTTTTTGGTTTACATTTTTAGAACCCATTGCTGCTCCAGCAGCTTAGCAGTGTAAACTTCCTGTCTCTTGCGCCTCATTTGCTGTCCATTGGTCATCCACCCCCTCAGTCATGTTCTTTAAAAAATAAATAAATAAAGTCTTTTTTTGGTGGGGCAGCCAGCTGCAGTTTGCCAGAGGACTGCTCCTTTCGTGTCAAAACACCTTTGCACATTTTGTTCTAATTTACCACTCAAAGATAGGCATTGTCCATCTTGGAACAGCAAATAAATAAAAAATAAAAAAAATTAAAAATCGCTGTCACGTCTTCATGACTTATGCTTGCACAAGAGGTCATTAGTGAACAGGTGCGGGGATTCCTGAAATGGATTGTAGCCTTCAATGTTAAATCAATAACACGGGTGGTGATTACAGATGCATCTGTTCAGCTTTCATATTGCATCGTGATATGTGGCAGAGATTCCTAATTCTTACCTTAATTTGTCATGTGATTAGCCCCTGGTGGGTACAATCTGAAAGAATTAGAAGGCTAAAGGGATACTGTGTAAAACCCTCTGGCCTAACATGGGTCTGTTGGGGATGATATTCTTCCGTGTCACACAACCCAGTCTCTTCCTTTGGAGATTATTCAACAAAAAAATTACCAAAATTGCAAATTAACAGGTTAAAATGTCTTCTTCCTCCCAGAACTCCAAACCTTCGTGGAGCTAGTGCAGGATCTTGGGGCTTTCCAAGTGATTGTAGAGTTTAGTTGTGAAAAACCTAGGAGTGTTTTTTTTTTTTTAAATCTTATCTCATCTTATCAAGTATTTATAGAGCGCACGTACACAGATTGGTTTCTTGGCACTGATTGCTAGGGGATTGGCCAACCCGGAGACAGATCATTTATAAGCTTGGATAAAGAGCCAGGTTTTGAGGCTTTTCCTGAAACTCAGCAAGCTAGCGCTTGACCTGATTTCCAGGGGGATGGAGTTCCATAGACGGGGGGCAAGAGTTGCGAACCTGCAACCCCCTTGGCGCTTTAGCTTAAAGGTAGGGACCGTCAGCAGTTGGAGCTGTGCCGAACGTAGGTTGCGTGAAGGAGTGTAACAGGAGATAAGATTGTTTATGAATTTAGGGCTCTGGCCGTTCAGAGATTTGAACACCAGACATCCCACTTTAAAAATGCAGCGCTGGGGAATGGGGAGCCAGTGCAGTTTCCTAAGAAGGAGGGATGCATGTTGCCATCTGGGTTGTTTATATATCAGTCTGGCTGCTTGGTTCTGAACCATTTTTGCAACCGTTTAGTAAGGCCAAGTGGAAGACCAAGGTATGTTGCATTGGCATAGTCTAAGCGTGATATTACCAACGCCATCAGCACCTGTACCAGAGCTGCCGGAGTCAAAAGCCTACTTATCTTCCTAATTTTGCGCAGCTGAAGGAAACAAGTGGAAATAACGGTACCTACATGCGATTTTAAGGAGAGGTCATTACCAATGGTGACTCCTAGACTTTTCACTGAGGGTGAGGGGACTGGGAGGGGACCTAATTCGTTAGGCCAGTACTGTGGGCCCCAGTGGTTATGGGCACCACCTGTCAGGACCAGTTCGGTTTTACCTGGATTTAATTTTAAGTGGTTGTGGTCCATCCAATGACGGATGAATGTCATAGTGGATTGAAAATCAGAGATTGACTGGGAAGAGTTGTCGATAGTAAACATAAGTTGGAGGTCGTCGGCATAGTTAAAGGTGTCCACCCTTCTTTCCTTCAGACATCTAATCAGAGGAAGAAGGTAGAGATTGAATAGGTGCGGAGAGAGCGCAGAGCCCTGAGGAACCCCGCAAGTGGTTTTAAGTTTAGGGGCAGTGAACTGGCCAATACGGACTGCCTGAGTGCGGTTTTCCAGGAAGGAGATCATCCATTTAAGGGCGAGGCCCTGAATGCCTGCCTCTCTGACACGGTCTGCCAGTATATTATGGTCGACCGGGTCAAATGCGGCCGAGAGATCTAACAGTACCAGGGCCTGAGGAGTACCTTTGTCCGCCTTTCCTCGTAAGGAGTCCAGGACTGCCAATATGACAGTTTCTGTGGAGTGGGCTGGACGGAAGCCCGCTTGGCGTGGGTCAAGGAACTCAGATTGTTCCAAAAAGTTGGACATGCATTTAGCAACGTGGGCTTCAAGTAATTTGGCCAGATAGGGGAGCAAAGAGATTGGGCGGTAGTTACCCAGCATCTTGGGGTCTGCACTAGGTTTTTTAAGGAGAGGGACCACTATAGCCTCCTTGAAGGAGTTAGGTACAACGCCCTGGGACAGTGAATTGTTGAGTAGTGCAAGGACTGGGGCCGAAACGGTGGAGAAAGCCGTTTTTAAAATATGAGGGGGACATTGGTCAATAGGGGAGCCAGATCTAACTTTTACTAATAGGTCACCCAGGATAGCTGTGTCAATTGACGGAAAACAGTTAAGGGAGTGGGGGTTTCTGGGCAAGGGGGGGGATAACCTGAGGTGACGAATGGGAGGGGATACTGGCTTTAATATCGGCAATTTTATCAATAAAAAATTTGTTCAGGGAGCCAGCGCATTGAATGGTTTCTTCAAGAGCACAAGACTGTAATAGAAATAACCAACAATAACCATTGGATTAACTACTGACCTTGGGTTCATTAGTAGTGTGTACCAGCCACAAAGCACTTTGACACCTTATCTGGGGTTGTAAGCACTATATAAACGTGATAACCGTACACAATGCATTAATAGCTGGATTCAATCAGCTACCATATTACAACTGTTTTAATGACTTTCAAGTAACTGGACCAATAATTCTCCTTTTTGGTCTTGAATACATATATGCTGCTTCAAAACGATTTCACGTGGGATCTGCTAGTAATGTGGTTGAATTAAATAAAAAAGTATTTTCCGGGTACTGGCATGTTCTCTTAAGTTGCTATAGATCGCGTGTAATAAAATGCTCTTGGTACTTGCCTGAGAAGCACCAACTGCAGAGTACATTGATGGAAATCGACAGATTACTGCCAAAGAACCCAGATAATGCACAGTAGAACAGGAGACTGCCATTCAAGAAAAGAAAATGAGTAAAAATCACCCATAAGAAAAGAGGTACATGTTTGCATCATGATGAAGGAAGGATCTGACATGAGAGCTGGGTTGGTGTGGTACGAATAGTGTACCAATGACCTGGCAGGGTCAATAGACCTCTAAAGCACAAATAGTGTTTTTTTCTCAGTTTTCTATTGTAACAGTGACATGCCCCAGTCGAAAAGAGAGTGAGATGATCGAGAAGCTGGCATTGTGGAGGCTAAACAGTACTTGCACTTTTCGTTCAAGTTTCTGACCCTGGCATATAGTGCCGTTTATGGCAAATCATATATATATTTATTAACACTGGCGTGTACAGAGATTAATTTAGATATATTGACTGGTTCTGCTCTCACACGAGGGAAGATCAGCAAATCTTGGGAAAAAAAGATTTCAGTTACCTAGAGTTAAGCATCTTACCTCAGGGCTGCCCTGAAAACTGAAAAACGTGTGCATCAGTCTGACTCTCATTGAACACCATAAGAACAGTGGCTTCCATCATAGCGTTGGCCTTCATACAAGGCTAACTTCTCATTCCTAACAGTGAAATTTAAGTCTGGTAATGGACATAAAGAGACGAAGGATCAGACAGACAAACCTGGAGGATTACATGAGAAACAAGTTTTGGCAAAAGCCATTGGGATAGCTTGCATTTTGAGTCCAGACTAAAATATTAAAGCCTGCTGTAGTGAAAGAACGAAATAAAAATTAAAAAGTGATTGCTATCTGTATTCAGCGCATCCACGCTATAAAGATTTTAATGTGTTTATGATGCAGTGTATGCGTAGTTGTAGCAAGTTCTTTAAGAAATCATTCTAACCCATGATATAGTATCAATATTAAGAGAAACTGAGGAATTGTGTTCTAAATTTCAAAATCTCTGACTAAGCTGTTGGTTTAACAACTATCCAAATGTTTTCTCCCATATCCAGATAAGGTGCTCACAATTTGGATAAATCTTAGTGATGCCAAAACAGAAGTATTACTGTGTAACCACCAATCGACGTATAGAATGTTTTGGATCCATTTACCCTGGAATCTCTACTTTCTAATTTATATTGGAGTCTTGTTTATTGGCTGGATAGCTCTAAAAATAAGAACATGCATCTCCAATTTCAACATATGCCCATTAAACATGCATTAAATCTTTGAAATAACCAAGGTCGAGCAACAGTACATATACTCCTGATAAACCGTGAGAGCAACTACACTATCAGCAAGAGGGAGAGGACAAAAAATAAGGTAGGATGTGCATCAAATCACAACCAGCTAATTATCAGGTAAAGGCATTTCATTTGTCATCTCATCGTATGCTTAAATATTGGTGACTACATAGTTCCTTTGGGGACCTTTCTACCACCTCTAGGCCCTCCTATGGTGCCAAGTTCTTAGCCGAGGACTCTCTCTCTAAGTAGTCATGGAACTGCCCCCAAATATCTCCGGGCCTTGACTGCATAAGTTGCAACTTAGCATAGCAATATGCTGAGTCATTTCAGAAATCCGCATTGCTCAACCAGTACCAGTACCTGGTGGCAGGCGGAAACCTCTTCAGCCAGGTCATGGTGGCCTTCTTTTCACCAGAAGCAGTATTATCCCCGCCAATCTCCATACTGCCCAGCAATGCCACTAAAGGTCAGTTGTAATGGATGACCAATACTATCTGTTAGCAATGTAGTCACCTCCTGCCAGTAAGCGAATATAGTAGGGTACTGCTAAGTAAGATGAGGGAACTCTTCATGGCATCTAAGAAAGCATTCCCTGTTACATCACATTTGCTCATCACCTCCAGAGTGTAATAGAAATGTTTGAGAAATTCACAATATAGGAGCTATAGTTCAGATATAGCAACTTCACTTGAGAACAACAAAATCCCCGCTGTTTCTCTGGTATCTCTTGCCCAATACAGATCGCTCATGATCATTTATCTGGTAGGTGAGTGGTATCAATCATGTTTGAACATAATTTATAAAGTTTGGACACCCATCTGGTGTTAGAGCCTTACCCAGTGAGGAATGTTAAAGGGGTGAACTCGTCAGCCTCTGGGGGTAAGTAGGAATCAACTCCTTTGCTCCCTGTTGTTGTTGGAGGTATGTTAACATTTGCAGTGGGTTAATACTAGTTCTTGCTGTGTAATCCTCAGGTGTCTGGGAAATAAGTGACCCATCCGTGTAATCTCGCATTTAAGTAGATCGGATTTATACCCATGGTTCTAGTGTGGGTAACAGCAATGGGTTACGGTCTAGTAGGCGAGCTTGAGAGTACAATTTAATCAGGTCTTATGAGTCAAGGTTCACCACACCCATTGTGTGAGGTGCACCCAGGAGTGTGGAATTCTTTTAAAATTCTGCTTGCCCAAAGGGAACAAGCATTGGCATAGCCAATTGGTCTCGCCTTTGGGACCTTATAAGTGTTTAGCCATGCAACAGTTGATGTTGTTGCACCAAGGATATTGTGCTGGATAACTAAACACTTATAAGGTCCCAAAGGCGAGACCTATTGGCTATGCCAATGCTTGTTTTTGTTAGGCACGGGGAGATTAAGTGATTTGCCCAGAATCACAGGTTGTTGAGCGTCGTTGCCGAGACTCGAACCCGGTTTCCCAGGTCGGAATTACCCTTCAGAGTTAAAGATGACAGCCTGAACAGGCCCAGTCACCGGTCATCCTTGCAATCCCACAGGAAACGGAAGAACAACAAGGAGGGGGAGATTAAATCATGAAGACACAGTGTTACTGGCTAGAGCACCAGCTGAAGGCGTAAGCGCTGCCCCTGTAGCCCAACAATACGAATATGCGCTGGACCCAGCCACAGGCCCTGGGGCCACTGCGCCGATATCCTGCACCATTACAACCAACTGTACGACCGACAGGGCTCAAAGCCACTCGACTCCCCTTGCCTTCATTGCCCCCTTCCACCAGCAACTGGAAGGGCCTGCAGCAGACCAAGGAAGCAAGCCTTAGAGCCTTGGTTCCGATCATATATGGCTCAACCAATCAAGAGGCTGCTTCAGGATGCTAATAAAAACCTAACATGATCACAGAAATGTGTTCTATGTATCCCTGACACCAAAGCTGATGAATTTAAATAAATGAGTACATTAGGAGTGCTTGGGTTATTAATGCAAGCTCTTAATCCGTTAATTTATGTTTCATCATTGTCTGACAGGTGTCCCATGGGCATAGGGTTTGCTAGAGAGACATGTTTAGTTTTAGAGAGTTATAAATTCTACGTGAGTCTTTCAAAATGTGGTACTGAGGATTATCCTAGTTTAATGTGTGATGTGCAAATACGAGAGAGGAGCCGGAGTGGGACATCTGGACATCATAGGGCAGGCAAATAATGATTAAATATAGGACCTAAATATAGGACCAGAGGCCATGGTCTGGAACCGACACATCCCAAGACAGTGAACGAGATAAAGTTACAGGGTGCCGATTGACAAATCCGCGATCATTGCGATGAGGACTGAGATTAGGAGCTTGTGATATTATAGTCCTTGGTGGACATTAATAAAGGGTGGCTGCCCTCACCCACAGCCAACGGCATGCTTCATCGCCCGGTGCCTCCTCGCCTGTAGGGGGCTCTCTCATGAGCTCTCAGCGGGGCACAGGCTTTTAGTGAAAATGTGGGTGGCTGCACTCACTCAGATGGTGCGCACTAAGAGCGAACCCATGGCTCCCACGAGCCCCTCTTGTAAGGGGACCTGGGTGCTCAAAGCGCACAGAGAGATGGGGGACATCACATGGATTCTTTATTGTAGGCTCCTTCCCTGCACATAAAAAACAACTGCCCTGTAAGGTTTGTACAAGGCCCTTCTGGGCATCCAAGACTGGCAAACAATAAGGAAATACGGGGCAAGTGACCAAGCCTACAAAGGGCGCAAAGACGCACATCTGAATATCCTCAGACAGGCAAACAATAAACAAATGCCTGGCAGTGACCGTTGGTTAATGACAGGCACCCCTGGCCACCCCAAGACAGGCAAACAATGGAATCATGCAGGGCGAGTGGCCATGGGCTGGTACAGGCACATCCCAAGACCGGCGAACAATGACCTCACAGAAGGAGGGGACACCGGCTGGAAACAGACACATCTGGCGTCCCAAGGCAGGAAAAACACAAGCCAATACAGGGCAAGAGACCACGAGCTGGAAACGGGTGCATCTATGCATCACAAGGCAAGCAAAGACCGGGCAGGCACGGGGCCGTGGGCTGGAGACAGGCGCACACGCGGGCATGCTTGTTCAAAACAGGGCGAGTGACAATGGACTGGAGACAGACTGCCTGAGCCTCCAAGTGCAGGCATACATGAAGTGCAAACCCCAGGACCATAGAACGCGATGGAGACAGGCACACAAGCTGGCTCGAAACAGGTCGACATCAGAGTCTGAGGAAACCAGGAGCTAGGCGCTACTTCAGAGGCTGCACTAGACGATTAAACCTTAAGGAAACAAGCAATGGCCGCGCGCCGTGAAACTGACACGGCCGCGTGGCCGCGAAAGTAATCGCGAGGGAAGCCAGATGGCGAGGGAAGCCATATGGCGCCTGATCGCGCATGCACACTCGCGTGAACGCAAGCTGGTCGCCAGCAAACTGCTGTTTGCACTTCCAAAACCCGCTTACTAAAACTCTCGCCAGAGCAGCGCATGCGCTGGCTCAGGCGAGACCTAAAAATGATTCAGAAATCTACTTGCCCTTTAGAGAAATCCACTTGTATTACTTACTACCTAAATCTTACCTGGACCAAAACAGACAAGTTCAGAGCGCTTTTGAATAGCAAAACCATGTCTAAAGTTGGGACAGCTTGGGGTTGTCTTGGGTGTGAATGGTGCAATTTGGAACATTTTAGTTTATTTTGCAAGTTCACTAATTTTAACTCCTTTACCCAGATACAGAGCTCCTACTGGTGGTGCGGTGCTGGAATGGAGCCACTTTATTAGAATTGGTACTTGATATACAAAGGTAAAACAGATCTGTGCAGTATGTGCATTAACCCACTTTCATAAAGGAGGATGATTGGAACCTGGGACCAATAAATTACAAATAAACTTTGCATGTGGTGCATTAATTCCTTTAACTATCACTTTAAAGTTGAAATTGGTGACCTTCAAGAATATATGTGGATCCCTTCAGTAGGTCCATTTACACAGTTGTGTGACTGGAATTGCAACTAGAATTGTAACTCTAAAGTTGGTTCAAGTATTGGTACCACTCACCAACAAATTACATCTATAAAACTCTTGAAAGGTCACATTTACAAGGCACCTAAATCGCATTTTAACACACAACATGCAATTCATCTTTTTGCAAATTTCTTTTTTTTTTTTTTTTTAAACTTATTTATGTTTTCAAAACAAGCAATAATAGAGCAAATTAGGAAAGGAAGAGACAAGAGTACATCATAATTTATCTCAGGTGATTCAGTGGAGCAAAGCAAAACTTCAATAGAATAATTCAATTTCTCTCCAGTTCCTGTAAAGGTAACTGATCACCTTCCATGTGGTCCCCTATCCGTACCGAGACTTCCACCACCACCACATACGATCTATGTCCTCCACCCAGCCAATCACTCGCTGTCCGAGTCACCATCACTTCCAATACACTCAACCTCCGGGTCTACTGCCGGATCCTAGAACCCAGCACACAAAAGACTCCACACAGCGATATCCTCTTCTGCTTTCTCATTTGAGCCTCCTCCGCGACCGTCCATTCCATAACATCCCTACGCCAGCAATCAAAATCAGGAGCCTTCTGACCCAACCAGGTAATGGCCACACGTCGTCTGGCCAAGACCAAAGCCAACTGCAGAAATTTATGGGACACTCTCTTTTGCTTCATTCTTGCAATATTACCCAGGATGCAGCAAGATGGAACTAAATCAAATGTAATGCGTACTTCTCTTTGGATGTCCGGCACAACCGTGCCCTATACCTCTGGACCCCACCCAAGCTAAATGCATAAAATCAACCCTGTCCACGCCACACCTTGACCATACCGCTGAGCGGGTAGGATCCCAGTGCTGGAGTCCCTCGGGTGATATGTAGGACCTATGCAGAAAATTATAGTGAGTCAACTTGAAACGCACATTACCGGGCACAGTGTGCGTGAGAACATTAACTCTGTCCCAATCCTTGTCGGTGAGTGGTATATCCAAGTCTACTTCCCAGTCTATATGTGCTTTAGGAGTGAGCCCTACTGCATCTTCACGCATAGCTTTATACAGGAGTGTAATCAAGTGGCGGCCCCCTCCAAATGTCAAAATTATGCCAAAGTTGAGTCGGAGACTAGCCCCTTCACTGTGCTCACTTGAAACGTGAATGGCCTGGGGGATAAAATTAAGAGAGGACTGGTGTCCTCATACGTAAAACGGGTTCGCCCAGACGTGGTCCTCCTACAGGAGACCCACCTTAGGTGCACGAAATGCGGGTTTCTGGCGAGGGGAGCCTACACAGTCCTAGCGCATGCGGGGTACACCTCTGGTTCTCGGGGTGTAGCCATTCTGATTAAAAAGTCCCCTCCTTATAAGGTGACACGTACGTGGACGGACCCCCAGGGAACGTACGTGGGAGTGACAGGCACATGGGGAAGACGGAAGGTCACTATTGTATCAGTTTATACCCCTCCAAAGCTACAGGCAAGGACTCTTCATGGGGTGACTGACATCCTCTTGGGGACACCGGGTACGTTGCATATTATTGGGGGTGATTTTAACGATGTAATGTCCATCCCCAAGACCGCTCAGGGGACCACGCTGATTTCCCCCCCCCCCCCCCCCGACTACACAATTGGCTCGGCTGACAGACACCCTGGGTTTGGTGGACGTGTGGCGACACCTACATCCAGACAAACGACAGTATTCGTATTATTCTGGGGCGCACAGGGTTCACTCACGACTTGACTACGTCTTGCTCCCTTGGGGTGTTTTTGGGAATATCTACGAGGCGGAATATCTGCCCCGTGGACTCTGACCACTCACCCCTGCTTGTTAAGGGGGGGGGGGGTCTCGGGTGGGACAAGGGAATTGGAGGCTATCGGCCTGGGATCTGCAGAACAAAGGTGTTACAGGCACTCCGGGCTGACACGAAAGTTTATTTCGCCGAATATCTGGGATCGGTACAGTCGGGCGCCATATTGTGGGCAGCTTACAAGGCAGTGCTACATGATGGGGCCCAAAATCGAATAGCCTGGGAGAGGCGGAAGGCACAAGAGGAACTAGCCACATTGGAGACTCAAATTCTTGACCTGGAACAGCGCTACCTCACAGGCAAAGACCCACAGGTTCTCCAACAACTGTCAGACACGCAACAGCACTACAGGGCCCTAGCGACAGAGGAGGCTAAAACTCAGGCACAGGCGACCCTCCATAGGCTGTATGAGGTGGGGGATAAATCTGGAAAGCTATTGGCTTGGCTTAGTCGTAAGGAAGTAGAAGCCCGGTGGGTGGAGAAAGTAGTAGATCACCAGGGAAGGATGCAGACGGGGGACGCACAGATAGTTCAGATGTTCGCCTCCTACTTCCAGAATTTCTATGAGGCCCGGGAGCTGGGAGCCCCGTCGGAGATTTTAGCATACCTGGAGACTATCCGGACCCAGTCTTTGGGTGACGATGGGAGGGAAGGATTGGAATCGGACATTACGGCCGACGAACTTAAGGACCCGATAACTAGATTGCGTCCTGGGAAGACCCCGGGCCCGAACGGACTCCCTGCAGAATTCTATAAGAAAAGGGCAGACCTCTTGGCAGTGCACCTCTTGGCGCTGTTCCGAGATGCGACTCAGGAAGGTGTCCTACTTCTGGATCTCCGAATGGCCACGATTATCCCCATCTACAAACCGGGGAAACCCCCAGAAGATTGCGCTTCCTACCGCCCAATTTCCCTCCTCAACATAGAGGTCAAACTCCTGGCGACTATCCAGGCTCTCCGTCTCCACCAGGTCATCAATGCCCTGGTGCATCGGAACCAGACGGGTTTCCTGCCGGGTCGGGCGACTAGACTAAATTTGCGCAGGACTCACAATTGGCTCATGGAGGTGCAGGATCGTGAAGATCCACATATGTTCCTCTCCTTAGACGCTGAAAAAGCGTTTGACGCTGTACACTGGCTTTTTCTAGAGGCTACTCTGGTCAAGTTTGGTATTGACCCCAAGTTGCGACATTGGATAGGCCTCCTGTACGCGGATCCCCGTGCTCGGGTTAAGGTTAATGGACAACTGTCCGAAGATTTTCCCATCAGGCGGGGAACCCGGCAGGGCTGCCCGCTGTCCCCCCCTACTTTTCGCCCTCACAATAGAAATAGTGGCATGCGAGATTCGGCAGCGAGCGGAGATACGAGGGTTCCAAATCACCCCGACTGACGTGGGGGGAAGAAAAGATCTCTCTACGCAGATGACATCTTATTATATGTTACCCAACAGGATGACACAATCCCCGCCCTGTTTGAGCTCATGGGCAGATACGGGTCCCTCTCGGGATATGCATAAACAACAATTGATGGACAGAATGCAGAACAATGTCGTACATTCACCCCAGTACAGAGATCTGGGCCTAAATCCATTGTTTTTTTGCTCACCATGCCATTCCAGTTTGGACCCAGCCATATGCAAATCAGTCTTGACCCTGCGCCCAATGGGAACAGTCGGCTGTAAGCCAGAAACCAGTCCCAGGATGCGCGTTTGCGGTCCAGGGAAGACATGGCTTGGCAGTTCGGGCTGGACTGTTCCCATGAGGCACAGGGTCAGACTGATTTGCATATGGCCATGTCTGAACTGGGGTAGCGGAGTGAGCTAAAGAATGATGGATTAAACCCAGATCAGTTGACTGGGGGTGAGTGCTTGTAATGTTCAACACTCCGTCCATCATCCCCTTTGGTTTTGCTATGTTCGCCCTCTCGGGATATGCCATAAACTGGCACAAATCGGTCATATTTAGCCCAAGAGTCTTAGAGGTCTGGCCCCCTCTCCCTGGGGCCCTTCAGGTAGAGCAGGCGGGGTTCACGTATTTGGGGATCTATCTCACCACGGACAGAAAACTCTTATCTGAATAATATTCAGCGTGTCGTAACTAATTTTGCTGCCGACGCTTTCTATATGCCCTCCAAAATGAGTATTTCCCCCTCTCCAGGCAGACATTCCGGGTGATAGACGCGGAATTGCGCTCCCTGCTGTGGCTCGGGAAGCAACAGAGGGTCGCACTGACCACGCTACAGCGGAACCAACATAACGGGAGGATATCCTTGCCAGATATTGAGGCCTACTATTGGGCGGAACATCTGACACCGGTAAACGAATGGATTCATGCTTCGGCAGACCATCCCGGCCACACAAGAAGTCTGGGACAGAGCGACTAAGATAATGGGCTGGGCACGCAAACCAACAAAGCAGACGCCGATCTGGCACTGCTCCTGGTTGAAGGAGCTCCACAAACTTAGGGGCTTTGGGGGATGGGACGCCATAGGCATCTCCACCATAGGAGACGTAGTGGCTAAGGGAGAACTCAAAAGTTTCAGGACATTAGCAACAGAATTCGGATTACACACTTCCCAATTTTTTAAATATGCGCAGCTAAGACATGCTTGGTTAGCCGAAAGCTCGCTCTCCTCTCCACTGCCGGAATATGCACCGCTGGAGGGGCGCCTATTGCAAGAACAGGTATTCAATAAGGCAGTCTAACATACCGGACCCTGAATAACATGCCAGACAGACTGGGGAAGCGGAGGGAATCGTGGGAACAGAACCTGGGTACGTTAGAAACCGTTGACTGGGAAGCGGCTCTGATGCATCCCAGGGAGGTGGCCATTAAATCCCGCCTCCGACTTATCCAATATAAGATATTGCACAGAGTATACTAGGACAGGGCCCGACTCCATCGCATGGGTTGAGCCAGCGACCCGAATTGTCTGAGATGCGGACAGCCACAGGGGGACTTCTATCATACTATCTGGGACTGCCCCGTCATCCACACATACTGGGAACAAGTGTTGGGAGAACTGGGTAAAGTACTTGGCGAAACACTACCCTTAGACCCCAAATTCATACTATTGGGCATTCCCGGAGATGTTGATTTGGGCCGCCCGCAGCTTATTTTTGCAATGTTGGCGCTGGTGGTAGCAAAACGAGACGTGGCCCGCACTGGGGGGGGGCGACGTTACCTCCCCAGCTTAGAGAGTGGAAGATGGGGATGGACATGTATATGGCGGCAGAAAGGGTCACATACAAAGCGAGAGGGTGCCCGCGAAAGTTCCGTAGGGTGTGGGGGAAATGGAGAAAATACTATGGGATGGATGGAGGGCTGGGAGCCGACTAGCCAGCCACTGCTTGGGGCCATGCTGTATCTCTGCCGAGGTGGCCACTGGGCCGGTTTTTCAGACCCTCGGGGAAGACGCACGATGTGGGGGAGGCCTTTGCAAGAATCAATAATTGCTGGGGAACTGCAGATCTACACAGCCCGAATGAGGGAGGAGGTGGAGTTTATGATGTGGATTGTACATAAATGTCTTTGCACGACTAACCAAATGTGACATGCTTATTGTTTTTGGTGGTTAAAATGCAAATAAAAATATTTATAAAAAAAAAAAATTTATGCCAAAGGTTTGTGTAGAATTAGGAGCCACAGGGTAAGTGGGCCAAGTTGATTTAGCAATGTCCGCCAATCCGGCATAGTGCAAAAAATGACCAGGGCCAAGCTGAAAAGCGTCCTGTGCCTCAAAGGAAATGAAGTGCTCGTCCAGATATAGATCCCTGAGCTGATCATAACCGTCCTCTCGCCACACCTGAAAGGACATTATCAAGGTGAGAGAGCATCAAAATGAAAATGATGAAAGTGTAGAGTTGACGAGAGTTTGTTGCCAAAGCCCTTTTTTGGCTTGGGTATACCTCAAGTGATGACTGGGATGAGGGACGTAGAGTACTTACTGGCAATCTTCATCACTTGATGAGGTTTGTTTCCACCCGTTATAGTGAAGGATTACAGTAATTGAAAATGAAAGATGTCACGGTTCTTTTATTCCACAAGTACCATCCAATTAGGACGACTTGGACAGTGCGGAGGAGGAGGATTGCAACAGAATTAGGCACAACCTGAGTGGTCCTGTTTTCACTGTAGGAGGCGCACTCATTGAAATTGACACCAGTGAAAGGGACAGACTTTGGCCACTGTTTTGAGACACCTGGGAGATTTCGATACTGTTTCTTTTAACCTTTCATTACCACGTCTCGGACTGTTGTGGCTCGAGCGCGACTGCTTGCTTACATTTCAAAAGTTGCAGCTTTGGATTCCTGCTGGAGCTACCCTGGTGCGGGTGTTGCTTCATGAGCAGTGACGCACCTCGAGCAGTCACGTCGCCTGGAACGGCCACACTCTGGCACAACAGCGTCACAGAGGAAGCTAGAGTGCTACTCAACGCCTAAGAGCAATGCAAGGCATGTAGAGTACTTTCGTGTTTATTTCTGGGGTGCTTGTTTTGAGTTGCGCATGGGTCACAAATGATGAAAATATTGTCGTGGGGGGTGTGTGGGTGTGTGCAGGCAAAGGGTCCACCGGACTAGTGGCTAGGCTTCAAGAATACTCCTATACCTTGGAATTTTTCCATGGTTGGAGGAATGTGCAAGCTAACTGCTTGTCTAGGCTACCGTTGGATTGGGAGACTGTAGATGCCATGGCTGTGAAAAACTTTGAGTCAGAGGGTGCTGTGGTGTCCGTATATGATGCAGTTCAATGTGGTTTAGGGGCTTTCACTATTGACCAGTGGGAGAAAGAAATGGAACTTGAAGTCGTGCTTAAGGAGGTGTGCAAATTGATTCAATGTAGGGCGGCAAGAGAGCTCATTGTCACGGAATGTGCAGCCTTACTTTAAGGTGGCATATGAACTATCTATTTGTGATCCGAACCTTTTCACGAGGGGTGATCGTTTTGTTCCATTGGTGGGTTTGAGACGGAGGTTGTTTGACTTGGCTCATGAGGATCATTTAGGCCAAGGTTTGACGAGTAAGATTAAAGGGAGAGTTTCAGTGGCCAAGCCTGGATGACCGGGTGGAGTGTTGCTCCATCTGTAAGGAGAGTGAGAAGAGAGTGTAGGGATGATGGAGGACACATTGATGATTCAGGGAGGCCTTACATTACATGTGTATTTGTCAAGCGCACGTTCACCCAGAAAGGGCATCTTGGCACTGAATAACAGATGTTTATTGTTACCCAACTCAACGGTAGTCATTTTATCAACCTCAGATGGATGAAAGGCTGAGTGGACCCGCCGGGATTTGAACCTGTGACCATGAGGTAGAACACGGGCCCATACAGTGGCCACATTAGTCCACTAAGCCACCAGCCCTTGGCATACGATTTGTTTAGACTTTATAGGCCCCATGATGGAGTTGTCCGTAGATTTAAGGTTTGCGGTCATTGTGGTTGATGTACATTCTAAGTGGATTATTGTTAAGTTCATGAAAGACGCGACTACGAAATCTACCATCGCAGCGATGGGGAAAAATTTTGGGGAGGATGTTGCTCCTGTGGTGTTGATAACTGACAGCTGGTACCCAGCTAACTTCACACCAAATGGTGGGTTTCTTACAGAAGAATTGCATAAGACATGCACGCACCTCGTTATATAACCCCAGGGGTAAAGGTTTAGCAGAAAGGGTCAACCGATTGGTGAAAGGCACCATTCAACTCGCCATTGCGAATCATTGTTACGTTGAGGAAATGGTAGCCAGTATGGTGTGGGCATATCGCGCAGTACCACACAGAAAATTCCTTTCCAGGTTATGCGTGCCCGTTTGCCAGGTACCAAGTTAGTTCCTGCTTGGTTGAAGGAATGGGTTGAGAATGGCGAAGGTAGGAGAGGTAAATCTTGTGGTGTGGGAAGCAGTAATGCATGGTTTAGCCCTGGTGTTTGGGACAAAGTGAGATCCAGAAGAATTAAGAGGGGTCTTACCAAATGTAAAGGTCCTTTCTGCATTGTTGATGTGGGGAAAATATACTGTCACATTGGAGAACGATGAGGTGGAATTTTAGGAACCATTTTTAAAAAAAAAATTATTCGTTTATTTGGTTTTTTACAAAACATCGAAACAACCAGCAATGGTAGTACAATACATGGATAGAGTCATGCATAGCAACAGAACCAGGTCGATGGATCAGCACAATATATAGTCCAGAATGATAGCAGCAGGAATTAACCCCCAATGAGGATATTATACCAAAGACAAACCCCTTGCACAGTGTATATAATACAGATCAGAGTAAACATGAGACCGTTCAATGTAGCAAGTATAGATGTAGTGCATGTGAGCATCACAAGATCCAGTTATAGAATGTGGTATGTGAGGGGAACGTGGAGTCTGCTCACTTTCGATCGGATGCTCCAGGAGATAAGACTTAAAAGGGTCCCATATATCTCGAGGGCGGGACTTAAGGGGAAGTAGTTCAGCATAGGTATACGCTTGATCCTGCCAAAACATGTCACCAATCCATTCCTTAAATTTGGGCGCTCTGCCCCATCTGCATGCCACCCGCCTTCGGGCTAGTCACAGGCTAAATGAGATGAATTTCCGGTATGCTACTGCTAGTTCCTCTGTGTATCCAAGGAGTGAGAGAAGAGGAGTGAAAGGGATCGTCAAAGAGGTCATCAGCTCTAGTGCAGTGAGCACCTGTTGCCAATAGGCTAAAATAGAGCTACACCCCCAAGCTAGGTGTAGGAAGTCAGCGGCTTCCGCCCCGCATCTATCGCATGTGTCAGTGTCGCGTAATTTGTATTTGTGCAGTTTAACCGGGGTATAATATATGCGGTGAAGAAACTTGTAATGAATGATGCGTAACCGACGGCTCGAGGAGACTTGCTCAGTCTGCTTACAGCAATATAGCCACTGTTGATCAGTGACTTCCTGTCCCAGTTCAGTAGCCCATCTATCCCGGGAAGTGCAGGAAGTGGAATTAGTATACAAGCTATGGTACAGGGTAGATACCAAATGTGAGGCGCTGTCAGCACGTAGTATATGGCGTAGTGGAGCAACTTCAGAGGGTTCTTGAGGGTAGGAAGGAGTATTTTCTTTGATGCCTTGGCAAAGTCGCACATAAAGGAAAATATCCATAGGGGAGGGCGGAATTCTTGAAGAGAGTCGTTGTGACGTGCGAAATTTGCCATTGAGATAGAGGTCTCCCCAACATGTAATGTTATATTTGGCTTTTGTTCTTTTAAAGGCACCCTCACACAGGACTGGCATCTTTGGATGATAAGTAAGGGGGAATAAGAGCGAGTAGAGCATGGGAGCCTGTGAACGTTTGGTAATGTGGCGCCAGGCTGTGACCGTGCAGTCTACAGAGGACAGGCATCTGGCGCAGGGGGTTGGAGTAGTCAGTATGACCCCCCTCCAAAGGGATGGGGTCCACCAACCAGTGTTCCTTCCCAACATGCGCTGTGTATCGGGGGGGGGGGGGGGGTGAAACCAGTAGTGGGCGTAGTGTGCCTGAGCGCAATGATAGTACAATTCAAAATCTGGAATGTCGAAGCTGCCCTGCGAGTAGGGTCGCGCAAGTGTATCCCATTGTAGACGAGGTCGTTTACCGCCCCACACCAATCTAGTTAATTCCAAACGTAGGGAGGACAAAAAGTGGTGGCCAGGATCGTAAGGAATATTTAAAAATAGATATAAGAGTTTGGGGAGGATGACCATTTTTATCAGGGAGGTACGTCCCGCCATGGTGAGAGGGAGAGCATTCCATCTCGTTATGCTGCTGGTGATGTGGTCTAGTGTACGCCCATAGTGGAGTCTCATCAGTGCCTCCCGATCATTGGTGACGTATACCCCCAAGTATTTTATTTCAGTAGCGCACCATTCAATGGGAAAGTCGGGAATGAATGGTTGCACTGCAGAAGTGAGTGGAAAGAGCTGAGATTTAGCCCAGTTTATGCAGATGCCCGAAAGACCGCCAAACCGTACAAATTCTCAGAGCAATGGATTTAGGTTTTGCAATGGCTCTTTGACGTAAAGGGTGACGTCATCTGCATAAAGAGAGAGGAGAATGGGACGAAGGAAACAGTGAAGAGCCTGATCTTGGTGATGCTGCCTGATTTTCGCTGCCAGGGGCTCTGTGGCAAGGGCAAAAAGCAGCGGGGATAGCGGGCAACCCTGCAGGGTACCGCGGGTAATGGGAAAGGGGGGATATATGCCCATTGATTAAGACCCTTGCTTCTGGAGAGGTATAAAGGAGGCGTGTCCATGCTAGAAACCCTTTTGGAAGCCCCATGGATTGCAAAATAGCGAACAAGTAATCCCACTCCACAGAGTCAATGGCCTTCGTGGCGTCTAAGAAGACCGCCACTAGTGCCAGTTGGGGATCCACATTCTGCAATATAGAGAAACGGGTGCGGAGGTTATGGGAAGTCGCCCTACCGGGAATAAAGCCAGCTTGATCTGGCAGAACTAATTTGTTCATGAGGAGACTGAGGCGGTTAGCCAGTAATTTGGCAAGAATTTTAGCATCTACATGGATAAGAGGGATAGGCCGGTAGGAATCGCAAAGATCTGCAGGTTTGCCAGGTTTCAAAAGAGGTAATAAGTGCCTCTCTCATTGAACAGGGAAGTATCTGTAATTCCTGGGCTTCCATGTAAACCTCCTTCAATACAGGAAGTAACTGATCAAGATAGGTTTTGTAAAAGTCGATGGGTAGGCCATCGGAGCCCGGGGCCTTCACGGATTGCATCTGCATAATAGCAGCCCTCAGCTTGTCATCCTCGAAGGGAGCTGCCAGGAATTCCCTTTGGTTGTCACCTAGCCAGCCAAGTGCTACATCTTCCCGATATTGAGATAGGTTGAGGGGTGCAGCCCTGCGCGTGCTGTAGAGGTCAGTGTAAAATTCTGTGAAGACGTGTAAGATATCGAGGCTGTCTCTGTGGCGCCCACCAGCTTTGTCAACAATGTCAAGAATGTAGTTAGAGAAGCGGGGCTGGCGAATTTCCATCTCAAGCGCCTTACCAGGCCGCTCGCCTTCGTCATATTTGCGGGCTATGAAGTGTTTACCATGAAAGCGCGCCTCTCTCTCTGCTGTGTCGGTGTATTCAGTGAGTTTGTCCCAGAGTGTAATACGTTGAGCTCCCGAAGTGTCACGCCAAAGGTCTTTTTCCAACTGCTTCAGTTCACTCTCAGGTCGGCGTAAGCTACGTCGGAGGTCTCGGAGAACACCGAAGCTCTTGGAAATGCAATATCCACGGATTGTGACTTTAAACGCCTCCCAGATAGTGCTCATGTGCATGACCGAGCCTCTGTTCCTTCTAAAGAACGCAGTTATTTCCTCACCTAATTCCGCCTTGAAGACGGTGTCTAGCAACGCTTCAGGCACAAGGCGCCAACACCGAGACATGGCTGAAGAGTTAGGGGGTGAAATTGTCAGGCGGACAGGAGCGTGATCCGAGTGAGTTCTGGCAAAGTGCTCCGCTGAGAGAATCCAGGGAGCAACCCCACGAGAAACAACCCAATAATCCAGCCGGGACCAGGAAGAGTGTGCTGACATGTAATATGTACCTTCTCTCCCATCTGGATGGACATGTCGTCATGCATCAATGAGCCCATGATCTGGGAACAACCGTGCTAAAGTGCATTTGTTTTGGTGTAGTGATGGGGGAAGAGGATTGGATCTGTCGACTGCGGGGTACAGGGCAGTGTTAAAGTCCCCTCCCCAGATGACATGAGTGGATCCCACTTTGAGAATCGGACCCCATAGCGTTGTGAAATAATCAGGATCATCAACGTTTTGTGCGTAGCAGCAGGCAAGCGTAACTGATTGTGTCCCCAGATTGCCCCACAGTATACAGCTCCTGCCAGAGGAGTCACTGTACGTTCCTCCCAGGAGGAAAGGTGTGTTCTTCTTAACTAGGATCAATGTCCCCTGGAGTATGTGGAATAGGAGGAGAACACACGGAACGAGGCCCACTTGCCTCCGAAGTTGGGAGGACGATGTGGGTCCATGTGTCTCCTGGAGCATGGTAATGTGTATTTGGTGCCTATCAAGATATGTAAGGATTTGTCGGCGTTTGCGTGGATTGCCCAGGCCTCTAACATTCCATGTGAGTAGGTTTATCCGTAACGCTTCAACGTGCGAAGACGTTATCAGAGGTTAAGCAAACGAGGTGCTGCGTCTTGTAAGATGTGTGCTGCGTCTTGTAAGATTTGTGTGCTCTCATCTCGGTGTGTGCTGGCATGTCTACCTGCTGCAAAGTCACCAAGGTAACAGTAGAACAAAAAACAGCGTACCCTCACCAACCCCCACCCACAACGGCACCCCAATTGTGCCGGCATTGCAGAACCCACCCAAAGCCCAGCATAAACAACTTTGAACAGTATCGTCCAAGTCCAGTAGTAACCAAGTGAATGCAACATATGTGGGGGATCGCCCATATGAGGGGGTCACTGGTGGGTCACGAAGCCCTCCCGTCTCCCAAGAGCTGCACAGCAGCCTCCCAACAGCAGGGTGATAGAGGGAGGGAGAAAGGGGAAGGGTGATTGAACTATGCCAATGTAGACTTTTCGAAATATATCATGCCCACCGCTCAAACATGCAGTGCACTTGTGGTGCCAGTACCACTTATCTGTCAATTTAAAGTTGTATTCGACCCAGTCCTCCGCAGAATAGTCGTAGTGTTCCTCCCTGCGGCCGAAAGAGGGGACCCCTCACCAATCATGGATCTGGAAATATGATAGGAAGGAAAGCCAAATACAGAAAAGGCAGGAGGGGAATCCTATAGTGCAGAAGGAGTTTGGCGGATAACGCCATGTCCGCATTGTCTACATCCGGCGTCAATCTGTATTAGGAGACGGAGATCTGGTGGCGCGGTCATTAGTCTCTCTTTGTGGAGAACGTCGCTTGACTGACTTGAGGAAGTCTTCAACTTGCTGCGGGTTTGTGTAGATGGTGTGTTTGCCCTGGTAGGTAACTCGTAGCCTTGCCGGGTATAGAAGGGCATATACGATCTGCTCTTTCCGGAGTTTCTGCTTGACCGGCAGATATTTGCGTCTCGCCTCCTGCACAGCGACGGCAAAGTCGGGGTATATGGTGAATTCGTTCCCCTCATAGTGCAAAGAATTGTTCTTGCGAGCCAGTCTGAGTGCGGTGTCATGGTCACGATAGTTGAGGAGGCGTGCCACGATGGGGCGCGGAGCACTGCCTGGAGGAGGCCGGGGACCAAGAGAGCGATGTGCCCGCTCCACTATTAGCTGCGAGGAGAAGGCGTCCTCTCCGAAAGTGGTCTTCAGGAGACGCTCGTTGAAGTCTTCCATGCGGCCGGTGTTGGTACTCTCCGGGACACCTATGACGCGAATGTTGTTGGGGCGACACTTCCAGGTCCTCATTCTTGGCCGCGATAATTTTTAAAAGTTTGTCCATTTGCGAAACTTGCTGCTGCACCTGGGATGTGGTGTCCTCGTTGTCCGAGATGAGTCTTTCGGCCTCCTTAATCTGCTCGTCATGCTTATCCACCTTGTGGACCAGAAAGTCTAGGCGGCTGTTCATGGAGTCCATTTTCCCGGAAAGGTCTGAGAGGCTATGTTGAACAGCCAGCAGCAGGGTTTTTACCTCGTGCTCCGGAGCTGCTGATTGCGTCTGTGGCTGCTCACTATTGGATTGGCCAGAGTCTTCCGAGCATGACCGTGTGGCGGCTTTCTTAGCATCGAAAACCAGCTTGGGTTGGCGGCCGTCTGGCTTCCCCATGTCCGCTGGAGGAGAGGTGAGAGCAAGGCGATAAAGCCAGTGGGGGATTGCAGGCTGCCCCCAGGCTCGTAGACTCGGGTATCGGCAAGAAAAATGAAGCTGGATGTGGAGGAGTGGGGAGTAGGCTACATGCAGCGTGGTATCCACTGCCACATGGGGGAGTGCACACAACAGTACTTGCAGTCCGAAAGCGAGTTGGCAGGCCACAATTCAATTCGGCCCTCCCTTGCCCCCTCCGGGCCAGAGGGACCTGTGTGAGCAACCTTGCACCTGAAAGATGGATCGGTGGGGGCACGTACAAAACTGAGATGGGCAGGAGTGCAACAATGCAGCCCCAGTGCAACCAGCGCAATGTTCAGTGAACGGATCTCCCCAAGGTAGGTACCTGTCAAATGGAGATCGCCATGCGGTATCTCTGTTGTCCCAGGGAGCCCCTCCGCTCTACGAGAGAATTGGTTGAGACGCGCCCCAGGTCCCAGCGCGACCAATGAGTGGAGTGGCCAGTTGGTCCGGCGGCGAACCGATTCCCATGAGGTGTAGTGCACTATATGCACGATGGTTCGCAGATGTCACCCCCAGCGGCTCACAGCGCACCAACCAGTGCAAGTCTCCAAGCAAGAGGCAGGCAGCCCCTCCTCAGCCTCCGACGGAGAAAGTCACCAAGGACCGGGCACAGGAGGGGGCACAATGTATGGCTCAGGAGCTCCAAAGGGGCAGTCGCAGTGCCCGGCAGAGAGGAGCGATCCGGGAGCAGCCGCGCAGCAAGCAAGATGTGGGGGAACCCCGTGCGGCTCATTAGGGGTTATCCAGTCCACGCCGGGACTCGCAGGCACGAGCGGATGGCTGCGCCCGCGCCACCCCTCCCAGCACGCCGGGCCTCACAGGCAGCGCTCACCTCGAAGAGTTCGCGGAACACACACAGGATCTCGTCCCCTCTGATGAGCGGATGTCTGTTGGTAGGATCCCCGGCTGGCAGACAGGGAGAGTGCCAACACGAACCGTACTGGCGATGGGAGATCGGGCAAGTCAGACAGGTACGCCCTCTCCACGCGGCCGTCCGGGGCCCTGCACCACGTGGGATTCCCTGGGGCTCGCGTGATGGCGGCAGCAGCCGTGCTGGGCTCCGAGCGCAATGCTACGCTCACATCGAGCGTGTCTAAGCGCAGTCCAGGTGCAGCCCGGGGGGTGGGGTCGAGAAGCCTCAGTTGTTGCATGGGAGCCGGGGTTTGTGTAGAGCAGGTTGCGGTAGGCAGTAAGAGCAGGATTGTGGCGGTGATTAAAGGATTATGCCACCAAGCTGCCGGACCTCACGGGTGTGCGGCCATCTTGGTCATGCGCCACCTAGCGCCCTGGAATTTTAGGAACATTGCATTATATCAAAGGGGAGGAGAATATATAAGGCAGAGGGATGATGGATGTTGAGCAGCAATGTTAATGAAGGATGTGGAAGTCAGGGGTGGTGAATTGAATCACGGTGATGGTGCTTCTTTTGAAGAAAGTGGTGCTTCTATGTTCAAGTGCAGTTCCAGAGTTTGTAGGACACGCGCTTACCTGGACGACTTTGACAGATGAGTGGTCTGGGGTCAGGAACCTCATTTGGTTCTTTATACATGGGCGGCATTTATTGTACTTTTTCAGTTATGTTTCGGTTTGTCTTTTTCTATTTTGTTTTCTTCTTGGGGGAGGTGCCTAAAGTAATGCAACCTTGCACTCTAGTGAGCACAATGTAATGAGTTTAATACATCCATGCTATATTAAACTCATTACATTGCGCTGACTAGAGTGCCGAGTTGCATTACTTTAGGCACTCAGTATGTGGAGTTATTTTTGGTTGAGGTGACAACTTGTGCATGCTACTATCACGCAACATAATTAGGCCGAAACATAATACTGTGAACGGAGATTCAGCTGTTTTTAGGCTGACCTGGTCACCGGAGACTGAGGCAAAGGGGAATCACAGCATTTATAAAACTTAAATGTTTAAACAAACGTGGAATGAGGCGGACTGGCATACAGGGACATTTTAACTTTTCTCAAATGCAGATAACCTTGGACCGGCCTAAATTGGGGTTGAGAGCTCTAGTCTTTAAGGAAATCGAGAGACCGGCTGATTTGAGATTCAGGAAGACATCGTGTAACATCTCTTTTAAGGTTATCACCTTACTTGTATTCAAAGAAGGGCCCAACTAGTGCACACCTGTTTCCTTTCCACTTATTTCGCTTATCAACGTTTGTTCAGTTTCTGTTTCTTTAGCGTGCAGCCCGGTGACGTGGTCTGCCCAAGTGCCACGTGCAATTGAACAAATCGGAAGTGGGAGCGTAGTGTACACTCTAACCGGACGCACAGCTTACTCTGTGAATCAAGCCACAAAATCTTCCACAATTTATTATTATTTCATCAAATTTGTTTATTCCTTGTACTCCTTTATGTTCCTTTTATTCTTCAAAACTTTTAATCACGTCACATGTTGGGCACTTCATGTATACAAACGTTTCTTCTACAACAAATCTGACAATCCAGGCCTGTCTTTGAAGCATGAAATATACATAAACCATCCTCAATAGTGGATCTCTTTAACCCAATGCATTTCGGGCATTTAATCGCCCTTCCTCAGGGGTTCACTAAAAAGTTTAAAAAAATTCCCCTTATTCCTTCACTTTCCCTCCTCAAATACGAGCCCATGACTCCACCCTCCAGGTCAACCAATCATAATAATCCCAACACTCGTTTTAACATCCTGCATAACTACACATCCCATAAGGCACCTCTCAAATACGACTCCCTCCCGACTTTACTACTGTGAGAATCTTCCCAAAATCGAATACCTCGCCCACCCCACCCTCTGTTGATCAAACGTTAATTATGAAAAAAACTGTTATGGTTTAAACTATCGTCCCATGCGATTTAAAACATAAATTTGTCGACTGATCGTGTTTATTTTTGCTTTTAGCTGTATATCCATAGTCCGGGTCTGAAGCCATCTGTCGGTATTTTCAAACCTTCATTGTTAGGATGAATGAATGTTTCTGCCAGGATACATGTGACTGCACAATTTAACTTTCGTTTTTGTAATTCTCCTTAGTCGGGTGCAACTCGGCGAAAGGGCAGTCCTTGTATAATGCATTCAAAGAAGGGACCAAGTGCACACCAGTTTCCTTTCCACTTATTTCGCTTATCAACGTTTGTTCAGTTTCTGTAGCGTGTGGTACTATTGGGCGTTTCGTGCAAGTATCTTAAAATATTCTTGAACTAACACCGCCTCCTGCATTTATAAAACCTGCCTGAGTTCTGCATACATTGTCTGATCCTGGGAACATGACCAGGGAATATCGAAGCCAGCCCGACACAATATCTAGCTTAAAGGTGCATTAGGAGAGAAAAATACATATTACCCAAGGCGACCTGACATGGAATTCAGCTATAGGTGGGATTGTTGTACTGTTTTAAAAAGAGGTCAGAGAGACTTAGCCCCTGAATGACTGTTTCTGAAGTGAAAAATCTACACAAGGAAAATAATTCTCTTTATAAAGCTGAGAGACTGGGGGTCAGGCCATCTGCTCAGGATCATTACATCAGTACATCTGGTGGCAGAGCTGGGGAAGGAGACTCACTCTCCGGTCTCGCTCACTCCTCCCATGTTTGTTTAAATTTACAAACGCCACGATTCCCCTTCAGACTATGCCTCCGTCTCTGGTAACCGGAGAGAGTGCGGCATAGTCAACAACATACGCTGAAAGTAAACACACATCATGCTACTTGAGGCAAAGAAAGCAGCAAGCTGAAGCAACTGAACTTACCCATCACCGAATCGAAATGAGAAGATGTTTGCTGGGGAACGGCGGGTCCGTGGCTGGCTGGTGATTCGGGTCCGGGTCTTCCTCTGGCAGTAGCGGCACACAACTAGGCCAACGCCAGGCCTACACGCACACAGAAGTCGGGTCCGAAAAAGGCAAAAATGAAAGGCCCGAAAAGTGCTCTGCACTGCACGTACAGAAGTACAGTGGCTGGGTATCCTAAAGCTGTTCTCATTGGCCCTGAAGCATCAGGGCCAATGAGAACACTCCTCCGTTGTACCAGCGAGCTCTAGGATTGGCTGATGTCTTTCAAGCCAATCCTAGATAGCTTTGTTTGTTCCCCACAGCAAAGATTGGAGCTACGGTTGGTGATAGCAAGGCACATGATTGGATGTCACCCAACAGCAGGTAAAATTACGGACAAATGGCGTCCGTTAAAGAATACTTCACGGACAACGGACAGACGGCCGAAATTACGGTCCGTCCGTGAAACATGACATGTGTCTCTTAATATCATACAAGTGCGGTTTTCTTTGGGTTCATCTTCTCTCGTAGTCCGTCATGGCTGGCGCGATTGCATCCAGGATGAGTTTCAGCTCACTGAAGAGGAAACAGCCAAAAACCTTCACGGTCCGCATAATCACTATGGATGCAGAGATGGAATTCAGCTGTGAGGTTTGTTTATTTGGTTTTCGTTATACAGCGTCAAACCTCTTCCGTGGATGTTGTAATGTATGAAAGATGGAATCATATCTCTTTACAGCTTTATTCATCAAATGTAAGGTAAGCAGGCCCACATACAAACATCGGTATAACAAGACCGGTCTCGCCGAGGTCTTATCCAAAGCCACGGAACATTCTAAGACGTAATATAATTACAAACCCAAACTGATTGGACAGTGACTGTGTGCAGGTGCTAGTTTGAACGTATTAGTGTTACATGTATTACAGTATGAATGTTGTATAAATGTTTGGATGAATGAATACAGCAATGTAATGTGTTTTGCGAACTTGTGTTAACTTTATACAACATCTCCCTTTCCTCAAATAAAACAAAAAATAAATTTACATGAATACACTATAAAGTCAGAATATTATTTAGGTAATGTAATCCTCCTGCTTAATCATTAATATCAGATCATAATTAACATTAGTTTGTGAACTGACATCCTGTACAGATGGTGAACCAAAGTATTGTAACAATGACCATAAACTTCCTGTGGCACGTCATCTTGCAAAACATTTTCACTTACATTATTACTTGTGTCATCACATACCTCATCACCCCCTTCTCTTGAAAACGTTTTTTCAGGCAAATCAAAATACATTTAATCCTCATCATCTGTTAGTGTCAATCTTTTATGCATCTAGAATTTTTCTTGGCCATATTTTAACAAAACAGCACTCTTACTTCACCATCCTTTGTTTTTAAGTACTACAGCACTGTTTGAAGCTTTCACAATTTGTACAGGTGCAGAGTACACTGACTCACCCTTTTGTACCTTGGCAGTTTTTTTTTTAACAATCACCTTCTTTTATTATTTTTTCGTCTTATCTCTTTTGACAGAATCGTTAGAAGTCTTTGTTCCTTTTTTGCCTCTCCGCAATTCTTTGTTTCACATGTAAATCTTTGTCATTAATTTCTGCAAATTAATTTATAGAATTGTATTTTTTTCCAAATTTGGTTGTAAGAATAGTGTTCACCTTTCTACAACGTAATAATTAACAAGCATTGGAAATGCAATAGGTCTCGCATTTGTTTAAGTTAGAGCTATTGGCGTTGTAAATGACAATGTCTTTTATCCATGTGTTATGGAGTGTATGTGGTGTGTATGTGGTGTGTAGTGGAATTATGTGGGTTGAATTGGAATTGTTAGTTGTGGAATTGTGTGGCATAGAATTGTGTGGTGTTGAGTGGATTTGTGTAGTGGTATTGTGGCATGGCGTGCACTGGAATTATGTTGATAGTAATTAGATAGTATTGAGTGTCCTGGAATTATGTGAGATGGGATTGTGTGTAATGGAGTGTCATTATGTGAATGGTATTTTGTGTTGTGGAGTGGTATGTAGTGGAGTTTAATTATGTGGTGTGCTGTTGAGTTTTTTGGCATTCTGTGGTGTGGATTGGATGTATATGGTGTGTTGTGAAATTGTGTTGAGTTGAATTATGTGTTTTGGTGTCAAATTATGTGGTGTGGATTAGAAATGTGTGGAGTTGAATTGTGTGGCATGGAACTGTGTGGATAGCTTTGCCTTTTTTGTTTACGGAAAAAACAAATAGGTAGGAGCTAAGCTCCAGATCTGTGTCTTTGGGTGTAAAAAAAAAAAACTAGACATTATCCAGACTGGAAACTATAAACTGCAAAAAAGAAAAATAGAATATATGTCTTCTCTGCCTATGCCCCCTATACTTCAACATCAGATGCTCCAACCTCCTGCACTTCGGAAAGATGCTAAAAACTGACCTCTTGCAACAGGACATTTGATAATGCGTTTTGGGCTCGTAGAACACAATGTCAAAATGTGCATTAGGACTCCCACTCTTGTCCAGGGATGAGATACCCCTCTAGTAAGTTTACACAATGTATGCCCTCATACATAAACACAACTTAATACCAAAACAGAATTACTCCGTAAAAGTAACCTTAATCGGACACAAAGAACAATCGTGGAAAATGAGTGAAACAACAAATCTCTCTTCTAATTCAGATCTGCGGTGGATTTGTTTTTTTAAACTACAACGTGCTCCTGTGTGCCTGGTTTGCACAGAAGGGGTATACATTGCAGGTTCACAATAAAATGCATTATCAACTGACAAAAGCACAACCTTCGGTGGTACCATATGGAAACAAAGTGAATTGCAAAATGCGCTGTAGCTGCAGTCAGCCAGTTGGATATTCTTTTAGTAGCGGAGTCTATGATTAAAAAATATTGTGAAGTTTCTTCCTACCATTTTTTCAGAAACAAGCACATGACAGAACCCTGACACAATTATTAGGCCTTTTTACCAAAGTATAGGCAAACCCAACACAAACAGTTTGGAAAACATGTTTCACTCAAATAACACGTGGAAAGAATAGGATTGTCTTGGTGTATATTAATCCACGTTTGTGATAGACAGTAATTTTCAAATTAGAAACAATTACATAAGATTATCATGCCAATCGGAAACTAAAAAAAATAAAATATTAAAAGATTGTGGGCATAGGGGACAACAGAGAAGATGGTGGGAGCTACAGGGAGTTTGAGGGGAAAAGCAAAGTGATGGAAAGCAACATGGGGCAGGGAGAAGCACACAAGCGAGAAAGCAACACGGAGTGCGCGGGAGGGCGAGGCCGTTTGGTGGTGGGGGAAACACATACGACAGCCTAAAACACAAGAGACACAGCAACACCGAGCTCTGAGAGCAGGTATTTGGGGGAGAAAAGCTGAACAACACATGCACGTTTAAACAAAAATAAAAAGTAGTTCCCTAAAAGGGAGCAGTGGAAGAATGGAAGCAAGCCAAACGGAGATATGGTAAATAGGTTATGCTCCAGCGGTTTGACAACACAAGATGGAGAAGCTGGACAAGGAAAGCCGTAAATAAAAGGCAAAGAAATGAGACTGACGATAATGTCAGGTGGGCAGTAAGCCCCCTTTAAGCCGGCAACAGGTGTTTTGCATACTGGCTCAAACTAAAGATGTGTAATTTCCACACATATGACTAAGCAAATTTTAAGTGTTGTGGTACCACGAACGGGAGAGAGCTAGACGAAGTGGTGGGCGGTGCATGGGCGGAGAAGCGCACATGGGAGTCAGTGGGGAAAACAAAACCACATGCACTTGTGGAGTGCTTAAGCTTTTGCCGTTGCTGCTCCACACCAGCAAAATGAACAAGAATGTGTGCTTGCTGATGGCGAACCACATTCATAAAATACTATAAGTATTGGCAAAGTGAATAGGTTTTTGTTTAAAGTACTAACACATGCAACAATAGAGTGAGACTCTGAAGAGGGACAAAGCAGGACCCAGTGCTTGCAGTTGAAGTGCAGGTGGGTAGATACTTCCAAACAGCAAATAACAGTAGGCAAGAGTTGACTCATCCACTGAGCTGACCCAAGACATGGCTCACAAAGTCTCTGGTACCTTGTTGAAGAAAGCCAGTAGTTGAAAAGGGTGCAACCCGCTCCATGTATATGGTTAGGATTAGGCCTCTGACAGTATTGTTGGCAAAACCCACACCTATGTAAGTGTAATGATGAATACACAAACATGTGCGCAAGCATCCACACGTTTGCATCATGACCATGCGGCGGCCCTAGCATAATGATGTATACACTCCACTTGATTTTTAGGTCTTGGCCTGCACCAGCGCTTGCGCTGGTCTGGCCAAGAGTTTTAGTAAGCGGGTTTTGGAAGTGCAAACACTGGTTTTCGGCTGGCGACCAGCTTGAGTTCACGATGGCGTGCACGCGCAGCTGCCATCTGGGTTTCCTATCTCTTCCTCATTTCCTCGTCATGGCTCATTAACTCTCTGGACTCTGATGTTTCAATCGCAGCAGCAGCTCACATTACCAACTGAGGGCCCTGGACTACAGTCACATGAAAAACAACAGCGATTAGCATTGAAATGCAAGCTTTTTTTTGTCTAGTTAGAAATATTGCTTCGGTGGGTTGATTTCACCTTATATCGCTATTTGTTTTATATTGGGAGTCACAGCCTAATTACCAGTATTTTTGTCTCTCACTGTTTTTTTTTTTATATTTATTCGCGCAAAGCACAAAGCTATATTTAAGGTTACTTTTTCCGCGTCACTTCTTCACTCTATTTAAACTCCACACCTCCCACTCTTATTGTCTCTCTCCTTCTCTCTCCCCTCTCTAATTCTCTCTCTACTTAATCAACTCTCCCCTCTCTATCTTTTTTAGCCTTTCATTCTCTCTCACCCCTTTATCTGTTTCTCTTTCAAACTCCTTCATTCACTCTCTCTCCCCTTCTTTCTCTCTCTCTATCCCGCTCCACTCTTTATTCTATGTACACCCTTTCTCTCTCACCACCCTCTCTAATTGGGCATTATATCTTCACTCTATCTCTCACTCGGCAACACCACAGCATCACTCAGCGCAACCACAGCATCAATCAGAGCCAGCACAGCATCAATCAGAGCCAGCACAGCATCAATCAGAGCCAGCACAGCATCACTCAGCACCAACACAACATCTCTCAACGCCATCACAGCATCACTCAACGCCATCACAGCATCACTCAACGCCATCACAGCATCACTCAACGCCATCACAGCATCACTCAACGCCATCACAGCATCACTCAACGCCATCACAGCATCACTCAACGCCATCACAGCATCACTCAACGCCATCACAGCATCACTCAACGCCATCACAGCATCACTCAACGCCATCACAGCATCACTCAACGCCATCACAGCATCACTCAACGCCATCACAGCATCACTCAACGCCATCACAGCATCACTCAACGCCATCACAGCATCACTCAGTGCAACCACAGCATCACTCAGTGCAACCACAGCATCACTCAGTGCAACCACAGCATCACTCAGTGCAACCACAGCATCACTCAGTGCAACCACAGCATCACTCAGTGCAACCACAGCATCACTCAGTGCAACCACAGCATCACTCGGTGCAACCACAGCATCACTCAGCGCAACCACAGCATCACTCAGCGCAACCACAGCATCACTCAGCGCAACCACAGCATCACTCAGCGCAACCACAGCATCACTCAGCACAACCACAGCATTACTCAGCACAACCACAACATCTCTCCGCGCCACCACAACATCTCTCCGCGCCACCACAACATCACTCCGCGCCACCACAACATCACTCCGCGCCACCACAACATCACTCCGCGCCACCACAACATCACTCCGCGCCACCACAACATCACTCCGCGCCACCACAACATCACTCCGCGCCACCACAACATCACTCCGCGCCACCACAACATCACTCCGCGCCACCACAGCATCACTCAGCGCCACCATAGCTTTACTCAGCGACACCACATCATCACTCAGGGCCAACACTGCATCACTCAGCACCACCACAGGATGACTCCGCACCACCACAGGATGACTCAGCACCACCACAGCATCGCTCAGCACCACCACAGCATCGCTCAGCACCACCACAGCATCGCTCAGCGCCGCCACAGCATCGCTCAGCGCCGCCACAGCATCGCTCAGCGCCGCCACTGCATCGCTCAGCGCCGCCACTGCATCGCTCAGCGCCGCCACTGCATCGCTCAGCGCCGCCACTGCATCGCTCAGCGCCGCCACTGCATCGCTCAGCGCCGCCACTGCATCGCTCAGCGCCGCCACTGCATCGCTCCGCGCCGCCACTGCATCGCTCCGCGCCGCCACTGCATCGCTCCGCGCCGCCACTGCATCGCTCCGCGCCGCCACTGCATCGCTCCGCGCCGCCACTGCATCGCTCCGCGCCGCCACTGCATCGCTCCGCGCCGCCACCACAGCATCGCTCAGGGCCGCCACAGCATCACTCAGCGCCGCCACAGCATCACTCAGCGCCGCCACAGCATCACTCAGCGCCAAGACAATATCACTCAGCACCACCACAGCATCACTCAGCACCACCACAGCATCACTCAGCGCCAAGACAATATCACTCCGCACCACCACAGCATCACTCAGCGCCAAGACAATATCACTCCGCACCACCACAGCATCACTCAGCACCACAGCAGTATCATACAGCATCACCTCAGCATCGTCTCCGCAACAGTCGCCACCACCTCCACTACCACCTCAGCATCACTCAGCACCACCTCAGCCTGCTCTCGGAATCTGGCATCTGTTGATTCTCCCCTAGCGTCTGGCCGCTGCTAGTGTTATAATACAGGTACTAGTTCCCAACCTTCACCCTCCGATTGTTTATGCCCCCTCAAAAAAAAAAGCTTTAACAAACAACCATTGCCAGCATTGCAAGAACAAAAGAAAACTGAGGATTTTTTTATTGTAAATACTTTTTTAATATGGTCGTTCAGTTTTACATAATGCCTTCTTGGTCATATATAAAGTAACAAAAATGCTTCTGACACTTTTTTATTATAACTTTTCAGCATGCCGCACAGCAGCCACACTTCTCTACAGCACAGCTTGAAGACATTGGCAAAGTCAATAGCTCTGGCTAAACACTTATAATGCCCCAAAGGCGAGACCTATTGGCTATGCCAATGCTTGTTAATTTACTGCCTCATAAAGAAGCAGCCCAACATTTAATTTTCACTGCTGGCAGCAGGAATTATATCACAACTCAAATGTAATAAATGATTACAGTAAAGCAACTGTCATTTTTTATTACATGTGACTAGATACGTCACAACTTGACTGTAATAATAAAATTAGAGACTTGATTTTATACAAGGATCTCAGGAGTAATAATAAACAGTTTTTATATAGTGCTTCACACCACCCTTCTGTACTTTCTAAACTTAAATAACAGAAGTTACCATTACCCAGTTTACGGTACTCAATTTACAGACTTCTGATGGGGGTAAGACTGTGTCTGCACTGCTGGGATTAAAGTCGGGACCTCCATCACACCACATTTTGTCACAGATTATTCATATTTTAATTGGCTAAAACAGTTCATGTATATTATGCATGAATTGTGCAATAACAAGGTGAATCACTTCCTTCTTGATTTAAAGAAGTGTTTAGTGTCCCAGTATAACGCTGCCTGTGCACAAGAGAGACTGGTCTATGGCAGGATTCTATCCATGAGGCATATGGCTCATGAAATTTCAGCAAGCTTTCGCTAAAAGACATAAATGATGTGTACTTAAAGCACAGAAGCAAACATGCTCCACTTTGTACCTTTAGGTCAAATTCTTAACATATAATCGGGACTGAAATGGGCTGAACTATTTGTGATAGGGGGCTCGCACAGTGAAACATGAATATGGAAATGCATTGAAAGATTCAAAGTAAACAAATGTCCAATTTATTTTGCTTTCATAGTCAATGTATTCATCATGTTTGTAATCTTACTGACTGTAAGAGACAAGAAGGATTGCACATTCATTGCCTGGAATTAGATTTGTGTGTATTGGTAAGAAAAATGCCCTTCTTACTACAAGTTGAAGCATTCTTTGAGGGCAGTAACCAGCAGTTTCAAGGTTGGGGGGGAGGGGCTAAAGAAGCACACTGGATTCATTCATGAGATTTGAAGCCAGTAAAGGCAAGCCAGCACCAACCATGTGATGAGCCTTAAATCGTGGAGTCCATAAAACCTAATAAAAAGTTGCCTGGGGACACACAGGCTCCGAATGTGTGTGTCTGAAAGCTTACAATCCAAGGACAAGGTTAGAATACTACTGAGCTTCAGTAGCTTTTAGAAATCATTTTATAAATATGCTCCTGTGGTTGTAATTGTATTTCCACAGCGTTTACTACCCCAGACAAGGCGTTGGTCACGTCACTGCTGCTGGCTCTCCACAAATTACTTTAGTGACAGCATATGGGGGCTGCCAGCCCTTCGGAAAAAAATAAATAATAATAATGTCAGGCAATAGTCTGATCTTATACAGTAAATTGCGACCCGTTTAGTAATCGTGGTGGTAAAAAGAGAATTTTGGTTGCTGTTATAAGTTATAATAAAATGTGATTTTATTTTTTTATAGATATGTATTCAATAGATCTATTATTGCCAAACAACATCTTTATTGTTACTGAACTTAATGGAACTCATTTATCAACAGCAGAAAATATAAGAGAACCCTCACGGATTCCAGCCTGTGAGCAGTGTCAGACAGAGATCCCTGCAGTGTATGCATTAGCCCACTTAGCCTGGCACTGCTGATCATCTCACCATGTGGCGTGTTGATGTCTTTTTGACATCAGCACTAGGATTCTTTCAAACACAACAGTGTGTGTTTGTGAGCTGCACTCAGCAGTGTGCGCATCTACCCGTGAACCGAGTGAAGTTCCCGGTTTCAGATTTACTTGTAGAGCTGTGCAGTGTTTGAAATAATAGTTCTTTTTCGTAGAGTTCTTTATTGGTTCTTCCAACAAAAGTGTGTTACTGTCTCACTGCCCCAGACCGGCCTGCTGGTCTGCTGGCCTCAGGCTCCCAGCTAATCTGTTTAATACTTGCTTACACTGCCAAGATGTGGCAGGATTTTTTTTAAGTCCCTAACAAGTTTATTCTTATATGTAAAAAGTGGGTGTATACATAAACTCACTTATGCAATGCTTTGCTTATTTTATTATTTACTTGCGTTTATGAAGCCCGTAATTCTATTGCTTCATAAAATGTATTCTCATACTGTATGCTATAGGATGTGGCTCACGGCTAGACTGCCGACTTTGGAGCTGGGAAACCAAGGTACGAGCCTCGGGGTGGACTCCACATCCTGTGAGTCTGCGCAAATCATGTAATCTCCCCGCGCCTACCAAAATAAAAAAAATAAATATGTATATATATGTGTGTCCTTGTGTAAACGTAACTGGTGCTTATGTAAAGCGCTCAAATACCTTCAAGTCGAGTTCGCGCTATATAATTCTGCAACAAAAAAAAAAGTCTTGAAAGCACTCCTACTTCCAGTTCTAATCTGCAATTAACTGCTGGGTGGTAACTCCCCTACACTGGTGCGATATCTCCATCTCGTTAAAGGAACAGACTATAAAACATATATTTATACATTAAATAAAAAAACACTCAATTCTTTGTGGTGCAGCTCTAAAAATGGTTCCAATTGTTCCATTAGGATCAAAGCATACGTCATTCACAGTGATAAATGGGAAGGGTCGAGGCAGGACTTCCTTGGTTGAGTAATCACTTCACATCCCATATAAATAAAGAATGCTGCTTTCACGGGTTGTTGTCAGTACCCCTAGGGAGCGCAGGGTTTTACCAAGAGCCTTTGTTGTCTATAAGCCTGAAATGAGGATTTTCTTCACACAGCAGTCTTGAGAGGTGTCCTCCCAACATTTTAAGGGGCTTGTTGCATTTAAAAACATTTTTTTCTCAAATGCGCATTGACGTTCTTTTGCTGTGTTATGGCGCAGAACTACTCACCCACTCTGGAAGCCTGTTCCCATCTTTAGTATGATATTCCACCCTGTGTTTGCTTCGAGAGGTGCTCACTTTGTGACTAAATTAGGAATGTATTTTCGCAGCATGTATTCACAAAAAAATGCGAATGATACTGAGCAGTCCCATAACGCTTTTCCTAGAATTTAGATAACGATAGAGCAGTAGCCTTTTTTTATCCTCTGTACTTGCAGCTGCACTGAACATATCCATTAAACAAGCATTTGCAATGCAATAGGTCTAATTGCATTGCAAATGGTTACGTTTAAAACTGAGCGCGGCGTCGCTTCAAGGACACAGCGCTCGGTTTCTTTTTCTTTTTTTTAACTTTCACACTGAGCGCGGTGTCCTTGAAGCGGGCGCTGCGCTCAGTGTTAAAGTTAAAAACAAAAAAACAAACAGAGCTCGGTGTCCCTGAAGTGGACGCCGCTCTAAACAGAAATGTAAAATATAAGTGAATAAAGTGAGCGCGGTGTCCCTAGCGGGCGCCGTGCTCATTAAAGTAATAAAAAACATATAATTTAGAGCGCATAGCGCTGCAGCCATTGTCCCCATCAGTGTCCAGTTTCAAAATAGTGCGCGCTTACCCACTAATTGAAGGAGACCGTGTAACGCCGCAAGTAAACGATCCAGTCCGGATGGGCGGTCCCAAAAGGAGACAGGGCGGTAACAAGGAGGGACTAAGAAGCCTCATTATCAATCAAAAGCCAGCATTTACCATGGACGATGACGCCAGCCAATGAAAAAGATGGGCGGGTCTTCCACTCCACTTCTAAAGCATACCCTACTACAATATGCCTTGGAGAGCGAGCAGCGCATGCGCGCAGCAACGCTAGGTGAGACCTAAAAAGGAGAAAATCCAGTAACTCTTTGCTGTGTTGTCGTAACTATACGCCTTCTCACGTATAAAATCAAATACCGACAAATGAGCACCAATGGCGTATTGTATTCCTTCCTTTAGAAATCTATTGACCCTCTTTACATGGCCATTAGAAGAAGGACTATAGAGTGGTGCTTTTCCTGTTTAATACCACGTAGAGTCAAAAATTCTGAAATTTTTACTGACATCAGTTATGTGCCATTGTCTAATACTAGAATATTAGGTAACCCTTCATTTGAAAACATTTTATTTAAAAATTCAATAGCTACATCTGTTGTAATATTAGAAATAAATTAAATTCATAGTGAATTCACTTAAAATAGTAGTCCGTGAGAACCACCAAATAACGTTTGTCTGTCTAATATATTGAATGGACCACAAACATTTATGGCCACTTTATACCAAGGTCCATTCGGTATGTCTGCTAAGTGCATTTTACATTTGCTACTTTTCCAGTGTTTATCAGATTTTACACATTGTGCACGTTTGTTAAAAAAATATATCCACATCAGAATCTTTTCCTGGCCACCAATAATAATTCCGCGGTAACTTCTTTGTGGCTGTGATTCCGGGATGACCCTTATGAGCTAAAACCCTTAGTATATTTCGTAACTGTCTTGGTGGTATAAACAAATCATGCCTTGGTAGTAATTCACCTTCAATTGTTAACTCATCCTTTACTTGAAAGTAACTCTTTAGAGCTCGGTCTAAATTTCTGATTGGTGGCCATCCTTAAGTTACATACTTAATCACCTGTTGAATGGTCACCTCATTCTTTAATGTTTCTAACCATTAATTTACTTGAATTACTCCTTCACCATGTTCAACAGCATCAACTGCTGCAACCACACTCTCAAACACTCTTCATCTAATGATAATCTGGACAGTCTGCTCGCTTGTTTAAGCCTACAGCTGTATGTCTCACTTTAAAATTATACTCTGGTAATGTAGCAATCAACCGTACCAGACTTTATTACGCTTTCAAGTTACCTCCAGCACATCCATCCATTATGTAAAATAGCAGTTTCTAATATGTAACAAGCTCAAATTCTCTACCCTACAAATATGTTTTTAATTTCTCAACTGCCCATACACATGCCAAGGTTTCCCTCTCAATCGTACTGTAAAAACACTCTGCATTTCACAATTTTCTAGAAATGAAAGCTACAGTATGCTCCTTTCTAAATTTAATCTGACTAAACACTGCTCCAATTCCCACTGCACTAGCATCCACTGTAATTATATTTTTTCCTTTAGCATCATAAGGTTGTAGAGTGGGTGCTGTTAGTATGGCATTTTTTTAAATCTCTTTGAAAGCGTTTTCTTGTTCCATTCCCCACACAAATGTTCTTTTTCTTAATAGTTCTCTAAAAGGTTCAACAATAACCGCATAACCCAATATAAAGTGTGAGTAATATTCACTAAGTCATAAAAATGACTTGTGGATTAGGTGCTTCTCTAATGGCCTTGACCAGGTCATCTTTTGGTCTTATGCCGTCAACTGATAGAGTGTGTCGAAGATACTCTATTTTTGTTTGTAAAAATTTGCATTTATATCTAGAAACAGTCATACCTCTTGCACTTAATGTTGACAAAACCTTGTTCAGAATTCGTTTGTGCTCCTGAATACTCCACGCATGTATTGGAATATCATCCTGAAATTTTTGAACTCCCTTTATATCATTGAACAAAACATCCATTCATTTTTTAAACATGCTTGCTGCGGATGGTAACCCAAAAGGTAGTCATTACATGTCTGTAAGCGCCAAAAGGGGTTACAAAGATGGTGTCGTCTTTTGACTTATTGGATAATCGTACCTGATGATATGCTGACTTTAGATCAATTAATAAAAAGTATTTGGAACCACTAGTGGATGCTAACATCTCTTGTATTTTAGATAATGGATGACAGTCCACAATAATATTTTCATAAGTTATCTCAAGTTGGCACATATTCTAATTTCTCCAGACTTTGTCTTAGTGATAAGAACAGCCAATATCCATTCAGAAGATTCCGTAGGTTCTATAATACTTTCCTTGCATAGTATCTCCAAAATACTTTTTAACTCACTCTGAAAGTGGTACCGGTCTAACCTAATGTACCACAGGTATTGCATTTTCCTTTAACTTTATAGCATGTTCAAACGCCTTCAAACAACCTATGTGATTAGCAAAAACCTCCTTACTGTCTTTTGATACATAACCAGTACTCCTCTCTTTTTCATTAGAAACTCAAGATATAGGCTGGGCCACTGGAATTATGTGGCAGGGTTGAGTAAATTATGCGTCATAATGCGGCACATTTTTTAATAGTATTCCTTCATTATTTCGTCATTTTTAGGTCTCGCCTGAGCCAGCGCATGCGCTGCTCCGGCGAGAGTTTTAGTAAGCGGGTTTTGGAAGTGCAAACAGCAGTTTGCTGGCGACCAGCTTGCGTTCACGCGAGCGTGCACGCGCCATTCCTCGCATCGCTGGCGAGGCGCCATCTGCCTTTTCTCACCCCTCCCTCACCAGAGAGCGCGTTTCTTGGCCGCGCGTCTTGTTCCTTTGGGTGAGGGCTTGTTTCTTTAGGCGGGCCCATCCTCCGCAGTTGTCTCCTCGACTCGCCATGGTTGAGCTACCACCGCACCCTGTCAGGCACCTCTGTTCACGGCCGTACTTGGCGCCGCACAGCGGGCTTCCGGCCAGCTCTTCCTCATCACCACCTCCCCACCCGCCCCCCGCGGCTGGACTGTGCAGTCAAGCATGTGGCAGAGAGCTGGGTCTTCGAGCGGGTGGATGAGCGCTTCAGTGGCAGATATGTATGTACTCCTCCTTTATATAAACACTCCTGTCAATAGCGCCTAACAGCTACTGCAGATTAACCCCAAGCAGCGCTTCAACCATCATACTACACCCCCTTCCACTGTGTTTCTTCCGGCTGGCCATTTGTTATTTTCAGCGCACTTTTTTTTTTTTTTTTTTTACTATTGCCTCGGCTCGTCAGTTAGCAATGTTGTGTTTTTTGGCTTTGTGAGCTGATGGCACGTTTAGTTTACACACACAAAGTTTCTCTCGTGTCCCTCGTCGTCTGTGTCAGGAATATATATATTTTTTGAATGCTTTATTTCGACAACCAGTGTCATAAAAGCTGTAAAAAGACATTATTATAATAAAAGGCATACAGATCAAACATATGATACAGCAGCGTGATAAAAGTGACATGCACAGGCGGTCCATAAAAGTACACTTGCACCCCCATGGGAAATGCGGTTGCCGAAGACTACATGGTAAAAGCTATTATACAATTAGTCAGTAAAAACATAAATAAGTTACAATAAAAATAACGGAAGAGTAGCAGCATAACAATCCCCCCTAGAGTGCTATAGGCCCAGTATAAAACCCCCAATCACACCTTATAAGAGTTGATTAGGCCCTCATTAGAATAACAACAGGGAGAGCCGAATATAAAGTGCATATGCAGAAGCTATAAACTCAGTAAGCGGCAAAACGGCCTTCAAACACTACGGCAATTTCATCTCGGCTATAGTTGGTTCGGTATTAGGCCACTCTCGACAAGATCTTTTGTCTAATTAGCCAATCGTGGAATATTGTTTTTTTGGGGCTTTTCTAACAAAACGCACCTAGCTGTTGGCATTTATTTTAGTTTACACACATACACAGAATATTTAGTTTACAAACAAACAGTTTCCCTCGATTGCCTTGGCTCGTTTTCTTTGTTTCCTGCTCATCTCTTCATCTTATCTCGTCACATTTGCTGTGCAGGCAAAGACCGAGTTCAAAAGTCAGATGCTTTCTGAGAGCGGCTGTTCGTGCCCCAACCCCCACCCGCTTGCTGCTTATTTTCTTCTTTTACCCCTTGGAAATAAAGTGGCAAAGGTGAAAGACTGCTCCATACATTGTTAACTGTTTTAATCACAGTTCTTTCCAATGAATTAAATCCTTGTTCAAAGCGCTATTTGCTCTACACTGTCAAATGTTTTGTATTTAAATGCACAACAAGCGTCTGAAGTCTGGCAATTCATATATTTAATTGTTTTTGGAAGGAAATCCCGAGCCACTGCTGTACTGCTTGGCCAAGCATGTGGCCAGGAGCTGGGCCTTCGAGCGGGTGTAGCAGTGCTTCAGCCGCATCCCCGAGCCCGTGCAGTGCAGCATCGTCTACTGGAGCTCCAAGCGGCACCCATATGTACTCCCCCTTTATATAAACACTCCTATGTATAGCTCCTAACCACTGCTGCAGATTCACCCCAAGCAGCGCTTCGACAGTCTTCCCACACCCCCTTCCACTCAGTCTTTCTCTGCTCGCCATTTGTTACTTTCGGCGCACTATTCTTTTACTTTTGCCTCGGCTCCTCAGTTAGGAATGTTGTGTTTTTTAGCTTTCCAAATACAACATTCTCAGCTGATGGCATATTTAGCTTACAAACACACAGTTTCTCTCAATTCCCTCAGCTTCTGTGTTAGGAATATTGGTTTTTTTGGCTTTTCTAACAAAACACGCCTAGCTGTCGGCATTTATAGTTTACACACATACACGGAATCTGCTAGTCTTTCTCCTATCTCGTCATATTTGCTGTACACGCAAAGACCAAGATAAAATGTCAGATGCTTTCTGAGGGCGCCTGTTCATGCCCCAACCCCCTTCCTGCTTGCTGCTTCTTTTCTTCTTTCTCCCCTTAGTAATAAAGTGCCAAGCGTGAGACTGCTCCATACATTGTTAACTGTTTTAATCACAGTTCTTTCTAATAAATTAAATCCTTGTTTAAAGTGCTATTTGCTCGGCACTATAAAGCGTTTTGTATTTAAAGGCGCAACAAGCATCTCAAGTCTGGCCATTCAAATATTCAATTGTTTTTTAAAGGAAATGCGTTTCTCTGTCAATAGAAATGATGCAAAAGCCTATAACACTTTAAATAAGTACTTCTCAGTACAGTGATATAATGTGCCTAGTAGTGTCAAAGCTTCTACATTAAAGAGGAGTAGATGTTGCAGCACCAGGATAATGTGCTGAATGGCTATATACTTCTACAGTCCCAAAGGCGAGACCTATTGGCTATGCCAATGCTTGTTTAACTTGGTAAAGCTTTCTGGGCATTGGTTGTATTTCATTAGTAACCTTTTAATACACAAACATAGCAATAAGCAACAAAAAGGTGACCAGCCCAGCTTTGCAAAGGGCCTTTCGGTGTGCAGTAACACATGTTGCTGCATTTTAAGTAACTTTTGAACCATTTGAACTAGAAACAATTTTTTTTTTTTTTTTGTTAAAATCTGCAGGCTATGTGGCAGATGATGGATTATGTGGCAAATGCGGGCAATCTATAATTATGCAGAAAGTTTTGTTGCCGGACAATAGCATAATTCCATTGGCCCTGGATATAAGTAAATCTCCAAGCACGATAGGCTATGGTGTTCCAGGTTTAAGAATTCTACCTAGCCAATTAAGATCTCTCTATCCAACTATGTTCCTTCCTTTTTCTGAGTCGTATTTCTTTGTTTCGATTGTTCTGCCCATGAATTACAATGTGTCATCAAAGTATCCTAACATATTGATGTTATATTCACCAAAGTCTTTAAGATTAACATCAGTTTTTTTTTAACACAACATTCTTCCATAAACTATAATACATTTGATCAGTTAGAATAGTAGTGGGTGACAATGAGTCAGCCATAATATCCAACTTTATCTCTGCAATATGTACAGTTCCAAAAGGTCCCTTAAATTTACCAGAAGCACCTCTCACAGTGAGAACAATATTTGAACACATTTCTTCATCAACAGAGTTGACTTTTGCATTTGCAAAGATATTGCTTTTCATATTTTTACAGACCCCACTAACGTGACCAGTTTTGCGACACTTGAAACGCTTATTACCAACTGCAGGGTATCCTGGATAGTGTGGTAGATGAGACTTAAATACCGCACCTATAACACATAAGAGGTTTTCAGTGTTGAACTTGTTGCGCGATTTTTTTGCTAGAGATATCATTACCCTTCTTACTATCATACTTTTTTATCATTAATGGGATATACCGTAGATGCATGTATACTATCGTTAGCTAATGCTTTTGATGATATCATTGATCGTTCGATACCCTTGGCAATCTCATTGACTTCATGCACTGTTGGATTTCTACAAGCCAATAACCTTCCTTGAACTTTTTTGAAATAAAAAACAAATTGATCTCTTATGTAAACGTCAATCATGTCTTTGAATTTGCATGAGGCGGCAAGAACCCTTAAAGCATCTATGTACTCTTCTATGCCTTTCTGTTCAGATTGTTTGCCATGAAAAAACTGTCTTTCAATCATAACATTGGGTTCTTCCGTAAATTGTTTTTCCATATGCTTGACTGTTTCCTCATACTCATTAAGGGGAATGAATTGCCCAGGTAGAGCTTCAAGCCTTCAGTCTATTGTGACACATATAGGGTTGACTGTGAACGCTGGACTGATCAACGCTCCACGGTGTTAGCTTGCGCTACAGCCATGCCGATTTAAATTATGTGCCGTTAAAGTATGAGCAAGCCCACATGCACTACAGCAAGCAGTATTTAAAATTATAACTTCTTAACTACCTGCTTCGTCAGAAGTCATAAAACTGCAGTTTCTCCTTTAGCGCTGCAGGATATATAATTTTACGACGCATTCTTCACAGCTGTTCCCAGTTGTTGTGTAATTGTAGTGGAGCCACCTCTAATTCGTTTTCCAAATCGTTGCCAGATTGTTGTAATCAATGAAAGCTGGAATCGTATCTCTTTAAAGCTTCTTTATTCATCAAGTGTAAAGTACGCAGGCCCACATACAAACATCGGTATAACACGGCCGGCCTCGCGGAGGTCTTAGCCAAAAGCCATGGAACATTCTAAGAAGTCATATAAATACAAACCCAGCATTCTATATACTATGTGTGAATCTAAAGATTAGCACTGATTGGACAGTGTCTGTGTGCAGGTGCCACTGTGAACGTATAAATATTAGTATGATTGTTACATGCATAACTGTATGAATGTTGTATGAATGTGTGGATGCATGAATGTTATGTGTTTTGCTATCTTTTGTTAACTATATACAACAGTAAGGTATTTAAGCTATATCTTGACGTTGCAAAGGCAGTATGTACGTTAGACAACTCTTTTATACATTGAGCTTATCAACATTGCAGAACGAAAGTATACAAGAGATAACATATTCGATCAGAGAAATTATTTGAGTTAATTAATAATTTCAGGCCAGAGAACAGAGCAAGCAGGAGTGCTGCTCAACATAAACCAAGAGAAAGTTACCCAGTGGGATTCGGGGGGGGGGGGGGGTTGTTCAGGACGTGCTGTTGGCCTTTCTCACATGGTTTGGGAGGGTGTGCCAAATCCTGGGAGCACTACCTGAGAGATGGCATTTCAGTGTGGATAATTGTATGAATTTGTTATATCAATCTTCAGTAGGGACGGGTGTGTAGATTGGTGTTATCCACAGATGCATGTAGTTTCTGAAAGAGCTGTTCTGGCTTGTTTTGGTGAATTGTATGTGATGCACTTGCGTGTTGTATAGGCAAATATGCTTTGATACAGACGTTTGTATAGCGCTGTATTGCAGTTGTTATGACCTCGCAGCAACAGCTACACCATATTCACCACAAACGGGTGTCTCTGCTGCCGTCAGTTTCTACTTTAGGAACCCAATCCAGTTCATCATTATCGTTGTTATTGCCTTACACTTAAAGACTACTAGAAAATCAGTTTTGGCTGAATTATTTTGGAAATGTTCCAGCGACTTCTAAACTGTGGTACCATATCCGTGTACTATAATTAGACAGCAACAGTCTATCTTGGAGTTATGATCTAGTTTTGGGGTGTCCAACGTTTATCCAAGGGTAAGATCTGTTAGATTTTCCGGGTGACCACCTACTATGTAAATTAATTAAAACAGAAATCATCTGAGCTGGAATTCCGGCATGCAGCGACCTCACAGTGTCACCGAAATGCTCTGCTGGCTAAACAAAACTTGATGCCATATTCATAATACCATCCTCCATATTACCACGCCGAAGCCCCAGCCAAGCTGATTATTGTTTATTCTATTGTGATAGCCCTGTTGCTGAGCAACCAAACAAATAACATCTTGCGTGATGAACTTGGCCCTTGTTCAGAATGTTCAAGGTGTTCTTGTAGAGTGCCTACAAAGTGGCAGTGTAAGCAAAACAGAGTTAGAAGAATTTATCCTGTGTGTGCACGCAAATGAATGTGTGTCAAATATCATTGTTTTCAGGGAGAGAAGGCAACTTAAGAATATGAGCATGTAAAATGGCGTTTCTTAACTGGGCCAAACGTACCCCATGTGACAGCGGTTTCATGGCTATTGCAAAAATAATATGTGATAGTGAGCCTCTGTTTACAGTGAGTTAATATGGGATCACCTGATACGTACTCGCATCAGCTTCGTTTAAATCCATTGTATCCACCTCTGGATTTCTGGACTCATTTCCATTCTTGCATGAGGTATGGCCATTCCAGGGTGTCTAAGACCTTTTCAATGTCAAGCGACACCGCCAATTGCAATGTACTTCCTACCGCTGCTCCCTCCATTAGGTGGAACTGGCGGCGCAGGCTAAGGAGTGTATTTCTACAATGGATAAAGCTATTTGGTTCCTGGTGTATCACAGTCCCAACCATCGGAAGTAATCTATTGGCCAGAATTTTCGCTAGGATTTTATAATCCAGGTACAATAAGGATAGAGGCCAGTATGAGTGTACATCAAGAGTCATGCCCCTGCTTCGGCAGGACCACTATTAGTGCTTCTCTCATTGGCCCCAGTAGTTTCCCCATTTGTTTGGCAGTCTCATACAGATGTAGGAGTTTCTGAGCGATTTATGATTTATATGTAGTAAAACTCGGCAGGAAGTCCATCAGTTCCTGGAGTTTTGTTTTGCTCCATTTGGTCTATAGCAGTAGGCACGTCATCTGTCCTCAGTGCATCATCTAGGGCCTGACATTGCAAGGGGTTGATCCTGGGAATGGGAACAGCCTCCAGATAGGTGTGCAGTCGAGAGACATCCAGCCCCTGGGCAGCTGTGTTTAGAAATGTGTAGTAATCTGCTACGGTCTTATTTATTCCTGCTTGTGTATTGTGCTATTCACCTTGCGGTATTCTGAGTTTTTGAAGCATCTGTTTTTACTGGCCCTGCCAATAGCCTGCCTGCTCAATAACCATTGGAGTGCTGGCACTTGACTTAGTCCTTGTAGTTCACGCTACCCAACCTGTCCACTAGGTCAGTATGTTTCTGTCTTTTTAATTTGATGATGTGTTTCTGGGCTTCTGACAGCTCTTATTTCTGCCTCACAACTTTGTTCTGCCACAAGGATATCTTTAGTTAGCGTTGATCTAATACGATATATGGCCTTATACAAAGTCCCTGTATTACAACTTTAAATGCATCCCATTCCTCTTTCCCTTCATTTTCTGTAAAATATTGGGCGATGTGTTCACCAATGATCTCTCAATATGCGTCTAATACTGCTTGAGTGCACAGACTCCAAATGGGGGATCTGAGCTCTTATTCTGCTCCACGACATTGTCATCTTACGAGGATCACGGTCTGACATTGTGTGTCCTAAATATTCTGTGTCTAATATTTTGGATCCTAGCATCTCACTACACGGGGATAGATCCAGTCTGGTATGTAGACTATGGATAGGGAAGTAATAGGAGTATTTTTTGCTGTCTGGATGCATAAATCTCCAAACGTCTTGTAATTGTCTGCTCTCCACTCATTTCTAAAAATGTTGCGTTGCCCTAATACCCACAGATCCAAGCAGTGGGGGAGTGGATCAGTCCATTTCAGTGTTGTGAAAGCCATTTATGCAAGGTACTTGCAAATTTTATATTAAGGTCGTTGTAAGTGTGTCAGTAAATGAGATATGACTGTTATTAGGTGCACAGATAAGCCATTGCTTCCCTGTCAATCTCCCAACCACTACATATCTACCCCCTGGGTTGATGCACTTATTCTGCAGGGTGAATGGAACCCCTGAGACAATCCATATCAATACTCCCTTAGCATAAGCCGAATATGTCATGCTGATTAGCTGGTCTCCATCTTTTGTCTGGCTTCTGCAATTCTGTGGTGGTCACATGTTTCCTCCAGGTAGGCCATATGTGTTTGCCTGCGTTTTCAGTATTTGTAAATCCTGTGCCGCTTTATAGGCGTGGCCATCCCCCTTATATTCTACTTTGAAACATTATATTTATTGGTTACTCTTCCATTTGAGCCTGCCATGTTTCTTGTGTCTCTTTGTCTTGGCAAGCCTCATTAAATAATTTGTCTTGCTCCTCAAAGACCAAAGGTGCTCTGCAATTGCCTTCTTGACATTTGTCCTTTTAAATAACCTCCCACACCCAGGCTAAGGGAATATCTTGTGCCTTGCCAATAAAGTAAGTAAACAAGATACGTCTCTACAGTCAGTTTTGAAAATATGTTCCTGATAGGAATGCTGGGGGTGCAGTCCATATGTTGTGGTGCTCATTGCTGCCTCTCTACTCCACTCCACCCCTACAGTCTCTACCCTCCCTGTCTTGCATGCTATGTCAAGGCAGTTATCAGTGCATGTAGCAGTTAGTGCGTTTGGTGAGATGATAGTGACAGTGAGAGATCTGGTCCCTCTTCAGCTCTGAATCCGAGTTTCCAGATTCGGTGTCCCCTGATACTGTCAATGACAATAGTGCCCTCTTAATGGAGAATGTAAAGAAAGCTGGGTATTGCCCGACGTAACCGTAGACATAAGCCACTCCTAGAGGCACTTATCTATGTTTAAGCCCTCTGACCTCGCCGGCATGCCCATAATCCTAAAGTTATTCCATCTAGAACATCCTTTGGTGTCCTCTATTCTTAGCTTGGGGCTTCTCACTTCTTCCTCCTCACGTCACGATAGAGTATTCCCAGTAACCCCCAGTCACTTCATTTCACTTCACTGTTGAGGGGTGAGCTATTTGGCATGGCCACTGTAGGGGTACTCGCATAGCCCAAGGCGACACAGCGGCAATTACCTCCATTTCTTGTTACAGTCTCAAACTGCTTCCCCACGCGATTCGTCCCAGAATCACAAGCATTGTCTGTTCAGTGGGGCTTCATGTGGGCATCCAGTCTCAGTTTCTTAAATAATCTCTCCTGAGTATATTTTTTGACTTTGGTGCCAGTTGCACAATTGAAAGAGTTGGGACTACACTAGTGGGCTTTATCACATTTCCATACCTGTAGGAGAGAGTTATTGTCTTGGGAACTCTTGCTGCAATCTTCCCTGAGCAGCTCCTGAGGGCCCTTTGATTACTTACCAGGCCAATAGAGGGTGCACCTGGCCTCTCCACTGCCAGGGAGAGGCCAGCCACATTAAGGGCTGGGCTGCCGCAGTCCATGGCAGCCTGTCTTTGTGTCTGTGTGCACTGAAATCTCTGGACCACTCTCTGTCACAACTTCCACCTCGTTCTACTTGCCTCTGAAACACTTGCTGTCTTGGATGCGCCCACAGGCGTCATTCGGCTGGGTTTGGCTCCTCCTCTAGCAGGCCCCAAGACAATGCGTCCCTGCTGCGCCTCCTCTAGTCTGATGCCTGCCACTCCCATGCCTTTTGTGGGAGGGGGGGGGGCTTCGCAGTCTCTGCTCCTCTGCATGTAGGTAGAGGCCTGTGCTTAGAACGAGTACCGCTTGGCCAACTCACCACGCAGCAGTCAGTAGTCCTGGTACTGTCGGATTGAAGCAGTGAGTGCAGTTCCTCAGCTCAGTACAGCCTATGTGGTAAGGGCTGCTGGGTCCTGGGGCACAGTTATCGGCCGCATTAATGGTGGACATTGGGAACCTGCCTTGGAGCTTATATAAGTGCGACTCATATGGTTGCCATCTTGGCCATGCCCTCTTCTCTAACAAATATTGATACACTCCTCACTTTGTGAATACTGGGTTTTGCCTTTTCCATTAACACAATCTACTGTGTGAAAACTGCAAGCTTACCTATTGTACCTGAAAATACATTCAGAATCGGATTCTTCATTCTTTGTCCTGCACTTTCATACTCATTGACCCCCAGAACTTGTTCAGAACTATTTGGATTCAAAACCATGTCAAGCGGTCCTTGATCTTCCCTTACATGCTTCTTCCCTCCTTCCTTTCTTCCCTCCCAGGTTAACTATGTATTAACTATGTATTCCCCTAGCATTTCATTTCCCTTCCCAGTAAAGGTTGCTGGTTTAATATCAGATGGTTCTAATTCATCCCCCAGTTTGCCAACAAACTTATCCTTCTGTATAGCTCTAATAACTGCCGTATACAGGGACTCTGAAACTATCTGCAACTGTATTTTGACAGATAGGCCTTTTCCTATAAAGTCCAACTGCCCCTAGAACTTCCCTTTCAATACTCAGCACACATTTGCCTTCTCTAGGATTATCCAAATCACTAGTACTAACTACTCTGTTCTCCTGCATACTCAAAAGAAATATTTATCACACCCTGAACACTTGTGATTCAAGGCTGGACACTTTTTATTGTACTCAAGATGGTCAGAACTTCCATATTTGTAACAGTTGTTATGCAGTTCACACAAATCTTTGTCTTGAAACCATTTTTTAAAAAATATTTTCCCTTCTGTACTCAAACAGCCACAACTTGTAGAATCTTTTCTTTTGAAACTGATGTTGTGTGTGCTGTTATCTCTTTTAATTTCATTCACTATATTCTTATGTTCTACATTTCTTAATTGTGCCGTAGCTCATTTTTCTGTCATGTCAGCCTTTCCAACAGCGGCTAAAACATCCTTTTGAAATGACTCCATAATCACGCAAAGTCTATCTTGAATATTTGGATTGTTTGAGTACATTATAATTTAGTCCTTAATGAACTTGTTGGTCAGATTTCTAAAGTGACAAGTTATAGCCATTTTCTTTAAAGCAGAGTACTAGTCATCAACTTTCTATTTTTTTATTGCTTCCTTTGGAAAAACCTGAAGTGATCAATTGCCACAAACTCGGTTGGTGAGTAGTGTGTGTCCAGATCAAAGGTCTCCAACCTTTTCTGCATTAAGAGCTACTTATGGTAAATGAAAATCACCCCAAGCTACTGATATTATTAGTGTTGTAATAGTGGCTACATCAGACAAGATTATCTTAGTGGCAACCAAAATTACCAATAGTGGTCACCTGAGTGAGTCTGGCACGGTTACCAGCAGTAATGTAAAAAGGGCTTTGTCAATGTGGAATGTCTCTATATGTGTAATACAGAACAGCCTTGGCTACAGTAGCACCAAGGTAATAATAAGAGTACTAAATCTCCTAAATACTTCATGATTTATCACTCAAATATCAGCTTTAGATGTATTTTGGGAATCCAACAATTTTTCTCCAAACATCAGCTTACAGTTCTGACAATGCATACATTTCCATCTCAAATACACACTTTTCAATTTTGGTATACACATATTAATTTAACCAAGCAAAATATTATAATGTAGAAGGCTGGGTTGCACATTGGAGAGCTACTTGCAGGAAGCAGGAGAGCTACCGGTGGCACACAAGCTACTTGTTGGAGAAGCCTGGTCAAGATCCTCTAGCGAGTGCACAAATACATCTTTGTCCTGCTGTTCTTTATTTTGTTTTCTATTTGGCCATAAACTTTCAAACCACCAGGGCCTAAACAATTAAATAAAATTCTTCTTTTCCTCACTGGTGACATGTTTTTCTCTTCAGATTTTCAGAGGTTTCACAGCTCATTACAGTAGTTTCACAAAAAATTGACAGTAAAGGTTGTAATTTCTTGTTCACTTATTAAAATGGGCATTGAATGATAAGTATTCATCTCAGCCAGAAGAACTGCCTACATGTCTGTTATGCGCATGAATAACATTGCCTTGTTTACTGAAAGCCATTACATAATAATGGGGTGACCGAAAAATAACCCAAAGGACCTGGGTAAATTACGATACGTACCAACTATGGTCCAATCGGGGAGACCACCAAAAAAGGAAAAAGCTAAACCAATTACCTTATCTAAATTTTCATTTATCAATTACAAACCTCCTTTGCTCTGAGGAAGTGAGTAGAATATTGCTTCTATTAACACGGAAGAGCATATATAACAATATCGGGCCAGATGTACGGCCATTCCGTTTTGAGGCGCACCAATTCCATGCTTGATTCCGAACTACACTAGTAGTTATACAGTGCAAGCATAATTGGTGATGGTGTCTGCTTCATCAAAGCCAGCGGAGAAACGTTCCTCCTGGATTGAGTACTAACTTCTTCTGCATCCTGAGTTACGTGTATAGGTCTGCGGTACAGCTAATGGCGAATTTGTGAAATCCTTTAATATACGTGCACACAAATTGTCTCCAGTATTCTATTTATTCCATTCCCAGGCGTAGATGTGGTTTCTATCCTGGTACACCTCCAACTGCCCCCAGTGCAACTATAACCTAGGAATCCAGAAAGTAGAACATGGAACATAACACACAATAACACTATCCTCAGTAAAAAGACAACACTACATCAAGTTGTTATAGATTACAAGAATATTGTGTTCTCTAGCAAAGTAACAGCAAGCCAGCAATTCATCTCTACCATGTTCCATGCTGTTTTTGAGGCTTCCACTCTATTGCCTGCATCTCTGTAATGTATTCCCCGCTGAATTGTGCTC